>CM059601.1:71983333-73294166 GCA_030412105.1 Cyclura pinguis | reverse complement strand
CTAAATAAGCGGATTGTTGGCTTTACTTTCCCCCAAACACATATACTCCACAAACAAAGGTACTGTGTGAATTCAGACTTGTTAGAACACTTGAGTTAACAAATGAATTCCTTGATGTTATTCTTTCAATTAATATCAGCACCCTAATTCAATTCATTCTACATGGGACTGTAACTTAAATAGGCAAAAAATTGTGCAAAATAAATTTAACAACTTGATTCCTTTGTTGATTGCCTTCTGGAAGTTCACACATATAAAACAGTTCTACAACTCTTAGAAGCTGCAAATGTATTTGCAGAAGCTATACAAAAATTGCTGCTTTCTAAAACAACTCTGTGGTTAGTGATAATTTACTTGGGTTTTCAACATTCAAATACCAGGCTGACACTTTTAACATAAATAAAGTTTAAATGATCTTCTATGACAGATGAAGCATGAACAAAAACAGACCAAAGGCAGTAGTCTATAATAGCACCAACTTTCATCACGAATTTTAGAGGAGAATTTTAGGATGTGATTAAATACATAATTCTTTGTAGTATGACAGGACATATTTTTAATTAAACCCTTGTGAAAGGGTTGTTCCAATACCCAAACAAAAGGTTAATTGAAAGAAACAGATAAAGGTGGATACCAGCAGATTCTACTCTATTACTGTTTTATCTCATTGTACATTTGTTGTAGAGACAACCTGTCAGCAGCAGAATTAGCTGGATGGGATAGTGCTTGCCTTCCACTGATTTGCTTGGGCAGCTGCTCCTGAAGCTTCTGCTCCCTGCAGAAAGTGCTGGAAGGACAGCAAGGAGGGAGCCAGTCTAACCTCACTAGGAAGAGAGTTCCAAAGCTTGGGAGCAGCCACTAAGAAGGCCCTCTTCAGTGTTCCTGCCAGATATTATCTGTGAGAGTAATGGGACAAAGAGAAAGACCTTCACAGAAGATCTCAAAACACAGATTGGCTAATCTGCAAGAATTCAGTGCTTCAGATAACCTGGTCCTCAACTGTATAGGGTTTTATAGATTATAACATGTACTTTGAAATATGCCCAGAAAATGCACCAGCAGCCAGGGGGTGCTGGTGCAAGAAGGTACTTCTGTGCTCCCTACAGCCAGCCTTGATTAACAATCTGGTTGTACCTCTTTGGGTTGGCTGAAGTTTCCAAACACTTGTCAAAAGCAGCCTCATGTAGAGCAAATTATAGTAATCCAAACTAGGGATAGAAAGAAGATGAGACCATATTTGTATAATGGTCAGAAAAGATGTCCCTTGCTCATTGAGAAATTTTGATGAGAAGAAATCTGGACTGATGAGAAACTTTGCAGTTTGGGGCTTGTCCTGTACAAAATTCATGCACAGTTATTTCAGACAGAAAATAGCTTTTTCTCCAAAGAAAATGATATTTCTCTGTGTGTGTGTGTGTGCGCTGGGGTTGATGACTTGTTCTGTGTCAAATTCACACTTTTTTTTGGCACAGTGGACAACACTGTTTGCGTAGAAAACAAAATTTAAGTGAAGAATATTATTTTCTGTGCACAAAGTACTCTTTGATGTGTAGAAAATGCTGTACTTGGGGCCTATTTTGCACCAAATTTGCACATGATTGTTTTGGGGAAAAAACAATATTTTTTGCATAGGAAATAATAGGTGCACAGAAAATTATTTTCTGTGCATAAAATACTCTTTTCTGTACAAAAGCACCATGTGCAAATTTTGCACCAAATAAGCCCCAAATCTTTGAAAATCTCACAATTCAGAAGACTTTTCACAAATGAGGAAGAAAATTGCTAAAATTATTCATTGCTTACTTTGAGAAGAAAATTAGCAAACAACCTCCATAGTCCAAACAGGGTGGAACTAAGATATGTGTTGTGGTGGCCAGAATCAATATCTCTGGCTAAAAAGTGCACAGGCCTTAACTGTGCATAGACACTCCTGGTCACCACCGAGACCTGTGCTTCCAGGATCAGGGTTGAATCCAGGAGCCCATCTGAGCTGTGGAACTGCATCTTGGGGAAGAGTTATTGCCCCCAGCATAAGAGGAATCTCTGTTCCCTGATCTGGTATTTAACTGACCAGAAGCACCTTTGTCTTGTCTTGCTTAAGTTTTTCAACCTCATCCAGTCCATTACTGATGCCAGGCACTAGTTTAGAAGAAATGTGATACCTCTTTGGTATCACATTGGTATCATAGTGAAGTTATTATGAACTCAATCTAAGAATTAAAACTCTTTTCATATCTGAAAACTGGAATCCCTTTCTTTTCCAAGAATATGCAACATGGTTATCTGGAAAAAAAAACAATTACCATAAATTTCTAATTAAAAAACAGGCAGATTACCAATTGTAGCTCAAGAACACTACTTCTTGGACTAAGCTAAAGGCTCCTAGTCCAACTTCTACTTTCATATCTGAACATGCTCAGTACCAAATAGGGGGAGGGGTTCCCGCCAAGCTACTCAGCTCTGGAACTGTCCAAAATGTAACTGTGCATGCGTGAAGATCCCATTGTGTGAGGCACAGAGACCACGAAGAAGAAGCACATAAACAGAACATGGAATCAACATCCTTCTCTACAGCAAATGGTATTCAGAGATATATACTGTTTCTGAACTGAGAAGTTACATAGATCCATCATGATTAGTAGTCATTGATAGCCTTATATTTCACAGATTTATCTAATTCTCTGACCATAACCTCATCTTGTGACAGCAAATTCTGTAAACTTGTGCTGTGTAAAGAAGTAATTCCCTTTTCTCTTTTGAATCTCCTACCACTTAATTTCATTAGATGATCTCAGTTTCTAGTATTATGATGAAAAAGGAGAAAATCATGACTGTGCGTACTTTCTTCATATCATGCATAGTTTTGATAACCTGCAGCATTTTCTCTTTTGCTTGCCTTTCTAATAAACCAGAGAACTAACTTTCTATATAATTTTCTCATACTTTTGCCTACCTTTGAATGTGACTTTCCCAGCTTTTCTGCATTTCCCTTCAGATGTGGCATATCCAATGTTCAATAATTAAGATGTGGTATATGCAAAAAATTACAGTCAGCCCTCCATATTGGTGGGTTTCACTTTTGCACATTTGATTATTCACAGATTATTTCCTGTCACCTCTCCTGCTTCCCTATGCCATTTTTAATAGGGACTGCAAGCCTCCTAAGATTGAGAAACTGTGAACAAGGCTTGTAAGTTCCTATTAGAAATAGTATGGGGCAGCAGTGGAGGTGGTAGTAAGCAGCACCAGCCACCTCTTCTGCCTTATGAAGGAACCCTGATGCCTCAAAGAAATCCATGGTGGGTTGAATATGGTGATCATACTTTTGTGTGTGTTAAATATGGCTTGGGAGGGCCTAGAGTTAATCATGGTTTTTTAGGGGCTCCTATGCTCCTAACCCTAGTGAATGTGGAGGGATGACTGTATTCACATTACTACCCAATGGCTACGCCATTTTGCTTTGTTTGCAAATGTACGTAGAAAGATGGCCAGAACAAAGTATTTAAAGACAATGTGCTTCAACAATAGAACCTTTCCGCATGTCCACATTATGTGCAATAAAACCCTGCTCTGAATTCAAAGCCATCACCACAGGTAGAGACAGAGAGAGAGAATATATCAAAATTATTATTTTAGCAGACAATAATTTTTGAATCAGAGCTCAACTTGGGAGGAAGCAGCAGAGAAGGACCATTTGCTACTCTATGATAGCTCTTTTAAGAAGTTTGTGAGAAGCACAATTTGGCTAAAGTAAGGGAAATCAAGATCTTTCCCCACCCATAATTCAAACACAAACATGAATACTTTTGGCTACTTTCTCCTTCTGGGCTCGTTCAGGCTTGCTTGTAGTTTCGGTTTCTGTGTTCAGACTGGATTTGTACCATGAATGCATATGACATATACAGCATTACCTGCGTTTTGGTACTGTTATTTTAGAAGTTTACTAGCATTAAAGTAGATAACAATGACACACTTCATACAGCACTGAAGACTCAGATTATTGTTGGACATCATCAACCTTTTACCAGGATGCCTGCAGCTCAGACTCCAGTCATTTACCTTCTGCATAAGAAGAGCCATTGATCAAAGAAAGAATTATAGGCGGTTTAAGGTAGGTTACAAACACAGCAACTAAAATTCTCCTGCTTCCAGGAGTTAGCTAGAGAACAAATCCAGTGACTGCATCATACCTGGGCAAATCTACTTCAGACACTTGTTACTTCTTCAGCAATTATAGCCTGAAACTTGGTGCCCTCTGAATTTTACAAATAAGGGGCTAATTGTTATTAGATCTAGAAATCTAATGTTCAGGTACTCTACAGAACCACAGGATAATACATGTCCTCTCACATAATCACAGTCAAATACTGAAATAATAAACTAGTCATAAATATCTCAGACCAGGAAATTATTTGTGAATTTGAATGTCAATATTGCATTAGAAACAAATAACCTAATTAGCCTATGGTCCATAAACATTGTAAAACACCCAGCTCCCTCATTAAATGAATGATACCCCTCTATGAATTTCACACTGTGTATGCCCCAGTTGAAACTCAATATACCATTCTCTTGCTGTTTAGTCAATTAACAAACAGAACAAAGCATCTAGTTAATGAAGCAACAACACAGAATACAAATTAATACCAAAAAATGATGGATTAATTCACACGGTAGGCTTTTAAGTATGAAAGATGACTTCAATCAAAGACCACAAAATCTTTAAAATATAATTCAAGTTTTGCTATTAGAATTATACGTATTGGTCCAATTTATTTAACTCTGCTTAATTAGCACTCTTCTTGCACATTCTAGACCCACTGCTTGTTACCATTGTTTTTAAATTATATTTATGCTTCAGCTAAATTAACTGGATTGCTACCAGTTTTACAGTCTTATTTACCTATATAAAATACAATAGAAATAAACAAAGGAGCTAGAAGTTTAGTCTTTTGTTTTTTAAATTCCAGGGCATTGATGGCTTCATGGGCGGAAGTGAGCATGCCACCTTCTCTGACTCATATTTTTGTTTACATTGGGAATCTGAAGTACTGCTTCCACAGGATAGTTGGAATAATGAATGAGATATGAATTCTCTTTGTCATGTGCATATCTAATACTCTTCCAAGAAACATAAAACACTGTATATGAGATTATTCCATTGTATTCTCACAACCATTTTGTGCAGTTGGTTAGGCTGAAACAGAGTGACTTGTCCAAGGCTCAACTTTACACTTGAACAAAATTTTTATATAAGGGTCACCTCATTTCCAGAATCAATTCTTCATACTGTCATTGACTTTAAATAATTACTAACGAGCTGCATTCGCATGGTTAATGACACCCAATCAGCTTTGGGGGAAAGTGAACATGCACCCTATACAATGGGCAAAGTCAGAACATGATAAAATGCACAAATACTTACAGTAACATGTTCCCCTGAGTGGATTACCAAGGTACCTGTTTTCAGAGTCACAACTGTGGAAGAAAAATAGACAAGAAGAAATTCCAAGTTGATAATTACCTGATCATTAACACAGCTAACTAAACAATTTAAATACAAATTACATTAGGCCATTGCTATTTCATTTATATTTTGCTTTCCTTCTAAGGAATTTAAGGTCATTTCCACTGACTCCCAGTGCTGCATTTGATTCTTGTAACAACCCTATGAGATAAACTGAAGCTGATAAATAGTCACTATTAATGCAGCGAGCTCAATGGATGAGTAGCAATATGAATTTGCAGACATCCTATTCTTTATCTGACAAATACAATACTGATTATCTCTACATTCCTGTAATGATGAGTGTTTGTGAGTCACCTTTTAGTCACTTTAGAACAAAGAACTTTAGTCAGTTAGTTAGTTAGTTAACATCCTATCTCCCAATATAAGCTCTATAGAGGATTACAACAAATAACGAAGTTCAGCTATGATATTATTACAGAAAAGTTTTTAAAAATAATTATATTAAAAGTACAAAATTAAAACAGTTTAAAATACTTTTAAAACATAATTAAAATATTAGAAGCACAGCATGCAACATTTTTTAAAAAACCATCTGCCACAAGAGCTAAGAGCCAAAGACCTGCCTAAATTAAGAAGGTCTTGCTTGACAGTCGAAAGAGGACTGAGAAGAAGCCAACTGAACCTCTCATGGGAGGAAGTTTCACAGCCTGTGAGCAGCCACTGGGAAGACTTGTACTAAAGAGCAATGGGGCAAGTGTGCAACCAGAAGTCTGCTCGGAAAACCAATTATGTACTATTGAATTTAATGTCCTTCATTGTGAATAGAAACCCTGCAAAATACTGCATACAAAAATACTAATTATACAAGAAGAGATAACAGATAGAAAATACTTAGAATGTACCTGCTTTTAGAATATTCTGATTTGGATTTTTTTTTTAAAAAAAATTAGGTGTCCACTATCAGAGTTCTGTATGTAATCATGTATGTGGATACATAACTCATGGAGAAAGATTCACACTGTATGCAAAGGCAATCAGTAACCCTTCACAAAAGAGCTGCTGAGAGAATTACGGAGGATATGAATGAAATTGTTGTTGTGTGCCTTTCAGTTGTCTCCAATTTATGGCAACCCTGGCAAAGTTATTACAGTTATTCTGGGGTTGGGAGTGGGTAGCACACCCTAGTCACCCAGTAGGTTTCCACGGCCAAGCACGGAATTGAACCCTGGTTGCAGTGCAACACTCAAAACTCTACACCATACCAGCTCTCATTAATGAAATTACAGCTGCACGTCCCACTTATCCAGGCCTGTTCATGTTCCAAGTTCTGCAAGCAGTTATGTACTCTACTCTCTGACATAAACACAACTTCATTTGTGAAACACAGCTATACAAGTGACAGTAATGTGGGTGCCTTGGCTTCTCTTGAGAGCTTTAGAATTACACCATACAAATATAGGAATGCAAAGCACTAGGAAGCTTAATTTATTTTCATTATACTTCTGTACTCCGAGTTTTAATTGTTTTCCATCAAATACATAGCAGTTACAGATGCTTTATTTGAAACTAATGAGCAGACTGACATGAAATGTTTTCTCATTGTGTCACAAAAAGAAATAATTATCAGGCATACTTAACACTGCTTCTTTCACAACATTTATGAAGATTTCTTCTGTTTCAAATGCGGTATTGTTTTCTAGGTTTCAAACAGCTTAATTTTTTCACCTACAGTTTTCTTGAAGAACCAAAGACTTCTGCAGAACTCAAACAACCCTAGATAAGCCCACTAGTAGGGTTATACCAAACAAAGAACTTTAAAGCCAATGCGTATACTCTTTTTTGTTCATTTACTCAGTAACGCCATCACTTATGATTAAAGTAGACCTATTTTGTATGGCAAAATTTGACAGTAATAATTCACTTTCCATTACAAGGCTGAAGCTCACTTATATCAATCTGTTGTCTTTTTATCTATCATCAGCTACATTACATTAGGAACTACACACAATACATATGGCAGATTCTTGACAGTGGATCCTACAAACATTTATTTGGCACAACAGACTTTCATCTCTGACAATACAGAGGAAAGCCTTTTGCGTCCAAGCTATGCCCAAGCTGTCTCTTGTTGGCCTGCTCTGTTCAGGTCAGCAGGGTACCTTTACCAACTCCCTGTCATTACTAATTTTGTTACATAACAGCTACTCCAAGGGACAAACTGAACCCCCTCTTCCGCTCCCACAAGTTCTCATAGGCCCTCAATATGTACTTTTCCAAAACTAGATAGAAATTAAATGTTTATATGCATGATCACTTGCTTTAAATGGCAGCAACGAATTTTTGCTACTGTTCTGGCATAACACCAAAAGTACACTTCTGAGGACAAATGGAAGAAGAGTTTTGAAATGTTAACTACAAAATATGTGGTTTGTTCCAGTAAGTGTCCATATCAAACTTATTATCCTTGTGTTGGCTGGCTATTAATAATTATTCTTTAATCCTTCCCATGGGTACTTTTTGGGAGGTCAAAATACATGTCAGAACCTTCTGGAGAAGAAATCTATCCATTCTAGATGCCAATAACTTGATCATCAGAGTGATACCATTTACCCTCTGAAATATTGAAATAAATACTTGAGCAAGATGTACATTTTGTCCATTAAAAAAAAACAAACAGAAAACAGAAAATAGTAAAGCAGAGGAAGAAGAAGCACCCGCACCTATATAATACAGGTCAATGGGGTCACTGTCAAAACATAACAGATGAAACCCAGTGGACAGTTAAGTTTTCTATTGCTAGCTATTTCATGCCCTGAACTTCAGAATGGATATCTTTATTTAAACTTGTATCTGAACTAAAGAGACTTAAAAATGTAATTTAAAATTATTTACAGACTAAGAACAATGTATTTTCAGTCAAAGCTCTTATTTTTTAGAACTTTCACCCACAGGATTATATAGTTAATCTCATCAGTTGCAGATTTAAAATCACTTTGAAGACCCATATTTTTCAATCAGCTTTCAACTGACTTGCTTAATTAAGCTGTTTATTGATATTTTTGACTGTAGTAAATGTTTTTATACTAGCTGGTTGAGATTTTAACATATTCTTGAATTTTGGAATTTCTGGATTTTCAAAGTGATTATAATATTGTATTATTTGATTTTCATTATTGAACTTGTATTTTGCTCAGCAATTTGTCTGGCTTATAAGTGATTAAATTAAATAATTAAAAACATGCTGCCTGCCTTCAAAAACTTAAGGGAATGAATTTCATTAGCTAAAACAGTGAGTAGAATCCAACAATGGACTTTAGCAGAAAATAATACTCCAGGCTAGCCCCATTTCCCTCTGAGGACCCACATGCACCCTCCCCCAAAAACCTCTGAGGAATTCAGAGATCATTCAGAACTGTTTTTGGGAAGCATAGGAAGGCTGTGTCAGAGAGAAAAAGGATGACAGCTCCAAATGTTCCATTAGTGGAACACTGTATTTACATACTACACAATAGTACTTTGATTCCACTTCAAATGCTGTGATTGTGTCCTACTGAAACCTGAGATCTATACTTCGAAGAAGTATTCAAGCTGTCTGGTAGAAAACTTCAAGTGCCTCAAAAACTACAAATCCCAGGATGAACTATGCCAGTTAAAGTGGTATGAAAAATTCCATAATTGCGTAGTGTGAAAGAGCCCTTAGTCCAGTAAATTAGCAAGTTTAAAAACGGTTTGATAACAGTATAGATCCCTACACAGTCCTTACTACGGCAATGTGTATTTTAAACTGAGAATACGCCTGCAACTTTCAAAAAGACACTGACAAAATAGGTTCTGCTCAGAAAACGTCTCTAACCATGTGGTTAAGGCAACACTTTTGAAAGTTTTTTGAACTTGATATGAAGAAAGTTGTGTTCTTCCAATTCAGGGAAATTTCCACATGCCTCTGCTAGTCCATTTCATGGACTATGTCCAAAGAGGATTTGTTACTTTGGCTCCACTAACTAACTAACACACACAGAGGCTGATAACTTAAGAAACAATGTCTGCTCATTTATTTCATTTATTTCTATAGGATAAAAACCTCAATCCCTAAACAAGTCATTAGAAAGAAAACATTTTTAGGCAAATTTCTGAATGATATAATGTAAAATTTGAATGCAATGCATCAAAATATCTTTTTGCAGGCACACTAAACTAAGTAGCAAGAAAGGCGCAGAACACAGATGTGGATTGAAATATTTATAGGTTTCAAAGATGTAAACAATAATAAATTGGTACCCAACTGTTTTCCCAACATATGTAAATTTGTACAATGAATTTTAAATAAGCATTTCGAAAACAAATTATCTGAAAACTTTCAAATATTGCTCTACAGCTAGTTTGCTTTTTTAGCATATTATTGTTCAAAGATAGCCTTTCATTAGAGTCTGTATATTATTCTTCCCTGCATAGTCTGTAATAGCTATGGCTCGTGATGAGGCACTTTGGCATTACTATTATATAATGTTTCCACTTGAAGTTGGAATTTTCTCTTCTGCACCAAATGAAAATTAGAGAATCTAAATGCTGCAATATAAAGATCAGTAAACTGCTGCTGGCAAAGCTAATGTGGAAGTGGTAAAAATCAGTCTTTCAGGTACTGATGGATAAGTAAGCAGTAGTCTATAGAAAACAGTACACTCACATTTGAACATTCAGCAGACTTTGAAACATTCAGCAGACTTTGTCTCTCATCATTATTTCCTGAATTATTTTGCATTGCCTTTACTTCCTCAGAAGGAACATTGCAACTTGCCATATAATAGGTCATACAACTTCTCCTGACCTTAAGGGGGTCAGGCAAGGCTGCATTTTATCACCCTGTTGGTGTAACTTATATGCTGAACATATCATGCATAACTCGAGGAAGTAGGTATGAAAACTGGAGGATGAAACATCAACACCAACAGTTTAAGGTATGCAGATGACAGCTGAACAGTGAAGAAAGCTGAAAGGAAGATAATCAACTCATTTGAAATACAGTGATGTGGATACTATGGACTGCTAACAAGACAAATCAATGGGTCTCAGAGGAAATCAAGCCTGAACTCCCTCTAGAAGCCAAAGTGACTAAACTGGGCCTGTCACACTTTGGCCATATCACGAGAAGACATGACTCACTAGAAAAGACAATAATGGTAAAGTAGTGGGCAGGAGGAAAAGAGGAAAACTGTGTCACAGATGGGTAGATTCAGTCAAGAAAGCCACAGCCCTGAGTCTGCAAGACTTGAGCACGGCTGTGTATGAGAGGTTGACTTTGAGGTCTCTCATTTATAGGGCTGCCATAAGTTGAAATCAACATGATGGCAATTAACAACAATTTCTCCTTGTAGTCCAAGAAATGATTTGTATCCCTTGCTATCTTATCTCTTTAACGGGAAGTGCAGGAAGTAGATTCTGAGAATCTTACACATGCAACACTTATATTCTTCTACTGAGCTATGGCCCCACATGTTCAAAATGTCTGTTATGGGAGAAAAATACAATCTAAGTGTAAAAGTTCTATAGAAGAGAACTGTTGTATTACTTGGAAATTTAAACTGGGTCATCAGTTGAATTTTAGGCATTAGAAGTTACCATAGTTTGAAATTTCTTAAGAGAGATGTGAAGTGCCATGCTGGATCATACAATTATTGATGTTATGAAATTATAGTGATATTAAATGTCAGAAAGCAATATTTAAGAATGCCTTACAAAACATGCAATTTTAACATTCAGCACTTTCCAGTAATGATGGATTTCATCCCTTTAAATGTTTGCACCACCTTTAATTTGAATCTGTCTGGATTTTTATTGTTTTCGTAACAATTGTTCAGCACAGTTGGAAGATAACAATTCACTTGCTATGAAGAATAATGTCTCATTTTCTTCTTGCAAAAAGTTAATATTAACAGATCAGAAATATCTCTAAGATAACTCCAACTGATTGTTCCATCACCTCATCTACTTTTAATTTCCAAACACTTTAATGTTTAGAATAAAAGCATATTTCAGAAAAAGAAGTATCTACAAAGATGTCTCGAGTTTTTGAGCAATTTAAGCAGCATATAGGCTTGCAACATCCCTTGCAACGTATAATTTCTGTAATTAATGGAACAGAATATAAAGAATGACAATTTAATTTTCCACTTGCCATTTCAAAATAACCTTAATCATGTTTCAACTACTTAGACACTGAGCTTGCCACTGCATGAAAATGAAGACTTTTTTTTCCCACCAGAATGTCAATTTGAACTAAACCCATAATTCAAAAGTCATGTATTCTTGAGACTATACCAATACAGAAAAAAGTGGGGGAGTGGTACACCTAAGCCAACTGCATAATTATTACATTTCTTTCACTGTATAACAAAACGTGGAATAGAAAGCTTAAGCCAAACTTATGAAACAGTGTGGATGATACTTAAAAGGTCTGATCTCTGTGTGTTGAGCCAGCACACTACCCTCACCTCTGTTTTCCAAATCCAACCAGTGCAGACAAAAATCCTATGCGGAAAGGCCAAATGCAGTAAACTGTCAGCCTTTCAGATGGAAACTGACTATTACATTGGCCTGTGTGCAGGGAATGGAATGGCAGCTCCACATGTAGGCAGGAGCAAGTCTGAACTGGCAGACTACATATGTACACTTTGTATACAGGGAGATCTGTCTAAATATACAACTCAAGGGTAGGCCTGATCTTTTGCCTTTAATCTGTACTACACCTTTTTCCCAAACCCTATTTATTCGGCAACAGCTTCTTCAATCAATGGGGATCCATTTTCCTGCCAACTGGGAAGCAGCTGGCTCATGCTCCCATGTCTGCTCACATGAGTGATCTCCAGTATGAGGTGGAATCATGACAGAGGTCCTGCTTCTGCCTGTCGCACTGGACATCACACATAGGAGGGGGTAGGGATGTCAGACACTTGCTTCCTGAATCCCAGAGGAAATAGCTGCCATCAATTGCAGTACGTGCACCCTGCTAAGTTGGGATGGGAGGGTATCACCTGAGATACATTCCACAGCACCATAACTACAGTGCTTATGCTCATGTATCGCCCATACTGGATTCCAGGCATTGTTTTACAATGGAATAGAGTTCTTCTCACTTAAAATTTAATATTACTGGTTTCAGGAAGTTATAAAGCAAATCAGAGAACAAAGTTGTCCATTCATCCATTTTCCATTCCACCAAATAAATAAATGAATATAAAATAAATAAATGAATATAAAATTGTTGGGAAGAATGTAAAAGAAGCCTGAGAAATCCACAGCAGCATGTGGAAAGTGTAATCCCATCATAGAAGCCCTCCTCTACCAAGTCAACAGAAGGACTAAAGTACCTTTTCTTCTCCCCTAGCAGGAGACAGGCAGTGTGAATCTTACACTGGTTTTAGTCATTCATACACATATTAGAGCAGCTCCATACCATTCTGGAGCCAGGGCCAAATTCCCATATATGTTGCACACATCATCTGTTTTGAACGTTTAAACTATAGTGACCTTTTGAGTATTTAAATGATTTTAAAATGCATCAGAATGAGTGACAGGACAACCTTCCTCCTATTACTTTGAACTTGGATCCATATTTATAAAGTTCATAATGTTTCTGAAGAACATCCAGAAGGAAAACACTTATCCTCTTCTTCCCTAACATTTCTTTCCTGACTCATACAGTTCTCTCGAATGGTACACAATCATCACAAGAAGTGCTTGAAAAATAAATGAAGTGATTCAAGAGTTCAAGTTGAACACTCTAAGGCACATGTGTCAAACATAAGGCCTGCAGGCCAAATCCAGCCCACCAGGCTATTTCATGTGGCCCTTACACCTCTCCTGCAGCTATGGCACTCCCCCTGCCTGGCAAATCCAATCCCCACATTGAGGACTCCTGGCTGCCAGTATTCTGAAGAGGGGTCCAGCAGCCAGCACTTGCAATCTACTTCTACTTCTGACTGCTCTTCTGTCCAAGTCTAGCCGTCAGAGCATTGCCACGGGTTACCATGGCAACATTCCATGCAGCTCGCAAGACAGAGGAGCAGTCAGAAGTAGAAGCAGATTGCGAGTGCTGGCTGCTGGGCCCCTCTTCAGAATACCAGCAGCTGAGGGTCTGCAATGTTGGTATTGGGCTCACCAGGTACAGAGAGGGGTGGGGGGAGGGCAGAAAGAGCCACGGGAGGGGGAGCAAAAAGAGGCACAGAGAGGATCTGGGGAGCTGACATAAATTTCTAGTTTCAGAGCTACTTACTATTAAAACCAGAAATAATTGAATGTAGAGGAAATTATTTAATATGATAAAAGAGTAAATACATTTATACAGTCTTACAGATACAACCGGCCCTTTGAGGGCAACCACAATGCTGATGCAGCACAAGATGAAATTAAGTTTGACACCCCTGCTCTAAAGGAAGGGTAACTTAGAGTCTTTCAGCTTGTTGTTTGATTCCAACAAGTTAAAGGAAATCTCAGGCTCACATACTCATTCCTCCACTCTTCTCCTCTGGTGCAGCCATGAAAATGGAAGCTTTCAATTCTGTTTTACATTAGCTGTGACTTAGTGCTATGTTTGAATCTTAAACTGTAGTCAATCTTAACTATTGATTGTTGAAACAAGAAAGTCTCATAAGCCACAGACTGGTGGTGGCTTGTTTTTTTAAAAAAACAAAACAAAACAAAACATAGGAGAGGGCATTTTGCAGCTGAAGTCTGGGGTAAAATGCTTCAAAACAAATAGCTAGAAGAATAACAATACTTTGTCAGGTTTGTAAGAAAGCCTTTCTTTAAACTGAAAGCAAATTCTTCTCATTCTAGAAGAAGTATAAGAGCCCAAGGCTTCTTGTGGCTCATTCCAATCATCTCTCTCTCTCTCTCTCTCTCCCTCACACACACACACACACACACACACACACAGAGAGAGACGTGCATACACACGCATGCACGCATGCACACACACACACATACATACACAAAAGTTTATTGTGATGCGTAAACCAGATTATTATAACAAACTGATGTGCTTCTCAGGAATGTTGACATTAAGAAAATGAAACTGTGAAGACAAAGACAAGATATCTATGAAATTAAAAAAAAGTCAATTGAAACGCACAAAATAGCTGAAAGGAAAATATGCTATGTTAATGTAATTTGCATTGGAGAGAGGCAGAGAGGGAAAGACTGACTTAAGGTCACTGAGTAGATGAGGAGAAAAGGCAGAACAGACGACGCAGTTTTACAATGTCAAACACAAAGGCGGCTCTAATCACAGATTCCAGAAGGAGAATTTGGAAAATTATATTACCATGTTCCATAAAGAAGTTTATAAAAGAAAAATAAGCCCTACAAATAGGGAGCAAAGCTATGTTATTAAACAGAGAGGTTTTAAAACCCCCTGCAGAATAGAGACACCAGAACTATCTTTTCAAGTGTCATCAACAGAAAAGATAAGGAAGAAAAATAGGTTATTTGAAATGATTTTTTACTTATATGAATACAATGCTGTTAGCAGAAATATCCTTTCTTCACTATCAAGACTGTTGTCATGTAGGATGATGGGCAAATTATTTTCCACTCCTTCCTGTGTCATTACCCAGTTTCTGCATCATTGGACTTGTGAAAGAAGGGATTCACACAGTGGCCACGTGTAGGGCCACTTTTACTTTTGCCTGAATGACAGTAGATACCTGTACATTTGTTGAATTGTTGAAGTACATGTCTATATCCTCTGTTATCCTTTCTTTTATTCAGCAAACTGAAGTAAGCAATCTTTCTAGTTGCAGGAAAGCTATATTTTTACAGCCATCATTTGTCAGATTCAGCTTTATCTGAGCACATCTCTAAAAGCAGACAATAGTAGAACAACAATAGAATGAGAAAAGAATCATAAAGTAAAACCAAAAGACTGAGCACTTTCTTGAATTAACTCTATGGGATTTTAATTCAGCACTAACCCTCAAAGAGGAATTCACATTCTTTGCTGGTGTTTCTTTCCAAGATGGTTGATGGTATATCAGTATTAGAGTTGGGAAGGGTGAAGACTTTGATGTGCTAAAGCGGTGTTATCAGACATCCATAAATATAAAATGCAGAGCTGGCACTGAATCAAATGGACAGCAAGCCAAGCTGCAGGAATCAGGGGCTAAATCAGATAATGCACATTCCACATGGTGGATGGATGCAGCAAAGGCATCTGAACCGTGCATTTTCTTTTCTGTTTTTCTGTTTCCTATATGTCAAGATTTATGCTAAGCCATGTAACTGAATGGAGGTTATATGACATACTCTGGGAAACTGAGGTCCTAAGGGGAAGTCACAAGATTATATAAAGCCAGCTTATGAAGTCAAACCTATCATTTTCTGAGATCTCAAACACTGTGAGATTAAATTGCAAAAAAATGAATAAATATTAACTGCCCTGTATAGAAAACATTTGCCTCTTCAGACTAAACAATTCTGAACTTGAGTTCTTCTCAGTTCTTCACTTACTTTCTCTCACAACTGTCATCATTTTCATTTAACACTGGGGGCGAGCCAGAAGGAATGATTATATATGAACATTGACTTATAGACAGACGTATGCTTTCTCAGCAAATTATGAATACAAATGCTTATATTTCTTGCCAGAAAATGAAACACTTCCTTATTTCCTAGAAGAATGGGGTCTATCTATCTTACAATGAAACTGCAATAATCACAACTGACTGGATTTATGTAGTGAATGGCATTTAAAAATGTGCATGGACAACACTGAAGTAAGATGTGACTGTGGAGCAGAAGGGTGCTGGAGGTGTAGGGTTCTGCTCATGAAAGTATTACGTTTAAATCAAATCTCTACTTTTACAAAACTTCACATCTCATCTGCTATATCTGGCATTAGTTTAGTCCCTCTATATGACCACTTTATTGCATTTTAGTGCCCTGCCATTTTGTTTCTACTATGCAGTCATCACAGTATATAGTTACAGAAGATGCAATTGTCAATTTTATACTATTACTACTTAGAGAAGCATTCTGCTTTTGTTTCTACATCTTTGCTTAGTGATGATCCTGGTTATGCCTATTCTTTTCATCTCACTTAAATAATGGCAGCCCAATCTATACTATGTCAACGGCAGACAAATCCATTAATGTCAGTAAAATCATTCTGAAATCTATGCAAGAAACAGGCTTCACAATGATAATAAGATTAAAGCAAACAAAAACCTATGCCAGAATGAACCAAATTTAGTAACAATTAAAAAGAAAAACCAACAGACTGGTTAACAATGCAAAATCCCATAAAAACGAGAAACATAACAAGCAACTGTTAACTTCCACTAATTTTGGATTTGTCATATTGTGATTTCCTTTTCCTATCCATGCCTAATTGCTATAGTCCCTTTATATAATAGCTTTCTTATGTATTTGACAAGCACCACAGTAATTGGCACTAACGATAGCTGGCAACAATGTTTCTCTGTAACATGAAAGGCTATCCTCTGACTTCAAGCATAAAGATAAAGACAGCAGCTGAAGTGTTTCTTTTTTATTAACCCTTCACACTATTGCCTAAAAGATGGTGAAACGGAAAATGGAAAAAGCAGTAAGTGGATGGATATTGAACCCATTAGGGGCATCCAGAAAAGAGGGTGAGGATCAATTCAAGATCCATCACTAGTACCAACCCAACTTAGTTTTTTATTGTTTTATGAAGACAAGTCTTCTCTTCTTCCTCTCTCTGAACAGAAATAAGAACAGAGAATAGAACAGAGAAAACTGTGTGTATGCACACGCAGATTATTAAAATAGAACTTCTATAAATAAAAACAGTTGTTTCTATCCACAAGCGTTCAATAATTAGGAAGCATCATAACTCTTTTGTTTCAATTTTCACTTCCTGTTTGTATACTTGCATTTCCTACTTCCTCAGTTCCTTTTGTTTAGGAAGATGGGATACAAAACTTGGTCATGATCTGTTCTATGTGGCTGACACCATGCTATCAATGATTGCTCTTCCCCAGTATTTTCATCTCTGATATGGAGAAACTCTCCAAGGAATTGTATCCAATTATATACTTAGGAAAGAGATGGGGAAGTGTTTGCTGGGATGCAGTGAGGAAGAGGAGGAGTGGAGCAAGTTTGCCTACAAGGCATTAGTTGGAATCAATTATTTCCAGCATGGGTCTTCTCAAGCCTAATATAGGAGACCTTTTACACTGTCTATTAGTAACTCAGGCCATTGCTTTCCAAAACCCCAGGGAGCTGCAAAACACTTATGGAATACGAAGCAAAATGCTTGGAAGCTTTGTTATTGGTTTATTTATTCTATTTTTACTAATGATGAGGGATAAATGTATTTGCCATTTCTAGTGTTTTTTGTTCAAGGTTCATTTTTTTTTATCATCACCAATGACTCATACAAATTACGGTTTCAGTAATAGTAAAAATGAACAGCCATCTCCTATTGTTAGAAAAATAATCCATCAAATAAGCAGAAACTTGTCTTTTTTAATTGTTTAGAACAAAATGACAGCTCAACAAATGGATTTACTTAAAACCAATGTATACTACATATTGATTAAGAATGAAATAAAAGAATGAGTGTGATGTCAGAAAAGTTTTAAGTACAGTCCACAATTCACAGAATCATGTACTCACATGGGAACAGATATGAACAAGACTAAAGAGAAAACCATTTTTCCCCATAGAAACATGCCTTTTGTCTTCTCAGAAAAACTGCTAATGAAATGTATTATTGATCCAGTGTAACTTTCACAAAGAACCAAACAAAAATGATGTATCATTCATTATACAGTGGAGAAACACAAACAGTGAAAGTTCATAACAGGCTTTATTTACCACTGATTAAATCACATTGATCTGCCTCTACATTCAATTTCAAAATAAATATCCATGCAAATAGAAATCCACAGATTTCTCCCTCCAATGCCTAAGCCAAGTCTGTGCTTGGACAAAAATATAAACCCTTAAATTGTACTTAAGTATAAAAAGAATCAAATTTTTTTAAAAAATGAATTTGACACTTAAGGAGTGACACTAGTCAACATTCAGCATATTCAGTTAGCTGAATCTGTTGTTTTAAACTATTTTCATATTGTTCTGGTTTCTAACCTCTGTGTGATTATTTAAAATTTATCCAAAGCTAGGGGTGCTTCTTTCCTCCCTGCTTTCTTTTACTTCTACTCAACTAAATCTGTCTCTGGAACTGTGCATTTAGAAGTAAGAAGATTTTTGTCCGTCTGGAGATGTTCAATTTGATTTCATACATTTTGCCAACAACTAATTTAAAAAGGGAAGACTGCTTTCAATCTCTTTTTCTCTATAGTTTTTATTGCAACTGTGATTTTACAAGAAACAAGGTACTGATAATATGTACAGTAAATGAAATAGGGGACATCTAAGGATAGGTGCTCTTTCAAAGACACTATGACTTTCATATAGTGAATGACTCTTACAATGGGGAAGTGTTAAAGGCAATGTGCACGGTCAAAACTACCAATGATGGATCTTCAGTGGCCTCTGTTTCTGTCCTTCTCTTTTCAGTTCACTACTCAGTAGCCGGGTGGAGGCCTCAGTAGATGTCTCGATATGATTGTCCATACTGTTGCTCGTTCTTCTTCGCACTCGTCTCTTTCTCTTCAGTATTCCAGTGTGAATGCTATCTCAGGTTAAGAAGCTGAGCAACTCATAACCCAATAACTGCCTTACTTCTCAAGTCTAAAATTCCAAATTTGTTCTTCACCATCTGCAGCTCTTCATTCTGTATTCACAGATCACTGGCATATTTGTTTCCTTCACCACATATATGCATTTCAATTCAATTCAATGTTGCTTAGTTGCCAAGTGATTTATATTACAGACTTGGGAATCGAGCTGCCTGACATTCTTGATTGGATAACAAAAATTCTAGAACTGGCGTCCAAAGAGTGAATGATTTACATCCAAAGGAATCTATATTTAATGACAATGGGAAATCTTTCTGGGGCACTCTGACTACAAAATACTTCCCAAACCGATGTCAATTTCACTCTTTGCCTCACCAACAAACAACCCCCCACTTATCTTCCTATTACAGCCTTTCTAATATTTTGCTTCCCTTTTTATTTTTGCCTATTTTGAATGAATGGATATTTTATAAACTCAGAGAAACAAAAGGCTGTAACAAAGATATAATTTCTTCATTAAAACACATTACAAAACCAATGCACTTTTTCACAGAAGTTAGATTTTTGTTACAATTTTAATAATAACTCCTTGTAAAAAAACTCCATGATATTGGCCCCCAGAAATGATAGAATAATTTGTGGTAAAACATGTTAAGCAATTTCATGGGGTGCTGCTGTTACTCCTCAGTCTAGCAACTTCCTGTGAATCCAATGAGTAATTTAGTTTTACAAAAGTATAGCACTAGAGGAGTTTAGCTTCCTAAACCCCTTTAGTATAGTAGTTTTGTAAAACAAAGTGATCTCTTTACCAGTTACTAACTCCACCATGCTCTTCAGTTATATTAAGCATGAAACATTGAAATGAGCATTCATATTTATCATCGCTATGTTAATTTCAGACTTTGGCCAAGGTCCAACAGTATTTCTTCATTGGCACTGCTGTTTCCACAAAGTGACACCCCTACAAACACATATTCATAAAAAAAATGATGAGAGATACCCCTCCAGTGGTGTACCTTTGGGAGTGGGGTAAAATAAAGACACTGCCCCCACAAATAACAGTTCTGTTCCTATGGAACTTTCCTTCAGTCTCCAAATCTCTAGCATCACAGATTAGGCATTTAGAAATACAGTGTGGGCATCGAAAGAAAGGTCAGGTAAAGTTACCAAGGGAATATAAACATAGGTCCTTTCCGCACCTTAGCTTTTTCCGGCGCTGGAGTGCAGGGATCGCGCGAGCAGCCTCCGGCGAGAGGCTCTCCCGTCCCTGCTGCTTCAGCTCTGCACAAGCTGCCCACTTGCGCGAGAGCCCCACTTCTTCCTTCTGCAGTGCAGCCTGGGACTTTCCCAGGCTGCACTGGGGCAGAAAGCACGACTGGCATGGCTCCGGAGGCTCCACATGCCAGGTAACTGTGCGCGGGGCCCGGGAGCAATGCGTGATCATGCACCATTTTCAGCTTCCAGACGAAAATGAAAAGGTGCATGATCAGCGCCTGCCGGCCCCTGGAGCATTGTGCGATTGTGAGTGGATCGTGCAGATCGCTCCTCACAATCGCGCGATGCCCCAGGCGCTCTTTTGCATGGCAAATGCCATGCGGAAAGGGCCATAGCCTGATAAGAGTTCTAAGTTTGAACAATTTTCAATTTTTTACACTCTGCAATTCCAGAAATATGGGAAAACGTTAATTTGAGAGTGCAGAATTCTTATTTACGAGCACAATGCCTTCATCTCTGCTGCTGCCCAACATAGCTACACCCTGCTTTCTGAAACAGGTTTTTGGCAGAAGCTAAGTGGCAGAAAGCTGACACTGAGTATCAAAGGACACTATTAGATCTTAGTTTTAATTACTATTATAATCTTATAAAGTTCTACACTTTATGAATTATTTTAAAAAGTTCAACTCTATTGTATTCACAAATGAAAACAAAGTTTCTCCTGCATTAATGGCAAATAGCTGAGGAATGAACAGAGTAGTGTGATATAGTGTTAAATTAAGACACTGAGAGACCATGATTTAAATCCCTGCTCAGCCGTGGAAACCCACTGTGTGACTTTCGAGCATGTGTCATTCTCCCAGCCTCAAAGGAAGGCAAGGGCAAATCCCCATGAACAAAATCTGCCAAGAAATCCTCTTAGGGTCAGAAATGACTAGAAGGCACACAACAACAATTGAAGAACAGACACTGTGCATGGGATGAAAATAAGGGGAAATCAAAAGTCTCATTGACGGTTCACCTCTCCTCTAAAGTAAATTTGAAGCTACTCACTAATAAGTTACTATAATGGAGCCATAATTGCCTCTTTTTTTTTTTTTTTTTTTTTTTTTTTTTGAGGCTTAGTATTGCCTTTAATAGGAAATTAAAGAATTATATTCTGTTGAGAAGAAGAAACACAGATTAATATCTAGAGGAACTTTGCAAACAATAAATGGGTACGCAAAGCAGGGGACAGAAAGGGAGAGCAACCCTTCTGGTGTCCTTGTGTTATATGAAACACAGAGGTTGTGTTGAAAATAACAGTAGCAAAGAGATGACAGCTCCAGTTCTATTGTAATGGATTAGGCTGCCTACAAATAAAGTACCAGAGCTGCAGTTAGCTAGATATTTCTGGCCACTCTGTCACATCCATGGCAAATCTTTGTCTTCAAACAAGTAAATATTATATATCCATCTTTCTCTCTCTCTCTCTGTTACTTTTAATTTGTCAAAATACCTGAATGAGAAGTAAATCAGGTTCAGTTAGCCTGATACCAAAATATAGAAGCCAGGAGATCATTGACTGAGCAATGTGTAACCACATTGGGGAGGGGGGTATATAATGCTTGAGACCTCTTGGCCTCTAAAAAAGAACTGTTTGTTAGCAACCATCTCAGTGTGGTACAGTATAAATTCAGTACAATCAGTACTGCTGGCTTGTGCTTTCCTATTTGAAGTAAGAACTGGGCCATGAGCGGAAAGAACAGCACAAGATAAGATTTTTGCCTTTACATGAATAACTCCCTACTTACAATACTGAGTCTTTCAGGGGGTTTTTTACTTGTAACTGCGATTCTTTGAAGTTCCGAGATGAGTTGTGCTACTCATAGTCTTTCCTTCTCTGCTTGCAAAGCTGGATATCAGGTTCTGATTACTAGCGTTATTCAATCAAAGATACTTAGGTTTTCAAAGTGTGTGTGTGTGTGGGGGGGTATTCTCAAACAGAGAATCAAAGTTTAAAAGTGCAAGTCACAAGCCTAATGCAGACCTCAACACTATTTCTGAGGCCTTGAAGGATCCCAGCACAAAAAATGTTTGGATTTTTCCCCCCATAAATGGTCCGCAATTCCAATCTTGCTATATCCCCTCCTGCTGGAGACATTTGTAGCCCTCTCCTGGCCTCATAAAGTTTGGAGAGGGTTTAAAACAATGAAATTCTCTCCCATGGCCCATAGCAGTTGTAGAGGTCTTTTTACATTTTTAAAAGGATAAAGTTTTTTAAAAAGTTAGAGAATGGCTCCATGGCCCCTAGGAAACACAGTGGAGGATGCAGTACCCACAATTGACCTTAGCTGCTTAGATAATTTCATCTATGTAGCAATTTCATCGAATGCATTTCTTTTCCTTGACTGTCAGTGTTCTAAGTCAAACAGACCATTTTTAGGTACATTGCTGGATGTTAAAAACTTCCAGTGATCAGCTGGCTATTGTGATAATTACAATTAAAGTGTGAAAAATGCAGCCATTTACTCAGTGAACTATATGACAATATAGCATTATCCCTACTATTGATCTGAAAGAATTTAATAGATTTGGTTTTTCACTAGACAACTAAATCCCTTTTCGCATGGCGTTTTTAAAGCATATTAGGCACACTCCCTCCCCCCTTCACGAGCCGCCGTACCGCATGATGTTCTGGCGAACCAGGTGCTATCATGGCCATGGATAATGCTAATAGCGCATTTTCTTATTTTCACCTGAAAGGCGAAAATAACCTCCCTTTCACGCATCGGTCACGCAACCAGAGGGCCTGCGGAGCCATCGTCCGGTGTGCTTCCAGGAAGGACCTGGGAGTGGGCGGAGTGTGGGCAGTCCCTGCTGCCTGTCTCTCATGCAGCAACTCCCAGGGGATGCTCCGCCCAGCAGCAGGCCAGCCGCTGCCTCCATCACAGCAGGGAACACTGCACGACACATCACTGCGAGAGATCACCCCGGGGCTGCGTCGCCACTCACACTCGAGACAACAGCAGCCCCCGGGGTCCAGCCGACTGTGTTTTTTTTAAAAAAACCCGGCGCTATCGTTAGCACGTTAGCACGTTACCAACGCAGTACGAAACAGCCTGTTGGCAGGATCTATTGTGCTAACACTAGCACGATAGCCGGCAAAAGAAAAAGAAAAAAAGAAACACCACCGCCCAATCAGCAGCGGTGGGGTGGGGACAGGGCGGGACCTAGGCATGGCCCAGGATCCCGACATGCAGAGAAGCCACCAGGCGGGGACTGGTGCTCTCTCACCAATGTCCTGCTGTATGCGGACTGCAAGGGGGTCTCTACTGAGCCTCTTGCGATGTTAGCAATATCGTGAGGGCTCTGGTTCGTCGCACTATCAAGGTAAGGTGCGGAAAGGGCCCAAGTTACCAAGGAAGAATATTTGGTGTACCCAATCATTAGTTTACAAGATGTTCATAACTATTTATAGTTACTGCTTCGGTACCAATATTAGTTTGCCTCTGAAAGCAGTGCAAACTAGAGGAGAAAATTATTTTGCAATTTTATAAATATGAATAATGTTAAATGATTTTCAACATTAAATGTAAACACAACAATTACATTTTCAGAGAGGAGCTATTTTATATGTACAAAGAAGAATCAAATATGTCTTAACCCAAAAGAGATCTTTTTAAAATTATGCACCAAAAACCAGGAAGGAAGAAATTCACAGAAAGAAAGAGAAAGAAAGAAACTCTTGTAAAAAGCTAGCCTAAAAAAAGAAAACACTAAAAAGTGGAAAGGTGAGACAAATATGGCATAATGGTAGGTTAAAAGATACAATTCTTAAATGGGTTTCATGTATAAGATGATGTTTCACTCAGTGCTTAGTGATACTTAAAATACTGTATTTCACTTTTATCACCATCATTTTTTTAAAGATCTCTCTCATGAACAAATATTGCTCATAAGGGGAAGCAACTCTAAATGTTTCAGAAGACTCTGTTCTCCAGTCCAGTAAAGCATGAGCCCTTTTTCTAACTTCATTTAATTGAATGCCCCACTAACACAAAAGAACTATTATTAGGAATATCACTTATGGGGGTAGCAAAATGATACAAATGCTGTTGCCCACTTAATTATATGTACACACTTGTGTATAAGGTAACAAATGGGGGTCCCTGATTGGGATTTGGACATATGTCTTCTCTCTCTCTCTCTCTCTCTCTCTCTCTCTCTCTGTGTGTGTGTGTGTGTGTGTGTATATTCAAAGCAATCCAGCAAAGAAGCTAAATAAACAAACATACACTATGGCCATTTCCACATGAAGTAATAAAAACGGTGCAGTGCGTCCTCCACGGAGGACGTCTGCACCTCGAAGCAGACTGGGTCTGGACTACTTACTGTAGATCCGCACCTCAGTCCGCTCCAGAACGACCCCAAGTGGTCCTCCAGCGTGCTTTTGAAAGACCTAATTTTTCCGGTCTTTCAAAAGCATGGAGCGCACCACTGTGAGCCTGCTCCCTTGTGCAGATTCGCAGGCTTGCACCAATGCGAGCCTGCGATCTGCTGAGGGCGGACTTTAGGCTGGCGAGCTTCAGCAGTTGGTCGAGACCCACGACCAACCGGAAGCCGCCATTTTGGACGCTGGAGCAGAGCGGATCAACGACCACGCACTGCTCCGGAATAGCCTGAACTGGACTGGGGAGCGAGAAGATCCAGTAAGTAGTGGCGTGGGGCAATTCCCTCACCCTGTGTGGAATGGCCTATATTTACAAACCCAGCCTGTACAGCAACCAAAAAGTATCCTTTTTAAGGAGCTTAAGGAGGTAAGGTCCTATAACTGTGAAGGGTAAACAGGAGGTGGAACTCTTCAAATGAGTCTACATATAACATTGCATGGAATGAAAATAATGCTGGCTAAGTTACACAAATACATGTGCAAGTAATTGCATCTGTATAATGCTACAACGGCTACACTGCACACAAATTCACATGCTTTCAGAAGTGAAAGAACCTGTTTAGTTTTAATTTCAGTGTTCTAGCACAGCACATTATGGTGAGGTATAATAGAGTTCTTCCATGAGTACCTTTCAATCCAACTGTCTTAAAACCACATAGTAATTCAACAGAGCCAGTGTGGTACTGTGCTTTAAACACTGGACTATGATCCTGTAAATCAGGGATTCCCCACTCATCCATGGAAACCCACTGAGTGGCCTTGGGCACATCACGTACTCTCAGCCCCAGAAAACTCCATGATAGGATCATCTTAGGGTTGCCATAAGTCAGAAATGACTTGAAGGCACATGACGACGACAACAACAACAGCAGCAACAACAGTTACTCAAGAAATGTAGGACTCACTTTAGCAGTATATTCTTCTGGCAGAAAACATAAAAGGCTGCTTGGCTAGAAAGAGTAATTTTGCTCATTACCAGGCTATAGGTCCCTTAGACTGTATGGCATTGTTCCCAAATAGAGGAATCACTTTTTAAAATGGTATTGCAATTTAATTGCTATCTCTTTCCCATTTAGTTCCTGAACTTGAACTTCAGCAAGAAATAGGAAACAAAGTAATGTCAAATGTACCTGCATGCATTTGGGTAACATACCACTGATATCATTACATGTTGATCTTGTTATAAGGTTATATAAAATATATCTCTATCTGTTAACTAGAGGCTGGAGAAAAAAAATTGTCTAATCCAGTAGTTCTTAACCTCTGGTCCATGGATCGTCAGGGGGCCTCAATGTCCTCACAGCAGGTCTGCAAAGGCCTTCAGAAATGTTATGAGCTTTTACTGTTAATAGAAAGAATGGAAGGAAGGAAGGAAGGAAGGAAGGAAGGAAGGAAGGAAGGAAGGAAGGAAGGAAGGAAGGAAGGAAGGAAGGACGGAAGGAAGGAAGGAAGGAAGGAAGGAAGGACGGCAGGCAGGCAGGCAGGCAGGCAGGCAGGCAGGCAGGCAGGCAGGCAGGCAGCTAATTTGCATGGAATCATTCCAATAAAAATATTGTAATAGGAGTGTGTGCATTTACTTACCCATATTTGCTGGCGTATAAGACACACCTGTGTATAAGACGCACCCCATTTATACACCAGCAAATACTATTTACTGGTGTATAAGACATACCAGCATATAATACACACCCCATTTTCAAACAGTATTTTTTGGGGGAAAAAGTGAGTCTTATGTGTCAGAAAATATGGTATTTCTCCCTTCTCTGAAGTCTCTTGATGAGCAACTTTTAATATTTGAAGCACTTCATAGCTTTAACTCTTAAGTCTTAATGATCTGTGGGGGGGAAGGATATTTAAAGGGGGGCTGGGGTAAAGAAAAGGTTAAGAACCACTGAGAGATAAAAAGCACCAATAAGCTCCTCCTATACACATAAGAGGACTATAGGGTTATACTAGGAATCAAAAGCTAGTTTAAATATTATAATCCCCAAATGGAGCACTGTTGGAAAATGGTTCTGCTTGCTGGCAATATACTCAAAATCTTCAAATATTTGCAGATGGCCACATGAAGTTCTTACCTGAGAATACAATTTTATGGCACAGGCAGTATTTACTCAACCCCAACCACAGCTTAAATTGTTCACATTTTTATTCCTACCTGAAAGGTTTTTCTTGTTTTAAGAAACTAAGTAGAAACCTTGATGTGTTAGCTGAAGGATATTTTGCTTATCTGCAGTTGTGGTTCTTCATGTGATCATCTGTTACATTCACACACATGGATCTGCTCTTGTTTACAGCATGTCTGGGAATCCTCTGGAATGCAGAGATTTAATGGTAACTCCATCCCTCCCCCCTTTAGTCTATGCTTTTATTGCTTTCTCTTTATTTCAAAGATCCATCCAATGGTGAGGTGGACAGCACAGAAACCTAACAATGTGGCACTGAGGGCAAGAATGGCAAGTTATATTAAAGCACAGATGATCACTCAAAGAACCACAGTTACAGGTAAGCAACATGCTCTTCTTTATTATGGTCACTGTGCTCCACATACATGAGTGCTGATTAGAAAAGTTACCAGAAAAGGCAGGTAGGAAAGCACATCAAGGATAAAAGGGAAAACAACACAATCTTCCTGAAAATCACATAAGCTTTTGATAGAGCACCAAAGGAGTAGAGCTGGATAAAAGTTGATGGTTGTGAGTAGGTGGCCAACAAAATGTGAAAGACAAAGACATGTCTTTCAAATAGATGGATTAGGATAGATTGTAGGAAGAGCCACATCGTAGGTTAAGTGAAACACCAACATGACCTTGGGCTGGAATGTAAAACATTCTGGCTTGCCAGGCAGTACTGATGGCACCAAGAAAGGATGCTTTATAGAATCATAGAAATGTAGAGTTGGAAGAGACCACAGGGGCCATCCAGTCCAACCCCCTACCATGCAGGAACACCCTCAAAGCACTCCCAACAGATGGTCATCCAGTCTCTGCTTAAAAACCTCCAAAGAAGGAGACTCCACTACACTACGAGGCAGCATATTCCACTGCTGGACAACCCTGACTGTCAGGAAGTGCTTCCTGAGGTTCAGCTGGAATCTCCTTTCCTGCAGCTTGAATCCATTGCTCCTTGTCCTGGTCTCTGGAGCAACAGAAAACAAGCCCTCTCCCTCCTCTACATGGCATCCCTTCAAATATTTAAACATAGCTATCACGGCAGCTTTAAAAGAGAGACTCTCCATAGATGCTGAGGCAAGTGCCTAAATTGATGTTTAGTGATGTTTAGTAGGGAAGCGCCATGGGAAGACTTCACATCAGAATGTGAAAAGGCTTGTGTAGGTGAAGGTTTTGAAGACCATTAAAAATATTTGAATTCCAACAGTATTGACAGTTGAACAAAAAATTCCAATAGTATAAACAGAGAGGTAAACGGAATTGGGAATTCATTAGGGCAGCAAGATAAACTTGCAGCACAGAGAAGCTTAATCTTTTATAGTGGAGCATGACAAAGAACAGAAAAGGATTAAACAGTGTGCAGCTGAGAAGGTCAATGTCAAGCTAAGCAATGTAATTATAAAGGCTGAAGGGAACTTTCTTTCCCCTGTAACTCTAGGAGAACTTAGAAAACGAGGTCACGTGAATCAAGGATCTAACTTTATTGGGAGAAAGAAACATGTTTCTGTTTCCCATCCTGACAGATCAGAATCTGAACAGAACTGCAGCCCTGAGCCACAAACTCATATATTCTAATGTAATCTGCCAAGGTTGCCAAACAACTATGACAAAGTTCATGTGCTGGAAAAATTCCATCAAGCTTACAAATTCAATATAAGTTTTGACTACAGGTTAGGCATCAGTTGGTCATGTACTGCCTCCTGTAAAGCAAACAATTACTCCCGAGTTCTTGTTATATTATACATTCTCCAGTCTCTTGTTGTCACAGGGAATAAAATATACCATGTAACCTTCGCAGCTTGTATTTCTGGGGGAAGACCAAGACAATACAAAAACATTTTACATGGTTAGTCCATGCAAAGCCATGTTTGTTTCCCTTTCAAGCCAACAGGATTTCCAAATGCAGGGCTTACACATTGCCAACGAGGATGGACCAAAAGAGCTAAATCTTCCATACCATAATCTGTTGAGTCAGCATGCCCACAAGGGGTTTTGGGTTGTTTTGTTTTTAAAGAAGCCAGGAGGCAGCTTAATGAAGATCATAACTAAGGATCAAATATGAGAAGTTAGTTTGTTCTCTCCCACCAAATGTTGGCCACTACATTGGTCAACAATGGGAATGTGAAAACATAATGACAAACTGTCCTGTCCATTGATAAACTAAAGCATCCTCTTTGATCTTCAGCCATGCCATATCCAGATGCAGTAACATGAAAGCTGTTAGTTCATGTTGGATGCAAACATTATCTATCTCCCCCAACACTGTCCTACCACTCAAGCTTCTTGACAGGGTACTTGTTTAGACAGTCTGTCAATTTACCATTCTTCCCAGGACATGTACAAGAATGAGAAAGATCTCAAAGTAGACACAATAGATGTTATTCAAAGTGTACAAAAAAGGCATTCTAGAATGAGTATCCCTTTGCTTGTTGAAGTATCATACAACAGTAGTATTGTCCAGTATGATCTGTACCACACAGTTCTGGGAATTCTCCTTAAAGTGGTCACTGCTAATGCCCAAAAGCTTCAGGGGCACTGATGTAGCTGTGCTGTTTGCAATCAACAAAATCAACAACCTCCACGTGAAGTTTTATACTTTTGGCTCCTTTGTTTTTACTCTCAACATTCATCCCATATCACTTTTTCGAACCTTTTTGTGATGTGTTCAGCACACACTTTCCTACATGTTACTAATTATCATCTCATAGATCTTTTTAGGTCTTCACATACAGAGAATATACTCCATTTGGTGGTAAAGACATGGTGGAAGTTTTAACAATGTCCTTACCACCAAATGGAGTACAGTAGGACCCCTGTATCCACGGATTCATGATCCGTGGATGCAGTTATCTGCATTTGGCCAGGTTCACCTGGGGTGGGCGGCTGGAGGTTGCGAGCAGCATGATTCCACACTCCCCGCTGTTTTCCCACCGATCACTGCCATGATCGCACCTGGGGCCAGTGGCAGAACAGGGCATTCAGTACTATCCGTGGATTTCAGTATCTGCAGGAGTCCCAGAACCAATCCCCTGTGGATACGGGGGTCCTACTGTATATTTTATCCACTTAGATTTCTCAACTATTTGTCTATAGAAATTTGACTATGTTTGTAAGCCACCTTCAGTCCCACACTGGGAAAAAATGAGGAAGAGGAGGAAGATTGTTGTTGTTGTTGTTGTTGTTGTCATCATTGTCATCATTGAGAAATTGTCTTGGGAGTGTATTCTAGCACTGAACAGTGTTCAGTACATGGCACAAAGGTCAAAGTCAACAGGGCCAAAGCAAAATATAGAAGACAACATATAATTTTTACCAATTTGGAATTTGACCACCATACATACAAATCACAGTTCAATTCTCTGGATTTCTGCTTAGAAGTAAACCTGAATACAACAGCTTTCCTTTCTGGGGAAGGGGGAAAAACCATCCAGTTCCTGAAAACCATAGCTCAATTTCAGATCTATATACTTCAAGGCATTTACAGTTTAAATGTCTTTGAATCAGGACATTTAAGAAGCTTGCAAACCACACGGGACACAAATACACACCCACTGCATTCAGCCCATGTATCGGAGATTCCCAATTCCTGGTTTACCACCACCCCAATAGCATCAAAGGATATTATATACTAGCAGTTGTGCTTAGAATTGCAGTTAAAATCTGTGAGCCTTGCTAATTTAAACAGAAATTTTATTAGAAACAGCACAACAGTCAGAAACGATATTTAGCATTATTCTCAGGTCTAAACTCTTGAATAAATGCATTTACTCTGTGTTTGAACTCAAAAAGAAAGTAAGTTATTTCTGAGTGGAAAGTGCAGCTGTCTTGAAAAGGATAAGTGCCCCTTTCTCCCTCAGACTTCTATAGCTTCCTCCACTTTGAAATAATTTGTTTTATAAAGTCGCACTGATTTCTAAAAAGCCCTTGTTACTAGGGCATAGTACTCATTGCACACTGCTAAAAGGGGAAGGGTGGGAGGAGCAACCCTCTACCCTGCAGCAATGGCTTTGTAATCAATAGCATTCTTGACAGGAATATAAATCTAACTTACACAGTGAACAGCTAAAGTTTGAAATTTTCATGGAAATCCTTACTTTAGTAATCACAGATTTATAGGCTTGCTGCTGAGATTGCACAATGCTCTGCCCAACAATTGCAAAAACAATTTATATTCTCAGCTACAGTTTACAAGTATCTGAACCCATTTACTGTATACAGTTTCTTGATTCAAACAGCACTAAGGCAAAATGTAGCAAATAGAACAAGGGAAAAAAATCACCAACATAGATCCTTTGCTACCTTGACTATGATTTTAATGTGAGATGTACCTTCAGAAGACCATAACACACATTAATATCCTCATCTGGAATATCAACCCATTAAATATAGTTTAATGTAATGACTGCCTTGGTTTAAATTAATTAAGACTACAGTCATAGGCACACTTGCTGGAAGAACATCATGACAGTGGCAGGAAGGAGATTTATGGGTGAGTGAGCAAAAAAAAGGATTAGGCTCAATCACACATATTAAATCTAACTAGCCATTAGTATCTTTTAATCACCTAAACATATTTGTTCATAAATAAAGAATGCAGTTGTAATTAAAACTCTAATTTAAGATTTTTATTTTAATGTCGCCTCCAAGTGCAGTTAAAAATTGAAATGATTTTTCTGAATATAGAATACTGATGGTTAGCCTTCCTGATTAATTGCATACAAGTATGTCTCAGAGGTGAACATTTCTTTTTAACTCTATGTAGCAGAAGTCAAATAAGAGACATTTTCTTCAGCTTGGAGATGGCTAAAGCTTGGAATGGGTTGGGGGTACCTTCAGAATCCACCTTTGTCAAGAAAGCTTATTCCCATTACAAAGCTGTAGCCAAATTTCCCCTGTATTGGGTATGACCTGGCACCAGCTCTCCCTGCCCTGGCTGCTTGAACTTTCTATACTTTAAACCTATTTCAAACTATACCTACCAAAATCTGACTAAGATCTGACCAAGCAGCTTTCTGCAGAGCATCTAGATATTTGGCATCACTCTCCAGCATCTTGGGCACAAGGATCTATGGGTGATGAATTTACTACAGATCTTGGGTATGGTTTGGAAAACATAAGCTCCCATGGGAACGTCTTTCCATGTGGATGCTGCTGTACTTCTGACAGGCATCCTGCACTGAAGATATCAGGCTATGGAACTAGAAGCACTTCTTTAAACTAAGGAAGCTATACCATGAGATGCAGGGACGGTATTTTAAAAAGGGCTTTTCATGGAAAATAATGCTGTCAATGGCTACTGATAATAACATCAGGTATATGACCTCCAGTACCAGCAGCACTATGCTTCTCCACATCATTCAGTGGGGAACACAACCAGGAGCTTGCTACTGTGTTTATGTCCTGCTTGTCAGTTTCCCATTAGTATCTGGCTGGCCAATGTGGGAACAGAATGCTCAACCACACAGGCCTTTGGTTTAATTTGGCACAGCTTTTCTTATGCAAAGACACAGCTGTGTTGGTCTGTACCAGTATGCAAAGGGATCTTGTAACACCTTTGAGTCTAGCTGACAGAAAGAAGTTTGTAGCATAAGCTTTTGTTGACCGGGTCTGAATTTGATGAAAGCTTATGTTACAAACATCTTTTTCTTGGTTTCAAAGGTGCTACAAGATTCCCTTGTATAGATTTTATTATGTTCTTCAACAACAATGATAAGAGGTAGGGAAGTTTTTTGGAGGGAGGATGACATGTACAATTTTTTATCAATTCATTGTAATTGCAAAGCAATTGAATAATTTTCACTCATTAGTGTTCCCAAATATTGACTCAAAGAAAACCACAGGAAAATCATGTTAATCACAATTTTTAAATTATTCTGACTAAAGGCCTCAAACAGCTATAGCCAAAAGACAACAACAACAACAACAAATGATACAATGCAAAACCATGATTAAGAGGAAGGAAGAGGAAGAAAGACTTGTATATTATGACAACTAGTACCACATCATTAAGTCTATTAATGAATATAATGATATGTAATTGGGAGAGTGCTCTTGAGCATGCATTAAAGAAGCTCTGGCTACACTGTTGCACAATAGCTTTTTGCACTTTTTCAATTTGTGTTGGCAATAATATCCATCAGAACAAGATCTTTTCCATACCTTCTCTTTCTGCTGAAATAATATTATACCAAAAAAGCATCACCACCCCAGTAAGTTGTTAAGTATTGTTGCATAACATCATCACTGAATTATACAAAGAGCACTTTATCACTGCAAAAGCATAAGGTGATCAAATATGAAATTTGTAATACACACAATTATAAATACAGTATGATTTCAAAAACAAAATAGAATAGGATGTTGATACATAGCAAGTCAAACATTTCTATAGGTGAGAAACATGGGAATTAGGTATTTTAATGTGTCACTGATTGAAGTTCCAACATCAATGAAGTCCCAACAATCATAATGTTTTGCAGCACTGAAACATACTAGGAATCACCTCTCTTGCTTAATGATGCAACAGAAACAGTTTGAATAAAGTACAGTGCAATATCTTTATTTAATTTAGATTTTAAGCAGTTAAGGCATTAAGACCCAAAGCACTTTAGACATAATTACTGGCAGCACTGATTTCTTTTTGTATCACAAAGATCAGTCCACTAATTTCAATATTTAATTATGCTTGGAAAAATCTGACAAATTATCTACCTCAAATTGTTTCCAAAGTTTACAAAAAAAAAAATCCAAGTGCTTTATATAAAATAATTTAAACAGTGAATGACTTGCATAGATTCCATTGACAACTAAAAATGGAGGGCTGGAGTATACATTTCCCCTGCTCTGGTGGTTTATAAGACCCTTAATTCTTAAAATAACCTCTTAGTGCTTTCTTTTAAGAAAGGCAAACAGTTGTGATTTCATACAATAGGGCCCCGCTCAGTAGTGAAAACCCCTCCAGGGATCAAAACGCCACCAAAAATTCAATTTCCTGAGTTCTTTAAAATTTAAATGGATTAATAAATTATTTAAGACCTTCTTATTTGTACTCACAGTTGACACTGGTCTCCTTTGATCCCTTTAGTTGTGCAGAAGCATTTTCCTGTTTGCATGTGACATATATTTGCATGTCCACTGCATGTGCAAGCTACAAAATCAAAGAGGAAAGAGATATAACAACACATTGTTACTTAAGTATTAATGAAATATTTTGAACATCAGTGTTATCAAACATATACAGTTGATGGAGTTTTGGTTATGGCAGATGCCAAAGGACCCTTCTGTGAGCTAAAGCTCCCATCAACAGAAGAGAGGAGGTGATTTTTCATCTATTCATGTTTTCCCATTCAGCCACATTTCACCATCCACCCACACTGTTGCAAAGGACAGCTCAGCCCTTCAATGAGCTAAAGAAGGAGGGAACAAGGGGAAAGAGCCTTCCTTCCTTCAGTTACTGGACACCAGAAGTGTCCTTTTCATAATTTAAATTCCATTCATGGGGAAGTAAAATCCAACTCCTTTTTTTTTTTTTTTTTGGTAGGAAGGACTGTCAGCATAGAAAACTTAAGAAGTGTTAGCATTATGTTGTATTAAGAAGGGCTTTTAGGTTGGTTTCATATTTCAAGAGCCATGTTCTAAGAACTGGCAGTTCTGTTAAGAGTTTAAAATATTTGTTTCTTTACTGTATTATTTTATTTTTAAACAGAAGATTAAATGTACATTTACACTGAGTTTGAATATAGTTATACTCAGTTGTCTCAACAAAGAGTTACCCATGTTTCATTAAAGAGTAAAGCACAAAAGAAGAACTTGGCAAATTCCGGAAGACACTCATTCCAATGTGACTATACACTGGAAATGTTATATAATGACAATCTGTTGGCTCAAATAGCTGCAGCCAGACTATGAAATGGGGTAGCTTATGTCTGCTTTATTATAACAGCTCTGCTGGATATCAATCTGTTTCCAGGAACACCTCAATGTGCAGGCTATGAATAATGAAGCCTTACCACAGCTTGACTGAACACTATCTGACAGACCTATGTGTGTCTGTCTTGGTCCCAAGATCTTCAGGAGAGACCCTTCTCTCAGTCCTTCCACTTTTTTTCATAGGTGTGTCTTGCGGGAACATTCTTGGTAGAAGTTCCCAGATGCTTTGAAACTCCTTACTTAGGGAGGCTAGGATGGCTCTCTATTATCCTTCCACCAGCATGTGAAGCCCTTTATATTATGTAAGGTTTTTAAGAACTGATTGCAAAGGCTTTAAATATTGTATCATCGTATTGAATTTTGTGTTTTCTCAGGGATTTATTGAGTGCATTTCTTTTAAAAGGTTTTAATTATATGGCATTTTAACAATAACTTGTTTCGCTACACTTATGTCTTTGCATGTGCATGTGCTTTGCATGTACATCTGTAATTGTTTTAATTTTATAAGCCACCTTGAGCTTTAGAGAAAAGGTGAGATATGAATTAATTCATAATGATGTATTACAGAGCCAGCATGGTGTAGTAGTTAGAGCGATGGACCACAACTCTGAGAGACCAGGGTTTGAATCCCAGTTTGGCCATGGAATCCCACTGCCCCTTGGGAAGTCATACTCTCTCGCTCTTAGAAGAAAGCAATGGCAAACCCTCTCTGAACAAATCTTGCCCAGAAAATCCAGTGATAGGTTTGCCTTAGTCTCACCACAAGTGAGAAACAACTTAAAGCTGTACAACAATAACTACTTCTACTACTACTATTCTAATAAAAAGACTAAGTTTCTGATTGCAGTACATTGAGAATGGTCATAGTTCACTGTCTAGGTACCGATTTTTTGGGGGGAGGGGGTCATCTAAGTGAAGCTGGTCTGTATACAGACTAATACTTATTTTATGAAATCAAAACGGTTTAAGCTAGATCCTTAACTGGACAATTTGTGTGGCACTCTGATTATCCCCCTGTTCCACAGATACATAATTTGTTAACAGTCAAACATATAAATGTTAGAAGTGAGAAAAACACTGAAAGGCAGGTGGAAGACTTCAAATAACAGATTTCCTACCAAAGGACCCAGAAGTTTCATCTCTGAGAATGTTCAGAAACTAAGAATATATATGTACGGAAGTGAATCTGTTCAGCGTGGTGATCTTACTGAAAGAATGACATCACTCATTCATATGAGCAATAAAATGTTTTGTCTGAATTTAGATTATTCAAAGTGTACAACTCTTCCCTGTTCCAATGCATTTCTTGTCAATAAAACACTCTGGAAGCCTTTTTGACAGACTAAATAAATAAATAAATAACATTTAAAGTTATTTCAATGCAATGCAAATAACCAATGGAACTAAAGACTGTCATGGCTCACATAAAGGATACTGACCTCCATTATGCAGGAAGGAAACGTCCTCAATTAATCGTTTGAGGAAGCATTTTCTTAGCTTCGAACAATTATGGTTTCAGGGCTTATCTAAATTTTGACTTTAATCAACAGTATAAATGCTAATTACAAGGTACCTTCCACAAAGCCAGTTTAAAGAATTCAGGATGATGATATCCATGACCTATTTCTATATGAAGTATGTTGCTAAATCACTGGTAGAGCTCATTTGTATGGAAATGTTCAAGACTCGGCTAGAGCAGGTAATGACTGAGAGCATGTATCTGATGAAAAGAAATGTCTCTTTGTAAGTAATATTAGTATTATCATTAGATTCCATTACATTATGCATGATATGAAAAATCTATCGGCAGCATGAGCTTTCTTTCTCCTGAATAAGGTATGGATGCACATATCTGTATAGTACGTCCAATATCAATCATAAACTCAGAGAGTTTTGATGACTGATGATGAAACTGTCTTTCCAAACATGCACTGATTTCTCCACTAGATAGAACAGAAGCAGACTCTAAGCAAGGCCTGCTAGTATTTTTCATTAGTTGTTATATTTCAGATAAATATATCAAGGGATATATTAGTCCTATAGTAGCTTTACGACTGAGTGCATTACCATTGATAATCAGATGTAACAGTCATGCACCTACACCCTGAAGTGTGTAACAAGGTTATTTACAAGTACAAAAACAAACTGCTGGCTGATTAATCAGGCGCTCCTACTATATCAACTATTTTCTGTTGAATAACTGAACCCAGATAGGGGGTACCTCTATTTCTCCAGATCCTGTTGGACCAGAACACTCTCACCAGATCTAGTCAACATGGCCATGATCATAAATGATGGGATTTGTAATCCAACAACATCTGGAAGATCATGAGGTCCTCACCCCTGATTTAACTGAGTAATCAAATAAACCAAATAAATCCTGCATTCTAACAACTATTTCACTAAAAAGGGCAATGAATTTAACCCAATCTAAGGATGTGGGCAGCAACAATCTAAACTATGTTTAGTTCATCTGGTCTGGTAGATTGCATTTATAATTAAATTAACCTAGGAAAGCCAATCAAGCCTTTAAAGCCTTTAGAGTGTTTACAAAAACAGTAGAAATAATGACTGAGGTGAAAGGAAATATATGGTCTCAGTTCCAAGCATCAATGAATGAACTGCAGGGATTCTCAGACTTATGCGTTCCTTTCTCTATACTAAAAGAGAAGAGATTTGAAACTTCCGCCAAACAATTTTTTATTGTTTTGTCCAAATGCAGTGAACTATAATTTTGAACAAACCACTCTACACAATCAGACTGCAGCTTGGTATCCTGGTCTGTATAAATAGTGTGCTGGTTCTAGACATAGCTTCAAAGCATGGTTTGTGCTGACATAGAACGTGTATTTCTAAATTTCCTCAGCTTGCATACAAAACAGGGGAAAACTGTGGGAGAGAGTAGCTGTTTTAAAAAGTACAGGGATAATTATTCATAGGTACAAGCCTCAAAAATCTCAAGTGTAACAACTAATTTCATCATCAGGAAGTTAAAGAGGAGAAATAGGAGGAAGATGTAGGCAGGTTTAGAAAAGACAGGATTACCCTAGCACAAGAGAAGAGGAAATTAAAGCTGAAACCAAAGACAGATGGAAGATGTGCTGAAAAAATGAGAGGATCTGGAGTCAAGCAACGGTTGTGGCACAGAATAAAGCGGCAAAGTCAAACAATGAATTCAATAGGGACACAAGAAGTCATCGAGTCCAAAAGATGTCAAAATATAGCAACATCCTCACTCTTGATTATTTCATTGGGTAGGAAATTTGCCATCATTGACTCAATCCTTGATTCCTGTTGCCTAGCAACACACACCCTCCTAACATTTATCCTAATGTAAAACCACCGATTTCATACAAAAGGATTTTCAGTTATGATGGAACACCACGCAGGAGAAAACCCCACAAAGCACTTTGCCTTCTTCATGGCGGTAAGCTGGAAGACTAAATTAGCATTATACTCCCTGCAATAATTACAGCACATGGTTTCCAGAATTTTTTGAATACTTGATTCCTCAGTAAACAAAATCCTCTTTTAGCATCATTTCAGAAACTATTAAAATATCAGGGAAAAAAACCAGTTCATCAATCTACTATGTGTGACTCTCACAATTATCATGACAGTTGTAATATCCCATTATCTGCTACTTTTAGGATCTGCACAAAATATTTATGCAACCAAACTTAATTGATAATTTGAAGTAAAGTTATATCACCAGTAGCAAAATGGGCACACAACAGCTCTAGAGATTTCCTCTACTCTATCACTGCATCGGAGCTTGACAGATAAAACTGGGAATGCCAAACTGAGACTGCAAGGGTCAGACAGAGAGAGAATTCTGAATCTTAGGGACATCCCAAGCCCTTATGATGCCTGAGAGTAGCAGATCCACTTTAGTACCAGGATGTCAAGGTCAATAGTACCCAAGGCCTACAAATGTATTTTGGACCTGAAGAAGGAAATCCCTTGAGTACCCTCCCCAGCAGTAGAATAAATAAAGAAATAAATAACCATTTGTTGCAGTTTAATAGAAGCCCAAGGTAGCCACCTAACTCTGAGCAACAGTATGATCAGGTTCAATGAGTATGGCCCTGAGCTGTGAAACTGTCCCAGAGACTTGCCAAAATATGAATTTGGGAGCCTTCTGGAAACCAAGTAGGAAGTTTTTCTTCAAATCTGGCTGGCAAGGTACAAGGGATAATAGGATGAAACAAATAATTGAGATAGTATGATTAAAACTGTTACACATTTCAGCTGTTTGGTATGGGGTATAAAATGAAATCAATGCATGTATACAAAGCAGAACAGTAGCTTCTTTGAGTTAAGAATTTTGACTCAATCCAGTGTATTTCTTCTCTGGTCACCACTGGAGGTCTCCATGATACATGGAAACTACTTCTGGGAGGCTTTCCAGCCTTCCCAGAGCTAGCTTTGGGAAGGCTGTAATAGGGAGGGGGTACTGATTCCAATTCAGATAGATTTCACCATTCCACCAGCAGAAGTCCACCACTGGATCCTGCTTTGTTTTGTTTTGTTCTGTTTTGTTCCTTATCTTAAAATTAATATTCTGCCAATGAAAGCAATGGGGTGGGGCCTTGCATGAGAGGAAAGCCACTTTGTGCAAGGAATAGAGTTATTTGCATCAAGTCCTCTCTCCCTTTCCAGCCTACTGTGCTTTGGCCTGTGCTATTCCTAAGCCTTCATGGGAAATGTAGGGTGAAAACCCTCATTCTGGGAATAGAACAATGCTTAAGGCTCTTTGGTTTTTGCTTGCAACTCAGTATGATTAGTAAAAAGCATTCAGTAGAAGCTGTGCAGAGGCAGACTAAATTCAACAGCCAACAGAATGGCCGTCTATATCACAGTATGCTAACCTTAAGCAATGTCTAAAAATACCACTTTAAAGAAAATGCCACTTTGACTTAGAGCATGCTCTTCCTAGAATATATGAATTGTATCAGAATCTAAATAAAGAGCTTCATTAGACCAGAGCGTGTTTGTTGAACTAAGGACCTATGAGATTTTATTTTTCACTTCTTACTTTAACTTTCGTACTTCCTGGTCTACTGCCAATTAAAAAAGCGCTACCAGTAATAATCAGAGAAGTACATTTAGGCTGACTGGGAATGAACAATACACAGTAGCAAACAGTAGCTGTGCAGATTTAAGATACTGATTTGCATTTTCTCTTTCTGCTGGAACAACTCAGAAACAAAGAGTCAAAGGAATATTCCTTCTACTTTTACAACGATGATGAAAAATCTACTACAATCAAATCCTAATGTCAGTCTTAACACCTGATTTTACAAATAAAACTATATAATAGCATCTTTCACACCTTCACTAATTCAGATTTCTGTTTCTTCTTGTGAACTTTAAACTCACAAAATTTGATAGTCATCAACTCAATAATCTAACAGTATCTTTTGAGTAGACAAGGCTCTGCTTTTTCTGAAATGAATATACACTGAGTCTTTACCAACCGCTACATTTCTGCAAGTTCTTAAATAAACAAGCTTCAGAATAGTGTAAATTGCCAATAAAAGGCAGTTATTTACTGGGTAAATCTAATACAACAAAAGCTCTTCAGATGTCATCAGGATAAATATTCTTGTGTGCTAACTTAAAATTGCATGAGCAACAATGACATGTTTTCACAGCACATTTGGTGAGAAACATGTATTACACTTCATTATGCCTGCAAGTCTTTGTTTATTTTTTTCCACTTGTCTGCCCTTGACAAATGTACAAGAAATAACTAGCTTTTAATATAAGCAATGTGTACTGTTTAATTTCCCACAACCTAAAGCTTAACTGCTTGATTTTATAGCAGATGATTACAAGACAGCCAAATAACTAAAGAACCTCAAATTGTAGTTTTTTGCAATGACACAGAACTATTGAATATACTGAATGTTTTCAATTTTAAGGAAATATGACAGTTACTTTATTGTTTTGAACCAAACCAGGCGAAATGGAGTATCCAGGTAAATGCATTTGTACTTGTAGAATATTATACTGGATTTAAGCCTTTCAATGAGAAGGTATCATACTTAAGCACTACCAAAAAAAAAAAAAGACTTGGCCTTGAATTTGCAATGAGAACAGGAAAAGGAGACAAAACAAGACCAGTACAATGCCATCTAGAACTGGATGTGACTGACGGGGTATTTAGTTTCCAGAGGGTCCCAAAATAATCATCACTGACGATTGCCTCTGGCATGAGTTCAAATATTACACCTGAAGGATAATAAGGAATATCTAAGATTCAGTGCAAGAGATAAGAGGCTCTACACATCTTGCTGTAAGAGGAAAAAAAGGAACCCCTCTTCCCATAAATTTGGTTTAGCAGGCTCTTGTAATGCAGTAAGTAGATTATTTTTCTGATCTCACAGGAGAAGCTTCTAATAGCAAGCAAGGTAGCAGCACAAACTTCCTAAAAATTCTCAATCTGAACAATGAGAGACAAGGTGAGAGGGGCTGTTGAGAGAAGGCAAAATCAGCCAAACTTCAAGGGGGAGGAGCCAGACCTCACCAGTCACATACGAAAACAATTCCTTAGGTCTTCTGCAAAAGAGGGCTATTGGGGGAAAAGGTGTACATCTGTACACAGTACACACCTGCACAGTAATTTATTATCATCCAACATAACTGGCTGGCCATGCTTCCTTGTCGATGTGCATGTTGCTCACACTGCAACAGGATACACCTACTTCAGTGCAACAGAACAAAACACTTTCTTGAAAATAGAACTCATGTTTTTTACTACTTCAGAGGCAATAAACTGCTCAGTTGCCATTTGTACCAGCTAAAAGATGTTTATTCTACGTTAACTGTCATACTTATTCCCAAATATTTGAGCTGATTCCTTACAGTGTTATTTAGCACAGACATGTTTCATTGCAGAAACAGATTATAATTTACTGAAGCTGATGCTAAATTAATGTCAGTCTTAAAGACGCCAAAAGATTTCTTGTTGTTTTGCTAGACTAACCCTTGATTAGCGCTTCAATAATTACTCATGATACTCACGACAGTACTCTAACCATGGTACACCCAGGAATGATTGTTTACGTCAACTACGCATTGTGCAATGACATGGCAAGCACTGTTCATTTCTCCTTCTGATTTATGTTTAAGTCATCATCTGTGGATGACTGGAATCCAGACCCACACATGGAGACAAAGGAAGAACTAGATGAGGATCTTGCCCCGTGGAAATGTTACTGGAGTTTTGCAATTTCTTTCCCTCTCTACAAAAGCAGGCAACATTTTAGTTTACATCTATACTGTTCATTTGGTACAATGTAGCACCCATATTCTCAGGGTTACCTCCACTGTGGACATTCAGAAGGATCAAGAAACAACAGTCTCCTATTATAGATCATATCAGTTCTCTATCAGTCTCTCTTTAAGTCAGCTTGCCTCCTCAGGCATATTTGTTGTCCTACATAATGTTTATTAAGCAACTAAAAAGAACTTGACACTATACAAAATTAATTAAAAATGAACAAAATGATATGCAAAACCATTATGTTAAGCAGAATGAGGAAAACAAAGGTACAAAGACATTTCCTTTTCTCCATATATTTTCTGTAAAATATACCTCAACAGCAATTCCAGTTCCTTTCTTTTCTTTTCATTTTCTTCTGTCCCAATACCGGCACAGCCTTAGTTGTTTTTCATATGAGTTCAAGAACAGAAAAGTTGCATGCCCTGACATTCTTCCAGATTATGCATTCATTTTCTATATTCTAATAAAAATTTAACTGTAAAAACCACTTGTCTTTGCTGTCTGACAAATTCATATTATCCCAAAAAGATTTTCTATATCACTAAGCTAATTCCAGGGATGTATTTTCAGTGAGATAATCATATCCCTTAGGACGTCCTAGGGGCTGATAATATATCTATCTTCTTTCCATTCAAGGGATAAACATATGTCTGCCAACCCCAATTTCACAAAGCATATTTTGATGGCTGTTTCAAAATTATAAGGTTTTATGTAAGGCTCAAAATAAAATGCCACGTTAAATGAGAAGGTTTCAGTCAAGAAGACTCTTCAAAGTAACGGAAGAATGCAAGTGCTGATTAGCAAAACATTTATGAAATCTGTAAAACACTGAAAGAATTGATAATAATAGTATACTGTCCTTTAAAAGTAAATACAAAAAAAGTAAATAACTATTTAGCTCAGTATCTTATGGGACTCCATCTCACACAGGATTCCATCCAACTACATGCAACTAAACTTAGAAACGCAACAGGAATTTCCTTTCCTATCCTCCTACACACCCCACACACTTTCAAAATCTAATGTAAAATAACCCCAACCCTTCAGAGCACATGGCATCTACTGTGTGCCATCCAGATGAATTGTCTTGAGTAGAATGTGAACTCCTATACTTTGGCTACTTTCATTTAAAGATGGAAGGCCATTCATTTCGTGGCAGAAAATAAAATGGTTGGAATTCTTATCTATATAGATCACTCAAATAATTCTATAAAACCTGAAAAAGGATACTCAGAAAGAAATCCACTGAGTGACGTTATTCTGACAGGTTTGTACCAAATCAACCATGTAGATCAGCATAATACTTTTTTAAAAAAGAAAAAAAAAACCTCAAAGAAGTAAATCTACAGAAATCAAACATTAGTCATGTTCCATGCTCTCAATTACTGTTCAAAAATCATGAAATGATTTTACCATGGTAGTTTTGTGCAATAAGTATCTCTTATGAAATTTTATTTGATGTGATGGCAGGTATGTACCATGTCAGAGAGGAAATTAGAACTGATTTGTATGCACAGATAAACACTGCAAGTGTAATGCACATGTTTGAATGCCAGTCCACGGTAACAAAGCACTTTGTAGAAAAGTACAATCTCTAAGAAATTATTGACTTCAAGCTCTCTCCTTGCTGTGCAAATTTTCCAAGGATAGGATAAATTTTCCAGGTTGGATAGTCAAGAATGCAGTTTTCAAACCACAATCCAAAATGGTAGGATCAGAGGAACCACACACAATCTGATCATTCACATGGGCAGATTGGTTTTTAGTTCATACCCATTTCACATGCAACATTTCAAATGCCAAACAAAAGCTGTCCTGACATGAAGACAGAATCATATATAAGAATATTTCAGTGTTAATTAGGTCAGTCGCAACATTTCTTGAGTAATAAGTTACTAGTTTACAAAGCCTGGAACAAATATCAAGTCATAATCTTTCTTCTTCCCCACCCCCAATCACACCCCCATCATCCACAAACTTAGGCCTTTTGAACATAAGATTCCCAAGGCTGAAAGCATTCTCTCTCATTACATCTGAATGGGGTGTGTAATTTAATACAAATTTTATTGGAGAAGTTCTGAATCAAGAGTAAAACTATAGTTCCTTTTCTATACAACAACAACAAAAAAGTTTTTTTTTTAAAAAAAGAAAATGATCCAACTGTCAAAGTCAACACATGAGAAAAAGAAAGGATACATACTCAATCCTTACAAGCTTGCTTAATAAAATATGGTTTACCGAGCCAGTTCCCAATACATCTGAAATAGCCATTTGTAATCTGATGATGATTTAGGATGCCAACAAAGAGACGTCAGTTCCGCATCTGACAGCTTTTTGACCAAAGCTATAATGAAAGGAAAGCTATTCTACAGTGGGCATTCTAATCAATTCCTCTTGCCAATAAATGCAGCCACAATCTTTTGATAAAATATAAATAATACTTTAATATATTACTTCTATTATTCATCGTTATAAACTGTTAATCTTGTCCTAACTATCTCACATCTGACCCCAGCGAATATAGATCTATTCTTTCCTCTCAGCACACATCTGTTTAATACAGCCCATAAAATTAAGGTTTAATCAAACTGATTTCCAAAACCATACTTTAAAAAAAAGCATTAGTTGGGTTTGATATAGAAAGGAACCATCTTTATTTTTATTTATAAAAACTAGCTATTGATATTTTCTTTATTTTTATAGTTAAAAAAATATTAGGCATCCATAAATGTTAACACCTGGAGCTTGTATTACATCTTTTGAAACATAAAATTTATAAGCTATCTGGGCAAATAACTACATGCATATTGGTATATACAAAAAAAATTGAAAGAAGAAGGAAAAAGGATATTTGAAAGCAAAAACATTTACTGAAGAAAATCTATAAAGTAATACTACTACTCATATAACATTTATTGAATAATAAGGCTGTAGTGTAAATGCTTCTAGGCTGCTTTTTCAGCATAAAAATCCACTTCCTTATGCTGACAACAGAATAACCAGAAAGATTTTCATGAAACACACATTTTAAGCAATTGAATTTAAAATGCAGAGGTTGCTATTCTTCTTACATCAAACATAGTTGAAAACAGGATTTCTGTTCGATAAATGAGTTCAGTATATGATTTACACTGTGCATAGTTCATATTATTACAACAAAATAATGTGTATAGGTATTTTTAAAATATAAGAAAATAAGAACAGTTTCAATATGCATCCCTTAAGAATTATTTACAAAAGCTATGTCACTGCCAGTAAACTCAGAATACTTTGTTGATTTTATTAGATCCAAGGGAATATTCAAAGGAACCAATGCTGATTAAAACATTCTTATCTTCATCGGCATTATCAAGAGAAGAGGGGAAGTTTTCAAAGATTAAAGATATAACAGGTTATTGAAGGGTGCTGACAGTCTTATGAATGTAACCTCTACCCATTTATTTCCAAAACCAGCAAACAGAGGTTTTTAGCACTTATAATATATTGCAATCCTAATACTCACCAACTTTCACTTCAAAACAACACAAAAAACTCAAGTTCTTAATTCTACACAAACTGAAATGCTAGAAGAAACTGAACAATCCTTCTGAAATCTGAAATCTGAAAAAACTCAAGTTCTTAATTCTACACAAACTGAAATTCTAGAAGAAACTGAAACAATCCTTCTGAAAATTTCAAGGACATTTTCAAAATATCTGAGACTGATACATTCTAAGTTTTTATGTTACTGTTAAATTCTGATTCAACTGGTATTAGGGGTGTATTTATTATCTTCTGGCCAGGCGAAAACATTAATAAAAACTGAATAAGTTAAAATTAGCAAAATTTCTTTTGTAGACTTCACTAACAAGAAAAACAACAATGAAGGATTACTACTTCCATATTTCAACTGGGAAAGCTGAGCACTATGGCTGCAGCGGAATGTTTTATAGTAATTTGCACAAATCCTCCCACATTACAATTACATGTCCATGTTAAATTTCATGTATTTTGATACACATTTCTCAGTTTTTAAAACTAGAAATGTTAGCGGTGGGCAATTACCAATTACATATGTTCCTGGTGGAAAAGAGCCCATCTTGATTCCTTCTTCCATAGCTTTAGACTACACAGTAGTACATAGTTTTTAGAAATTATCATGGGGCAGTAAATGTGTGAACATCTTGTCTTTAATATTTTAATAATTATTTGAAAAGAAAATGTTCCATAACATCCGGGGGTGGGGGCAGGAATTTCTTGGCTTTACAGTCTTTCGTTAAGACAGTAATGTGCAACATTAGTCTAGAAGATCTGCAGTATAATTTATAATATAATCTTGTGCAAATTTACTCAAAACTAAGTACCACATCTTCCCATTGACCTGGATTCTGAACATAAGTTCACTGATTTGATAGTATATCCTACTTATGACTGGTTTTGCTGATCCATTAACCTGTCCTAAGATTTACTTGAACCATTTGTATTCTAAAGTACATTTTCCCAAAATAAATAAATGAACATGAAAAATTATGAGTACTGAAAATAGAAACTACAGATCTGGGAAGATATTGTTGCTATCGTATTATAATGAAAAAGACACCATCCATAGCCATCTCTACTGCACTGAGGCATGGACCCACAATATGCCATTTTCCCCAATACTACATCAGTCTCCCAGAAGTGAGACTGTTTTTCTAGCCAGCCAACAAGGAGGATGGCCAAGAGGGTCAGTGGGCAGGTTCTTTCAGGAACAATAGGCAAACAAAGTACACTGGCAGGTCCACTGAGGAAATAGCTCAATGTATTCACTGCCCCATCAATGTATCTCCCCTATTCAGGTTACAGCTGCCTTCCCATTCTCCCTCTCTTATTTCTGATGTTTTATTGGGACGAGATTACATCTATGTTTCCAAGATTTCTTTCTTGCTAAAACTTTCTGGCTGTTTTAGCATACAGCTGCATTCAATATGGGAGTGGGGACTGCGTTTACATGTCCATCAATCCCATTTTGGGCTGCTTTTAAGGGTTGTGGTTGCTGTTTGCCTTCAAGTCATTTTTGACTTATGGTGACCCTAAGAGAAACCTATCACACAGTTTTCTTTGCAGAACTTGTTCAGAGGCGGTTTGCCCTTGCCTTCTTCTCAGGTTGAGAGCATTTCCATGGCCTAGCAGGAATTCAAACCCTGGTTTCTCTGAGTCCTGGTACGAGAATCAAGCCACTATACAATGCTGTCTCTCAAGGTCCCTCTCTTATGGGACCTTGAGTGAAAGCTTCAAGAGACACCTGCAACTTAGGGACTGAATCTAAGGTAAAAAATACAACCACTTTCTATCACAGCAGCTCAGCTGGGAGGAGACAGACCTTCACTGGTCACCCAACGCTTGGAACTGCTGCCTCATGCCAGGCCAACCATCTTCAACTGTAACCAATACATATCCTTTTATCTAATATATAAAAGTCAAAGTTTGTGAGTCTATGAGTTTGTCTGTGTCAGACAGGCAAAGACCTCATATGATTGGATGTGTCAGATGAGAAAACCTCATATGATTGGCTGCCTGTGAAGCTTCTATGGAATCCTGGGGTTGGCAGTTTAGGGACGGGCTTTTAGAATTCTCAGCTGGAGAGCTTTTGGGCCTCAGGCCAGTTGCTATGGAGATGAGGCCTAGCAGCAAGAAGGAGGAGGCCAGTGTGTTCCCTCAGAAACCGAACCTCTGTATGTTAACAACTCTAAATACAGATCGGATTGGGGAATATTGGGGAAAGTTACCAGTACTGGACAAGCCAGTTTCAGGAATTAGAGACATAGGATCTCAAATCTGTGTATTTCAAATGCATCTGACTCCTAAGGTAAGGCAAGATAATTCCTAAGGTATTTCTAACAAGTATTACCTATGAGAAAATAAAATCCCAGGCAACGCCGGGTAAAGGTATGTTTTCTCTTTGATCTTCCAGTGCCCCACACTCTATCACCATTCCCCATTAATGCTGCAGATAAATGGTTCATTTAAAATAAAACAAATGTCCTTATTTATGAGATATGGTTTGGGTTAATCTTTTTCCTCTTGAAGATGACAAAACAACAGCGATGTCCTGCATAAGCAGAAACTCACTTCCACTGAAGAAAGAAGTCACTGATTTCTGATAATTCCTCCCCACAACTGTGGTGCCCCACATTTCACTAACTGCCATTCCAGAGAAGCCTCCGGACCTTGCCACTGACAAGAAAGCCCCTTTCCATAAATATAAGTTGAATACTGTTTCTTTAAATCATGGTAATGAACTTTTGCTGTAAATCTGAGATTAGTGGACTTCCTTTATATTCCATTCTATTTTACAGACAGTGAGAAATATGAGTTTAAATCAATATATAACCTACTCTTCTATGTTGTTACCAAAAAAATAAAAAATAAATAACCCTTACAAACTCGTAAATGCTACACTGGAAATGAATGTAACAGCTAAGCTTAGTGAGTTAATTCTTTCTTAAACAAAATTTCAGTCAATGAAACGGTATATTGCTATGCATGACTGTTGAGCCTCTTGAAAAATTAATAAATACTTGACATCATAAAATCACAGTCCTATGTCAGCAGTTACTGTACTTCCTGAGTACCATATGGTGAGTATTACTATGTACTACCAAATCAACATTCAACATTCAAACTTTCTAATATCATATTCTTTCTTCAGTAATGTTTTTTTAATAACATTGTAACACACAGAAAAATGGTGGGGGGTATACTATCCAAGAATATGTTTTCCATATGTTATAATACAAATCCATACAGAGTCTTGACTTGTGTGAACTGTTAGTCCATATAATTTAACGAGAGACTTCCTCATTGTGTTCAGCTGAACCCAGAGAGCACTAGCAGTACAGAACATACATTTGGTGGAAAAAATATTTGCACGGACACACCTGCATCTCCCATTTTCTCTGGCCAAAAAGCAACGGCACACTAGCAGATGCCTGCCAGTACAATGGAACTTTCTTCCTGTACCATCCCCACACCTTCTGCAGCCTTCCTAACCACACAAAAGCTGGCTCTAGGCAATTGCCCAATCTTTTGATACAGATAAAACTGTACCGCAAAAACATATGAATAGATATATATCTTTTTATCTGTGCCATTGTGCCTAATGAAGAATTCTACTTAACTCAAAAGCTTGTAACCTGTTTAACAAAGTGGTTGATCCAATAAAGCAAAACTCACTTATTCTGTTTCTAAGCAACCAACAAAGTTACCCACATCTTAATTTAATTTGTTATTGTTTTTGCTAAAGTAGGAAAACATATAATATCCCTGAAGCATTAATTGAAGTGCTTTATAAAGGCACAGAAGGCACAGAAACCTTAACCAGAGCTAGTCTTCCCTTCATAAAAAGAAATCAGGTTGATCACAGAGGCATCTAGATTGTCTTAGCAGATCTCTTGCTATTATTCAGGTATCACATATCGGTAGGAGAACACTTTTCCCCTTCCTTGGACACCATACAACATAGGAGGAGAACACAACAAATACTTTAGTGAGAAAGTTACAGTTAACAACTCAATTAAGCCCACAACAATATGCCAAAAATAAGAGGCTTAGAAGCTTGTTCATTCTTACACTGCATGGCTGTGCTATCAAAGGAAGCAGTACATTATAGCTTATGAAATAAATGGCCAAAGTGTAGTCTTCCAGATGTTACTGAAGTACAATCCCCATGAGCACTTATCAACATAGATAACATTGAGGAATGTTGGGACCTGCAGTGTAACAGTATCTGATGAAGTCCACTTTGTAGACTCAGGCCTAGAAGCTTCCATAGCCTGTTGTAGGTGAGGCTGAAATACTATAACATATAGTAAATACTGGACTTCTATAGACAGAAGAGGGAATCACACTTAAATTCCAGCTATTTTCCATAGACAAAATCTGCCTACAATAAAGTATGTAACTTACAAATGTGTAAATTTAACACAGTGCTCAAAAATATACAGTGCAGGAAAAAAGTATACCTCTTTCCTGAAATGTGAGATATTTTTTATTTCCAATGCACTACAACGGGACATTCTGGCCTCCTAATGTCACATCTGATTGTAGGATCATGGGAAAACTATGCCCAGTAGCCATGTAGAACAGTTAGGTTTCCTTCAGTTAGATAAGATTTTGTATTTGTTTAAAAAAACTACATGTGCTTTATTGTTTTCTCTGCCTTTTTGTAAGCTACCTCAAGTCCCAGACTGGGAGAAATACAGGAGAGAAATAAAGCAATGGATAGATGGATGAAGTTCCTGAACTGAAGTTGATTGTGCAATCACATAAAACATAAATCACATTATACTGGTAATATAATTATTTAATTATGAGTATTAAACGTGAGGAGAGTGAAAGCAGAAGTCATAATCCTGCCCACCATTCTGTAAGTATTTTTACACTGGGATACTATCTCACAGTCAATAAAATGTTTTTTTCAGTTGGATATTACTAAAGCTATCATGAGTTATCTCCACTTCTTCAACTCCCTAACAGCAACTGTAGAGGTCTGCAGGTTTGCAATATACTTTCCTTTTTACCTTCTCAGGTCGAACGCCTAATGATACGCACTCCTCATCCAAATTATACAACTGTGCTTTCACTTCCCAAACAGATGTGATTGTAAAGAATATATACAACTTAAAAAAAAAAATCAAGGCCAGAAGAAGACTGCTAGTATACGGGGGGAAAAAATGCCATGGTTTTCACGAGTTGGTAGCAAACATTTCTGATTTCACATTTTTTAAATTACTTTTACATTAATATGAAATATATTGACCTCACAATTTTAATTATATATTTATACATAATTTATATATTTAGAGCCAATGCGGTACAGTCATTCGAGCACTGGACTATGGACCTGGGAAACCAAAGTCTGATTCCTTGTTTGGCCATGGAAACTCACTGAGCGACCTTGGGTGTGTCACATACTCTTGGCCCCAGAAAACCCCATGACAGGTTCACCTTTGGACTGCCATAATTTGGAAATGACTTGAAGGCACACAGCAACACAGCAACTTGAAACACCCAAATTGATCAGTCACAGATCTTTAAAATTCCACAGGGAAAATTCTGATGGCTTCATATATTTAATTATTGAAACTTTCTGGAAAAAGGAGCAACATCTGACTTTTTGAAAGTGTAACAATTTCACTAGACTGTTAGGAAATGAAGCAAGCCCCAACTGCTCCTATTAGCATCCTCCCTAAACTGAAGACCTGCCAGCACTGAGGCCTTGCTTTCTAGACTTTCTTCTTTAAAAGACAGGAAGAACAATTCATAAGAGCTTACAGGATTGAAACTTTTTTTTCCAAAAATCTCTGATCCTGGATAGATGCAGAATGTGAACAGTTCTTCAACATTTATCACTAGCTCTGCACAATGTGTTTCAAAATATAAAATATGAACTTGACAGAATTGAAGTTTGAAGTCCTGTTTCTGTATCTATATAATCACAATTTCAAATCAATTGTTTAAATACTTCTGTTGTGATTATATTCAAGCATCAGACTTTGCTGTTCTGAAAATAATGTCAGAGTTTCATTTTTTCAGTTATGTTTTGATTACAAGGAATCACAAAAATTGAATAAGACAGAAAGTAAAGCTACAAATGCACCTACACACATGCTGGATGAACTAAGCACCCACCACCACCACATGAAATATTGCTAGTCCTCTAATCTCCCACCCTGAGCCCTCTTCCCTTCTTCTCCGCCCTCTCTGAATCTCTTTTAGCTTCCTATTCTTTAGGTCCACGCCTCAGTTTCCTCCCAGCAAGGGACAATTTGGGTTGATTGGGTGCATTACAGCACTTCCACAAATGCTACTTCTGTCTCATCATAAAAAAAGCTGCAGCAACAGTGGTGGCCCTCACTTGTGAATGAGTGTGTGCTCCCAGAAGTCCCCACTCCTTTACTGAAGAACTATTCAGTCTCATTTGAGAGCACGTACACCAGCATGCCTGCTATCCCATGTAAAGGTTCTCTTATTTTCAATTTTTTGAAAGCAAGGGAGACAGTTAAATTTTTCCCTATTTGAACATCGGTAGAAATGACAAGGTGAAGTAGCAGAGGAAGGAAGAGACAAAGTTGGAGGTGGTAAATGACAGTTATCATTATAACTATTACTTCATTTCTACTTGATCCTTCACCCTTTCCCTCCTGTGTCCCAAAACTATGCCCTGCATGGCTTCAGCAGGTGCATTATTTAAAATTCATGAATAAATAAGCAAGGGAGGAAAAGGGTAGAGTGGAGGAGAAAGAGAGAAGAGTAAATTGTACACTGGAACATCATGTTTAAGTAAAAGGGAGGGTCTTTGCTCAAATTGGAGAGTTGAGAACCTGGGCTGGATCTTTTCCACCTCAAGTTGTATCAGGACATGAAATTGCTTTGGGTGTCCTCAGAGACAATGCATCTCCCCAGTTTCTGTACCTGGGGCAGACTGCACCCACTGTACCCTTTTTGGTGTAACTTGCTGAGGGGACATTTTTGGTGGGAGCACCACCCACTCAGGGCACATGACAAAACAAAGCTCCCACCAATCCCCCCTCTTTCTGGTCCATTACAGTGGAAAACCAGAAAAAACAGAGATATGGTAATCATCTGTGAAGGAAGGGGGGGATGTTGTGTGAGTTGAAAGAACAACAGATACAAATAAGCAAACTGTTCTTCTTTGTGCTTGCTGTGACTAACACATACAGGAGATTAACAAGCAGCACTTACTGGAGGTAGGAAAGGGTGCCACTGACAAACTAAAGATAATACTGCCATTCCAAAATGATCTTCTTGTCTTGCCCTTGGATCCAGATGGTACTGCTACACATGCATAGAAGGTTATACTCATGTAGACACCAAGAAAATGTTCTGTGTGTGGATTTCCTTAAGATAGACCGCATAAACAGACGCTGCTTTGAGAAGTGACAACATTTGCCATCAGGGACAACACTGTGAGCCAACTTGTATACTTTTTTTTAAAAAAAATGTGGCTGGCACCCACTTAATCAGACCCTGCCTGGAAACAAACACACCCTTCCTGGGGCCCAAAGTGACAAAGGACTTGGATGAAGACTCAAATTCTCTGCACAATCCACAAAAAATGGTAGTGGATACTCACAGGTACCCACACACCTACACTGATTGTTCTTCAAAAGTGGTAGTGTTGAGCCAAAGTTAACATCACTGGTAGTCTGATATTGTCAATGACACTATTAGGATGAGACACATTTCCTATTCCTTCCTAAATTGTGACATTCGCTGTGTGATGCTGTCTTTCTGGGTGGTGAGGAAGCTTGGGAGCTTGTTCTGGATGAATGAAATCTGAAACACAGGGAGTGTTAACAGGAGGAGAAGGAAGATCAGTACCAAATGCCAAGAGAGAGATGTAGTTTGAAAAGTCATCTTCTTAGCCAACGGTCAATTCTGCACACAGGCAACTTTACAGATTGTCTTTGAATTAAACAATTCCTGTTCATCACAAGGAAAGTCTATGTTGGTCGACTGAGCATCATTACCTAAAACTGAAGATCAAAGCCTCACATATCTTCAAAGTATAATTGTGCCAGTAATTATCTTGGTCACATAGTCTGCTAGGTTTGTTGTCTCTTGGCCTGCCAGTCTGTGGGCCTCTGCCTGGAATATGTAACCCTACTGTCTTCTTTATTTATGAATGGAGATGTCCTCTTCCTTAGGATTTCCTGCTACACTTCTAGCAATTTAGTTTACAGTTCTGACAAGAAGATAGGTGCAGAGTAACAACCAACTTATATCTTTCTTAGAGGGCTGAAGTAATCTCATGCTTTCCTTGTTTTTTCCTCCCTTGGAAAACACTTCAGATGTTTGAAATGGAAACTGCAGTCAGCCTCATGAACATGATAAAGATTGTTCATATGCCAGCATGTGTGGTTGATAGCTTCTGCCACGATTGCCTAGCTATGCTGAGTAAAGAGGCCAGCATGGGAAGAGTAAGCTGTTTAAAAATCAGACCTATGATCAGTAGAAGGACCACCTTACATATAATTCGAATGATATATATATATCATCCTAGGAAGCAGTTAAACACAGGACTGGATGCATTCTGAAGGGAACAACAGATTAGGATCTCAAATCAGAATGTCTGAAGAAGCAGTAGACTCTTCAGAGGAGGAGGATGACTGCAGTTTATACTTACCATGACCAGAATCTGACTTTTCCTGATTACCTGTTCTGAGATTCCATGTCCAGTAAGACATTCAGATTACTGAAATTAGACTCAGATGTTGAGCTACTGGTCCCTGATCACAAGGTATGCTTTGTACAGTCTCAGAAGATGCTGGGCATGACAAGTCCAATAGTACAGGCACCATCCACATCAGGGTACATGGTGAAATTATCAGAGCTACTGCATGCCATGACTGTGAGTCATCTTACAATTTCAGTCTTTTCATTGCTTGCTATATGAACACATTCTCTTTGGATCCAAATGCTGTTGATGTGACCTAGTGAGAGTGGGTTCCTCTGCAGAATGACAGAGAATGTCTATGTCTGCAAGAACAAATGTCTCAAACATTTTGCCATAATATCACCATGACTCATCTGGAGAATACCTTGGTGGGATGGACTGGTCCTTTTTTGATGGAACCTGATTCCAGTATGGAGGCAAGGGCTTTGCACAGTGTCTGAGTCAGCTCAAGGGTCATTTCAGGCAGTCTGCTTGTGTGACACACTGTAAAAGTATAATGATGATGAAGACTGGCAATGACAAGTGTGATATTTTGATGGAGATCAATGCCTTTTTGGGTGTACTTTCGAAGAATTGAAGACCTCCTCCTTTGAGAAAGTAGACTATTGTTGCTATCTTTCTGAGTATCTTAATCAAGAGGGAAGTGTTTTTGACCATCACATGGAGGATCTTCCTCATATCACAGTTCTTGCTGAGTGCACTGTGACCAAAGCACGGGAAGCAAAGTATCATTTTATCTATGACATTTTGTCATAGGATATGATAGCAAGATTGGGATAGCAAGAGGATCATATCATTCTGAATCAGTACAGAAACTCTAGATGAGTCCAAAGGTCTTGAAGAATCCAGATCCAATCTATAGTGCTTCTCATTCTTCTTCACCTTTGTTCTCTTTCTCTTGCCTGTAACTTTATCAATTCTTGTCCCTAAATGAGACCAAGTGTCATGGAGTTGGTAGAACCTTACTGACCTCAACAGCCATGATCAGTCAGTACCAGTGTTTGATTGGATAACCTGATAACCTTGTAGACAGTAAGCAATACAGATCATGCAAGACTGCCCTCTTCAAATCCAGGTGAAGGAGGGCCTATACAATCAGCTCAGATACTCTCACAGAATTATCATTTTTAACATTTTATAACCAAGATATGAAGAGTCAATTACAAGAATATCCAACACTCTAGGAATATCTGGTGTATTTTTCCATACTGACATGGCCCAGTAAATATCACAAATATTGCCATGCTACAGCCCAAACAACTTCAGAAGGTCCCGTTGAAAAAAGATGTTGCCATATACGGAAAAGTTCTCTTTAACACATGCCCAAGCTACCAGTATCACCTCCTGGTTGAATGTAATGTATTCCATTCTCTCTAGAACCCAGTGTATCTGTTAGAGCACAAATTTAGGATGGACAGTTTCTGTCCCCATGCATGCTGCAACCATGGAATGTTTCTTCCTCATTGATAAAATGATGCATAAGCAATAGTTAATCCTTTTTTTTTTGTAATGCATATTTGTTTTGAGAATAGCCGTCTCTTATTTTTGGAATTTTATGAAAACAATGAATAAATTAGATAGCATTTACTCATCATCATCATCATTATCACCATCAATGATTATAAGATCTCTCTCACCTTTGTTTAACAAATAGCCAGTGTGGCCATTTAAAATGCCATAATGGGAAGAGCTCTTAATAGTTTAGGATATTGCACACCTATAATTAATTCATGGACTTTGTGCATGTCACAGCTTCTCAAAAGACAAATGTATAAATACTCTGGCCCAAGCCAAACATTAAAGTAACACAGAGTTAAATACATAGTTATTTCATACTAACTAAGTATATGATATCTGAAAGCAGTACTAATAAAACTGTATCAAAACATAGCCATCAGCCTTTATCTTTTTATTGCCAATGGGAATTTCTAATGGTAGATACATTGCAGCATATCAGTTATGGCTTTTGCGATGCTAACATTCAAGACCCACTTCTTTCCTCTACGAATTATCATAAGATATATATTTAAAATAAAACTGAAGAAAAAATCAGGCCATCAAGGTGTATGCCTATCTCAGTAACATACTGGGTAGCAATCTGGTTCATGTGAAACAGAAATAGACACCTACCAACTCCACCATGCACACAATACAATATAGAAACCCATGTGCACAGTGAGCTTTCCAATGCAATGTTTCTGTCTCATCAAAATAAAATAAAATAAAAAGGAAAAAAATATATGCAGAATACCCCTATGTAGCAAGAAATATACATTCTTGCTTCTCACGAAAAGCCATGCGGATCACTGCCTATGATATGACAAGATGGTCTCATGTTTGCTGCTCTCCAGTATATGTGCTGTCAGGTACGCATCTGAACTGGGGTTAGGACAGTCAGTTGCAATCATTCAGTACACAAACACCAGAATACTTCTGTTCTACCCACCCTCGTCTAGAGGAAGAGGTGAAACCATGCGGTGCAGTTTTTAGAGCTCTAACCAGGACTGGGGAAACCCATTTCAAATCCGTTTTCAGTCATGAAGCTCACAGGCTGAGGTTGGACCAATCAGCCTATAACACCTCACAAAACTGAGAATAAAATGAAGCAATAAACTGTGAAAACTACCTTTAGTCTTGTGGGTAAAAGGAAGAATATAACTGACAAGAATTAAAGAATTTCTCACTATGGAGGAATGGTAAGCAGATTCATTCATCTCTATTCCATTAGAATTCCATGGCTCCCTTACCCATTCAATTGTCTTCCCTTAATAATGAATTGCAGTAGTCCTCCTTCCATCCATATGTGTGTGTCAAACAGACACATATCAAGAGACAGGCTATTATTAATTCAAGAGTGAGAAGGTATTTTCAAAAATATAAACTGTTCAACCTAATAAAGCTAGGTAAGAAAATATAATAAAATAACTATCATTCTTGTTTCTAATTATATGGAAGTTTAAATAGTCAGCTCTGAAATCATGCTTCCTGTGAACTCATTTGAATATCATGTAGCCAGAACTCCAGAAACAAGTAGTAAAATGTATAGTTTTATAGGGCTTATAAATTGATTTTAGTCATTATTATATTACACATCATTCACTAAGGGTGACAGTATGCTTATTTAGTCAGATAGCTAATGTATCCCTGAAGAATAAAGGCTGCTTTAATATATCACTTTGCCATACAGCAAGTAGAGAGAGCAAAAAGACATTTTGTCAAATTCAGGAAATAAGACAACTATTAAGAATTATTTAAAGCATCATAAAACACCAAGAAAATGTAAAACTGTCAAATATGGGGAGAAATTAATCTTCCTTTTGAATACCTTCCCAATGAATATAGCTGCAGCTTATCCAAATGTGTATGTCCACATAAGCAGAGAAACATTTTAAACTGCCAAAGGGGCAGAGGGACCATTAATAAATTAACACCTTTAGGAATCAAAAGAGTCTGTAAATTAACATGTAGGAAATATGTCATCAAAAACGTTATGTGTTTTCAGTGGCTTCACGAAACAGGGTTTAGCATATGAATTATCCACTATTATACTCCTGGATATGTATTCGTATACAGCATCTCATACTGGACAGCCACAAATAAATGGATTCATTCTGAATTATGTGAATGAAAAATTCACTTTATTCTGAAACAGGTGAATTGAAGAATGATGCATACTATTATTGATACTAGCAACTGTCACATTCCACTAAAAAATGTATAGAAGGTTTACTTCAAGATGTTTATTTCTTTCCTACCCAAATAGGAATTTAACTTTATATCTGCAAACCTAAGGATATAAATTGTCCCTTATTTCATTCCCACACGCAAGAATAGCAGTTCCTCTCTGCTCCCCAAGAATATAAGAGTTCCAGTAAGATTTCTGAGTAACGATCATTCTTCAGGACTTCATTACAAGATTTCTATTTTGCAAAAATACAAATGGTTTTCCTGAACAAATGTTTTTTTTTGGTGGTGGGGGAGTGACAGAGAACATGCATTTTACACCAAATATAGTGATCCCTGTGAAAACATAGTTTTTGTTTGTTTGTTTTTGCACAAATAACTCTTCCAGAGAGAGCCAGCACAGTATAGTGGACTAGGATACCACTGGGTGACCTTGGGTAAGTCACATCCTCTCAGCCTCAGAGGAAGACAAAGGCAAGTCCTGTTTGAACAAATTCTGCCAAGAAAACTCCATGATAGATTTGCTTTTAGGTTGCTATAAGTCAGAAATGACTTGAAGACACGTAGGAACAACAATATATCCAAGAAAGTGCCATGCAACTTTTTGTATAGGTATCTCTCTACATATACAAACTGTGTAAAGATATACAAATTGCATATATTTATACTAAGTTGCACAAATTTGTAAATTCCTGCACAGAAAAACCATATGGTTTTCCTGCATTTTTCTTTTTCTTTTTTTTTGGCGTAAACACCCCAGTAGTTTTGCACAAGAATCAGCATATTTTGTGCAAAATACATATTTTCTGCTTCAAAACATAATTTTGAGAAAGGAAACTACACATATTATTGCACAAACTAATTTTCGCCCACCAAATTCTGAAGTATGAAGAGCTGGCCTCCTTTTCCACAACAGGATGTTGGTTGTTCGAAGACATACAATCTTCATTGGAGAAGGGAATATTGATCAGTATTCTTCACATCTCTGCACATATCACATCTTTATATTTTCCATGTATTACCCAAACTAAGTGCTCAAATGAATGTCTATCATAATTATTTACACGAGTGTAAACAGTATCAACAGCATAGCCCTTACGGTCAATTTAGAAGTCCTTAAGGACCAAGCCTCCAAGAGCAGTTTCAGTGATACAATAGTGAAGATGCTTGATCGCATACAATGGAAGCAAGGTTTTTTTTCCATCAGTATATTGACTCAACTGCAATTTACACCCAACATTCTAAATTTTTCCCCATTGCAAAGCAAAATAAATGATTTATGAAATATTTTCTATATGTTTGATTTACGAAAATGGTAGAAAAAGAGCTTTAAAGAACTTACCTGTGCACTGTCCTCCATTTGTTGGATCTCCATAATATCCTGGCATACATGTTTCACATTGTTTCCCTGTAGTTAGATTTTTGCATTGATCACAGACATTGCCATTAACACAGGTACTATGTCCATTGCACTGGCAAGCTGTAATTCAAAAAAGAGAAAAATTATAGATGAGTTTCCTGCTTTTTGGTAACCAAAACAAAAAGCCAGAGGATAGTGATAATACACATTAAGCCTCCTTTACATGGAAATCCTTAAGCTTCCAAAAACTTCTCATACACAATACAAGTAGCAAACAAACAAAAGTACTGTATTCCAAAAAGTTTTTTAAAAAATCCAAAATACAGAACACTTCTGGTCTCAAGCATTTTGGATAAGAGAGGCTCAACCTGTATGAAGATTATGATTACTATTTCACAATCACATAAGGTAAAGGAGTGAGTATAAGTTTGGTTGAAATCTATAAATAATATATCTTGTTTATTTCATTGTCTTTGTGAAATTAACTTCATTTCCACCTACTATGTATAAGGAGATGGAAAATCTGTAAGTACCCTAAAGATGAAACATAAGGGGAGGGGGAGCAGTCTGATGCCAGCAAGAAGAGATAAGGTACAGCCTTTCCATTTACAGTGTTTCTACTAAGGATTGAAAGATTATTTTCAATTATTCATTTTCCAAATGGAAAAAGGCAAGCTCTGTTGGGAAAAATAATTGAATGCTGAGATTTTTGCAGGTCTGTGTTACACAACTCCAAAAGTACTTCTGTTGTAGGTAACTCTGGCCCACTATTGGCCTTCTCTTCAGAAGCCCTGACTCCAATCTTACTGTTTCCAAGCAGCATAAGACTGGCCAGAAACATGTCAGGCAGGACTATATAAGGCATCTCACATCTCATGATCTCTCTTCCCACTCACATTAAATATTCCTCTGAAGAATTGCCCCCAGAACACTGCAGGATTTCAAAATACAGGGAGAATTCTTTGGGGAAATATTTTTTCTCCCCAACTGTGGGGAGAAAACAAAGGCCCTTTCTGCACCATACTAGGATACAACCGTAATAAAATTATTGATTGATTGACCATACCTGGATCCCATGACTTCTCGGCATCATCCCAGCAGTGCCGTTGCCAAGAAGGGAGCATGTCCCAAATGCAGCCAGCCTTTTCCGGCACTGCACTGACGAAGGAAGGGCTTGACAGTGCTTCCTCCATTTTCACAGTCTCAACTGACACAATTATCATGTGAAAGGGGACAACTACTAGATTTTTTCCAGTAATAGTATATTGTGATGGCTGGGGGTGCAACAGGAGCAGGACCACGACAATGTCATGCAATAGCATATGTCACGGACTGGATTTAAACTGTCCCCATGCCAGGATGGGGCTGTAGTGAAGAAATGGCCTATGTAAATTATTAGCCCTAGTATATGAGGGTGAAATAGGGATTTGTATCCCTTGCTCCTACCTCTTTCTCAATATAAATTGCAGTGTCCTCCCCACAATTCAGTTGTTGCCTAAGTTTAAACCTTTAAACATCTGTATTCCTTTTATTGCTCTACATAAATTCCCTACATAAAAAAATTAACAGATACTCAATACCCATACGTGAGACTACCTTGCTAGAGAGGAAAACACAGCAGTGATGCCAGAGCATTTCAGGAAAGCAGAAATAAAATTATGCATATAAGACTCCCAGATTCTACTGAATTTTTTGGAGTTGAACATAAATGGCCCAAACTAGATATATGGACTACTACCAATTTGGTGTACCAGTCACTGTGAATGCTGAGACTAGAAAACAATGTAAACTCCAATTAATTCATTAACTCCCATAATTATTGGAAATATCAAAAATAATATTAGAATTTCTTCACAGATAATAATAAAACTGGTATTTAATTTTTTAATAATTTGTTTGCAATGAGTCTCTTAAAAGAAGTCCATTCCCTTACAATAAGTGCAGGATTCTCAGTTTCAATGAAAATTTTCTGGGTTCCACTATCTGCTAGTTATCTTGTTCTGGAGGCAACTCTTACATCTATTTAGAGACCAATCTAATGGACTGCTATAAAATTCAGTCCTCCACCAATTAGACCCAGTTTAAACTCCAGCTGCTTATACTTTAAGAAAGGCTTCTCCATTCCCAAGAGATACAACTTGTTGTAGCATCCAAGGGTCCAGCCACTTTGCTTCTAGGGATACGTCTAATGTTAAAATGGTACCTGATAACAAAATGTTATCTCTTGTTTAACTTCATAGGGACATAAGGGTATACACAGCTTTGACAGTTGCTGTATTCTTATGTTGATTTTTAAGATGAGCTCAGAAAGTTCATACAGGAGGTTCTGAGAACCTAGAGAACGCTATAATTTTCAAACTATAAACCCAAGAAAAATGAAGTGAGATTTTTTTTTTACTACTCAAAAGAAACAGAGATAATTTTTATTATCAAATGAGTACTACATTCTGCCAACAAAAATACCAGATAAAAATGTTTGCAGGTGACAATTCTTGCTGGATATAACTTTTTTCTTCTTATATTATTTATTCCACAAATGACTGTGAGTATCTTTTTATGTGAAGTGGTATACACAGTTCCACAAATGCATATATTTTCATATTCAAGACACATAACATTGAACTAAGTTACAACTTTCCAGATTCACTGCACTTATAAAGGAGCAGGAGGAGGAACGAGAGGAGGAGAAAGAAGGAGGAAAAGGAAGAGTAGTTTCAATTACATTTTCAGTTTCTATGCAATTTGAAAAGTTATGAATGGAGATGAGGCCAGTATTTATTTATGTATTTATTTACATACTTGCTTGTTTACTTATTTCAGTTATATCCCATTTTTCTCCTGAATGGGAATAGGCACAATCCCATACTCCCTAATGAGGGAGTTTGTTCAGCTGTAACAACTCTACAGCATGAGATTTGCAGATTAAAATGTGAAATACATTCAGTTCAGTCTCCCTGGTTCAGTACGTACAACTCTAAGTACACAGCCACACACAAATAGGTATAAATTCCAGATAGATTTTTTTTTATCTAAAATTCTTCAGACACATAAGTATGTTGGAAGTGATTTCTATAATGGTCCTTACCATGGATGTAACCAAGGTCTGTTTCTTTGTTTATTTTGTTAACCCTATATCACCAAGATCTATACAAAAAACACTTATGTGGGAAAGAGCATCACAGAAATGCTACTATTTGCCACTATTTGAGATGTCATCACTAGATATGTTTTTAAAACAGGGCAGCCTTATCCATTAGACAATTATGCACAGTGCTGAGGGCCTACGAAAAATTTAGGTCCTACAAAACTAGGATTTTAGGGCTTACGAAAACATTCCTAGTGATACATTGAGGTGAGGCAGGTAGTCAAATATAAGAGTGCCAAGGGCCTATGGAAACCTTAATGTGGCTCTGTCTTGAACCCCCGTTCATGTTCCTAGAATGATGATAGATCAGGGCACCTTTGAGGTATTTGTCTCAGCCATATATTTCTCAACATTGTCACAAAATAAAACTTTGCCAAGGACTATTCTTCATAGCTGGAGTCACACTTGAATCTTTACAACCATACCACTGTGTGTGCTGCACATAGACAAGAGTCCTGAGTTTAGGTGAAAACATGTCCTTCACTCTTGACACTCAATGGTTCATTTCAGGGTTAATTATGAAAAAAAGATGGACTACTACTAACAAGACTTTGGATCCCCCTACTGAACGAAGAGAGTTCAGAAGACCCCAAATGTATTCTGATACCCTCCACTCCAAAACACCTACCCTTCTGCATCTCTTTGTTGCTTAGTCCTTAGTAACTTTACTGATCCCTAGTAACTGATCCTTAGAAATGTTGAAACTTTTTTCTTGAATTCATGATGTCATGATGAAGAACAATATGGCATTATATCACAATAGAGGTGAACCTTCCTTACGACTTAACACAGATGGTTGAATTATCTTTGAGGATCACAAGTAGCATTGCACTGCTCCCATTCTGAATTCGGGATGGGCCAATATTTTAAACTATTTGAACAACAGTCAAACATGTGTTTCTCAAGTGTCAGGAAATCCTTATGAGGAGTATCTTAGACTTATGAGATTCTTCACAATTCAGGACTGATTCTGAACAAATTTTACACTTGGTATTTTTGTTCACAAAACATCATTTTCAGCAAAGGAGACAGTATATTTGTGCATAATAATAATATTTCTACACAGTAATATTATATCTGTGTAAAAAAGCCATTTCCTATGCAGAAAAATACTGCTTTAAAAAAAAACTACATTTGAATTTTGCACAGAGTAAGTCTCCAACTACAGAATTTTCAGCACAGGAAACGGCAATTTCTGCACAGGAAATAATGGCCAGGATTCACTAGGGCAGTTAAGAATGTGTATCATAGAGTTACACATTCATGACTGGTTCATATTCATGAATCCTACATATTCACTAATTTGGGGAATACATAGGGACCATAAAAGTCCCCCAGTCTTCACATACTGGGCAGCAACCACTGCACATGACATGGATCTGTTTCTCTGCTGAGAGGGAAGCAGTTGACTGTTTCCATCCTACTCTGCATGAGGAATTTCCTGTGCAATGGAGAACTGTGACAGTGAGAACTGCTTTTCACTGCTGTACCAGAGATCACTCATGGGAAAAGGTGGAAACGCTAGTCAGCTGCTTTCTGTCTGACAGTGAAACACATCACTGTCGCTCACAGGACCTCCTACCTGGTAAATGAGGATGGAGGGGGGAGGTTCATCTGGGAACACTATTTAACTATGCAACTCAGATGGTTGCATAACTACGTAAGAAGGTGATAACAGAATTGTAGTCTATATTTCTACAGAGAAATATTGTTTTCAGTGTAGAAAATATGGTTTTCTATGAGAAAATGCTGTTTCCTACAGAAAATACCATGTACAAATTTTTGCAGAGAACAAGTTCCAAACTGTTAAGAGTCTTTGAAAACTGCAGTTTTTGAAGACTTTTTCTCACAGGAGGAAGAATACTGCAAAAACTAGTCATTGTTTCCTTTGAGAGTGAAACTAATGAAGAATTATATTCCTATTCTGAATGTGTATCAGTGATTCAGAGCAGCTGCTGTGCAAATTTCTATCTGCTCCCTTTCCTCTAAGTTATCAAAAAGCATGAATATTTCACATGGGACCAAAACTGTGTATACAAAAATGCCTCCTCTCTTGCAGTTCATCCACAACTGCTTCTGTGTGAACAAAGTCTCCATATGACAATATCTTGTCAAGGGAGATCTTAGATAATAGGTCTGTGCTTTAGGCAATTTTTCCATGGCAGCAAGGACCCAGCCTTACTCTGTTGTAAGATGACAATTAAAACTCACTCCAAACAAGTCTTTGGATATATTTAGTATATATGCTTACAGCTTGTGGTAGCTTTTAAGGAAGTTTTTATTCTGAATTTAATTGACTTTTATTGTTTGTTTTTATGTTTTGTATACCTCACTTGTTGCTAGGATAACAAAGACTTTAATATATAATTCTAAAAATAAAATAAACAATAAAACTAAAAGGTAGGTATAAAGCTCAAAACACTTCATACTGTTAACTGTACTGCTACTTGGTTATGGGAATATACTAGCACAGATAATGAAGTGGAATTAAATTGGAAATTTCAAATGTTAAATCATCTGAGAGCTCAGGAATGATGCATTTGTAAATGAATCAAGATGTGAAGTTCAAGAATAAACAGCTAAGCTTATTAATTCTGCAATGAAAAATTGTTTATTGCTTATACCCATCATGTGTTAGAACCAAATTAGAGTAGCTGAATAAGTCTAAATGGGTTGAATTCTTCTAATTTAACTGCAGATGGGGAAAAGTTTAACTAATTTTGCCCATCTGGCATTTCTTTCTGCTAGCTCCCAGTTATGCTTTACTGTTTCCCTTCATTTTATTTTCTGGAAACCTTTAAAAGAGTAAGGTGGCTTAAGGCAGATAAAGTACTCATCAGATAGGACATTTTATCCATCACTTCAGCCTTGAATCTCCGGATTTCTGAAACATTTTCACTCATCACTGCTATTCTGGGTCAGCAGAGCTTGTTTCAGAGGAATTAGGTTTTAGCCACAATCTGTCCAATATTTCCAGTTATTCTCAAACCACAGTCTGTTTTAAAGTGAACTTTGTATTTTAAAATTTATCCACTTCAAAAATAATAACTCTTCTATTACTCTCCTACGCAATAATTTATGGTGAAATAAATCAAAACGGAATAGTTTCTTGTTTTTCACCTATGTACAACCGTCCTGTGCCCTCTTGAGCCTCATTTAATATTTTTACAGAGCATTATAAAGCGCACATGCTGAATATGTGATTTGTTGATTCTGGAATTAAACATATGGAGACAAGCATCACTGAACAAATAAGAAATGTGAGTGGGATTCCAGAATATTAACTTTTTTTAGTAAAGTTTTAAAATATATATAATAATCAACAAGATGATGATGCATGAAGTCACTAACCAATCTATAATTTTATTGGATGTGTACAACCAACATAAAGACAATGATTAGGAGCTCCTACCTGGGCACTGGATAAAAGACCATTCATAATTTTTCTCTTTGGGGCAGAGATTGTTGTCAAGAACCATTTCAGTAGAATGTAATCCACTCAACTTCACTGGCCCCCTTGAAGACCCTTCCACACAGTGGCCCTTGCCTGTGTTACTGGGATCATTGCACCATCCACAACCTGGGTGTTCCAGACACTGTCCACAAGTCCTCAAGCCAGAGCAGTTTTGAGCTGTAACACACAGACAACAAAACACAGTCTGTGAGAATTCCATAGTACAGATAAAGCTGTACTATACATTGCTTTCCTTGTAAACAAAAGAAAAACATGGATTATTGTTGGTATAGTTTAAACAAGCACTATTTCTCTAGTAATTGCTCTGTTTTTCCCTCTGAAATATCAGATTCCTTAATAATGATACCCAAAATATCTATACAGTACCTTTCCTTTCTGTGCCTATAAGAACAGAAATATTGAAAAAAAAATGAACATATCCAAAATCAAAAAACATCAAAAATATTATAGTAATAAAACAGAGCAGACTCAAAATGAATACTATAAACTTGGAAATGAAAATGGTATCAAAAAATAAAAAGAATGCTGTATGAACATGCCTTTGGAGGATCCTCCATAATCCGACACATTTTGTTTATAGATAGAAATGTGAAAGTCCAGGAAAAAAATAGACTTCTGTTTCTCCAAATCCCCTAAAAACTAGTGGAAAATGGAACACTTCACTGTCTCCCAAAATGGTAGGAGGGTGTCTTCCCCTTCAGGAGGCCTTCATATCAGATTTCTAAACATCATTGTTTCCAGAATGTCTGATAGTATCTGACAACTTATGAGTCTGGCTGATTCTGGATGGACTGAACTTTAATTTCGTATCTAACCACAGTAGTTACTTATTATGAGTTTAATTTCCACTTCTGGAGAATGTGGCATATCCCTACTGTCATCTAATTTTGCCTAACTAAACTGATTTTTTTCCTTATGTCTAGAGAATGATTCCCAAATTAGTTCCAGATACAGCCTTACAACACAGTGTTGTTAGTTGGGGGGGGGGGGTACACATACATGCGTGTTTTGTTTTTTAACTAGACCAGCTTCTCCCTCTAAGCACTTCTGGCTGGCCTTTGGGATCTTGTTAGAATCTTCCACTTTCACTCTAAATAACAATACCAGAAACATTCCTATAAGAAAAGTAAGTTTGTTTACCTGTCAAATCCCTTGATTTTCAAGTCCACATCATTATTTTATGCAGCAATCCTGTATGCATAAATCCCATTCAGTTTAATGAATTGTTTCCGAATAGACATTTATAGGATTGCACTACAAGGAACGAGCATCATTATGAATGTATGGGACTGTGTTAACATTCTCAAATTGTTTCAGTTCCATTTGAAACCATGTTTACTCAGTAGTAAGTCCCACTGTTTATTCAATGGGACTGACTGCCTAGGAAGTGTGCATAATACATAGAAGTGTGCTGTGTCACAGTAGTCTTTGATAAAATAAGGGACTGTGATTCTTTTCACCAACTTGTCAGTAAACATAAGCTCTAGAAAGTTCAACAACCTCTAGCAAACACTGCTCACACACAGAAAACCTGCAGTAACAGAACTATAGTAACATCTTGATAAGTCTGCCTGAAAAGAGGATGCTCCTGATAAGCAAGATACTAACCCCCAAGAGTAAGTTAAATCATAATAAGAGGCTTCAGCAAGAGTGGAGTTTATATGGCCTATTTGGCTTTTAAAGCTTCTCCTATCTTGATTGGGAGCATCAACTCTTCAGAAGACAAGGAAAGAGAAATGAATTACTGAGATGACTACAGCTCACACTGAACTTTCTATATACAGAAGAGGTTGAGAATGTGAAACAAACTACCACTTCCTTCTCAAGTTTCTCCTTTCATTCTTCTCCATATAAGTAAATTCCTGTGCTTGAGTCTGAATTGGCCTCAGAGGCATATAGCTAGAGTATTATCCTACCAATTGGACTATCAATATTCCCTTTTTGGCCACCTACTGTTAACTGGTAAACCAAAAGATTCTAAAGAGAAACAGACATACTGAAAACTACACTGTTAGGAATGTGTGCATACATATTTTCATGATGGATCTAGTAGAACATTGGACAGATTTACCTCTCAGTGGCTACTGGGGTTGGCAGATCTTGGGTCTTGGCCCTGAGACTCAAGTATTTGTGCATCATCTCTAAGTGGACAACAAGGGTATAAATTCCACACCTTGGGTGGGTTCAGCTCCAGATAAGAGGAGAAGGTTGTGTGCCAATCTTCAGTGTAGTCAGCCGATAGCAACTTGGCACAGTCAGGAAGTCTTAATTGATTAGTTGAAGCAACTTGTAAAGATTCTCCAAGAATCCATACATTTACTTTGTTAGCTTCCTCCTTCCTTGTCAGTCACTGTGGCACCAGGGCCCACCTTCTGTTCTGTTCTGCATCCACCATCTGGCTAGAAGCAAGTAGCCTAGATAAAGGTTCCTTATCTCATTTCCCTAAATAAATGAGGAAGAATTAATCCCCTTATTTCACCTGAATTTAGAAACAGCCCCTTCAGCAAAAAATTTCTGGGACTTGAGCATTCATGAATTTCAGTATCCACAGGGGATCCTGGAACCCTAGCAGATACCAAGGGCCCACTGTATGTATTTACTGGTAACAACATCATAATTGCTTTGCTTACACATGGAAAATACACCACTTCAAATAAATGATTGCTGATGCATTTCCAGGCAGAATTCAAAGTGTAAATTATGACTTGGGCTTGTGTCCCAAGTAACTAAAAGACTATCTCTCTCTACTTGAGTTGATCTGCAGGCTTTCTTTTAGTCCCACAACCATCACTGCCATTATTTCACCTGAATTCACACACTATGAGAACTTTCCATGTATTGCACTTCAACTCTGTCTGTGATGAAAGTGAATTAATAGAACCAATATTTTAAAATCATTCTAAAACCTCATGTAGCAAGAGTTCTAGTTTAAGAAAAGGTCAACTGGATGGGGCCTAGCTCACAAAATAAATAAATAAATAATCAGTCAATCAACATCATTTCCTTCAGTATTGGATTCATCATAAAGCTCTTGTTAAAAAGCACATACCTGTAACACACGTAAATCCTAATCAGGCTTTATTGAATCACATATTCTGTCCTGTTCCTCCACAAATAACCCAAGGTAAAACAATGACTGCACCCAGACCACAGGGATTATATTTATGAGGACAGGTGGGAAAAATCTGGACTAGAGCCTGATATAAAACTCTTAAGTAGCACTCACTCACCCCAGATGAAGCTCTTTATACACAACATACCAACTGAACTTTCACAATGAGAAATGTCAGCACATCATATTTTGGTATGAACAGAAAATGGAAAAACTGGACCCATGAATCAATGAGAAATATTTCAGAAAGCTAAAAAGTAGAACTTTTAATAATGAAGCCGCTTACTAGCATCCTAAAAACCTATCTTTTTATTATGTGAATTTTAGCTCAAACATCATTCTTAACCTAGCTGTCTGAGCCAGGAATATGACAGGCCACCCCCCCCCCATTCTCTTTCCTAACATGAAAAGGAATAGCTTTTTAACCAACAAAACAGAATATTGGCGATCTGTATCTTATTTTAGACAAGAATCATGCCTCCTACAGGTTTCTGGGAATGGAATTCGATTTTTTTCTTCAAGGAAAATATTAGGGCATGATAATGTCACATTAAGAGGCTTAAGGGCTGTAGGCGTCCAATCAGCTTTATGTTTCCAACCTCTTTTACTAGGGATAGGCAAGTATGATGGGCCTAAAACCCAATAATCTGTACCAGAGCTCCTAAAAAATGAAATCAAATCAAGCCAGGGCAACTGGAAGTCCACTACTAGGTTTGAAAAAAAAATTGGTGTCTTATATACTTAAAGATGGGTAAAAATGGGTGTCTTATATACTTAAATTGCAATATTCTGCAGCCTATTTAAAGGCTGAATTGCCTTTCCTGGAGGCTTCCAGGAGATTAAATTCCGCTTTTTATTTTTGTACAGAAAATAAGAAACTTGAGGACCACTTCCCAACCCAGGGCCCCATTTGCCCACCCCTGTTCTAAAGAATGGGAAAGCATTCATTAAAGTAACAAATTAATGCAGTCAAAATTATTTCAAATAGTAAGAGGCTGGGATGCATGGAGCTAACTCTGCTAGAATTACTGCTAATCTGCAGTAATTAGTGTTACTGCTAATCTGAAAATACATCTGTGTGTGTTCCATGTCTGTTCAAACAGTTTGCCATTGAAGACAAGTACCTCCATCTACCTTGTCCCAATCATATGAGCCTCCAAAAGGGAGTGGTTGCCAGAAGAAATTGGCCTTTGAGGCTTTTTCAAACTAGTTATAAAGGCATATAGAATCTCTAGAGGAAAAGTGCTATTTTGGTTAGAGGCAAAAAAGTATCTTTCTCTAAGAGATTTTTTTCTGTATCTTGCTCCTCCTGTTGCCTTCTTGCCCTGGGAGTTAAAGGATGGAATTACCATTTTCTGGCTTGCATTCATCCATCCATCCATCCATCCATCCATCCATCCATTGTATTTCTAGGCTGTCTTTCACCCAGAATTGGGACCCAATGCAGCTTCCAACAATAAATACACATTAAAAACATTAAATACATTCAAAACACTCAAAGCAGAAATATTAAACAGATATCTACTATATAAAAATCAATGTTTGTCTGTTTGTGAGTTTGTCTGTCTGCATCAGGCAGGCGAAGACCTCACACAATTGGCTGCGTGAGGTGAGAAGACCTCATATGATTGGCTGGCTGTGAAGATTCTATGGAATCCTGGGGTTAGCAGTTTAGGGAGGGGCCTTTAAATTCTCAGCGGAGAGCTCTTGGGCCTCAGGAGATGAGGCCCGCCATCAATAACAATGCCAGAAAACATTTGGGAGGCACATGTGAGAAAAATTAAAGTGACATACACAACAAAGCCCATGTCCACACCACACTGTCATAGTGCTATCATTCCACTTTCAAAATCCTATGGAATCCTGGGATTTGTAGTTTAAGGAGAGGCATTCAAGAATTCTCAGCCAGAAAGGTCTTTGGTTTCAGTAAGCTACAGAACCCAGAATTCAGCAGGATGCTGAAAATGGAATAATAGCACTATAACAGTGCAGAAATGGCCATAGTTACAAAGTCTTCCTGCCTCACACAGTAGATTGTATGGGTTCCATATGTGAGGAATTTAAAGTTGAAATTCAAAACAAAAAATGCTTCCAGAAAAACATAAAGCCATTGCACAAATTCAACAGAAAGAAAAAAAAAAGTCAGTGCATCAATGTCACCAGACAAGACAGAGTGGATTGAGGACTACTGGGAAAAGTTATAGGTACTGGAATAGGACGGTTGCTACGGAGATGATGTCTAGCAGCAAGGAGGAGGACAGTGTATTCCCACAGAAACCCAACCTCTGTATGTTAACAACTATGAATACAAACTGGATTGGGGAATATGGGGATAAGTTATAGGTACTGGAATAGACCAGTTGCTATGGAGACAAGGCCTAGCAGCAAAGAGGAGGATAGCGTATTCCCTCAGGAACCCAACCTCTGAATGTTAACAACTCTGAATAAAGACTGGATTGGGGAATATGGGAAAAATTTACAGGTACAGAAATAGGCCAGTTGCTTGGACATGAGGCCTAGCAGCAAGGAGGAGGACAGTGTACTCCCTCAGGAACCCAAACTGTGTATGCAAATAACCGAATACAGATTGCATTGGGAAATATGGAGCAAAGTTACCAGAAATGGAGAAGACAGGTGAGTTCTTAAGAGGAAAATAAAAAACCAAGGCAACGCCAGGTAAATACACTAGTAAAATCATAAAAAACACTTAAAAGGATATTCCAGTACAACAGTTAATAAATGAAGCTGCCTGGGTTAAATGAAAGCCTATTTGAAGAGAAAGGTTTTTGCCCATCAGTGAAAGGAGAACAGGGAGGCAGCATCCCTAGCTTCCTGTGGTAAAGTTTTCCACAGGGTGGGAGCAGCCACTGAGAAGACTCTCTCCCATGTCCTTGACAGGAGAGCCTGGGATGGTGGTGGGACACAGTGAAAGCCTTCCCCAGTAGATCTTAAAGTTCTAGCTGGCTTGTATAGGGAGATACAGTTTTTCAAATAGCCTGGACTTAAGCAGCTTAGGGCTCTATAGGTCATAACCAGTACTTTGAATTGTGCCCTGAAACGAACAGGTAGCCAGTGGAGCTGTTTTTTGGGGGTTTTTTTAATTAAGGATTTAATTACATTATAAAAAAAGAATACCCCCCCTAAGGGGAATGGGAGACACATAAGAAAATTGAGATCATACAAAAGAATTTTGAGATCACAGCACTAATACTAATATTACTAGTAACAAGTATTAATCTTAATTATGTAACCAATAATCTCTATAATACATATCTAATCCCTCTTTTTTTCCTCCTTTCCCCCTATTTCCCAGCCCCCACCCCTCCTCAAGAAGTGAGTAATTGTTCATTCCTTACTCTCTTTAAGTTCCATTGTTATTTTAACTAGAGCATCCATTATTTTCCCTGAATACACCTTTACCTGTACGGGTCTGTTTCTTACAAAATTATTATCTTACATATTATAACAGAGCACAATTCCTTTAACATTGTAAATCACTTATATATAAATAAAATTGGATATTATATATTAACGTGAATTATCATTCCAACAATTTGATCCTAGCGTTATTACCTATTGACTTATTTGATATAATTAATCAAATTTTTCATATTTTCCTTGCAGTATTTGATTATGTAGCAGAAGTTCCCAGAAAAAATACTATAAATCTGGTTTTACCAAGACATTTACATCACTTAGTTCAAAATCACAATCCCTAAAGATGCCTTATTTCCCCAAAACTGTCCCCATATAGGTACTACAATTTTCCAGCCATCACTGGGTTGGGACATGGGTTTTTCTTGCATCCAAATCCGAATTCTATCATATTCTAACATCTCATAAAGTTTCACTGCCCAATCCTCTATGTCTGGAGATTCAGCTTGTTTCCACCATTGTGCATAGCTTAACCTTGCGGCTGTAACCATGTACAGTAAGATCCTTTTTTGTATTCTATCTAGTTTGGGTAAGGAGTCCATTATATTCAATAGATATAACTCTGGGTTTAAGGGGAATTTAATCTTAAATATTTCAGAAATTATTCCATGAATTCCTTTCCAAAATTTTCTAGCTTTCACACACGTCCACCATACATGGTAAAAGGTGCCTTTAAGTTCGCATTTCTAGCAAGTCTCCTCTCCAGCCCTTTGCATTTTTGCTAAGTGCACAGGTGTTAAGTGCCATCTACGAATCGTTTTATACAAATTTTCTCTTAAGCTTACTGATTGCAATAGCTCCCATGTCTGCGTCCATGACCTTATCCATGTGTCTAATGGAATAGAATGACCCATATTTCTGGGCCATTTTAACATACTATCCTTAATTATTTCTTGTTCCATATCTAACAGTATCTTATAATTTTTTCCTACTTTATGATTTCCCTCTGTACTCATTACTTTATCGAATTTGTTTTCTTTCATTTCAAATCCATCTGATTTTTTGTCTATTTTGAACCTTTCCTTTAATTGTCTTAATAGTAGCCAATGTGTGGCAAGACCTTTCTCTTTTAATTTTTCTACTGATTTGAACTGCATAGTTCCATTCTGGTGTTTTAAAAGATCTTTGTAAACAATCCATTTATCGATCCTCGGTTTTTCTCTTTTATAAAATGCTCCATGGGCAGAGACCCATAAAAGGGGTTTTAAATAAAGTCTGCTTTTATATTTTAACCATACCCTCAGAAGGCCTCTTCTTGTAAGATGGTTTGTAAATCCTTTGTCTACTTTGGCTTTTCTGTACCATAGGTAAGCATGCCAGCCAAAGTAGATGTCTTCCCCTTCTAATTGTAACAATCTTTGATTCCTTAAGTTAATCCATTCCAGTACCCATTCTAAACAATTTGCATAATAATTTAGTTTTAAATTTGGTAGGCCCATTCCTGCTCTTTCTTTAGTATCCATTAATATTTTTTTTTGCTTTATTCTTGTTTTTTTCTTTTTCCATATAAAATTCATCAAATCTTTGTTCCATTCCCTAAAGGGGCTGTCATTTATTAGTATAGGTAGATTTTGAAATAAAAAATTCATTTTAGGCAAGAGGAGGACTTGAAAGAAGTTTGCCACAAGTAAAGGAAAGCTTCCAGGCAGGCAGTTATATAGCCCAAGACACAGGTGTGGCTAGTCACCGCTTCTTGAACTTAATCAAGGAGGCCTCCCTTTGCTCAGCTCTCTTGAGTCTCCGCCTTGTTTGTGAGCTGATTGGCACAGGCTCCAAAGCTTCTTCAGAATCGGATCCCTGTTGCCCTAAAGGAGCAGGCAGAGGAACGTCCAAGGCTGCTTGGTCCATGGCAGCAGGGGGAGCTCTTGAGCTGCAGGACTCATCTCCAGCCGGAGCCACAGGGACCAACAGCTGCTGCTCGTCATCAGCAGCTCTGACAGGGGCTTCAGTTATCACACTACTAGATCATCTGCGAATGCTCTAATCTTATAAGAATGCTTTTAATTTTAATACCCTGGATTTGTTGCTCTTGTCAAATTTTCCTATTTGCTCTTGTCAAATTTTCCTATTTAGTATTTCTAATACTAGTAGTAGATACTAAATAGTAGGGGAGATCATGGGCATCCTTGTCTGGTCCGTTTTCCAATAGGTAAAGTTTCAGTTCTTTCTCCATTTACAATTATCTGAGCTTTCTGATTTTTATATATAGATTGGATCCAATTTATAAAATTATTCCTTAAATTAATCCTGTTGAATGCCTCTTTCATAAATAGCCAATTAACGTTATCAAACGCCTTTTTGGCGTCCAACAGTATTAACACTAGTTTTTTTTCATTGTGTCTATGAAAATATTCTAATATGTCTATTACAAATCTAATATTGTTTTTAAGTTGTCTTCTGGGTAAAAATCCGTTTTGATCACTATGTATCCAATCCTGTAAAGTTTTTTTTAAAATCTTTCTGCTAGTATTGATGTGAAAATTTTGTAGTCCACATTTAATAATGAAATCGACCTATAATTTTTCATATCTAGACAGTCTTTCCTCTCTTTTGGTAACAAAACAATATTTGCTTCCCCCCATGTCTGGGAGATATCTTCTTTTTCTAGATCTTGGATTAATCTGTGGAGTGGACTAATTGTTCTTGAAACATTTTATAGTAAAGAACAGTAAATCCATCTGGACCTGGTGCCTTCCAAGGTCTTAATCTCTTGATTGATTCTATGATCTCCTCTTTAGTTATAAGTCTATTCAACTCATATCTTTGTATTTCTGTAATCTCTGGTATATCATTCTCTTTCAAATATTGTTTTATTTTATCTATTTTTCCATGGGTCATATCATCATCATAATTCTTTCCTGTTTGAGATGTATTTCTTCACCTTCTCTTATCTCATTAATTAATCTTTTTTCTCTTTCTTTTTTCAACTTATATGGTAACCATTTATTTGGTTTATTGGCATTAAAAAAGAAATTCTGCTTTGTGAATTTTAATTTGTTTGCTATTTCTTCTGTCATCTCTATATCTAATTGTTTTTGTAGTATTTTAATTTCCTTACTTATATGTCCATTTTGTGGATTGGTCTTTAATTCTCCCTCTAGCCTTTTTATTTCATTTGTAATCTTCTTTTCTTTTTCACGTTTCTCCTTCTTCCAACGAGCTTCTTGTTGGGTGAAAAAACCTCACATGAAAGCTTTCTCTGCCTCCCAGACTGTAGTTATTGGGGTATCCTTGTCTAAATTGTCTTTTAAAAATTTTTCTAACTCTTTTTTTGCTCTCTGTACTCTTTTCTCATTTTTTAATAATTTATCTTTCAACTTCCATATAAACTCCTGACTTTTATCTTCCATTGTAAGAATAATTGGAGTGTGGTCAGAGATAGTTCTTGGGAGAATTTCCATTTTCCTTAGTTTTATATCTAGTGTCTTGGACACTAAGAACACGTCAATTCTAGACCACGATTTGTGATACTCTGAATAGTATGTATAATCCTCTGCATTTTTATACAATCTTCTCTAGACATCCATCAACATGAGCATTTCTGACATCTGGAAAAAGGATTAAGGGAGTTTACCTTTCTTTCTTTTTCTTAACTTTTAACTTTTAATTTAACCCAATTATTTTTTGTAAGAGTTTTCTATAAAATTCTCCTTTATTCTCTAGAGGACCATATACTCCCAAGACCAAGGTTTTATTGTTTAATAAATCAATTCCTAAATATCTTCCATTTGGGTCATCGAGAATCTCTTTGGCTTTGTATTTTTTATTCATGTAAATTGCCACCCCTCTTTTTTTTTTTATTAGTTGTTGCAAAAAGTTCACCTAATCTTGGGTTATTTAGTAATGTTAGGTCTGTATTTTTTATATGGGTTTCTTGTAGACATAGAATTTCACAGTTCTGTCTTTCTAGGAAGCGGAAAAAAATTTCCATTTGGGTAAATAGTTTAATCCTCTAATCTTCCAGGAGAGGATTTTAATTTGCATCTTGTTCTTCAGAATCTGTCCAACCTTTAAATGCTAGTTGGATCTTCTGTCTTTTCCTCTTCCGAAGCTAGACCTGTCTCTTCTTCTTCCTGTTCTGAGTTAATGTCTTCCCCTTGTTGTATCGATTCTTCAGAGATGCTTGTTGCTCCCGCCAAGACTGCTTTGGTAGGTGGTTGTCTTTTTATTCTTTTTTCTTCTTCTACCTCCTCTTCTTTCTCCTCTCTGCTTGGCCTGTTTCCATTTATTTTCTCCAGATCCTCTTTATGTCTTCTTAAAAACTCTTTCGCTTTCATCACAGAATTCAGGGTATATCTTTTTTGTTTATAGGTTAGAACAACTCCTTCAATCCTTCCCCATCTGTACACAATTCCTTTTTTCTTTAACACCTGAGTCAAGAAGTTATAGTTTTTTCTTCTTTTCAGTATTTGTGAAGGCACATCCTTAAAGATCTTAAGTTCCACACCATCCAGTATCAAATTATTATTGTAACTTTGTTGGATAATCAGTTCTTTCACTTTTTCTCTTACAAAATAGATCACTATGTCTTGTGAGAGTTTCCCCTTTTTCACTATTAGTGAATTAATCCTGAAGATTCTGTCCACCTCCAGATCAAGCTGTTCTGTAGGCCAGTTGATGAATTGTGCTATTTCTGGGATTAATTTAATGTATAAATCTTCTCCCTGATTTTCCTCTAGGCCTCTTATCTTCAAGCATTTTTCACAATATTTAATTTCCGATAAGGTAGTTTTCATTTCATTCTGTTCTATAGTCAACTATACAGTCAACTATATATAGCCTATATAGTCAACTATATTCCATTCTATAGTCAGCTCAATGTCTGTTGTACGTTAGACTATATATAGTCTATATAGTCAACTATATTCCGTTCTATAGTCAACTCAATGTCTGTTGTATGTTTTTCTAGCTTCTTTGCCTTGTCTTCCTGAACTTCCTGACAGTCAGGGCTGTCCGGCAGTGGAATATGCTGCCTCGGAGTGTGGTGGAGTCTCCTTCTTTGGAGGTTTTTAAGCAGAGGCTGGATGGCCATCTGTCGGGAGTGCTTTGAGAGTGTTCCTGCATGGCAGGGGGTTGGACTGGATGGCCCGTGTGGTCTCTTCCAACTCTACATTTCTATGATTCTATGATTCTTGGACCTCATCAAGTCTTTCATTCATATGGAGCTGTTTTAGGATTTATATAGAGCTTCTTTTAGCAAGGGAGTTATACGCTCCCTGTAACTGGCCCCAGTCAGCATTCTAGCTGCCACGTTTTGAACCCACTGAAGTTTCTGAGCAGTTTAAAAAGGCAGCCCCATATAGAGCACATTACAGTAGTCCAACCAAGATGTAATCAAGGAGTATGTCACTGAAGTCAGGTCTGACATCTCAAGGAATGGGTGCAGCTGGCGCACAAGTTATAACTGTGCAAATGTGCTCCTGCCCACTGCTGAAACCAGGCTCAGAGTTAAATCCAAGAAAACACTAAGGTTGTGAACTCCATCCAGCACAGGCTAAGTTCCTATTTCCTGACCTGCCTTTCGACTGACCAGGAGCACCTCTGTCTTGTCTGGATTAAGCTTTAATTTGCTTGGCCTTATCCAGTCCATTACTGGTAGCAGACATTGATTCAGGATTGAAACAGCTTCCTTGGAATCAGATGGAAAGGAGAGATAGAGTTGGGTGTCATCAGCATATTGGTGACACCGAACCCTAGCCTCTCCTAAACCTCTCCCAGAGATTTTGTGTAAATGTCAAACAACATGCAAGACAAAACAGAACTCTGAGGAACCTCGCAGGCCAACAGTCAGGGAGTCAAATAGGAGTCCCCCAGCATCATCTTCTGAGTTCTCCCCTCCAGGAATGCATAATAAGGCCATACGTTGTTGAAGTGTGAGCTGTCTAAAATGCCTTGTAGTTATTATTTATTCTTTTTGAGATCTCAGTGAGAGAGGAGTTTCATGAGGGGCTTCTGTTTGGATATTTTGGCAATGTTTGTACATATTATATTATACAACTATTCTATTTCAGTCAGTCCCTATATACACTCCTGCTAACAACAGTTAATTAACGTTACCTGCCTCCTTTGCCTGACTGCTAACTTTGATTTACATTTCACTGTTTCACCTCTTATTATAAATTTCTAAAAGAATTGTTAATGGGGACTCAGTACTGATATTAGTACTGATAGTACAGATTAGCACTGATATTAGTAACAGATTTATTGGTACGTTTGTTTTGAAGTTATGATAGGCTTTAAATGAATTTGGGCTACTGCACTCACGACCTGCTTTAAGAGGAGAGGAAGGTCCCAAAGCACCTATCTAGGGTGGGAAGTAGGATGTGGGGCTAAAGAGGCCTTTGGCCTGAACCAGCTGGGCTTTTTCTATATTCCTCATATGCTAATAAAATGTTAAAATGATTATGTTATATTGTTGCGTATTATCAACTTTACTGTGTGTTATGTCAATGTTATACTGTCATATATTACCAACTTATGTATTCTGGCCAGTTAAGGTACTATTATTTAGACTGGTGCCACTTTTCCGTAAACCATCTTTACGCACAATATACTTGTGGGAAAATGTAGTATATAATAAACTGCCTATGACTATTCAATCTACAGGGCTAAATAATAGCATTTATACAGACACTTGCTTTTTGAAGCCTTCTTTAGTTTGTTCCATTTGTGATTAACGATTCTCTCTGGGTTGCTTTGTATCAGCTTATTTTGTAGAAATGATTTCATAACACTAAGAAGCTTTCAAAGATAGAGCTTAAGATTTCTTACTGAAGTGCACTTTCAAAGAACAATTTGCCATTTCAGTCAGAGCAACTTTACTGTTGTCGACCCTGGATTTATCTTGCCATTGTTGACATTAAGAGAACACAATGACCTCCAGAATAGCAGGGATTCTAAACCACTGTGCATGAACAATAAACTATAGAATGGTAACATCCTGTCTTGCTATTAAATTAATGCATTTAAAAATTACTAATGCTGTAGAGTTAACATTCATTCCTTGAAAAGAAAAGGTAACTACACACTTCTTGAAATACTAATACATCGGATGAAGGAAAATATTACTGAACACAAGTTCTTGCTAGAATAAACTATGAAATCAAGTCTGTGACAGTACCTCGTGTTCTCAGATAAAACTATACTTCCAATATATCTTTTTATAGTAAAGGAAATAAGGGATAAAATAATATTTAAAAAATTACAGTTAAGTACCTCTTAGATCTTTTATTATCTTTGGAGGACTGCTGAACCATAGGATACTTTAATAAGCATGTAACCAATTATTTCTCTAATAATGAAAAAATAGTTTTCTTATCAAAGGAAGTACTTTCCTCCAGAAGTATGGTGTACTGTTTTGGATCAATCATTGCTCCATATTCTTGATGTATGTTTGTGATGGCAGTTCTCCTGACTAAAAAGAAGCTCAGTCAATGCAAGAAAGTATTTGGCTTGCTATTTCATTGAAGCTGATGTGTTACATTTTCAGCTTTGGTCACAAACCATGGCTTATTAGGTCCATAATCAACATTTAACAGTCTTTCCAATGCTGTGCTTTAATCTAACTGCAGTTAGAAGAAAACCTGCCATTTACCTTGTTGTTTCAGTTTTGTTTTCTGCGTGTTTTGGAGTTTTTAATTTTTTAGTTTCTTAATTTCTTAATTTTTTATCATGCAAGGAATGCTTAGCATTACCTGAAAGAAAAGGCTTTATAGCTAGGAATGCCTTAAAAATAAGTTTATTTGATAAAGAAAATTGTGAAGGTAGAATAATTTGGAAGATGGGAAGGATATTTATTTATATTCCAGCTAAGGCAGGGTACAATTTGATCACATTGAAAACATTAATTTAAAAGAGTTTTTTAAAGTCCGTTAAAACATAACAAGATGTTGGCCATTTCTGCACTAGACTGTTATAGTGCTATTATTTCACTTTCACCATCCTATGGAATCCTGGTTTGCAGTTTAGGGTTTGCAGTTTAGGGAGGGGCCTTTGTAAGATGGGAAGAATATTTATATCCCATCTAAGGCAGGTCACAATTTGAGGCCTTTGAGGCCCCTCCCTAAACTGCAAATCCCAGGATTCCATAGGATGTTGAAAGTGGAATAATAGCACTATAACAGTCCAGTGCAGAAATGGCCAATAAAAAAAAATACGAATACGACACAGCATAATTAAAAGAGCTCTTGCAACAGATGGTTAACTCTCAAAGCCCTAAACAGAAAGTTTTGGAAAGAAAACAGAGAGGAGGAGTCAAACTAACTTCCCACAGGAAGGAATTTCATGGTCTGAGAGCAGTCACAAAGAAGGCTGCCCCCCCATACCCTTGACAAAGTTGCCTGTGATGGTGTGGTGAGAGAAAAAGGTACTGCTGACCATTTTGAAATTCAGGCAGTCTCATATTGAGAAATATGGTCTTTCTGATAGTCTGATCCTAAACCATATAGGGCTTTATCTAACATATAACAGTCAAAGTTTGCCTGTTTGTTTGTGTCAGGCAAAGAGCTCATATGATTGGCTGCCTGAGAAGATTCTATGGAATCCTGAGGTTTGCAGTTGAGGGAGGGGCCTTGAGAATTCTCACCCAGAGAGTTCTTCACTAGACTGATTACTATGGAGATGAGGCCTAGCAGCAAGGAGGAGGGCAGTGTATTCCATCAGGAATGTAACATCCGTATGTTAATAACTCTGAATACAGATTGGATTGGGGAATATGGGGAAAATTTACAGGTATTGGACAAGACAGTTTGAGGAATCAGACACACAAAAACCCAAATCTTTCTAACAAGTATTACCTATGAGAAAATTAAATCCCGAGCAACGCGGGTATACACACTATATATACTTAGAATTGTGCTTGGAAGTACATTGGGGTAGTCTGCTTTATCAGAGAAGTTATATGTTCTCTACAAACATCCTCAGTCATCAATCTGGCCACTTGGGTCCACTGAAGATCTGAACAGTTTCCAAAGGCAGCTCCACACAGAGTGTGTTACAGGATATAATCAAGCCATGTGTCACCATGGCCAGATCTGACATCTCAAGGAACAAACACAGTTGGCAGACCAGCTTTATGTGTGCAAATGCACTCCTGGCCAGTGCCAAGATTTGGGCTCCCAGGGGGAGTGTAACCCTATCCAGCAGAGGCTGCATCCCTATCTGCCTTTTGCATGACCAAGAGCACCTTTGTCATGTCTGGATTAAGCTTCAATTGGTCTACCTTCATCCAATCCATTACTGACAGCAGGCAGTAATCCTTTTAGCACCAAAACAGTTTTCTTGGAATTAGATGGAGAGGAGAGATAGATCTCACAGTTGCAAAATGCAGTCCTGCTGAATGACTATTCTTTTAAGCATTTATAGGTGAGCCATAAGCATATCTTCTCCGTAATTAATGTTCTCAAAACTTCAAACAGTAATGAAGAAGAAAGTGACATTTTTCTGCTGAAAGCCTGAAAAACTTGAATAATGGTTTCTATTTTCCTTCTTAGCTTTAGAGGTAATTATGTCATTCTCATACCCACACAGTTTATGTGGATGAATAAAATGCAAATTTTGTTTCCTACTACACATTTTTGATGTTAATCACACATCCAAAGCAGATTTCAACCAAATGTTTTGTTATACAAAGTGATGTAAAGTCCCACTCTTATTCAACATTTAGATATACATTTTCAGTAGAAATGAGCCAAAATTGAAATAAAATCATTTACAAAAATGGAATGAGATTTGTTCAGAGGGGGGTTGCTTTTGGCTTTTTCTGAGGTTAAGAGAATGTGTTTTGCCCAATCACCCAGTGAATTTTAACGGCCAAGCCGGGATTTGAATCTTGGTCTCCCAGTGTCCTAATCCAACACTACATCACACTGGCTCTCTCTAAATGACTTAGTTCTAACAAAATGTCTCACGAAAATTTAAATTTTTATTGATTTGAAAGAAAACACAGTTTTAGAGAGAACTCCTAATATTGATAATATTGAAGTGACATGCAACAAATTCTATTTACTTAATAAAAAAAAATTATAGACCTGCCTCAAATGACAACTAAATTAAACACATGCTTCTCCTTTCTTGAATACACAAAAGTAAAATGGCATGCAACCAGAAACTTTTTAAACTTTATTTTAAATATGGAACTTCATACTCCCCAAAAGTCTTCAGCTAAATGCCAAAACTAATACGTCATCTGAATCTTCATTTCTACAAAGGAATAAATTGTGCAGATGACTCCCACCACTAGAGTCCTGGAAGTCTTAGAAGTTGCTGTGGGTTTGTTTCCCATACTCAGCTAATGGTGGCTTTACGTCAGAAATATGACTGATTTTAACAGAATTTAGACCTAAAGAAGCTAGAATTTGTTTTCATTCCATGATCCCCAAAACTTGGTAGCCAAAGTGGAAAGTTCAGGTAAAAGATGGAATGTAAAGTAGAGAACTACTGTGTTGAATTGGCAAACTATCACAGTTAAATTAGATTTAAAATTCCTCCTAATTGGATCTATACCATATTTATACTGATTGGATATATACCATATCACACTATTACATATCAGATTCAAGCAATCATTCAAGCAATTTTATGTTAACTGCCATCAAGTCTACTTTGATTTACAGCTACCCTATGAATGAAAGATCTCTGAGTCACCCTACCATCTACAGTTCTGCTCAGCTCTTACACATTCAGGGCTGCAACTTTCTTGACAGAGTCAAATCACATCCGTAATCATTTCCTACTGGCTTTTACCTTACCAAGCATTATTGTCACATCTTCTCATGGTAATACCCAAAGTAAGACAGATTCAGCTTCGTCATCTTGACTTCTAGGAAGCGTTCAAGCCTGATTTGCTCTAGGACTCATTTATTTGTTTCTTTACCAGTTCAGGGTATCTGTACAACTCTTCTACAGCCCCAAATTTGTAATGGACTGATTTTCTTCCTATCACCATTCTTCATTGTCTGGCTTTCACAGTGATATATAGAAGTCGGAAATATGATGGCATGGCCAATCCGAAACTTTAGTATTCAAAGATCTTTGCACTTTGGGATCTTGTCTAGTTCTTTCATTGCTGCCATTCCAAGTCCTAGTCTTCTTCTGCTTTCTTGACTCCAGTCTCCATTCTGATTGACTGCGCCAAGATATGGAAAATCTTGAACTATTTCAATGTCATTATCCCCTACTTTAAAGTAATGTAAATCATCCGTGGCCACTATTTTTGTTTTCTTACTGTTCAGCAGTAAACCTGCCCATACACTTTATTCTTTCACCTTCTTCACTAACTGCTCCAAGTCTTTGCTATTTTCTGCTAGTAGCATAGTGTCATCTGAGCATCTTAAATTGTTGATGTTCTTTTGTCCAGTTTTCACACCTCCATCCTCTGAGTCTAATCCTGCTTTACATATGATATCTTCAGCATACAAGTTAAACAGATAGAGTGATAAAAATCAGCCTTGCCTGACCTGCTTGCCAACTGGAAATCATTCTGTTTCTCCATATTCTGTCTTGACAGTAGCCTCTTGTCCCTAGTACTAGATAATTAAATGTTGTGGCACACCCATCTTTTAAAGAATGATTCTTAGTTTTTCATTATTTACATAACCAAAGTCTTTGCTATAATCTATAAAGCACAGGTTGATTGTCTTCTGAAATTCTTTAATGTACTCCATTACCCAACATACATTTGCAACTTGATCCCAAGTATTTCTTCATTTCTTAGAACGCAGCTTGGATCTCTGGCATTTCTCACTCCACATACTGTAAAAAAAATCTTTGTTGTACAATCTTGAGCAACATTTTGCCTACTTGGGAAAATGATGCAATGGTTCTGTGGTTACTGTAATCCATGTGTTTCATTTCTTGGGGACTGGAATATATATTGAGCATTTCCTATCTGTGGTCCATTCTTTTCTTTTACATATTGGTTGACAGATTTCATTTAGAACTAGAGTCTGTCTCTGCAACCTGAAGCAGCTCTATTGGTATGCCATCAGTTCCTGGTGATATATTTCTTCCAAATACTCTGAATGCAATTTCCATTTCACTTTCTGAAATTGTAGGTTCATCTTCAAATGGTTCTTCTTTGAGTGAATCCATCATCCTTTCACCACTTTTGTACAGTTTTTCAGTTTACTGCACCCATCAGCTTTTTGTTTCTACTTGGTCATATAATGTGTTCCTCTGCTGATCAAAGAGCATCCCTGCTCTTGGTTTTAATTTCCCTTAGACTTTTCAGATCTTGTGTAAGATGTCTTTTGTTCTTCCTTTTTAATTGTCATGTTCTATTTCTCGGCACTAATTATTACAATAGTTCTCCTTCTCCCTGCACGAGTCATTCAATAATTGCATTCAGGGTTCTGACTCTATTTCTGTCACCTTTTACTTTTGTTCCTCATCTGTCATTAGTCTGGCTCCTCAGCAAAGCCTGTCTGACATGGGAGACCCCACCAGTATAGCACTGTTACGTCAGCATAGCCTCTTGCCTCACAGGAGTATGCAATCCCACCACCATGACAATGTTGTCCCACTGGTCGGATTCAAACATCTACATTTAAGTTTTTATTAGGATGCCAAACAGTAACACAAAAATGACAATTGGTCTTGGCAGCAACTGGCTTCATTGGTTGCTAAGGGCTGACCATCCAAGGGTAAAAGAGTAGGCAGGCCCCTTATAGCAAATCTAGCCAATCCAGCAATTTCATAGTATTTGCCTATTGCCATTGGTCAATTACAGTCCAGTTTCCTCCCTCTGACAGCCACTAGCCTAGTCGCACTCTTTTGCAAGGATACAAGACCAAGATTTCTCACAGTTTCACAGGGGAATGCAAGACTGAATCAGTAGCACCCAGGAGTGTCCTCACTTGACTTCATCACTAAAGTTAAAACTAATTTACAGCCATGCCCATCATGGTGGACAAGAATTGTTATCAAACATATCTGAAAGGCAGGTTGTAGTAGGTTGCTTCATGGCATGTGCTATCATCATATATAACAACAGCAAACTCATTTTCCAAATGTGGATTCTTACATACCCCAAACAGCAGTATCCATGCAGAATAATGAAGTAGCAGCAGGTTCAAAAAATTTAAAAAAAAATCATGGTTTGTAGAAGCTCAAAAAAAATGTAAAAGGTTCTTATTTGCAAAAATTTCCAAAACTGGCCTACTGAAGAATAATAGCCGTGGGACATTAGCTGACTTGTGGGAGCAGAGGTTAAAAACCAAGGGATGGGAGAATGGAATGGAATATCCTAGAAAAGAGCATGACTGGCTGGCTTGGAGCAGCACCACACCATCCCAAGTGCCACTCTTACTTATCCTGTTCCTCCTCATATCTGTACTTGTACTAACTGCTATAATTAAGTATGTTAATTTCATGCAATTACTTACGAGAACAGGTGGTTGTCTGCCACTCTAAGCATTGTCCATATGGAAAAGAGATTATGTAGGCATTTGAGTCAACGCATCGTTTTGTGCTGCTACACCACATGCACTCCATGCCACTGCTTGTGCAGTTGGAACATGTTGTCCTTAAAGAACATGGTTTTTTGCATGGTCTGGCATTTTGATTTGGACTAACTGAAGAAGAGAGAAAAATAACAAAAAAAAAAGTAGAAATTCAGTATTTTTCATGAATTGCTTTGTATCATTTGAGTATGCATGTTTCAACAGAAAAAAAAAACTCTTCTTTATTTAAGGAACACTTTTAACTACATTTGCACTTATTCTGTGCAGGGTTTTGCCTTGTTTTTTAACCAAACAAAACACTAGGCAGTTTCTCCTAGGCAGCAAATTAAGCTACCAATTATTTTATTTGGATTCAGTGATTAGTATATGTGACATCCCAAGTCAAAAAGTCAATTTAGTTAAATGTAGAAGCACTGTAAAACAACGTGACTGAATATATTTTAATAGGTGTCATAATCTGTGACCTTCTGGTTCTACCACATTTGTTAAATAGTGCATAAACAATAGTTATTTACTTCACTGGTGATATATTCTCCCTTAAACAGTGTGCATTTTGTCTAAGAATATGATTTGTCAAGTGAGCATCTGCCCCTTGGCGTATATATTTGCAGTCAGTGCAAATGCAATAAGAAAACAAAAAAACATTTTTCATACATTAAAAAGAACATTTTTCACAGCAGACTGCATTCTGTCTTCCTCAGTAGCATGTGTTGTCCATAAAAGCAAACTACAACAGTACATATCACCAGAACAACTAAGAGGCAGAGGTGTATATGTTATTATTCGATAACATATAACTGTGAAGCATGAGAACTGAGTAGTTCCCAGCTACATGCAGCAAAGATAACTGTACATAAGACTTATTTTCTAAGTGATTCTGTACATAAGACTTATTTTCCTTAGCTTTACAAGAGATCCTTATATAATATGACTTTGATTAGTCTGCACCAACCAAATGTGGCATGCCGTTTATTAAGCTTTATACTGAGCGTGCATTATTATTAAGAAAGAAAAAATTCAAAGAATCTATGTTTTATGAGTTATGTTTTGCAGTTTTCATAGAGCACTGCACATTTAGGAGAAAGGTGGGATATAAAATAAAATGAATAAATGACAAATACTTAATATGGAAAAGTTAAAGAAAGAAAAATACTGTTGCTTCAAACAAATTTTCAAAATTAATTCAATAACAGTCTTCTTAAAGGATTCATATGATCACTGGCAACAACAGTGGCCTTACAGGTTACATCTAGCAGCGTTCCAGAATCACTTAGAATTATTTATGGATGAACTTCAGCTCCTTTCAAGATTATTTTATATTACTTCTTCTTGTACTTGCTGATTTTAGTTTAACAATGCAATGTACATAATAGTTGTTTACAATCATGATTTCATGTGTCAATACGTTACAATGCAACATATAAAGAATTTCTAATGGTGATGTCTTCCCACTCAATCAAGTCTCAAAAAACACTTAACAAAGGTTTAGCTAGCTATATATATATATATATATATATATATATATATGTTTGATAAAGAACTCTCCTTACACAGCTTTACTCCCACATTCAAGAAGATGGTATGGTGGTGCCTACTGCAAACAAAACAAAACCTTAAAGAAGTGTTTGAAGATGTGAGTGTGTTTTTCTTTTCTTTCTTTTTTTTTTTTTGTTCAGTTCACAGGAAGAATAAGTGATAGGAAAAAGTGCCCTCTTCTAAGGTGCTTGCTGTACCAAACACTCGTCAGAAACATTTGCGAAATATAACAAGCAAGGACTATGAGGAAAGAATTTCACTGTGAGACTTTCCATTTTCTTTTGTTTTGCTTTGCTTTTAATGAAGAATGTAATTTTACATGGGGATTTAAATAATATCTGTTAATTAAACATGATTTAGAAGCATTAGCCTAATGAAACAGTTAACTTATACTGCATCTTCCAGTGTCCCATTGTTTTCAACCACAGAGCGAGATGTGTTTCTATGAGAATTAAGTTACTTTATCTAAGTTATGCTTTCTACATCTGCTACATATTTTATAAACCAAAACTAATTATTCAATAAATAAGTAAAATTGCCCTTCTTTCACAACTGAAGTTGAACAACATCATAACTTCCTGTTATCCTGGCCATTCCTGCTCAGCATCATTCTGCTAATTTTCCATCAGTCTTTTCCTTCATTTGCTCAAACTGTCATTTAACACAGTTGGCTAAAACTAGTCCTATGACTCTATTCACGCAAGTCGATGTTGTTATCACATCAGCTGTTTCTCTTAACCTCATGAGCAAAACCATGTGGGTCACCACAAGTAAACAGTACTGTGAGTAAAGATGGTAGCAGAGAAAACAGCACAGAAACAACTGTGGTTCTTCAAGTAACTGTGATTCTTGAAGTGGTTATCTGGGAACTCACACAAATGAGTTATTTGTGTCTGTGCAGTTTGTGTTTCGGAACCTTTTAGAGCAGAATGACAAGAGTTTTGGTGGTAGCCCCACCTACTTCCTAAGCACCTTCCCAGCACACTTTCACCTAAACTCTCAGTTGCATGGATGCTCAAGCAGCAGCCAGGGACAAAAGGAGAAGGCAGTGTGACAAACCCTGGAGAGGGGCTTGGTAATGGAGGCACCATGGCAACCCCGGGCATTCAAAATGATTGGTTAGAGCAAACAGAACCTCAGATAGCCAAAGGGAGGGGCTAGATGGGTGAAAGGAATAACAGAAATTTAACTGAAAACAGAGAGCGAAGGTTCAGAACAGAGTTGGTGTAGAGAACAGAGGGAGTGGTTGGAGAGAGCTGAGTGTTGGATTTGAGAGAGAGAGAAGTGTTGTCCTGGTTTATGAATGCTTAATTACAAAATATGTTTTACCTTGGTAGTGTATTTAATAAAGATTTTTCTAAAAGGTGCTTCAACAGAGTGTCTCTTTAAGCTGCACTAGGTTACACATGCTATGATTAGTACCAATAGTAACAATAGTACCACATTCACTGAAGAGATAAATCACCATTTGTCCTTATATCTGAAAAGGAGCAGGTTTAGGGAAAGCAGGAGAGGGAGATAGCCCTGGGAGGAGTAGCCAGTGGGAGACAAGAGTGAGAAAGCTGCTGCATTCTCAGGAAGGGAGAACAGAAGCAGGCATATTTGGCCTTGGCCTTGGCCTTGACCTTGACCAGAAATCTCCCTGACTGTTCAGACCTGGACATAAAGAGGTGTCAGGATGGGCGGGTCTTCACAGGCAGGACATGACAAGCAGAGAATAGGCAGGGTTGTGTGAGTTCACAGATAACCACCCAAAAAACCACAGTTACAGGTAAGTGACTTCTCCTTCTTCTTTATGGTCTCTGTGACTCAACCAAATAGGAGACTAGCAAGCTACTAACCACAGGAGACAGGAGTGTCATGCCACACATGAAAAGAGCATGGCTGTCCCAGATGGAGCCTTCTCTCATAATCTTGTGTCCACTCTGTAAGGAGAAATAAATGTTGAGGGCTGAAACCAAGTGACAGCTCTACAGATGTTGTGTGGAGGGGCACCCTTTCGAAAGGCAGTCAATTCTGCCAACACTCTGCTTGAATGACTCCTCAGATGGACAGAAGTTGCTTGCCAGCCAGTTCATAAGCCAAGTAAATGATCACTGCAATCCATTTTGACAGATGCTGAGTCAAAACATGCAGCCTTTCTTATTGGACAAGGAGTGGAGGAAAAGTCTCTGTAATTTTCTGAAGGGTGCTGTGCAATTACATAAAAAGCTACTCCCAGATATACATTCAAACTGTGAAGAGTGCACTCCAAGTTGGATGTAGAGTTCTGCATAAATGCAGGGAGCATGTTTAGATGGAATGCTGAAACTACTTTTAGAAGGAAGGGAAATGTCCAGCCTAAAGACCGCTTTATCCTTGTGGCATCTCAGATAAGATTACTCAACATCAAGTGCACAAAGCTCTCCTGCCTTTTTGGCAGAGGTGACTGTGACCAGGAAGGCCATTTTCCAGGTAAGCACTGTAAGATCACAAGTTGCCATGAGCTCAAAAAGCTTTCTGGAAAGCAGGGAGAGAACTAGCTGCAGATTCCATGTGGCAGTAGATCCATTCATAGTTGGGTGCAAATTCTTATACTCTTTTAGAAACTTCTTTACTAAAGGGTCTATAAAACAAGATGGTTTTCCAAGGCATTGGAAACACCAAAAGAAAGACAATAGATAACACTTAATGGAGGACCAAGACAAGCCCTTATCCAATTATGCCAATACTGAATAAACAAAACAAATTCTTACAGAAGTAATATTTTCAACACAGTAAGTATTCTTACCAACAGGCTTTTCACATACAAGCCCATCAGCCACGGCTGTACATGGATTTGCTTTCAGACCTGCAACTTCAGCTCGTTCAAGATAGGCACAGAATCCAGAGTCATTTGGTTCTCCAGGAAGCCATTGCAATGTGGTGTTTGTAAAAGGAGACATATCATCCCATCCCCAATAGGAGATATTAATCTTACGCAGACCGACCCAGGGTGATATTTTCTGTGAAGGAAAACAAAAATGGACCACATTAATAAATTGGATAAGCAGTTGTTACCACTGTCTTTTCTTCTCGGTATTTCTATATTACTTCTAATACATTAATCATGATTTCTCCGATAATGTGTTGATATATGGAATCTATTGAGGTTTTTAAGGTTTGTGTATAATCTTTTAATGCATTTTAATGTTCTTTAATATTTAACTTCATAAATTGTTTGTTTTTTAAATCTTATATTTAAACTTTTATTAATGCTTCTGCATTGTTTTTAATTCATATTGTTTTAAAATATGTTCTTATCTGCCTTGAGTTCCACTATTAGGAGAAAGGCAGGATAAAAATGAATAACAACAACAACATTTCTTCTAATATTTTTCTAAAAGCTGCTGCAGCTTCTGAAGATTATTTTCTAAATTCTGAATAATTTTCTTCAAATTCTAAACATAGCAGGGAATTCACAAGATTCTTTTCTACTCCTTAGTAAGCTCTCTACTAGTTGCTAGGGGACAAATGATCTCATAAATGCACATAAAATTACTCCAGAATTTATCTGGTCCATGGAATTATATAAAGAAAAAACCGGAAAGTACTGTATTAAGTTACCACTGCTAAAAGACACATCTCATGGCAATCTGGAAATCACTGCAAACATTAGCCAATATGTCTCAATGAACTATCCAGATATTTTATATATTTGCTTTGGAAGTCCAAAGTATAAAATACTTCCTTTAAAATCCTTAATATTGCATAGAAGGGACAAAATAGGTCAAAAAATAGTTGCTGCCATAGTTGCATTTCTAAAGCCAAGATTAAACTCTTCATTCTAGTTGACCTTCAGAAAGTCCCTACCAGATAAGTTCCACCAGGGAAAACAGAAAGTCTGCTGCCCAAATTACACCATCCTTTGCCCCTTCAAAAAAGCACTGTCAGTTGCTCTAAGCTTGCTATGAACTTGAACTGCTTTAACAAACTCTGTTTGCTAGTTACTGCTATTTGCCTGATTTACACAGCTATGAAGCCTTGGCAAGTTGCCAGCACAACACAAGAACAGATATTTTCACATGCATATTTGCATGGCCCTCAACCCAGAACTTGGCACTGCATGTAGCATGCTGGGAATAAAATGGTCTGAGCCAGATGCCAGAGCCTCTGCCTTTCCTAGGGACTAGGGGGTCTTTCCTCCAGCTCCTCTAACTACTTTGAAGCCTGCTGCATTAAAGGAGGACTCAGTTGGCTATCAGGCTTCTGCTCCAACTCCCCCACCAATGTTTTTGCTTCATCTTCCGAGAAAGACAAACTCTTAAAGGGGGAGAGGATATGATACATAGGATCATACTTAAGACAATCTGTGATCATAGTATCAGCCACTAGTTTTCCATACACCTGTCATATTCCAGAAATGGATTCCAATTTATCATGGGAAGCAAGCTGTGCACCATTTGGTTTGGGAAAAAAAAGTTTTAGAATAATATATCCCACTAGTGCTAGACCAACCAAGGCATAAACACTTCTTACATGCCATTGATGCCCAGCTTGATGAAAACAATCTGAGAAAGACCAAGACAACATCATTTGCACAGCTCAGGCAGATGTATGACTAGTTACGATATACCATTCCAAGACATACTAAGGTTCCTCCACAATTCATTACATCTGCATTAGACTTGGCTGTGGGCCAGATACATTGCTCTGCCTACTTCTAATGGTGCTAGAGGCATTGAGACAGACACATTTTAGGAAATGCTGAGGTTGTGGGACCTTTCTCCCCAACAAGGGGGATTCTCATCACTGATTCTGGGATTTATTAATTTGCTTGGAGGCTGATGTGCTTGACACATTAAGTAAGAAGGCCCCACATAATCCCTGAACATCGTGCTGAGCCCAATGCTCCAGTCACTCTTCTCTAGAGTTGTGCTGGTCCCCTAGAATCAGCCAGGAGCCATGTTATTCAAAAAGTGGATCTAGGCTCCATGCCTTAGCAAAGCCATGAGGCTATAAGCAACAAAGTCCATTTCCAGTATCACTGAAAAGCTGATTATGTGATTACAAACTCCTCCCTACGCTCTTCAGTAAATGCTCTAAATGCAATGCACTGACTAATAAGAAATTTGTTTAATATTGTTTTAGAAAGGGAATTATAATCTCATCATATCAGGTATTCTACACTGAGAGTGTCCAGTCTGCTTGCATTTTAGAAGGCTAGCCTTTAGCTACTGTTGTAGTTGTTCTTTTATTGAAATTGATTATGCTCCCTTATTATGTTTAAATTTAATTATTAAGTACTTGTTTATCTTAAGTTAAATGAATCAGTATATGAATTTGCTTGAGAACTAATAATCCATTGCATTTTTGGTATCTTACATGTGCTCAGCACAGCTTGACTGTATCACATTTCCAAGTGTCTCTCTCTCTCTCTCTCTCTCTCTCTCTCTCTCACATACACACACACACACACACACACAAATATCAATCTCTTTTTCCACTCAAAAGAAATTGTTTTTCTCCAAAAGGTGGGGAGGCATCTAGTGACAGTTGTCTTTTCTTCTTGGTGTAAGTACGGAAGATTAATCAACACAATTACCTTTTAAACTCTGTAGCCAAAGTTCCCCTTCCCCCATTTGGGAGACAGCAGCCATTTCAGTTCTTTAAAAGCTATCAGTTTTGAAGAAATGTGAACAACATACTAGCAAAGCAATCTAGGGATAAATCTGATTATTCCCCTAAAACAAAGCACATCTTCCATGTATGCTTTACTGCCAATTAGACCCATGTGCATGGAAGCTCCCTGCAAGTACAATTCTATTTGTAAATCAGTTGTGCAAGAAGTAAAATCTTGTTTAAATGAAGAGTAACACTTTCTCCACCATCACCCAGCCCAATTTGGTTGCAGTGCCAAAGCATGTGCCTCAGTGGCTTTGGAGGTGACAGTATCCTCCTTGACCTCATCAAGCTGCTTAGACTTAGACAAATGCACAGCTGTGTTATACAAGGGTGTTGCATTATCGGATGATATACAACAGGGCTGAGTAGCACACAGCTCCTGAACTGCATGTGTCCCAGGCTGTTCATAATAGGTGAATAAGTGTCAAAACAAAACACTTTGCTGATGAAAGCCAGGAAGATTCTTTCCTGCTGGGCAACCAGGAAGATTCTTTTTAACTTACTGGGTTCTTCTGAACAAAAACTCTCCAGACACTTTTAGATCCAAATTCTTAGTTCTATTAATGCTACAACCTATTATTTTACTGAAGCCATTGCACTTTAAATTTTTAAGACTCAAAAAACAGAGACATTTCAGGTTAGCAGACATTTCTCAGCTGCCTATATTTGGGAATGGTACTCAACTACCTGTAACAAAAAGGTCAACTAAAATGAAATGAAATGCCCTAAATCATGATGACTGGAGCCTGAAAGAAAAGGCATATGAAGGAGCATCAAGGAAAATCTCAGCAAGCTTCTTTGGCAAGTGATAGCACTTTCAGAATGACTTACACAGAATAAATGGGATGGGAAAGATAGACAGATAGAAATGGAAGAGAAATTACTTTTGGGGAGGAGAAAATCAGAAGTGAGATAAAGCATAAATCACTGTAACATTTCATTAGAAGCTTTTTGATAAGCAAATGATCATTTAACCTAAGATATCGCCTTTAAGTACATGCATTTGTCTATTTTTGCTGCATACCACATGCGGGTTATCTCAAATTTATAGAGCTTTAGTGTCTGAAGAAAGAATTCGTTTGAACAAAAGTACGTTTGTACACTGTCACCTTGAAGTTTAAGGTGGGGAAAACAATCTCTCTCGTCAGCAAACTTGTCAAAACGACAGCCTGTCACAAGCTGTATTATTTCATTTAAGGGGCTTTTTAACCATTCCATATGATGTATGGAGTATGTGCACACACTTACACACATAATCCACAAAGTCTGTCTCTACCACCTCACTGCGCTGCAAAAGTAATGGAGGGCTGTGGAATATATGCTGGCATGCACTCTGGCAGGTCCTCCAAGGTTAGATAGTCCAAATATGGCTGTGGATGCACACTGAAGACCAGCCTAAGTATGGAGAGAGTTATGACTGCAAAGATGGACATGAGGTGACAAATTGGTGATAGGAACTATGCATGAACTGGCTGAAACCTGCATCAATGGAGGCTCAGCCATACTGATGAAATTGCAGATCTTCAATATCCATGCTGATCTGTGACCTTAATAAATTATTGAATTGAATTGAATTGATCTCTAGCATGTGTGCATATCTGGATACATGGCTTTATGCATGCATAGATAGACTGAAAGATAGGTAGACAGATGTCAAAGAAGTTCAAATTATATCATACAGTTTCATTGCTCTATAATATTGCTATAATTTATTTAATCAGTACTGACTCTGATCAGGGTTCACCTTACAACATTTAGAGCAACAAAAATACAATTGTAACTGAACTCCACAGTTATAATGTCATAATACGCCTGATAACAACAAAACACCTCATAACTATATATGTTACTGTGATGTTATGGACTGTTCAGGGGAAATGAGAGATAAAAACAAACCTCACCTTACATTTATTTGCACTACTGAATTAAACATTCATGTTACCTGGAGTGTATACTTCTGTATTTCATCCAAAACGAATTCCACTTCTTTTGAGGTTGTTAACGAAGCAAGGATTCCATTTAAACCATAGCAGTAAAGTCTGGCATTGTCATAATTCTCACGACTGGAGTTTATACGGAGGCAGGCATCTCCAACATGATTCCATCCTTCTCCACACAGATGAGCTAGTAAAAAGTTACACAAACTTAAACATACTTATAAAAAAAAAAATTCACATTGAAAACTAGGCTTTAGTACAACAGTTCAGGCAACAGGTGTATAATCTACTTTATAATTTATTTTTATACTACACTACCTACAGTATTTTACCCTGTGAATTAATGAATTGTAAAGAAATACAAATTTTCTTATGAAATTGTTTCAAAATGTGAAAAATTGCAGAAAAACTCTAGCAATCTGGTACAGCAGGGAGAAAAAGTTTGAAATTCTTTTTTGCATGTAAAAAGATCAATATCCATAGTACATTGTACTACAATGGTTTAATAGTACCAGTGTGTTCAATTAGTGAAGTAAAGCTTCAGTGTAAGTTGCAGCATGACAACTTACTTAATGGGTAAGGCCAAATAATTTCAGGGAAATAATGAAGTTGTGATTTATATAAGCTTCTAGGTTTTACAGTACTCTAGATCAGCAGATTTAACATTCAAATTATATATTGTTGAGTCCCTCAGCAAAAGTTGTTTTCTAGGTTCTTGCTGATTACAGTTGATATATTCCTAATCCCTTTACTTAACAAATTTAATAATTAATTTCAAACTTTTTTTTTATTTTACCTGGCAAAGCTTGGCATTCTTGTTGTCTCTGGTCCCATTGGCAGTTGAGATTCAGTGAACAACTTTTACAGCTAGTCAACTTATTACATATCTGTTCATTTCTTACATGACATTTGGTGTAATTTTTCACTGACTAGAATATAAGAAGATATACAAAGTGTTAACATTCTGAATGAAGCAGAAACACAGAAGGAACTGATTGGTGTACACATATGATTACTAGCAAGCAAACTTGCAATACATTACTTCATTCCTGAAACTTATTAATGTATATTTCCAGAGGTGATTTGTGTCTTACAGCATAATGTGACCTACTATTTTATTTCAAGACAAAGACGTGTGTGCCAAGAGCCACTCATGTAAAATTGAATCCATTCATTTAAAAGACTAGGAAGTGGTCACTAAGAAAGGCAGTGACCCCTGCTTCCTGGTATTATAATGGGATACATATCAAATTTACATTATATGTCCCATTCTTACTTAATAGGGGATTAGGATCTCATTCTGTGCACAGGTATCTATATCAGAAGAGAAAATGTAAAGGGAGAAAGGAAAGCAACATATATCTGGAGAGGTTAAAATGTATCTTCCAAGTAAATGCTAAAAAAGGAACTGACCATGCTGAGCACAAAGAAAACAAGATTAATGTGGGAAGGGGGGGAGAGAAAGAGCTGAGAAGAGTAGTTATAAAAAGTGAAGAAATCCAGTTGATATAATACACACACACACACACACACACACACAAAAGGAAATAGTGGGGTTTCCTTTTGTGAAGGAAACAGATAAGTTATCTATGCATAGATGCATGAACTGTAAGGAATCTTGCCATTTCAGTGGTCTGGATTAAGTAACCTATGCACTCTTCCTCTCTACAGTGAAAAATTCATTACTTCCAAATACAGACTGTTTAACGAGCCAAACAACAGTTTACACAACAGCAGCACATTGTTGATATGTCAACAATATTGACTGCAGTCAGGCAGCATGTATTCTTTCACATTATACCTTACAGTGAGTGAAACAGTGTGCTAGTACACACTCCTTGGTAAACAAACCATGAATGTCCGTCCACTATTTGTTTATTGTGATGTCCAAATCATGCACTTTGGTTTCCCTCTAACCAAAGAAGCTAGAGTCACAAGCCTAGAACAAACCATGGGTTACAATCCTGGCTTGCTTGGAAAGAGATAAGCCAGCATGCCTAGTTCAGACATCATATGCAAGAAATCAAAAATGGAAAGTGCTAATTTAGTTGCTTCTGCTTTCAATCAGGCAGAATGCAACAGTATGTTGCATCATTTTGAAGAACTTATCATGCCATCTGAGTACACTAACTGAGAGTTAGGCATACTGTCCCCTTGCACACTGTCAAGGATTAAATTTGGTACATTAGTTTTAAAAAAAAAGGATTACAGTCATAAGTAGATCACACAATTATCAGCAAAATGAGGCAACAGTGATCTGAACTCTTACTAAATCATCTATTTGTAGACCTCATTGTTTGATATGCCTATTATCTCTAAGGTCTTGCAGAAGAGGTTTAGCAAAGGATCAGGTGCACACATGAAAACACCATGCTATAAGAACTTCACTTAGCCACATACATAACAAATTAGCCAGATCAAAATGTTGCAAACCAACAGAAGGTAAGCCTGTAAAAATATGCACAGATGAATTTCAGAGAATCATTTATACCTATTTGCATTTAGTTTGGCTCAGTCATTATACATTATTGACAATGCTGCCTGAGAGGTATGTTACAATGAATTTTAAATTGCAAGTAAGCACCATCTGTTCACTTAACACCGTCCCCACCTAATATTCCTTGTTAACACATCATTATCACAATGTCAGAATCCTGAAAAGTTCAGGCTGCATTTCAAAAATGAATCCATATGTTAGTAAGCAATGTCAAATGAAAATAACTGGAAAAAATATATTTTACCACTTTTTCATGATGTGATTTCCCAACTATTGACAACCCAAAGCTACTGAACAATGTTTAAAAGGAAAGTTAAACTATTCTCTACATTCTGTTACATATTCCCCTACTCCCAAGCCTAATTTCCTTTTAATCCAATTTACACATTCTTTTCCACACAAATTTCAGCAGCTTAGTGTAAATGCAAATCCAACAGGTAATTCTTGTTAACACCAAGGTTCTAGTCAAAACTAACAACAAATATGACGAAAATTAAAACATCTGTTCCACAGCTTTTTCTGTTGTTGTCAAAAATGTAAAACACGAGAATGAAAGGACATATATAACATTACTCTTTCTTCAGTTACGTTATTTGCCATGATGTCTAGGACATCATACTGGATGAAAAGTAAACTCACGCAATGCCCAAAGCATGTGCTAAAGGAAGGACTTCAAGGGGAAGGGGGAGATTCTTAAGATACATTTTGCTTTTTTGCTCAATTTACAACTTTAACGCTCTCAGGGAGCACAGTGCCCCTAGAACTTTTTTTTAAGGAGGTAGGACTCAACAATATAAGCAGGTTATTAGGAAAGCAAATTACTATTCCCATCCATCATCACTTGAACTGTCCCCCTGAATACTCTTACATGCACAATGCATACTTATAAGTCTCTCCATGTTTTCAATGCAGCACAGGCAGACTGCATGCAGCCTTTATTATTCCTGTGTGTGTGTGTGTGTGTGTGACTTAAAAAACAACATATTTCTATGTTGAGATTTTTTAGTGCTCAGTCCTTTAGCACATTTCTGATTGCTATTGCCTGAGGAGATTCAACTACATAGGCATCTTGGCAGTCCAATCTTGCCCGATAATTTCAGGTGCAGCTCAGACTCCTAACATATTCTGGGGCAGGGGGTAAACCCCCTGTCCCACTTCCATGATCATTCATACTGATTAAAACCAGAAAAAATGCAAGTCTCAGTGAGGAATGGAAGCAATGAACAAAGCAGAATCAACATGAACATCTGTAAGACAACCCACTTCTACAATATTAGGTAAATCTAGGCTCTCTTTCTTATACCGCAGTCATGTTATGTTGACTCGGTACTAAAGTACAGGACAACCATATATAAAAATTTCTGCCTGGGCACTGCGCTACCTGAGCACTCCATTAGAGGCCTAAATCTTATTGTTAGTCTCAACTAGACTAAACCTAATGAATCAGTGGAACTTGCACAGATGTTAACATACCAAGATATAATTTATTCAAAGGTTCTACTTGAGACTAAACACAGGATTCTGTCGCAATAGATTCTCATAGATTCTCAATTTGCTAACACTATAATCAAATTCAGGATTTTTCCCTCTTTGAATTCTCTCATGCTTTACTGTTCTCCATGACTTATCAAAAATAATTGCTAGTGGTTCAGCATGTTCATTAGTTAATTCCCTCAAGATCTAGAGAAGCATATACAATGGCCCAACTGATCAAAGTAGTTCAAGGTTTATTTTGTTTGTGCCAGTTTTCTAGGTATTAAGCACTCCCCTGCTTCTTATCAACTTTACCAATGACATTTTAATTCCCAAGTTCCTGTGAGGGCTTGTATTTACTTATTAAAAGTTCAACAATGATTCCAAGATTCCTAAATATTTATGTTTCTAACAGACCCAGTAATACTTTTATAATTCTTTTCATCCCAGGTTTCTGTCTCAATTTGCTACGTCTCAAAATGAGCCTAATATTTAGAAATGTTTTTCAAACACTTATTTCTTTGACTACTAACTCAGATGCAAATAAACCCTGTCCCGGTCTATGAAGGTTCTCTTCTCTGTTCCCAAATTTGTGTATTAAAGCCTTTAGTGAATCATAAGTTTCCTGTTTTATCCACATCAAGAAACTAGATTCAGAACAAATGAGGATCTTAAAACAAATTCATAGCATAGTTTAAGATCCTACCATGTTTCAGCATGTTTAACTGAAGCAGTGAGAAGGAAAGAAAGGGGCTGATAAACAGGACTGCCAAAGGATCATTCATATCTTGTAATATTTATATAGTAACATTTTGACAATGGAGCAATAAATAAACTGGCAAATTCACAGAAATTTGAACAGATAGGCATTATTTTTATTCCTTTAACAAATAAATCTTGGGAAGCAATTCACATCTCTGTCACTTCCTGCCCAATTCTGCATGTGGAGAAGGGCATGGCAAGGGCCACATTACCTGTCACCAATTCCCTTTGCCAGTCTCTCCCATTGCCCAACCTCAAGTACAAAGTGAGGGCCTTTCCATGCTACACTGTTATAGTGCTATTATTCCACTTTCAACATCCTGTGGAATCCTGGGGTTTGCAGTTTAGGGAGTGGCATTTAGAGTTCTCAGCCAGAGTGCTCTTTGGCCTCAGTAAATTACAAACCCAGAATTCCACACGATGTCGAAAATGGAACAATAGCACTATAACAATGCAGTGCAGAAAGGCGCTGAGCTGCAGTTGCAGGCAGTTTGTGTATACCCATTCTCATGTATAGATGATACAATGGATCTATTATTTTGTTTGAACACAAAAAAAGAAAAGATAATTGAGAAGGATCTGCTTTAACAGACTTTCTATTTTTACTAGTTTTCCTGCATTTTAACATTCTTGACTCATTTGGAATTTCAGCTCCATTGCTTTCTCAATAAAGATAATATATGATGTGAGACAAGTCCAAAGTATAATTTCTGTTCATCATCCAGCTGTCCTTGCCTAACAGGCCTTAGATGATATATGCTTGTAATGTAATACTCTTGGTCAGGTCCTTCTCTTTCTTCATTTCCTATCTAGATATTTTACCATTGTTTTTCTAAGCATCACATATGAAAAATTACACAAGCATCACATATGAAAAATTACACAAACAAAATTACACAAACTTTAAAAACACTGCATGCATACAGCTCTTCCAATATTTGCTTGCTTTTAGAGAGAAATTTTATCATAACTATAAATATTTTTATCATCTCAAAAAAAATATCCACACCATTCTGATGTGCTTGCAAGGATTTCTCTTATCTCAAGTAATTTTACTGTCCTGTCAAAAGCTCTACTGTACACCACCGATAACACATAAGTAAAGACAATCGCTTTAGATAATAATCTTCATGTTTCCTCTCTAGGGAACATGTATCAGGGTGGTTGGGAGGGTTAATACATACTTTCTTTTTTAAATGCAGAAAAAAAAAGTGGTAGCGAAGATCTCTCCTTTATTTTATTTTCTTAAAAATAATTTTACATATTGCATAATATATATGAAGCCAAAAAAATAACAAAACAAAATTAACAATAATTAACATTTTCTGAGAATGTATAATGTATAACGTATATCAAATAATGTATGCCATTATTTGAAAGTAAATCATCCATGATTAAACTGATTATTAACCCAGACATTTTGTATCAATTCAAATGTATGAACTCAGACTCTACAGCTATACCTTATAAATTAAGTGTACACATTTATTTGGCATTGTATCATGCATCCTCCTATATTAAATGTAGCAAATACAACAATATTATCTTTTAGGTTGCAATCATATATACATGTACCTTGGAATAAATCCTGCTGAACTCTATGCAGGTCAGTTCTAAAACGGCATTTATATGGGATTACATTCTAGGTTATCTATTTTTGTCAACTTCAATTCAGTAAAAGGGTGGGGTGGGAATTCTAGACCATATGAGGGATCTGAAGACTAACACTCTTAATAAACCTAAATTTGTTGTATATAACAATTATGAATAGTTCTTCAACTATGAGTAGGATTTATATTTTGTCATACTCAATCTATGAATATATATTCCAGTAGATCCCATTCTGTGACAAAAATGTGGATCCAATCCTATATTTTTGTTCAGGTACCTTAACCTTCAGTTTAGTAACAATAAACTTGATATTTCTACTCTCTGCTGTTCTGCCTTAAACTCATTCTGTAGGTGTAATACCGGAAGTTAATCAACATGGAGTACAAATACATCAGAAGTCATGTGCTGAACTTTTGGGATATGTTAAGAGTAACCAGTGTTTTGTGATGAAGTGAAGTGGTTATTGAGTTTTTGTTACACTTCACTAGGAAAGAGATCCTGACTACTTGAGATTCACAACTTCACCGTCCATTATAGTCCAGCAAGTTAGAAAGACCTTTACAGAAGAGGAGCCAACTCACATGATAATTCCAAGACGGTTAGATAATAAGAATTTTTCAAAGAATCTTGGATGATTGTGAATGCCACCTCAGGCTTACATTATTTGCTTGACAGGCAAGGGAAATAAAAAAATACAGTGGTTGTATTAGTTTCATTATCTCTCTTTCCAATTATACTAAATGTCTTTGCAATTAATACATAAGTTAATTTAGTATGTATTTCAAACAAATGATTGTAATGCAACATTTACTTTTGATGGCACCAAAGAACAAGCTAATGGTTACAAAGCAGTGTCATTAATGAAACAGCCACAAACTCATACATACTCACCACACTGCAGTTGCTGTTTGCTGAAATGCACTTCTTGTCATCACACCACTGACAGCCATTTGTATTGGCAGTACAGCTGGCACAGTCTGCATATCTGTAACATCTGTCATCTGCTGCAGCTATAATACAAATGAAAGGCAAAGCAGAACATCAAGATGAGAGACAAAAGATGTCATACTTTTTAATACACACATTTTTAACAGCTGCTGGAAACAAAATCCAGCAGTTACTCATTGTAAATATGACCTTCAGTCCAAGATAAAAAATGTGTTAACATGAAGTTGAACACATTAACTACATTTTATTCATACTCTGTCTTGTGTTCACAGTACTTTCCTCCAAATATTCCTAACATCAGATGTGCCACCTCTATTCTTATTGAAACAAAATCTAAAAACATCAATGCCTAAATATGTCAGTGACATTTTTCATTCTGAAACCTTTTTCATTAATTAATTGAGAGAGCTACTCCCCTGTCTCTTGAATCTACAAAGAAATGTATAGTGATATAAATGAGATTGGTTTTAAAATCTATGGCTGGCCATAGCTTTTCTTTATTTACATTAACAACATATTGGCTTCTACACATAGACCAAGGAGCATGCTTTTATGGAGGATCTCAGCTGTTGATCTAGAAGTTCCACTAATTTCAATAGGCTTTCTCTTAAGCAAGTTGTCATAAAAAGTCAGACTTAAGCCACATTTATTTCAGTAAGACTATTACTAAATCCTTATTGCATGGAGTACATGGCATTTGTGATTCAATGTAAGGAAGCACTGTGATATGGTAACAGTTGTAGAAATAGTAAAAATAGATTGAACCAGGTAGAGTTCTCAAATGGGTTGATTCTTGCTGCTCAATTAATTCTAGATAAGCAAAGCAAACATACTGGTATTAACTTTTAACTCTGTATCAGGAATGGACGGTATGCAGTCCACAGGCCCAGAATGGCCTTCTTTTTTAGAAAGTAGACATGATAGAAACCCTAATAAGTAAAGGGTAAGGAGTCTAGATTACCCTCCTAATGAAAAGGATCTACCAGCAGTTCATTTAGTGAGCGCGTGGTTTAAGGAAAATAAAACTTTTACATGCATATGAATTGTTGATAGAGAAATGTATCTACCACTAGCACTGGCCAAGCTGAAATGGAAGCAATCACTTTAATCATCTACCAAGGAAAACTAAGAGGCTCGCCCTGAGATATTCTCAAGTCCTGCAGGAAAAAAAAATCTATGAGTGAACCAAATTTCTATCAAAGCTTACCTCCTCCTGCTTCAATCATGTCATCAAACATTCTCCTACATTTGAAATCCTTTATTACATTCTGATTTCTTGACACATCCATTTCAAACTCTTCTTCTTATCACAAAGGCCAAAATGGCCTTTCTATATGCTTTCCCATATCCTTCCCTTATTCTTATAGTTTGAAAGACCTTTCATTTTGCTTCACCTTTTAGTCCAGCATTCACATGTCAACACTTTCCCTTTTATTTGTGTGGTTCTCAATAGCTAAAGAAACGTTTTCTTCCTCATTCAAGACACATCGTCTTTTGCCCTGAAAAAGCCCTTACAATTTGTCATCTCAGCTCATACCTCCTCCGTTCAAAAATACACCTGCTTCACCAACTACACATGTTTTGCAATGTTTCCCTTTTAAAAAAAATCTGATCTCCTCTCTTCTTTAACCATTATTTTCAGAAAAGGAATCTATCTTTCACAGTAGTAGCAGCAACGGCAGCAGCAGCAGCAATAATGCACAACAATCAATTCTCTTTAAAAAATGGAAGCTGTTAATTAATAATTGTTCATGTAGTTTGAAAAGCAGAACTGCAGACAACCACTCATTTTCATATTTATGCTCTGGTGATGATGAGTCATCTGGGATTGCAAAATCAAGGAAAAAATCCCAGGCCATGTTGTCCATGTTACAAAAAAGCTCCTGCGTGAGCTGAAAGCACTTCTGCTCACACAAGGAGCCCCTCAAAACCTATTCCTCCTTCCCACTAGAACTCCCTAGTTGCACTACACTCTCTTCCAGAGGGTCCACCAAGCCTTAAGCAGCATATATGGATGCACAGTCTGCTCCAGTCAGGAGAAAAAAGTTATGTTCCACAAAGTTTTTCTCATACATCTTTGGATACAAACTAGTGATAATACATTTTTAAAGATATAATTACTCATTAAACAAGGTGTGAACCACCTTTGCAGCTGCAAGGACAACACGTGATGTCAGAAATGTTCTTGGGACTATAAAAGTGCATGCATTATACACAGTCTTCCATATGCACACACAGTCTTTGCATGCACTCATATATACATCAGCACACAAGGACTGGGGAAGCTTAAATCTCACCATCTGTGTTTGCTGAGACTAAAGGATAATGGAGGTTGGAATGGAAATAGAAAAATTTCTTGTCCCCCTATTTCCATCAACAGTGCTACTTTCCTGCCACTACTAGTGGCCAAAAAAAACAGATCTTGGAATCTGGGGAACAGTTTTTCTTCCCCATGGGGAAAAGTTCCTCTGCCATTGGAAATTTTACTGAAAGACACACAAACACACCACAGACTAAGTAGTCAAGGACAGAGCTTTAGTGAGCAACTAAATTTTAATACTTAATATAAGTGTGCCCCTGGCTGCTTTCTGCTTTAACAACTGAAAAAGAAAACATGAATGAAATTGCCAGTAGTAAATACCAAGCATCAGATATTTATTACTTTGGCAAATCGTCTCTATATGGATTTTAAGAAAGGCATTATGTTTCACATCATTTGTTACAGGTAGCAGATGGCTTTTTTAGAAGCACGGAAGCATTTCTTTAAGTACTGTCATACGCTTCATGTGTTTCAGACATATAGGAAATGTGGGATCATGGTTTCTGGCCTTGCTTTATACACACATTCAGCAGATGCAAGAAAGTCTATGGTATAAGCTGTTCTGTAAGGTTAGGGCTTTTGACTATACATTTTGGCAATATGGGCACCTTTATCCTTTATGTTGAATACATTTATAGAACAGGGCAGGCCAATCCAGTACCCTATCCCTGCATTCTATTTACTGTGTAACCCATTATTATTGTTGTAAAGAATACACTCACCTGTTTTCTTGGGACACTTTGCTCTAAGAACATTATTAACGTGCCCAGAATCCCATGATGCACAGTGATTTTTGTTCCATAAGCACCTTAAACCTGGTCCAGCCGTTTTACAAAGCTCTTCATCTCTGAATGCCTCACAATTGGGAGGTTTGTACACAAGAATATCATTCAGCAGAATACTTGAAAAGCCTCCAAATATATACATGGACCTATTGAGTAAAACACAGTAAGCTCATGTTTCTAAAAAGGATACGTACTGATCAAAGCCTTATTTACTACAACCCTTATTTATCATATTTTTTTTGTATATATGTATGTCTTCAGTTACTTTTCCTAAATTCGGGAGTACAGCAGGCAACAATATACATAACTGCCTGACCCAGCCAACTCCGACAAACATGCACAATGAAGCACATCGGCTTCTGTAGGAGAAAGTGAAGCTCATGTTCAATTTCTGACTAATACAAACACAATTGACCTTGGCTTTGTTAAGTACGATGTGAAAAAACAATATTATTCTTAAAATTGCTTTAATATTGCATTTTTCCTTTAGAGAATTGTTGTTGTAGTTGTTGCTGTTGTTGTTGTTGTGTGCCTTAAAGTCATTTCCGATTTATGGCAAACCTAAGGTGAATCTATCACAGGGTTTTCTAGGGCTGAGTGTGAGGTACACCCAAGGTTTCCATGGCCGAGCAGTGAACTGAACCTTGGTCTCCACGCTGGCTCTCTATCCAATATCAATATTCTCATTAAAATAAAACAGTTTGTTATTTTAATAGGTTGGGAACTTCACAGTCTATTTAATACAAAAGTGGGCAACTACCAGGGGTTGAAAAGCCACAGGATCTACATGGGACACTAGATTCCCATACCTTCCAACATCCCCCTCCTCCCCATTTTCCTGAAGTAAAAAGTTCTCTTCTGGGCCACAAATGGCCCAGGGAGGCAATTTTGTGCAGAACGTGCTCTCCATGTCCACAGGAGTTGTGGGAGTCATTTTTCTCCAAAATAAATTGTCAGAAGGGGTGTTTGCTGGGAACACAGGGACACATGTGCACTGCAGATTAAATTTTCTTCATCCCTATTCATATGTTCTAATAGAAAAATCCACCTATGTTTCTAACATTGCTTTTACATATTAGAAAGTACTGAAGGTAGAAGATGGATCCCTCCCCCCAAAAAAGCCTATTTGTACTGTTGGCCATTATGTATGCATCATTTTAATGTTTAAGAAACATACTCTATCATACAAAATGGATAATAGTATTAATGGTGAGTACTATTTATTTTTCAAGTTAATCCAAACTCACCTCAAGTCTTTTCAATGGATATAAAACCATCCCAAGATGCTATACAGAGCACAAGAGTAAAATGAAAAAATGCTTTATAGCCTTCAAAATAGAGACAATAATTGACATTTGTATTTACCCATTGCTGACAATTGCAGAGTGACCAAATCTGTTCACATCCCGATGAAGATTAGGTTTAGGAAGAATTTTCCATTCATCACAAGCTAGTAAGACAAGATAAGGGAATACAATTTCCTGTCACTGAAGTTCAAAAAAAATGTTTCCATATTAGCATAAATTATGACAACTGCAAAGTGTCCAAAATTTGTTCACATCCTGATGAAAATTAGATTTTAGAATATTTTCCTTTAATCAGTGGTCAACAATGTAAGATAAGACAATACAATTTACTGTTATTAAGGTTCAAGACAATGTAATTTAATATTAGCATAAACTATGAATAATAATGATGATAAGGATAATAACAACAACATACACACTTAGATAGCATTCCAAGCATTCAAAATATTTCACATACACTATTATGCAATCTTACATACAATAATCCTATAAAGTAAATTAGCGGTATTAGCACTTATTGCAGACAGGGACCTGAGTCTAACAGATTGTGATATCTACCTTTTGCCAAGGTAGTCTTCCGGTGGAGTTGTAACTGAGGGAAGATTTGAACAAAATTTGATTTCCTCATTCAGAAGTACAGCATAAGAGCTCAAGCTGAATGAGACTCTGAACTACTTGTCTCTCAGCCTGCAAATCACTGGGGCCATTTCTGCACTACACTGTTATAGTGCTATTATTCCACTTTCACCAGCCTATGGAATCCTGGAGTTTGCAATGTAGAGAGGGGCCTTTAGAATTCTCAGCCAGAGAACAATTTGGTCCCAGTAAACTACAAACCCCAGAATTCCACAGGATGTTGAAAGTGGAATAATAGCACTATAATAGTGTAGGGCAAAAACAGCCTAGGATGCTTGGATATCTTAGAATCCTTTATAACTATGCATAGCCCTCTGGGGTAGTTATCCAAAACATAATTAAAAAAGTATTGGTAAGTCTCTGACATGATATCATCTTTAGCACTTCAAGAATTCCCAGCTCAAGATGTGGAAGAGGAGCAGTGTCCAAAAGTATCTTGTGTATCCACACCCCAAGCTACTGCCCCCCCTCACCTGAGGAAGCTGACAATTCCCCTTCAACAACATTAAGAAATAAAATGAAAACCAACTGGATATGAAGCTTCCATAGGGATATCATTCATAAAGCACATTCTCATAAAAATTTCATAATGTAATTATTGCAGGAACAGCAGCAAAATATGTTGCGCATTTTGAACCCCATATATGACATGTAAGTAATAAAATAACAAAATATAATCCATTTTTGGGTATATACAAGAAGATGCCTTATGAAGTATCAATAACTGATAAACAAGACACTGTTCCCCATAGTAAAAGATAAGAAATTGAATCTTTCATCAGCAATGACAGAGACCTCCATAATACTTAAGGTTGTAATCCATTTTAGGAAACCCAGATCTGGATATACAATATACCTAGCTCTGCCCACACTGCAGGGGGTCAGCTGGTAGTTTAGAAGAAACAGCTGGAATATGAGTATAAGCCGCTCACTAATATGAGCTTCCAGAAGCAGTAGTCTTACTCTATCTTGTGCAGTGATACAAATCATGGGATCCTCCAGACACAACTCAACTAGAACACCCATGATCCCTCACTATTGGCCACTCTGGCTAAGGTTGCCAGAATCAACCACCCCTGGAGGGCTACATGTCCCCACTCCTAACTTAAAGGAGGTTCAGCTCTGAGATAACTATACTAATGTTATCACTAATGGCTCAACGAAAGAAGGGTGACTTTTGTACTTTGCACATGTTATAGCAGAAATGCAATTTGCAAAACTATCCTGAAATCTTAAATTTTATTTTGTTTCTTAGACATCCAACATGGATGGCAGCAGAATCTCAACTTCTTCTCCAAAAAGCATCCAAGCCTACCAAAAAAATAATAACAAAAATATAAAACAATAACAATTGCGTGTTTCTGTGTGTGAACTTCCTGATTATCTGTTTTTAAGACTTTCTCATCTAAAGATGCAAACGTCTGGGATAGAAGAGACGGAAGCCTACCACATCAAATTCTGGGCACACAGTCATAATGGATAATCAAAAGACTTCTACTTAGTTCTCAGATGAATCTTATACTAGTTTAAAAGCTATGATGTTGCTTTGCTACCCCAGAAGAACTGATAAAGCCCCCATTTCCCATGAGAATTGATCTTAGGTTAACCAGATCAACACTTAAATCATGACTTACAATGTATCTGCCATTATTCCTAACACGTATTCTCATTTTTATTCAAGAATCTCCCTTGCTCATGGTCTCTTACACATGCATGATCTGGAAATGCTGAAGACTGAACTTACAACGTTCTACATGTTAAGGAACATGTTCTACCACTGAGTCTCCACGATGCCCTTGTTTCAGAATGCTGACTTTGAGATGTGCTTGACTGCTGTTGTTAACTGTTGTCAAGCTGACTTTCAAATGAGTTGATTTTCTTCCTGTCTGCCTTCTTCACTATCCAGCTTTCACAGACACAGAAACAGGAAATACGACAGCATGGACAATCCTAACTTTAGTATTCAATGATACATCTTTACGTTTCAGGATCCTGTATAGTTTCTTCATAGCTGCCCTTCCTTCTGATTTCTTGACTCCAGTCTTATTCTGATTAATAACTAAGACAAGGTTATAAAAAATCATGATCTACTATTTCAATGTCTTCATCATCTGGTTTAAGTTATATAAATCATCTGTGGACATTATTTTTCTTTTCTTAGTGTTAAGCCTGCCTTTATACTTTATGCCTTGACTTTTTTCATTAATCATTCCAAATTTTTGCTGTTTTCCACTACTAATATGATGTCATGTTGATGTTCCTTCTTCCAGTTTTCACACCTCCTTCCTTGAAGTCTAATCCTGCTTTACATATGATCTGGTCAGCATACAAGCTAAACAGAAAGGGTGATAAAATGCAGTCTTGCCTGACTCCAATTCGGAAACACTGCATTTTTCCATACTCTTACAACAGCCTCTTGTCCTGTGTACCGGTTACACATTGAAAATCAAATGCTGTGGAATACCCATTTCTTACAGAGAGCCACAGTTTCTCATGATCTACACAATCAAAGACTGTGCTATAATCGATAAAGCACATGCTGATTTTCATTTGAAATTCTTTGGTGTGCTCCATTATCCAGCGTATGTTTGCAATATGATCCAAGTGCCTCTTCCTTTCCTGATCCCAGCTTGGACATCTGGTATTTTTTCACTCCATATATGGTAGAAGTCTTATTGTAGAATTTCAAGCATAACTTGCTTGCATAGGAAATTAATACAATGGTCCTATGGTTACCACAATTCCTGGTGTCCCCTTTCTTGGGGATTCGAATGTATATTGAGCATTTCCAACCTGTGGGCCATTCTTTTGCTTTCCATATTTGCTGACAGATTTTAGTTAGAACTAGAGTACATTCTGCCTTTGTAGACCGAAGCAGCAGTACCTTGATTATTCCATGTTAAATTGGATAGACATGGGCTGTGGGCAGAAGCTATGGCCCTTTCCACACGACACGGCTCCGGCAAGTCCTTCTGTTGCAGCCCCGGCAGGGAGAGCAGCGCTCCAGGAACGCTCTCGTCCACACCATGCTGGGTCACTGCAGAGGGGAGCATGCTGGCCCTGCCTCTTCTTTTCTGCAGTGCAGCTGGGCACTTGCCGTTTTGCCTGGCTAGGAAGGGTGGCAGTGCCACACAACGGTCTGTGTAAAATGGATTTTTTTCCATTTCGCAAATATCGTGCGCACGCACCGCTTAGGGGCAAGATGGTGACAGGCTCGTGATGACTTCATGCAGAAGCAAGACCAGTGGACAGCTGCCATTCTGGCCCCACAGCAGCACAGCCCCCTTGTGTGCAAATGGCCTATGTTATCCTCAATAACACTCATCCTTTCAGTCTCAGTCTTCCTCTTTTAAGCTCATCCTGGCTCAAGGTTCAATAACTGCAGATAAATAAGGATGATCTTCCAGCTGGAATGTACTGATTCATATAGGGCCATATGGGCCAAATAAATGTCAAGACTACTGTGCTTCACAGTACATCACTAGCTGCCTGCTAGTGACTCAGGCAGTAATGAATATCATCAAGAATGTTTGGCAAAAAAGACACTTTCCCAAAAGAACAGCTTAAAAAACATTTCAAAGAACTGTCACCACCAATCAGAATAGGTGCTGATTGCAAGTGCTATCACAAGAGATAGTGATATTAAAAACAAGTTGTGTATTTCCCCTTTTCCAATGCCCATCAACCCCAGATGAACTTCTAGTATTTAGATTATAAGAGCCCTAGATAGCAAATGATGCTATTTATTGGAAAATAAAAGTGATGAACAATTATGAATTCAGTTTCTATTTCAGGAACATTTTTTTTAAATGTGAACTATACAAGGCTGACATATTTTATCACACCAGCTTCCCAGCAAGATCTTTCAATTATGCTATAAATTCAAGTGTCTTCAAGATCCTATAATTCAGTGAATGTCTCAGACAGCTTACTAGAGCACACAGGAAGATCTATGCACACAGTGACCAAGGGAAAAAACCTTTCTGCAAATAAAATCCATACAAACCATTCATTTTCATTTGAGTAGGGGTTGGGGGAGTTCAGGGGCTTTGTCCATATGAGGAGGGGGCACAGAGATGGGTTTTAGCACTGAAGAAAACCCATAAAAATCATTATTAAAAGCAAGGTTTAAGATAAGGAATCCTTGCAGCCTCCAGATATAATAATTCCCTCTTTGCTCATGTTATTTGTCAAACTGACAGGTCTTTTCAATCGACTATAGAAAGTAAAAGAAACATGTTACAAATAGCCTTTCTTCTTATCTTCCCTAGCCTTCTCAATAACTGCTAAACATTGAACAGAGCTCTGTGCTAGAAAAATGGTTCTGCTCAATGTTAAAAAATTCTGAGTAAAGCTTTTTTGCAAAGCACATATTCATTTACTTCAAGTATACCTTTTTCAAAGCAGATTCATACTTAACATAGAATACAATCTAATTTGCCGTCAGTGAAACCTATTTCAACTTGTCCTTGCCCAAACCAAACCATGCAAACATTTAGATGATGTGAAATGTATAATTGTACAAGTCTGTTTGTCATACAGCGTTCCCTCTGCTGACGCAACCTCCACTCACATGAATGCAAGATCACACAACCTATTATTATCAATGGATGCATTGGACGCACACTCGTCATGGTATACATTGCATCTATTGACAATAATGGGATGGAGCATTCACTTTTTTTGTTTTACATGAGGGTTCCTGAAATGGAAACCTTAAATATAGTCATTCAAAATATAAAGGTGCTAGGATGTATAGTATCACCTCCTTGATCAGAGTGGCCTTAGGGGTATTCAATTTTTCAAAAAATCAAGTAATTATAGATGTTATTTTTATAGGTTTTATGCTGCAATGGACCTATATGAGATGCACACACTACATTCAGATAACTGAGTTGAACTCAAAATAGAAATTAATTCCATCCCCTCTGTGACTGAGTACAGCCAGGTAACATTACTCAGCATGGTCTTAAAATATCTGTTTGTTTGCTTTGTGCTTCTGGACTCTGGATGGCAAGACAAATAAAATATTGAAGTTTGGCACAAGTATGGGAAACTTCTTTTCCAGTTTACTCAGTGTCAAATAAATCTTTTTCTTTATTCTGGTCATAAAAAGTGCCTTTTCTCTGCAAAACATAAAGCCAGTCCTGTTTGAAATAGCATACAATAAATTAGAACTACCAGCATACTATCTATACTACAGCCTATATATAAAACAATGCATTCTCTCCTGAACACCCTTAAAAATAAAAAAGCTTAGTGTGTCAACTACACAAAGCAGTTAAAGTCCTATACCATTATGATTTTGCTTTTCTAAATCTGGAGCTATAAAGAGATAATTGTTGCTGCAGATTGCAACAGAGTTAAATTTATGACTTTTAAGTACTCACAAATACATGACCTGTAATCCACTGCAGCTGCTACTGGATGATAGAAAGTTAATAATCCACTTATAATTACATAAATTTCTGTACAAATGTGGAACCACCCACTCCCTTTTTTTTCCCTATTAAATTATACCATCTGCATGACTATTATGGCAATATTATATTGACTATTGCTTAAAACATAGTAATGGAATACTTCACCTCAAAATTGTTCAGTTCTGATTCTTATGTTTAGATACTAGCAAAAGAATCCAACATTTAATTTACGGGGGGTGGGGCGAGTGGGAGGAAGACTCAGCAACAAAATGTCAATATAGCTAAGGGTTCTGTCCAGAAAGAAGAAACTAAATTATATCAATTTCAATAAGCCTAATATAAATGTCTGAGCAAATTCATGTGTCTGAATTTATATTGTATGTGTATGAGCCTTCAAGTTCCTGTCAACCTGTGATGACCTCATGAATTTCACACAGTTGTCTTAGGCAGGGAATACTCAGAGGTAGTTCTGCCACTTCCTTCCTCTGAAATACAACATACAATAGCTGGTATTCATTGGTGGTCTACCATCCAAGTACCTACCAGGGCTGACCTTGCTTAGCTTCCAAGATCAGATAAGACATAATGCCTTTAGAGTTTTTAGGCCCTTGACTTTATGTTAATTTAGTCTCCAGCAGCATAGCTGAAATGATTACTCTTAGTACTATTGTACCTTCTTTTCTCAAAACACTGCATCTGCATCATGAGCCTGTATGAAACTGTAGGAAGGCATCCAGCCAGTTTGACAGAATTGTTAGTTAGTTTAGCTTTATTAGATATGTTTCTTCATGTGTAAAGAACAAATTAAAAAGTATGTTGGCTGTGGGTTAACTTTCAAACCCTTGTAGCATACCTCTCCAAATGTCAAAGTTGCTTCCAAAATAATTAAAGTAACAAGAACCCTAACTCAAAATAGCAGAACAATAAACAGCAAAAATATCTACTTACCTTATAGGCTTTCTATAAAATGTAAGCTCTATGTCGTCTAGTCTACAAACAGCCACAAGATCAGAACACACGACAAATATGTATATATTAAGGAGACTATTTCACAACCTCAGACCAGTTGTGGAAAAGACTTTACTACAGAACTGTTCACACCACCCATGAAGCACGGTGCATCATGAAAACATATAGGGCTATATCAATCAGCAGAATTTTTAGCAGAACTTGTAGACTTCCAAACTACCCTGCTCTATTCCCAAAAGACTTGCCCCTTTCTAAGACCCCAAAGGGAGTTATCAATAATAGGTGTGCCCCTACTTGTGTTGAACCAAAGTGCCTTCTACTAATTAATGCAAAGCCACAAATCCATAGCCATAGCCTGAATTCACATGAAGAGGGACAATCCTCTATGTATATAAACCTAAAGCTATGAAGGTCATAGCTCATTTTGGACAACAACAAGAGTCTAAACTATTCCATCCTATTTGCAGAAAAGGCTAGATATATTTTAGGGACAGCTGAAACATTTGAGTTGTCTTTCCTGCAGCCCTCTTCCTATCAAGTGAGTTTCTATAATATTTAATGCTACTGAATACAGAAGTATGCATACACGTAAGTTCCTTCTTTTCCAGAAAAGGGCATAGCATATTATGATTAATAAAATTGATACAAAGTACCTAAGGGGTTTGCCAAGCCTTGTTTACCATGAGTCAAGTAATGTATCAGTAGGCTAATCAGATGATGATGATGATGATGATGATGATGACGATGATGATTTTATCTACCTCTCCCAATGGATAGAGGCAGGGGACAACAACAGATTAACATATCACCTACATCAGTTAAAAACAGAACATCAGGATTCAGGGGGACATTGCCTGAGTTAAATCTCTCACCACCCTGAATAATTCAGCTGGAGGCAAGTTTGCAGATCCAATAAGTGCAGAGAATACTTTCTTTGCTGCACATATTGCCACTTTATAGGATTAAAGATGTTCTTTACACCATATCTTGTTGGATATAAGTTGAGTTTTCTGCCATCTAGACTCCAGTTGTTATCCTTCCCGTTTCAGCACCCTAAGGTCCTCTGTATACCAAAAAGCCCTGTTAGTAACAGGATAGAGAGAACGTTTGGGAGTGATTGTGTCAATAGCCCTAGTTAGATCTTGATTCCATCTATTGATCAGGACTTCAACAGGATCTTCTTTGGTACCAGCCACAAAACCCTCCAAGGCTTTCTGGAATCTTAAAGGAATCCATTAGCCTTTGTGGGCAGACTATCTTAACAGGTCCACCACCCATTCAATGACGGATAGTAGCAATGATACTAACTCTGACCAGAAAATGATATGTCGATGACAACTCAGAGGTATTAATCACCTCTGCTCATAGATCTATATGTTCTGAGCTGAAAACAGCATGAAGGGTGTGATCTGCTGAATGTGTGGGCCCTCAAAACCTGTGGAGATAGGTCCATGTTTGCCATGGATGCCATGAACTCCCAAGCTACACCTGACAGACTTGTCTCAATTGGAACGTTGAAGTCGCCCAAGACCAAAAGTCTAATACCTCATCTATCCTAAAAAGGCCTGACACTTCTAGATATTAAGGCACTTAGAAACAAAAATGTTAAGAAGTCAGAAAAGTCCTTGAAGTATCCTTGCAAATCACTGTAGTTGAAAAAAAGATATTGACAGTGAGTATATTCAAACTGTAATTGTTCTACATGTGTGTTTTTCATTGAAGTCAAATCTGTATAATCCAACAATATTGTAACTTGGGAAATTTCCCCATCAGATCTTGAAGAACAGTATGATTAGATAGATTTGCTGTGATCAAAAGCTGCTCTTGAAATGAATAAGGTATCAGTATTTACAATAAAATATTTAAGAGTATTTAAGAGTAATACTGGACAGCTTTTGAGTTGTCCCTAATTAATTTAAAGCATTTATATTATTTCTATCCTCAACAAACCCAAGGCAATTACAGTAAGTTATAAAACAAATATCTTTACATTTAAAAACAAAACAAAACAAAAACCTATTTAACATCCAGAAATCGTGAATATGTGGAGAGGAGCATTTACCAAAACTATATACAAACCCTAGAATTCATGAAATGCATGTTATTTGAATACATTATATTATATGAAAATAGCTGACAAAGATGGAGAAAATCCTACATCCATTGTCTTGCATTATGAAAACTGCATTCTGGGTTTGAATAAATAAACTATCATAAAATTAATTCATATTTGTAACTGCTCAGAACTGGTGCAGAATAAATTATATACAGTTTTAGAAAGTGATCTACTGGTCAGGCAGTTTGGGGATTGCAGCTAATTCCTGCCTGTCTTCACCTGAGAGATGGATGGTTTCATATTTCAAATCTAATGTAACACAAAAACATATTCTGGTTCGTTCCTTTAAATACTATAAACTTCCCTGATAAACTGCTGAAATAAGAACATTTCCCCATAAATCTATCTTCTGCTGTCAGAATTTGAGTACAAAATACCATTAAAGTGGAAAAATAAACGTGTTATCAACCTGTTTCTTTAGTACTATATCCTTTAATGTGTATTAGAACTAATGCTGAAATTGGTTAGCCTAGTCCTCATATTTTAAAGTTGCATCTCCAGCCCCATAAAGGCCTGGCATGGTTCAAGCTATCCCAGGCCATAACTCATCTCTTTTTAATTTCTTTTTTCACTAGAAGTATAGTACTTACTTAGGATGTGAGAGACAGAAATTCCAGACATATGTGTTGGAAAGGGGCTGCAGTTCAAGGTTAGCACACACGTTCTTCTGGTACAAGGAATCAAATGCGGTACCTCTCACTCTCAGGTAAGACTGGGAAAGACCCCTGTCTGAAACCTTTCAGAGCCACAGCCATTAGTATCAACAATAATAAATGAAATGGAAAAATGGTCCATCTCAGTAATCCAACTGCCTAGATTCACAGATTATATCACCTGCTGGTACTACTGGCAATGCAGGGACCTAAAGGATTAGCTAAATTATACTCAGTTTTTTAAAAAAAAACTATGAAGGATCTAAATTGTCTTAATTAATCCAGTTGTTTTAATTAATCCAGTTCTCTTGAAAGTCAAGGGTTACTTTAGGGTCACCATGAGTTAGAAATGACTGAAAGCAAACAACAACAACAACAACAACAAAACAATGCATATTTATGTCTGAATCACACTGTAGGGAGGCAGTTTTAATCCATCTGAAAGAATGGCTCAGGAGAGCACAGTCAGACCTCCACACTCACTAGCATTAAGGGTGCAGGACCACTGCAAAAATTGGGAGAACTGCAAATATTGAAATGTTTGTGTGACTGTGGGGAGGGGGCTACAGCTGGGGAGAGTTGGCTCCCAGAGTCCAAACCAATTCAGGGAAAGGAGATGGAAAGTGGGTGGGTCATCCTAGTGGCCCTATACTTCCTCCCATCTCCTTGCTTGGTTGTGTGAGGGACACTGAGAGAGAGTTTGTGGTTTTGAGAAATTGACCTGTGATCTGTCCTTAGCTGGCCAGGCAGCAGCTGGAGGAGGAGGAGGAGGAGGAGGACCAGAGGTGGGTTTTTAAACGATTGCATGGCCTGATTGGAATCACTGACAAGGAAGATTACCCTGAAAAAAAAAAGCATTGAGGTGGCGGGGGTTGAACCCACAAATGTGGAGGGCTGACTGTATACTGGTACCTGATTAATCTTTATTCAAATCTTAAAATACAAACAAAATTACATCCGTTCTGTGTGTATTATATCAGATTAACAGGCATTGAAAATAAGATGATAAAAAAGGCTAGATAATATGTTAAGTGCTTTAATTATCTTGGGGCAAGGTAACATCACAATATAGCTTTAGAAGCAAAGCATATTGTAATTTTTTGTATTTGAAAAATAAAGATAAATTATGCAAAATGTGTAGCATTTCATTTCCAATTGTCCCACTGCATACACAGTTGATTATCATTTCTATTATTCTGTGACAAGAAAATATAACCATCAGAGCTAATCCATTAAAGGGACTCATGGGGTCTATACATTTAAATTCTGTGTTACATATAAAAATGACAGCCCCTGAACAATTTGACATTCGTTTCCTAATCAAATTAATAGAAAACTCTTTCCGTTAAAATAGTAATCAAATTCAAAGTCTCTTGAAATATCGATAATTCATAACTGTCAACAATTCAGTGGAACTCACTGCATGGCTGACATGGTCTGAGATCTATTTGAATGGTGCTGGAGTGAAAAACTCTGACAATAGAGGAATTTGAGACCATGATTAGTTTCTGTTGTATATGTAACTTCCATTCAAAAACTGCAGCTTCCGCTCATGTCCCACTGTGCAAGTAGCAAAACTGTCAAACCCAACATGCTTTGGTCCACTGCGCTACTGGTTTGATGCAACAGGATCTTGACCCTGGGAAACTTAAAACCGCAATATATTTATTTATATATTTAGTATGTCATATCCCATCATTTTCATGACATGGGACACAAGGCTGCTTGCAACAAGGTTAAAACAAGATAAAGCTAAAACTCTGATAATAAAAAAATTAAACACAATTAAAGCTATCATATTAAAACAATGTTAACTTAAAAATATGAAATCATTTAAAAACACAACAGTAAATATAAAAATACAGCATACCTCCCCCCTAAAAAGACTCTTCTGCACAGCCAATTAATCATCAAATAACAGGTTACTTACCTGTAACTGTGGTTCTTTAAGTGGTCATCTGTGCCCTCACACAATGGGTTTTTGGGCCTGTGGAGAGACACCACTAGAATGTTCCAGAGTTGAGTAGCTTGGTGGGAACTCTGCCCCCTCCTGATTACTGCATATGATCCTGCCTGGCAAGCTACCATCTCCTCAGTTTCAAAGTCTGCTGAAGTAGACCTGAAAGAGGGGTGGTAGGGTGGGTCTGTATGAGGGTACAAATGACCACTCGAAGAACCACAGTTACAGGTAAGCAACCTGTTCTTCTTCATGGTCTCTGTGCCTCACACAATGGGTGATTACAAAGCTTACTAGAGGAAGGAGGGTCAAGTCCCTGTAGTATTGAAGACAAACCTGCCCTCCCAAAATGTGCATCCCTCCTGGTTCTACAGTCAGGTCTGGAATGACAAATAAAGGTAAAGAGCTGAGAGCAGATAGTGGCCCTGCACAAATCCAGTAAAGGGATCCCCGCAGTGCAGCCGGCAACAAAGAAACAGCTCTCATAAAGTGTACTTTCACAGAAGCAGGTAGTGGCTATTTAGCAAGCTCGTAGGAAAGGTGAATAGTTTCAACAACCCATTTTGAAAGTCTTTGGACCAATACCTTATCACCCTTATATCTTCCATTGTAGCAGACAACAAGGGTATTAGACCAGCAGAATAACAAAGCCCTTTGTATGTAAAAAAAAATGTATGCATGACACACATCTAAGGAGGGTTGCAACCTCTCCAACAATGTGGTAGGTTGAGGATAAAAGGTAGGCAGTATAATATCTTGTGATAGATGTAACTCGGAAACCACCTTAGGGAGAAAGGAGATCTCAGGACGAAGGACTGCTTTGTCACAGTGAAATACCAGGAAGAGTTCATCCCAATATAATGCAACCAGTTCCCCGGATCACCGAGCTGAAGTCACTGCAACTAGAAAAACAATCTTGAGAATCAGAAGACATTCATCCACAGTTGCCAAGGGTTCAGAGGGATGCCATACCAACTGTGACAAGACCGAGGACAACTACCACAGAGGTAAAGAACTGTTGAGTAGAGATGAATCAATTATCTCAAAAATTACTTAACCACTCAGTCTGAGAAAAAAAGTGCATTCAGACCTGTCAAGCAGCTGGCAAACAATCACCCACTGCTAGAGAGACGTCCAGTGATGAGAAAGATAATCCTTGGTCCTCCAGAGATGGAAGAAAGTGAAGAATCAATGAGGTCCTTGCAGGTGAAGAGGGCTCTGACTGGGCATTCACAAACTCACCAAATTTTCTCTACTTATAAAGGTAAGATTTCTTAGTGGAGTCCTTATGCAAAGCTTGCAGAACCACTTGCAATCTAGCAGAGTCTAGTAAATTATTTTCCAGGTAGACAGGTAAAGCAGTGGAATGTCTACGTGGAGAACACAGGTGTTGGAGTGAGACAGAAGGTCTTTCCTGCAAGGGAGTGGGATGCGATGACTATGGAATATTGCCAGAAGCAGTTCAGACCATGGCTGTCTGGGCCAAAAGAGAGTGAGGGATCATCTGAGTGACCTCTTACAAGCTTGGTTATCACCATGCTCAGAAGAGGAAAAGGTGGAAACAGGTGAAGGAGACAATCTGTCCATTGAAAGAGAAACGCATCCCCTTGAGAACCTCTAGAAGCTCCTCCCTGGAACAGAACCACTGACATTTTCAGTAGACTTCCATTGCAAAGAGGTCTGAGGGGTCCCTCAACAAGCCATAAGTATCAAATAAACCTGATGAGACAGTGTCCACTTGTGTTGGGAAGATGTGCTATAGCTGAGGTTGTCTGAAAAAATATTGTCCATTCCTGTAAGATGAATGGCTAGTGAATATATTAACCTCACTGTCCACTAATCCCACAAGTGAGTGGCAAAATTTAGGAGGGTAGTGGAATGGGCACCCTCTTGGTGGTTGATGTAACAGGAGATGGTTGTATTGACTGATACAACTTGTATTACTCTTCCCAATACAAGTCTCTTAAATGACCAAAGTGCTCTGAAAACTGCTAGCAATTGTAGGACATTGAAATGGAGGTCTCTCTCATGACATGTCCAATATTCTTGAGGTAATCAAGTCTCCATAACGTGCACCCTATCCTGTCAACAACACATCCATGATCACCATGATTGTAGGTTGGGGCTGTTTGAAAGATATGCCTTCACAAAGATTGTGAAGTAGAGCCATACATTTTGTGAAGACCCTTGGAGCAGTGGGCACTTTACAGGGGAGCACTTTGCACAGGTGAAACAGAGATATTTCCTGTGGTGTGGATGAATTGCAATGTGAAAATATGCATCCTGTAGGTCTATTGAGGTCAGCCAGTCTCCTCTTCTCAGGAAGGGAAGGATGGATACAAGTGTTACCATTTTGAACCTGCGAGGATGGATGTTCCTTTTCACAGCAGAAAGGTCTAAGATGGGACAAAGGCTGCTGACTCTTTTTGGGACTGTAAAATAGCAGGATAAATATCCATCCTTTCTGCAATAGGGTGGAAGTTTCTCAACAGCACCCTTGAGCAGTAAGTAAATCTGAGAGAGGTGGGTTTGGAGGGGGTAGAAGAAAATTCACCGTTGCGGCGGATACTTGAAAACTTGCTGATGTAGCCCAAGTGGTCTATAGTGACAACCAACATGTCTGTGGTGGTGTCCATCAGATGGTGTAATGGTGGGATAAGTGTGGGACCCTGGTTACATTGGTGCTGGCTAGATGGAAAGTATCCTGCAAGGTGAGTAAAAAGCAAATGATGACTTTTTAGAGAACTATTCTGGTGTTATTTGACAAAAATGGCAAGTGGAAGAAGATGGTAGTGAAGCAGGACAAGATGGCCTAGATGGAGACTTAGAGCGATAAAAAGTAGAAGATGCTCTCAATGTAGTAAGAAGCTATGCTGTTGGAAATGTTGCTGGGGAAACCTTGTCTTCTTTGTAGTGGTCCTGGCCTTGGCAAGATGCTTCACAGAGTCTTCTGTGGAGGAAAGGAAAAACCGTTGGCCATCAAAGGGGAGATCTTCTTCCTCCTCTTTCTAGAGTCTTCTGTGCCATTGCCCCTGCCATAACTTTGCTACACATTTCACAGAGTGTCAGGAAGACTGGATTTGCTGAGAAGCCAACAGCTGGTCCTCCTGATGGAACCGGAGTGCAGCCACCCCCTGTTTGTGTGGCAAATGTGAGATGAACGACAACATTTCATCCCCAAAGAACTTTTGGTAAGCTGCTATACAAATTTCCATATTGGCAACTCTCACAGAAAGGACTGCTGCAGAATAAAATCTTCTGCTGAAGATACGTAGGCACTTGCCCTCCCTGTCAGGCAGGATGGAGTGTACCTTTTTACTAATCTGTGATGCCTCCACCACAATGGAATTTAGTGTAGGGTGGGGGAAAAGGTAAGAACGTCTTTTTGGTGAATTTTGTACAGTTGCTCCAGTGCTTTGGTGTTCATGATAAGGACGCAGATTGTAACCATGGTTGCTTAATAACTTCTTCCGAGGTTGGTAGAAAGGGAATTGTATCAGAAGAGCATGCCTGAATATTCACAGTCTGAAAAAATGGATTAGAAACTGGAGTAAGCAGAGTAGATAGACTGGTAGAAGTGGTGAACAGGGACATATTCTCTGCAGCTTATTCTGGTACTCTTAAAGATCTTTCCCAACAGTATGACTTCAGCCTGGATGCTCAGTTCTTGAGAGTCTGAGATGTAAATTGTCTGCAAATCTTGCACTGCCTAACAGCATAGACTGTTAGGCAGTCCTCTCCCAGACAGTTTAGACATTCATTATGAGTGTCAGACAAGGAAACTTTCCTGCTGCATTAGAAGCAGCATTTGAATAATGAAGTAGAGACCATTAGAGGCACCGGGAGGGAGGGGGCGGGGAGGGAATGTCTACAAGAGATAGACATTTTTGTTTTCTACAGAGAAGAAGATGGAATAATAGGAAAAAACAGTGAAAGCAGGAAAAGAAGGAGGAAATGACGCTCAAACAGAGGAGCAAAGCTGAATAGGAGGAATTTGACCAGCAGATGGAAAGAAACTGATGAGATGGCAGCTTGGCAGGCTGATTCATGGGCAGTATGCGCGGGAGGCAGAGTTCCCGACAAGCTACTCAGCTCTGGAACATTCCGGTGGTGTCTCTGTACAAATGTGAAAACCCATTGTGTGAGGCACAGGGACCATGAAGATGAAGATATGTTTAAATAAAAGGAGAGCAAAGCCTAGGAGCAAGCCTAAACTACCATGGAAGAGTATTCGACAGCCTGGGAGCAGTCACTTAGAAGGCCCCCTCATACGTCCCCACCAGATAGGTCTGTGATAGTGGAACTGAGAGAACCCTGAAAATCTAAAGAGTCTGGGAGTTTCATGTATGAAGAAACAATACTACAGATAGTCTGCATCTAAGCTGTATATAATGTATAGGACATAACCAGCACTTCGGATTGTACCCAGAAACAAACCAGCACCTAGTGAAACTGGTTCAAAAAAGAGAGTTATGTTTTTAACTAGCATAATAGCATGCCTTAGCTGTAAATGCTCAGCACGTTCTCTGGTATATATTGATATTCTTTTCATTCCAAAAACCAATTCTACAAAACCACCGTTGACATACATAGCTGGAAATGTTTACAGCAACAGACATTTAAGAAAATATCTTCTTCCTGTCACAGACTGTCATAATTCTTCAGCTCAATCTAATAAAGTCTTGCTTTTTTAGGACTGCAACGAATAAAAGAAACACATCATATCTGAAACTTTATGGTAGCATCAACTTTATGAATTTTCAGAGAAATCAAGGGACATGCTTACTCAAACATCAGAAATCTCCAAGTAGTCATATCTTTAAAACCAAATCTTTAACTGCAGGTGTAATTTCAAGTCACCTAGCATTTTAAAAAAGTTGCAAAGAAAATGAGATACTAAAGAGTTACATATTATTGAAAAACGAGTAAAGAGGGTAATACTTCTATGTAATCCAGTTTGGGTCAAGTGACAATGTACACATAGACTAAAACATACCCTGTAAAGATTATCCTAGGAGTGGTATGACCACAGATTTAAATGTAGCTTCTGATATTCTAACATAGCTGTAGGAGCACTTTAAAATTTTTCACATCTCGTCAACCCAGAATATGGATGAGAATGTTTTGAAATGCACTGAAAAGCACTGAAATGCGTATCCCACTGAAAGTAATATATGTCAGACAGAAAGCCACCATACTCAGCTGTTCATTGTAGCTTGAATTTCAGTAAGTTGCACCTGCTTGTGTGGACACATCTCTTTCGAGATTGGAGCATGTAAGGATGCAATATTAAGGAAAGACAGACCTAATGATCCAAGCTTAGGAACGGGCATTGGTTTGTACAGCTGCTAGCTTGCAAAGGGAGATACGTACTACTATTAGTAGTAATTTCTTTGTTTCCCCCAGAGCTCAAGGTGGCTTACAGAAAGAGAACAAACATAGCTAAAACACATATTTAGGTAAAAATTCACAAAAAGTTATTATTAAAATACAATAAAACTATCTATAGAATTAAACACCATTTAAAACATATACATTTTTAAAGGCAAGACAAAGATAACATCTCAGTATTTAAAGACCTTTCATTATAAAAAGTTAACTCCCAGAAGTCTGTAAAAAAATGTAAAAAGTCTTCATCTTCTGAGGGAAGGACAAAGAGGAAGCCAGTGCAACCTCTCTAGGAAGGAAGTTCTAGAGCCTGGAAACTGCCACCCGTAAGGCCCTCTCCTGTGTCCTTGTGAAGGTGGAAATACCATGAGAAAGGCATTTCCCCAAAATCTCAAAGCTCAGGCAGGCTCATACAGAAAGATATGATGTTTCAGACAGCCTAGACCAAAAGGTAGATAGCTTTATCCATCCTTACTAGTACTGTGAATTGTGCCCCCCTCCACAAAAAAAAGACCGGAGTACTCAGTGAAACTCCTATAACAAGGAAGTTGTGTGCTCCCTATAATCAGCCATAGTTACCAGTGGAAGGAATCAACAATCCGATGGGGAGGATGTTTAATTTATTATAATGTTTTGTTGGTAAAAGAACTATCACTATGTTGCATGAGCTAGTATAAAGAAGCCTGTAACGTCCTTAGTTGCTTACCTCCACAGTCAAAGTGGACTAATTCATACGTTTATACAACAAAATTGAAAGAGAGCCTAAACATTTTGCTGTTCTTAATGTCTGCATAAATAACACATGGTTTTGCATCCCCAAACACATTAATTTAGTATGTGTGTAATCAAGGTCAATGCTACAATGATGAATAAGGAGACAATCATTTTATATAACAATACAGCTTAAAATTAATTTTTTTACATTGCGAAGATCATATTTCAGATGGGATGCTGTATGAGCATAGTAATAGTGCTTACATATCAATAATAGAGCTTCTAAGTTCAAACATGGACTCCTCCATGTAGTGCTTACCAATGTCATAGGCCAGGAAATCAGCAGAAAAACATTTTGCCCCATTACTCAGTGAAGTATCATTATGTGTGTTTCCACCAAAAATTAGCATGGCTCCACTGATCAAGACTGCCGAATGGAGATATCTTGCAAAACCACTCTCTTTTAAAATTGTCCTGTAGAAGAAAACAAATTGAATACTGCTATGAGTGCACGTAACAGAAACAGCAACAATTAATAACATCTGATTAGAACACTTAGCTAGCAAATGCATTTTTAAAAATACTCGTACAAACCAGTTACATTATAGGAGTTTTGTCTTTCTAAAAACAGCCCATTCACCCAATCCTTTTCAAATTCTCCGTTTATTCCCTTGTTTGCTAATGTTGTTTGGTTTTAATATGGAAACCCAGTTGGCCTGTCTGCTTGTAAATTTATTGTTTTCTTACTTTTCCTCCTACTTCTAATGACCAAAAATGTTGCTCTGCTTTTTAATGGAAGTTTTCAAACCTCTGATAACGTGTCATACAATTTTGGGGGGTGATCCTGAAACTTTAGACCATGTATGGAAACCAAAATACTACCATCACCAGGACCTGTGTACTTTCTATCAGTGAGGTTTATGCCTAGATTCTCAGAGGACTAACATCCAATTAGGTTCTACTTTAACCAGTAGCAACACCCTGAATAGTCACTTGAAATGTCACTAGAGCTCCAAGGTATCTTAGAAATTGCTGGTCCTGTTTGAGGGGAAAAAAAGTTCCTAGGTCATGGCATTAAAAGACCAAATATTACAGTATCAACTGACTAATAATTAAGATAGATTTAGAAATATATAAATGAATCCATGAATTATCTTTAGGTTTTTTAAAAACACAAAATATTCTTACCATGTCCTCGTGTTAACTTCATATCTGTAAAGATCATCAACCAATCCATATTTATTACCCGGCAATGCTTTGTATCCCCCATGAACATAAATGGATTTTGTTGTACCATCATAGACACTGCTATGGCCATATCCACCTTGCACAATCGCTCCTTTTGTTTCTGGCACAAGCCAAGAATTTGACCCTTTTTCAAAAAAAAAAGGGGGGGGGAGCAAAATGAAAGAAGTCAAATGCAGTTTTACTCTTTTTTTTAATCAAGTAAGAGACTTTTTAATGACATTTTTAAAAAATTATTTTAAAAATTGTTAAAATCTCATAACCTAGCCTACACAACAGCAAAGAAATGTTTGGTTCTCCAGATGTTGCTGAACTTCAACTCCCATCAGCCTTAACCAACATAGCCAATTGTATGGTTGGATTACTGTAATTTACTCTATATGTGGCTAAAGAGTACTCAGAAACTTCAGTTGTAAAGAGCTGGAATCAGATTGTTAACTGCAGCTAACAAGCAACTCCCTTGTTGCAACTACTCCACTGTTTGCTAGTCTATTTCAGGGCACAATTCAAAGTGCAGGTTATGACTTAAAGAGCTTATACTGTTCAGGTCCACGTTATCTGAAGAACTGCATTCTCCTATATGAGCCTGACTGTGTCTTGAAATCATCTGGGGAGGTCCTTCTCTTTATCACACTGCCTTCAGTGGTACATCTGGTGGTAATACAAGAAAAGATCTTCTCAGAGGTTGCTCTCCACATCTGGAATACTCTTCCTAGATAGGCTTGAGTAGTGTAGTCTTTGCTATCTTTCTTTAGACTGATTAAGAAATTTTTGTTTCAGCAGGCCTTTGAGAACTCACTGCTTGTGGGGAAAGGGCCTTTAATAATGTACTGCATTGTCTATATGTGCCAGATTTTTTAAATGAGCATACTTTTAAATTGCACTGAAATTGATTGTTAGTTATTTATATTTGCATTTTTTGATAATGTGAACTTTCAGCTGTATCGAACAGCCAGCACCATATATTGGTTTGAGCACTGAACGATGACTCAAGAGACTAGGGTCCAAATAGACATGGGAACCCTCGTCTCAGCCTCAGAGGGAGGCAAAGGCCAAAAACAGAAAACAAACAAAAACCCTCTGAACAAATCTTGCCAAGAAAACCCCCTTATAGGGTCACCGTAGGGTCAACGTAAGTCAGAAACAATTTGAAGGCACACAACAGTTTTAACTTTTGTAAGACACTTTGAGTCTCAAGGCTAGGGAACAGGTAGATTTTTTTTTTTAAATGATCTAAATGGGAGCTGTATTCCAACAACATCTGGGATACTACATTTTCCCAATTCTTTGTCTATGCAAACTAGATTGTCTTAATTGTATTGTAAGTATTGCTAGTAACATGTAAATTTATATTAATGTATCCTTGAAACATCAGAAGGCTAAATCCAGTGTCAAGCCTTTTAAGAGTAACCATACTGAAATAAATCGGGATTACAACATACAATTAAGCACCACTGATTTCAACAGTTCTGCTTAAGGTAGAAATGGATTTAGTCATAAGTTTATCTAGCAATTAAAGTGACATATACTCTCTTCAATAAACATCTTTACCAGATGAAGGGTGTGCAAATTTGTACAAAATGTAATGATATAGTACTATTATTTGGATGGAAGAAAGTAGCTAGCATGCAGAGAATCTTCTCTTTAGGCAACAATTTACTAGAATGCATATTCCACAGAAATATAACAGTGCATTTTAACAAGACACACACACACACACACATATATATACACACATTTAGCGCACACACACAATATACAAATAACAATACAAACAATAGAAAAAAATTATCTGATAAGAAAAACACCATAGTAACCTATCAATAATGAAATTATAATTATTCTATTAACAATATAAAATATAATATATAAATGTCAATATCAATAATCTTATCTCTTTTTATGATAGAGTTACTAGCTTAATAGATGAAGGGAATGCTGTGGATGTAGCATTTCTCGGTTTCAGTAAGGCCTTTGATAAAGTTCCACATGACATTCTTGCAAAGAAGCTAGTAAAATGCGGGCTGGACAGGGCTACTGTTAGTTGGATTTGTAATTGGTTGACCGACCGAACCCAAAGGGTGATCACAAATGGCTGCTTTTCATCCTGGAGAGAAATGACTAGCGGGGTGCCACAGGGTTCTGTCTTGGGCCCAGTGCTGTTCAATATTTTCATCAATGACTTGGATGAAGGAATAGAGGGCATGCTCATCAAATTTGCAGATGACACCAAATTGGGAGGGGTTGCTAATACGCCAGAGGACAGGATCAAAATTCAAAATGACCTGGATAGATTGGAGAGCTGGGCCAAAGCTAACAAAATGAAATTCAACAGAGAGAAGTGTAAGGTCCTACACTTAGGTAGAAAAAAATGGAATGCAGAAATATAGGATGGGGGACACGTGGCTAGATAGCAGTACGTGTGAAAGGGATCTAGGAGTTTAAATAGACCACAAGCTGAACATGAGTCAGCAGTGTGATGCGGCAGCCAAGAAAGCCAACGCAATTCTCGGCTGCATCAATAGGAGTATGGTGTCTAGATCAAGGGAGGTACTGGTACCACTCTACTCTGCTTTGGTTAGACCTCATCTTGAATACTGTGTCCAGTTCTGGGCACCCCAATTCAAGAAGGACATGGTCAGGCTGGAGCAGGTCCAGAGGAGGGCAACCAAAATGGTGAGAGGCCTGGAGACACGCCCTTTGAGGATAGACTTAGAGAGCTGGGTATGTTTAGTCTGCAGAAGAGAAGGTTAAGAGGGGACATGATAGCCATGTTTAAATATTTGAAGGGATGCCACATAGAGGAAGGAGAGGGCTTGTTTTCTGCTGCTCCAGAGACTAGGACAAGGAGCAATGGATTCAAGCTGCAGGAAAGGAGATTCCATCTGAACCTCAGGAAGAACTTCCTGACAGTCAGGGCTGCCCGGCAGTGGAATATGCTGCCTTGGAGTGTGGTGGAGTCTCCTTCTTTGGAGGTTTTTAAGCAGAGGCTGGATGGCCATCTGTCGGGAGTGCTTTGAGGGTGTTCCTGCATGGCAGGGGGTTGGACTGGATGGCCCATTTGGTCTCTGCCAACTCTACATTTCTATGATTCTATGATTCTATGAATTAATACGCTTACACAAAATTCATAAGCATTAAATGAATATACTTTCTCAACAAATACATACATCCCAGTAATTCAGAAGTAGACAAATCATGAAACATAGTTTAGTCAAAAACAGATAACTACATTTTTGTAATCATTTCGTTCAGACTAGTGATGTCACCAAAGTTTATAATCAACAGATTTGGAATAATTTGTCCAGCTCATAATGCTTCATTTTATTGAACTGAGCAGTATTCCTTTTAGAAGTTCTTTTCCAGATCAGGAACTAACATTTAACTATTTATTTGGCCTATATTCAGCAGAACAAGAGTATTTAATACCAGCTCTTTTCTAGATCCCTGTGAAACAGTTGTTTAAATAAGCCCTTATGAACATTTCAGTGACAATACTATGAATTATCTAACCAGCCAATTCAAGTAAGCAACATTTTATTTGGTGAATATCTATCAATTCTCTTGATTTTTTTTTTCTTCCAGACTTTCTTGCAATATCTTGCTGCAACTGTCTCCTGATTTACATCACCCTCATGTTTAAGTTCATTCTTTGAAGAAACATCAAATGAAACTCCGTATGTCTCCCTATCATGGTCGGTAATGGAAATCACAATTATCAGGAAGAAATACAGTAAGAGACATGTAGATGTCACAACAGTACAAATTAGAAGATAACTCTTGGGAAACTGAGATGTTTTCTGAATGCTTACTACAAAGCTTATAATTACTGAACCAAATCTGAATCAAGCCAATGGGCTTAGATCCCTATAAGGCTGACACAACAAGAAAAGCACATATGTGATTTAGTGCAGGAATGACTATGCTCTGAAGGTCATATTCCTCATTTTTGGTCCTCTGGATCTCTAAGGGTTGAAGCCACAGTTCTTGGTAACTGGAAGTGATGAAATATCATTTCTGTTTGTTTCTTCGACTTTCTTGGAGAGGTTGCTTATTTCAGAGTGACAAGCTCTCTGAAACAACATGTAACAGTGGTTTTTCCATTATAAGAAGGTTTTTCCATCACTTTTTAGTCAAGAAGTAACTTTTTGGTAGACAATTTTTAGAAAAGTGCAAGAGTCTTTTGATAGAAATAAACAGGTTCCCTGAGTCTAATCCCTAACTTAGATGTATAGCACTGCATACATATAATGAAGCATCAAGAATGTTTTGTTTTGCATAAGAAGATTTTGGGTCAGTTCCAGATACCAGTACTGGGGAACTTGTCTTTAGCAGTAGCTCAAGGTTGCTTCCAAACCCTCACAAACTTAATATGCATATCAAACTGATGGGTGAAGTTATTAGATTTTGGAGTGGTGTTCTACCTCTATACCAATGGCATTCAGCTCAATTTTAACTTGTCTTCAGGGTCAACTTGGGATATGCAGGGATTGAACTAGCTCCTAGACATTGTAATGGAATGGATGAGAACCAATAAACTGAAATTAAATCTCAGTAAGACAACAGGCACCATGGATAGATAATTCTTGAGTCTGGGAACTCAGTAAACTATCCATCCCACTTACCATCACCCCAAGGGAGCATGTACGTGGCTTTGGAGGGCTACCATCTCAACCACTTGTCCTTGGAGACCCAAATATATTGTGGTTTGAAATGCTTTGGACCAACTTCAACTGGTCCACCAGCTGTAGCCTTTCCTGGACAGGGATAGCCCACCTAGAGTAGCCTATTTCCTGGTAATTTTTTCCCATTAGACTACAACACCCTCTGCACGGGGTTGCCTTTGAAGATGGCTTGGAAGTTACAGCTAGTGTAAAATGAAGTAGAAAGTTTGCTGGTGGGAATAGTTTATAGAAACCATACATAGACATTGGAAATATGATGGTATGGACAATTCTACCTTGAGTATTCAATGATATCTTTACACTTCAGGATCTTGTCTTGTTCCTTCATGCTGCCCTTCCAAGTCCTAGCCTTCTTCTGATTTCTTGACTGTAGTCTCCATTCTGATTGACTGAGCCAAAGTATGGAACATCTTGAACTATTTCATTGTCTTTATCATCTGCTTTAAAGTCATGTAAATTATCTGTGGTCATTATTTTTGTTTTGTTTTTTAACTATTCAACTGTACACCCACCTTTGCACTTTATTCCTTGTCTTTCTCCAGTAATCATTCCAAGTCTTTGCTATTTTCTGCTAGTAGCATGGTGTCATCTTCATTACATTGTTATGTCCACATACCCTTCCTCCAAATCTATTCCTGGCTTTCATACAATATGTTCAGCATACAAGTTAAACAGATAGGATGATAAAATGCAGCCTAGCCTGGCCTCCCTTGCTAATTGGAAACTGTTCCATTTCTCCATATTCTGTCCTGACAATAGCCTCCTTTACTACATACAGGTTCTACATGAGGAAAATCAAATGTTGTGGCACACCCATTTTTTTAAAGAGCAATCCATAGTTTTTCATCACCTACACGACCAAACGCTTTGCTATAATCTACAAAAGACAGGCTGATTTTCATCTGAAATTCTGAAATCCATCACCCATTGAGTGCCATCCAACTTAGGAGTCTCATCTTCTGGCACTATCTCTTGTTTCATTTTGGTTTGTATCATCATAGGGTTTTCTGGTTAAAGACATTCAAAAGTAGTTTATCATGCCTCCTTCTGCACAGTATGCACAAGTGTTAGCTATGATACCACTGCTGTTGTCTCTGAGAGTTCTTCCACCAGTGTTACAACTCACTACTACTGCTACCCAATAGCTTGTTGGCACATTTAGTCTGGCTCCTCACAAAAAGCCTGTCTGATATGGAAGATCCTACTAGCAGCGCTGCTGTCATCAGAACTCCTTCCTCACAGAAACACACAGTCCCACCACCATGGAAAAAAAGAGTCACCAGTGGAAGAACAGTCAACTAGCTTGGGGGTTTTGGATCTATGCCATTCAAATGCACACTCTTGTCCAAACTTAGTACAAGTACAGTAAAATACAAAGAACCAAACAAGACAGATCAGAAATTAACTTGGTGTGGTTATTAGAATGAAGTAAAAGACAGGGAAATAATTCCTTTTGCTAAGGGCTTCAACATGATAGTGTGCTAAAAATTTCATTCTGGAAAAGTAAACACTACCACATGTCAACTAATGATAATTTTATGCAGTTCCTATGATAGCCAAAAATTAAATATTTTTGGAGAAAAGTAACATCTACATTATTGGTAATTACACACTGTTCTATGTCATGTGGCCTTTTGACAGTTTTGCTCACTGCATAAACACAAGTAAATTCGCATTTGTCACATTTTTAAACTAGAAAAATATTATGTATTTTTTTATTTTATACCCAATTTAATATGGTGTTTAGTTCTTAAAATATTTTTTAAAAAAGAAGCTGTACTGTTTGACAAAGATTTTGACAGTTTTCCAGACGTTATAGAAACTGCAGCACTTTGTAAGCGCTTGACTAAAGCATTATTAAGATAATTAGGCCTGTCAAGTATTAACTGCAAAAGAAAAGGTCATAGAGTGCCTGCCCCATTCCTAATCACCCTTTTCGAATAATGTCAAATAGTGTCAGGTATTGCACAACCAGTATTTCCACTGGCATTTCCAGAAGACTGATCTTGCCTAAAGGTGTGTGTGGGGGGGGGAGTGTTTGCATTCATTAAGGAAACTGAAAACCAGCATTGGCTCATTTTCAGTTTAATATGAAAAGAAAATTGAATTTGACGGTTATAAATTTTTGACAAATAATGTAGCTGCTTCACACAAAAAAATGTTGGCCAGGTTTACAGTGCTAAATGTGCCCCTAATCTGAGGGGCACTTCTCCAGTGAAGACATTCAGAACCCAGCACTGAATTCAGGGACAAAGGAGCAGAAATAGCTTGATACACACAAAACAAGTGTCAAAGGAAGCTGCAGTATTGGTCAGTGTTCTTTAAATCTAATTTTGATTGCATATGGAGATCATGATGTCTTTACCATTATTGTAGAACATGCTTTCACATGTTTTGAGAAAAGAAAATCCTCTCAGTCACCTTAATTTTTTTTAACTGTGCATAGTCACTGCATGCAATCTGAAAAATATGCATCTCAAGTTCATATTTAAATACTTTTCAGGTAGAGCTGATTCACATAACCATTTGTACCTGACAGCACCATTTTAACCCATTTCAGCATTACTTTATATGACAAGTCTGGTCAATATTGTTGCCTGACATGTCTTGATACTAACTTGTCCTCTGACAGATCAAGGAAACTGTCCTTCACTTCAGCTCCACTCTCTCTGCCCCAGCAAATATGTAACCATCTGTATCACACTATCAAGCTAAAATTTCAGCCTAGGAAACAACACAAGAGGAGGAATTCCATGAAAGAAGAGTTACTTCAAAGAAATATATAAAAGACTCAATTCTTTTCTTAACACTTACTGAGGGTTTCTTCTCTCCTATTTTTCTTCTAGATTCACCCTCACTGGGTACCTTCACCATGGAAGGTACCTCGCCAGAGGCATCTATACTATATCTTATGGAATTTCCCCATGGGATACAAATCCAATAAAGGCATTTGAGTAGCTGTATGTATTAGTCCTCCATATTTACAAAGACAGAGCAAACAATCAAAAAAAGTAACTAACTATTGCTGTTCCAGTTTTATTACAAATTCGTTACATATTCCCTTTTCTTGGAGAAGGGGTTGGGAACTTCCCTGTGCTATCCGAACTCTTACTTTAGCCTTCAGACTTGGACAACACAGTACAAATCTGGTCAATGTTAGCAGGGAGGAGAGCTGAAGTTTTCATTTCCAGGTTAGATAAACTAAATATTGTGGTGGTACTTGAACTCCAAAAAAGCTATTATTAATCTTAACTACTGTTTGTTGAAATCCATGGTTTCAAGATGGTTTGTTTCAAACAAACCAGCTTGTTAGGTTCAGACTGTCACAGTATACTGTAATTTATTTTTAGTGTCCAAATGACTAAACTTTCTGTGCTCTTTTCAAGTGAAAGAACACATAATCCTACCAAATATAAGATTCCAAACCTATATTAAACAGGACAACCCCCTGGCTAGGGACAATGGGAGTTCTAGTCTGATGGTGGGGATCCAAAAGGAGGCTTTTCCCACATTCACGCTAATAGTACCCAATTCTACAACCAGAAGTGTGTTTTTTGCCTCACACCCAGGCTTTTGTATAGTTTCAGGCCATATGTGGCAGGGAAAATAAAAAACTGTGGAGTGGGGTAAGAAGAGAAGGAATTTCCACAGAAGAATTGACATAGGGATAGGACACCCCCTCCTATCTTTACTAGTTTTGCCTTGCAAACATGGCCTGGCACAGCATTAGTATGACAAGGAACAGGATTATTAATCGTGCACTGAATTTAAGGATGAACTATGCCCTCTGAGGCAACCTGAATCTGTACCAGGTAATTGATTTAAATGTGTGCAGCCTTTTTGTTCCTGAACCTAATATATGAAATCAGACTACAACTTGTAAAAGATTAAAATATCATACTGATACACAAGTACAAATTTATTTATTCATTTAAATTAAGAATTAATGTTCTTCTGTAAATCAAAACATATACATTATCAAGGAGAATTAACAAACAGAAACAAATATTATTTCATGAAAAAGTAGTAAAGCTGCTTTTTTAAAATAAAACTAATAGACTAAAAAGCAGCGAAATAACTGAGACAATTTAGAAAAATGCAATTCACCAACACGGTTTGCAAAAATATAAAACACAGCACTGACAACATTCTGACTTCCAGAACAGTGATTTTCAATTTCTCCAGACCTCAGACGCAACCTGAACCCCATATCTTTCAACACAAAATCTGCATTTAAGATTGTATGTACTGGAGAACAAGAAAGATTGCAACAATAAACTGTCTGTATTAAGGTATATTGCTTCTGCACGTGTTCAAATCTTACATGTTACTAATCCAGATAATCCTTAATCAAGCTATACTCTGGTTATGCCAGAATTCAAAGGGAGAATTCACAGTGTTGGGCAGAATAATAAGGTTCATCAAGTCCAACTCCCTGTAATACATGAATCAATTAAATGTTCCTAAATCAGCCTGAGCACTTCAGCACATTTAAGAAGTACACATTTGCAGAAAATTATTAAGGGATCAAATATGAAGGAATTCTGGGAAACTATTAATCCATTTTACAGATAGGAAACACCGACAAAAAAAAGTCCTACAATTTCTGATCTCCAAAGTATGGAAGAAAGCATAACTTTACTCAATTATATTAATTATTTTTCCTCCATTAACATTTCCAGTGCTCATGATGAATTACAGAAAAGACAAAAAACTATGTGGGGCTGAAATTGTTTCCATGTAGCGTGTTATAAGACAAGCCTGAAAAAAAAAGAACAGATCTAAAGTACTGGGCAGCTCTTGGGCAAGAATATTCAAAGCACCTCTAGAATTAACTTCATGAAAGGAATAAATCTAGAGTAAGGCACTTCTGAGAGATGGTATAGATAATAATCTGTAGAAAATTGTACAGATTATTACTCTTTAAATTAATGTTCTTGGAGTAGCTTTTAAAATAATAAATCTGAAGATTCTTTAGTTCAGAGTCCATGTAAACAAGCTGCATTTTGAACATGCATATTAAAAGCACTCATTTCTACTTCATGGTGGTCATTGCATTTTCTATCTAATGTACTTACTGTAACAAACCATTGTTGCTGACACCATTCCCTTACCCCTTCATCACTATTAGTGACACCTTTCCCTTATAAATTACTTGTTCTTTCACAAAGCAAGGTTTTAAAAGCTAATGTTACATCTTGCAAGTCACCTTGAGTAAAAAGGTATGATGGAAAAAAGTATGATGACGATAATGATGATGAGTAACAACAACAACAACAACAATTGTTTTTGTTTCAAACCAAATAAACAATGAATAGAAGTTCATCATTTTCTGGTTAGATGTGAAAACTTAGATCTATGTTTATGTTCCTGAGGCACTATCACCACTCCAGGGTCTCATACTAGAGTAAAAGAGCTTCCTTTTGCCCTTTTGCTCTTGCAAAAATTATGGCTTTGTTGAGGAATCTATAAATCTCAGCAGAGGAATTCTGTGGATCCTTTTACCACCTCTGACCATAAAGCTTTTTGGGACTAGTCCACAGGGAAATTTATTTTGCTATAGGTTAGCAATACCTCATAAACTCTCTAAGAATCTCAATGTGAGTCTCAAGGAGAATATAATATTATTGCTTTGCTTTAGTTAGAGCAAGGCAGTGGTTTTGTAGCTTAGAAAATTTCTGAATAAAGTCTCTACTGGAACGACTTGTTTGGATTAGCTGCAGACTGGCGTCTGCTCTCAGAGCCAAGTGAAGCTCCTTTGGTTGCATTTTTTTTTAACTAACTAAGAGCATTTTTGGCTCTAAGCAGAGCCTGCTCTCCTTTTTTTTTTCTTTGAGAGAAAGAGTAATGTGTGCTTTCTCTGCCCTCCCATAGAGATTTTGCCAAAATGCTCTAGGGGAAAATATGTAGGGGAAATGTAATGATAACTAGGTTTAGAAAGATCCTTTCGGCACCACTCTTCTTCTCAGCCACTTCTCCCTGAAGGCTTTTTACACTGTAGTAGACAATACAAGTCATGGTGATAATTCTGTTACAATCATACACCTTTTAGAAAACACTGTTGAACTACAAAATAGGTATTACTAATATATCGGTGTAAAAACTGAGGAAACTCTCCAGTTCATGCAACATTATGACCAATTTTGATAAGTTCATGGTGATTTGTTATCTTGGAACTTTCAATTGTTAATAATCAGCAGTCGTCTTCAAAGTACAAACGGTGCTCAATAACAGTCCAGGAAAAGTCTCAAGCTGATGAACAAGCAGTGCAAAAGCAAATCCAAATTTTAAATCAATCCAATTCAGATCACAAAATAACCAAAAACAGAAAGGATCTTTTAAAATTCCTGCATGAAAGGCCAGGGTAGAAATACGGGCTGTATGCCATCTTTATGACTATACTAGGACAAAGTGTTGTGTAACTACTTAATATGCTAGCAAAATTCCTGTCATAATGCTGGCAAGCACAGAACTTAGAATATCACATTTTCAAAAGCAGTCAGTTACTGTTATATTTCCAGGGAGTAGTTAGTTACCTTCACAAGTGCAGTTTTAAAGATTTACACTTAATTGTATGTTTGTTTGGTTGTTTGTTTATTATGATTTAATCAAATAATTTATGTCCTGACTTTTTTCCATTATGGGACCCAAGTCAGCTTTCACAAAAGTAATGATTTTTCATTATTGTTTTGAACAAAAAAATCAGAATGCTGCAACCTGTTGGACATCTAGTGCAAAACACACTCTTTCTCATCTACCTTGCTGACCTCATTGATATTTCAACACTAACAACTGACCACAAGACACAAAACTTGAACCATGTGGAATTCCTTTCCTGTCAGGACACATACCTCTAAGTATAAAAGTAATGAAATGTTATCACTACCCCACAGTGGGAGTAAAACTACCCTTGGTGAAGCTAAAATTGTACTGTATCCCATTTGTTCCAGAAAAAAAAGGAATTGATTACATATTTTTTTAAAATGTAATTATTTAATTACATTTTAATTCCAATATTTATTTAATTAATTCCAAGCTTGGGGTCACTTGTTCACTGAATCTCTGCTTTCACGATCTAAGAATTTGTACCAATAGGTGCTAGGGCATCCTGAAAGAAGGGAGAGCAGGTTTCACTTCCCACTACAGGGAGTATATCTGTACATGCTGTGCTCTGTCTTCTGTGTGGAAACAAACTGCAAACATTCATTGCTGTGGAAGAAGCAGTGAAATATATGTGGTGACACCAGTGTGAAAGGGGGCATGATTTCTCCTGTCAGCTATTTCCCAGATTGAGTTTCTGGGTCATGATAGAACACAAGAGAGGAACATGCTTTGTTTTCTTTCTGAATAAGATCAAACTTTTATAAAAACGACATCTATTATTATTCAGACTGTACTGATCTTCTTTCTCTGTTCCAGAATTTGAAAACCCAGACTGTATTCAGTTAGAGTCACCATCTGGAATTTTATGGCTTAAACATGATCCTACAGCTGTAGAGACCTAAATAAATGCTGCCTGGGAATTCAGGGAAGTTTATTACAAAATGTATTCAGCTTTAGTGGAGAAAAGGTGTGGAGGTGAAATGAAACATAAGGATTATCAGCTTGAGAAAATGAACTACAAAGAAGCAACAAAATCCTGAAATCTAAAGTGTTGTTGTTGTTGTTGTTGTTGTTTAAAAAAGGCATGCTTACATAAATATCCAATGGTGCTTGTAATAAAAGAATTCCTGACTACAACCCTTGTAATAGCAAAATGTAGTCTCCAATATAAATTTCTTGTTAATATTTGATGTGGACAGTCTATTATCATTGTATAGAAACAAACACAGTTGGATTAACTGTGAATCATAACATCTGCTAACTGAGCAAAATTTATTTTGCCAGTACTCACAGCTTAAAGTTATGAAGTGAAGTTTATGAAAATGTGCTTTGGAACAGAATCTGTTTTACAAATCCTCTACTTAATATATTTTTAACATTTTGAGAGAAGCTATAAAAGGAAAACCAGTCCTGCGCTTCAACAGGAGCCCAATAATAAACTATTCAATGAACACTGAAATTTTCATTTTAGTTGTTAAATGAAGCAGAAGACCTCTCTTTAATCCAGCCAACCATATATTTTAAATATAGTGTTGCTTAGAGTTCTTCCAAGTACTTAATACTTAGAAATATAATTCATAATAATTCATATATTTCTTACTACATTCATAGTTAATGAACAAAGCAGTTCTACTGCAAGTTATCATAACATCTCTCTTTCCTATTATTTTTTTTCATTTACATTATAGTTGGGAAAGTGTAAGTCACATGCAAAGGTCTTAGGGACACTCAAACCCTTTCGGGAGGGAAACAGATTTCATTTTCACCAGAACGGTCCCCACAGACCCTAGGGGGCAGTGACAGTAGCTTTGTCAATTTTTTGGATCCCTCTAAACTATTTTAGGTCAAAAGAAGCTTTTTTGAAACAGGAAGTAAAGCATAGGGGAACCAGGTTTATTTCTTGGTTGAAAATAACACCACAATGTAGGTTCTAAGCAGCACAGAAGGGGGGACCAAAGACATGATAAAATGCCCCTAGGGTGTGGGACAGCTCTTACTAAAAATTGACTCATATCCCTCATTAGATCCCATGTAACGTTATTTTCTCAGCATAAACAGTAACTGCATAGCTTATGGTTGTTACAGATGATGTATTCACTGTTCACTATAAACTCTAATATTCATACTTTTTGCAGCAACTGATAAAATGGCTACACAGAGGAAGGGAAAAATTAGGCTCAGAAACAACTGCTAGGGTTTTAGTCCATTACATTGCTTTAAAAACATTCCTTAACAGGAGTTACAAATCCAAGTTCATTGGCCACAAGCTTGACACTGCTTACTAAAAAAATGAATCACTAAATTAATCTTTAAGGAACATATTGTACACACCAATTAAAGATTATTACATAATCCTGAATATGTCTTTTAAAAAAGAAGCAAATGAATAACAAAACATTAGTGAAGTACACTTCTTTGCACTGCTATTATTTACCAAGTGTGATTTCATTAGTTAATAGCTTTATATTGTTTATGTTCCAGCTATAAAACAATGTGTTATAATATGCTATTGAAATCTTTGTAGAAAGAAACATTAAGCTGTTAAACATGGTTTTCTTCACAGTCATAAGTGAACAAGGTGATATTGGAGTGCATCCTGCTGGACTCTAGTGAAACTGCAGAGTTAAAAATTACAGTGCTTTTAATTTTTTTTATAGCACTGTGGATGGCAACTTCAAACACTGAATGGCAATGGCATTAAAATTAAGCATGATAAATGTGCAACTATTTTCCAAAGGAGAATGGAGAGAAACCAAGTCCTGTCTTGTCATGAAGCCTGCCATTTTTCACTATGGATTGGATAACTTCAATATCAGCACCTGATTCTTTAATCAACAGCCACCAATGTTTTGGTGATGTGACATTTTTAGGTGCAGGGCAAATATTTTAATTTGCCCTGTGTGCACGACACACACTTTGGAGTTATATTTGCCCTGTGTGTACGACACACACTTTGAAGTTATTAATGACATTTATGGAAACAGCTTTTAGGGTAGATGACCTTGCTTAGGAAACTATTTTCCATGGGCAAAGAGCAAGCGTGTGTTAGTGTGTGAGTTTCCTTTTTCAGTAACCCTGGATGTACAACTCCCTCTCATTTCCTCTCTGAATTTCTTTGTGATCTGTTAAGTAACCATATGAAAATCTCCATAAGTTTCATTAAATTACATTCTCTTCACATAATTTAAAATATTAAAACTGCACTAAAATCCCAGGAGGCTAAATGTGCCCTTGATAAAGAGACAGCTTACGACATTTCTCTGGAGAACATAGGCTCCTTCTCCCTATGTTCCACAAGGAAAAATTAAGGAAAGCAAGCTCACTCATGGTTCAAAAGAAACACCCATTGCGAATTATGACAGTGACTCCCTGAATTCAGACATGAAAAGACTGAAAGAGAAGTTGTTAGGTTAATAAAAGGGATTCATGTTATTTACTTAACTCCTGTCTCTCAGTTCCCCTTTCTCACATAGATTCAGATGTTTAGAAAGTAAACTTACTTATGTAGTACTCTTGTACGGTGCTGGTGTAACCATATATTACAGAGTAACCAAAAATTACAACCATGACAACATCCCTGCTATCCAGCTCCACTGTGTGTGCAGAGTGACCCTCAACCGCATATTGCTGGCCATGAACAAGCACTGCTGGAATTCTGGTACTCCAAGTCTGACTGGGTATGTTGAAGATCCATAATTCATCAGTGACGTTCCCAGTATTTGTTTCAATCTTGCCTCCATACATGTAAATATCATCCTGTTTCAAAGAGGGGAAAAAAAGATGAAATGAGAAAAATTTTAAGTAAGTACAAAGCAGGAAGCATGACAAATTCTAGAACTGTGATATTGCTACTCTTTATTAAATGATAGTGATACTGGCCTATAGCATCTGAATCAAATTTTCAACAGAAAATGAGTATAGTTCAATTTTACTCTTAAACCAGCAGCTGGTGATTTTGCCAATGCTTCTCCCTTAGTTGCTCCAAGTTGAACAGAAGCTCTGCTGGTACTAGATGCTACTGTCATGCCCTGCTTCCAGAACATGGACTCTGACCCAGACTCTGAAACAGGGGACATGCCAGAGGCTGGCATGGGGGCATGCTAGGACCTACTGTACAGGAAGAGTTTACAGTGCCACAAACAGAACAGGGGGCAGTGCCAGCTCCAGCAGAGAGTCCTGCCTCTTAAGACATAGAAGAGGACTTACTTGTACCCAGCTCTGTAGAGCACAGACACCAAAGAGAGACCTGGCGGTCGCTCTCTCAGAATTTATAACCAACAGCAATTAATCAAGCCACAGCTGCACTAGGCTTCAGACCTACATACTGACCTCCTTCCCCCTCCAGGAATTGTCAAAGCTTATCTGATCTTCTACCCTGCTGCATACCCTGATAAATACTCAGACTGACTTTGGACACTCCCCTGCCTTGGAAGGCTGTTGGACTTTATTTATGACTCTATGCTTACTGCCTGGAAGTAAGTAATAAGCTAGGAGTTATTCAGTTTGTTTTGTTTGTTTTATCAGCTGTTCCAGGACTGAGATAGGACAGCTACTTCTTAAAGGTTCAGCACCAGAGAGCTGCTGATCAACTTAGAGCAGCTATGGCAGGAGCACTTGCAAAATCAAGAGTAGATTGTCCACTTCTTCAGCAATGCATCCACTTGCTGCCCCATCCTGAATAGATCCATTCTTCTTCTTACAATTTTCATATCTCATATCTCATATCTTATTTCTACCTATTTTTGCTCCATTCTGCCAATAGATAAGTAGATGACAAAATAAAGCAACTCCCTGAAATAAGACCATTTTTGAGAACACAGCTTTTTCTAGGCCTTCTAACAGTCACAAATATCACCGTAAGGTAGCCCTGCAATTCTCTCCATGAAAGTACTTCTGTAATTTTCCTTGTCTGCTGACTTTCTAATAAATTTATTTTATTTCTGAAACCATGCATGATATGCATACCTTTTACATTCTATTTCCTATTCTTCTATGCTTGCTTTCTTTATAAAACCCAATTCTTCAAAAGTTTCCTCTTGAACACATTTAAACTAATGTTTGGAAAGCTGATGTCTGATGTTAATTTATTTGTAAAGCAGTTCCTGAATTAACAGAAAGGGAATGTTGCACTTAGATTTTTTCCTGACATGGCAAGCCTGCTATTCAAAATTGAGAGCTTTATTTGTAAATGAGTCTTAAAGCAGATTCCCTCCAACCACTTCTGCCTTCACTGCCTGTGGGGAGAGCTGAATTACACATTTTATCGTTAAGAGAATCAATTGTAAATCACATCTATGATACATTCCAGTATGACAACTGGGCCTGCAATCTTATGCCCACTTACTTTGGAATAAGCCCCACTGAACGTAATAGGCTTACTGCTGTGTACACAACTGATATAACCGAAGAACTAGACTGGACTGGCCTGTTTGTGCAAAAATCATTTATCCATTTCATTACAAAAAAATGCAAGCTATGTATATTATATAAATAACATTCAGTTACCTAATGCCAGAAAGTGATTAGATGATTACTCCCAGATAAAATTCAACCACTGAAATTTGCATCTGCTGTGTTGGAACAAAAAAATGCTAAATTCTAACTCCTGAAAGAGTGAATTTTTGTTGCTGTCGTCATCATCGTTGCTGTCATCAACAACAACACTGGCGATCCTGCATCATCAGAGGTAAATATGATGATGCAGATCCATGCTCGTAGCTATGTCTTCGAATTTGACCCCCACCACCAAAATTCCTCTTGAAAGCCAGGCATCTGCACTGACCAAAGAAGTTCAAAAGCTCTGGAAAGCTCTGGATAATTATGCATCCAGCCCCTTCTTACCAACAAGCTGCAGAGGGAAAATCGGCTGTGAATGTGAATTGCAATATTTAGAATCTTGTAAATTTGGCTTACTACTTTCTAAATGATCAACAGAATGCCAGCCATTATTTATACCCTGGGTCTCATGGCAACTTACAAATTACAACAAATACAACATCATTATATATACAAAAGTCTGTAGTTGTTTACAGTACAAAATGTAATTATTAATTAATTAATATTAATACATTTATATATAATTGAACTATTAACAAGACTACTACCAATTTAGTGATTAGATAAATAATTTCATCAGGTAGCAAATAAACGGGAAAAATGATAATTTCGGGATTTTCTGTATTTTCTCCAGTTCTAGAGAACCAGCTAATGCCAGTTCATTTCATTCTATATAGCATATGATGGAAGTTGAATGTGCTATTTCCTGTAATTACCTCTGCAGATTACCTAACTGATTACTATTCACACACAGTCTTGCACCATACATTAAACAACAATCATTCACTGAAGAACAATTGTAGCTCAGCTTTGAAAGAAAGAGAACAGATTCAGGTTTTCTAACCATTGCTCACTACTTTCAACTGTTGCAACAGCGATGCTTCTCAAACAGGAAGTTTGTAAGGATGTGGAGGCAAACCAATGTCCAATTTCATTGTCTTCTCATGTTGAAGGAGAGCCTATCTAACATAATTCAACATGGTGCCTAAGGCTCTGGCAATTAGTGCTCGAAATTAACAATCTTTTCTTCTCACACACACATTCACTCATGCACACTATCCCCTTAGCATTTCCAGGGTAAGATTTTGGTTTCTTTCTAATACAGAAATAATCATTTCTAATAATAATATTACTAACAAAGTAATATGAGAACTTATCAAATGTGTTTCTTTTTGTTAAAATACTGTAACAAAGGCAAAAAGGCATATCTTAGATAACTTCCCTTTGATCACAACACAAAAACACAACAGACTGTAATAAAGAAGATATTTTAACCCTATGCATCCTGGATTTCAAGCCAATGCTAATCCACTTTCCCTTGCCTGTACTCTACCTTTCTGTATATCGCCTCTCCTGAACTCACATTATTCTGCTTAGCCACTCCTTTTTGAACCATTCCTCTATCATTTGCTTTTCTCTCATGTCTCTGTTTTCCAGTTGTCCAACAAAATTATATTGTTTGTGAGTTATTCCTGTTGTAATGCAAAGTAATTTGGGGTGAAAGCCTACTCCTGCTGGCTAAAACTGCTAGAATAGCTTTTAGATAAGCATCAACACAGCCACCTGCATTTTGGAGTCTGCTTAGGGAATGGTTGTTGTAACGAACACCTGAACTTCCAACATTTATCACTTCACCATTGGTCCCAACTTTTTACAGCTGGCCTGCCTATCACTCACTTCTTGCCAAGACCATTCAAATTATTCTGTCCTTATATTCTACAAAGTTTTCAACAGTCTACCCTTTCACTACTTCCTCTTTCCTCTCTCAGGAACCTCCCTCATTTTTCAGTCCATTGTTTGTTCTGAGGAAAGAGGCATAATCTAGAGCATACGGTTTGTATAAAGTCCGAGGTTTAATTTGTAAGTTCTACAACTAGATTGAAGATCAGAGGAATATTTCTGTTTCAGACATGAAATGCAACCATACAGCACTGGATCACAAAGAATAATCAGCAACTCAACTCTATACAGCAGTTTATAATGTCTGTATATTCATGGCTTCCATAGAATCATAGAAATGTAGAGTTGGAAGAGACCAGATGGGCCATCCAGTCCAACCCCCTGCCATGCAGGAATACCCTCAAAGCACTCCCGACAGATGGCCATCCAGCCTCTGCTTAAAAAACCCAAGAAAGGAGACTCCACTACACTCTGAGGCAGCATATTCCACTGCTGAACAGCCCTGACCGTCAGGAAGTTCTTCCTGAAGTTCAGGTGGAATCTCCTTTCCTGCAGCTTGAATCCATTGCTCCTTGTCCTGGTCTCTGGAGCGGCAGAAAACAAGCCCTCTCCCTCCTCTACATGGCATCCCTTCAAATATTTAAACATGGCTATCATGTCCCCTCTTAACCTTCTCTTCTGCAGACTGAACATACCCAGCTCTCTAAGTCTATCCTCATAGGGCTTGGCTTCCAGGCCCTTCATCATTTTGGTCGCCCTCCTCTGGACCTGCTCCAGCTTGACCATGTCCTTCTTGAATTGGGGTGCCCAGAACTCGACACAGTATTCAAGATGAGGTCTAACCAAAGCAGAGTAGAGTGGTACCAGTACCTCCCTCGATCTAGACACCACGCTCCTATTGATGCAGCCGAGAATTGCGTTGGCTTTCTTGGCTGCCGCATCACACTGCTGACTCATGTTCAGCTTGTGGTCTATTAAGACTCCTAGATCCCTTTCACACGTACTGCCATCCAGCCAGGATCCATTGTTTGTTCTGAGGAAAGAGGCATAATCTAGAGCATACGGTTTGTATAAAGTCCGAGGTTTAATTTGTAAGTTCTACAACTAGATTGAAGATCAGAGGAATATTTCTGTTTCAGACATGAAATGCAACCATACAGCACTGGATCACAAAGAATAATCAGCAACTCAACTCTATACAGCAGTTTATAATGTCTGTATATTCATGGCTTCCATAGAATCATAGAAATGTAGAGTTGGAAGAGACCAGATGGGCCATCCAGTCCAACCCCCTGCCATGCAGGAATACCCTCAAAGCACTCCCGACAGATGGCCATCCAGCCTCTGCTTAAAAAACCCAAGAAAGGAGACTCCACTACACTCTGAGGCAGCATATTCCACTGCTGAACAGCCCTGACCGTCAGGAAGTTCTTCCTGAAGTTCAGGTGGAATCTCCTTTCCTGCAGCTTGAATCCATTGCTCCTTGTCCTGGTCTCTGGAGCGGCAGAAAACAAGCCCTCTCCCTCCTCTACATGGCATCCCTTCAAATATTTAAACATGGCTATCATGTCCCCTCTTAACCTTCTCTTCTGCAGACTGAACATACCCAGCTCTCTAAGTCTATCCTCATAGGGCTTGGCTTCCAGGCCCTTCATCATTTTGGTCGCCCTCCTCTGGACCTGCTCCAGCTTGACCATGTCCTTCTTGAATTGGGGTGCCCAGAACTCGACACAGTATTCAAGATGAGGTCTAACCAAAGCAGAGTAGAGTGGTACCAGTACCTCCCTCGATCTAGACACCACGCTCCTATTGATGCAGCCGAGAATTGCGTTGGCTTTCTTGGCTGCCGCATCACACTGCTGACTCATGTTCAGCTTGTGGTCTATTAAGACTCCTAGATCCCTTTCACACGTACTGCCATCCAGCCACGTGTCCCCCATCCTATATTTCTGCATTCCATTTTTTCTACCTAAGTGTAGGACCTTACACTTCTCTCTGTTGAATTTCATTTTGTTAGTTTTGGCCCAGCTTTCCAATTTGTCCAGGTCATTTTGAATTTTGATCCTGTCCTCTGGCGTATTAGCAACCCCTCCCAATTTGGTGTCATCTGCAAATTTGATGAGTATGCCCTCTATTCCTTCATCGAAGTCATTGATGAAAATATTGAACAGCACTGGGCCCAGGACAGAACCCTGTGGCACCCCGCTAGTCACTTCTCTCCAAGATGAAAAGCAGCCATTGGTGAGCACCCTTTGGGAACGGTCAGTCAACCAGTTACAGATCCACCTGACAGTAGCTCTGTCCAGCCCACACTTTACTAGCTTCTTTGCAAGAATGTCATGTGGAACTTTGTCAAAGCCCTTACTGAAATCGAGATATGCTACATCCACAGCATTCCCTTCATCTATCAAGCTAGTAACTCTATCATAAAAAGAGATAAGATTAGTCTGGCATGACTTATTTTTGAGAAATCCATGTTGACTTCTCGTCATTACCGCGTTGCTTTCTGAGTGATTAGAAACTGACTGCTTAATGATCTGCTCCAGGATCTTTCCGGGTACTGACATCAGGCTGACTGGGCGATAATTATTTGGGTCCTCTTTTTTTCCCTTCTTGAAGATGGGGACAACATTTGCCCTCTTCCAGTCTGCTGGAACTTCTCCTGTCCTCCAAGATTTCTCAAACATTATAGCAAGCGGTTCCGAAATGACCTCTGCCAGTTCTTTTAATATCCTAGGATGCAATTCATCTGGCCCTGGAGACTTGAATTCATCCAGTGTGGCCAGGTATTCCTGTACCACCTCTCTACCTATTATGTGCTGCATTTCCCCTGCTTCCTCACCTGCTCCCCAACCGCCAGGTTGGGTGCTTGTATCCTTCTGCGAAAAAACTGAGGCAAAGAAGGTGTTAAGTAATTCTGCCTTTTCTCCTCCCCCTGTTAGTAATTCGCCATCTTCTCTGCGCAGCGACCCTATCATCTCCTCCTTTTTCCTTTTGCTGCGGACATATTTAAAAGAGCCCTTTTTATTGTTTTTAATGTCTCTGGCCAGCCTAAGTTCGTTCTGCGCTTTAGCCTTTTCGACCTTCTCCCTACATCTCCTAGCTACTTGCTTAAATTCTTCTTTGGTGGTTTCCCCCCTCTTCCATTTCCTGTACACGTTTCTCTTAACGCTTAGCTCAGCTGAGAGTTCTTTAGTCAACCATTCTAGTTTCTTCAGATGCCTTCCATTTTTCCTCCTTATTGGCACAGTTTTAGACTGTGCCTTCAGTATATCCCTTTTAAGGAACTCCCATGCCTCCTGAACTCCTTTCTCTTTCACTATTCTTGACCACGGAATTTCAGCCAGCAGCTCCTTAAGTTTACAGAAGTCCGCTTTTTTAAAATCTAAGACGAGTGTCTGGCTACACTTATCTTCTCCTGCCCACTGAATGCCAAATTCCAATAGGGTATGGTCACTCCCCCCTAAAGATCCAACCACTTCTACCTCATTAACAAGGTCATCCCTATTGGTCAGGATCAGATCTAGAATCTTTGATCCCCTTGTGGCCTCTTCCACCTTCTGGACCATGAAATTGTCTGCAAGACAAGCAAGAAACTTGCTGGACCTTGCTGTCTTGGCAGAGTTTGACTGCCAACATATATCCGGATAATTGAAATAATTGAAATCTCCTATTATTACTGTATCTCTCCTTTTTGAATGCGCGGTCATTTGGTTGAGGAAGGCGTCATCAAGGTCCTCAGTCTGGGTTGGAGGTCTGTAGTAAACCCCCACCAGAATATCCCTATTGTTTCTCGCTCCCTTAATTCTTACCCAGATGCTCTCGACCTGGCTTTCTGGGTTTAAGTCACGGATCTCTTCACAGGTGAAAATGTCCTTGACATACAAGGCTACTCCTCCTCCTTTCTTGTTTGGTCTATTTCTACAAAATAGGCTATACCCCTCTATTCCTACATGCCAATCCTGAGACTCATCCCACCAGGTCTCAGTGATGCCTATCAAATCGTATTTATTTTGTTGTACTAGGAGTTCAAGTTCATCTTGCTTGTTTCCCATACTCTGCGCGTTAGTGTAGAGACACTTAAATCTCCGGGCCCTTCCTGCAAGTCCTGTACTATAGTTTCTACTCCTCCCAAAAATTGGACGCTTGTACTACTTGGTCAATATCATTTGGGCCTTTTCCCCCTGCACTCTCCGAGTCTTTGCCCTGAATAATATTGTCTCCCTCCCCAGCAGAACTTAGTTTAAAGACCTCTTAATCCTCCGTGCAAGACTGTTTGCAAAAACATTCCTGCCAAGTCTCGCGAGGTGCAGCCCATCCCTTGCCAGAAGCCCACGTTCATGGAAATTCAGGCCGTGTTCCAAAAACCCAAACCGTTGCCGGCGGCACCATGTGTGGAGCCAGTTGTTGACCTCTGCTATTGCCCTTTCCCTACATGTGCCATATCCTTGAACAGGGAGGAGAGATGAAATGACCACCTGCACATCAAGGTCCTTAAGCTTTGTCCCCATAAGCTCGTAGTCCTTTGCGATGTGGTAAAAGCTGCGCCTCGCAGTGTCATTGGTTCCGACATGAACCACAATGAGGGGCTTATGGTCAGTGGGCTTGACCAGCCTGGTTAGCCTCTCCGTTACGTGGTTGATCTTGGCCCCAGGAAGACAACAGACTTCTCGATTGAACTTGTCGGGTTTGCAAATTGCTGGTTCAGTTCCTCTGAGCAAGGAGTCCCCAACAACCAGAACTCGCCTCCTCTGAGGCTTGTCCGGGGCTCCTCGACCAGCAGGTTCTTCTAGGACTGCCAGGGCACTCTGTTGAGGCTGGGAGTGTTGATCTAGATCCTGTTGCCGAAGTTGGATTCCTTCTTGTTGACATTCTGTTCCCTCCTCCTGGTGCTCCTCATCGTTCATAAGGCCAAGAACATTGAAGCGATTCTGTAGGTTGAGAGTCTCTGTTTCCTTCCTGGTCCTCCTACTCCTCGATGTGACATTCCTCCAAGCATCCGTTTCTTGGCCCAGTGTGCTGACTTCCTGATCTGGCAGCTCCTCTGCGCATTCGGTCTTCAGGAAGGTCTTCTCTGCCCTATCCAAAAACTTCGTCTAATAAGACGAAGATTAGAAACTCGTGCCTCCAGCTGGCGAACCTTCTCCTCCAAGAAGGTCACCAGCTTGCACTTGGTGCAGGTGTACCCGCCAACATCTTGTGGCAAGAAAAGGAACATCCCACAAGTGCTACAGGTGACCGCGGCAGCTCCCTCACCTTCCATCCTTGATATACAGAGAGTAGTACAGGGAGTAGGTCTAGAAAGAATAACAGGGCGTTCTTTCTAAAATTCAGCTGAATCAAGTATGTCTCCTCTGCTGATCGCCAAGGGATGAATTGGAAGGGTTGAAGAAGAGGGTTTCAACTGCGCACGCCTTTGGCGCGCGCCATTGGGAGCTCCTAATAAGACTCCCCCCCCAGCTGGCTCCTCCCCCTCGTTAGTCAGACCATGTGCTCACGGAGAGCACATGGCCAGCACAAGGAGACCTAACAAAAAGAAGCAAACAAACAGACAAACAAGCAAGCACAGCCCCACAAGCCTGTAAACAACACCTGGTCAAGGATGTCTTCACAGACCCAGCTCACCCTCTGCTCTCTCCTCTGGGAATTCCAGTCAACCTTTCTTCCAGACTTTCTGTTTCATGGAACTTCTTTCCATTGAGTTTTGAAATCCTCAGTGAAATAGGCCCAGTGTCCAAGACTTTGAGATGCTTTCCAACCAAACGAACATTTAGATCATTTCATAATCACAGACTTTCATGAACATTCCAAGGGAGACATCTTTAAATCTTCCAAATCAGATCAGTCACTTTTAACCCACCACCACCACTACCACCAAATCTTTCTGTACTACATCACCACATGCTGATTATCATTATAGATTATTATATAATTATCTTGTTCCCATTAAATTCTTTTCAACTATTTCCCTCTCTACATACACAATAACTCTCCACCTAGATTACCACACAGTAATTAAGTACAAATTTAATCATTTCTTTTTATTATAGACACAATTACTGTTTGAATATCCTGTGAGGATTACAACTGAAAGCACTTCAGATCTGCATTCCATTTTTTAAATTATCTGTAAGTGAATTAACTAAATCTGTAAAAGCATTATTAGGCTAAGAGCTTCCTAAGAAATAATCCCACCTTTGTTATCACTCACTTTCCATAAACAATTTCCTTTGGAAAAACAGTTCAAGTTTTGCAGAACATCAGTGAAACTCAGGATCACTGTGTGGAAACTCTACAGGGACATCAAATTAAAACAGGGAGACAAAATTATCAATTAGATAATTTTCTCATCCTTCCACCATGCTCAGTGAACCTAACATTGATGAATAACAGATGACTAGAAGTAATACTCCAAATCTCCACGCACCATGCAGGAAACTCTGACTGAAATAAATGTTTTTATGTAGCAGTTGTTTTAGGATCACAGCCCCAAATGTCATTCAATGAACTGTGACTTATGAAGATCGGTTATTCTTGCATATCAATACAAAATAAACCACAGCAATTAAATTGAACTCTTCAGGCTGGAACCACAACATGAAAGTATTTTATAAATCATCACCTCACTTTTATCTTCCTACAGCCTTGTGATTTTTCTTTCTTTTCTCTGGAACATTATATTCTTTTTCTCTCTCCAAAGATTTATATACATATACATATATATAGTTGATTCAAAAGCAAATGAACAGCATTTCTCTCAAGATCCCAGTAGGATGCACTTAACTGTGTATACACACTTATAATTCACAGCATCCTTCTGAGATTAATGAATGAATACATATACATAAACAGATTCAGATTCAGATTTAGACACAGGACCAAGTTGAGTTCTCAGTCTATGGAACAAAGACGTCCTTTACAACCTGATCCACTGTATTTCTAGAAGGAAATACATAAACAGAGCAGATTCTTCCTCTTTAAGGGAAGAGCAAAATAAAATATATTTTAGAGGCAAGCACTGTGGCTTGACTGAAACAAACACATACAAGTTATAAAATACTTCAATGTCACAAGCGAACCAGAGTTACAAACAACAGTACTTTACATTTCCCCTTTTGTTTTACAAATGCATAAAACAAAAATCCAGCAATCCTATACACCTCTACTTGGAGGTAAGCCCTAAGGTATTCAAATAGGGCTTACTCTGAAACAGCTGTCCACTGGATTCCAAACATAAGACTTCATTCCTAAACGTATCAGATAAACACCTCACTAAGCAAATCAGTGGGACTTATCGACAAATGAAGCATTTATCTGAATGAAATGCTTGGTATTTGTAAGAATTTTATGTCAAGATAGCTTTGACCATTTATCCATCCAAGACAATATTCCAGTTTTCATTGATTAAAATTTCTAAAGAAAAATTGAACAAATAATAAAATTTACACAACAATAGTAAATCCACACATGTGGTTGTTCTGCACCAATGCAGAGCACCTGGAAAACTTCACAGAGAGCACATCAGAACCACACAAGCCACAGTTGAGTGCTGTGATTTTGATAGGAGCCCCACATCCTGTCCACAATTAAACAGACTAAACTGTACCTTCTCAGTAATAGGTCCCAAATTAATGAGTTCTAGCAATGGTAAGTCCGTAACCTCTAGGAACTTGACTATTTCAAGCTGTGACTTGATGCTTTTTCCAAAGTGCAACAGAGCATAATTATAGCTTGAACTGAGCCACATTTTTTCAATGGCTCTGGCCAATCCTTATCCTTCTTTATCTTCCCATGTGACGAAGCTGAAGTCTTTCATTTGAGTGTGATCTCACGAGCCAATGGAAATAGTGATGGTACCCAAGTAGATGCTGTAAATATGAAGTCATCAGTACTGAGTGTCACTGCAGTCAGTAACACTGGAAGGGTTGAAGAACATGAAACTAAGGACAAAAATTGTTCTGCAGTAGAAAGTGGTCCAGAAAAGGTCCCAAATAAGGATGAAATCTTGAACAATTTCTCCAAACTGGAAACCTTCAAGCATTATCAGTGATTTGTGAGGGCTTGCTTAGTAAACCTTCAGTAGTGTCAACATTTCTGAATGATACGGCCCTCGCCAAACACAGAGGGCATTTAGCATGACCATCCAATTGGGAACTTTTTCCTCCGCAATGAACACACTTTTTTAAAAAAAGGCCTTGAAACCATAAGGGGCTGGTTTCAGGGCAATGGGCTCAGAAGCTGACAAGTGAGGAGAAAATAAAAATATTTGAAAGTATAGGAAAGAACCCTAGATGGAATAATGAAGTACAGTGAAGAAAAAAATATACATACAAAGAATAAGACTCAGGTAAATCAGAATAGGTGGTAGTCCTAACAGACACATGAGTTCCAATTTGCTGCTACAGCTGCAACAAACAAGGAGAAACTGAGGGGTCTTTCCATTATGCACAGGGGGGAGTGGGTAAGGCTGCTGCCAAAATTGCAAAGCTTAGCTCTAGGTGTTTCCAATGCGTTCTGCACAGGAACAGACCAATTATATATATGAGTCACAGAGACCACCAAAAAAAAAAGGAAGGAAGGAAGGAAAGAAGAAATAGAAAAAGAAAGGGTGCATGAAACTATCCAGATGCTGATATATAGACTAGACGGAGAAAGTGATGTGGACATGTCAAAAAGATCCTGAACCTAGAAAACCTAGCTGCAATACCCAAAAACACATGCATGCTCTATACTTTCTTAAACAGATAGTTGATCCTGTCAGTTTTGGCAATACTAATTTCCCTGCTGAGGGGGATGACAAACTGATTCTAGATACCACCTTTTCGAAAAGACAGTCAGCACTGTCAAAATACCAGGCATCTTTTTAGGGATGGAGTTCCTATCATGCAGCAGTGTAAAAAAGTCTGTTATACAAATAGATCTATAGATCAAAGTCAATCTCTGATCTTCTTGCTAGCAACAGATATTTGTTACTGTGAATAGAATACAGAATCACATCATTTGTTTTTCAAACTATCTTCAGTCCCTAACTCCCAGTACATTATACTATACTGTTTTCTTTTTTGCAGAGATAAATAGAAAGCAACTGCATAACTATGAATATTTAAAAAGGAAAACCATCTCTAATTGCCAAGTGTTTGTAGTCCATAGATGATATCCAGTACAGTCTTCCAAAATAGAACTACTTCAGTCAGTTGAACTGAGGGAGCAGGAAATTCACCCTCTACCTGCACACCTTCCACATAAGATACAAATAGATGGAAGAATTTGTAGAACAAATTTCTTGGAGGTTACAAAGGGCTACATGGGGAAGAGAGTGGGATAATTCCACTGCATCAGCAGACTATTGTTCATGCAGTGTTGGTTTCTATTCCATATTGTGATGAAGTTGCTTTGGGGGTCAACTATTTGGAATGCAACTACAACTTAATAGTGGGCTGCTATGCAACAGGAATAATACCTTAAGAGTGAAACCCATCACACTGGTGTGCATGGGAGGGCATTACGGATGAGAAGAATTATATAAAAGGCAGAGATTCCATTTGAACAAAAGGGCCTTCAGTGAGATCTTGGCCAGAGAGGTGGCTGGGTTGTGCTTAAGCATCTGAGGAAAAGACATAAAGAACTGACGTCTAAGGCTGGGAGTTACTGGCATAGGCTGTCAGTAGTTTGAACTATTAATGTAACAACACTGTACTTTACATAAATCTTGACAAGTTACTTTGTTTCTAATGTCAATGCAATACAGGATACAGTTTGTTTTTATAACTATTGAGTCAGCCTGAGCAATCTGAAGTTACTGGTTAGAAAGGATATGCTACCTTACCTTAAATAAACTATTTGGTTTTGAGGGAACACTTAAGACCCCAGCCCTTTGACATGAAAGTTATGTGAAAATGGTAGAGTTAGGGCTAAGTGTTAGTGTCGGAGTAGCTTATTAAGTTGGACCTGCAAAACCAATCTAGTGAGAAATACAGACCTGTCATTCATGCATTTTACAATATTTTAGCTAGATTTCTCACTTGCTGCCACATTTCAGGAAATACTACATACTTCTGATCCAAAGAATAGTTGAAATATTCAGTGGACCTCCGGTGTGTATGATGGATTGTTGCCTGCCCCAAAAGGGCTCTGTGCTCTGGGGATATTTTTGTGGTGGATTGCTGGTCATAAGGTTTGACCAGCAAGAAATTCTCCCTGGATTAAAGGGAGATTTAGGGATTGCCACAAGTGTCAGAAACCCTGGCTTCTGGCAACAAGATCATCATTTTTGTGGTAGTTGAGCATGAGCAGAACAAGGGAGACTACATAAAAGAGCCTGCCTAATCATGAAAAAGTCAGCCATTTCCCTCCAATGGATAACAGAATCCAGATCTTAAAAACATATCATCTTAATTCTCTGGGAATAAGGGAATAAGGGAAGGAAATTCATCTGATTAAGGCACTGGATGGAAGCCTCATCAGTTGCTTTCCTTCTTCAACTAAGAACTGAGTAAGTGAAAATGTATCCTATGAGTTTGTGCCTTAAAAACAGAAGATTTGATGTATTAAAGCACTGAGGGGATAGTGGTTTAAAAAAGATACAAGATCATGAATTTTCATTTTTATTGATTGAATTTTATTGAGTAAAAGTACCGAATTTAGGTGAGTAAGGAGGAAATCACCGTATGGGAAAGTCAAGTCCTTAACATTCTTAAAGTAACAAGACTGACTGTAACTAGATACTGGCAAGGAGCAATGGAAGGACTTGCTCCTGGTTGTTAACCCTATAATTGCCAGATTTAGGAAAGATGGAGTTTTCCCCATAAATTTACAAAAGTTACTGGATGAGATTAGATTGATCAGATTGGAAGATTTGCCAAAACTGGAGATGAACCTGAAGATGAAGTGAACAAGCTGAAACAAGAGTTGAAGCAAGAGTGTAATGGACTTAAGAATTTGGGACATGAGGGTAAAGTGAAAATTTTGGACTGTAAAATTGAAAGCATCATTCAAGAAGAAAAGAAGATCAGGCTAATCTGGAAATGTTTCATATGGAAAATGTGTGTATGGGAGAGCAAAATACAAATTGATTTCATAGAAGGTTTAGCCCATGAAATTGCGAAGAGTACTGTAAAGTGGAGTGATGATAGGATAAATGTGAAAAGCAGACTGCTCCAAAATAACTGTCTTACAGTATGGAATGGAAACAAGATGGATGTGGGAAGAGGGGAGGGATGGGAATTGCTTACTGATGGGAAATATTACTGGGATGAAAAATAAGGTTTTGCTGACAATGTGGCTTCTGTGTCAGAAAGGGATTCTCTGTATAAATGATGCTCTAGTTTGTATGGCAAAGAGAAAACAGACAAGAGTCAAATTTAAAATGAAAAGTTTAGTGAAGTGGGTGGATTAAACTGGGTTAAGAAACCCGGTTACATGATGAGGATGTTTAGACTCGAATATGAGGACAAAGACATAGATGTACGGCTGATGACAGACCTTAAAGAGAAACTATACTAAACAAATTCTTATAACCAATGTATTACTGATAATGGCTTATAAAATGAGTTTACTTAGTTTTTAGTAAGAGGATTTGGAATATGGGGGGAAATAGTTCCAGTGAGGCTTTGTAGTATGCAATAGATTCAATGATCTTAGTAGAAGGATTATTAGCAGATGTCTTAGTAAGACTTTTTCTTCTTTTCTTATAAAGATGGAATAGTGAAATAATACCTAATGGAGGATGCAATGATCAAATGATAGTGATTTAAAATAAGATTAGAGAAGGATAATCAGTAATATTTTAAATGACATGAAACTCCTGGGGGGAGGGAGGAGAAAAGAAAGAAGAATGAAAAAGAACATGATTATGTCATGTGTGGCCTCTGAAAAATAATGAAAAATTGGGTATTGAAAGAAGATATCAGAATGCTAAACGATGAGGTTTGAAATAATGATATACAGCTACTGAAAGGAAGAAAAGAAGTCATTTTTTCTTTTTCTTTTCTTTCTCTTTTTCTTCCTTATTTCTTTAAATTTTTTCTTATCTTTTTTCCTTTTTCTTTTTTGTAATTCTTTTCTCTTCTTTCTAAGTTTGTAATGTTTTAATGTATCCTTATCACTTTTAAATAAAAAAAATGGTTTAAAAAAAGCATAGGAATAATGTCCAGTTAAATTACATACCAATATTAATTAATTAATTAAAATGGCAGCCAATATTTTGTCTAGGTCAGCGTATAAAATATATCTAGCCCAAATGGAATCTTCTCAGAAATACATCCAAAATGCTATCATTTGAAGAGCACCTTTTTAAACATTTTTGGGCTCCTGTCATGTACTTGAATTTTATAGAATATAGTATGTATATATATATATAGAGAGAGAGAGAGAGAGAGAGGGAGAGAGAGAGGGAGAGGGAGAGAGAGAATATAGCAACCTATTCTATAAAATTCAAGTACATGAATTTCTTGTAAAATTCTTAAAACTATTATAGGATCAACGCAGCCAAACTTAAAAACCTTAAAATCTCATGCTCCTATGAGACAAAAAATATGACTAGATGAATACAGCACTGATGCCCCACTGAAAGAAAGATTGTATCTTGATTCAATCTTCAGATTATTTCAATCAGGAATTAGCACTACCAGAGCAGCCAATAGGTACCTTCAGTCATTCTCCTCTTCACAATTAAAATCCTTACATCCCTGACTCCAAGCATAGCCTTGTTCTTCCATAACACAACTGCAGTCACATAACAACTAAACAACTGAATGCAACCAGTGTTGGTAGATAATATGTATCATAACTGGGCACATAAAGTAAAAGAGTACTACACAGATATCTTATAGTGTTTAACCCCACAGTACAGGCACATCTCTGTTAATAAAGTAGATGTGTTCCTGGCCATTACATCTTTAAGAGAAAATTTGGTACAAGAGCCAGAAATAACGGAGGAAAATGTTCTTTTTTAAAAAAAATCAGATAATTTGATATTGCAGGGCTGTACTATACGAGTTAAATGGGGCTTATTCTCAATGTGTATAAGAGTGCAGGTTAAGTTATAAAAAAACTTCTTATAACTGCACGGTTGTTTTATGGCATGGCTATTTACTACATACAGAACTAAGTATGCTTTATTCAGATTCTGAAGTATAGAAACTAAAATACAATCTACAATAGGAATAAGACGCTCAAAGATGTCTTGGAATGTCTTATTCCTGAGGAGGATGCCTCAGCTAAGATGAAACAAGCCAGACAAGTTATTGTGCTTAGCAATTTAAAGAATTAGGTTTGAAAGCATGGCTACCAGAATCCCACAACATTAATACAGAAATTTGCAAAATTAAATATTGACCTAAAGAAGCCAAACCTGATATAAAGCAATAGTGTGTCCATATCTTTGAAGGGGTCCTTTTGACACAGGTACCACATTCCAAATGTTGCTTTCCAGATTATAGCTAAAAAAATAAAATTACAAGTTTGTTAGCTGGAAGAGTATTCCGGATTTATGCATTTGGGAAAACATTTTTTTTTCTATTCATACATTGTACGTACAACGTACTCCAGCTTATTTACAGTTTCAATTAGCATCTCTATAGGAACCTAAGTGTTTACATCTTTTGCTGACCCCTTTTTGCTAGGAAAAACCCCAAATGTTAAAATACACACATAAGCATTTAAAAACATATGAATCTAAAAACCAATTAAACCTCATTTTATTGGACAATTTAACCTTTGGATACATACAGCAAACATTTCCAGCTGAATACTTCCGTGAGCTTGATGTCTAATTAGTACGTATGGGCCTTCCAGGGTCCAGATAGGTCAAGGATATTAGGCACACACTGAATTTCCCCTGAACAAAACAAGGCTCAGGGAATGGGATTCTCATGTCACCCTCTTCTTGTTACAGCCCCCTATAGCCTCCAAAATGTTATGAAGGGTTATTTTATTTATTTTCATTAGCAACACTTACAACTACTTTTTAATTTAATTAATTTACTAAAACACACTGTTTAATTTAATACTGCTTAAAATAACATCTCTCAACACACAGTTTACATACAGTATACCACAAAATCCTAACTCCCTGTAAATATAATAAACAATTTACATGACAATGGTAAACAGCAGCCACCGGCCCTTTATATTTTTGCCTAGATGAAGTGATTATAGAGGACTAAATAGCTTGCTGTGCACAATTTGCATGGTATTGCACAAAAAAAATAGCTCAGATTTGTTATTACTTGGACACGGACCGATGCAGTTCTAGTGCATTAACATTCAGCTCTGCTTATCCTGCAACAATGGATACCTTTCAATGTTTACAGCCTAAAGTGTAGAGAGATTCTTGGAGAGTTGTGCACTGGACTCTTGCCTATCCTGGCCAAGAGAATCTACCTGATTTGGTGAAGGAAGTACTGAATGCCTCTTTACAATTAGGAAATCTTCTGCTATGACTAATAAGAAGTTGTTGATGGACTATTGTTTAGACAGCCCTTCCACAAACCTACCATATTGGATAAGTTCCCAATATTCCATAAGGTCCTGAAACACATGGTGGACTCTCACCTGCAAGGGATCATGCAGGATATGGATCATCAAGGCCAGGCCCGGTTATGGGATAGAAATTGCTACTCAACAAAGTATAGCAGGAATTGGATGGGCAGTGCATTCCATAAGTTCTGCCATACTTTTCAGCATTTTGGCCCTGGTATTCTTTTGGGCCACCTTTCTGAGATGGAACTGGAGGCACTGTTTTCACTGACTCTGTCCTTCCTGAAAGGATGAGTTAAGAATATGAAACTAAGGATACTCTGTCCATGGCTCATGTTGAATTTCAGGGGTCCATCCTGTCCCACATTTTATTCTCTATTTATATCAAACCATTGTGAGAGGTTGCCCAGAGTTTTGAAGTTCAGTGTCACCTATATGTCTGTAATGGTGTGAATAATTACTTAGGTCAACAATGGATTGGATAAGCATTAGTTAATTTTAACCCAAGTAAACCCCTGATCCACTGAAATGCAGATCAGGAAATAGGCATTCACCTTATAGGTCAGTGCCTCATTTTCTATTTGCAATGCATATTTTGCTAATAATGATGTTTCCTAATCACAAAATCTAGAATAAAGAATTGGGATCCTTAAAATAGCAGCTGTCTTTAAACAGTGGTGCAATTTGTTAACTTGACTTAATGTTTTAATCTGGACTCTTTGGAGAACAATATGTATTACTTCATTTGCATCAAGCTATGTACCGCTGCTTTTAGGAACTGTCCTGCTTATTCACCTCAGTGTAACCCTACATTTCTGCATTACTCTGTCACCCTTCTGCTTTTAATTTCCTTTAGCACAAATGGTACTGCACATCATAGTGAATGGCACTTAGTATCCCTTGCATAAAATGTAATACGGACAGGGAAGCCATTTTCATTGCAGTTTTCTTTCCAACAGACAATAATTTCACTTCACCTCCTAGTCTATTATAAAATATCAGTGTGAGGGCCAGATTAATACATTACAATGTGATCTCCTGAACAATAAGACAAGCAGGGGTTTTGCTGCATAATTTAATGTTCTCTGGATTTACACATAAATGTACAAGCAGAGCATATCTGGAAGCAAGCAGGCAAACTGCACTATTTTAGAAACCTGCCATCCCAGCATCAGATTCCCAGAGTGAGTCTATTCATCTCAAAGTGTTTCACTTTTGATCTGTTCTCCAGCCCACACTTCTCTCTCTGTTCTGCACTGACATGCAAGGGTTCCAGGGATCAGGACACATGTATGTCAAAAGAATGCTATCATCATTATTTTCACATAATACCATGAAAGGAAAGATAAAAGAAATTACTTACTTTAATACCATTTGGAAAGTACTGTAATTAAAAGCATATCCACCAATCACCCACATAAACTTGCCATGTAGAACAGCCTTATGGGAAGCTCGGCTTACAGATGGACTAAATGGCTTCACGTTAGGCAGAATCCAGTATGATTCCATAGAAGGAACATTCAAAGAACAATCAGGACCTGTTTAAAAAGAGATTGGGAAGACAGTAACACCTGGATTGTACATACTTACAAACCATTTGCAATATACTGATTTTGAAAATGGTCAGTAACAAAACCCATGTCACCTTTCTGGAAGACTGGATTAAGGAAGCAAGTCAGAAGGAACACCACCCTTGCAGGTGCTCTGAAAGACACAGACTTTGTCTGCCTGAGTGGAGACTACAAAGAAATGAAGGGGCAGAAGCCACAAGCATTATAAAAAATGGACCAGGTCCATTCAGAAAGACAAACGATTCTACTCAGTTTGTGCAGGGAGAACTGTTGGGCAACACAGCACACCTTGAATATACTGTTCATTTGAACTGTACTCAGATATACGCATTCATACCAGTCTGTTCTGGTTCCCCAAAACGGGAGTCACTGGACTAGGAATCACATGGAGAGCTCCCTCCAACATCTCTTCTCCTTTATGGTGCTTCTTTGAAACCCACAAAAGACCTTTATAGTTTATTGATAATATAATATCATTGTCTGCCTGAAATCATGGGAGCTGAACTACCTCCACCCTCCTACCTGATGAAAAAAAGGCCAGTGGCTGGGGATAGTAGGAGTTGTAGTTTGACAAAAATCCCAGGCAGAAGAAGATGAAGCTGCATTAAGAAACTTATGTCTCCTTTCACTTTCACAGAGCATAGACAAAGGAAAAGAGGCCTTATGAGTCTCTCCTATGAAAAAGGAACCACAACGTAGATAATGTTCTCCCTTATCCTGTCTCAACCAGCAATGATAAGATTTGTCCCCTAGGGCACTATGAAATATTCACGGGCTAGAATAGAATTGGGATTACTTACACAAAACAACCAAAGAATCAATCTGTCCTATTCTTGGTGGTTCAACTTTTTAAGAGGAACACTAGAATGTGGCAGATATATATCTGGAATTAGCAGCTTGACATCCACACTGATTCCCACCCAACCAATCAATGCATTTGTGTTGGTTTGGTATAGTGAGAAATTGTAGTAGAAAATTTTTTTTGAAATAAAGAGTAATACCCTAATCGTACAGACTTCCCCAAAGACTCCTGAATTTGGGCGTGACTAGTTCAGAAACAACAGAACAGTTGGCCCAATTTAATACAAGCCAAGCTGTTGCTCACAGACAGCTCCAATGCTGAGATACAACGTATCTCAGAGCCAAAGATTAGACTTTTTGTATAGGAAACAGAGAAGCAGCAGTAATTTTTTCTATATTAGTACTCTGTCAGAGTATTGTTATAAAAACTCATATCAGAAGCACTTCCGCACATATAAATTATCAATTATATGACTGATAGTGTCAGTAAAGATGACTTTCCATATGTATATGTCCAGCTGACCTTATTTGAACAGACTTCTGACAGTAGGATTGCTGCCCAACCCTTGTTGTAAGAAATGTCTCTTATTTGACAGCTGGAAAATTTGTCCCTTATAGAAACTGGCAGATGTCCCTTATTTTATCAGTTGCTCCTTATCTGAGGGTTGGGAGGTCTTTCCTTTTACTGAACAAGATGCCAAAAATCCCTTTCACAAATTTCACAAATATTGATACTATTTCACAGTCAACACTAAAAGTATATGAGAATGTTTCTTGAAACTGTTATTCAATACTAAGCAGTCTAAACATAAAACCAAACTGCACGAAGCCAATCCAAAGAAATATCTTCACATATACATCCAACAGCAACACTCCTTAAAATGCAAACTGCATTGTTTTATTCTCAAATGAGGTTGATTTCTGAAATGTCTATTTCTGAATTTCATGCTGTTTTTATATGTTTAAAACAAGGTCCTAGACACAGAAAAGATGTGATTGTATTAGATTTAGTTTGTTTTGTGCTGAACAGTGACACCAAGTGGTGTTACACAGAGCCTGTGTAACCCTGAAGCTCACAGTGTGTGAAAGCCTGTTTATTTAAAATTTGATAATCCAAGACTGCATTTCAAGAAAACATGCATGAGACACTGACATCTGCTAATACAACATAGCAACTACAATTATATTATCACAGAATACACACGAAAAAATGTAATTGGTCACAGTCTATCCAGAATCATGAGAATTCAAGAGAAAAAGTGTCACTGAAATATGCAAGAATAAAAATATACCAAGTACAAAATGCAATGCAAAATATTATTATGCAAAGCCTAACACTGAATTTGTAGTAAAAGAATTATTCATCTGTAACTGATAGCTATTCCTGGACAGTTTGTTTCACTATGAATATGTTCATCATTTTCCCATCACCATGGAGCTGGCTTCAGTAATGTTTGTAGCACCATATGATGGATTCCATAAAGTCAAAATGGCAGAGCTTCAGGCACACAGCACTCCCAAATGTAAAATGTACATTTCAGTGATTCCACAAAGTATCTGGCCTGATTGAATGTGTAGCTTGGCATGCAGGTTACCAAGTATTCTTCAGCTGCTGTATTTATTTTGCATTTTGTCCATGTTATAATAATTTCACTGAGTGCTGTACTGTATTATCAAGTCCTTGACATTTGTTACTGCCAACAAACCTCTTGGTTGTGCCAGAATAACGGTATTCTATATTCTGAATAACAATATGTGCCAGTTATTCATGAACAGATTGGCTCCTATATTTCCTGAAGCCTCCACATCTGTGTGATCCAGCTGATGGCCCTCCTACCTGTAATAGGCTTAATTTTGCTACTTTTCTTCTCTGGGCTTGACTGGCATCTATCTCTTGGTGGCTGGTACCCATCAAAACAAAACAACATAGATTTCTGTTATGGATCAGACGTTAACAAAATAAATTCCTTAATAGCTCTACCATCTGAGCACAGATTAGCTTCAGTGTTCCCAAAAGCTGCTCTTCTGTTGCGTATTAACAATGCCAAGTTGTTCATGTGCTGGTAAAAACCTAACTGTGATCCAAACGAAACTACACAACTAGTTTTGCATGTTGAAGAGGGCTTAAGCCAAAATATCCTCTCACACATTTGGGCATTTCTCTGGATCCAAAAGGCCTTGTTTTCAATCCAAGCATGGTTGCTAATCTTAACCAAATAAATGAACAACTTTTGCAACATAACAAACTATTACATTTACAATGGAATATCCTAGAAGTCATCTTAAAATCCAGATCAACTGGCATGTGTTTGGTGAGGGAGAATTAAATGAAACTGTTAGGAGTAACTTGTATCTATATGTTTCTCCTGATGTCCTCCCAAGTAATTTATAAGCATGTTCTTTGTCACACAGTTTCAGCACCAGAGGAAATTATTACTATTCTCATATAGGAAAACTAATGTAACTCAAAGGGAATATGAAAACAAACTAGAACCAAGAGAGGAGGGAGAAAATATGAATGCTGATGCTTTTTCTTCATGCCCTAAAATGTCACTTTCCTTTAGAATTTGAGTACTTTGATCTGAATATATCCTCATGTTCACTTACAGCTAAAAGAGAAATGTACAGCAGTTCTGCTCCCCTTGAAATTCAACTCAGGTAAAAACTGACAAACGGAAGCTGCAGGCAACTTGACTTTTACAGGTCAGCCTTTTGTTACTTCACACGTTCATAGAAATACTAAGATTCTGGTGTCTTGCTTATGAAGGTTTCTTGAAAAAGGTTAAACCACTTGATCGCCAACAATAACGTGTTTTTTGAGAAAAAGTGAAGTATTTTTTTAAAAAAAATCTTTTATTTCATCTTGCTGCAACAACTGAAATAGCATTCACATATAAATCTCAGCTTGCTGTTACCACACTAGCAATAGATTTTTATTACATGATTTAAAGAAACAGTATTTCTATTCAATATTATAATTTTTATACAGCTCTTTATTTTATGTTCAATAAACGGCAGACAGATTCAGACTGTATTGAGTAAGACTGTCATGTTGGCATTATGGCTGTTATCTCATGTAATCAGCAGTAATACATTCTTGAAATCCTACATGTTTCAGGATCTATTTACTTCCAACATTACCTATATAAAAAGTCCTAGATTCAAAGTTTAAAAGTATTCTAACAAAGTTCTTAACAAGTTTTACCTTTTCTCTATTATAATGTTTTGCTCTCACACGCATACTGTTATATAGTCAGGAACCAGAACAATATTTGCAATCCTAAAGTTTTCAAATCAGTCTTATTGTATTGGGAGGATGGATGATCTTGGAAGCTAAGGGAGATCAACCCTCATTAGTACTTGGATGGGAGACCAACAATGAATACCAGGTGCTGGAGGCAATATTTCAGAGGAAGGAACTGGCTAAAGAACCTCTGAGTAATCCTTGCCTGAGAAAATCCTATGAAATTAATCAGGCCACCGTAAGTCGACATGCAACTCGAAGGTACGTATACTCACATTAAAGCACTAACACCAAACAAAAAAAGTTGTAGTTATTTTTCACCACTTCCACTGACTGGCAAAGAAGCCATGAACATTTTAATTCAGGTGATGATATGCTACATAGTCAGAAATCATCTTACCTACACGTGAGTTCTAATCTTTTCCAAGATGCACTGGCTTGGATCCTAATTTACTCTTTCCAGTCACACACAGGGGAGTACACTTCTGTCAACTCTCCCTTCGTTTTGCATCATGTCCTATACTATTTTCAAAGGTTCCCAACAATTAGATAGGGGAGCAGAATGCAGGAGGAAATGAAAGATGCTGAAGTCCTGTTTCAGGAACATGAACTGTTTTGTTTACAGAAGGGAAATCAGGAGCAAGGTTTTTTTAAAACAACTAAAAGAACGCATCTTGGAACATCTTCAACACTGGCAAATTTATTAAGGAACAATCCTCCATTGGCTAGAGTCCATCAGATTAATGAAGTGTTACACATAGTTGGAAAGAATCGTGTGTGTGTGTGTGTATGCGCGTGCATGAGTATGTGTGTTTATGTAGAGATAGACTGCCAAGAGTTGGGAGTCACACAGAGTCACATAACAAAAACAATAACAAGGAGGAATTATCAACAGTGCAGACTAAAATGGCAAATAAATACAAAAGATATGGTAGCTTTGTAACAGCACAGGGAAAATACAAGCATTCCTAAATAAAAAGGAACTCATACACTAACTAGCCGATTCTCATATATAATTAGATATTAATTAAGAAGGCTTGTAAATCTGCATACATGACAAAGGGGTGTGTGTGTGTATATGTATTAAAAGCATTTTTAGTATATGGAATTTTAGTGCTCCAGTACTCTGGACAGCTCCTTAACTTTCATAGATTAAAAAAAAGGTAAATTGGGACCTCTGGAACTATTTCAAGCTGTACTTTTTATACTATGTTAACACAGGGACTACAAAAAGCTGACCTAAATGCAGCATGCACTATTACTTCTATTAACTTGTACATTTCAGTCAAATGTCAGCATTTCATCCCACAGTAGTAAGAACTAAGCCTAGGGAATATCCGAGGGAGACTGCGCTCCATACCCTTCATGCCACTCTGGTCAAAAGAAGGGAACTAAAGGCGGGCAATACCTTTCAAGGCCTTAAACAGGAAGTTTGTCTTAATCTGTCAATCACCTGGCTATACCCGCCCTATTACAGTGATTGTTCAGCTCCATCAAGGGCAAGAATTTAACTATGATGTGGAGTTCAGAGACAGAGCAGGAAAGTACTGCAAATATTCAGATATCCAGCACCAACTTTTATATTATCGACTCCAATAGCAGAAGGTGACTGTCCAGTATCTTTCTTCTTTATCATTATACTGCTTCCAATACGAGCTTCTCTTTCTCTCTGGGTTTTAGTAATGGTAGTGGTAAGTATTTGTCAAATTCATGATACGCAACAATTCTAAACTAGGCTAACTTTACGTTTGAGCCAAAGTTAGAGGTCTTCAGTACAAGGGCAATATAAGACTTTGCCTGAACTTTGATTTCATAATGGCTACTGGTCTTTTGAGCCACTGATATGGCTGATATAATTATCAACCTCAAATCAACCTTAGTTTCCATTGTACACAAGACTAAAGTACTCAAAGGGCAACCAGGAAATGCATTACGGACAAATAGAAAATGAACATAAAAAGGTGAACTGCTTTCATCCTGAATTAGTCAAATTTAGGTAACACTGATTTCAAGGTAACTTAACTAATTCAACAGCAATTAAGTCAAATACACATAAAATAAAAAATATGCAGCTTACAAATATCCATGAAATATAGATGAGGGTTAAAAATCAGAAGAAAGTTCAAGAAATATGTGTTCTTGATTTATCATTTAACACATTTCAGAACCTTCTATCTGGCAACTCACTGTGCCATCTTATAGCAAGGATCATCTTATATAATTTAATATTATATACAGCCCAAAACTACTGGAAAAATTGCAAATTTTTTTCCTTAACTGTGTTAGAGAAATGTTCCAGAAAATATTGCTCTCTGCATTTCCCTAATTATAATCACACAATACAGTATGAGTAGCAACTGTGGGCCTACCAAAGTTTTGGAACCACAAAACTACCTTCACTCTTGGCTATGCTGCTATGGGCAGCTGGCTGTTGTCAGTTATATAGCATCTCGAGGACCATGGTTTCCCATACCCATAATATAGATTCAAATACAAAAATTAGTTATTCTAGAGTAACCCCAGTGAAATTAATGAGACTTGAGTTATTTAGAATTTAGTTATGTTCCATTCATAAGTATGGTTATGGAATCAATTTTAAATACTTTATTTGCACACTTTAAACTGTAACACTGATGGAAGAAAGTTCTTTTTATTACTGCATGGTGCAGTAACCTTCTGCTGATAGAAGAGCTTTTCTTTAATGGTGATATCTACGTGACTGAGCACCAACGGCTTGCATTCTCCCAACTAGACTCTTTCAATTTGTATTCCTATGTATATGTAACAATTCTAATCCACATGAGAGATTGGAAATTAGGAATTGCTAATATTTATACAATGATCTATAATGAAGAAACTGCAGTAAAGGATCCACAATCACAATAAGGCTTTTATCATTTTTAAAGGACTTCTATTTTCTCTCAAAAACCTTACTGCTATCCTAGATGTTCATTCCAAAATATCCACCAGATGTCACAATTGCTCAGAAAGACAAAATATGCTATTAAAAATATACTACTAAATTCTTATACTTTGAACGAAAACATTATGGGTAACCATTAACAATATATTTCAGCATAGGAATTAACGGAATTGGTGTCTGCACTACATCACTTTATTGAAATTCTATCTAGCAGATGATATAATGCAGAAATGTTAAATGGATACATTTTTTCCAAAAAAAAATCTTGACAAACAACGTGAAAGTATGTATTAAGCTCAGCCCTCCCCCCCCCCAAAAAACCCCAATCAACAGAACCAAATTACTTACCAAGAAATATTGCAATATTTTTATATTAATATATTTATTGTCTGCATACCCTGGTCATAGTAGCCACATAGGCATAGAAAGGGTCAATTTGTTCTTTGTCTATCATCCTAATCCTTTGTTCACAATGTCTCAATTTAACACTGCAGTGTCTTCCTAATAAGCCCTTTTCTGGTCTATTCTAACTCTGTCAAAAATAATCTTTCACTCCCTTTTTCAGCCTGAATAACCCATCATACCTTTCTTTTCTTTTCCTAGCCTTTCTAAATTTTTCAACCTCTGGTATCATGCCAGAAAAAACAAGTGACATAAAAATTAAATAAATTATTAAATCAACGCTCGCTACAGCTTAAACTACACGTTTCTCTTCCTCGTGAAAGTCTGCAGACTGGAAGAAAAGATAGCTGTCTGTCCATCCCAAGAATTCTGTATGGAAATTACCTGTAAGGAATATATTTGTTTCCCTTAAAAAAAGTTGCAAACTCACCTTGCCAGCTGTCGTTGCACACACACAGCTTCTCTCCAGTCAAATCACAGTAGCCATGGTCTGGACTTCCGCAATTAGCTTTACAGTAAGGAATATCACAGGCTTCTCCTTTCCAGTACTTGTCACACTCACAATACACCTGGCTTGGAATTGAGCTACCGGTTGTACACTTCCCATGCCCTGAGCAGTTATTGGGACATGAATTAATTCTGTAATAAGCAAGATCAGAAGGAAGAAAAGGAAGCACAGTAAAGACATGTACATCTACAAGTCTTTATATATTACTGTAATTACTATTTTTTTCTCTTTCTACGAAACAAGATGGAACAAATATTTTCTTAATAACAACTTTGAAATTATGTATTATAGTGTTTTCTCATGGAAATCAGAGGCCATTTCTGCACTGGACTATTAGAGCGCTGTTATTCCACTTTCAATATCCTATGGAATCCTGGGGTTTGCAGTTTAGGGAGGGGCTGGCCAGCCCCTCCCAAAACTGCATATCCCAGGATTCCATAGGATGTTGAAAGTGGAATAATAGTGCTATAACAGTCTAGTGTGGAAATGGCTATAGCTACCTGCTGAGCTATTCAAATAAGATAACCAGAATCAGAAAATCATTATAAGGTATGAAGAAAAATATCAATGGATTGTCTACAAATTATTTTTTTGTTTTGTTTTTTTCTTTTTGCTATTGTGTCTTACTGTACTGCTATAAGATTTGAATTAGACTAACATCTGTGATTAAGCATGAGACATCTCAACATTACCACAAGTTAAAAATACTGGTATCTGGAATTTTAAACACAGAGATTACTTCGATTTTGTTAGATTGACATTTCTGCTTTATTGCAACCAAAAGAAATGGCTGCATGACCAGCACGTAATAATTTACTTTTACGGTTTTCTCTCATAATTTTCCACGTGTGAAATTTATAAATACAAAGTATCCTTAATACCATATCATTTTTAAAATAACTGAACAGGTATGACTGAATTGTCCTAGCAAAGGCATACAATTTCATTATGTTCATGGATGAAGGACTCAGAACTGAAAAAGTATTTTAGTGTGGTAAAAGAACAGTATGTAAAATCCCACTCTTCATTTCAGTAAAAGGAGAACTCTCCCAAGATTAGAAATGAAGGTAAGCAACTGAAAGTTGTGGGAGAAAGGTTTCACATAGGGGTCCTTCCCTTCTGCATTCCCAGAGCTTTATTTCTGAAGTGAGCCAGGTAGCCTGTACTATGAGCTTTGACAACACTGTCCACAATGCCAAACTCTTCAAAGCCTCCAAGTCAACTGGTCCCAAAGGACAATTCTCCCACATTATGCCCCACAGGTCCCGTTTTTAGAACAGGAAGGACAGCTTGCTTAAGTGTAACCATAGTTCTTCAAGTGGTCATCTTTGAACTCACCCAGATGGGTTCATTGCACCCATACAGTATTTCATTTGGAAGTTTTAGAGCTGTTATGTAAACATTTTGGCAATAGCCACTCCTCCTGTGGCCCATATGATTCCAACACAAATCTTCAGTGCCTCCCAAAGGTGGCATCAGAGCCCGACTTGGCATCCAACCTATAATGAGTAATGAAGGTCAAAAGCTGAGACCAAGTAGCCACCTTGCAAATGACCCCCAAAGACACACCATTCAGGAAGGCTGATGAAGTAGCCATAGCCCGGGTAGAGAAGCACAAGACCTATGTGCTACTTTCAGGAGAGATGATATCAGTAGTATTGATGCTCATTTTGAAACTCTTGTTTGAATCAGACAGTACATCAGGTCTATCGGTTTGGTTTCAGGCTGTTTGACCACCAACCCTACTGTTTGCATCATACTCATCATCTGTTCTGTGAAGGCACATACATCATCAGTTGGTGACACCACCTATGTTCTCCCAAAGTAGCCAGCAAAGAATGCATTTGTGGCATGCTTGATGAATCAGAAGAATAATCTGAATCAGAATCCTCTGAGGTTGATGAACCCTGAATGAGAAGGCTACTTGTACATGCTGAAGAAAGAGAAGCATGAGAAGACCTGGAAAGCAGGGAATGAACCTGCTCAGAAGAAACCAGCAGAGGTGTGTGATGGCTGGCAGATTCAGAGGGCCAAGTCAATGCAAAAGTTGATCAGATGGCTCAGAGCACACCCAAGGAGACTTTGCACCTTGCTGTTCCCGATGAGGAGATTGTGGCCTGCTTGGTACCAAATGGCTATGATACAGGGTGCAAGTGTTGATACTGACTGCATTGGTGGTATCGTGGCCTACGTTGGTGGTGAAGTGGGTCATGCAAACTATGTCAGTGGTATATTAGATCCCATTGCTGGTAAAGCGGTCTTGAACCATGTGAATGGTGACTATCATATTCATACTCCTCATAGTTGAATTCAGAAGAGGGGGGGCAAACAAGGCAGTGGTATGGAGAGTATTTATGGTGAAGCTGATACAATTCATAATCCCTATGGCCCTAAGTCCCAAAATGCTGTCCAACTGATTGCTGGTCAGATAGATACCAACAGTACAGACATGAAGAGCAATGCCTCCCAGACCTAGACCAAGACAAACTGGTTCTGAGAGATGCCTCTGAAGGTGAAGAAGAGGCTGAGTGCCAATATCAAACTGACCAACGAGGCAGAGGAGGTGGAGAAGGGTCCTTTCCTGACAAAGTGAATGGACAGCACAATCCATGCATGGTAAACTAGGAGACATTTGCAGGAGGTGATTCAATTTCAGGAGGTGATTCAATTATCTCTCTTTCAAGAGGCCATACCAATCTGCATACCAATCCACCTAAGAAGAATCTTCTGTAGAAGGACCTGTACATCCCCCTTGAACCAGAGATGAGTGGTGCGAATCTACTGAAACTGGTACCAGTATCTCTCTTTTTTGTAGCATCTCTGGGTGAGGAACCTGAACAGAATGGCCAGACATACATGGTCATCAAAAAGATAATCTAGGCCATAAAACCACCACTCCCTCCCTCCCTCCCTCTCTCCCTCCCTTTTCTCTTCCCTGACCAATGTTTACAAGAAGAAGCCTCCACATGTCAATGGGACATGAGATCAAGCCTCCACATCCACAGAATGAGCTGGCACAAAAAATTCTTCATCTCTAATAGAGGAATCAGATGCAGGCCTTTTAGAACTGTTCACTGCACCTGAGATTTGCAAAGACCGTTTGACAGACAGATCATCTGAGGAACTGGACGCAGTTGGAGTGGAAGAGTGTGGAAGAGAACCATGTCCCAAATCTGAAAGCTTATTAGCAGTCATCAAGACTTGCTCACACAAGAGCACCTTGTGAGGCAAGTGATTCTTACACACGTGAGGGGTCCTCACTTTGCAATTGGCTCACCACCCAACATTGTGGCCTTCTCTTAGCACAATAAACAGCGTGAATGCCCATCCATCCTGGGGATCTTAGCCCCAAAGGAAGCATACTTTTTAAATGAGCCAGAGGGTACTGCAAACTATTGAGGGCAAAGTGCTACCAAAGATCCAGAACGCCAGAAAGGTCACCAAAAACAGTCCAAGTCAAGCCATGAGTCAGGGTCTGAAAGCCAAGTCAAATCAAGCTCTGAAGAGAGCATAAGACAAAAAGCAGTCTAAGAATCAAAAGCCAGAAAAATTAGGAAAATAGGAATTATTCACCAACAGTTCTTTCAATGCGGTGGATGAAAAGGGTTTGAGCAGAAATTTAGCTAGTTGCATGGACTAGACGAGGATGGGCTACAGCCAAAACACTTATATAACAGCTCTAGAAGTTTCCAAATGATGCACTGCACAGGCGCAGCAAACCCATTTCTGTGAGTCATGAGACCGTGAAGAAGAAACTCAGTTCACACATTTCATCCCTTACATGAGGCTAATGCTGCCCTAGCCTTGATTGCTGCCTCCCTTTCGCTGCACACTTGCCCTTGGTCATCCTTGCTTACCTGCTCTGAAATTTTATTTTTGCCTCTTGTGGATCATAGTGGCAAATTGTTTGGACTGGTAACCAGCTACCTTCATTTTAAATTCACTGAGACTTAGTAATGGCAATTTTCCAACTGCCAAGCTAGGCCATTTCCACACTAGCCTGTTATAGCGCTATTATTCCAATTTCATCATCCTACGGAATCCTATGGATTGGCCTTTGAGGTCCCTCCCTAAACTGCAAATCCTCAGATTCCACACGATGTTTGAAAGTGGAGTAATAGCACTATAACAGGCTAGTGCAGAAATGGCTCTAGTATAAGGGCTTGAATGCTGGATTATGACTGTCATGACCAGGGTTCTAATTGCTGTTTAGCCATGAAAACTCACTGGGTGTTCTGGGGCAAGTCACACTCTTTCAACTTCAGAGGAAGGAAATGGCAATTCCTCTCTGAACAAACCTTCTCAAGAAAACTCCATGGTAGGTTCACCTTAAAGTTGCCATAAATCAAGAACATAACAAATTTACATGTGGATATAACTGCTTGCTAACCTAGTTGACTGCAGGGTCCTATCAAGGACAGAGATAATTTTAGCGCACTTATTCGCATGACAAAAATAAATGGAAGCACAGGCTCAGTAAAAGTACTCCTAGGAACTTGGCATATGTTACAGCTAAGTGACTTGCCACATATTTACATACACACTCAGCTCTATGGTAGGAGACCATTTGGTAAATAACATCAGCTAAGACCAATGTGAAAGGGTTAATTCTGATCTCCCTCTGTAAGACGAAACTGACAGAGATAGCATAATATATTTATTTGCAACATTTTTATCCCACTCTTCAGCCAAAAAGAGTCCTAGAGTTGCCTTTAAAATGAAAAAGAAGGCACTCCCTGGCTCTGGCTTACAATGAAAAACCATTATGGGACAGACGGTAGCACCAGAGGGTCTGCCCATCTTGTGGAATTAATATAGCTTGGGCCCCAGAATGCTGAGAAGTGGTGGTAAAGTGAGAAAACTTCTGACAGTACAACCGAAAGTTCTGGTGGGAGGCTGAGATTGTTCCTGGAACTGCTGGCTGTCTGAGAGGATTCTGTTAGAGTTCAGGGACAATTCATCATTTTTAGAAAGAAGGCTTTTAATAAATAAACTGTTATTTTTTGTTGTTTTACTCCTAAATTGTTAATTTGGGGAACTATCTGAGTCTCAGCAACCAAAATACAGGAACCAAATAGAATGCACTTACTTGTTCATGTCTGAAGAAATGTCTTGTTCCCCTTACACAAATCATGAGCTCTGCCTGGAGCGTGATAGTCCCTGGTTTGTGAAAGCATACTAACTATATACTTCCCTATTCAGTATAACCTATCTTTTACAATCCTAGGCAGTCGTCCCACTCCAAATAGCTGTTCCAGCTCATATCAAAAAATTCCTCCTCTCAAGTATACCATAATTGTCCAAGGCCAAGGTCTACAGATATCCCTGTTTCATGTATCATAATACATTACATCGTTTTGCTTTGTCTTGTTTGAGGGAGATCTCTTACAATAAATTATTCTACAGCTTCGCAACCCAACAACTCAGACAGAGAAAAAAACACACTATTTATGCTAATCATTGTTTCAGAAAAATCTATGTTTGCTACATTTCTCCTCATGAGCATCATTTGCCACATTCTGCATGGGTTCTAAAACATTCTTTATTTGTGAAAATCCCAATTTGCATAAGGCTATTTCAAATAATTTTAAGCCCTAAATCTTATTTAATATGAAAACTACAGTCTTCGACAAATAAACAGAAACATGACTGATTAAAAAAATACTTACGAGTAAAAAATATTAAATCCTGTTAAATTATAAGCAGCATCACTAAAAAAGTGTAGCAATGCATAGCCAGATGTAGTAACTACTTCAGGTACAGTTTCATTTCCACGTACTTCTGGAACTATAAGACCACTGCAAGAGATTAAACATGAAATATTCATATTACAAATAACATCAGCAATAAAAAGTTAGTGATTTGAATAAATCAGGTGAGTGCTCAACGTAACTTGGAAACATATCAGAGTTTCATTCCATTGCACTGAATGAGTAAAGAAACACACGCATACTGAATGAGACAAGATTTTCTAAATAGTTATAATTTCAAAGATTTTTCAGATTCCTGTTCAGTGCAGTCTAAACATTAGAACTGCCCAGAACATTTTAAATGCTGCATAATCTGAAAGTAATGCACAGAATACTAACATTTTCATATAAAGCAATACAGTCATTCCTCCACATCCACTAGGGTTAGGGGCACAGGACCCCTGTGAAAGTGGAAAAACCGTGAATAACTCTAGGCCCTCCCAAACCATATTTAACACACACAAAAAAGTGTGATCACCATATTCAACCCACCATGGATTCCTTTGAGGCATCAGGGTTCCTTCACAAGGCAGAAGTGGATGGCTGGTGGATCTTACTGCCACTTCCACTGCTGCCCCACACCATTTTTAACAGGAACTTACAAGCCTCATTCGCAGTTTCTCGATCTCACAAGGCTTGCAGTCCCTATTAAAAATGGCATAGGGAGGCAGCAGAGGTAACAGCAAACAATCTGCGAATAATCAAATCCGCAAAAGTGAAACCCGCAAATGTGGAAGGCTGACTGTACTTGGAAATCCAAATCCATGCAAAATGAGAAGTTCATGTGGAGGGAAAAAATTAAAGGAACCCTTAGATTTATATCTTGATTTGGGAGCCACATGTACATTGACCTGGCTCTTGTGTAAGTTGGTTTCTCCATTTGCGGAAGCTGCATGCCACAAAGGAGCTCCACCTCAGGCCTGGCCCAAAACAAAGAGAAACTTTTAAATATGGAACAAGTGCCCTTCCAACTACAAAATAGTTATTGGACTGGGAATACAGTGTGGCTAGAGTTAAGTCTAAGGTCATTTCCACGCTAGCCTGCTATAGTGTTATTATTCCACTTTCAACATCCCATGGAATGCTGGGGTTTGCAATTTAGGGAGGGGCTGGCCAGTTCTGCTCTTGTCCAGCTTTCACAACCATACATAGAAACTGGAAATACAATGGCATGGGCAATCCTGACTTGGAATACAGTGTGGCTAGAGTTTGACGATCTGATCTAGTTCCTTCATAGCTGCCCTTCCAAGTCCTAACCTTCCTCTGTTTCTGATTTTTCCACTACTCCAGAGACTAGGACAAGGAGCAATGGATTCAAGCTGCAGGAAAGGAGATTCCACCTGAACCTCAGGAAGAACTTAGTGATAGTCAGAGCTGTCCAGCAGTGGAATATGCTGCCTCAGAGTGTGGTGGAGTCTGCTGCTTCGGAGGTTTTTAAACAGAGGCTGGATGGCCATCTATTGGGAATGTTTTGATGTGTGTTCCTGCATAGCAGGGGGTTGGACTGGATGGCCCCTGTGGTCTCTTTCAACCCTAAGATTCTATGATTCTGAATTTTGATTGATGGCTGAGGCAACGCATAGGATATCTTTGACTACTTCAGTGTCTTCACTATCTGCTTTATAGTCATGTAAAGCCAGTTTACTTCATAGTAAACAGAATGTATACTAAAGAGCAGTTAGAAGAGAAAAAGTGGCAGAAGTAGAAACTGATTGAAATGACTAGAAATGAATAAAAATGGTTTTGTGATTATCATTATTAAACAGAAACTTACTGATACAGAAATTGTTGAAACTGGTTGAGTCAACAGCAGTTACTCAGCACTTTCCAAACGGTAAAGAATGTTTCTGCCTACAAAAGCTTGCATTCTTTTTATCTGTTCATTTATATGCCCTGAGCCTACTTGAGCCCAATAAAAGTACTGGTATTCTTAATTCTATTTGTAATTAGGGAGAGAATGGAGCAGGATGAGATGCACAGGGAAGTTAAATATGGTAAACTCACAGAAGAAACGTCTCAAAGTCAAATATGCAGCAGAGCAAAGGAAGAGAACTTGCAGTTCTCCAAAAGTCAGAGAGCTACCACTACAAACTATTACTACTACTACTATTACTACATCCTTCATCATTGGTCAGGCAGGCAAAGGCTGACAGGAACCGGAGTCCAGCAGTACTTGGGGCCCTGACGAAGAGGAACAAAGAAGGATCTAACAGAACATAAAGCGAGGAGGAAGACTGAACATTTAAGCCCTCTGGTGTTAAACTGTTCAGTCAGGACACAAATGTTTTCACATAGTTGTAATTAGAACTCATTAAACTGAAACACTCACCTAAATACAGCTATTAAAGGTGCATATATTGAATCTCCATCGTAAACATACATATGGTCCCAACTACATTCTGTCGCAAAGTGATTAAATCTTAATCTTAAAACTGAATTAGGACTAGAAGAGAAAAGGAAAAGGGGGGAAACATTAAAAATGGCCTTTTCACAAACAGTGTTATCTTCTAATAAAATAGCAATCATCATCATCATCACCATCATCATCATCAATTTGGTTGAATACAATTGTGTATGAGCACAGCATTTTTCAGTGCATTAACAGTAAACACATATTTTATTTGAAGCCATAAGTAATTTGAGAAAATAACATTATTTAATGGAACGTATAGAAGTAAGCATGTATAGACAGTCTCCATCCAACAACAGCCTGGGAACAATCCATCAGTCCATGAGGTCCCACTCTACCACTGTCTTTTTCCTCTTCCTGTCATGCAGCTGTGTTAAGGATGCTAATCTTCAAGGACACCTATTTCAGAATATCTATATTTTAACTGTAACTGCACGCAGGGCTTACATCAGCACTAGGAACCATGGGCAGTTGCCAGGGACAGAAATCTGTTTGACTCTCCTACCCTTGAGTTGGCATGGCAACAGCAGCTATGTCTGGGAAAATGCCCATTATGTTAAATATTTCCAAAGTGTTCCAAAGTACCTGATAAAGCATCTATGTGTTTGCATTGTTAAAAATTTAACATGATAGATGTTTTCCCAAGATACAGTTACCACTGTCAGCTAATACCACAGCTGTTAGGACACTCTGCCAGGAGTGCATCTAAACCTGGAACTAGCCCTGGGAATACAAGTATTATTATTTCAGTCTTCCTAGTCCAATAGCATCTCAGGTGTGTTTATTCAGAAATTCATTAGGAGATGGTCAATTCTCTGCCAAGCCCAACAGCATTATTAAATGTTCATCACAGAGATGTGTTATGTAAGATCCATAATATTCTTTCCACAAAACTGTGTTCTAGAGTTGTTAACAGTCTACAATTCACATTAGACATTAATGCAAAATATATACTTACTATCCTTCAATTAACCATGTACATTTTGTTTTGTATTTATAATTTATTGGTCCATCTGTTAAATATCCAGAAGGTTCAGTTAACCTAAAAAAGAATAAACCACGAATAATTAGCCCTACAAGTCAGTTTTTCTTCTTGTGAAAAACATATCTGCAATAAAATTACAAACTGACACAAAAAATACAGCCCAAATCTTACAGTTTGCTAAAATTTCTCAATGGCTTGCCTGGCATGGCTTGCAAACATAACAATAAAGCCATAGGCCTCCATCCAATGTTACTGATTAGAAACCTTTCAACTTTACTGGTGGATATACTCCAAAAAGTAAGAAAAAGGAAGGACGGAAGGACGGAAAGAAGGAAGAGTAGACAGGCATTGAAATATCACAGTTGGAGAGCCAACACAGAATAAATCTAATCCAAACCTTATTATATCCAGCTGAAGAGCAATTCAGGAATAAATTGACATAATATATGCAAAATGTTTCCAAACATGCACTGGAGTTCTGCCTGAACTACAACAGGAAACTGTTGCAAATTCAAGAGCACTAAAGTAACATCGCACCACCTCACAACATTCCAAACCAGCTGATGGCTCCAAACAATTTTCAAGAGACTAGAACATGTCGCCGTAATCAGCTCAACACATGAGTGAAAATATGCCATCACTTGCATCACTTGCAGGTATAGCAGCGGTATGTGCTGCAGATGTGAGCTGAAGCAAATTATTTCACAGAAATTGTGTACCTGTTGACTGGTCATTTCTCTACCCACAAACAGAATTAGTGGCTGCTCCCACTGCATGCAGCATGGTGTAGATTTCAGATATCTGCCATGTACAATAGTAACGAAAGCTAGAAGATGGGCTTGCTACTATATGGAAAGAAGGTGCTACATAAACCAAAGTACATATCTCTTCAAAAAACCAACAATAGGCATCAAGTCATAACAGGCACTGTGCCTGTTCAACAAGATGGTCAAGTGGATACAAAACTACTGGATGGACTAAATTTCTAAGTTTCCCTTTTCCACAGATTTCCAGGAACCAATTTCCTAGAACCTGTTCCTCATTTATGCTTTATACTTGCATGTTTTGTACATGCATTGATCTGGGCTACCTTCCTGATGCAGAAGGAAGTGGATAGGAAAGCACACATAGAAAGCACATAGAAAATGGATAGGAAAGTCTGAAATAGCTACTATACTAATAATGGTATCAAAAACAGCAGGGATAAGCCTATGCAGGTGCTCAGGTGTGCTCTCTCTAGCCCTTGTACTACTCAATTGTGTTGAATAGTGCTGATTAACAGTACCAATGGCAGGACGTCAAAGCTAGTCAAGATTAACAGAAAATGTTGAGTCAGCGATGAACATGAAAGCAGAACTGCACTGGGCTCCTGAGAGAAGATGCCAAGATTAACCTTGTATCCACGCTGTTTCAATATTTCCCCATTACAGAATTGTGTGCAAAGGAGCCTATAATGTGCAACTATGCTGTTTTCATAAGCTGCCTGCTTTTGTAACCCTCACCCACATGGATTTTTCAAAAATGGATTCACTGGTTTATGGGGCATTTTCTGACGAAAACGCAAAAGTACAGGGAGGGATAAAAATGCCCACATCCACTGAACTGTTTATAGAAAAAGACTGAAAAATATTTCTAGAGCTTGAGATACTGCATTTGAAAATTAATTGGATAATGTTAAATGTTAGAAATTGGATGATTAATTCATTACCATAAACACTAATTCCATGCTGGAAGAAAGAGGGGATACAAAATCAATCAATCAATCAACCAATCAATCAAATCGACAAATTAGTTGAGTTCTTATTGTTAATTTGTTATTGCAAACGTTGCTTCTGGGACAGAATCGAATTTGCCGTCAATAAACATGGATTTATTTCCCCATGTATATTGCAAAGCCCATAATATAATTGTTACCTGGGAATTGTAAGAGTTCGACACACCTGGAAACTATTAGATTGGGAAAGCCTATTCTAAAGTACTGAATCCCATCTTTGTTATTGCTATGTGCCATCAAGTTGGCTTAGACAGGGAATGGGCAACATGCAGCCCACAGGTAACATTCAGCCCACAGGAATGTGTTTGTGGCCCTCTGGAGTTAAAATAAAAATAAACAATGTCCCAAAACGTCCTCCGGGAGCTGTAGGGTAGCTTTTTCATTAAGTTAACTTCCCCTGCTTCATTTTAGACCCAGAAGCATCCTTTTTTTCCTGCTAAAATAGGAAGAAAAAAAGGCATAAAATGGCATAAAATGAAGGCATCTGAGGGGGGGTTACTTTTTTACAAGAGGTCTCTTGGGGGATTAGCCTCCCACAGTTGCCCATTCCTGGCTCAGAGTTATGGAGCCCTGTGAATGAGAGCCTTTCAAAAAATCATATTAACAGTTCTGCTCTTGCAAACACAAGGTTATGTTTGTCTTTATTTATTCTCCTAACTTCACATTTCATGACTGCATGACTTTGCATGCAGCTTTGACATCCTTGCATAGAAATCAGAAATACCATCCTATGGCTGATTGTGACTTTGGTATTCAGTTTCATATCTTTACACTTGAGGATTATAGCTCATCCTTTCATAGCTGCCCTTACATGTCCTAATTATATTCTGATGATTTTTATTAATGGCTAAGCCAAGATATAGAAAATCTTTAATAACATCAATGTCTCATCATCAACTTAAAAGTTATGTAAATCTTCTGTGGTCATTACAGTATTTTTGTTTTTGCACTTTCTGTCGTTTTACACTTTCTGCCTCAACTTCATTCAGTCATTGCTCCAAGTCTTTGCTATTTTCTGCTAATAATATGGTGCTGCCTATAAACATCTTGAAGCATTGATAATTCTTATTCCAGTTTCCCCCTTCCTTCCTCCAGGTCTAACTCTATTTCAATATACATTTTGCCTATAAATTAAACAAACAAGGATGAAATGCTCCCTTCTGTGACACCTTTGCCAAGCAGAAACCATACCAATGCTCTATATTCCAGTCTAAAAGTGACCTTTTGTCCAGAGTAAAGGCTACACACACATTTTTGAGCAATTCATAATTGTTCATGTTCCACTAGTCAAAGGCTCTGAGATAATCCCTAAAGCACAGACTGATCTTCTGAAATTCTTTGGTGTGCTCCATTTGCCAATGCATATTTGCAATATGATCTCTTGTGCCTCTGAATCTAGCTTGGACATCTGGTGGATCTCATCCCATATATGGTAAAAGTCCTTGTTATAAAATTTTGAGCATCATTTTGCTTCAACTGGAGACTAATGTCATGGTTCAATGTTATTCCAATGCCTGTTGTTCCTTTCTCTTGAACTGAAATGGCTATTGAATGTTTCCAGACTGTGGCCCACTGTCTTGTTTTCCAGGGTTAGAAACTTCACTCAGGCATGGAAATCCACTGGGTGACCTTGGGCAAGTCACACTCTTCCAGCCTCAGAGGGCAAACTCCCTCTGAAAAAAATTTGGGAAGAATACTCTATGATACAGTTGTCTTAGGGTCACCATTAAATCAGAAATAACTTGAAGGCATACAACAACAACAAAGGAGAGACGTTAAAGTCTAGTAAGGATTTATATGTTTATTTCAGTTTACTACAAGTACAGTAACAAGTAGCTGGCAATAAGATCAGTAAGTAAATCAAAGGTGGAGAATTCTTCATCAGAAATGTTCTGAGGACTTCTCAGTATATGCAGAACATTTCTTTCTGTACCACTAGGTCACTGCATGCTCTCAGCCTCCCCGCTCCCTATCAAGGAGTACGATCTCCAAAGATCAATGGTACAACATGTGTTTTTTTGCTTTTTTAATTGAAGGGAATTTAACTTCTGAGTAGCTGTTTATAAGAATGACATAGACAAAGGATGGAAAGGTGTGCATTTAGCTAGTGATATCTTGGATGGGAAACCACCAAGGAATACCAGGTGCTGTAGGCCATATCTCAGACAAAATATAAACCTCTGACTAGTCCTTGCCTAAGAAAACCCTATGAAATTCATGGCGTTGACAGGTGATTTGAAGGAGTATTAGCATGTGTGTGTGCACACACGCACACACAAACAGAAAATTCTTTTAGTTCCAAACCCTTTGAAGTGTACTATCCACTGAAAAGAGGAGTTGGTATAATGGTTGGGAAAAGTGGGGTGGGGAGGAAAGAAAAAGAAAGAGAGAGAAGGAGAGAAGCAGGGAGGGAGAAGATATTATTTTTTATTTAATTATTCAAGTCTTCCCTCCACATTCATGTGTTTGACCTGTGTGAATTTAATTATTCATGAGGCACATGCTCCCCCTCCCCCATTTTCCTCCTCCTAGCCCTTGCATTCCTCACCCCAGGCTTGTGAGGCTTGTATTTAAATGAAACCTTTTTTCCTTTTGGGTGAGCAAAGCGCTCTCCCACTGTCGAAGGCATGGCCTCTCTGCCATATGGTTGCACTTTCTGCTGTGTAATGGCTGCTGATTGGTCATAACTCTCTTTGCTTCTACCCCTTCCTTTTCAAGATGGCCACCAGAAGTAACTAGAAGGGAAGACCTCTGCTCTTCTCACTTTGAGGGGAAAGTACTGGCAAGCCTTTTAGGTGACCTTTTTTCTCCCATCCCCCAACACTGGGGCCAGAGGCAAAGGAATGGGAGGAGGAACCTCCAGAGGGTAATGGAAGAGGAATTGTGAGAGAGGAAGTTATTCATGGTTTTTCCACTCTCATAAGGATTCTGTGCCCTGAACTGTCATGAATGTGGAGGGGCTACTGTGCTGTGAACAACTGTGAACTGTGTAGTACGCAAACATGCTAGAGGATTATGAAGGAATATGCAGCTGTCTCTATTTATCTGCAAGAAGAACTAGCATTAATGCTATTCTGGGGCCATTTTCTATTTCCAGTCCTAGCTGAAGGAAATTTCCCCAATAAAAGGCCATTATTTGTGTTAGCCACTTTACAGACAGCTGAAGTATGTCCCTTGAGTGCTGCAGTGGTCCTTGCAAGCAGATTTTCTATACCTCACACTATCTATAGACGTGAGAAGTGCTATGGCTTATAACAATGAACCTGGTGCCAGCTAGGCCTTTGCTGGGTATAACCTTTAAAATCCTACACGGCTTGGGTCCAGACTATCTAAAAGACCACACAAGCCAGACTGAATTCTCAGATCTTTGGAGGGAGAGCTTTCTCTCTGCCCCATCACCTTCACAAGCACAGCTGGTGAGGACGCAGGCGACAGCCGTCTCAGTGGCTGATCCCAGACTAGGGAAATCTCTCCCATGGGAGATCTGATTAGCCTCCCCTCTGTTCTCGTTCCACTGGCAGGCTATGACTTTATTTAGTTAGGCCTTTGAGTGATTTTCATCATATGGCAGAACAGTATTCAAAGTGGTGTGTTCAGTTCTTATTTTATATGTTTTAAATGTATTTTAAACTGTTTCTAACTTTGTGCTTTCAATAGACTTGATATTTATTTATTTTTTTAAGTTTGGTAATAGTATAGTTTTAGCTAAACTTTTATTTTAAAATTTTTAAGCTATCTAGGGTCCCTTGGAAGGAGAAAGGTGAAGTAATAATGGAATAAACAAATGAGAACAGGTGAAAAGTTGTTTCCCACCACATTGGTCTACTGTGGAATTATGATTCCATTAGTGTGGCTGTCACAGTGTAAACTAACCTAAGCTTCTTGTAGAGAAACAGATTTCCTTCCCAGGTAAAAGTCTTCATTCAGAGAATACTTCTTAGCAGTGCAATACCACCAAATGTTTATGCCATCTTTTCCTGCATTACATGACTTATACTGCTGGAATGAGCATTTACCTCCCAGCTCAATCAGCTTTTTCATAAATAGATTCATTCCTGATTCAATGCCACTCAACAAGTATAGTCCACATGTCCTGAAAGGTACTCAGTTTATTAGTAGTATAATGCGTTGACCATTTCCCTACTGTTGAACTTCAAATACTTTGTAAGTGCACAATCTCGTCAAGCTCATCACTGAACTAAAGCAACAGCATTCTGAGACTGGATACCACAGTGTCATTAAAGCTGTATTTTGCCCATGATAGTTACTAGCAGTAAGCCTTGACATGACAATGTCATAAAACGCCTACTTTGGAAGTCTAGTATGTGAATTTTGCAACAGAAATCTATTCTGGGGTGGTACAATATCCCAATACACTCATTTTCTATACTATTTAAATTTTTTAATGAGTTGTTTTTAATTTATGTGTATGTGTGTGTTACCAAGTTGCTTTAGTGCACTGATTACCATGATAAATCCACAGAGACAAGTTAGAAATTAATTACAAGTCTTCTTCAAGGAATAATCCTATGTTTATACTTTGTAATCACTTCAATTTAAGTGACTTTTTACTGTATTAGTTGCTTTCTAGATACTCAAAACTTCAGTAAAAAAACAATTGTTTATCTGTCTATTCATCTTTTGTGACTGCAGCTGTCCCGATGAATTTATAGTCTACTTATCGGTCCTTTACAGCAGTTTTCCAGGGATATGATTCCTATATTCATTTTCATGAGCTCCTCTTAGTGTTGCTGGGTGTAAAATAGGACAGGGCTTGTTACACAGGATCTACATGTTGAAATTCTCTCTTCTGTCCCACCCAGATACAGGAAGTCTGTCCATTTTCTCAGCTGGTAAGAAGGTCGGCAAAGGTCCCTTATTTTAAGCAATGCACCTTATTTGAGTGCCAGAAATATTTTACTTTACATAGACTGAATGGAATGTAAAAAAAACCCCTCCTTTATATTGAGGGATGGGCCATTTGGGAAAAAATGAGACCAAACTGTAGGAGCAAGCAAGACTGTGGCATGCATCTGAAGTTCACTGCCAGTGTAGACTATTAGATCTCCCATCCCCTTCTCCTCTTCTTAAAGCTAAAGATGGTTTCTCCTCAGCACCTCAGTAGCCCATCAAACTGGATGAAGGAGGAATAGACTAAAATCTCTCTTTGGCTTACGCATAGAGACTGTATGGCTACTTTCTGTTAGTCTGGACATACAGGACATTCCAGGCAGAAGTTCATTGACTGCATGAGTAGCTGAACCAACAAGTCACAGTTTCTTTTTCAGCCTGTGGGAATCAAAAAGTTTGCTTCAATGAGCAATATTCCATATGTGCAATTTGCACATATCTACTCAGAAATAAGCCCCAGTACCTTAGTGGAGTTTACTCTCCAGATGAATGTGTACAGGAGTGAAGTCTAAATTGGATATCATAATGGGCTCTTGGAAATTAATCACTTTATGTATGATAGTCATTTTTTTTCCAACAGTATTACTTTAACAAAGTTCAACCCATTTATCTCCTGGAGCTGAAGATGTATTCTATTATTTTTCTATATCCCCAATTTTATCCTAACAACAATCTCATGGGATAGATTAAGCCATGAGGATGTGATTGGCTCATGGTGACTGAATCACCACGGGAAAGCTGAGAATGGAACCTTACAAACATATAATGTGAATTATAGAATCTTAGAACTGTAGAGTTGGAAGTGATCCAAAATTCATCTAATCTAAGCACCTGCCAGTGCATGAATCCGCACTAAGGCATGGCTCATTTTGTGTTGCATACTGCTACTCCAACTCAAATAGGATACCGTGTAACTCAAAAATCTACAGAAAGGGTGAAAAAAATCTATGGTTTGAAATATGTTCTCTGCAAAGAAAAGCTAATGTGTTTGGGGCTTCTGTGATCACCTGAGTGAGCCCATTAAACTCAAGCTGGATTGTTATTCAAAGTGTGGATCTGAATGTAAATGTTATTGGAGCTTACTATCTGTTGTTTTGGGGCGGCCCAAGGTCAAATGCTTTTGTAGAAAAAGTTTTTTCAATTCTGTACTTCACAGTGATGAAGGAACTCTGCATTCTGTAAACTGACCCAAATCTGAAATTCAGGTTAGTCTAAACTCTAATTAGAGTTGGCAAGCATTTTTGATATGCTTAAGATGGATTCAGGACATGTGTCAACTCCATCCAAGTATGGATTTTCATAAGAACTAATGTGTGTAATCAGATAATTTCTGTTTACAGAATCTGGATATGGGTTGAGCATCCATTATTCTGAAATCCAAAATACTCCAAAATCTGAATTTGTCCACATGCCTGGCTGAAATAGTGACACCTTTGCTTTCTAACGGTACAAATGTACACAAACTTTGTTTAATGCACAAAATTGTTGAAAATATTGTGCAAAATTACCTTCAGGCCATGTGTAAAAGGTGTATATGAAACATAATTGAATTTCATGTTTAGACTTGAGTCCCATCTGCAAGATATCTCATTATCTATGTATATGCAATTACAGATATTCCAAAATCTGGAAAAAAATCCAAAATCCAACACTCCTGGTCCTAAGCATTTCAGATGAGGGATATTCAACCAGTAATATGTTAATTTTACAGAAAAGCACATGTCTAAATTAACTTTCATTTGGTACTTATAGAGAATGCATCATGTCAATAGCTGATTGTCAGCTCTCTGAGTCATACATTTCAAGTGTCCCTTATTACTATTTTGAAAACCTGATAACCTTGCCTGGCAAGCCTAGATCAGCTTTTAGTAAACTGTAACAATAGTGAACGAAAAAAAATATTATTCATCATTTCAAACAAACAAACAAACAAAAAAAGAATTGCCTCCATCCAAAAAAAGCCTATCCTAAAATTCTTCATAGCAACAAATAGTAATTTGGAAGGACCCCCTGACAACAAACAGCTTTTGCAAACTTGGGGTAATACAGTATTTTTTTAAAATAGAAAAGACTGTGTGCCTCTCCAAGAATTCATTTCCTTCATTTCCTGGGAAAGAGTGCTGTATCACTTCAGCAAGTTTTGTGGATTGTTCCCTTAATCCTGCAAATCTAAATGTTCAGAGCAGAGATACTTTGCAAGAACAAGTAAACAGAGATTTTATCTGTATATGCTCGATTGTTCCCTGGATTTATAGTTTGTATTATATTAATGAAATTTCATTTAGCCACAGTGCTGACGACCCAAAGCATCTTCCTAATTTGTAAATTAAGCATGCTGCTTCATTCATTACGCAAGCAGACTTTCTGCTTGATTCACGAAATTGGCAACATCTCCGCCTAATTCATATAACTGCACAATTGAAAGCACCATCTCTCTGCCTAATCCATTTAATAAGCAGTGTTTCATCACAACATGAGAAAACTTCCATGAAGTAAGTTGAATTACGAAAATAACTATTAAACAATCCAAGGCTCATACATTCCCTAAGAGGAGGAAGAAGCAAACATGCCATTTCAGAACAGAATCCTCAAACAGTTCCTCCTTGCTCCAGTTTGCCCTTCTCTCCTCTGCTTGTGGAACTAGTTAAGCTTTCACAGACATACTCTAAGGCTGGAATCCTCTTGATGCCTTGTAACAGTGTAAGTGAAAGGTTTGCTAATATAATTCCTTCTTGTTGATGTTTTTGGCATTGTACAGGAAACTATCCAATATCTCCTTGCGCAACGGTTTTCCCCAGACAACACAACAGCTGCCAGAGGGTGCCAGATACTGCTTCCCTGGACTAAACAAACACTAATTGGCCAGGCAGGTGTATCAGAGAACTCTATTTTGTTGTTGCCATCCTGGACCTCTTGTGCAAGTACGCTCATCAAGCTTTTTATATTCTGTTAGAGAACCTCAGTTTGAGCACCACCCCCGATCCAGGTGACCTGCATTATACATAAAAATACAGAAACACCATCCTCAAATCAACCAACCAGCTCACCAAAAGCAGGTGTCCTTCACTATCCAGCAAGAAAGATACTGCAAACCACAAATTTCCCTTTTTCTCCAGCTCAGATTTGTGCTGCTTTTGGAGAAACTCAGAAGCAAAATCTCTCATCTGTTCCTGGTCTCCTCAAAGCTATAAGACAAGTGCGAGAAATCCCTGCCTCTCTTATTTGAGATCTCCATGCCTACCAGAGGACATTTGAGAGGGAAATGTATATAAATATTTTAAAAAGGTAGACAATGAAGCAATGACACGCAGACTTTATACAAGGAGAGGCTATGTGTTGACAAACAATTTGTGACACCTGTAACAGAAGGGAGTGAGGGAGGGAAAATTAACTTCCCCAAGACAGACATTTTGCGAAGGCACCCAGCACAACTTTTGTAAACACTCAACTCTTAGAGTTGAGTTGAATGATTTTCTGTGAAATGAAACATAGCCCTTTGTATCTTGAGAGACACAAAGAGAGAGTTAAGAATCCAGTTTCTAGTGTCTTTTGGAAAACAAACGATCTCCCTGGTTAGTATCATAAGAGGCCATTCTGTTTCTCTGCCCATCATTATCTCTCATAAATGGAAAATCCAAACATTTCACAATCAAATAAAAGATGCTACTTTAATCAATGTCATCTAAATAAACCTCTACAATGTTCTGACAAAGCCTGGGAGTGGAAGTAACCCTGAGAAGCAGGCCAGCCTTAACAACAGGTTGCCAAAGGAACCTAGGAGTTCTGGGTCAGAGAGGAGCTGAGCCCATTGGTGCATGGGAGGAGCTGAGCTTTCTAGAAAGGAGCTCTATAAAAGGGAATGGCTTACATTTTTGAGGCAGATTGCTTCAGGGACAGAAGGATGGGAAGGTTACTGATAACAGTCTGGTTTTCTTCAAGGTCTAGCAAGAGGTAGAGGAAAGACCAAATCACTTCTGAGTAAGTTAGAAACTGAGACCCTGACTTAGGGATTAGGACTTTGAAGAGGGGAAGTTAAAGGTCTGAGTAGGAATGAAAGCTTTGTACCTGAATACTGGGTTGAGCTGAGGAAGCTGGCTAGATATTTTGTAAGTTCTATTTTACCTGTATATACTTATAATACCCAATGCCTTTTCCTTGTTTGTTATTTTAATGAAGACTACATTCTATTTTTATAACCTCTGACTCAGCAGAGTACTTTTCTTCAGTTCTGTTTTGATGGAAACATGCTACCACAGATGAACAGGTTACTAGACTGTAACTGTGGTTCTTCGAGTAGGTATCTGTGAACTCACACAAATGAGTTCTCTGAGCCTGTGCAAAGGGAAGTTCGAAACTGCTAGAGCCTAATGACAAACATTTTGGCGGGAACCTCACCCATGTCCCCAGAGGCAATAAAGCTGAATTCTTGCCTAAATGGTTAGTTCTTTTCTTCTGCTGCAGCAGCAGCATCTAGGAGCCTTCTATCCTTCAGTTAGTGATCTCCTCTGGCTTCAACTTCGGACTGTCTTCCCAGTTTTCAGCTTGTCCCTCCCCAATCTTTTGGCTTAGATATTTGGCTTTGGTTTAAGCTTCTGGTTTGACTCAGCTCACTCACAACTTCTCTCTTGCATTTCTGGCCTGCCACTGAAGGGCCTCCGCAGCCTTCTTTAAGCACTGCACTTCTTGTGGTGGTAAGATACCCGACAAGACAGCCACTCTAAGGGCCTCCTTTGCTTAGGGGAAGGGTATAATGTTGGGCATGTGTCCACTGCCGCAGCAGAAGAAAAGGAACTAATTGCTTTGACAGGAACCCGGCTTTATTGCCTCTGGGGATGGGCGAAGTTCCTACCAAAATGCTTGTCACTAGGCTCTAGAAGTTTCCAAATATCACTCTGCGCAGGTGCAGAGAACCCATTTGTGTAAGTCACAGAGACCACGAAAAAAAATATCAAATCACTTTGTGTAAGTCCAGAGAGGCTTCACTCCTTCTCCACTAACGTGATGGATTTGAGAGGGGAAAGCAGGGTTACAAGAAGGAGGAGGGGCAGGGCGATATAGAGAGGCTTGGAAGGCAGCAACCATCTCCAGTCTGAGAAAAGGAAAAGCAGTCCTGACCGCTCCAAAAAATTTTTTTTCATATAATAATATTGGACATTGCAGTTTTACAGATGAGAAAACACTTACAAGTAAATTACTACTAATTCTCTACTGGGACAGAAATGTCAGAACTTCCGAAGCAATAGTCATTGCCCTCTGATACAACATAAAACCTTCACAACATGTTAGCCATGTTCCTTAACACACTGTCCCTGAGCCACTGATTTCTATATTCCCAGAGGAAAAGAACTCATCACTTTTTTCCTCTCTTTCTACTATGAACATCCCTCAGTTCAACTTGAGTAATTTAAAAAACTTGGCTCACACAGGTGTGACATTTACAGAATAGACATTTCAAGCCTAAAACATTATCCCAGCTCATATTTTATCTTTTTTTAAAAAAAATGTAGCCCAGATGACACATTTCCTGCTGAAAGTGATTAAAAGACTGATTATCTGAAGAGGCCTGAGTAGATTTAATAGTAGGGAAGTGGCTATAAGGGAACGAGGAATTTAAGGAAGATCACCTTAAATTATTTGCCAACAATAATTATATAAATGTGCAGAGATAATTTTGTAAATTATTAAGACACTGAAAATCCATATATATTCCTTCCAAAATTATTATTGTAATCTAAAGTCTCTAACAGATTTACAAAACCATACAACTCACTGAAGTATTATATGAGCACAGAGATTTTCAGTCACATAATGAACACTTAACTCTCGAAATCAATGCACTGAAATCAATGAAACTTAGGACTGGTTCACACGCTACGAGTCTCCTATGTGCAAACAGCCACAGCGCTTTCCTGGAGATGCACATGCTTGTAATGGCATGAGAACCTGTGAACAATATTGCAACTTCAGAGTGATTATTACAGCTGGAAATATCATTGTCCTCTGGCAAACATGAAAAGTGACCAGCTTCCCTCTCAATTTTAAAGCTAGAGAGGTGAGTGGGGACCTTCCTTGTAGTTGTCTGGATTACCCCAATCACAGAATCATAGAATCATAGAAATGTAGAGTTGGAAGAGACCACAGGGGCCATCCAGTCCAACCCCCTACCATGCAGGAATACCCTCAAAGCACTCCCGACAGATGGCCATCCAGCCTCTGCTTAAAAACCTCCAAGGAAGGAGACTCCACTACACTCCAAGGCAGCATATTCCACTGCCGGACAGCCCCGACTGTCAGGAAGTTCTGACAATCCCCTCCCAACCTTCAGAAAGTGGTTGACAGTCCTTCATTGTCAGTCAACAATAGCTCAAACCTCACAATTTCTACACACCCTTTCTCTTGAGAAGAGTCAGGTGGAGAGCATTTGATGTCACTTTCTGGATTGTGGAGCATGCCCTGTGCCTATAGGCAGAAAGTGCCAGAAGAAGCAGTTACAGGTGAATCAAACACAGCTAGTCAAAAGAGTTTATCAAGGTTGAAGAGTGGTACAGTAACAAAGCCTCAGCCATTCTAGAATCCAGCAGTAACAATAACTGATGCCACAGGACAAAGAAATATACACTACAAGCCAGTCCGGACATCAATAATCCAAATACATTCAATTGCAAGAGCAAGAGCATGTGTATTTTTATACCACTTATCAGCTAAGTGCTCTCTAAGCAATTTACAATGTGTTAGCTAATTGCCGCCAACAAGTTGGGTACTCATTTTACCAATCTACGGAAGGATGGAAGGCTGAGTCAACCTGGAGCCCGGCAGGATTGAACTCACAACCTTGTGACTGCAGTATCGGCATTTAACCACTGTGCCACCAAGGCTCCTGGTGGTGCAGTGTAGGAGGAAACACACAAAGCCAGGAAGAATTCAAAGTTGAGAACAACAAAAAGTCCCAGAAGCTGCGGTGGGATTTATAGCAGTCTGATCTTGGAACACCAGGTGCGTGACTGCTCAGCGTTTCTTATTTAAGAGACATTGGCTCCTCTTCTGCTGTTCCTTGTCATGATGACAGTCCACAAAGGATGATGTCTCCTCAGTATCCCTCAACTCCAGCTAAGGTGAACACCAATCTTGCTGGGATTCCACATTGGTTTCATCAACCACTAGCTGCTCAGATTTGGGAGAATCCATCATCTGAAACCAAAGACTTTTCAGTGAGCAGCTTCATGCAGCAGCACTCTGTAGCACATGTATCCCCAAGCTTTGCCAAGAGAAAGGGTAGGAGAAGCATCAATTTATTGGAATTTCCAATTCCCTCCAGAAATACAGAAAGGGGGCTGGGGAATTTTTTTTTTTTTTTTTTTTACTTGGCACAAATTCTGTACTGTGGTGTTAATGCCTATCAGGTCTTTCTAAACCTGTCTTGAATTTTTTTGATTTCTCATATAAAATAAAAGAAAACATGCAGGATCAGATTAAAGACCTGTCCTGTTTAGCACTGTTTTCGAAAAAGCCCAACAGGTGCCCGTAGAAAGGCTACAAACAGGATATGATCATAGTATGAGTATTGCACTTATTTTCATTTGTACAATGCCTTGAGTCCCAGAATTTTTTTGGAGGGGGGGGATACATAAAACTAATAGTAACAGTACTAACGGTAGCCCCTTCCTACTCATTATCTCAAGCAATGACTATTCTGAAGCAAACTGGAGAAATAAATCAAATTGGGCTATTTGAACTGATTCTTGCTTGTGGTTATTTTTAGCAAACCTTTTTCAATTATGTCAATAACTATTATTTTTACCTATGCATTGTATCATAAGGTAACTGATTATTCACATGACAACAGTAGCCATGCAGCAAATAAAGAATATACAGGAGAAAAAACAAAACAAAGAAACAAAAATCCAGTGTTTTCAGTCTATAACCGCTACAAGTATTACAAAAAGCCATGCAGTGCACACGTGAAGATTCATATAATAAAATAATTCTTGTTTCAGCTGAATGAACTGAATGAAGTGTTGACAGTACCCAAACACAGTTCTTCATTCTTTAAATAATTTATCTGCAGTAGAAATCAATGAAAATCTAATGGTATTCTGTTGTATCTGAAACAAACCAGTGGAAGCTCAGCTCAGACAGTGCTACTCCCCACTCCATCTGTATGTAAGAGAACAAGGTTCCATAAGTGACAAAGATAAAGGCACCTCTCAATGGCTGACAGGAGAGAATCTTATAAGCAGAAAAACTGATAAAACATTTTCTCACATTTTTGGTATCAAGACAATAATGACACGTTTACGAGTATCAAACATTTACAGGAACAGCACATTTACAGAATATTTCGCCATCTTTCTCCACTAAATAGAATGATAACTTGCTTAGCTTCCATATGGGAAGTAAGATGTTTTAGCACTTTTTTTTAATGACCCTGTAAGTATAGTTTTCAGATAGCACTCATGGCAGCATATTAAAGCCATTCTTAACATATGCAAAACTATTATGTCTTACCCACCTCTCCCTATGGATCGAGGCAGGGAAAAACAACTGATCAAAATACAATAGATTGACACATAGCCCCAGTTAAAAAACACATCGAATCATAGAATCATAGAATCACAGAAATGTAGAGTTGGAAGAGACCACACAGGCCATCCAGTCCAACCCCCTACCATGCAGGAATATCCTCAAAGCACTCCCGACAGATGGCCATCCAGCCTCTGCTTAAAAACCTCCAAAGAAGGAGACTCCACTACACTACGAGGCGGCATATTCCACTGCCGGACAGCCCTGACTGTCAGGAAGTTCTTCCTGAGGTTCAGGTGGAATCTCCTTTCCTGCAGCTTGAATCCATTGCTCCTTGTCCTGGTCTCTGGAGCGGCAGAAAACAAGCCCTCTCCCTCTTCTACATGGCATCCCTTCAAATATTTAAACATAGCTATCATGTCCCCTCTTAACCTTCTCTTCTGCAGACTGAACATATCCAGCTCTCTAAGTCTATCCTCATAGGGCTTGGCTTCCAGGCCCTTCACCATTTTGGTCGCCCTCCTCTGGACCTGCTCCAGCTTGACCATGTCCTTCTTGAATTGGGGTGCCCAGAACTCAACACAGTATTCAAGATGAGGTCTAACCAAAGCAGAGTAGAGTGGTACCAGTACCTCCCTCGATCTAGACACCATACTCCTATTGATTCAGCTGAGAATTGCATTGGCTTTCTTGGCTGCCGCATCACACTGCTGACTCATGTTCAGCCTGTGGTCTATTAAGGCTCCTAGATCCCTTTCACACGTACTGCTATCCAACCACGTGTCCCCCATCCTATATTTCTGCATTCCATTTTTTCTACCTAAGTGTAGGACCTTACACTTCTCTCTGTTGAATTTCATTTTGTTAGCCTTGGCCCAGCTCTCCAATCTATCCAGGTCATTTTGAATTTTGATCCTGTCCTCTGGCGTATTAGCAACCCCTCCCAATTTGGTGTCATCTGCAAATTTGATGAGCATGCCCTCTATTCCTTCATCCAAGTCATTGATGAAAATATTGAACAGCACTGGGCCCAGGACAGAACCCTGTGGCACCCCGCTAGTCACTTCTCTCCAGGATGAAAAGCAGCCATTGGTGAGCACCCTTCGGGAACGGTCAGTCAACCAGTTACAGATCCACCTGACAGTAGCTCTGTCTGTAAACAGGACAGTAGCACATGACATCAGTTAAAAGAGCGTATAAAACCAATACACTGCATTGTCCAGATCTGTGGGAGCTGAGTTCCAGGACCCCCTTTGAATTCCAAAAAATGCAAATGATCATGTCCTATATTGTTAAATAACAACATGCAGGTGGATGCATCCACATTCACATCACCACCATTTTAAATATAGGACATGACTTCCCAAGGTCAGTGGAAATCAGAACCAAAGCTTGCAGACCCAAAGAGTCCACTGAACATACATACATACTAAAATCTATTAATTCTTACTTTAAAACTTATAATTTAAAAACCATCTGGATATTGCTGGAAAGGCTAGCCTTTACAGCTGTTTTGAACTCAAGCAGTATATCTAGCTGATGAGATTCTACAAACTGGGCGCACCTGAAGAAAATGTCTTCTGGTTGTCAGCCTTCTTTTGGCTGATTAAAGTAAACATGCCAGAGGACCTGTGTGTACAGGGTAAATCATACAGGAGAAGGTGATCCTGTAGGTTAGCATAGATGCAAACCATGTAGGGCTTTTACGGTAACAACCAACACTTTGTGCCTTGCCTGCAAACTAACTGACAGTCAGTGGAGTTATTTTAATCTTGATGTAACACCACTCCAAGATGTGCCAGTAACTAATCTGGCTGCCGCGTTTTCAACTAACTCAAGTTGCCAAACTTGGTACAAAGATAAACCAATATACAGAGCATTGGAGAAGCCCAGCCTTGAGATTACCAGTATGTGCACTACCACCTTTAGATTTTCTGGCACTAGGAAGAGGTGCAGCTTGTATAAGAGGAGAAGCTGATAGTAAGCACTCTTGCCTTCATATCTGCCTAGGCTGTCAGTCTTTTGGGAGAGTGTAATCCCATACAGAAGTGGTTGACCCCCCTTTAAACCCAGCTTAGGACCCTTGCCATTAAGCACCTCCATCTTCTCCAGATTCAGCTTCAAGTTTTTTTTCCTCACCAACTCACCTCCTCCAGGCATTCATTCAGAGGAGACACATTCTGCTTAGCTGATGCTATTTTTGAAGGCATGAAGAAGTCTATTTGGGTGTCACTGGCATACTAGCAACACCCCACTCATGTCTCCAGATAATCTCTCTTGGTGGTTTCATGTGGATGTCAAATGGCAGTGGAGACAGAATGGCCCTTTGTCATATGCCATATAACAGCTCCTTTTTTTGAGCAGCTTAGTCTAAGCACTATCATCTGGAATCTATATGAGAGACAGGACCAGAATCACTGAAGCAAGTACTCACACCATTCCCAAATCATCCTCCCTGCCAAGTGGAAAAAATACTTTGCAAGACGTAAGAATATTTTACACATTCTTTTGTAGAAGCTGCCATCCACCACCACCTCTAGCTGTGGAACAACACTAGGATATTCAGCATACTACCAAGAATCTAAGGGATGGCCAGGTTGCAAACCCAGCTTTTGATAGGAAACCCACACAGAAACACAATATTAGGGGAAAGAAACACAAGTTCCCACCACTAAAGGTGACCCCTTTTCTGAGAAATGCCTCAAATTGTTCCTTTCTCTTAGAAAACCCAGTGGTTTGTCCTAGTTTCTCTGCATATAATTAGGACAGAGAATGTGAGGAGGTCTTTGTGCTCAAAAGTCTAAACAAGGACCTTTGGGATTTTTTTTTCCCCCAATGGTATTTTAGCTCTCACCCTTGAAAATGGTAAAGGTGGTATTTCTGCAAGGATAATAATATATAACAATAGCCATCAGTTTTGAAAATGCCTTTGAAATAAAAGTTTCCAGGATAATTGATTAATAGATGAAACTGGCTCACAGGCAATCCTAAATGAACAAAAGCTCAGTTGTTACTCTGCAAACATATACATGCATGCAGTACTTTTGAGGTTCTGAAATGGATGAAGCATTTATGAGGAGCTTCTAAAAGCATACTAATAAATGTAAATCCAGTTGATAGAACATGGTTGCATTGTACCTGCATTAGAAAATGAGGCACAAAATGAGACTCACAAGAAGATCACCAGTTCTTAGCATTTGTCTTTAATTTTGTCTTCTTGCCTTTCCACAAAATATTTCTTTGTAACATAAACATGTAGAAAGACAGCAGAAAGATTGGGTTCCTGATGGCATACACAGAGTCTTGACATAGAACAACAGTATACAAATAGGGTCTTTGCTGAAAGTCAGAAAGTGGAATCAGTGGCCACAGTCCATCTCCCATTTTCCATGTGTGTGTTATTCATGAATTGTTATAGGGAAATTGCTCCTGTCCTCCTGTAGAAGTAAATTATCTACATGAGAGGCCAGAATCTACTTGGATTGAAAATGTTTGCCAAATTCACTCAGTCTTGAGATATCAAAGACACCCAGCACCTTCATCATATCCACCAAATATCACAATATGTTTTTCCTCCAGTTGCCGTTAGACTCTACCCCAACAGCACTGAGATCCAGTCACTGAACTCCCAGGAGCTTTCAAGGACTGTTTCAGCTCTTTAAATCTCAAGGTCTGACCAGCAGGTGCCGGATTAAGATACACATGTAGTGATTGTTGTATGCTTTCAAGTTGTTTGTTATGGCAACCTTAAAGCAAACTTATCATGGGGGTTTCTGGGGTTGAGGTGTGCAACACACCCAGAGGGTTTCCATGACTAGTGGAGAACCAAATCCTGGTCTCCAGGGTCTGTAGTCAAACACTCAAACCCCTACACCATGTTGGGTCTCAAGATAACCATATGTCTTCTTTTATGGAAGAGAATCCTCTATCTGAAGGAATGGCAGAGGGCAGGCTCTCTTCTGAAGGTATGTTCTATTTGAAGGGATGTCAAATCCAAGTATGATTTGTTAGGAAATCCGGTACTTTGATGTTGCCTGTTCACAGCATCTGGTCAGGTGAGTCAAAAAGCAACAAGCCACCCAGTTACAGTACAGGTTAGATGTACTGTAATTCTCTTTCTCTTACAATAATTATTTCTAATGTTGCATCTGTACACATGAATTAGCATACGCAATTTTAGGAAAATTGGTTCCTCTTCTGTGGTAATTAACATCTTCTTTTTCAAGAATGTGTGATCTGCCACCCTATGAAGGCTAACTGTTCAAACCTCCCTTATGCAAAGCGGAAGGGCTCCTAACACACTCACTAACCTAAGTTTGCCTAATCATGTTCAGCAAGCGTATCATCAAGGTCAAGGTTTTATTGACTTGTACTCAAAGAAAATTGAAGACCAAGAAATTTTCACTTTAAGCTCTTTATTTGTATAGTGAAAGTATATCTGAACCAACTAGCACTAGAGTGAAGTGATATAATGTCATGACCAAAAACTGCAGGAAGGAAGAGTAGAATAATGAATTCCTGCAAGTGTGGCAGAGTCAGTTACCTCCTATAAAAATAATATAAGGAAAGGAACAGTGTGGGTTCTAAGAAAAGCCATGTTTCAAAGTGTAAAGGAAAGGTGTAAAGGAACTGCTTGTGCTAGTTAAATGGTAATATTACTTTTACTTGATTATAAACTTAAGAACTGTATTATTAACAATGCATTATTATTTAACAATTGCATTGTTTAAAAGAAGTAGCTTTTAATTTCTTCTCAAAACAGTGATTTCTCTTCTAAAATTAACTTAAATAAATAATCAAATCAAATAATTATGAAGCCATTGTGAGCCCCTCTCATGCTGAAAGAATAGGAGTGAAAATGGAACAGCAAAAGCTAAGATAAGCTTTCTTTCTAGGAAAAAAATTCTTGTACTGATATAGGAACCACTGTTGCTGCTCCTTTGACTATTTCTAGATGAAAACCAAGCATAAAAATAATTAACTTTCAATGACAATTACCAAAAAAAAAAAAAAAAAAATAGCAAGGGTTGAAGTTGATGTAATCATTGTTTAGAAACAATGTTCTTAAGATACACAGCCAAATACAAACATTTGTCTAAGATGATTAACTAAATAGCAATCTGTATAGTAAGAACTGGACATCTCTTCCATCATTTAAATTGGACGCTAAAAGAAGCAGCATCTTTTACTGGGAAGTTCTTAAACAACTAGCCACTGTGCTGAAGCTTAGTAAATGTCTATTATAAAAGCTGAAATAATCTGAGTAATCAGTAATCATAGTGAAATTGCCATAGCCATCTAGCAAGAACGGAATTTATATTACAAATATTGAGACAGATATAGAGGGGTGCAATGATACAAGGCACTGTGGCTTAACAGCTTGTAAGAGACAAGTGAGCAACATCAGCCTTCCTGCACTGCTCCCATCTTTGAATTTTTACAAGCTCTACTTCTGTTTGGGTACTGCTGTGGTTGGCAGGCCTAAATACTCTAAAGGCATCATATCCTGTCTGACCTAGGAAGCTAAGCAGGGTCAGCTCTGGTTGGTATTTGCATAGGAGACCATCAAAGAATACCAGGTGCTATAAAGCTATACTTCAAAAGAACAAGCTGACAAAACCACCTGTGAGTATTCCTTGCCTAAGAACACCCTTAGAAATTCATGGGGTTGCTACAAGGTGACAGGTGACCTGAAGGAGCATGTGCACGCATGCACGCACACAGATTCTCTGGTTTCAAACCCTTCAAAACATACTATCCACTGAAAAAGGAGGTTAGTAAAAAGAGGTGGGAAAGAGGGGACAGAAAACTAAATAGAGTGGTTTGGAAGCAAATTTTTTCACTTAATAAATACTGTGAACAATTGTGTGAACTGTGTACTGTGTAAATATGCTAGAACATTATGAAGGAACATGCAACTGTTTCTACTTATCTGCAAAAAGAATGCTAATTCTGAGGTCATTTTCTACTTCTACTACTTGAAGGCACATACAGACACATACACACACATTGCAGCAGTTATCTCTATCTTCTCCCCTGTCTACCCAGCCACTTACTCAGGGATACCAGCACAGCCAATGAGAGCAGATACAAGAAACTGAGAGAGGGAGACCATCTGGAGCCCTCCAGGCAGGTAGGGATCTCAAACAAAAGTGGCCATGGGAAACAGGGTGAGATTGAGTCAAACAGCTAATTAGATTGGAGTTCCCAGACTTCAGTGAGACTGTTTCCTTGGGAATTCTGGGAAGAATAACAGGATTGCTGGATCTTGTTACACCTCAGTCTATCTGGGAACATTCACACTACACAGTTACAGCATTCAAATTCTATTTTTAACTGCCATGGCTGCATCCTACAGAATCCTGGGGTTTACAGCTGTGTGAGGCATTAGAGTTCTCTGGCAAGCAATTCTAAATGTGTAATGAAACTACAAATCCCAGGATTCCATAGATGGAGCAATTGCTATTAAACTGGAATTGTGGTGCTGTAATTGTGCAGTGTGAAGTGGAATAACAGGAAGATGTAAGAAACAAAAAGCTCTTTCTTCTCTCCTTCAATCCACACATTGCTGATCTCAGCAGTTTCAGCTCCACAGGATGATTTGTAGCCTGTTACTCAAGGTGAGTCCCATGCCCAAATAGGTATGACAAGAGAAAAACATTGCTTCCCTTCTTGTCTTCCCTCTGCCACTGAAGGAGAATAAAAATATGCTTGGGTGATTTATGTCTATTTACTTTACTTCCCCCTTCAAACTTAGAGGTCATTTTATTATTTATTGTCATGCACTGGATAACCCACACTCCACAAACCACTCTGAGATAGGCAGTAGTATTTATTTGTGGAAAATGCAGGCAACCCAGCACACTTCTTCCAAAGTTGCCTAAAGCAGGCATGGAGCTCACACCTTTTATAGATGCAAATCCAAAATTTATGCATGCAAAGCTGTGATTGGAGAGGATCATAAATCTAACACCACAGTACTTCTCAGACAGTTCCCAGACCTGCGTTTGTTCCTCACTTCTCATACTTGACCCAAGCACACATTTTCTGCCTCTTTTCTTAGAGATACAAAATTCTTAATGCACAAGTCTTTATACTTACACTCCCCCCGGCTCTGATCTTCCTCTCCCCCCCAGATATATTGTAGCAATGAACAATAAAGCAATTAACAAATTGATACTTTGTGATACTACAGGCAGGCTTCAAACAGATACATTGTTGCAGTCATCAATTAGCACTGGATACTTTGTAGCATACACTAAGGCTAATGGAGTTCTACAGCAATGCTTCTACAGAAACTACAGTGTGCTATTTCAATACACACAATATACAGATCAATGTATGGCAGGGGCTATGCATCCTGACATTTGCAGACAAAACCAAACCACTCCTTTGCAAAGCATGACTGCAGCAACTTTGGGGGAATTTATTTTCTTTTGCTCTTTATGGGCTGAGACTGTAAAAAAAGTTTCTGAATTCCTATTTCTCAATAATATGATGGTAATCACTGTTATATTAACCTATACAAACCATTTACAGCTGCAATGTTAGGTATTCTCTTGATGAGAGTAAGTAAACCCTCTTAAGTTCAATAGGACGTGAGTAACAAAGCATCAGACTGTGATAAGAAACTACATAAGATGAACAGTGTAACTGCATATGTAGTTACTCAGAAGTAAGTTCCACTGTATCCAATTGGAGCTTACTTACACATAACACGAGGAGCCTTAGAAGATGATAGAAATTAAAACAGCCAGTCTAAGGGAGGATTAGAGAAAGGTGAGACTGCCTGAGGATTCAAGAGCAGAGATAGGAAAAGTGAATGCCATGGCCATTTCCATTCCACAAGACCTCCTCAGCCTCAATTTTGTGAGGATTTTTTTTAATGCCTCTACACCCTCAAGAGGTTAGGAGATTTCACAGATTCCCCCCTCCAATCAGGCTGTTTGATGCCCAGCAGAGACATTTACTTAATCAGAAAAACAACTTCTTTATGTCCTGACGAAATGTCCTAAAACAGCACAGGTGAAAAAACTTTGCAAAATGCCCCCCACCCACATGGCTAGAGGATCTTTTTTTAAAACGGGGCAATGTTTTAAAATACAAAAAAAAAATTGATGCTATGGGGGCAACAGCACTGTGTGATACTCTGGGGCCTGGCAGCAGACCATTGGAACTTCCCAACTCTTAGCAGTTGCCAGTTCAAAACTGAGCACAGAAGGCAATGGTTGTATTTTGCCATCTCCTTTCATGGCAAAGATTTTTTATTGTTGTTAAGATGTCAGCATGCCCTTTTATGAGAGATGTCTGCTTACCTTCCTTCAAAGATGATACCTCCAATGCTTTAATGGTCTCTTTACTACACCTGTAACTGGTGCCAGAGCTCAACAATTGTTTTCAGAACTGAAATTAATCCAGGCAAAGCTTAAGAATTCAACAACCCAAGACAGATTTTCTGGACTATGTTTCTTTTAAAAGAAAATAAACAAGCAGGTCAGCTGGGTATTCAAAACCTCACTGATGCATCTGAACACCCAAAAACCAGAAGAAAATATGTTTGAATTGGAACAGAAAATATGGAAAATGCTTATCAGAAGGTATTTGCAGTGTATTAGTGTACCAAAATTATTTTGGAGAGGGAGCACAACAAGTGATTGGCATCATATCTGGATATTTCATTTTTCCTTCTACAGACTTGTTTATGCCCCAGTAAGCCATATTTATGGGATATGTCACATACATTGAACAGATAGAGGAAGAACACATTTGCTTTGGCAAATTTATGCATGTTCATCAGAAGATATTAACAGAGCTCTTACATACAACTTGTTACCATGCAATCAGAATCCATGTTTTGCAGATTATCTCCATCATCAAACACACAGATGTCTGTATGTGTAAATATGAAGATATGCATTTGTACATATATTACAGAGACATGCAGAATACATATTTAAACACAGGCTCATTTCACAGCTTCAAATAAGCATGGCAAACAAATCTTTTCCTTGCCTCTGTGCATTAATACTTAAAGATATGTTGAACTGGACAAGTCACTTGTTAAGAAAATAAAAGGGAAACATATGGGCAATTAACAGTTAAGTAGTACCATTTCAGTATAGTTCGCCAATCTGTAAACTCTGCCAGTTGTGACCTAGTTCAGGGTTTTAACTTAAGCTTCCTGAGATAGCCAGCTAAAGCTCTCTAATGCTATGTGTCACCTAACTTCCAACTTTCTCGTGTTCTGTTTCTGATTACAAGCTTCTAATCAACAAATACCCATGCCCCAGAGGACACAGGATTTCTACCTGTCTTCCAGGCCATATGATATCTGATCACCATGCAGTATGCTTTCTGGGGCACTATCTGCACAGCAAGAACAATTGCATGCTGATGCAACACATCCCTTCCAACATTTCACAGATGAAAATCAGGACACATGAGGCCACACAACATTAGATTGTGCTCAAAATGGCAAAAATTATTAATGAAGAACAACACGTAAGCTAAGAGAGGCTGTGACAGCTTGCTTTTGCCCTGAACCTACTGGAAGGGCAAGATCCTGTCCCTTCTGTCCCTTTCCTTTGCTGAATTAACCGTACGCAAAGTACTTTTGCACTATAAACTTAGTTTGGAGCAACTACAGTAAGCTGAGGACAAAGAAAGAAAGTGGGATGAGGAAAGAAAAGCTGTGCGTTTTAAAAGCAGATGAAAAGAGGAGATGACCGAAGATTAATCGGAAAGTTGGAAAGTATGCAGACAATTTGAACTGAAATCTCAAACAGGTGGTGGTACCCATTGTTTTATGAAGCACTTTGGCAGATACAAGCCAAAACAAATCCATTATCTGTGTACTACTTTACAGATCTTGGGAATGAATCATACTATTGACAGGTTAAAACAGGAGAAAATGGGATGGCATTGTGACTGCATATTACAGCCACTATGAGAGCCAGTGTGGTGTAGTGGTTTGAACACTGGATGACAACTCTGGAGACCAGGGTTCAAATTCGCACTCAGCCATGGAAACCCACTGGGTGACCTTGGGCAAGTCACACTCTCTCGGCCTCATAGAAAGGCAATGGCAAACTCCCCTCGGAAGAAGTCTTGCCAAGAAAACCCAATAGGGTCACCATAATTCTGATATGACTTGAAGGCACACAGCAACACGAAGTCTTTAAACCAAGTCTGCGCAGTTCCTCTTTCACACATGGGTAAACAAAAAATGTGTGTGCACCTTTAAGTTGCCTGTCCACTTAGACAAGGATAATTTAGCTTAGCATCCAAACACAGAATTATGGTCTATCACACCCAACCAAAGCAGGAATATAAACCAGCTTTGAATCAGAGTTTGTTTTTGGCTTGCTTCTAGGTTCAGACTGGCAATTTCCCAAGTTCAAGGTCTTATTTAATTTAAGGCTTTCTTTCAGCTTTCCTACTTTATGTCCATAATTTAAACATTTCTAGACAGTTTTAAACTCCATCCAAGGTTTTAGTGGGAGAAGTGATAATTTATACATCCCAGTATTTTCACTTAAATTATTCACATGTGCTGCCATCCTTAATTGCACTTTACCATAACTCCTGACAGAACAGAAAATGAGTCTGAAATAAATCTCATCTTACGAATTTCAAAAGATAAAAAGGAATACAATTTCTTTTTTCCCCATCTTTTAAGACACAACAGAGAAGGAACAAAAATGTAGAAAATATTAGGTATCTATTTGACATACAAATGAAAACAGACATTAAATGTTTTATCCCTAAGACCTAAATTACAGGCTACATGCTAACATGTGTTACAGTAGCCTTGCAACCCATTTAAAGGAAGAAAAGCTGCTGGGAGTGGTATTAGAAGACAAGAATGAAAGAAGAGATGGGAGGAAGGGTGTTTCCAGAACTTGGAATGTTGCACTGGAAAACTAATTCAATAAGGTTAAATGTCAGAAATTGAAAACTGAATTCACTCTCATAAATATGAATAATCAAAATCATTTAAGTGGTTCTGTTATTGCCAGGTGACTCATACTGAAAATGTTAGTGTTGGGCCAGACCATGGGATTTATGAAGAATTGCATGAGGTGTCATGTGAGCTTAGAGAAGCAGATTTTATTATTGGCTCTTTCAAAAGGATCCTACTTGTCCTTTAACTATAGACTTCCTCCAATCCTGATTCCCCTTGCCTGGGCTGCAATGCCTGTAATAGGACTGTTGCCAGGAAATGGTGGAATTCCAACATAATTAGGAAATATCATTCTGGGAAAGGTTGGATCAAAGCATGGGAACAATCTTACAACCTCTTCATCTCCTCCTTCTTTCCATCCCCACCAACATATACATTTCACTCCCCCTCCAAGAGTCGTAGTCCCAGTCTTTCTGATCAACCCTCAAATGGAATCCAGTACTGGGAATCACAGTTCAAGAAGCATATCAACAAGCTGGAATGTATCAAAAAAACAAACAAGATGATCAAAGGTCCAGAAACCTGGCCTTATGAAGACAACTGAGGGAGCTGAAGAGAAAACTGAGGGTTGACATCATAGCTTTTTTTAAATTTCTGAAGGCTTGTCATGTAGAAGATTGGAACAAGCCTGTTTTCTGCTACTTTGGAGACTAGAACATGAACCAATGGATTCCAATTACAAGAAAAGAGATTTTAAATAAACACTAAGAAGAACTATTTTACTGTAAGAGCTGTTCAACAGCAGAATAGGCTGCCTTGTTAAACAGAGGCTGGAGGGAGATCTTTCAGGAATGCTTTAATTGAGTATTCCTGCATGGCACGGGATTATTCAGTGATTAAGAGCAAAGAATTCCTAATTTGATGTTTTTCAGTAGCTGTGTATATGCAAAATATTTTTCTGTACAAGAATCACTTCTGCCTCTCCTCCCAGTCAAAAAGTGTCTGCAGAACCACAGATCCCAAGTTCAATCCATGGCATCTTCAGTTTTTAACATATCTGCCAATTAGTGTAAGTTGCCAATTAAACCATATCAAAGCACGGATGTGAATGGCTGCTAACATGAATGTCAGACTAGGTTTCTAAGAGACCAAGTCTGACAACTAGGTCTCCCTTGCTTGGCTGTGAAAACCTAATGTGGGAACAGTGGTCAAGTGATAACTCTCTTAGCCTAAGAGATCTTGCCAAAAAAACTCTATGATGGGGTGACCAGAAGTTGAAGCTGACTTAAAGGGACATTACAGTAACAAAGCAGACATAAAACTGAACATATCAATGGTATCTTTTTCTCAGAAAATTTTCTACTGTGTGCCATAGCAGCTCAGGTAAGGGGTTAATTTTGTCAGACAATGAAAGCACATCAAATCAAGAACCTACTTCTATAAATATTTTCTTACATGCTTAGGTAAACCACAAAAAGATTGTTTGTTTTTTTAAAAAAAGGATCGGGGATCTGCATCAAATCAAAAGGCAGTTTCCTTTAAATATTTTAGTATTTGCTGCACAAAAACACAGCCCTCAAAAATGAGAGTCCTATCTCGAGGCCAAGGCCAAACCAAATTTAAACTTACATGATTATTTTTTTTCCTACCTTATGACAATTTGAGGCACACAACAAAAATAATGACTTCAGTGTTGGGAAAAATTATCCACACAAGCTTTTTTTTAAAAAAAGCAACAACATAGGTATATAGATAAACGTAGATAGAGGATCAATGAGAATCAATGCTGAACTTTCTTCCATACGTCCTCAATTATTTTTGTACTGCATAATTCTATTTTTTTTTTCAATCTTTTTGGTTATAACAGCCACATCCCACTATCAGGGCCATTCCATACAAAGTAGTGTTTCCTCAGCAAAAAAACTTTTATCTCAATTAGGTAGGATAAGCAAAAGGAGCATCTGACCTACTACAAAGCCATATTTACTTGCAACATAGTGAGAAAAAAAAAATCATTCTGTCATTTTAGAACCAAAGGTTAAAACCTGCTCAGAGTAGCTTCCCAGTTCATTTTCTTATACATCAGTGAACACTTTTTGTACTTTTCATTATATAAGGTTCAGTACCGGATCACATTTTCTTATATCTACTGCTAGAAAAGAGTACAATTTAGTAGCAGAGCCAGACTCTACAAATATTTCACATCACTAACTGAATATTAAATATCTGTTTATTTGCTTCGGTCTTTGGGTTTTGAATATATTTGCTTGCATTTTCCTTGTATTTATCTTATGTTCCATATGATCATTTCCCACATGATAGCTGAACTTGTGGGTGTCAGTATTAAAACTAATTTATTGATATTAATTCAATAATTAATTCCTTAATGTTAATCATGGCTGAAAAATCACAAAATTGATCTGTTGCACTGTTTCTAATTTATTAATGTTGCATAAGTTTTTACTAACATATTGCTAACATAATAATAATAATACATGAATTAGCTTTAAATTTTAAAAGAATCAATATGCAAAAATAGTCCTTACTTCCATTCTCAACATGCATGAATTAAAATAATGTGGAATGTTAATTGCTGCTCAAACTGTTAACATCACTGCTGTTTAACAGTTAAACTAATTGTTGTTTTTAACAAATTAGTGGTAACAAATTAATTTTAAATAATTCTTTCCAAGATCTACTTGCTTGCATATCAGTCAGTAAATATATTTGGCATTCATTAATCTTCTCTTTTCATATCAATTCTGATCTCATGCCATTTGGATCACAGGAAAATTGCAAAATCATTTTAGTAGAGTCCTGAATCTATAATAAATTACAAATATATAAGAATCAATCTAATTGCTGTCATGTCAGCAGGGGGTTTTAAGTGAATTGGAATCATTATATTTAAGTCAATTTTAGGATGCCTAAATTGCCTTTATATTAGGTTAAGAGCATGAACCCTGAAGTTAATAGATAAAACGTTGCCCATATCTATCATAAACATATTAGATGGTTTGAGTCAACTTCCTATCTTCATTTACAGTTTATTCTACAATGTTCTATGTCATCTTTGATTAAACAAAACCCAATAGCAGTATAAATCCATGAAATATTAAAAAACAAAACTCTGCAGAAACAACCTTTAAAACATTGTTCAAATTTACCTATAATGCAAGCTTAGGTGCCCAGGAAAAGAAAGAGTTTTTCTTTTGGAACCAACATTATACTGAAGTTTATATTAGGCTGGCTTCTCAGACAAGGTGCTCCACAGATAGGGTACCATTACCAGAATGGCCATCTCTTCTATCACCACCATCTGCTTAGAGTCAGGGAGTGGTGAGGAGGAGGTTACACACAGAAGGGCCTTTGAAGAGGTCTATATGGTTTGAGAGCACTGGATTATGACCCTGGAGACCAGGGTTCGATTCCCCACCTGGCCATGAAAACCCAATGAGTTATCTTAGGCATATCACATTCTCAGTCCCAGAAAACCCCACGATAGGATCACGTTAGGGTTGCCATGAGTCAGATACAACTTGAAGGTACACAACAATAATAATATGGCTTGACAGAAGGCAGCCTTTTAGGTAACCAGCTTCCAAGAAGCACTTGGACAATTTTATAAAGGATTCAAAGTTACAATTCCATGGTATCCCAGCTCGAAAGGGTAATTAATTACTACTACTGTTACATTTTTTAAATTTTTTTTTGCTCCCTCCCCCCATTTCTCAAAAATAATTTTTAAAACCCCTACTTTTAAAAATATGGCCTAAGGGAAAAAAAGCCTTCCTCCCATCCACTGCACTGTTACCTCTAGACTCAGAAAGAACACCAGACAGAAGTACCAGCTTGCACCAAACCTGCGATATTCTTCCAGCATCATTTAGAGGGGCCATACTCCATAACTATAAAAGTAATGTAACATTAAAGTCGGAAAGAATTCTTTAATTTACCGTCAGCGTGTAAGAGATTACATACTTGATTACTAGTACACTAACTGCAGTAGCTAAGAGATGCAAGGTTTATCCTAAACCAAACCTTTTAAGGTTTATGAACAGTGTTAATAATGCAACTGTTGTTTTCTGTATCCCATTTCATTTTGATCCCACCACAACCATCTAACTTTACATACATGCTTGAGGCTTAAACAGTGTACATGATCATGCATCTGAAGAAGTTAACTGTAATCCATGAACGCTTAAAGTAAACAAATCTGTTAGTCTTTAAGGTGCCACTGGACTCCATTATTCTATTTACTATGTAGCTTAGTTAAGCTTTAATTATTGGGGGGAAAAAGGATTATTTACAATTTACTAATTATTTGTCATTTACAGTTCCAAGCTCTGGTTTCAAAGTACTGACAGTTTTATAGGTATTCACTGGCACTTTGAATTGTACCCAGAACAAGAGTGGCAGTAATGCAGAAGGCTCCAAGATGGGCCTACATAACTTTCAAACCAACAAGCTAAACAAAGCCCAGCAGTTACACACTGCATCCTGCCAAGTACTTGGCAACACACTTTCTTTTCCCCAGTTCCAGGAAGACAGCAAAAAGAAGATATTGGTCACACTTCTGTGAACATACACAGTTTGCTGTCCATGCACTGTAATGTAAGTCCCCTCAAATGTTTTCCATCATTGTACTTGAGAACAATAAAATTGGCCTTAGAATTCAGGATTCTGCCCATCTAGTAGGACTTAGAATTCTGAACCACAGATTATCCTTCTAGCCTCAAGTAGTCAGCTCCTGGTCCAAGAATGGTGAGGCTCCCTAAGATTACTAAGAAGTTGAGTTGGGAGTCAGATGTCACAACACCTCAGTCTGTCTTCTGCTATCTTAAGCAAGACATCCTTCAATCTACACAGAAAGGGGTAACAGTTTTTAATTTTCATGAGGAAAACCAATACATCACTCTGGAAATCCAAGATTATACAGCAGTAATCCATACCTCAACAATACTACCAGCAATATACCAGGCACAACAGAGAAAACTAACAGGCAACTGCCATGTTGGGATACAAGCAGCCCCCTTATGTCATCAAATGATAACCTACTACAGGATCACTATTTCGCTAGTGCTATTTATCTGTTGGCAGAGTAGTTCCAGCATGGGGGGAAACTGAGTCAGCATGTGTGGCAGACAAGGACTGGAAAAGAGTCAAATGTCTATCTCCTCATAGGTTCCCTAATCACCAATAGACACATTATGAAAGGGAAAAGTCAAGCTAAACTCTCTCAATGATTCCAGTGGGCAGCGTAAACAACTGGCTTGCTTCTACTTTTCTGTTCCTTCCAACTGCATCAGAGGGGAGGTTTACACTATCACAGCAAAATTTACAGCATGAAGCTAACTCTCTCAGTTCTTATATTAAAAGAGCTAGGAGCACACGTCAGATGAAGCTTTGTGGAAGAATGCTTCACAAGAACACCACATGCTCAGCAATCTAGAAAGATAAAATGGAGGATAGAATTGCACTTGTGTTTGCAAATTGGTGTGTTTGAGAGCCATTACTCAGCTAATATACTGTGAGGAAGACCGTCTATAAATTAAATAAAATGAATAAATAAATTCCTGAAAATGCAAAGAGTCACAACATTCAACTAAATTAAATTATTACTTCTAGCTTGAGTAAACCCAGTGAATCAGTGGGACTTATGTAAGTTTTGACCTAACAACAAGTCTCATTTATTTAATAGATCTATTTTAATTGAAAGTAAGACTGGATTTAGCTCTATGTTATGCCAGTTATTATTCTTTGGGTGATGTGATGATAGCTTCAACCAGTGTAAATATGAAGTAGGGATTTTGCATGTAAATATATGGTTTTGAGCTTTGAAACTCACTGGGAATACAGGCTTTTAATCTTCTTTACATTTTAAATAGTACATCCTAAGCAACTGAATGTTTCAGATCATACATCTAATTACAACCATAAATCATTTTAACTGGATACAATTATTCAGTATATCTCATTTTTCATATTTAAACTTGGCACAAATTTACACTGATAAAACTGCTTTCAAAGATTTTGCTTATAAAAAAATCAAAAGCATTTTGAAACTCAATGCTGTTTTAAATGTTACATTTAAACATTTAGATATATACAAGCAAGATACAAGATTTAAGAACTTAGATATATACCAGCAGGATAGCGATCTATCTTTTGCATTTGTAGTTGGATGTCCATACATTTTTACTACAAATTAAAAAGCAAAGAATCTCTTTTAAAATAAAATATTGTATGACTGTTTTATGTATTCATATTCTTAAAATATGAACTGAAATTATTTGTAAGACTTTGAAATCAATCAATCAATAGATTCATTATTTTTAATATTTTATGGACTGTGGGGAAACACGCTGAGTTAAGAAGGAAAGGACAACCCAGCATCTCTAATCTCACACTTTCTTTTCATCTCCCTTGATTCAGTCTTAGAGAAATAATGAAATATTGAGTTTTTAAACCATGATAAAGTTTGCTGTAATGATGTTATTAATTGTTTATGTAATGCTGTTTATTCCCTGTTATAACGAAAATTGATTTTTTAAATAATAGGAGGCATGTGTGCAGAAGAGATGATCCAGCAACCAGTTAAAGTGGTCTGTGACTTGGGCCTAACTGGAGAACTACCCTTGGAACCCTAGAAATGCTGCCTTGAGATCCACCACGGAAAAACTGGGAGAGAGGAAGAGATATAAATGAAATGCTAACTTTATCACTTGAATTCAGACCTTTCATGAACCTGGCTCCTGGCTTCACAGGGTTACACAGGGCACTGGATTCAACGAAACCTCAACGTATGAGCCAATTCAGACCCCTTCCAAGCAGCTGAGTGTTTTCTGAGGTAAAATTGGCTCCTATCCAAAGCTGTACAACAAAGCCTTGTTAGCATGATGCACTTGTCAAATGCAGTAATTTCATCTCCAGAAATAGTGCCTTCTTAGGTTTTGTCCTTCAGTACAGGCACTTTCTCCTGAGCCAATACTTTACCTTCTAGCGCTTAACATGGTGATCCCATTTGCCATTAGGTGCAAAATGTCGGAGTGGCAATCAGTTGTCTGCCCAGCTACCTCTCTCTTTACATGCAAGCCGTCACCCCCACTTGTCTCCTGTTACAAGTCTCCCTGTCTGCACACTATAAGCTTCAGCTGCCTCTGCCAGCTTCTGCCTCCTGCTCTCCAGATAGCTGCTCTCTTGAAACAGATACTGTAGCTTGAACTCCTAGACTCACTTAGCACAGTGATCCCACCTGCCACCAAGGAATTGTGACTGCCTACCAAGGATGCTAATTATTTATAGTCAGATGCCTGAAGATGTGCCTCCTCCACTTTACCCAGTTAGTCAGCCAGCCATCTCCCCACCTATCTGCTTCCTTATGCCCAATGTGGAACACTGAATGGATAGCTTACCTTTTACAATTCAAGCACAGAGCTCCTGCTCATCATCTAGAAGACAGTGCCTGCCTGGTGAGAGGGGCATTTAATTCTAAACCATTGCTTACCTGCCTCCATCACTGTGGCTGCCTGCTTTCTTCACTTCCAGCACTCACTTGCTTCTGCACACCTGGGCAGTACTGTTTACCACACTACTATTCTTATCCCTGCTTCTGCCATATTCAACACTGGGTGACTCCAGATTCAAACACAGTAGCAGTATGCATGTGTCCCGGATGAGATTCAAGCCAAGTGATACAACCGGTTATTAATTCTCCATTCATAAGACTACAGAGAGAGTATATTTATGCAGAACGTAGGGCAAAAAGCAGCCCTTCAAATGTTGCTGAACATTCCAGCATTCTTCATCACTGGCTATGCTGCCAAGGGTTGATGGAACCAACGTATGGAAGGCCATATTTTGCCTGCTCCAGATATAATAAAGGTGGAACCATCTGAAGATGGAAACATGAGATGGGAATTCTTCTGCCACACATCACTATTTAAAAGATCTTACTGACTTTTGGCTTTGTAGGTTTCTTGGTTAGGTATATGCCTATTACATCTTTCATTTTTATACAAATTGTCCCTCCTTCAAACCACAGAGGGAGGGAGGGAGAGAAACAAATGTTCCCATTCAAGTGTGAGGATTCACAGAAAAGATATGGCACTTATCTTGTGAAACTCTGCAAGTTTATTACTTAATGCCATCTCCAAGATCTTTATCGTTTTTTGGACAAAGTCAAAAGGAATCATAGGACACTAAGCAAATTTTTTTTTCTTTCTTTTTTTGAACTCTCCAAACGCCAAGGCTGCTCCTGAAAAAAAAAAAATCTTGATTCACTCAGAACAGGCAATTATGATTCCATATTTCTGTCAAGAAATAAACAAGTTGTATTGGTGGTTCATTTTTAAAAAATAAAATAAAATGTTAAAGATATGCAGCACAAATATTCCTGAACCTGTATGTCTGCAATTTGCCAGGCATTTCTTTAGGACACCCCCAAATTTCACCTAACTGGAAAATAGGGGAATTAAGTTTATAACTGTGTTTTGTGTGTGGTTTTTAATTTCCAGCAACAGTCAGTGAGAGGCATGACTGTTTGTATTTCAGAATCCTGACTTATATTCAGGATCAGAGTCAAACTGGATAGATTCCAGATCATCCCAATTCAAACTGGGTTATTTTCCAAATCACTGAACTATGGTCCAACTGAATTTTGTGGCTGGTGCATAACTCTCTTAGAAACCCAGTAAACAGTGCCAAGCGCAGCACCAGCACAACCAAAAAAGCATGTTTCGCCCACTGCAAAGTTCTGCATGGTATTTATGTGTTTCTTCAGCTACTAACATTCCTTGCTGAACTGGATTATTAGTTCACTTCCTCAAGCACTGACCTACAAAAGACCACAGTAGATTCTGTTGAACCCAGTCCTTACTGTTGCCAAACACAACACAGAACCAAGGAATATTCTGTCCTGCACAAGCCTATCCAAGAAGAAATCTTTTATGATCTGCTAGCAAGACCAGGAGTTCTGTCACAATTGGTTTGAAAATTTTAAGATGATATATTATAGAATTTGCAATACCATCTAGATAATTTCATGAGATTTCACTAGAATTGAAAAATGTTACTGAATGTAGTTACAGAGCTCTGCCTCTAAGCAAAGCAAGATATAACTGAGATGGTTACTTTCATTTTATTATCTTAAAATGAACCTTTGAAACCAGCCCATGAAATAGTTGTAAAACCTTTATCCTCTTTGGAAGTGTCAACAGAAGTAATTTTGTTACCTTCAGTGTGAGACAGCAGATTATAAACAGTAAAGCCAGTTACTAGCAAAGATTTGGAAGCAGAATTAATACAGCAAAGCGCTGAAAGCTGACTCACACATACAGCTCTGAAGTGGTGAATTTCTCACAGTGGTGACTACGGGTGCTAAAATGAAGTGGTAAAGTCACTGCACGGCCAAAGTTGTCAGCAGATATTCCTTTAGGGCTTAAAACAAAGGGTGTAGTGGCAATAGTCCTTGTGTTTTACCCTAAACTGTAGCAAACTGGTGGGGCTGACTATTCAAGTTTCTTTCTCCACCTATCGTGACTGAAACACTGACAGACTTACAAACAATAAATTTGCCCATTTTTAAAAAAACAAGCCTTCTAGGTAGCAACCATCACCAAACATGAGAAAATACTTTCATTAGATTAATTTATGAGCTACACAATATAGAACTTCACACAGTCTGCTGCCAATCAATTTCACTCACCTAACACAAATTCTGCTGTATTAAGAAAATTATTTGAGAATGCAAAACTAAGAAATGAAGTCAATTTCCCAATGGTCTCTCAAGAAAAGGAATGATTTTTCAAATTACACAAATAAGTGTCAAGCTAAAACTAAGCTGGGGAGAGAGGAATGCTGCAATCTTTACAGCAATTTTTTTCTATACCTTTTCCAAGATTGACAATATTTTTAGATGAAATAAACTTAAGTATGTGCAGTATTCTAAATGTGGGAACATCATAGAGTTACATCACAAACATTGTGACACTTCACATTCATTCGTTTTTTCTGAGAAGCAATGACACAGCATACTTATTTAAAAAATAATATAATGTCAGATGTTCGATATAAGCAACCTGCTGCCCTTCAGATGCTGCCGGACTGCAAGTTCCAACAATGAAGGCCAATTGTGAGGCATGCTGTGACTTCCAGTCCAACAACAAATGATGCTGGAAGTCACAGCATGCATGGTTATCTTCAAAATCTGCAGTACAAAAAAAACATTTTTCTTTTTGCATTCAACAGAGATCCTATAAAGGTACGTGCTTTCAAACTTAAGTTACAATGTTATTTGTTAGCAATCTGTTGTTATTGTTAACAGCCCTCAAGGTGACTTCAAGTTATATCAACCCTATGAATAAGAGATTTCCAAATCATCCTATCATCAACAGCCCTGTTCAGGTTTTGCAGACTCAGGACCATGGCCTCTTAGATTAATTTTATCTGTCTGAAATGAACTTTTCCTCTTTTTCTTCTGCGTTTTACTTTACCAAGCATTATTGTCTTTTCTAGTGAGTCATGCCTCCTCATGATATATCCTAAGTAGGACAGTTTCAGTTTAGTCATCTTGGCTTCTAGGGAATGCTTAGGCTTGATTTGCTCAAGGACCCATTCATTTGTCGTCTTCAGTACTTTGTCAGTCCACAGTTTAGGGCAGAACTCTTTTCCAGCACTAGATTTCAATAAGTTGTCTGTCCAGCTTTCACACCACACATAGAAATTGGAAATATGATGGCATGGACAGCACTAACTTTACTATTCAATGATGTATCTTTACATTTCGGGATCTTGTCTAACTCCTTCAAAGCTGTCCTTTCAAGACGTAGTCTTATCCTGATTTCTTGACTCCAATCTCCATTCTGAGTAACGACTGAGCCAAGATCTAGAAAATCTTGAACTATTTCAATGTCTTCATCATCTACTTTAAAACTACATACATCATCTCTGGTCATTATTTTCTTAATGTTCAGCTGTAAATCTTCTTTGCACTTTCTGCCTTGACTTTCTTCAGTAATCATTCCAAGTCTTTGCTATTTTCTACTAGTACTGGTATCATATGCATATTTTAAATAGTTTATGTTCCTTCCTCATTTCTCATACCTCCTTCCTTTAAGTCTAATGTTGCTTTATGTATGATCTGTTCAACATATAACTTAAACAGGTAGGGTGATAAGTGCAGCCTAGGCTGATCCCCCTGTTAATTCCTCTTTTCCATATTTTATCCTGACAGTAGCTTCTTGTCCTGAGTACAGGTTATACATTAAGACAGGGTTTTTCAAACAGTGTGCCGTGACACATTAGTGTGTCGTCCGAAGTGTGTAGGTGTGTCACCTACGTTCTTGGAAATATATGTTATTATTTATAAATCATATATTTTTAAAAATATATGAAAGGTTTTCATGAGATATGTTACATCTCCATACATTTTGTTATTACAATTTATGTATGTGTCTGTATCTCTTATAAGGGGTTAGTTTAACCTCTGGTTTCCTAGTAAAACTGAAGTACTGTGCTGTGAAATGATACATGTCTAAAAAGCGTGTCACTAAAATGAGAAGTTTGGAAAGCTCTGTGTTAGGATAATTAAATGTGGTACACCCATTTTTTTAAGAATGATACACAATTTCTCATGATCTACACAATAAAGGGCTTTGCTGTAATCTGCAAAGAACAGGTTGATTTTCTTCTGAAATTCTTTGGTGCACTCCATTATCCAATGTATGTTTGCAATATGATCCCTAGTGCCTCTTCCGTTCCAGAACCCAGCTTGCACACGTGGGATTTCTTATTCCGTATATGGTAAACATCTTCATTGTAGAATTTTGAGCATCACCTTGACTAAATGGGAGTTTGACACAATGGCTGTGTGGCTACTGCAATCACTAGTGTAACCTTCCTGGTAGAATGGAATGAATATTGAGTGTTTCCAATCTGTGGGCCATTTATTGACAAATTTTAGTCAGAACTAGGGTAAATTTTGTCTCTGTAGTTTGAAGCAATTCAATTGGTATGTCACTTGATCCTTGTTATTTATTTCTCCCAAGTGCTTTGAGTGCAGCTCCCACTTCACTTTCAAAAATTGTAGCTTCATCCTGAAATGGTTCTTGCTTGAATGAATCTGTCATCCTTCATCTCTCTTATATACAGTCAGCCCTCCACATTTGCGGGTTTGACTTTCACGGATTTGATTATTTGCGAGTTTCTTCAACTCCTGTCCCCCCTCTTCAGGTGCTTCTTTTCTGGGGGAACTTTACTTCTCAGCGGGTCTGATCAGACCATGCAGCCCTTTAAAAACATGTACCACAAATCTTCTTCCAATGCCACCCCACACCCAAGGAAAGAAATGGGCAAGAGAGATGAAGTATGGGGCACCATGCTGACCCACCCTTTTCCCCTCTCCTTTCCCTGATCTGGTCTGGACCCCGCGTGCCCATTCTTCCTACTGTGCCTTAGCCCCCTTACCACAGACACACACATACATTTTGATATTTGCAATTTTTCCACTTTTGTGAGGGTCCTGTTCCCCTAAACCCTAGCAAATGTGGAGGGCCAGTTGTAGTTCTTCCATGTATTGTTCTCATCTTCTTTTTATTTCTGTTTAGTCATATAATGTGTTTCCCTGCTGTTCATATAGCATCTCCACTCTTAAATTTCCTTTACTTTTTTGGATCTTGTAGAAGAGCTCTCTTGTTCTTCCTTTTTTGTTATCATTTGCTATTTCTCTGCATTGATTATTACAATAGTTCTCTTTGTCCCTGCACAAGCCACTGGATAGCTGCAATCAGTGTTCTGATTCTTTCTGTCACCTTTTACTTTTGCTTCTTGTCTGTTCCTAATTGTTTCCAGAGTTTCATTTCTCATCCATTGAGGCTTCTTTTTCTTTTTGGTTGCAGATAGTGTTTCTTAAATTCTTCCCTGACAATGTCCCTGGCTTCAGTCCACAGGTATTCTGGCTCCTGTAGTAGTAGTAGTAGTAGTAGTAGTAGTAGTAGTAGTAGTAGTAGTATTTCTACCTCACTTTTCTCCTCGAGAGAACTTAATAGTTCACATTTACTTTTTTACATTATCTTTAAATTTGATGATGGGGATGTTCTTCAGGTTGTATTTGGTGTGATGGTTGATTTAGTGTTCTTCAGCTTTACTCTAACTTTTGAGATTGCAGTTCATGGTCTATGTCACAATCTGTTCCTGGTCTTTTTTTTTCCCTCTAGAGAGAATTGAGCTTCTACAGATTCTGCTTCCGGTTATACAGTCTGTTCGATTTCCATATTGGCTACCAGCTGAAGTCCATGTATACAGTCACCTGTTTGGTTGCTTGAACAATGTGTTTGTGAAGAAAAAATTGTTGGCCTCACAAAATTCAATCAGTTACTCTCCTGCTTCATTTCTTTACCCTAGCCCAATTTTCCTACAGTCTTTGATTCTGCTCTGTTCCCTGCATCTGCATTCCAATTGCCTATTATTAACAACAAGTCCTGTTTTGGTATGTGATCAATTTCTTCCTGGGTTCCAGCACAGAATACTTCTATTTTTTCTTCTACTGATCTGTAGTTGAAGCATAAACTGGGATTATGGTTACATTGATATGTTTTCTCTGAAGTCTTATTGACATGATTTGGTCAGACTTTGCATTGTACCCTTTGACTACTTTTGCTACATTTCTGCTCAGCTACCCCATTTCTTCTTAGACTTTTGTTTCCTGAGTAAAACATTACGTAATTATCTGACCCATGCCTGTTCACTTTTTAGCTTGCTCGCCACAAGCATTGCAATGTTTATATGTTCCATTTCTTGTTTTACTATGTCTAGTTTCCTCTGATTCATGCTTCTTATATTCCATCTTCCCATAATATATGTTGTGTAGCTTTGGACTTTCCTTTCATTTTTGAGCACATCAACAGCTGAACGTCCTTTTTGAGCACATCAACTTTTTGAGCACATCAATTTTTGAGCACATCAACAGCTGAACGTCCTTTTGGTGTGAATCCAGTTGCATCATTATGGCCACAGCACTACTTGTGTTCTGTTCTGTAACCCAGTGGCTCACTGAGTCCCTTCCAACCTTGGAGTGTCTTCTTCTAGCACTATCTCTTGTTTCATTTTAGATCGTCTCATCTTAGGGTCTCCATGGCAAAATACATTGAAAAAGGGTTTGCCACGCCTCCTTCTGCACAGTACTAACAAGTGTTTGCTAAGGTGCCATTGTTGTTGTCTCTGAGATATTCTCTGCCAGTGTCACCCCACTCCCTGCTCCCACCACTGCTGTTGCTCTCTAGTTGTTTGGCACACTTAGTCTGACTCCTCAGCAAAAGCCTATCTGACATGGAAGACTCTACCAGTAGCACTGCTGCCATCAGCATAGCCTTTTGCTTCACAGGAGCACCCCATACCACCACCATGGAAAGGCATTGCCCAAAGCAGGTCATTAGGAGTATGGAGGCCATTAAGATCTTGAGATAAAGCAAGAGAATCACCAATTATTTCTGTGAATATTGTGCCAGGCTTCAAAAGGACCAAACTAATAGTTATAGATATTTAAATAGAGTTAATTTCAGTCTCCAAACAGCTTCCATAGTCCATACTGCACAGTGTATTCCTTTTAAAACTGAGGAGTTTTGAAAGTGATGTGTGATATAGCATGGGATGTGCTATACAAACAAACAAGAAATTCCTTGAAATGTACTGAAGGGAGAATCATATGACCCTGCAGATATAGTTGAACCACAGCTCATGGTAGCCCTAGCCAGTACAGCTAAAGGAATTGAATGCTGAGACTTGCAGTCCAACAATATTTGGAGAGCTATATGACTCACCATTGCTTTACGACATACCTACAGTAATTCTGTCAATTCTGGCCCTTAATGTTCAATTGATGAGTTATGGTTTCTTATCTTGGAAGAATAACATTGATCAAAGCCTTGATAACACCAAATTCATGCACCTGCATTCTAATACAAACACACAGAACTATTCTTGCCTTTCTGAACATGACATAAAACATTAGCAAATTCCTGGATTGCTTCCACAATTTACTATAATTGCATTTGAGCTGGTGAGCCAAAATCAGCAAGGTGTTTCAGAGCAAAATGGCAGAAGTAGAAATGCAGGACAAAATGATGCAATTCTTTCAAAGACAAAGATGTAAGAAAAAAAACTAACATTGACATTAAGCACTCAGGTCAGTCAAAGCACAAGCAAGTGCAGCCACAAGGGATTTAGAAGTCTAACAGCAAAGAAAGAAATAAGTTCTTTCCTTATCCTACCACACATTGTCTCTTCATTTCTAAACTGTAAGGGAAACAGGAAAAACTGAGAACACCACCAAGAACCTGTTTCCAGATGTGGCATTCTTACATTTCATCTTTACTTCCTGTTATCCTATGAAATCCAGGCAAGGAAAGGATATTGAGATCAGGCTATGGCAAGGAGGGGAACTTACTTCTAATTCTCAGTTGATCTGTGTTCAGTATCACTTCTGCAGACAACATATAGTTTCCAATCTAACAAAGGTCATGTTGATGAGCTGCCCATGAGATATGGATCAAATCAAGACACACAAACACACAATCTCATGAGATTCCCTGTCTCTTTCTCTACACAGGTGCACACGCACCAATTTATATTTTTTACATTCCTGGTAGCTTTGAAAGATACCAAACAATATACTGTGCAATCAATATTTATTAATCATATTTATATCTCACCCTTCTACTAAAAATCCTAAGATGGCATACTTTCCTCTTCCTCCCCCTTATGCTCCTAACTTCTCTGAAAGAATTACTATTCATCCAGCAAGGGTCATGATCCAAAGGCCGATTAAAAAACAACAAGGGTCATGACTCAAAGGCCGATTAAAAAACAACCTTTCCAATCCAAGCACAATCTTTTAACCACTGAATCACACTAGCACTGCATTTTTCAGGAGAGCATTTAACCTCACACATGCTCATGCAAAACATCATTTTTTAGGTTTCTGAAGAACAATATCTGAGTTCAAATTGTTAATTTAAGGATTTAAAAGGCAGTGAAATGTTTCAAAATATCCATGCTCTGCCACCACACGTGGAATAATCCTTTATGGCTCACTAGAAACATAGCTGTAATATCATAGCTGTAATATTATGACAACCAAGGTACATTTTGCTCCTATTTTTCTGAAAGACCACAAATGAGATCTAATATATTAATTGGCTATATTTAATGCTATTCTGTAGGTCTTACTGTTTCCCTCCCGTTTACAGTGATTCTTCTTGTTGTTCTCTTCCTATCCCATTCTCCCCAAACTAATTTCCTTCTGTTTGTAAGAAAACCAGAGCACAAAAAGCCCTAGGGAAATTCTTAGTCAGATAACTTTCTGTCGTTCGGAGGAATGACCTGAGGAATGACCTATCAGGGGAATCTCAAATTGTAATGGAAAGACAGATGCTCTTACAGTCACAGTTGCTTCACTTCTCTAGGACACTGTTAGTGTGATGGCAAATAACTATTTCCTATGTAGTGTGACCAGAAAATCAAAGCAACCAGCAACAAAGGTAAGTAACCCTACGATATTCTTCAGGATATTGTGGTATCTTCCAAAAGAGGCTGAAGTTTCATAAAGGAGACCAGGAAGATCACCAATCTTTACTAGTCCACCATGATAAACTTTACTACCACCATACACTTGAAAGCCATATAAACAGTTTTACTTCAAAACACCATCTTGTATCCTTTCCTCTGCTTGCTAATCCAAAACCTCTCTGAATCTATGCCCATACCAGAAAGTGAGAATCAGTCATCACTGTAGCAACAGCTGTTCATATACACATGGCACTCAATCTAAAGATTCTTTCTTGTTGTCAGAAGTAGCTCCTTACAGTCTGAACCATGGTTCTGCTATGCTTTACTAGAACAGTAGTTGCAAGAAGGTATCTATAAAATCTTCACTGATATCACTGCAGTATTCCAGTGTTCTAGCAGCTGCACGTTTTCATGAGGGATTTCATAATCCAATTGGATTTCATAATCCAATATTGAATTCTGATTTTCAAAATATGTAGTTCCAAAAAGTTTTTGCTCAGACATCTGTTGTACAACACTTGATGCCTTAATAGTGATGATCTGAGCAATAAGATAAACCCAGAGAATTATGTGATCCACCATATAAAATGCTCAGAAAGCAAGCTTAAAGTTGTTTTGGAATTATCTAGTTAAAATTTAGAAAGCATAAGACAGTTCACCAGACTCAGAAGGTGTAATGTACTGGAATAAAAGGAGCCTTTCAGAAATAAGGAACATCTAACATAGGGGTTGGAATATATTTCCCAGATTCTCTTGGAACCACTATAACATAATGTAAAACCTTACCATCTCCATTTTCAAGATAACAGTAATTCAAAACCACTGAACATCATGTCAGAATTACAAATCTGAAGGAACACCATTCTGGAAAAAAATTGTGCTTTCCCCTTCCCTGGTAGTGACAGAATAATAAAGGATCTTGGGCTTCAGGGAAGCATTTAGTGAAAAGATCAACCCAGTGTGTAACTGCTACAAAAAGCAAATTTCATGTTGGAGTAAAATGCACACAGGAAAGAAAAACATCTTGCCAGTATTTTAGTATCTTTATAGAAACTATGGTTTGACAGAACTTTGAAAACTGTGTAAAATTTTGACCAGCACACCTTTAAAAATGTACTGTAAAGCCAGGAGAGGTGTAGAGAAAGTGAATCAAAATGATCAAGGGGATGGAGAAACTCAAATGTGATGAAACTAGATTGCAACATTTGTAGCTCAGAAAAAAAAAGTAAGGGGAACATGAAAGAAATGCATAATATTATACACTAGGTAGGTAGGAAGCTGCTTTAGCTCTCTCGGTCTTGTAATATGAGACCCTGTGATTATTTAATGATGTGGAAAAATAGCAAAACCTGATTTTCTTAGGAAGAGCCACAGAGAGTGGAATGAGACAGATTAATCGCCTCAAAGTTCTTTTTGGTTTGTTATAGACAGAAACTTTGTTTGGTATAGACAAAATCCTTACATAAGGATTTTAAGAGAATTGGTAAACTGACTGGGAGCTAACAGAAATGTGTTGAGAAATTCAAACTGCTGCAACATTATCCAGTACTGTATCGGTGCAGTTCATAACTCCGCTGCAGTATGGTTATATCCATAATATAAGCAGCAGAGTTAGCCAAGCCCTAGAACATATCAAGGATACCTGATACATGGGTGCTGCGTGGTCAAATTACACATAAAATAGCTAAATAGCATAAAATAACTAAAATAGCTAGAATAATTGAAGCAGCTCTTCATGCAGTCTCTGATTTGTCTCTCAGTACAGGAAGAGAAGCACAACACTATGAGTTTACATTTCTGCCCCAGAGTTTTTTATGGTCTACTGAAGCATTACAGTTCACATGTATTTATGAAGTCAGCTTAGATGAGGGTAAGTCATATGAATTTGGGGGAAGGTAGTATGTGTGTGTAGTTGTCCGTTATGCACTACAGCCTAGGGCACTTAACCATTTCCCTGCTCCAAATGGCAGCCAAATCCTATGTTGTTTTGTAGAGTACCTTTACCTCCAGAGAGAACTTTCATAGTTTTGCAGTAGGGGAGACAGGTAAGAAAGCCAAACTGCACGAACTAGATTCTGTTCACAGAGCTCTGGATCCAAACATGCATTTTGTTGACACTTTATTCATTTATAAAAAATAAACTAATAGTTACAAAAATATATGTACGTATATATGCATGCATGCATGCATGCATGTATGGACACACATACACACACACACAAATATACTGTGACAAGTTAGTGTGAAAAGTTTTGACTTTACTAATCCCTTTTTCTGCAAGTATGGAAACTGGATTTTGAGGGTCATACATTTCTTACAAAATGTGTGCGTACATTGACCCAGTCCGGCACATATAGATTAGCTACTGAATGAAGGATTAGAACTTTGTTTTACAACTCTTCATTTTAAATAAATAAATAAAAAGTTTTCATAGAAAAATGAAAACTAATCATTTGTACTAACTAGCAAGTACATCCCTGGCATCTATCAGAATCAAAGTCATATATTTAAATATGACAAAATTACATATTTAAATAGTAGCTATAAACTACCATACCAAAAGGAGAATGAAATTTAGGCATTTCACAACAGTTACACAGTCAATTGCTATTTGTGATTTCTACTGCCTAGCCTAGTAATGTGTTAAGGAAAAGTCAATACTGGAATTGACATAAAAAAGAACACAGTTTGGGGATATATTTTCTTATTCTTACAGGCCTTTATAAAATTGGAATGGAGCAGGAATAATTTGTTACATCTGCATGACACACGCAATTCCTTCTAGGCAATATGTTGCAGGCAAGTTTTTAAAAAAACAACAACAATCCATTCAAACAGTGTAACCCTGACAGTGGCACTGAAATCACTACAGGGAGAACGGGCAAAATTTCCAAGTCATTTGCCATAATATTGCAAATTGCAATAGGAAACAGAATTTAACCAATAAATATCCCCCATTCCTCTTTTCCAGCATGAAACTCAATGATACCTTATCATTTTTTTCCCTTTGCCTCAGAACAAAGCAAGAGATTCAATGCTTTTAAATTCAAAAGAACACATTGACAGATCTAAGTCATTAAAACAACAGCTGGTACATGGTGTTATACTCACTAGAAATTCAAGACAGGGAAGCAGTAAGCAAACAAACAGTGCTTGAATTATCTGAGTACTGGACCTACAGGAGCTCCAGAACCCTTCACTTTGGGAGTCAAAGACTGACTGCTGAAAGACAGGGAGCAAATTTTCAAGCAGCATTTTAAGAAAACAATTTGTTATTACACTTTATCATTTCAAAGTCCTAGAGCAAATTAGCTACCATCATACTCATGGATCTCACAACCAAAAATACTTGCCATTTTCATTTATTTTTAATGTGCAAAAATTACGTAAGAAAAGCAGCAAGACAAGAATGTTATTATTAAATAAAACAAAATATACAACAATGAAGAAAATAAACTGAGGAGATCTAGACATAGAAATCAATGAAAGGCAACCAAATAGCTGAATACTTGTCCAACCAAAATTGACATTTGTGACACATTCAAGTGATGAAAGCCTTGTATGGTCCACAGTTTGCTGAAGATTAGTAGACAGGTGACAGTTTTTCCAGTGTCGCAAAGTGTGCTGACCAGCAGTTAATTTCCAAGTAACAGATAAACAATTTAAGAATGCTGGCATACGCACAATAACCTCTCCCTCTGCTCTACCCCTAAGGGCACCAAATACTGTCTAAGTGGAGTTAGCCCAGGTTAGTACTTGGATGACCAACGAATACCAGGTGCTATATGCTGTATTTCAGAGAAAGAAAATGGTAAAATCACCTGTGAGTATTCCTTATCCAGGAAAACCCTATGAAATTTATGGGGTTGCCATAAGTCAACAGGTGACTTGAACACACATATAGACACAATACTATCCCACCCAGTAGAAGGCAGTGATGTAGACTCAAGTTGACTGACTCAGACTCAAGTCAGACTTAAGTTACTTCAGTGATTTGACTCAGATTCGACTCGGCAATAAATGATGCACTGACTTGATTCAACTCGAGACTTGTATATTTTTAATGATTTACTTGCTGCCCTTGGTTCAGTAACATAATATATTCATTCAGAAATCTTACAACTTTGACCAATGCTTCCATCTCTTTCTGCCTACTTTTCACATGACAATCTCTCTCAAGCCCAAAGTGTGGGCACGTTTCTCAGAGAGGAACAGCAAATAGGTTAGGCAATGGGCTTGAGGCAGGCTTGAGGTCTGCTCAGCAGCCTGACCTTGCTGCATATTGGAGGAGCCTTCTAAAACTTTTCCTAAGAGCAGAAGACAAGAGTCACCCCAGAGTGCAGAATGTATTTCTCAGAGGGGAACAGCAAATATCTTAGGCAATGAGCTTGAGGAGGAAGGATCCTTCCTTCTAAGACTTTTGAAGCTTCAGTAATGGGGAGTATGAAAAATCTTATTCCTCACTTCTGAAAAAGTCTCCAGCTTTAGAAGTGGAAAGTAAGTAGAATCCTATTCCCTACTTCCAAAGCTACAGACTCTTTTATGCCCATTGGCACAAATGTCTCCAGCTTTGGGAAGGGGAGGGTAAGAAGGATCCTACTCCCCACTTCTCAAGCTGCAGATGGCAAAATCACAAATGTGGAGGGCTGACTCTGCTTAAATTATTAAAACTGATTTTATTTGACTCTGTCCTGAAATTCTGGAATATATGTTGGGGTATAAAGTTGGCTTCCAGACTTGAGACTTCACTTGAGACTTGAAGGTAGAGACTTGAGACTTGGAGTAAACGACTTACATACATCACTAGTAGAAGATACATGCATTTAAAGGTCCCATGATGGAAATTAACACTGCCCACAGTGCTGTTGTGTCTAGTATACCTGAAGTGTATATTTTTGCTCATAAATTGCAGCTGAAGATCCACTGATATGGTGGACTTCCAAAACCGCAATCTGTTGATTAGGCAAAACAGGATAGTAAAAAACATAAAAAAGCTGCAAGCCACTCACTTGTGGTACAAAACACACACTCTTCCCATTCACCTCATCATAACTAGAACACACACAGGAGAGCATGAAGCAGCAGCATAAGTCACAGCACAAGCCAGCAATTGAACCATGTGCTATCCCTTCTCCACCATCCTATACCCTCGTAACTATACACCCTACAGCTATACTCTCGTAACTACAAAAGTAACTAAAACCCATCCTTCATTAAGAATTAAATATTGATAAGTCACAATCTTAATGCAGTTACACCTTAGTTGTTACTGGATAAACTGCACGCAAGCTCCCCTCCCATTCCTATGCATTTTGCCCCAGCACGGAGAACTTGTGTGAGCCGTTCCCCACCCTAAATTCGCCTCCATTTTGCATGGGACTAGGAAGGGGGGAGCTCAAGAAGGGGAAACGAAGGCTTACGTGAAGCTTCCCCCACCCTAAATTATCCTCTGTTTTGCATGGGAATGGGAAGTGGGGAGCTCAAGAAGGGAAAGGAAGGCTTATGCAAGGTGCACTCTAAACTCCCCTCCGTTGTACATGGGAACAGGAAGGGAGCAGCTCTGGAGGAAGAAAGGAAGATTCTCTGAACTGGGGCAAAATGCATTAGAATGGGAGGGGGAGCCCCAGAAGGCGAAAGGAAGGCTCACATGAGCCTTCCCTCCCATTCACTTCCATTTCGCCTTGGCACGAGAAGGAAATGTGAACTGTGAAAGAATATACTGGCTACACAAAACTAGTACAGAGTGTTTTCAATGGCAAGACATGAGGAAATGGGAAACAACAGTGGGATTTATTTCGTCTTTTTGCACATGTAAACACCCAGAAAGGGAATTCTGCACTCATTAACTGAAGCACTATAATCCATTCTACCTGCTGACCCGGTTGCGCAAGCAGACCAGATCTTTATCTGTGCAACAGATGTACCTGCTCAACTGCAATGCATTTACCTGCTTCAGGCAGTTCAGATTTCACTCCTCATTTTATTCCTATGTTTCCTTGCATTCTACAAGCTCACACTGTATTATCCATTTGTCACAATTCTGACCTGCTTTCCTCTCTACTTTGAAATTTAGTTTTCTTGTCTCTCAAAGATCCTTATGCTGCACAAGTTGTACATGCCTAGGCTGGAAACCCTTTTCTTCCCCTACCCCAGCTAAAGTAAGGGCACAACACAGTGTGTGCAACTCACTGTGTAAAATAACCATCTTTTTCATATACAACTAGGAAATTCTCCTTAGTTGTTTCAGCTACAGTTTTTCCTATGATGTTTTATTACAATAATCAGACAATTTCAACAGTTACTTTTACTTGATCTATTAACATACTTCCAAATAATTAAATGAAATAATTCTACTATAAAAGATTTATTTCAAAAACTGTCTATCAGAACCAATATAAATTATTAAAGACTACTGAGTTTTTTAAAACATATAAGTATTCAGACTAAATGAAAAAAATCTATCTAAGCAACTATAATAGGCATTTATCAGCATAATTTATAACAGCTATTACCTTCTTTCAAAGTATAATGACAGTTCAATGAACAAATAACACTGGAATCAGAGTGCCAAGAAGACATAATATTAATCATTCCACGCATGTTGCAATTGTTTGAAACACAATAAGCAAATACCATAAATTCATTTATCCCAATGGCCTCAAATATCTATCCAGAAACATTACAGGTGACCTAGGAAATTTCTTTCATCACCCTTGAAATTCAAGTCTCTCCTGGGAAGGGAGCATGATGGAGTGCTCCCCTCTGTACCAGCTGCCTGTGGGATCCAGGAAGCACAATGGCCACACCTCTTCCTGCTGCAGTGCAGCCAGTTACTGTCCCAGGCTGTGATGGGGCAGGAAGTGTAGCCATTGTGCTTCCAGGACTTCCACAAAAGCAAGTTAAGTGCAGGCATATGGCAGGAGGGCAGTGCAACCCCCAGTCATGGACAGGGAAAACTTGTCAATGATTTGTGATGCAACTGTGCCATCTGGGGATGCGAGAAGGACAGGACCGAGACATCATTGTGCATAAGCGTCATCCTGGCCCATCCTTCTCCTGGCCCTATGGCAGGTTGGGTGCATCATGCAGAAAGAGCCAGAGTCCTCGAGAGGTCTCACTGAATGATGTACCATATTTGCTGGCATATAAGATGTACTTGTGTATAAGATGCACCCATTTATACACCAGCAAATACTATTTGCCAACATATAAGACGCACTCCATTTTCAAACAAGTTTTTTTGGGAAAAAGTGAGTCTTATACTTGAGCAAATACAGCAATAATTTCACATCTGATTATGGGGAAACAGCCAGAGGCTGCTCTCACCCCCTCCCCTTCCGATTCTCCAGCAGGCACAGAATGGCATAAGGGGTTACAGTAAACGGGGGACTCTGTCCTTGCCAAGGGACGAAGGGAATACCAACCTCCACAACGATAAAAAAAATCAAGTGTAAGCTTGACTTATACCTATATACAAGACTAACAGATGCTAGCCCCAGTGTGAGATGGGTTAGCAAGAAGCCAGAAAGAGCAAAGAGGTTGGTGGGAGGGAAAGGACACCATAATGTGGAAAACAAAGGGTTTCTAGCCTCTGCAAAGCTAGATATACCCGCTAATTTAAACAGTTCATGTGATAAGTTCACCTTAGGGTCACCATAAGTCGGAAACAACTTGAGGAAAAACAACAACAACAAACAAATAACGGAATTAGCACAATGCAAAACAATCAAGAATAACTGTTTCTCCAGTCAATTTTTGCAGTGGTCCTGATGTTGTATATTGAAACACATTCCATAGTTTGCTGTGTAGATCTTTACAAGTTATACAGCAATAGCAATTTTATTCAAGACAGATGCTTGTCTGCAGAACTGCCAAATTGGGGTGAGGTCCATTACTGGCAACAAATATACATTCTGATATTTGATTATACTTATGGGAGACTATGTTTTCAAGTCTAAATATGCCACGCTCAATCCCTCTTGCAAATAATTACATAGAATAATTTCATTTATTTCTGTATTAGCATATTCACTGAGTATGTTAAATATTAGTCCCCAGATGTAAAAAGAAGTTTGTATGCCTGAATGTGCTCACGTATCCAACAGTGAACCCTGCATATTTTTCTTCTTGTCATACACTTCAGCAAACACAAATATTATGTCTACCAGCTGACGGCAAACAAGAACGTTACTATCTTTTATATAGAATATAGTTCCTCATAAGAGCTCAATATGATCTACTTTGTATTATCTCCCCCCCCCAAAAAAAACCTACGAATCTTAGCATCAAATCTTGATTTCATCCCTCAAGAAGTGATTTTTTTTATATATATTATATTTATTGAATTTTGCTCCTTCAAGAAGTGATTTATAGCTGGTGGGAGAAGTGGAAAAAAATAGTATTGACATCTATTCACCAAAATGTTACTACTCTTTGCATACTCTAGATGTCAAGGGAAAATTTAATTTACTGCAGGATTTTTGTTTATTTTTAATGTTTCCCTTGCATGTCCTCCCCAAAGTCTTTTGAAATAGAGTAGGATATAAATATTTTCATAAATTAATTAATTAAAAACAAACAACTGCTGCTCACATAAATATTTATATGAATCTTAAGTCAGAAAAAATGTATCAAACACACAAGATAAAAATTATATATATGTCCATTCTATGTACTCATTTTTTAAAGGATACTGATGTACTGTCATGTATGTCACATTTATCAGATCTAATGTGATTAATGTAGATCACAGTGAGCAAAATATACCCCTCCCAATGTTGTTAGATTGCAATTCCCATCAGCTCTTACTCACATCACCAATGATGATGAGTGTCAGAAGTTGTACTCCAAAATATCCAAAGTGGGGCCCTTGCTTTCCCTTGACTTTAGACTACCTGAGCCACGTCTGGTGTTCACAAGCAATATCTACTTAATTTTATGAAACAGTGATACTAGCCATATTAATAGCAACGTCAATTGCTAATAAAGTCAAACAACCAAAGTACTATGATGATACACTGTTATTTTTATATGATCAGTTAACCACTGTTAAACTGATTTTAATCTAAACTGTTTGTAACTTATTATAAATCAAAAGCAATGTAATTCAAACTGTATTCCTGTTTCTGTAAGAATGCTATTAAAATCCATTTGATTTATACAGATAGGCACACTCCTTGTCGCTCAGAAACAGGAAGTAAGAAAAAGAAGACATTTCACAATTACTCTTACCACTTAGAGCAGGAACTGAAATTATGCCAAACTTGAGAACCAAAGGATATAAGGATCAGGTTCATAACACCAGATTGTTCTAAACTCCTTTAGAGGGCCTTTTAAAGAGCAATACAACACTGTGCTTATCCAGCAGCTGAATGATGTCTGCAGACTTTGTTCACCATTCCAGCACAAACTGCTTTGCAGAGTGTGCATAAACTATTCCCAAAATTATTCTACCACAAGCAATGGGAAATTCTACTACTACCTGGCAATGGAACAAGCTACAGATGAGAAAGTCACTTTTCGCATCTTCCAAATCTCCTATGAGCCACTGTGCAGAGAGAGTCCATAGAGATAGCTATCACAGCACAAATGCAAAGGAACTTTCCATGCTCAGATTGATGCTTGAACTCAGCCCTACCAACAGTACAAGAGCTGACAGTACTACTAAATACAGTCAGCCCTCCAGGTTCACTAGAGTTAGGGGAACAGGGCCCCTGCAAAAGTGGAAACACTGCAAGTATGAAAATATATGTGGCGTGGGAAGGAGGTCGAAGCATGGTGGGGTCCCAACCAGGTCAGGGAAAGGAGAAGGAAAGGGGATGGGTCTGACTAGTGGCCCTATACTTCCTCTTTCTTGCCCAACTCCTTCCCTGGGTCTGGGAGGCACTGGGAGAGGGTTTGTGATGCTGAGAAATTGGGCTACAAGCTGTCCTTAGCTGGCCAGGCAGCAGTTGGCAGAGGAACAGGAGGAGGAGAGTAAGGTTTTTAAAAGCATGATTGGAGCCTCTGAGAAGGAAGGATCCCCCACCCCCAAAAAAATGACTGAGGTGGCAGAGGATGGAGAAATTCACAAATAATCAAATCCATGAAGTGAAACCATCAACTGTATAATCTCAGCATACCACATCCTGGCTGGCATGGGCAGTATATCTTTTCTTATTCTTTGACTAAACTGAAGAATTTATATAACCTACTACAGGGTATCTTCCAACCACAGGTATAAGTAAGAACTGGCTTACTGCTATTCACAAGCTTATGATCAGTCCCACACATAGGAGTATACACACTCATATGTGTTCCCAGCTCTTGCCACTCAGTGCACTGAGCCTACATTCATGCTCAGAAGAGTGGTATAGGCACCACTCTACCATAGTATTTCTAAATCTAAAAAAAGGCAAAACCAAACAAAAACAGCTAAAGTACAATGGCCATAATGTACAACTAACATGATCATATAAAAAATAAAAATCAAATAACCTCCATTCCACCCATTTTTTGCATCATGGTGATCTCAACAAATCCATATATAAAAGAACTGTTATCTAGTGTAGATAAGAGCTTCTTGCCCTGTCCTTGGAACTGACTGTGTACTGACAGATGTAATTCAAATATTAGTCATGAGAAGGATTAGTACAGGTAAGTCACTTGAGAAAGCTACAGAAGACTCTACTTTCCTACTAGAATCTCCTTTGACAAATAGAGTTGTCCGTCCATTTATAACAGAAGAAAAGTGACACAGACAACCACTTAAATAATCTCCAAGATAAACAGACATTCCCTGCTTGGGGCATATGTAACAAAGAAGAGACTACTATGTTTTTCAAAAAGCAGGGAAAAAAACTAGTCTCCTCCAAATGAATATATGGTATAAATATACCAAACATAAACAGTTCACAACCCGTTATCATTTGGAGCTGGAGAAAATCACAAATAAGGTCCTAAACGAATTTAAATCAAATAAGCTTCTTATTAAAATTGCATGTACATTCACAGCACTATATAAATAATGGAACATAATATAATGTGGCTTTTGACATCTTGTTATGACAATGCTTCAAAGCATATCTGATCATAAGGTGCTCAGCTCACAAACTCTTCTGACCAAAAATAAACTACCAGAGCTTTAAGAAGGTCACTATAGGCTCAAACTGTATGTTTGCCAGCTTAATCAGCAAACACCATGCCTTGACCTCCTTCCCACGACACATTATGTCACAGGAGAATAAAATACAGGCCATTCAATATCATACAAACAGTTTAAATCCTTACGTTTACTACATGGAAAACACATCTCTCCTCAAATCAAGAAATGGTATGCAGGAATCATAAGGAGATATGTGTTTTAAAAAAATAATTAGCTGCATAAGAATACCTAGATAGCAGGCATCACAGTGTTCTTCAGAAGTTCCAATAGTGAACTCACCTATTAAGCAATCTAGTGGAGAGTACAGTCCTCCACATTCGCACATCTGATCTTCACAAATTTGATTATTTGTGAAATATCTGCTTGCTTCCCCGCTTCTCCCCCTCCCATCCCCCTGTTTTTTGCCTGGGTGTGCGTGCCTTCCTTCCATACACCCAAACAAACAGCAAGCACATGTGCACAGAAGGCATGTACGTGCCTTCTTGAGGTGTGGCTGCCACCTCCCAATTGCTTGCCTTTGATCCAGGCTTCTGAAAGAAAGGCAACATTTTTGAACAAAACACAAGTGAATGGTGGGAGGAGACCAAGTGTACTTTCTCTTGGGATGAGGCTGCCCCCTCCAATTTACTTGTCTTTTGCCCAGGCACCTGGAAGGAAGGCAGCATGCCTGGACAAAATGCAAGCAAATGGCAGGGGGAGATACAAGTGCTTTTTCTGGGTGTGGGCCTGCCCCCTCCCATTTGCTTGGCTTTTGCTTAGGTGCCTGGAAGGAAGGGAGCGCTCCCAAGCGAAAGTCAAGCAAATTGGAGGGGAGCCCTGGAAGGGAATGGGAGGGGGAGCACTCACTCGGGCAGGGGGGAGTTATTTGTGGGTTTTTTACTTTCACAAGGATTCTGCACCCCAAACAGTCACAAAAGTGGAAGGGCCACTAGCCCTGGTGGCACAGGGGTTAAATGCCAGTACTGCAGCCACAAGGTTGTGAATTCAATCCTGCCAGGCTCCAGGTTGACTCAGTCTTCACCCTTCCGCAGGTTGGTAAAATGAGTACCGAGCTTCTTAATTAGCTAACACGTTGTAAACCGCTTAGAGAACACTTAGTTGATAAGCAGTATAGAAATACACACGCTATTGCTATAGTTCATATTAGCATTCAGCCATGAATCTGTTCATAAAATGATCTACACTCAAGGAAAATATAGAAGTTCCATAAAGAAGTGTGCTAGTGGTCACATGGGAATAATAATTTTAAACAGCTAGATTTCTCCAGTACAATACATAGCTCTCAAGGCATTTTAGAGATGACATCAATGGACTGACTGTAATAGAGACATGGTTCCCCAGATATGTTGTCCCTGACATGTTGTGGATCTCAACTCTCAGAAGAAGCCTCAGCCAGCATGGCCAACAGCAAGGATTTTGGGATCTGAAGACTAAAAGTTGAAAACCATTAGTGTTATAGTCCCATTGATACTATCATAAAGACATTTACTTAATTAACTAATTAATATTCCATCTTTCTCTCAATGTGACATCCAAGGTTGTTTACAGTGCAAGTTAAAACAAATTTCAGCTGATAAAATTTACAGTTCAAAAGTAAAGACAAATAAGCAATCAAATTAAAAACATTAATCTAAAACAGTTTTAAAAGTACAACCCATTAAAAGACTCTTCTGCAATAGCTACTTAACATCCATAACCAGTTACAGGGCACATGCTAGGCTACTTTGTATTACGATATATAAAATTATGATCCTTGATCTTCTCTACCTACCCACTATCTGCCCTGACCTAATTATTGTTTGCATGTAGCTAAGTCACTTATTATTTGCATGTATGTTCTCTTACGAGCCATTATATTGAACCATGTTGTTTTTTTCTGTGTACCTTCAAGTTATTTCTGACGTATGGTGACCCTAAGGAGAACCAATCACAGGGTTTTCTTGGCAGAATTTGTTCAAAGGAAGTTGCCCTTGCCTTCCTCTGTGTGAGAAAGTATAACTTAGCCAAGGTCACCCAGTGGATTTCTATGGGCAGCAGCTGTTTGTATCCTATCTCCCTAGTCCAACACTCAAATCACTATGCCACGCTGGCTTTCATAATGAACCCAGAAACACAAAATGCTCTAAATGGGAAGGGCCAACAAAAAAAGAAAATGCAGGGAACAACATCTTTCAAGGCAGAAAACAGGAATTGAAAGTGTTTTATTCTGAAAAAAAGTGTTTTGTTCAGCATACAGAGGAGTAACGTTCCACTGTGTATTGCTCCTGAACTAAGCAGGAAGACTCCCTTCCCTTGAGGCATGAAATCTCTCCATGCAGTATCCTGCAGGCAGAGCTGCAAAAAGATCACAACAGAGTACAATGTGCAGGCACATGAGGAAATTATTTTATGAAGTACACAGTTCAGCTCTCATTCCCTCTATTCCTATTTTACAGGCTGTGAGATCTATTGCTTAAACCAAAATGGAGTCATCTATATACTACAGTGAGGAATCATAGACTTGGGGGAACCAAAAAGTTTGGAGGGTTACTGCATCCTTTAGGGAGGGGAAGGAGTGGGTCAACCGTATAAGCCTCAATGAGAACTGAGCCTATCCAGTAGTCACATAGTGTTGTCTGCTGGGTGGGGAAAAGAAAACCAAAGGGACTATGGTGAATTGGAACTGATGTGACCCTACACAACTGCACTATTTTCTTATATGACTACCTTACTAGATGAAGCTTCAAATTAAGCAGGGAAACAGCAGTTTCAACACGACCTCTGTAGAGGTTTTGTTTTCTGCAGTGAATCGCTTGTGACTAATAAATTTATAACACAAAATCTTTTCTAGACTGAAGACTGTGCCATCAGATGCACGGAGTGCCATGCTTAACTATAAACATATACATATGGTTAAAAAAGAAATGCAGAAAGTACAGTGAAAATACATTAACAGTGGAATTGTTACGAAACAGACCTCACTGAATTAGTGGACAGAGTAAAAGATGTAGTATGAGTTTCTTTGCTTTTTAAAAGATGAGCATTTTGATGAATTGTAGTTCTGCACTGCAATCTATCTTTGAAGCAGTGGCAGTAAATGCACTGGGTGTGAGGCCCCACCCTCTTGCAGCATCCTGAAGAGCCCTGTGAAATACCGTTGCTTCAACACACTCCAGAATAGGCCTGTTGGACTCAGGCCATTTCCTCACTAGAGTGTTATAGTGCTATTATTTCACTATAACACTCTTGTGGCCCCTCCCTAAACTGCAAACCCAGGATTCCATAGGATGTTGAAAGGGGAATAACAGCACTATAACACTCTAGTGCGGAAATGGCCCCAGTAACACAACTGTCACCCTTTTTGTCAGCTGATCATAGAGTGTAGAGGCTTCTGATCATGAATGTAGTTAGCGCATGCTCAAATCAGTCCCCAGCCCTCAATAACTTCAGAAGAGTTTCAGAGCTGGCACACTGAGCACAACAGCTTAGAAAGGTAGAATAAGCTGAAAGAAGAGTTGTTCAAGTCAATATCCTCTGACTGCCTTTTATGGGCATTTTTGCATACCACTTGGACCTGTGCAAAGAGATGTTGGAATAATCAGCTCCTCTCACCCCAGAGCCAATGGGATCATATTTGATCTTGAATTTCCAGCTCCATCTGGGTGTTTGTAAAAAAACAAACAAAACAAAACAAAACAAAAACAAAAACAAAAACCCAGCTAATGAAAAGTTGTTTCTCTAAGATTCTTTTCACATTGTACCAGCCCTTCTCAGCTTTTTATATATATTTATCTCTCTCTCTCTCTCTCTCTCTCTTGGAGGAACCATTGAAATAATATTCAGGCCTCAAGTAACCTTGTATGAAAATTATAGGCCTCATAAAAATTATTATAGCTATACATCTAAAAAGTTTTATTTTTTTAAAAAAAATCACAATCTTTCACAAAACACCTAGCAACCTCTTAAGGAACCCTATGACTCCAAGGAACACAGGTTGACAAACTCTGCGCTATGCAATTTTTGCACTATGCTTCCACTTTAATGTCACAGCTGCATCCAAAGAAATCCAGGGTTTTGTAGTTTGGGGAGTCACTAGAGCTCTCTGACTAAGAACTCTAAATGCCTTTTTCTAATGCGAAAATCCCAAGACTGAACCTTGATGGTTAAAGTGGAATCACAGTGGTATAAACATACAGTGTGAAAGGATCCTAACTCCCCTTGTCAGACAATGGAAGAAAGCAGCCACAACATAGCTCCTGATTCTTTTATGATTTTTAAAAATAAGGATTATTGTGTCTATGTGTGTGTGCTATGTTAAGACAGAAAAAAGTGAAAGACATTTTAATTCTCACCTGCAAATTTGAGAGCATCAGATATAGGTATAGACTTCCAGCTATTTTCTTTTCCTTTGCCACACTTACTACTGGTATTATATGATACTGAAATCACTTGCAAACTTTTGTGAACACTTTATTTTGCTTTACTTTCAGCTCCACCACAGTCACTGGGATAAGACTGAGACTAAAGTTGCTGGCTCCTCCCACTCCACTGTCACCAGGCAGGCGTGAAACTTTGCTTAAATCCCCTAAATATCTGGGATGAGTATAAAGTTGAAATTTTCCTTCCACTTCAGAAATCTTAAGGATTATTGCAAGGGGATGTTAATGTTCAATTACTTCATTCTCACAAGTGATGACAAATATATTCCATTGTCTTCTCCCTGCACAGAGTTTGCATATCTCAAACTGTGTCAAGAAAGTATTTTGTGCAGATACATATGTGGGTTTTTGCATGAGAATTGTGGGATTTTGCAAAAAAAAGAGAGAGAGAGAGAGAGAGACTGTTTTCAGGTTGCTGCACTTTCTTTCTTTCTTTCTTTCTTTCTTTCTTTCTTGTGAAAGACTGCTTTCCATGAAAAATAAATTACCTGCACAAAAAAGAACAATTTTGCACAGACAAATGGAGCTTAGTGCAACAGGAATCTGAAGGAGTAAAATGTATTTTCAAACAAATACCTGCACTGGCCACATTCACATCTCTTGCATTCCCTAGAGTTTAAGCCTGGTCTGGCGTCATCAGGTAATAAAACAACTTTAGCCTACTGGCCAATTTCAAAATGTGGAACATCACTTTTTTGCCCTTGTCAGGATTAACTGTTTCATTTCTCTATCAGTCCAATCTATTTGTCCATTTGTCATTCAACTGTGTTGCAATAATACCTGCTTCTGTTGCAATAAGTTTGTACTTTATTGTGTGTATGTGTGTGTGCATGTCTGTGTGCACGCATGTGTTCCATAGTTGTGACATGTTATAAAATTCAAAAATTTATTATCAGTTGATTTTAAGCATATTTTTGTAACTGCAGTGATGTGGGGATTTATAACTCATCTACATCTAGGAAAATCGGCTCAGGAAACATAAAAAGGCAGCACTAAATCACAAAGAAGACAGGAGCAATTTGGAAACATTGTACAAAACTTTGACCAGCTTCCTTTGCTAGAATTTTATCTGTTGGTATATTCACTTCAACTTAAATACATTTCATGAAACAGTGTTGAATGCACTTTCGAGCAATAGAGTTTTTTTATGTACATCTATATCAATATCAATAACTATAGTGATAGAAAAGCTGTATTTACAGTACTGTACTTGGTATGTTCTTTCATAACTCTTTGACAAGTATACATCAACCCATATTATCAGCATATAATTAACAGGCTGCTAACAAGCCAATGTTATTAAGTCAGTAAAATATTATACTAGCTCGTAATATTATTTCAAACTTCTGAGGTAAGTGGCAAGTTTGAAAAACAAGTAAATGAATGTGGAATGGACATGTCAAATTATGCTAATCTGAACAGAACATAAAATTTCACAAATAAATTTAGCATCATTCCTTCCGTCTCCAGTGTTCAGACTGTGTTCAGTGTTCAGTGTTGCTTATATAACCATCCACGCCTTAGAGGTGCAACATTAGTAGAATCAGAGAACCATACGTTTTGCTGAATTACAATTTCAGTTTATTATTTAAAGACAAAAGCAACTCTGAGAACCTCACAGTACAGCAACAAAAAATGTATTTGACAAAACGTGTTTACTTAATTGTCAAGCACAAACATTACAAATACTGAGGGTACCTCTCGTATCTTCTACCTTATTATCCCCCACCAAGAAAAAGCAACATATATTAAGAAAGATAGAGCAGCTTGCTATTGCAACTACTAAAGCTTTTTTAGTTCTGTGGATCATAATATGCCATAAGACCCTATTGTTTTCGTTGCAACAGCCACCTGTTGGGTAAGACCAGGTATAATAAGTTCCAGGACAGTAGATTTCAACTGAACATTAGAAGGAACTTTTTAATGGTAAGAGCGGTTCAGCAATGGAATCAATTGCCTAAAGAGGTAGAGGGGGTCTCCTTCTCTGGATGTCTTCCAAAAGAGGCTGGACAGCTACCTGCTGGGGGTGCTTTAGACAGAGATCTTGCAGCAAGTAGAAGCTGGACTTGATGGCCCATGACGCCCCCTCAAATGACTAGGATGAAAGAAAATTGGCTGTAAAATTGATTAAACTTTGCTCCTAGCCTCTATGGAAGCTAGTACCACACATCAAAACAGTTATGGTACTTAGTGAGCTTCACATCACTCATTTACTACAATACTAGTTGCTGAAGAATCATCAGTAATAAATGAGTCCTATGTTTTTCAGGATCTAAAAGAAAACAAATCTGATTCCATGGGATTAAATCCCATCTTCACTGGGTTTATCATAAAAACTGTAAGACTGGGGTGTTTATGAGAAATGATCTGCTGATTCCTCAACCTGTGTATATACTTCTTTTCATCTTGCAAATCACAGCCCATGGAGCAGAATTTTTAGTCTTGTAAACCATACAGAGGATAACAAAGGACAAGAAAAACAAAAAGCTTCAAAGCTGGAATGAAGCAAAAGGGAGCAACCCATTCAGTTGAACAGATTCTCTCCTTCCCATATCACAGACCAGCTTACACTAACTGTAATCAAAGTGATTGTACCTTTAAAGCTGGGAAGTACTCAGCATAGTAAACTTTTAAATCATTGGTTTTTCATCAGGTTATTATAGAAATAAGATTCTGTTATCCATTGTCCAAAAATCTTGTTAATGTAACTTACGTTTCCACTGCATGAAGCATGACTAGAGATGTTATTTCAAGAATGCTAAGTGACCTATTTTCCTCCCTTGAACTGTTCAACTGTTCCAACTTAGCATCAGAGGCTAGGAATGCTCTGTGAAGGAATTTAATGTAGTGTCAGAAGGAAACAAGAGGGAGAACCAGAAGTTCGAGCAAGCATCCAAAATATGCTCACAGAAGAGATGAGACAGTATAATTTCCAGCAAGAAGAATGACATTTGCCCTTCATAATATTTAGGATGAGGGTGCAGTTCAACCTGTGAACCCAACTAACCCTTCTGTGTGTTTTCTACGTTTTATCTCTCTGGAATATATCCATTTTATCAATGATAAAGAGTAATATTCAGGATCTGAATACACACAGAGAGACAAGTTTCTTAAACCTATCATATTGTGTTGTGCAGTTTCTTAAAAAATCTCTTCATAATGCAATCAACTCATGGAACACATATGTCAATAACAGGAATATCGAGAAAACACTGCCCTGTAACAGTGTTGAATTTTCTAATGATACTTTGTCAGCTTCTCTACGTAGAATGGGTGCTGTGGCATCATCTTATCCTTTGCCTCAGTGAACAAAATGTTTTCTGGTAGCTCAGCTCTCCTAAGACTACAAGAAAACTTAGGGACACTATAGTTTACAATATAATGCTCCATCAAGATTGTCAACCCATAACCTTAAACATTTCAGAAAAATATTTACCACAGATCAGAGTATGGCAGTATTGGCAGCTCAGGTCAAAAAGAAAACCTTCCCATCTCACACAATCATACATTTAACTCCTCCAGACAGAAAATATTGAAAAACAGTTGTTTTACACACACACACACACTAGAAGGAATGGAATAGGCTCCTGCCAGAGACTGCAAAGTCCAGGGAGTTAAATCTTGTCTTTCAGCTTATGTTCACATAATATCACATCCGTTTGCTTGCCTGGTATCTGGACATTCCATCTTGCAAACAAAGCTGAGAACGTGTAAAATCAAAGCATTGTAAGTATCATCAAGTAATTCACAACTATTGTGCTGTATTTTTATATATAATTTAATCACAGCTTATTGATTCACCCTAGTTTGTCACCTGTCTCTTCACACTTCAAGTTACACAAAATTATAAAAATACTGTGCTAAAAGAGACCTATTAAATAGTTCTAAAAACATTATGAACATTTCATCCATGTACAATGTAAAATGAATCTGCATGGCATTTTGGCTTCTGTGCGTTGGACTATGACTTTGGAGACCAGGTTTCAACTATCCGCTCTGCCACAGAAATCCACTGGGTAACCCTGGGCAAGTCACACTGTCTCAGTCTTAGAGGAAGGCAAAGGTAAACTTTCCTGATCAAATCTTTCCAAGAAATTCCTGTGACAGAGTTGCCTAATGGTCACCATAAATCAAAAACGACTTGAAGGCACAGACCAACAACAAACAATGTAAAAAAAGGAAATAAACCAATTAAAATTAATAAACTGAAAAATACAGGATGATTCTTAGTGTTTTAAGTATTATATTTCAACACTGGAAATGAAATTATCATTTCTGAAACAAATTATATTTCGGATGTTTATCACATAATGACTTATATCCAATTGCTAGTCCCATCTAAAAAAATCTGCTAAATTAACATTCAGCTGTCATTCAATGGATCTACTCCAACTGGGATTAACAAATGGATTTAGCTTAGTGGTGGCAATCATGAAGTTCTTCAGGTGTTGTTGGATAACATATTTCAGCATTCTTCCTCATTGTCTATGCTTGCTAGGGCTTATAGAAGCTATAGGAGCTGTAGTCCAACAACATCTAGGGGGCAAGATGATTCTCATTAATTTAGGGTTATGAAAACGAATCAGCACAATACACACAATTTTTAGGTTAAGCTGAAATAGTAAACAGCAGAACTTTGAAGCATGCTTTTGATTAGCCAGGCTATACCACCCTCCCTTATGGACAGTTTATTTGAAAGTAGTCGGACTTTTAAACTTCTATGTTTCCCAGTTTCCTCTTGTTTGCTCACCATGTCACAAAGAATCAGCATTCAGCATAAGTGTACTAGACACATACTTCACTGATGTTTGGAGAGAGAGCAGAAATAGGTCACTATATACTTCATCAGAATTAGGTCAAAATTGAAACAAGTTACTCCCAAAAGCTTTAGGTTTTAAATAGTCTCCATGACCTCCTCAGAAGTCTTTTATTTTAGTTGTATAATAAAAATCATAATTTACATATAAATCCCAAATAAACCTGCATTTGGATATTTAACAGACTATTACCAAATTAAAGAGACAGCTAAATAAATACTGCATACTGTGATAAAATTATTTGACAAATTAGTAAATACCTTCAGCCTTCATAAGCACTACCAATCTTATTAAGACCTTAAAATATACACGTCTGTGTAGTTACTTTGGCAGTCAATCAGGGATTTAGAGAAATATGTGGCAATTGGGAAATATCAATTCCCTACACTTTTGTGTAAGAAAAATGACTGAACAGACAGCAATATGAAGTGTAATCAACTCACCCTCCTCGTAAAGGCAGGTTGTTTTCTTTCTCTCAGCTTTGGCCCTTTCCACATGTGGGGGGGGGGACAGGCAAAAAGGCCCAAAAACGGAGCTTACCGGCAGCCGGGTAAGTCTGTCGTGACACGGAGCAGCGCGAGCTCGCTGCTCCGCAGTCCTCCGGCGTCCCAAATGGCGGCTTCCGGTTGGTGGAGGCTCTCCACCAATCAGAGAAGCTCGCCAGCTGGAAGCCCGCCCCCGGCAGATCTGCAGGCACGCACTTGCGCGCGCCTGCAAATCCGCGTCAGAGCCGGGCGACGGAGCAGCATGGGGCTGTGCGCTCCATGCTTTTTAAAAACCTCGAAAAAGAGGTTTTTAAAAAACACGCAGTGCAGCTAGTTCCGGTTGCTCCTGACTGGATTCTGGTGTGGAACTACAAAAAGTAGTCCACACCAGTCCACTCTACAGTGCAGAAGACCTCCATCAGAGGTCGCTCTGCACCATTTCAGAAGCCTGGTGTGGAAATGGCCTTTGTTGCAAACCAATTAAAACTAAAATACATTTTGGAAAGCTGCAAACTCTGTGACCACTGTGCACACTGAAAGAGGCTTGATCAGTCCTCTTTCCTTAAAGTATGACATACTAAGAAACAGAAAACTACAGCAGCAACCAAGGACAACATAATACAGAGGTTAGAAATAATACCTAATAATACATAGAAGGTTAGAAAAATCCTTTAAATTAAATTTAGATCTGAGCGTTCCAGTCCACACTACCTCCCTCATGTGTATTTTTTAATAAAATCAAGAAGGAAATAGCTGTTTGTCTTGCTGAATCAATGGGAATTTGGTAAATCAACCCTTATGTAAGTTCAATTTATTTAATGTTCTACTCTAACAACAGGATAACAACTGGATTTAGGCTTACATCTTTAAAATGTAGTTTGGTTCTCAAACACATATCTGCATGTGGAGCTCCATCATGATGCAGCTAGTCAAGCATAACCACCAGTGTCAGGAACTTAATCTTGGCATAAATATTTGATTTTAAAGCTCACTTGAGCATCGTAGGAGTTACAGCAGCAGAAGCAAAACTGTCATACAGTAAGCATGGTAGATCAATTGTCTGCTTTCAGAAATGGGACTCGTTTTAGAATAAAGGCACTCCAAAATCAGGGAGACGGGAGTATCTTCTTTTGAAGTACAGTATCAATGAATTTTTTTTCTAGAGATATTTAGAACAGGCAAACTTTTTACACGGTATGCAGTTTTCAGCCCTTTGAAGACTTTTTAAAGACTAATAATTCTCAGTGATATAACAAGACCACATAAATTATGCAAGAAATCATCATGTAATCAAATTACACAAATAAAAATTGACCACAGATAAGTGTAGACTGCCAAAAAAAGAAAAGGAAAAAAGGAAAGGTTATATGCATCCAACAGCTCCATGTCAGAAATATAAACTGAATTGATCCAATTTCACACATATTTGTTCAGGCTATTAGGAATTATTAGACAAACACAATCCAAACAAAATTGCAAGCAGCAGATTACCAATATAATATACTGTTCTATGCTTAGGTAAGCTTGATAGTGTTACACTGATGAAAAGATTTAGTTATCTTTGCTATGTTATTATAAAACACTTGTTAAACTAGAGCAATATAAAATATATGGCACACAATATTAACATATAGAGCATATTTTGAGACTTGGAGAGGGCAAAGTTCGTAAAATAGTGAAATACAATATTTGGGTTAATTTCAAAAGAAAGCTATTTAATATGCTTTAAGTACAATGACCCCTCCACTTTTACAAGCGTTCAGGATGCAGAACTCTTGTGACAGTGGAAAAAAAACAGAAACACCCACCGCCGTCGCCACGATCCCCCTCTCATTCCCTTCTGGGGCTCCCCCCTCCCATTCCCTTACCTTTTGCACACTGGGGCCAGAGGCAAGGGAGTGGGAGGGGAGCCCCAGCTCCAAAGGCACGCACATGTCTCCCTCCACATTCTCTTGCCTTTTGTCTTGGCATGAGTTCTCAGCACCGAGACAAGGGAATGGGAAGGGGAGCTCCAGAGCGGAGAAGAAAGGTATGAGCATGCCCCCCCCCCAATTTCCTTGCTTTTTGTGCACTTGTCTTCTTTCTCCACATCTGGCAAAATGCAAGGGAATGGGAGAAGGAGAATGCGGGGGGGGGAGTAAGGCACATAAACACCTTGCAAATAATCAAATTCGTGAATGTCAAACCCGCAAATATGGAGGGAGGGCTGTATATTGATGTTTTTGCTTTCCTTTTCTTGGGGAGCAGGTGTCATTTCAGTAACTGTTCCAGTTTAGAAGCAAGATCTTTAAAAATATTATTATTATTATTATTATTATTATTATTATTATTATTATTTCATTTTTATTCTGTCTTTCTCAATGAGACTCAAGGTGGCTAACAACATTAAAACAATACAAACTAAAACTTTCACAGAAATATATACATCAGATTTAGAAAGCAATTAAACAATTTATAAAGTTAAAAACACTGCATGTTAAACTATTAAATACATTAAAAGCTATTGTTGTTGTGTGCCTTCAAGTTGTTTTTGACTTATGGCAATGCTAAGGTGAACCCTATCATGGATTTCTGGGGCTGAGAGTGTATGATATACCCAAGGGCACCCAGTGAGTTCCCGAGCAGGGAATCAAATCTTGATCTCCAGGGTCATAGTCCAATGCTCAAACCACTAAACCACTCTGGCTCTCACCAAAGTTAAAAATAGAAATGCAAAGAAAAGAACTGTAAAGTATTTTCTAGACAGATACAAACATAGCTTATTTTCCAGTGGACTTCTGCCTGTGCAACAGACTTTCCTTCATCATCCTAATATTAATCTAAACCTGCTTTGGAAGACCCTCCAGAGCAAATATGGGGGAGCTGCATAGGATTGCAGTATCCATTTCTCTGGCATTTTCCTCTGTCTTTTTAATTTAATTTTTAAATAAAAGTTCAGCTCAATTTAAATATTTCTAAAGGCAGTTGCCTTTTCTCTGTGTTACAAGTGTTGCATGAAAATGGTCCTTTCTCCAGAACTGTCAGCCCTCGCATTGTTGTTGTGTGCCTTCAAGTCATTTATAACTTATGGTGACCCTAAGGTGAACCTATCACAGGGTTTTCTGAGGCTGAGAGTGTATGATGCACCCACGGTCATCCAGTGGGTTTCCATGGCCAAGCAGAGAATCAACCCCGGTCTCCAAGGTTGTAGTCCAACACTCAAGCCACTATAACACACTGGCTCTTGCCTACTCCTTTTTTATATTGATTGATTTGAGACATCACTGCTAAATCATAATACGCCAATATTTCCTGTGCTATTGTCCCAATATCATTTTCATTTTGGGACCTAATTTTTTTTATTTTGCAACAAATTACAGAAACAAAATTTGAGTGAGATTTTTTTGTTAATGACTGAGTGAATCAAAGTAGAACCAACCTCTAAAGGAAGAGAGGAATGTGTGTGTATGTCCCTTCAAGTCAACTGCTAACCTATGGTGACCTCATTAATTTTGTTGGGTTTTCTTAGGCAATGCATACAGATAGTGTTAAATTAGAAAAGGTACTTACACTTGTCCACAATGAAGGGATATAGTAATAGGCTGGTAGCTCTCTTCACCTCTTTCTGTATGGCTTATAATGCCTCTAGCCCTAGACATAACTGAAATCATATCTTTAACGAGTGATTTCCTGTTCCCTCGTGGACAGCTCTGTAATTACTTGTTGGTTTTATTTCATTAAGCGCAATTTTGTGATTGCAATAAAAGTGAACAAGTAATTAAAGAGCTTGCTGCTAGGGAACAGGAAATGACACCTTAAGACCCAGATCTTATTCTTACGTGGGAGTAAACCTTAATAAACATAATGGAACCTGCTTCTAAATACACATGCACAGAACTATTTCAGTATAGTTTAAAGCAGCCCCATAACATTTAATTATAACCCAACAAGCCCATAACATCTCCCTTCTCACTCACCAGCAGCAACGTCTAGCTAGCAAGTAGTACAGTGGGCCCTCAGTATCCACTACGGTTTGGTTCCAGGACCCCCACCGATAACTAAAATTCATGGATCCTCAACCCTCAAAATGTACAATCTTGTAGTAGTAATAATGGTCTTTTATATAAAATAACAAAATCAAAGTTTGCTTTTTGGATTTTTTTTCAATATTTCCAAGCCATGGTATTTCCACAGCATCCACGGATGGAGGGTCAATTGTAATACAAGGCAGAATATTTTCAAAAATAGAAGATCTCCCAGTGCTTAATTTTTCCATAGAAAATTATTCCATTTGTTTTAAAAAAACCTGATTCATCAACTTCATAACTATGAATGGATACCAATACAATACGAAGCAAGTTTCACAATTTCAGAGCTAAATAAACATTCTTCAAGTGTTTACCCCTTGGAAATGGCATGTTACTAATTTGTAAACGGAAGTGGGAGAGGCAAAATACACTCCTAAACAAAGAACCTGGAAGTGCAATAAGTTTCCCATGCTCACCGAAAGAGAATCCTTTAGCAAAACAAGGTGGTTCAAGAAGATCTGAATGAGATTTGCCTCAGTCTAAAACTGACCTCAGAGGAAGAGAATTAAACTCAATTAAAATTAGCTGAGTGGGCAACCATTAATCTCATGCAAAATTCAAAGGCTGTGCTAAAATCAGTGTGTCAACAATTTCCAGTACCTTTCTCCCCTGAACATTCAAGGTATGAGAAATAGACATATATTTTAATAAAAATAATTTATATATCAATCTTTGAATTCCTTTGAAAATAATATTTAAATTGTGTTAAGTATGCTTTGCTTTTGTCTACTCAGATATTTTAATTCAAATATTTATGGGTTGGTCCACTAAAACATTTTAATTCATATATGAAAGTCAAATAAATGAGCTAAACCAGATCATAGCTTATCTAGGCAATGGTGGGCAAAGTGTGGTCCCCACAGCCCCATGAACCCATTACCCTGGGGAGAAAAACAACCTTTGAAAATGGTTAAACACACCCACTCATGCTTTAAGGAATTAAGGTTGGCCATGTAAATGCTATACAAACCCCAGGCCTTTTTTCAGGCCTCAGATTTTGATGGTGTTGCATACCTTCTGTGATAACTGAAGCCCCTGTCAGAGCTGCTGCTGATGAGCAGCAGCTGTTGGTCCCTGTGGCTCTGGTTGGAGATGAGTCCTGCAGCTCAAGAGCTCCCCCTGCTGCCATGGACCAAGCAGCCTTGGACGTTCCTCTGCCTGCTCCTTTAGGGCAACAGGGACCCGATTCTGAAGATGCTTTGGAGCCTGTGCCAATCAGCCCACAAACAAGAGACTCAGGAGAGCTGAGCAAAGGGAGGCTTCCTTGATTAAGTTCAAGAAGCAGTGACTAGCCACACCTGTGTCTCGGGCTATATAACTGCCTGCCTGGAAGCTTTCCTTTTGGCAAACTTTTTTCAAGTCCTTGTCTTGCCTGTTCCTTGCTCCCAGCACCTGCTACCTTGAATTGATCTCTCGACTCTTGACCCTTGGCTTTTGGAACTCTGGCTACGGTTTTTGCTTGACGCTCTGGTAAATGAATTCCCTTGTGTAAAGTGCTTGCTTGTCTCCTCCCGGCTGGACTTTGCTGGCTCTCACACTCCCTTCTCTGGGCTGGCTCACCACCCAGGTCTCTGACCTTGACACCTTCAAGTTACATCCAACTTATGGTGACCCTAAGGCAAACCTATCATAGATTTTTCTTTCTTTTGCAAGATTGATTCAGAAAGAAGCCTTTGCCTTTTGTGGCTGACAGAGTATGACTGTACTGAGGTCACCCAGTGGTTTTCCACAGCCAAGTGGGGATTCAAAGCCTGGTCTCCTAGTATCCTAGTCCAACACTCAAACAACTACACCATGTGGCATACATAACCCTTTTTAAAAAAGTGATCAAAACATTCAATTTCTTTAAAAAAGCAGGTACAACAAGTTATGGGGTGTGGCTATCTGAAGTGACAAGTCAGCCTGGAAGCAGATTGCTAGGCAACCAGAATAGTTCCTCAGGAGCAAAACCCAGCCCAGTAGTGTGTGAGAGGGGCTGGTGTCTGAGAGAAAAAGTTATATAAAGCCATGTACCAGTTGGCATTGCCTCCTTCAATGAGATTCCTAGCAAGAAGCTATAGCGTCTCTTAGTAAGTCAAAGAGGATGACTGTGTGGGAAGGTTTATTTCTCAGTGGAAACCTACTGAGAGGCACAAGAGTAATTGAACCTTAGTAGAATTTGGTCAGAGAGTATGACCGAGAGAGGGGAATGAGCTTATGGTGGGAGTGTAGCCAAAGGGCTGTTATATGATACTTGTGTTTTATATGAAAGTCTAAAGATACAATTGAACTATCTAAAAAGTGCACTGAAGAAATGCATTAACTTTGACTTGCATATGGACTTTAATACTTTATCCTTATTGTTATCTAAACAATAACATTTACATACCTAACATTAACGTATTTAAACAATAACAATTACATTTTTGTAAATGCTGATTCGGCTGAGTTGTACGCAGTATCTGAAGTAACACAGAAAACACACTACCATAAAACTACCATATTAAGGGGTACTAAACACTGAAAACCTTTACCTTTTTACACAAAGGTGGTGTCATAAGGGGGAAGGCAGAGCTGCACGGCAAAGACAGGGTGCTTTATCAGATTGGGAAACTGCCACACCCATCTGGTAGGAGAAAGGCCATGTCACAGGAGGCTATTTCAATCATTTAGAAGACCTAAGCTTTCCCAAAATAGCCTGTAATGGCCAACTGTGCACTCCCCCAGATGTCTCCAAATATTCAGTGTGGGAGGATTAGAGACACATGGGGGGATCAGGGGCTGCAGATACATCCAGTAAAGAACTGGTTGAAAATGCTTCCAGATCCAGTGAAGTTCCTCTTGCTTGATTTAGATCACTGGAATACTTTTCAGTTCACCTATGTCAGTTTCAATCTTTATTGGTCCAACTCTGTCAGAATTCTATTTCCTTATCTTCATTTTTTATAACCTCACATTTTTGGAAAGCTAGTCCCACCTCAATTAAATGGGACTTGGTTCATGCCCACGGGGACAGATTGATAAAGTGCCCTATTAGAGGCACCATTTTAATTCCACCTACAGCAGAGACTAGAAGAGTAATGAGTCAGCTGTGTTAAATGGCAGTGGTATAGAAGCAAATAAGATGACTGGAAAGAAGAACCAGCTTCTTCAAATCTTGAAACCTCCTACTTTCCCCACCAGGCTAGATTTTGCTGGTACACTCAAGGGAGCCAGTATGGATAGGAAAACCTTCTATGCCAGTCAGGAGAGACCAGTAGAGCCAGTAATATGAAAGAAAAGAGAAAGCAACGCAAGGTCCTGCTAGCTTCAGCTAGGTAATGCACAGGAGCTGGGAAAGGGCATGGCTATAGCAGATTACCTTAGAACTGCTGCCAAGGGTTAAAAGAGAGGAAGAAATGGGTAGAGAAGGAATAAAAAGCCAGCCCAGTCTTACAAGCAAACTGGCCAGGCTGGGTGGGTCTGTGCCCAGCATGTGATCACTGTGCCACAAGCAACTATAGACAGCCTGATGGACAGCCCAGCGAACAGGATCCAAAAGTAACAGATTCAATCAGTCACTGAAAGGAGCTGGGTTTAAGAGGCCTGGACTTTTAGCACCCCAAGCGAATGTTCACATACGTGCTTTCTTTGTTCAAATGTGTCTTTGCCTTAAGGGGTTCATTGCCTTAAGGGAGAAAACAGCAATTTGCAAAAGGCTATGACATAACAGTGCCTTTGAAAAAGCTCTGTTAAGTCCAGGGAAGAAAACTCCAACTGATGCCACCAATAAAATCTTATGAACTTTAGAACCTAGTATAAACTCATGGACTTCAGAAAGCAAAGAGGGCAGGTTACATTTCTCTATCGGAGGACAACATCACACCAAGATTGTTCCAAGGATCTTTGCTATTCAAGACAATCAAATATTACAAGAAACTGCACCATTTTAAATACAGTCTCCTTAACTCTCATTCCATTAGTTAAAACATTTTATCTTTATATGTACAGAATTCATATAGAACTAAACATACAGAGTAGACATTTGTACAAAACTGTCACCTGAGTACATGTTTTTCCTTTCTTTTCTTCACAGACAACAAACAGCTGGAACAAAAACTGTCAGAAAAAAAAATCTACTGCCTCATGCCACTTGGGTACATTTTTTTTCTCCCACCTAATGGAAAATATCAGAACAAAAATGTCCCATGCCATTTTGCCTTTGAAATATGATGCAGAAGCAAGGCTGAGTGCTTGGATGAGGAACAACTCCCTCACTTAGCCAGACAGAAAGAATCTGGAAAACAATTGTAACCTGACCCCTGCAACCTGCATAAACAACCAATTATTGACTAAGATAGTGGAGCATCCTGTTTGTGAAGGCAAAGATATGCAGTCAGTTGTTTTGTAGTCAGGGCAGCACTAGCATTCAGGATTTCCTGAAAAAAACTGACTTCATCGGGAACTAAACATATGGCTGCTCCTTCAAAATTAAGTGACTACTCATATAGAATTCCAAATGAATTTACTCTGTGCCGGATTAGGCAGATGAGGATACAACTCCACATTACTGTTGCTTCATGGGAGCAGGGTTACTTCCCTCTGATAGAAACAAGGATGTAGGAAGCAGAAATTCAGTGTACCTGATGAACATACAATTTTGTGTACTACAAGCTGCAAGTGCATCAATGCAACAAAGAGAGAAAAGATTCTGCAAACACACAATATATTTGAGGTTCAGTGATAAGGAAACAAAAGTTATGGGTACAGGAAATAAAAGTGATGCATGTGGTCACTGACAAAATGTCTGTCTTTGTGGACTACTTGTTGAACAGCTTCAAATGTGGGGTGCACAAAGGACAGTTAATGAACAGCTGGTAGACTTCAGAGATATTTTATACAAAAGTAAAGCAGAAAAATATGACCTAATTGTGCCATGTCATATCCTCTGAAGAAAGACATTCACCTGGAAAATACAACTTTGTTACTATGGGATAACAATATTGGAGAAAATGTGGAGAATGACAATTTTTTCAACAGCTTTGAACTGGTAGTAGGTCTGTTAATGAAAGATTTAGATAATCCTAAAACAGAGAAAGCAAACACACAAGGACTTACCCTCTGGGGTTTTTACCTTAAAAAAAATCTGAATGTGGCTGCCATTGGCAAGTTTTCACATATTCCAATACCCAAATTTACCTGTAGATGTATCAGTGCAAAAGTTTCTTGAGAAACTCTATATTCTGCCTATAAAATGGGTTTGCAGTATCACACAGGATAAACATAGCTTAGATCTCAAAATAATTTATTTTGTTACTATTAATGGAGACACAAATTTTATTGCTTGGCTTTTACTGACTTTGTCTCCAGTTCCCTCATGGCTGATAAGAAGCATGGTGGGGTGCGGCTTACTACCTGCATCAACCCTCCTTCAAGATCATGTTAAACATCAAGTTAAGTGAACATCTCAAGCAAGATACTGGTTAGTATTCCAACATTGTCACTTTTCTTCTCTGGTATGATTTTTAACATCTTTGCCTGATGAAGAAGTCAGTGAACTTCAAAAGCTAGCATAATGTATTTTGTGACTTCTGGTTTACCTAATAAAGGTACCACTGTGGTGTGTATTTTTGATTTTGATGTATTTTGCTACATGGCCAACACCAATAACCCCAAATATGAATGTACTGATACATGTATATTGATACTTCAACAAAGTAAGCCACACTTCCCCACCAAATGGCAGTGAATGAGAAAAACCAGTAAACAGTGCACCAAATATAATAAATTGGCTTGCAAGGGCCACTACAGCTGTCAAAGTAACATGCTTTGGGATAGGGTGATTGGCACAAAGACTAGTCCTTTATTGAAAGTCATTTCCTTCAGCAAAAGGAAAACCGGGGCAGAAGACTGTTCCATGAAACTATTAATATTAGACCCTCCCACAAACAAATAAGACCTGTTTTCCTTCACAGTTTACATTCATTTTCTGATTGAGGACAAACTGTGTTGGTTAATTTTTTTGCAAAAGAGAGTGCTGACAACAGTACAAAATAAATGTTCTACCTCACATGAGCATGGGTCTCCTGACTGTGGTTGGGTATGGTGGGATTTCTGTACCCAGAAATACTCATGTGGATATGCGGCACTGCAATACACTGGAATTTTCAAGGGTTCAGAATTTACCCTTAAAGTAAGGTGTCTTATTTCAAAACCATTCTGGACGATGATTAGTATTTTAAGCCAAATTCTAGATGAGAAATCAAAGCATTACACACAACTATTCAATGCTATTATTATTCCAAAAACTTCAACTTCTAAAAATGATGGACTTTGTTTTGCAACCTAATATACAGGAAATGAAAACACGTAAAGCCTCAGGAGGTACACATGAAAGACTGCAGTTGTGTCCCAACAGATTTAAGTCAAGGACCATTCTTAAAAAACAGATTAATATAAAAGTATACCTCAGTTAACAAAGTAATTGTGTTCCTGGGCATTACTTCTGTAACAGAAAATCTGGTAATAGAGGCAGAAATAACAGAAATAATAGAGACAGAACAGAAGAACAGTTTGACATGTTCCAGCAAATTTTTTATCCTGAGCTAACATACACATTTAAAATGAAACATCCTGGGCAGATAAGTTTTGCATAAGTTAAAAAAACCTCTTTGAACCTTCTAGACACCCCTGAAAGCTTCTTCCTAAATGCATCCTGGCATGATTCTTTTCTTTCACAAGTCTCCACTTCTCTTATGTTTTCCATTTTTGTGACCAGACTTACAGAACTATGCTTTCTTAACATACTGCATCCAACTGGTGAGGCATGCTTATCTGCTTTCCCATTTTCTTTGTTTTGCTGCTCACACGTGTCCAGTAAGGAATTGTGAAGGCAGCTTGCCTTTGTTCTGAAGCCAGCTTGCTTTGTCTGTTGTAGGCAGAAACCCAGAGCTACAATAAGATCTGTCCAAGCTCAAGCTTTATTGCACTGTTTATTGCAGACAAGCAATTGCAATCCAACACCTAAGGTCTGTGTTTCTCCAGCTGTGTTGCACCATCCTCCCAAAGCCTATACTGAAAAAAAAAGTCCAGCTAGACAGGGGACAAGAAGTAATGAATGCTGCTCTGTGATTGTACGACAGAGCTTCTCTGTTACAGACTTTGTTAACTGAGGTATACCTGCATATCTTAGAATGAAACACATAAAACCACATTCAGTACAGTTACAGTCTTTCATCTAAGCTGTCACCCACTAATCATAAGTGGCAAGGAACTGCATACAGAGACACAGAGTGTTCCAGCCCTTCCTTATTCCTTAGGTAAAAACTAAACAGGCTGCCCAAGAAACAAAACCTCTTCCATCATATCCAGCTGGGCTATTGGAAGAAAGGCAGATTACTTCCCCTTCTCTGCCACTCCTTAGCTGGGCAAGTAAGTCTGCAGCTTTTTTTTAAGGCTAGCATAATGAGATATTTGCAGATATTAATTGGGGTTCTGTTGTACAGTCCCTAACAGATGGATTTATGACTCTCCAGAACATGAATGAAAATAGTCAACAGCAACTAGTTATCTGTAATTAGTTCCTTTCCCTAATAACTAAGACATAATTACATCACATTACAAGTGTATCTAACAAGGTATATACCTTTACACTTTTTGTGGTTCTAACAAGGTATATACCTTTACACTTTTTGTGGTTTAACTGACTTTTTAGTTACTGTTCTAGTTGTGAAAGTATGGCCCCACTAAATAGCGATGCATGAATATCAGATGGTAGCTCCTGATGTATTTTCTGCTGTACAGTGAACAACATTCAGAAGACTTTTTAAAACAGGTATCACAATTTTCAAACCAAGGAAGCAAGCACTTATTTTTTAAAACAGTGTAACTAACTACTTCAGGGGCTTTGGAACTATGTAATTAATTACTCTTTAACCTCCAATACACAATTTAGAGAAAATGTAATCATCACAACATACTTTGTGTTGCAGATACAGCATTCTATACTTTTTTTCCCATCATACAGGAAACGGCACTTCTAAGTATAACTTAGACAAATTTAGGGTACGGAAAGCACAACCAACTTCCTTGTTCTACATACATTTCCTTCAGCTCTGATAATATCCACACCAGGGATATTTCTCCAAGTAGCTAAGAGTGCTGTGCGTGGTTCACCTTTGCCACCGCCCACCACACACACATTGCACCTCGTCCTCACTACAATATTGTTTGCTCAAGAGACCAAAGGTGGCAGAGAACTGTAACCAATGTATCCCCAATCTCCCACAGGGTACAAACTTGGAATACTTGAGACAGAACAAAAGTTAATCAATATGGTGCAATTTTATTTATTTATTTAGTTAGTTAGTTAGTTAATATACCTTCTTTCTCTCAGAGTGGGACCCAACGACGTTCACAAAAAATAATCAGCTGAAAACAATACAATTTTAAACACAATAAAACATCCAATTAAAAAGCTAGAGTTAAAACAGTATAAAACATACACACACACACACATATACATATTACATAATCTTAGAAATAAAACACCCTGCCTCATAAGAAGGCTTCCTGCAAGCAATTACAATTGTTCCTTCGCATTTGCAGGTTTGACTTTCACTGATTTGGTTATTTGTGAGTTTCCTCCACCTGTGTCCCTCCCCAATCAGGTTCCTCTTTTCCAGGAGAACCCTCCCTTAAGTGTGCTCAGACTGCAAGAGTATATTCCAGTCCCACTAACATTCATTAGTACTTATTCCCAGGTAAACCAGAGTTATATACCCCACTAGTGGCTTATTTGAGTTTCTCACCGACTGCTAGTGCAAACATGGAGAGACAGTAGTATACGCTATTGCTGTGTCAACTGTTTGTAAATTTAGTCTCCGACAGCAGAAATTATCTTGCTTTTTGCTTGTTTTGGGACAGATATGTTTTAGATGGAGTACATTTTTAATGTTCCAATTTGGGACAGGGAAAGTGTCCTTTTCCTTCCCCTCCACACAGTTTAACCCCTACAATTTATGCCAGGCATGGTAGGCTTATTTCTGAGGGAGGAACTGGCAATATTAACTCTGAGTATTTTTTGCTTAAAAACACCCTATGAAATTAATGGGGTTGTCATTAATTGACAGGTGGCTTTAAGGCACCTACATCCACACTTGTACAAGAGAGTATGTGTGTGTATATGTGCCTGCAATTCTTGTCAGTTTCACAGAGGTATCTTTCCTTGACCATTCAGAAGATGAAGAGAATGTCTTGCTAGTTTGACAGATACCAAAGAAACTTAGAGTAACTATCCCTTTTTCCAGGGAGTCTTCCTACTCTGAGGAAGAGATAGGAAATTTTCTCCCTTCAAGGGCGCATGTATTTGCAAATTTTTAATGCACTACAGTTCTCCCCCCACATTCGCAGGTTTCACTTTCATGGATTTGACTATTCGCAAAGTGCCCGCTTGCCTGCCCCCATCCTCCCCCTCCCATTCCCTGGCCTTCCTGAGGAGGCCTGCAGGATCATACAGGGTAGGCAATTGCCTGCTGGCTGCATGCCCTGGGGCCTCCTCCCTTGTGGGCTATCGCAGGTTCCCTGCATGCCCTAGGCCGCAGCTGGCGCAGGCTAGCAGTGGGCAGAAGCATGGAGGGAGGGGCCACAGAAATTATTCGTCATTTTTTCACATTTGTGAGGGTTCTCTGTCCCTATCCCTCACGAATGTGGAGGGCCTACTGTATTTTTTTTTAGAAGTAAGTCAGAAAGGTATCTCCAACAGTATCAGTGTCATTGGAGTACTGGGAACAACAGTGAAGGATTAGTGGTGCAAGTGATCTGGAAGGATACCTGTATAGTTCCATCTAAGCAAAATCATAGGGCAGTCACATCCGGGACAGACAAAAGGGTAGTACTTTTTCTCACTAGGTCTGTAATAGGAATCAATTATTTGCCCTTCAAAGGTTGTTCATCTAGAAGTCCCAACAGCCTTAGCCAGCATAGTCACTGGTAAGGAATACTAATAGCTGCAGTCCACCAACAAATGGAGAGTGATATTATTCCCCCTCCTGCATTAATGGAGGGCAGTGTTGCAATCTTTAAACCAGAAAACAGTTAACTTATAAACTTATGTCTATTAACCGCAGCAGAGGAAATCTTCAGCCTTACAATTAAAGCATTTTAAATTGTGATATTGCTCTAGCTATGCATATGACTGCAGCCTAAAAAAGAAAGAAGATACATGACAAGAATGACAATAACAAGCCCTCAAGCAGCACCAAGTTAGGAAACTTTAGCTTCCCTCTACTCTCTCTTGATACTAACAGCAGCAGCAAGCACGAGTACAGACAGAATAATGTACCTGTGTATAGTTGGCCAATCACCACAAATATCACCACATCTGCTGCAACCTATTTTCCCCAGTACCACCATTCAACTACCAACTGACGTCCTAGAAACAAGGTGCTATTTTTACCAGTCTTGGCATAGTAACCTTGATCATGGTCACATTGTACATTTAAGCTCCTACCTACTTTTCTTGCTCGTACCTCTTCGCAAATAAATCTTTTAACATGAGAGGAGCCAACATACCACAGTTGTCTTGCTCTCTTAAGCAGAAATGAATGGATGTATGGTGCACTGCAGCTCGTGAAAGTTGTGCCAAACACTCTGATGAAGAGATTATAAGGAGAGAAAAGCATGTGCATTCCCCCTGCCACCAATAAAACAGTGGGGGAGCGAATCAAACACATTAGTTTGCCAGCTTTAAATCCAAATAGTCAAGTAAATTACAATGGGGCTAACTTTTTTCTAAGATAATGTTTCACATGGAGCACCAAACAGGCAACTGAAGAATATCCCTTGTTACTGCCCTGGCTAGTCCGAGCTTTGGGGATATTAAAAGATATCCCTTGATATCACAATTCGGCTGCACTTCTTTATTCCTTTCCACGTGCTTGCCAAGCCACCGGACAAGCACATAAACAAGCTTGGCCGTTAATAGCCGTAATATTCAAACTACAATACAGGCAGGCCAGAAATAGCTGACTCACCGCTTTAGGAGACCTCCAGGCAAGTACTCTAATTAAGTATGCACGCCACTTACAAAAGAGCCTCTGCCCTGCGATGGCAGCTTGATGGGTAAGCTATGCCATACCCCAGTACTCTGCGTTTGCATACTGGTTACCCTATTGAGAACTGCTACGATAACTCAATCATTCAGATTCTGACCTTTCGGAGGCTTTGTCTCCAACTCCAAATCTATTGTTTTCCTCCAAGTACGGCATAGCCCGCAGTCACAATTCTCCTTATAAAAACCCTTGATTCCGAGACCTTCCTCGGATCGCTCCCGAGTTTCATCCTACCTTGCTGCCGCTTTGCTTGGTGAGCCTCCCCTCAGCTCCACGTGCTGAGCTACATCACACCCCAGCCTCACTCTCCATTTTTCCGGGCTTCAGGACAGGTGAAGTATCACCCAAACCAGCAACCCTTCTAAAATCCCTCTATACCACTCCAACCTTTATTTTCTTTAGTTACCTTGTATGAGTGTGTCGCATACACTGTTTTGCTTGTGTTTAATAAAACATCATTTATTGTTTCAACTTCTGTGTTCTCCTTGACTCAGTCCAACCCCATAGACATAGGGTTCAAGATCTCGCTACGTTACCCTGCCTCTCGTAACGCTAAGCAGTGCTCCAAGCTAATTTTCCCCACCTTTAGTTCAGTACATTTTGTTGTCCCTCCTGGGACGCCTAGTACACAAGGTAACACCCTTCCCACACAACTGAAAAAGCACAAAATATTTTTTCTATATTTTGTGCTTTTTCACTTATGTGGAAAGGGATATTCGTCAGTCATTTTCTCTTCACAGTCCTCCATTCTGTCCACATGATGAAAATGGTCCTAAAACTAGTAAAAGATTATATGTGGAGTTACTTCTTCTGCAAGCCAAAATTAAATCAAGAAATAACTTAGAAAATTGGTTTGCAAAGTGCAATAGAACATCAAATCATTTTTTAACATTGGACAAAAAAATAAAATAAACCCACAGCACAATCTCATACAGAACTTCTTCAGAATATGTGACTATTGAACTGCAGTTTCCAACAAAGTTATTCACTATAATGTATGCAAGATATGAAACATATTTTGCTTTGAAAGATATGAATCTTGCACATTGCACCTAGAACACCAAACAAAAGAGAAAGACTAAAAGCTTTCCCTTAAAAGACCATTTAAAGTCCTATATTTAGACTATGTGGGAGGGGAATAGTTCTTACCTCAGTGAAGAAAAGATTTCTGCTCTTGTTATCTTCAAGTGCAAAGGAATGCCTGAACTAAAAACCAGAACAGGAAATCCCAAGGAAGGAGCACTTGGATTACAAAAACCTCAGGTTCCATTTATAAAATTAAAATAAAATTTTCTGCTTTTTCTTGTCACAGTATCAGATGGAATATTTTTATTATTTTATTCAGACTAAAAAATTTCAGTATGGTTATTCAGGAAGACACTGTTTCAACATACTCTGTCCTGAGGAGATAGTATGGGAAGAATAGGTGTTTTAGTAATATCAACACATGAAGTCTGTAATCTGGAGTACTTAGAGTCAGCATCTGCAGACTTCATCCTTATTCGTGCTCTATGCATATGTATAAAAACAAGAGGATTTTAACTCTCACTTACAATTCATCATTTATATGAGACCCACCAAAAATATAAGACTTCACATCATTTTCCAAATGATAATCTCTATAAAAGAGGTAGATTTTAGGAGCAGAAAGGATTGTCACATGTTTCTAGCTCACTGGATCTGGTATTAACATATTCTGGATGGATTCATTGCCCTACCTGCATGTAAGCCACCAGCTGCCACTTAACAGTTCTGGTGTCTTTGCCTCCAAACAAAGTAAAACCTAAGAAGTTATACCCTTGAAAGCTGCAAGACATACCATACTTTTCAACTGAAACAGTCAGCAGAAAGAGATAAGGCAACAATACAGAAGTACTACTATAGTTTACAGAATCTAAAAGAGAAGAATTTACTACTGAGATATTTTCTTATGAAACATTAACTAACTGACAGCTTGGGTATATGCACATTCATCCTTTTCTCCCACTGCAGTCAACCCTGCTCTTGTACAGATTATTCTGTTCCACCTCATATGCCAATGCTCTGTATTCCACAGACACTAAATGTACTCAGTCTTCATTGCACTGTTCATGAAGCCACATCAAGGTGTATTTATTTCTTTTCTCTTTTTAAAATATTTCTCCATGTCTTTTGACTCTGCTGAACCTACCAGTACTTACACATGGGCGATGCCACTCTAACTATACAGGAGACTTGCTGCATTAAACAAAAGGCCTAATTAGTCAAGGACCCTGTTTTTCATGTTTACCATCCAGACACCTATGAGAAGTCCATTAGCAGGGCATGAGTACAGTAGATGTCTGTCCCTCAGCTTCTGCAGTAGTTAATATTCACACACATGCTACCTCTGAATCTGAACATATTATACAACTATCATGACTAATAGCCATTGATAAGTAACATTTTAACAATTAGCATTATTCTGACAAAATTTAATTGTTAAAATAATAATTTTTAGAAACTATTAAATTGTTAAAATGCTCATCCAGAATATGATATGCAGCTGTTAAATATGTGTAAATGGGAAAGATCCGTACCCACCAGAAACAAATAAAAAAGAGTGAGGGTTCTTATTAACAGAACACCATATGTTTCTAAGATGCTTGTGTGTAGAAGCAGGAGCTGTACAACCCCTTCAGCCAAATCCTGAATAACAAAGCAAATCGGATGATTCAGACTGATTTGTACCAGATCCCAAGCATATCTGGCCCAATTCAGTTGTAACACAGTGCAATTAAAACTGGGCAGATTCAGATGAACAATCAGTCTTCAAAGGCCTGTTGAAATGAAAATATCTTCACTTACCTGTGGAAGGACAATGAGGGCCTTTGTCTAGCCTCGCTAGGATGAGAGTTCCAAAGCCTGGGAGAAGCCACTAAGAAGGCCCTCACCCAAGGTCCTGTCAGACGTACGTGTGATGATTGTAGAACAGGGGGAAGGGCATCTCCCAAATCTACACAACAGATTATGCACCTACAGATAATTTGGACCCAACTGGTACAGGGGTGTACAGTTTTACCTGTACAGCCCTACCTGCAACATTACCTGCATCAGTTCCAGCTAACTACCTGGTTTGCAGCTCTTGGGATCAGCTGAAGTTTCTCAACACTCTTCAAAAGCAGGCCTGCATAGAATCTGTTACAGTAATCCTAACAGGATATAATTAAGGCATCTTTCACTGTAGCCAAATGTCACATCTCTAGCAACAGGTGCAGCTGGCATGCAAGCCTTAAGTGCACAAACCGATTCCTAACCGCTACAGAAACCTGAGCTTCCAGGCTCAGGACTAAGTCCATGAGTCTGAGGACCTATGTTTTCAAGCCCAATGTAACCCCATTCACTTGTTTGGTAAATAGCCCTCCATTTGCCTTTCTTGTTAATTAGCCTGTTCAATGAATCTGTGTGTGTTTTAGGTACTCCTCATTTTTGTTGCTGTTGTGTTACATGTCACCACAGAAAAAGCAGAGCATTGCTTGAGACCATTTTAAGGTAGAAGAGAACCCCTGGATTACTATCTGCCTTCACTGTAGGCAGCAAATATAAAAACAATATAAAACTGCTAACAACCTGCTACAACGTCTTAGGAAGTTTGCTTAGAAGGTCAAAGCAGCCTGGCAGCAAGGCGAGACCCATTAGGCAAAAAGAAAGGATGATGACAGCAGCAGTTCTCATCCTTCCTTTTCCCCATCACAAGAAACTTAGACACTGGGAGGGATAGGGTGGGAGTACTGACCATGAGAAAGAAAGTTCCAACATCAATCCCTGCCTGTCATCAAATACCATGAAGGAGGACCACCAGGAGTATCTAACCACTTGGACCACTCATTCAAATAAATCAAACATTCTCTCATCACTCTCCTATGTCATGATAATCAATATATTGTCTTATTTCCAAACCCGCAACTCTTCCAGCTTACAAAATATAAAGCAAATATACACATACAAACACATAAGTAAAACCACAGAAAAGGTTATTGTTAAAATGCACAGAATTAAAACCTTTTCAATAAACCCATTAAAAAGACAAAATATAAAGGCAATAATACAGTACACTATAAAACATCTTTGCAGCCAGTTCCTAAAAGCCTGTCAGTACAGAAAAGTTTTCACTTCACTAAGGGAGACTAAAAAGGGAGTCACTCCTAGGGAGGGAGTTCCAGAGCCCGGAAACAAACACTGAGAAGGTCCCCTACCATATTCCCAACAAATATGCCTCAGAATGTGGTGAGATAGAAAGACAGGCCTCTCCCAAAGATCTTAGAGCCCAACAGACTCAGATAGAAAGATAACATTCTTCAGACAGCCTAGACCTGAGCCATATAGTGCTTTATATATCATAAACAGTGCTTCTGAATTGGGCCTACAAACAGACCAGCAGCCAGTGGAGCTGCTGCTACTAGGAAATCATATGCTCCCTGTAACTTCCTATGGCCAGTAGTCTAGTTGCAGCTGTTTGGGGTAAATTATGTTCCAGAGCACTTTTCAAAAGCATCCCTACACAGAATGTGTTCCAATAATGCAACCCAGGATTATACCAAGATATGTGTCACCATGGTGAGATCAAATATTTCCTGCAACAGGCACAGCTGGCACACCAGCTTTAACTTTGCAAAGGCACTGATGGACACCATAGAAACTGAGCATCCAGCCTCAGTGCTGAATCCAATGCATCCGAACTGTCAATTCATCTTCAAGGAGAAGGTAACAGGATGAACCTCTACGGTCTGATCTAGCTTTCAGCAAACCAGTGACACCCTATCTTATCTGAATTAAGATTCACTTTGTTTGCTGTCTCCAGTCCTTTACTGATGACAGACACAAGCTTGGAACTGAAACAACTTCCTTGGTGGAAACAAGTAATACAGGTGAGTGTCAATCAACATACTTGTGATACTTGACTCCAAAACACCAGACAACGTGTTCAAGCAATTACATATGTATGTTAAGCAGCTACAGGGATTTTGAAAAAGAATCTGAGGCACTTCACAGGTCAACAGCCAAGGAGCCAAACATGAATCTTCCATCACCATCTTCTGGGCTGTCTCCTCCAGAAAGAAACAGTACCTCCAAGTCCCATCCCAAAAGGATACCACGGTTTATTCTACTGAAATCTACTGAGATGTCCAAAAGAACCAAAGGACATACTCTATCTCTTTCTGCCACAGATCATCCACCAAGGTGACCAAAGCTGTCTCTGTCCCATGACCAGGCCTGAAGTCAGATTTAAATGGATCTGGATAATCCTGTAACCTCTGGAACTGAGAGGCCACAAAATACTCCATATCTTGCACAGAAACTGAGTACTGGGGAATGGCTGATAAATACGACAGAATCTAAAGAGGAGTTCTTCAACAGATGCCTGACAACTGCCTCCTTTAGGTATTTGGGGGCCTTGCGTTGCTGACTTATGGGGGCAATGGATGGAGAACACAGGTGGTGGCTCTCACCTTTCCAAGGATGATGTCAACATCCTTGGGCTGCACTAATTGGTTTGCTGGTAAAATAAAGGAAAAAAATCCCAACATCAAATACACTGTCATCATTATCAATATCTAAAGGTTTAACAAACTTAGTTGCCAGATGTTTTGAGTAACAGTACCATGACATGAAAGAACTACAAGACTGAATAGTCAATAAGATTTTTTAAAAACTGTTTTGGTTTTTTTGAATAACAAATTTTACATGTTGCCAAATAAAATCCTCTGGAGTCACCTGTCTGAAACTATGTCAAGTTAATCCCCTCTTTATGGTATACTATGTTGCTCAATGTTATGCAAATATCTGCACTTAGCTATTATCCAAATGGGTCTGAGCCAAACCCCAAAGTGTGATGTTAAGAACTTGTGTATTATTTTGCAATTTAGATGTAAACAAATAAGATAATATTTACATTTTTCTGTTACTAGTTTTATATGTTCAATAAACAAAAAGTTACACTTTGGGTCACAGTAAACTAAGAGATCTGCCACAAAGAATAAAGACCTGTCATTCATTTAGCTTTATCTCTCATTATACCTATCTGCATCTTTCTTTTTCTGCATCTGTCTTTACCACCTTCTGAGTTCACCTGACACATTTGATGAGTAGGCTGTTAAGCAAGAAAAGATCATTTCAGTGTAAGTTGTTGCAAACTTTTGTTGCATACCTTGGGATACTTTGCACTCAGAAAATACCTTTTAAAAAATGGTAACTGTATACAACATTTGTTTTCCCACTGCTAATATGACTCTTCTTCAAAAATCTCAAAGAATCCCAGAATTCTTGTGCCTTTACTAGTACCTGAATAAGAGTGCCCTGGGAGAAAGCTGATAATAGCAAGAAAGAACTGAAACAGCATGGGTCTTTGGGCAGAGGACCTACAGAAACAAAACGGGAAACAAGAGTTTCACTCCATATTTCAACCTCAGCATCTTGTACTGAATTGACAGCAAAGAGATGTGTTTGCTTTCCATTTCTAAGCTGAAGATTCAATCCAAAGACAAGGACTTTCTCTTACTGTTATCCATGTTGCAGTACCTCTGCTTGCTTCACACACTGTATACCACGAATATAAATAAAAACAGGTAGATAATTGCATTGTTACTTATTTGACATCGGAAGGTCTAGATAGCTCAACAGTAGGAAAGCACTTGTACATTCTATTTTACATAAAATATCTTTATCTTCTATGTCTATGGCCATTTCTGCACTAGCCTCTTATAGTGCTATTATTCCACTTTGAACATCCTATGGAATCCTGGGGTTTGCAGTTTAGGGATTCCACAGGATGTTGAAAGTGGAATAATAGCACTACAACAGGCTAGTGCTGAAATAGCCTTAATCTTTCAAAATCCATGTCTTCACAGCCTTTTTTTATTTTCTCACTCCAGTTTGTATGCTAATCAATCCATTCAGTTCTGGAAAGGTCCTCTGTTTCACATTTGCCAGTAGAATGGTGCAGCTTAGAAGCATAATATTTAACAAAAGTGTGCCAGTTTGTACAGAAGAGTCAAGTAGCAAATCTCTTACTACCTTGAACCCCAATTGTTTCTTCCTTACCACTTATCTTTAATCCATCCCAGAGCAGCATTTAAAGAATAATTGTACCATTTTAGCAAATTCCCTGCAGAGGAAATGCTAGGTTACCATGGAATCAGTCAATTAACTTTGACACATGCTTACCAAGATTGATCAATCATGGCTGATGCCTACCTACTAAGTTGCTGTTTTTCAGCTGAGGAAAAAACTCACATGAGAATTAATAACACCCAAATTCCCTAGACTGATATTTTTCTAATGTCAATGCCAATGGTGTTTGCTACCGCCAATCATTCATTCCATAGTGTGATAAACTATGTGCATAACCTCTTAATATGAAGGACAGGGTATGACAGTAAGTGGATAAAAACCAGAGCCTCATTTTACTGAATCTTTTGAGAGATCATTGAAGGGTCAAAAAGCTTTACTAGTTAATCAAACATTTTTCACATTAAGTTTACGTACACCACACTTGAAAATAATCTCTTCAAAGTATTTCAAAGCTGAATGTTTTATAAACTACAGCCCTTTTAAAAATCTTATTTTGAAGTGAAATCTGAACACAGTACCAATATAATAAAAGCAAATCTGTACTTATACTAAAATACTTAATAACCCATGTTAGCCAAGTTGGGCAAGACCTAGAATATCACTTAAACCATGTCTTTCCCCCTATTAATGCAAATAGATGCTATAGGAAGGGTGACATAGTCCCTTAACAGGGTAACAATTAGGTAAACTTTAAGGACTTTGGCTAAACCAGGTTATGGGTCAGACTGCCAAATGTATTAAGTACACCCATATATCAGCATTTCAGAAAAAAACATTTCGTATTTATGAATTGTTGCTGCATTTAAATTAGTCCAGTAAATTAACTGAGAAACTAACAGTTTTCTCAATATATTTGCTAGAATGGTTCTAAACGTCTTTCACTACTGGAAAATCCTGCTATGCCCTGCATGTTTGCATTCTATTAGTTAAGGTAACTATTTCCAATATGAATTTCTATGAATCCAAGACTCTCTCACTTAACATCAGTTCCTTAGTACTCAGTCATTTTATATTAAATGAACACTCCTCATATTCAGGCCTTGCTTATCCATTCATCAGGAATGTGATTCACTCTAATATCCTTCAAATACAGAAAGAGATTTGTTTATAAATAGTAGTCACATAAATAAAATACTACACTTAACTTGAATTGAAACACTTTTCTTTTAGATAAACTTTACTGGATTCCATCTGAATCATGTTTACAAATACAACATAAAGACATCTGTAAACACCTTAAGGAGGTTTTCAACATAGGGATAAAACCAGCAATGGCAGGTGTACTTTTATTTTAATGAAAATGTTCAGGCTGGCATGGTCATTCTGCTAATGAAGAAGTGTGACTTTAACATGCAGCCTAAGAATTCCTAATACTTGTCAATGGGGACTCTTCAAGTAAATGTACTTATTATTCATATATATATTCTAATATGTCATCTGCCTATTTCACTTTAGTCATGCAAATGATATTTGTGTTAAGAGAATCCTTTAATACTAAATAATCAAGAAAATCCCTCTGAGAGATGCATATTAGCATTGTACTCACATCACATATTGATTATTGTAATCATTAACTACAGGATATAATATCAATCATCACTGGAAGGTTGGACATGTTATAACAGGAAATTATCTGAGTAGTACCAAGCTAGAAGGTAGCATACAACTAATGCTCTGGTAAGGTAACTCTTTTGTAGAAACCACATTATCATCTACAGTTAGATCTTCAGCAATAACTCAATTAGTGCATTGTTGTGAGACAAGTAAAAAACTCGATCATCAAAATATGAACTTCCTGACCTCATGACTTTTGTTTCATCATTCACATCCAATCCACCCACAAGCACCATTCATGTTCTCCAACCAAATTTGGATTTTTTTCCCCCCAAAAAGAGTTTTCATCCATCTCTCAAGAAAACAAGTGGTTCACCATTTATATGAAACAGTATCAATGAAATTAAGCATTTGTAGAACCATGCTGCTGTAAAATTTGATTTCTATACAGTTTGCTTATTAGGTCTAAGATCAGTCTTTAATAGCTATTTTTCTAGCTGCCAAAAAGTACCTATAATATTCATATTAACGCTATCCTATTACCAGCTAGCTGTTATATTGTTATATTTTACCTTTAAAATTTCAAATCATTTTATAGAAGTAACCATTGCCCTTCCATTTCCCAACTGATAAAAAAGCAGAGAAGAGCAAATTAATTGCTCAAGGTCACATTCAGATTTAGGAGACACATATTTCTGAAATTACTGATAAAATACTATAAATATCTCTTTTAAAAAAATCACTATCTCACTCTAATGGTTAACACAGCTGAGGTAATTCTAAATAAATAGCAGGCACCTTTTCAAGAAACTTTGGAAGTTTGTGTGAAAGAACAGTAACTGAAAATAAAACCTTTTCTTTAAGAAAACTTCAGCATAATTAACGTTTTTGTTGCTGTTCAAAGGAAAGATACTCATGCCACAAAACCATCATGACACCAAGCTGATCATCCCAAAGGGATGCAAAATTGCGAGATCCCATTTTATTATTACTAGTCTTCTCATTAGAACCAAGATGAAGAGATTCTTAGCATACGGCATTGCTTTTTGTAGGATGTCAACTTCTTTGATCACTTTTGCATGCAAACAAAGCAAGAAGGGTAGCATCAGAAGACGAGAAGACTTACTTGAACCTGCCTTGGCAATGCTGGCACTGCTCTCCTACCCAGCCCTGGTCACAGAGGCAGGTGGAATTGACACACCGACCAGAGAAGCAGGAGGTTCTTTCACAGGGCTTAGACTGGGAGACCTGGGCATATAGGACTAGGTACAGTAATCCATAGAAGAGTAGCCAATTATTCATATCCAAGAAGGTAGAGAAGCAGCAAGAGGAACAAGAAAAAGGTCTCCAGGCGCCAAAGATCACACGTGGGCCTCCCATCCTGCGCAAGACTTTCCCCAAAGGATCCAACATCCTCGCCAAAGAGCACATCCGCAACCGGTTCTCTGAAGAGCCAGGACAGAGGGTGGGGAGGCAGATTAACCCAGTTCCTTGGGCAGATCTAGCAAGGATGAAAACAATCCCTTCCACTCCGTGCACATCACCCAGGTCAGGAAGAGAGCCGAGTTTAAGCAGGGATAAAGAAGCAGCAGAAGCAGGTCTCCCGCAGGCTGCTGAGCAGACGAGTCCTACGGAATATTATTTTACCTGGGCGAGGGAGAGCGAGACGGGGGGGGGGCAGGAAGGGCAACCCGCGCCCCTCTGTCCTGCCTTTTCCCTCGCTCTTTTCCAGAGCTCCTCACAGCACCCCTTGTTTACCCCTCAGGTGAAACGCCAGCGGCAGCCGTCGCGCCTCCTCTTCCTCGTCGTCCTCAGGGCTCATCGCCCCCCGTCTTCCATGAACAGAGGACTACCGGCTGACCTTGTAGCGTCGTAGCCTCTCCTCACACCATGTCCCCCAGCCCCGAATAAGAACGCAGCCCCTCCTCCTCCCTTCCTCGTCCCCTTTTCCGTCAACACCTCGCCCTCTATTACCAACGCCCGCCCGCCCGCCTTAAGGAGCAGCAGCAGCAACAGCAGCAGCCGCGCAAGAACGGCAGCGGGGCTGGAGCTCCCTCGTCCAGCAGCGCGCAGGGAAGCGTCGAAATCTCGCCTCAGAGCCTTTTCCCAGCATCCCAAACAGAGTGAGAGCCGGAGGGCGGAGAAGGGGGGGGGGCAGGCAGTTCCTTTTCCCTTTCGCCAAAATGGGGCGAGAGGGGGTGGGAGCGACAGGGGCGAGAGTTAAAAGCCCTCTCCTGTCCCAGCTGACAGTTTGAAAGCAGCCATTTTTAAAAGGCTAATTGTAATCGCCTTTCCGAGGCGAGCGGCTGGTTGGGACGCAAGCCCTCCTCTTCCTTCTTTCCCCCGCCCGCTCCGCCGGGTCTGCTTAGATTCCTCCCTCCCTCTCTTTCTCTTTTCTGTTTCAATTCTTTTCTTTTTTTTTTAAACTGCCAAGCAGGCCCCTCCTCGGCCAGCGTGAAGAGGAGCAGCCGCGGCGCCCGCTGTTCCCCGCGCTCTCTTCCTCCGGCGGAATCCCCGCAGGCAGGAACGCGCAGACGCCTCCGTCGCTCCCACTTCAGGATACCGGTTGCTGGAGCAACTGCGCTGAGAAGGATGCGGACTCCAGCGCCCCAGCCGCCTCTGCCTCCCCAAACTTAAGGGGAGCTGGTGGTGGTTTCCCCCCTTTCCATCGCCCCCCACCTCTAAACTTCCCGCCCCGGTATGAATCTTTTGGACTGGTGGTCTCTCAGTGGCGAGGAGAAGGGGCCAGCGCACGGCGACGCCGTGCCCGCTCACTGCCTCAGCCTCCTCTATAGCTTTTGCAGGGGAGCTCGAGAGAGAAACTACCACACAAAGAAGAGCTGAGCATGTGCGGCAGGCAGGAGGAGAGAAGCCTCCTTAAAGGCGCCGCGCGCGGCTCTGCGCATCGCTGCCAGCTTGCTAGGAAAGCGAAGGAAAGCGAGCCGGGGGGGGGAGCGCTCTGTCGCTGTTAGAGTGGTCATTGCGGGGGGGGGGGTTCGCTTTTCCGAACAGAACAACGAAAGGCTTTGTCGGCTATTTTCCGCAAAGAGAGAAAGAAGCGAGTTCCTGAACTTCGGAAACAAAAAACAAAGCCATAGGCTGGGATCTTCTTCAAAAATATTTTGCAAGTGATGTGATTCACTGAAGGAGGAAACAACAAAACCTTTGTTTTGGCTGATTTGTGTGTCCTTTGCAGCTACCGCTGTTCTTTTCTCCCGCCGACATGGCTGTTATGTATTTAGCAGCTGCATCAACAAGTACAGCTTACTCCCCTCATCCCCATTATTACTTTTGTATACTAGTAGGGTTGGGCTTCAATCTGTACATGCCTGCCTGTCATGAAGATGCTAAAGACGCAGAATCCCATCCAGGGAAACAGTGGCAGGACCACGGGACATTCTGTTTCTAGTACATATTACTCTTATTCTGTGCCTTCCAGTCACTTCTGACTTTATGGCAACCCTAAGGTAAGACATTTACACTTACACACACACACACACACACACACACACAAGGTTTTAATGGCAAGATTTGTTCCTAGAAGGTTTGCCCATGCCTTCCTCTGAAGCTGAGAAAGTGTGATTTGTCCAAAGTCAATGGCTGAGCGGACATTTGAACCCAGGTCTCTCAGACTCATACTCCAATGCTCAAACCAATATACCACACTGGCTCACATTGTACTGTACTGAAAACAAGTCCAAAGCTTTTCTAATACCACTGTGTGACCTTGAATATCCTGATCTTGCCGGATTTTGGAAGCCAAGAGGAGTCAGGCCCAGGTAGTACTTGGGTGGGAAATATCAGTGAGCATCAAGAATCTCTGTTTAGGGTTAGGAAAGAATCCTATTTGAAATTCTGGAAAGCTGCCACTAGAGTTCACAGGACAGGGATAGAAAATCCAGTGGTCTCACTGTCAGTGATGTAGACTCAAGTTGATTGACTCAGCCTCAAGTCAGACTTAAGTCACTTTAGTAACTTGACTCAGACTTGACTCAGCAATAAATGATGCACTGACTTGACTTGGCTTGAGACTTGTATATTTTTAACGATTGACTTGCTGACCTTGGTTCAGTAACATAACCCATTCATCTAGAAACCTTATGACTTTGAACAACACTTCCATCTCTTTTTTTTCCTACTGGTCAAATGACAATCTGTCTCAAGCCCAAACTGTGGGCGCACTTCTCAGAGGGCAACAGCAAACTGCAATGGGCTTGAGGCAAGCTTGAGGTCTGATCAGCAGCCTGACCCTCCCTACATATTGGAGGAGTCTTCTAAAACATTTCCTAAGAGCAAAAGACAAGACTCACTCCCAGACTGTAGGATGCATTTCTCAGAGGGGAACAGCAAAAGTGTTATGCAACAGGCTTGAGGAGGAAGCTTCAGTAATGGGGAGTAAGAAGAATCCTATCCCCCACTTCTGAAAAAGCTTCAGGAAAGGGAAGTAAGAAGAATCCTGTTCCCCACTTCTGAAGCTGCAGACTCTTTTATGCCCATTGGCACAAATGTCTCTAGCTTTGGGAAGGTGGAGTAAGAAGGATCCCATTCCCCACTTCTGAAGCTGCAGGTGGCAAAATCACAAATGTGGAGGACTGACTCTACTTAAATTGTTGAAACTGACTTTCTTTGACTCTGTCCAGAAATTCTGGAATGTAGGTTGGGGTATAAAGTTGGCTTCCAGACTTGAGACTTGACTTGAAAGTATCTCCAAGGAGCTGAGACTTGAAGGTAGAGACTTGAAACTTGACTTGAGACTTGTACTAAAAAAATTAAACTTATCACTGCTGACTCTGTATATGGCAATTATGTTCTGTGAGCTACAGACTTTTTTGAACGACACTCTGCATAGTTCCAGAGTTTGTTGAATGCATAATACATTATTGGGGGGGGGGATAATACACATGCAGCTCTGACAATCATTGGACTCTTATTTATTGAAAACTTTGCAGCTTCCACCCTAAAACCTTCCATCATTCTGCATAATAGGAGAAAAGAGTGTCTTTTCAAACAACTTCTAATCTTGTCTGTTACTTCACTTGCCAAACGGAAACCAGGATTTGCATGCATCAGCATGGAATATTAGGTTTGAAAATTAATTTGATAATATTAAGTGTTAGCAATTAAAACCTGAATTCACTATCATGAATGCAGAATTGAAATTATTTAATTGCTTCTTATCAGTTAACTTGTAGTTTAAATAGTTTAGTATTGGTTGACCAGACTATTGGATTTACCAAGAATGGCATGGAGGTTGTCACGGTCACATTAGGGGAACACATTTTGTTACTAGCACCTTCAAAAATGCTCTTTTTTGCCTTTCTAAAGTTACTTTCCTCCAATCTGGAACTTTTCTGCATGGACTACAAAACGCATAATTGGATTCTTTCCTGGGAATTGTGGGACTGTGACTTGGGAAAGCTGTCTCAAAACTGTCTCACCTACATCTCTCTTTTATTTGCCACCCCTCGCCAATACATACAGTTCATTCGCTCTTTATATGCTTTGTTTAGTAACAGTTAATAACCAAGTCATTTGGTGAATAAGAAATTACTTATTTCAGTTAGGGCACACTGATCCATTGTAGCTGTATAATTATATCTTAACTGTATAATTAAAAGGGTGTGAGTAAGAAGGAGGAGGAAGAGAGGTGAGTAAAAAAGCAGAATGGGAAGGATAGGAAGAGAGGTAGGGAGAGTTTGAAGGAAAAAAATCCACTTAATCCAGGCGCATAGCAATGTGTGAGCAAGATTACAAAGGGATTTATTTCAGTTTATCCTACATGCAATTATAGAATATTGTGTGTTACACTATAATATACATAGAAGTCAGTGCAGAATAGTGAGTAGAAGAGGAAGAATCACTGAATCAAATCACAATGCCCCACTGGCCCAGAAAGATTCCTAAAACCTTTGAAAAAACCTGCCTTTCAGATAAATAGGCTTTAAATTCTCAGAGGGGCCTGGCTGGTTCAGGACCTGTGTCTCCTGCTAAGGAAAAAAAAACACTTCCCTCATTCCCCTTCCATTTGAAGACTCACTGTCTTTCCATTCTTCTTTTTTCTTCTTTCTCAAACTCAGATCTTCTACTTTGATAATTCTGCTGCCTTCCCAAAGATATCACACAGATTAGCCTGCCTAACAACAGTGTCATTTCCTCCAATTTCCTCCAATTCCAATATTTTTCCCTTGTGGTGGCAGACCTTTCTGATTTCTTGAAAATGACTGAAGGAGAAACACCTACCCTAATGAATTCTAACCATCTAATTCCCTGCAACATATTTTAATTTCTGTGTTAACTGAGGAGCCTAGAGGGCAATTAGATCAAGACCCTGGTGACATTAAAGAACCATGTGATTCCCAACTCCCAATGTTGTACAGAATATCTATAGTCAATGAGGCAGGCCAGATGATGGGTAGGGTACAGAGTGGTGATGTAGGTAACCAAATAAGTACAATCAAAGATCAGCAAAATACTTCATTGTTTCTATTATGCAGCAATGAGGTTGGAAAAAAGTTATATTATACCACCAATATTGCTGCCTCAACATACTGCCCAGAAATGGTAATGAGCCTGTTGAGCTTTTGATCCCACTGATCATGGTATCTTACTGGATGGGCTACATCAGATGGGAACAGGAGACACTGTGGCCCAGTGTTACAGTGTCTTTGCTTCTACCTTCAGGGCAGGTTCCAGAAAGAAGCATTGGTGGATTCCTGTTCAGCCCCATGGCCATTAAGCTGCAAGATTTTATCTTGTTCCCCATGCTGTTTAATATGAAGCCACAGGTTGAGGTCATAAGGAAATCTGGGGTGGTGTGCCATCAATACTTCTTGTCAATGGAGTCAGTTAAGCCTATAAAGGTACTAGATGCTGTAACAAACTGGAGAAGAGCTAATAAATGCAAACTGAAACCCAGTAAGATGGAGGTACTGTGGATTAGTGGTTCTTGAGTCCAGGAATTGGGTGAATGACTTTCTCTGGATGGGGCTACATTCCCACTAAAGGAGGTATAGCTTGGGAGCAGATTCTTTTTTTTTATGGGAGACCCAGGTGAACTCCATGGCTGGGAGTGCTTGGCACCAGCTCCAGACTTTTCTTGACTGAGGTTACCTAGCCACAGTAGCTCATGCACTGGTAACTTCCAAATTAGACTATCGTAACGTGCTGCACATGGGGCTGCCTTTGAAGATCTCTTGGAAGCTACAGCTAGCACAAATTGCAGCAGGAAAAATACTGACTAAAGTATCATATAGACCGCAAATAACACTGGTGAAGCACATGCTAGCTTATTTAATATATTTTGATCCTCCTTAAATTATTTTATTATTTTAACGTGGAACTGTTTTCTATTGTTTTATTTGTATGCTGTCCTGTGATCCCAATATAAAGGGCAAGAGGTATATAAATATCTCAATTTATAAATAAATAATAAGTTACAGAGAAGCTCTAGGAAAGCCCTGGTGAGTTGATAACATATTGAGTTAATTAGCAAATTAGCTCCAGCTTGGACTAGAACACACTGTAAAGTACGACACGGGTAATTTTCAGTTACTGAAGTTACTAAGCAAGTCTAGGTTGAATCACTATTGAGAGTTCCCCCTTCCCCCATTATTGAAAGAGCCAGCTGCCTTTCCACTGAATGTGAAGAAGAAGAGGAAGAAGAAGAAAAGGAGGAAGAGGAAGAGGTGGAGTAGGAAGAATTCCCCCCCTCTCAGCGCTGTATTCATACTAGGCTATCTAGAATCGTAAGTGCTCTACCCAAGAAGCATTAAGAAGAGGATGGTTTCTACAAGTGTGTTCAGACACTGATAAGGTACTAAATACCTCATGGAATGAGACAGCTAGTAGGATCTCTCGGCTGTTCTTTCCAGAAGCTTTTACTGCAGGCATGTATGGCATTATGCTTTCCTGTGGAAAACCAGAAACCCATATACATTTGTTATTTTTTATCTAGAGTCACCACTCACTTGCACAAAAGGATCTAATATTAATATCATATTAATGTAATACCTATTATATTAATGGAATAGCTACTATATTATATTAGAATGAATTGCCCAGCTTGAAAATGATGTTTTTGTCTTTTGTATTGTGAAAGGAATGGGGGTAAGGGGAATTTCTCAGTGCTTCAGCTTGTTAATTGTCTTGAATAAAATGTGATAGAGTCCACTGAACAACTATCTGCTGTTAAAGAATGATGTGAAACCAGTGATTCTATTAATTTAAGATTATGTATTGAGATACAAATGAGTTCATGCCCAGCTTTTCATTTCATACCACATTAAGCAATCTGTGCTTCACCCTAGGAAGGAAGGAAACTCAGAACATACCCAGCTTTTATTCTAGATTAATTAAAAAAAAACTTGTTTCATGGATGGATTTTTAAAAATATCTCTGACTTTTTTTTTTAACCAGCTATGGAGTCAATCTTCTGAAAACTTGCCAGTCTAATTAAAGGCGATGCTGATGGGCTGTTATCCTTTAGATTTGTTAAATATTCTCCTTTAACAACGGTATCAATTTAGCATTGTTGCAACAAGGTCTTTTCCCAATGGCACAGGATTCTCTGCCAAAAGACTTGCTCCCAATCACTGCAATAAAAAAAAAGTGAAGTAAGCAAAAGAGACAATTCATAAATGTTAAATAAGTAGTAAGTACAAGGACTCAGACCCTTTTTTAAAATACTTGTCGCATATAACAATCAAGCAGCTGTGTTGGTCCATTCTGATAAAATTCATAGTGTTGAAAATAGTAGTTTTATTGAGATTAGCCCCTTCTCTTTTAATGGAACAAGTTGAAGTTAAAAAGGCCTCTTTGATACAGTGGTAAAGTTCTCTTGCTGTGCATATAAACCAAACTACAGAGAACTTCATAAAGGTAGATGCTCAAGAAATATGTTCAGGGCATACACATTTCTGGGTTAGGACATAATGCAAGGGCAGGCAACTTTGGCAAGTCCATTTTTTCCACAGCTTCCAGACCCCACTATGTACCATACATTCCACAAGCATGAAAAATTCAACTCAGGAGTAAGCCCCAGGGCAATAGCTTCCCAGGCACACAAGGCACAGGTCATCATGATACCCAGGTTGCAGAGTATATTTCAGCATCACATACAGATGCACTGATTACTATAGAAGTTACAATGGGATCCGATCCCCTTCCCCATCCCCACCTTCCTGTCTGAATCCTTTCCGGATCTATGTAAAAACATTGGCTTCCATTCAGAATAAACCAAGGCATGTCACAGATTTTATTTCGCTAGTTAAAAAGATATCTATGCTGCCTTAGACTAACAAATACCAAAAGCAGTGTGCAAGACAAAGTAATATAATATTGATGGAGCTGAATGTTAGCCTGTAGGAGTTCTACAGCAGCATCAAACTGGGAAGGGGATTCAGAAGCCATTTAAGAAAACAAAAAGTTATAAAACATAGTAGAACTATAAACAGTAGGAAAATGAGAACATAAATCCTTCTAAATTAATAGAACAGTCAGAGTTTGTGAGCTAAAACAACTGTGAGCCTCAATCATTCACAAACATCTTCATTTACTTCTAGGTGATTTTGCCTACTTACGAGCAAATGTGCCAGCTAAAGTATGCTTTTAATCAGGATCGGAGTTGCTATGAGAGCACAAATTACCTATATATAAACAGGATTTTTGGCTATACAATAATGGAACGTTAATGCAAATGAACAGCAACTTATGTTATTTATTCTTTCTGCATCTTTGCATATGCATTGTGCTACAGCCATGCAATAAATGAAAAGAGCTATAATTATCATTGTTTTGAGATAATGAGGGTATTTTATTGAAATTATATTTTCAGTAGTAGTAGCAGTAAGCGCCAGGTGGAGACTCTGCAAAACTGTCTGCTGATGTACTCCACCTGAAGACAATTATGACATTCAAGAAAAACCTTCAGAGTAGGATGCCAAGGATGAGTTGTGAGTCCAAGCAAGGGATGTAAATCCATGACTTTTTCATCTTCTCATACAAGGATGAATAAAGTAGGGGGTTTTTTCCCCATGCCATGGGAAAAAAACAAAATATCCTCCACAGTATTTTCCCTATATTTGACCATCCTGAACTGTTGTGCAGGAATTATTCTGGAGAAAAAATCATGAGCTTGCTCAAAGAGAAAATACATTTTCTGTGCAGAAAACCAATTTTCTGAACTGGAAACCTGTTTTCTACCAAAAAAGCAACAAAAGAAAGGGGAAAAAATCATTATGTTTTTTGCTACAAAATAATTCCTGCACAACACTTCAGAATATTGAACATCAGGAGAAAAATGTTAGAAAACTGGAATAGTTCAAGATTTTCCATACCTTGGCTCAGTCATTAATCAGAATGGAAATTGCAGTCAAGAAATCAGAAGACGGCCAGGACTTGGAAGGGCAGCTATGTAGGAAGGAGGCAAGATCCTGAAGTGTAAAGATTTATCACTAAATACTAAAGTTAGGATTGTCTGTGCTCTTGTATTTCCGATGTCTATGTATGTCTGTGAAAGTTGGACAGTGAAGAAAGCTGATAGGAAGAAAATGAAATTTGGTGCTGAAGGAAAGTTCTACCAATACCCCGGACATATGAATGGGTCCTAGAGCAAATCAACTCTCCCTAGAAGCCAAGATGACTAACCTGAGGCTGTCGTACTTTGGCCAGATAATAGAAAAGATATAAAAGATAATAATGTTTGGTAAGGTAGAAGGCAGGAGGAAAAGAGGAAGACTGCATTATAGATGGATGGACCCAATCAAGGAAGACACATCCCTGAATCTGCAAGACCTGAGCAGGGCAGTTGAGGATGCGGTGTCTTGGATGTCTCTCATTCATAGGGTTACCATAAGTCAAAGCTGACTTGTTAGCAGTTAACAACGAATCAGAAAATTGAATTATAACAAAATTTCAAAGCTATACTACCAGTATAACACAGTAATACTGCTACAAATCAGTTTTCGAATCGAATCAAGTTTAACATATTCACTCAACAAAAAGCCATGTATTCCTTATGTTAGGATGAAAGATGCTGCGGATGGGCTTAGTTTAAATCTACAAAAACATACCTAGGAGAAAGTCCTACTTCTCTCAGTGGGCCTTACTTCTGAGTAGACTTGAACAGGATTGCATTGTCAATCAAGTATATTGAACTTTATCGTCTTGTGACTGTTGGAAATTGAGAGAGATTTGGTAATTCTAGAGCATTTGGTAATGCACAGACAGAAGATGAACAGATTACCAGTCCCACTCTTTATCGTCCTCCCAAACATACTTAACCCTAGCTCAGAAGTAAACACAAAAACAGTTTGGTTAAAAGTATATAAAAGTTTACTTACAGAGACTTGTGCATAATCTACACAGATTCATGTACTTGAAGAAAAGTAAAAAGAAAAATAAGCAATCACATGCTTGTAGCAAAGCATCTTTGTTAGAGCATTCCAGAGCACGTGCTTTCAGAAAAAGGGGCAGAAGACAAAGGGAGAAAGTAAAACAGCAAGAGAGCCTTTTTCTTTAGAACAAAAGAATGTCTACATGCAGGAGGAAGCGGGTGTGAACAAACAAACAGGAAGGTCAGTCTAGGCCTCACCTCTATATCTATGAAGATCATGCAACCTAATTAGGCATGCAAAGGTTGTCATCCCCTAAGTCATGAATGTTGTGATTCCAGCCAGAGACACTAAAAAGCATCATGCTGTAATCTGGTTTAAGAAGGAAGGAAGAAAACAACTGTCTTCCATTTGTGAAGCTTGTATCTTTCCTCCCTCAACACATGCCTCCCTCCCTCAACACAACACACACAAAGTGTGGTCCATGGACTGTATGCAGCCCTCGAGAGCCACCACTGTGGCCCGTAAGTCTATTTGGGTCCCAGAATTTTGAACTAGTTTCCTGAACCATGCAGGGGACTACAGTGGGTGAGGCGATTGCTCTCTTCTGTTTTGCTAGCAGATGCACCTGGCTCGATTCTGGTCTGTGTATTTATTGAAATTTATAATCCATTATTTTATTTAGACATGCAGGAAACAAAATACCAGGAGAAAAACTCCTGAAATGTACTGAAGCGATAACAGAAGATGTCTTAAAATATTAAATGATATCAAGTAAAATTAATCTTTTCTGAGATACGCTACTTTGGGGCAGAAAGAAGAAAAACAAGGCCTTAAACAAAGTTGAGTGTAGATCAATGGCTGTCCCACAAAAATTCTGTGATATTCAGAATACAGAAGTATAACATACAGAAGAGATGTAAAGAAACTTTACAAAGTTGAGAAGAGGCCCAGTGGAGGAAATGGTTTCACTGGCTCTTTGTTCATCATTCAAAAGACTGAGCCTACAATTTCTCCCCTAAGACAGTTTTATATCTGCTAGGAACTGTATCAGTTTAGAATAAATGTATTGTAGGCTCGTGTGGGTGTATGTGCCATCACAATGCCTGTCAATTTATGATCACTCCTTGAATTTCATAAGGGTTTTTTTTAAGACAAGGAATACTCAGAGGTGATGTTGCAGTTCCTTCCTCTGAAATACAGCCTACAGCTGCTAGTATTCATTGGCAGTCTCCCATCCAAGTACTAACCAAGGGCTGAACCTACTTAGCTTCCCAGCTGAGATGGGATCTTATGGCTTTAGTGTGTTTAGCCAAAACTTTAGTGTGTTTAGGCAAAACTGCAGCCTTACCTTCTGCAAAAAAGACCTGGCTGTTTACACAGAACAGTGAACAATTTCTAAAGCTACCTTTTTTAAAAAAAAAGAAAGATAAACCTGCCTGGTAGGTTTGCTGCTTGGCAAGAGACGAAAAGTAATCAGTGGTTCCAAAGCAAAGCAAAGCAAAACAATTGTTGTTATCATAAATTTGTGGTCTCCAGTGTAAGAAGAAAAGCACAAATGATAAAATGAATATGGAAGCAACAGTGACAATGGCATCTTAGCCACTAAAGGGAGATTAAAATCAAGAAATATCCTATATGGGAAGACAAGTGCTATGATGTTCATTCTGCCCATATTCAGACAAAAAATCTGTCCTGCTTGTAGATTAACATTTTCAATGAGGAATTTTGACCTGCAAATAAAACTAACATTTATAAAAGCACTCTCCTTCCTTCTGAAACTGCTCCAGGAGCATTTGCACTTAATACTAATGCAGAAATGTTGGCTTAGTAAATCATATTGTGAATGATTTGTATGTGGGTATACCATAAACAATTTGTTTGCTCATCAAAAAAATAAATCAGGAAGGGGAGAGTTTTGTGTTATATATGAACCTTACATTATGGTAAAGAGTCTCCAAACAAACCAGAATCATAAGTTACTTTAACCCAAGTTTGTTGTTTTAGAACCCTTGGCTTCTTCAAACTGATTTAACCATAATCCCTGGTTCAGATGTTATGTGAAGCTTTTTGCTTGCCAGTTTGTTACACTCAAACATTAATGGAGCAGACTGAGAATGCTCAGACTGTTTGTTCAAGTCCTAATTTACTATGACAGGATTTCTGTTTATCGCTGTGACTGAGATTCTATGTACCATTTGTGTAAGGATATGTTAATATATTTATGCTATATCCCACAGTTGTTCAGCCGATTGGGCAACTGACAACCCTGCCTCAAGCTCACTCATGGTGTGATACGTGATTATCTCCCCACCCACCAACTCAAAAGTGATAAAGAGGACTATATGTGGGCTTGTCAAATTATTGACTGCACTAGGAACTGTACTTATACAATTTTTGAGAAAGTGCAACCACTTGCATAATTATATTTATCCTTGTGTAGTGTAGGGTTGCAGCCTATGTGTAAATATAGTTATTGTGCTTTCCAAATGGAAACGTACAGTATTTTTTTTAGAAAACCATTTGATTAGCATAAATTTAACAATATGATTTCATCATATGTTGGTAAAACTTCTCAGAACTACTCAGTTCACACATTTTCACAAGGTTCCTCCAACTGAATGGAATAAGGTCTTGTTGCTGTTTTAAATTAACTAGAGATTAAATAGTTGACTTAAGAAGAACTAAATGTGCAAATAAATGATGGCTGGTATGAGTAGTATTATTTAAATTCATCACAAAATCTGACATTGGTCCAATTCACACCACATGGTAAGCCAAGGATCTATAGGGATCCTGGCTTATTGTGGCCAAGCAGTGTTCTGGTACACGCTATGGGATCACTTTCATTAGTAGGTGGAACAGGTACCTTAAAAATGATGGAACATTACTCGGTTGTTGATTTATTTTGTTCTCTGGCAGTGGACGGCTTTCCTTCTCTGGTTTGTTTCCTCTCAATATGGCAAAGAGAAAACCTGGGAACAAATCCTGGGTTTCTTTTCTGATGTGTTGAGAAAGAACAAACCAGAGAAGTTGGCAGATCTCACAATAAACAAACCATGGAGTGAAACGCTATAGTTTATTGAGATACTTCATTTATAAGCAGGAGCAATCATGCACCAACCTGCTCCTCTTTGCAGCTCGCTGACGGCAACCCAGGTGCCTAAATTGTTGTATTGCATGAATTCACCTACTATGTTATCTGTCAGGAAAAATTATGGCTTCAGCAATTTATTCCTCTTTCTGTCTTCTAGTTGAGAACTCCCAGATTTCATGAATTGACTCTGACTACCAGAACTGAATGGAGCTCTCTCTCATTCCATACACAAATTCACTCCTAGATTCCTTTCCGCACGGCATTTCCGATGTGAAAGGGCCCCTTGAGCGTTGCACACATGTGAAGAGCTGTCCACATGACGCACTCACATTTGAGCGATGCTCAAGGGCCTGATGTGGACCACGCATGCATTTTTTCATTTTTGGCTTGAAGCCGAAAATGCTGCATGGTCGCGCATCGTTCCAGGGCCCCGCACACACTTGCCTTGCGTGCGGAGCCTCGGGAGCTGGGCCGGTCATGCTTCCTGTCCAGTGCAGGCTAGGAAGGTCCCAGGATGCCCTGTGAAAGGAAGAGGTGGGGCTTTTGCGTGAGCAGGAAGCTTGTGCGGAGCTGAAGGAGCAAGGAAGCGAAAGCCTCTCTCCGGAGGCTGCTCGTGTGAGCCCTGCACCCCAGCACCGCGAAAAGGTAAGGTGCGAAAAGGCTCTAGGTTTGCTAATCTCTCTTTATTTCAGTAAGATAATTTTGGTCAGGGGAGTCATTTTTTTTTTACATGGGTTAAAAATAATAATCAGGAATTTAAAATATTGCCATTTACCCAAGGATCTACAAAGAAACTCAAATCAATGCTTGAGTCACCCCTCTTCTATAAGTATTGCAAGCAATTTCCCCAAGTGGCTGTAGAATATCACCTCAATAATACACATATCACTCAGGAACATACATATAGTTCCAGACTGACACTGTAATTAGTACATCAAACATCCCAGTACACTTAAGGTATGTGTACATTTCACTTGAGTTCTCAGTTCTATAGAGCAAAGTATTCTGTGCTTCCAAATATATGCCTGGCATTTTAGTGATTTATTTCTCATCTAATTTTGCTAGACATCACTTACTGGAAGCCTTTTTAATGAGTGCTCGGAGAGGCTGCCTATCCATTATGCTCTTCAAGAAGCTGAGACAGCACATTTGTTCAAATCCAGGATTTGTTTGGCTCCCCTCCAATGCTCAATCAAATGTTAATGTATTTTAAAATCCAGTTCTTCTATAGAAGGTTAGTGATGCTGATGCTCATTCTGACTATATACAAGAATATATATATGCTACACTACAAGTGCAAATCCTGTGACCTCCAGTTGTTGTTGGACCTCACTTTCTTTGCCATTGGCTCTGCAGGCTACTCCTGCTAGGCCTTGTAGTCCAACAACATCTGCCTTATTCCCATTCCTGTGCTACAGAAAGGCAGAAGAAACTATCCATAGGAAGTAATCAATGAGAGTGTGTTCCTAGAAATGGTTAGGGTATTGGGGTATTACATCAAGTGCTAAAGAAATAATGAAATACATATATTCAAAATAAAAACTTGAGATTTATTAAAATGTAGCCTTCTGTATTTTTTTTTAACTATAATTATTAGAAGGTAGGTTCTTTAACCATTCAAAAATATGTATATGAAGGAGAGAAGGGGAGAAATACTTTGAAAAAAAGATGAAGTCAGAAATAGAAATACAAATGAAGTCAGAAATACAAACTATGAGAGCCACTGTAGTATAGTTGTTTGAGTGTTGGACTAGGATGCTGGGAGACCAGAGTTCAAATCCCCACCCAGCCAGGGAAACCTATGGGGTGATGATGGGAAAGCCATATTCTCTCATTCTCAGAAGGAGGCAATGGAAAACCCCTCTGAATAAGTCTTGTCAGAAAAACTCTGTAATGGGATTGCATTACTGTCACCATAAGTCAAAAGCAACTTGAAAGCATAAAAAAACAGAAACAAACTATCGCTAGAAATACAAACTTGGATCCAAACTTTGCTCCTGATGGTGAAAGAGGTGAGTCAATTTTGCCAGTTCCCTCTTCTACCCCTTGTACTTTTCAAGAATGTCCAGAACAGTGTGGGACTGGGAGGCTGACCACAAATAAAAGGGGAAATCAGCAAAAGCCTCCACCTCTCTATCAGCAGAATCCTTCTGCTGGATCCAAATTCCTCCATGGGAAGAAAAAGCCCTCCAGAGATAGTTAAATTCACAAATACATAAATGCAACTAGAATAAAATTGTAGAAAAAAATTTCCCTGGTTTTACCTTGCACTCCACAACTGCTAGCTGTCTCTCTCTTCTCAAAGCATGTCTGAGCTTCACGGGAACCTCTTTGAAGTTGTATTTGATTTGAAGGCTGTAGGAAGGGAATTGAGGAGAATTCAACCAGAATTCCTTCGACAGAACTTCTTCAACATGGACCTAGGCTTTAGGTGTAGTAGACTTGCAACCAAAGGGAATCTATTTGAATCTCTGTCCAGCAGTAGAGCTATATCCTACCTATGGTAAGACAACCAATTTTTAGTCCTAACTTGTATCTCAAGGCTGTTGTGGGAATGGCAGAACCTCTGTATGAGCCCTTCTGAGCTACACAGCAGAGCGATGTCACAGAAATCTGATCAATTGAATGGATCACTTGTAAATGTCCTTCTAAATACTCCCCCATCATTTATATGAATAAATATCTTAAATGCCATGCATCTAAATGTAAACATGTAACAAATGTGGATTCAGACTATTAGCATAATTATTGAGAATTCTGCAAAAATAACAAAAGAAAAAAAGTGGAGCAGTCAACCAGATAGTAAGCACAAATACCAAAGGTCACTGTTTATCATAAACATGTATTCATTACAACAACAGAAGAAATCTAAAATCCCACTATGGAAAATATGTGATATGTGGTTTGTAATTCAGTGCAAAGTCAGGGTACTTATAAACTCTAGGAAACAGTCTATGGAGAGAAGTCTTTATGAGCTCTTCCAGATGGGGCAAATGTGTCAGGAGTTGATGATATTTGTTGCTGTAAATTACAATTTTTTAAAAGGTATAAATGACATTTGGACAACTAGATGTTGTTTCAGGCTGTTTTACCTTCTTTTATGCTATATTCTGAAGTATTTTGCCCCCAGCCAAAGGACAAGGGTTTTTTAAACAGGGAGGTAAATATATCAAAGCCTCAGATTCTGTCTGACCTTGGAATCTAAGCAGGGTCAGGTCTGGTTAGTACTTGTGTGTGCATTTAAGACACTTGAGCTGAGGACTGCCAAGGAATACCAGGTGCTGTATGCTGTGTTTTAGAGGAAAGCAATACAAGCTACTTCTGAATAATCCTTTCCTAAGAAACCCCTATGAAATTCATGGGAGTGCCCTAAGTCAGCAGGTATCTTAAATGCACACACACACACACACACACACACACACACACGTTGTCACATTGATTGTAATAATCCGGGTAGATGTGTCCACTCTTCCATTCACCCACCCCCTCATTTTCAAGATGTTTCTGACCTAATTCCCTTCTCTCCTCCACAGATGTTTTCCTTTTAATTTTTAATTTTTTTAAAAAAAATAAAGTACAGGAAAAGATGCGAGGAAAGATGACACTCCCTCCCTTGAACACACATTAGTCAGTTCCAACGTGGATTGAATCTGCAAGACCAGAAAAGGGAAGAGATGGACTTCATTGAAAACTTTCCTCTACTTAATCTCTCAGCTTGATTAGTATGGGACTTCCCAGCACAAAAAAAAATCTCCTTTAATAGAGATTTGGTGGGAAAAAATCTAAGTTACAGTACCAAAATGATAAACAGTGACAGTACTATTGCTTGAGGCAAAATCAACATGCAAACACATACACACTGTGTGAACAGAAGTACTGGAGGGGACTGTCTATGAAGGGGCAGATGATCTTGCTCCAAAGAAACAAACACAGCAACTTGGATATTTGATGTCAAGCAGTGTCATTCTTTGCTTTGCTACTTATTTTCAAAGACTAAATAGGGATGGAGTGCCAATGAGTTTTTTTTTTAATTCATGAGTTCAGTTATGCAGTCTCTATTCTTTTTCATGTGTGTATTTGTAGAGATGAAATGTGGTTCTGAGGGAGATCTCTGCAGATAGCATGAACTGCCAAATAAACAAGGGTCTTAAAGCCAATAAAGCCTGAACTCTCACTAGAAGCCTAAATGACTGAGCAGAGGGCATTGTTCTTCTTCTTTTACTACTGCCTTCTACTTTACTGATATTGTCTTTTCCAATCAGTCACACTGTTTCTTGCTGTGTCCAAAGTAAAAGACCACACTGCAGGTGGATAGATTCAATCAGGAAAGCCATGACCTTGAGTTTACAAGACCTGAGCAGGGCCATTGATGAGCAACAACTCAGTAACAACAAAACAACAACAAAACGTTTGCACTCTCACATTCGGTTATACATACTTGTCAGACGTGATTGGAGTGGAGAGAGAAATATAGAGAAAAAGGTAATGTGAAACTATTAAAATTGCGCAGTCTTTGTTATCCTGAATGTATTCACCCAAGGAGCTCATTAGATTTATCCATATATATATATATATATATGAAATACAGTGGCCCCTCCACTTTTACGAAGGTTCACGGTGCAGAACCCTTGCAAAAGTTGAAAAAAATGAATAACTCCCCCACCCAAGTGAGCAAGTGAGGGAATGCACAAGTATGCCTTCTCCTCATTCTCCCATCCTCCTCCTCCCATTCCCTTGCCTTTTGCCTGAGCGCCCATGCCTTCCTTCTCTCTCTGCCCAAGCAACAAGCAAGCAAATGGAAGGGGAAAGCCCCACATATGCCTTCCTCCATTCTCCCCCTCCCATTCCCTTGCTTTTTGTCCAGGCATATGTCCCTTCTTTCCACACTCCTGGGCAAAAGGCAAGCGAGCCCCATGTGTGCCTTCCCCCTTCCTTCCCCTCCCGTTCTCTTCTCTTTTGCCCCACCATGCGTGCCTTTCTTCCACACATCCAAACAAAAGATAAATGAATGGGAGGGAGAGCCCCATGCATGGAGAAGCCACACACAAGCCTTCCTCCCATTCTCCCCCTCCCACCCACTGGAATGGGAGGAGCAATGGGTGGAAGGCCCAGAACACCTTCCTTCTGGAAAGGCCCAGAACACTTTCCCTCCTCCCCGCTTACTTGCCTTTTGCCCAGGCGCAGAAAAGGAAGGCACACATGCCTGGGCAAAAGGCAAGGGAATGTGAGGGGAGGATGGGGGAGTATGAGAGGAAGCCATGTGCATGCCTTGCAAACAGTCAAATTCGCGAAGATCAAACCCGCGAATATGGAGGGAGGACTATAGCATGTTTTGTGTGTTCTGTTTTGAATATTTTTTTTTTTGTGTGTGTGTGTGTGCAAGTAAAAAATCTTTTTCTACAGTGATCTTGGAATTAAAATTTCCACACATACAAATAACACAGTTCAAATATGAGTCTGTTCTGCTTTGATCAAATTTCAGCCTGGTACTGCTCTACTGTATACAGAAGTAAAAACCTGTAAGAGATGTCAGATGTGAGCAAATATCTCAAAATATATTTCAGATCTGCATCACAACTGAGACTACTGTTTCACTTAATTTGGACAGTCTGCGTATATAAACATAAGGCTGGTAGCCTGCTAGATCATAATTGTACAATGCACATTAAATTGTTACGCTGTTTCTCTTCATGGCTAATGATTACTATTAATTTTGTTCTAGTTCTAACTGATAAATATCATATCGCCTGAGTCTCCCTATTCACATATATTGTCCTCCATCCCCAGCCTTCATACCATGAAGGAGCAGACTAGAGGGGAAAGCCATCTCACGCTCACAGCAGAATATAAGATCTAATTGTATTGAGTGCCAATGAGTTAACATTCTGTGAGTCATGTGCAGTAAAACAATCTGTTATTATTTTTCATGTGTATGTTTGTACTCACACACACATAGTTGTCAGGCATGATTCGTTATTGATTTTTTTCCCTCTTGGTACTCCCCTATTATTTAGCTGTCATAGAATTACTATCAACCAGTTGTAGGATCTATCTTTCATGTCATTTTGTGATAGCTTCACCCTGTGGCCCTGCCTTATTCTGTTTTATCCAATGACTGTGCATGATTAATGTAACTATTATATTTGCATACCAACTGCTCGTAGATTCCCTTGCAAAGTGTCCAAGTAAGGACACCAAGCTAAAATACCTAAACGAGCGTTCTTTAATACCAGCCTAGACCTCTTTAACAAGCCTTTCATAAGAGAAAATAGCTACTGTGGACCATGAAGAGATGGTATGGTTTATTGTCATGTGAATAAGTCTGGGCTCCTCCTTCCTTCCACCAGTGTGGATGTGAAAAGGTGATCAGAAGCTTCCACCTGCCACTTTTAACTAACTACAGTTTAGCATTGTTTCTAAACCTAAAGAAACAATGGTTAGTCTTAATGATGGTGTAGTAAAGTCAGCTAACCTTGAATTGTTTGTGAAGCTAGGTTTTGTTTCAATAAACAGTAGGTAAAATTGACTATACTTTTGGGTCTGGACATAAAACTAAATTGTGGTTGAACAGAGATAGAAATGAAAACTTCCCTTATTGTATCATAAGAAGAAAAAAGGAAGGAAAGCGCATAGAAGCCTACTCTTTTCTCCCTGTCATTTATCATTACATCAAATATACCTGCTGTCTGTGCTTATATCACACAAAAAATGCAACACATAGCTCTTTTAGTCACAGTGCACCTTAAAACACTTGTCTTAATACCCTATGTACAGTGACTTCTTCAGCATGTCAGATGGCCTCTTTAGGTAGCTTTTTCTTTAGGAGGGGATGTGTCTCAATCTAGATCAAAACGTTTGCATGCAAAAATGTAATCTTATGATGTAACACAATAAATAATATTGACTGGAATGAGAGATACATATGTATAATGGTGCTACACAGTGAATGGTGCTACACAGCCCTACTCTTCACATCCTCACTTAAGCCATTTCTGCACGACACTGTTACAGTGCTATTATTCCACTTTCAACATCCTGTGTTGTCATTTACTGAAGCCAAAGAGCTCTCTGGCTGAAAATTCAAAAAGCCCCTCCCTAAACTACAAACCCCAGGATTCCACAGGATGTTGAAAGTAGAATAATAGCACTATAACAGTGTAGTGTGGAAATGGTCTTACTGGGAAGTAGCCACTGTGATTGATGGGGGCCTCCTGCCCTATTGCACAGTAAGCAGCTGCCATTTCCATCCCCTCCTATGAGCAATTGCTGGTACAAGAGGCAGAAGCAGCACTCCTGTTGTAATTCCCTCTCACACTGGATGTCACTTTCATGAGGGAGGTGGGAACATCAACCGGCTGCTTCCTGATCGACAGGGAAAGAGATTACTAAGAATCCCAGGAGCTGCTGCCCAGTAAATAGGAATGGAGGCACTTTTACAGTCCTTACATAGCCCTTAAACTAAACTAGGAGCTAAGTGCATAACTCTAGGTGAGTCATGAGTGCCAGAAATTATTCTGATCAATATCTATTTAGTATTTTAATAAAAACACACATAAAACTGATGAAGTTATTCAACATCCAGTATAAGATTCTGAAGAATAATAAATTACTACTACACATACACATCTAAAATTCAATTAAAATTCTGGTTTATCACTTGGCAGTCTTCAGCAAGTGAAGGAGGTATCTAGTTTGGCTGGCTGTATGTTCGGGCTCAATTAAATTGATGTTATCACCTTATATCAAGTGTCCATGACCTGAGATCCAGTGGTTCTTGGCTGCTCCATGTGCAGTCCCAAAAGCAGGAAAGAAAATCTTTGTAAATGTTGTTCTCATGGAACAGAACAAATAATGCAAATTCAAAGAAAAAAATAGTGCACAGAAAATGCCATTTTCTGTACTACAAAGGTGGTTTTATATGCAGAAAATTTCATTTTCTGGAAAAAAATGCATTTTGGGGTACAATAAATCATGAATTGGAAAGATTTTAACCCATCTAAGATTCTCCTCATCAGGTTATTCAGACACTCACAAAATCTTTTTTTCAACCATTTTTCAATACTTTTGAGTATTCTTTCCATCCCTACCCAAACCTGGCAGCCCCCAACCTGATTAACTGCAGAGCAGTTAACTGGCTGGCTGGGTTTGATGGTGAATGCTATCTGCTGGCTTTCAAAGTTATTGCTAATAGCTATCTTAGTGAAGATCACTGGAGAATGGGGGAGGCAAAAGTCTTTCCCAGTTTCCTGCAGCAATAGTACTACAGTACTTTTCAAATTGATGCTTTCCTACCACTAGTAGCAACAGAGGGACAGAAATCTCAGAGGCAAATGCTGGGAAATTAAAAGAGGATTTCATTTCAACTGCTCCATCCTAGTGATCCTGCAATTGGAAAGAAACATTTTGAGTGTAGACATCCAGCTTGGAAATGCTACTCTTTCATGAATATAACTCCCAGACTCTCCCAATTAGCATGACCACTGGCCATGCTAGCTGGAAGCTGTTGCACAAATTGGCCAGGCTGTCTGGGAGTTTCTGTAGTGGAAAAACTAACTTTTTCAAGCTCTGATGCATACATTTGGCCACCAGCCAGCTCCAGTTGTGGCCCATAGGGCCAAAGTTTGCACGCAGCATTGACCTATATGTACAAGGAATTTCATCACAGAATTCAGGAATTAGCACATTGAAAATGATGGAGGGGATACTCAAGAGAGAATTCATGACAACCTCCCTCTCTCAAATTCCATGCATAATACTTGATCAAATCCATGGAGCAACATTATTGTGTACAAAACACATTGAATACAGCACCTTCAAACCTTGAACACCACGTGGAACAGCCAAAACTGTGCTGTTTCACATGGCATTCAGTGTTTCAAAGTGCTGTTTTAACTGTTTCAAAACTGGATTTTAGGATTGTTTTTAAACTGTTTTTAGGAGTTTTTAAAGAGTATTTCGACGTATTTTAAAATGTTTTTATTTTTGTATTGCTTTAATTGGTTTTTATTTATTCATCACTGAGGTGTTACAGAAATACTTTAATTAATTACATTTATCCAGAGGTGTGAAATCTCTACTTTGGAGAAATACTGCAAAAACTCATTGAAAGCTGTGTCTTTCTAAGACTACTTCTGTGCATAGACTGCTCACAAGCATAGTGTAGAAATTGTTTTCTTCTATGTTTCTGATTCCTTGGATTCTTTGCACAATTGTCTGGCGCCAGTACATGTTGGTGAAGGCTATACAATCCGATATTTCACAGCCATATTCTATGGAACAATTCTAATTTAGCTAATTTCTTGACTGGCAAGATCGCCCTGCTGTTTTATTCCTGGGCTTATTTCTGAATAGAATCTTTTCATTGTGCCAAAGTGAGCACAGGAGGTTTTTCTTTTCTTCACATGTAAATTTGTTTTCCTTAAAGAGAAATTCATTTGAAAGGGAAACAAAGGATGAAGTGGGAAGGGGAGAGAAGACATTTTAAAGACCTTGTGTGGTACCACAGAAAGAATGAAAAAGGCTTCTTATTCCAGCAGATTTCCCTTTTCAATTTGATAAAATGAAAGGGTGTTTTGTAGATTCATGAACTAATACAGTATTATGCAGTTCTTGGAATAACAGGAGAAGAATGGGAAAATGCGTGTCCCCTTGTCTCAGGTTCACTTGAGAGCCTGACTCTGTTTCATTTCTTTCTTCCTTTCTTTCTTTTCATGCAGATTGAGACTTGCGTACTTTGCAAAAAGGGGGAAAATATGACAAATTCTGTCCTGATATTTCCACTGGATAAATAATCTATGTTTTATATGCTTTATAAAATGTGTACGTTAGGATGAAAAAGCACACTGGCATGGCAATGCTAGCATTACAAGAGCACATGCATTATTACATACAAGCATATTCTACCAGCCTTAGTTACATGCATACAGGAGCAAAGAGAAATATGTCGTCTACCCCATTTCATTTGTATTAATGACACATGCAAAGGAAATGGGAAATAAGAACTGCAGTCATTTTAAACTAGCTTTGTAACACTCACATGGTTAAATCTGTTTCTACAGGATGTATTATAAAGCCAATTCCAAGTGAGTTCAAGAAACAGTGCCTTAAACTATTAAAGGATGAAATGAACCAAATTACAGGAGGAATGTCTCATATTCTCCTCTCACAAACATCACCATCTCCAGGAAAAAAATCCCATCTCCTTTGGGTAGAAGAAATAATAAATAGGAGTAAAGATGGTGAAACAGGCTTGATTCCACACCTCAGTTTCTTTAGACTGAGGGTCCTTTCCACCTGTCCGCTAATCTAGATTCTGTCTGAGAATTGTCAGTCACCTTCTAAGTCCACCTGAGTGCCCAATTTCTGATAGTGATTCAATCAGACAGGCCACATTAACATTAACACTCCATTTAAGCATTTTTAAGTATTGGAATCTCAGGATATTTATATGGGAAATGAACAGATCTTTGGCAATCTTTTAGACTAGTGGTTCTTTACCTGTGATCTATGGACCCCTATCCAGTGTCTTCACAGGAGGTCCACAAAGGCTTGAAGAAATGTTATGAGCTTTTACAGTTCAAACAGAGAGAAAACATCAGCCCCAACCCAGAATTGCTTATTCCCCAACTCCTGCCCCCCCCCAGCACTCCCCCAGTAACAGCCAAACAGTAGCCACAGCAGGCTAACCATAGTAAGCTCAGCCGCATGCATGCACATAGACACACATGCTTGGTGAGCACATACCAAGTGATTCCTAGAAGGGGGAGAATAAAAGAAATAAAGAAGGGCAGCATGTATATATTTTCTATCTCTCTTGTGCACACAGTACCAGAAAACCTTCTGAATGCAGCCTGCCCTCTAGATTCTCTGTCTGCAGTTCAGAGACATGAAGTAGATCCCAGGAAACTGATGGACAAAAATTCCTCCCTTTCAAAAACAGCGGTTCACTCTGCTTCCACTTCAACATCGTCCTCCTCCTGTTGCCATGCTTTTTTTAGGCCCATGAGGCAAATGAGTGAATTTGTAATAAAGGGAGGAAAGAAGATAAGTGAGGACTGAAGAGTCACTGCTTCAACTTTCAACTGTAAAGCTCTTACATTAGCCTACATCAGTCACTTCCAGTGTATCTTGCACCAACCTCTGTTTGCAGCAGGCATGTACTCCCCCATATGGAGAAACAAAACAGAAAAAATATTTAGGTTTATTTGGTGTGCAGTTTCATCAAGGTATCTGGAAACAACAAAGCAGAATGCTTGCATGCATCCACGTCTTATGCCTACCAGCTTGCTAGCAAGCATCAACATGTTCAGTCCAAGGAACTGTACATAGGATTGCAGTGTTGATAGGGGAAGGCTAACTAGTTGTTTCACCTGAATCCATGTAAAATAACCATTGGCATCTCCAATGGAAACATTCTGGAGACAAGGCAGTAAAAGGCAAGACTTGCTCTGAAACTCTAGGGTGCTGCTGTTACTTTGAATACAGATATTGATCTGCTTTAGCACTTACATAAAATCAGTCTTGTATACTCTTGGTTTTTAGGTCTATCATTTTTACTATTATTACTTTGTATGGAATCATTCCAATAAAAATATTGTGATAGGAATGTGTGGATTTACTTATTTCTCTCTTCTCTCCAAATTTGGAGATGCTTGATGAGCAACTTTAAATAAATATTCGATGCACTTTAGGGTTTTAAATCTTGAGTTAAGTCTTGGTGGTACATGACAACAAAACATATTTAAAGGGGATCTGTGGTAAAGAAAAGAACTGCTGTTTTAGACTATTTATTATATATATTCCCAAGATATACAGTTGCCCCTCAACATTAACTAGGGTTTGGGGCAGAAGACCCCTGTAAAAGTGGAAACACCGCAAATATCAAAGTATGTGTGTGTGTCTGTGGGAAGGGGACCAAGGTATGATGGGCAGAGCAAGCAACCAGGGTCTAAACAAGTTCAGGGAAAAGAGAGGGACGGGCCCTACACCTCTTCTCTCTTGCCCATCTCCTTGAGTATGTGGGAGGCATCAAGAGAGGGTTTGTGGTACTGAGACATCAGACTATGAACCATCCTTAGCTAAATGGGCAGCAGCTGGTGGAGGAGGAAGAGGACCAGAGGTGGGTTTTTAAAGGCCTGTGTGGCCTGATAAGAGCCACCAATGTTCCCCTGGAAAAGAAGCACTTGGGGGGGGGGGGCAGGGGCTGGAGAAACTCACAAATAATCAAATCCATGAAAGTGAAACCCACAAAAGTAGAGGAACAACCGTACAGTCCTCTTAGAGAGAAACACAGGCATGTTAATGTCTTGGTGCTTGCTTCTATCTCATTACATTATATTTCATGTGAGGCATCATACATTAATTACATTATGCCATATGGCTATTAGGATGTTATACCTTCATAAGGACTGAACCTTTGTCTCTCTGTATCTCTTTAACAGGCTTTGTAATAGTTAATACAAAGAGGTACATTACTATCCTAAATAGTATAACTCATCCATTTATCCATCATCGTCGTCGTCGTCGTCGTCGTCTTCCTTCACACTTTGCATAGTTTCTGTTAAGGCATTATACATTATGAAGGCTTTAATTTGTACAAAATTCCATCTATTGTATCAGGTCCATAACCATCTATCCATCAAGGAATACAGCTTCAGCTGCTGAGGCGCTACACACCTCTAAGCAAGCATCTGTGAACAAACAAGCACTCATGGGTTAATCTTCTTGACTGATCACTGTTAAATCTTAACAGAATCTTTCATAACCATAAGCACCCTAATAGGCATCCATTATACTCATAATGGAACATATATCTATTTCAGGACTATCTAGATGAAAAGAAAGGATTTTCTCTCTACCACCAGCATGGTTTATCATTTAACCTATCTTTCAGCATGTTTCGGCATATTTGGGCAGTTCATCCGTCATTAGAGACAGCACAGCTATAAGGGACAGCATTCTTCATCAGTGCAGACTACCAAAGACAGTCTGATCTCTTGGCTCTGTCTTGTCCCTTTTATTCTCCCCCTAGCCTCACCAAGACTATCAGTTGTCCACTCAAAATAAAGCAAAACAAAGGTGCTGACAAGTCCCACATTTATGATATCCAATCAAAACAGAGATCCTAGCCATAATCTTGCCATGGTATATTAGGAGTCTCACATCTAAAGATCACAGTTCACTAGAAGTCTTTGCCTGCCTGCCAGCCTCAGCCAGTGCACCTGCAAGGAAGTTATTCTCAGCTACATCTGTTCCCACAATGTTGTTAAAAGTGCTGGTATTCTCACCTGTTATTTACATTGTAGTCAGCATTTTTCCCAGAATTAAACTGTTGCCAGGTTCTCACTGATACATGGACACACGCGTGCACACACACACACACACACACACACACTAGTATCTCTAGCTTTTTGCATTTTATTCTATATCATATATGGTATACTGTATAGATTATACCAGGTTGCATGCTGTACTTCATAGGTTTATTCCCAGGCTGTACAACCGATGCTTGAACTAGTCTGATCTGTAACAATGGCCACAATGTAGCTCCCTCCATAACATTTTATACACCTTTAGAACAATGCCTCTTCTATTCACATTGATTTTGTGCTGTCATTATGTAGCTAAATCCAAGTAGGTATGTAATGTTTTGACATGATCATCATGATTATCTGGTTCCTGATTGGGTGGGATGACTCAGGAAAGGTGAAAGAAGGGAGATTCAGTCCCACATATTACTGAAATATCAGTAAAATGTGGAAACAAACATCAATAATATTGGAACATTCATGTTCCCCAATGTAACAGTGAAGCAGGTTCTGGGACATATTTGAAGTCCTCAGAAAATTTTACAAGTGAAAATTCTACACAGCTATAGGAAAATTATGCCTTTTCTAAACCTTCTTCTTGAAGGTACTGCTTCAAAAGTCAGTTTAGCAAGTCTGTTTACCAACAGTCAGTTCCCCTGGGTTCAAACTCTCTCTGAGAAGAGTCCTTTTGTTCCCTTTACAGTAGCAAAGACTCTAATATCAATATATGCAGTGTGCCATGAAGCCATTGTCTTTGTTCATAAGTCTGCTAATGGATCGGAATTTGTGAATATAATTCAATTCAATTGTTTCGCCTATTAGTTTTCCTTTGTAATTTCCCTGTCCAAAGACCGTGACTTGTAAACCCCTTAGTGTATGTCCAAGAACATTGAAATTTTCTGTAACTAGTTTTTTATATTGCGATTTCTAATGTCAGATTTGTGTCCATTTATCGTTTTGAGTAGAGACTGTCCTGTTTGTACGGTGTAGGTGGGGTGTAGAGAGGCATTCCTGGCATAAGATGGCATATATCACATTGCAAGAAGAGCAAGTAAGTGCACCTCTGATGTTGTAAATGATGTTATTGGCCCCTGTAATATTGTTCCCAGAGTAGATGTGGGGACAGAGTTGGCATCTGAACTTGTGGCAGGATCTCATCCTTGTACTACCATCCATGTTATGTGCCTTGTTGTAAGTGAGTAGTTGTTTATGATTTGGAGGTTGTCTGCAGGCCAATAAGAGCCCACTTCCCAGAGCTTGTGAGAGGACTATGTTATTATCCAGAACTGGTTGTAGTTTGTTGATGATGCGTTTGAGTGATCTCAGTTAGGGACTGTAGGTCACAACCAGGGGTGTTCTTTTATATTGTGCTTTGATCTGTCTTGTGTTAGATGGTTCTGCGGTATTAATCTTGCTTTGCTGATTTGTTTCCTACATCCAGCGAACTGTCTAGTGAAGCAGGACATTCTTTGTGCAGAGACTGGGGCCTACAGGTGTCTACTATGATATGTTTTCCAGGTGGAATTTACATAGGTTTAATTTGGGATTGTTACTTTAAAGCAGATTATTGCCCTGAAGAATCAGAAGTATTTCATAATTTAGCTTCAGTCTATCTCACTTGTTGCTGCAGAGACTAGGCTTGGAGGGCAACCACTTGTAAGCTGGATCTATGCCAGTCCTGGCTAGTGAAAGATAACTGGGAAAAAGCTGAGTCCTTTGCTGGCTGCTGTTGTTCATGCATCATTAAGAAAGGCAGGAGGCCAGATGGCCTAAAAATTCAGTTGTTTGGACCTGGTTCAAAGAAACAAACCTGTATACTGTTTCCTTAGCCAGCAGTGCTGCTCTCAACTTTCCACTTAGTACACAATCACCCTCCATCTTGAGAGATACATGGATACTGTCCTTTTTCTTAATCCAAGTTTGGCATTTAGGCTTTGTAAGGAATTAAGATTGCATTTTTCATCTTGACTTCAATAATGATAGCATGGTGGTACTCTATTGAATCTGTTAATTAGTTAAAGATATTTTTTGCCACTATTCAGTGGGGCACAACTGCAGGTGCTGACAACATGACTGGAGGACCTACTAAATCCCTTTTGGGATCAAGTCATATTCATAGTGTTCTCTCCATGACTTCTTACATAATGTCCCATTGGATCTCCTCCTAACCACTTTCTTGTTTATTATGCATATTTATGTATTTATTCATTTGATCTCTGTCCCACCTTTCTCCCAATATTGGATCCAAAGCAGCTTACAGTATAGGGATTTTTTTAAAAAAAATAGCTAAAACAATACATGGTACAAAAGTTTAAAACAATTTAACAATCATTCCAATTAAGACATTAAGTAATTCAAAACAATTAAAATACCTTAAGCAGAATATTATTTTTTAATATTGCATATACAAAACAGCACACCCATTGCACATCCTTCTACTCTAACCAGTTACAAGTTGAACACCTCTTTGAATAGAAAGTCCTTTGTCAGTTAGTGAAAAGAGAGCAGAGAGCACTAATTGCTAAGATTTTATGAGGCATGTATTACTGTCCAGTCAGCCCTCCACTCTCAGTAGGGTTAGGGGTACCAAACCCCTCACAAAATTGAAAAAAATGCATTATCAAAATGTGCATATATGCCTTGGGGAAGAGGTCGTGGTGGGAAGAACAGGCACCCAGGGTCGACACCAGGTCACAGAAAGAAGGAAGGGAGGTGGGTCAGTGTGGTGGCCTTATAGTTCCTCTCTCTCCCATCTCCTTCCTTGAACATGGGAGGGGATTGGAAGAGGGTTTGTTGTGTTGAGAATTCAGACTGTGATCTTTCCTTAACTGGCCAGGCAGTGGCTGGGGAAGGAGGAAGAAGACCAGAGGCAGGATTTTAAAGGGCCACATGGCCCACCTGAAGCCTCTGAGAGGAAAGGTTTTTCCAGAAAAGATGTACCTGAGGTGCAGAGGGAAGAGACTTGAAGAAACTTTCAAATAATCAAATCCGTCAAAGTCAAACCCACAAATGTGGTAAGCCAAATGTATATTTTTTTGCAAACAGCATCCATTCTGTTGACATGGTAATGAAATTAAGAAAAGGTAAAAAGAAAGCAGAGAGGGGGTCAAACGAGCCTCCCTTGGGAGAGAGTTCCATATGCCAGGGGCAGCCACCAAGAAAGTTCCTGTCTGTGTCCTCACCAGATGAGATTGTGAGACTGAGCATAGAAAGATGCTCAATGAGAATTTTATGAATACACACAGTTCATAGTTATCAGTAGACTGATGGTATCCAGTTCTTTTAATGTGATCTGGATTTTTGGCCATGTTCCTAGCTCAGTGTCTTGTTATTGTGAAGATCTGTACTACTGTCAGGGAGTCATTGATTATGTGTAGTGTTAGGCCACTCATGCGTTCTGTTCTGAGCTTTGTAATCATGGGGTATACCTGGATCAGTCACCGTATTTGCATTAGGAAGCATTGGGACTCGTTATAATGAAAGACTTTGCCATCACAAATCTGTCGATGATTTGAAGCATCTGATACACTGGTGTCCCAAATTTTTGGTTGATCAGGAAAAACGTTGTGACTCATTTTAAAACAAGTTCCAGGAAGAACAAGACAAATTAATGATCTTATTATTTGACAAAAATACATTTGTCACACTACAAAGGGCAAAGATGTGCTACTTCAATTGCAAAATCTAATTCAAAGTTAAATTTAAAATTTTTGTGATAGCTAGATCAGTGACCTGACTGTGGGTTTCTTCTTATTATGCACTGACAAGTTAATACTTCATCAAATTTATAATGTGCTTCTGTTCTTTTTACATTGTTCTAATATACTGTGTATAGTTGTATGGCTGTGATGTATTTTAACTGTTATTGTTCTTTATTGTATTGTATTGTAATACTTTTTGCTGTTTGCTATGGCTTTTTGTTAAAGCAATAAAAATGCTTGTCATTGCTGTTGGAAACCCAGATTTAAGTAACTGTCAGAATTTTCATCACCTCCATCTCACGAGAAATTGAGCCACCATTAATGCCTCTCGCCCATCAAGATGTTTGAAATGAAATCTAAAACCCGTACAGTTAACACATTTAATGATTATTTGGAAAGTATATTTATCTTTCCCCCTTTTCTCTCCTCCCTGTCCATTAGGAGTGATGAATTTCCCAGAGCTGAAATCTGTCATCAGATTATGCTAACCAAATATAATTTGCTGAATCCGTGAAATATTTCCACATGTTTATAACTGGACAAGTGAAATACCTGGATGATGAAACTAGAATAGTAGGACTTGGAACAAATTCTAACACACTGTGGTATACTTACCTCCATTTTCCATCTTGCTGACTGGCTCCCATAGACTGTTGTAATATAAGATGCAATTTCCACAATATATTGGTAGACTTCTAGAACAGTCCTACTTTCTAGAACAGTCCTACGGAAAATTCAAAAATGTTTAAGCAACAACAAAACATCCAGCCAAAATTTCAAAAGTTGAAAAGATTGGGACTTTCTTCCCAAATATGTGTAAATAGGTTTGCAACCTTCATTTCTTTGGAAACTCTGTGTGTGTGTGTGTGTGTGAGAGAGAGAGAGAGAGAGAGAGAGAGAGGGAGAGAGGGAGAGAGGGAGGGAGGGGCATGGATGGGTGGGTTGTGTGTAGTTTAAACAACAAACTCTCAGCAAGGATTCCCCAGAGTCAAATTCCCACTCAGCCAAGAAGCTCACTGGGTGACCTTGGTCTAATAATTATCTCTCAGCATAACCTATCTTGCAAGGTTACTATGAGGATAAGATGAATGGGGGAGATCTATATTTGCTGCCCACAGCTTCTTGGAGCCAATAAAGGACACAAATGCAGCAAAAAAAAAAAGTATAAGCAGACAAATATTAAATATAGCACAGTAATTTAAATAAGGTCTGATTTAGAAGCTGATTATTGCCATCAATCTAAAGCAACAAATTGCTACATCGAAAACAAAAGATGTGCCCTCCAGGCAATTCCTTCCCCTTATAATGGCCACAGACATTAAGATGGCTTAAATTACAATACATGTTGTTTATTATGAAAGACAGAAAGACTAAATGCGAGTCCTTCTTTTCCCTAGGTGAATGTAGACTCAACATTAAGTATCTATGTTGTTACACAACTGACCTTTGATGAGATAATTTATTCATCTGGATCTCATCAGATATGTAGCCATGGTAATGGGAGGATGTGTCACTACATAAACCTTTCAAAACATCTTCAAGCTGCAGCAGAGATTTAATATGCAAAATCAAGGATACATAGAGATTTATGTAAATCTATCACGGGTTTATATTTCTCCAGGATTCTTTAATTTAAGCAGTTTCAATGCATGTTCGTAATCTGACTACTGCTGCTTCTTAGTTTTCCCATAGGGAGAGATGACAGCAATTCAACATTAAAAGACCTGAGAGGTATGAAAAATGTGTTCCTTTCACAGCCTTAGTTAAACATCTGGCCTTCTTGGTCTCAGTCCAGTTCCTAACAGAAAATAGCATGTCATGCAACTGTATCATCTTTGGACTGAAAATTTTAGTTTGCCCATTGTTTCTTCAGGTTACAAATGACATTTCTTTTTAAAAGTAAAGTAGTGCCTAGTAACCCCATTAATTTTTTAACTATATATTGACTAATACTTAGTTGTTGCTTCAAAAATGTCATGTGGGGGGGGGTCATTTTGGGCCATACCTCAAATGGGCCATTTTTGCAGTTTAAAGTATATTTTCTAGTAACCAAAATGAAACTAAAAAGTAATGAATAACACTTATGACATGACTTTTTAAACAGCCATGACTACTTTTAAAAATAAATATTCCAAGCTTTGCAATAGATGACATGATAGTATCAACAAAGAAGCAATCAGAAATAAGGTTGTAAAGATATTATAATCTTGTGAAAACTCAGTTTTCAAGTATTGTTTTCTAATAATTTAGGGGAGAAATCCAAAAGAGATAATAGGACTGTATGTCAGAAAAGAAGTGAGGTCCCAGGTGCAAATAAGTAATTTAAGATGCCAGATCCCCATGACAGTGAATTACTAGATTTTTTCGCTACCAAAGTAGGGCCACATTCCCAAACTCAGTCAAGAAAATTTATTGGGGTGAAGTGCAAAGTAATATGCTTTGCTCAGCATTCCAGTTTACAATGACTTATGAAGGTCTGATATGAAATATTCTGGGGATTATAGCAAGAAAAGAAAACCCAACGCCTGCTCTTAATATGTTCTTTAAAACAACATAGAATGCAGGAGATGTGTGAAGAGGGAGGAATGGCTGAAAACTCAAACTTGAACCAAAAAGGGAGAGGTAGAAAGAAACAAAGAGGTTGTTGGAGTCAGGGAAAGAGACAGAAACATCCTACCTACACCGTTAAGTAGCAGCTACTCTTGCAGGCCGTCTGGCCTGAGTACTGTTCCCCTTACTTCTCTGGGCAATTTCATTGCTTCTCAAGAGGAAAAGGGGGTGGGAGCAATGGGGAAACCAATGTTTTATGCTTTAGCTCAGACATCTGTGTTTGCAGCTCATTTCCAGAGGAAATATTATTAATATTATTTACAGGTTTCAATACCTCCTCATACTTTGCTGCATCGTGGTGTATGGTCCCACAGTGCAGTTGTACCTACAGCAACATAAACGAAGATAGACAGGAAAAGCTTGTAGTAATAAATACAAAGAAATATAGTTACTTTATTGAAAACAATTGCTCTGGCTTATTAATTTAAAGTGCTCTTGCTAAACAGTGAATGAACTTGAAATATCAGTTATCTTAAAAGCCGTCAATAGCAGGACCAATTGTACTGCCCCTGACTTTGTGCAGAGAAACTGTGAATGAGCATTGGGGAAAGTCATATGACAATCAAGAGAAGAAATGGGGAGGTGCTTGGGACTGTAAAGCTCTACCCGGAGAACTCAGACAACTCTCCATCCCTGCAACAAATGGTACTCAATACAAATAATGGCAGGAAAACAAAAACAGAGTACCACACACACACAAATCAACAGAAAGTTGTTTTATTATATTTTAAAATGATCCATTAACCAAAGTTTCCCAGACATGCTTTGGTTTAGCTGAAGTTTCCAGGTAGTATTCAAATGCAGCCCTAGATAAAACATATTGTACCAACCCAACTGGGAATTTACCAGAGCATGAATAACTGCTGCAAGGCACTCTTTTGTTTAGATAGGTTTGTAGACATTCGTTTAAGCAAAAACACATCACTAGAAATAAATACTCTCCAACATTTCACAGACTAAAACTGGAATATGTGTAGACCAAAAACATCAAAGCATGGTCAAAATGACAAAAGTTTTAAATGAGGAAAGAGATAAGCTAAGAGAGGTTTTCTTTTGCTTGAGCCCACTGAGAAGGGCAAGATTCTGTTCCTTCTTTTCTCCTCTCTTTTCCATCCACTGAGTACAAACTGCTTCTCTACTCTGAATGCAATTCCTAGCAACTGAAGCAAGCTGAGGACAAAGGGGCAAAGTGGGAGGAGGAGAGAGAAACTTGGACATTATAAAAGTAGCTGAAAAGGTGGGATGGCAGAGGATTAATTGGGACTGTCCCTGACAAATCAAGGCTATGGGTATGGACAGATGTTTTTCCAAATTTCAACAAGAAATCTTCATCTCCAAAAGTAGGCAGAGCTATCCATGTCCTGGTGGGCAAGTTTCAGCTCTTATATCAGTAAAATGCAGGTTTTAATTCTTTATCTGATAGAAAGTAACAGAATATGTATACCTTGCATTTCCCATCAGCAGCCACATGGTGAAATAATTAATTTTATTAAGCACATAGCTGCAATTTACAAGAATTTAAGTGAGCAGAAAACACCAGGTATCATGATTGTTGAGTTTTGCTGGTTAAAGGATTACATTAATTCACAACACTTGCAACAACAACAACAACAAAAATTTCAATAGGCAAAAACTTGCCAGATACCCATTTCAGTATTACATGAGATGCCTACATGTGTGCATATGTGTAGGCAAAAGAAGAAAAAGAATCTATTACTTTGAGCAGACATTTCTAAAGCTGACAAATCAGCTTTAGATCAGCTAAGAAGACAGGAAATCCTGTAAAATTATTTCAAGGAGGTAATCCCAATATGTCTTGTCAGCATAGTTGTTATTAGGTAACAAAAACAACGTGTTCAGATTTAGGGAAAGTAAACCCAAACCCAAATGTTTGTATCAAGAACACACAATGTAGCTGGCACACACACGCGCGCGCACACACACACACACACACACACACACTTGCAAACAAACTGGAATCATAGAATCATACAGTCTTAGAGTTCTAAGAGACCACAAGGGCCATTCAATTGAAACCCCTGCTCCACAGGAAGATGCAACTAAACCACTCTTGAAAGATGCTCATCCAACCTCTGTTTAAAGACTTTCAAAGATGGAGAGTCCAAAGTAATCTACTCCACTGTTGAACAGCTCTCGTAGTAAAAAAAAGTTCTTCCAAATATTTAGATGGGATCTCTTTTCTTGTAATTTGAATCATTTGATTTGTGCTCTAATTTCTGGGGAAGCAGAAAACAAGTATGTTCCATCTTTTACCTGCCATCTCTTCAGATATTTAAAGATAGCTATCATGCCACCTCTCAGTCTTCTCTTCTCCAAACTAAAAAGACCCAGCTCCCTAAGTCATTCCTCGTAAGGCTTGGTTTCCAGACCTTTGATCACTTGGATGACGCTTCTCTGGATACATTCCAGCTTCTCAATATCCTTCTTTAACAGTGGTGCCCAGAAAATGGACACAGTATCCCTTTCATCTGGACACTATGCTTCTGATGAAGCATCTCAGAACTGAATTGGTCTTTTTGGCCCCCACAGCAAATTGTTGATTTGTATTTAGTTTGTAGTCTACTAAGATCCCTAGATCTTTTTCACATGTACTGTTTTCATGCCAGGTGTCACCCATCTTATACTTGAGCACTTTTCCTGCCTAGATGTAGTATCTTAGATTTATCCCTGTTGAAATTCATTTTGTTAGTTTTGGTCCAGTTCTCCAATCTGTCATGGTCATTTTGAATCCCCATCCTGTCCTCTTAGCATTAACTAGCTAATTTCACATCATCTGCAAATTTGATAAACATGCCTTCTACTCCATCCTATAAGTTCTGTAGTATTGTAGTTCCGAATGGCCAGATAATATAGTCCTGACAGTCCTAAGCAGCTATTTGCAACCAGAGACCAGCATAATGCTTTAGATAGCTAGGTATGAAACGTAGTCAAACAAGTGAACTAGGCTTAGTTCTAGTTCTTGGCTGTATATCCAAAGATACTGGAAATTTCCTCTCTTCCTTTCCTGTCTGAGTCACAGAAAAATAGGAGATCAGCAATTAAGAGACAATATGACTACATCAAAATCTTTTCTTCATTTTTCTTGACAAAAATAGAGACCTGTGAATAGTATGTAAACTTCAGTTATGCCAGGGTGATTTTCATTTCTCAGTAGGTTTGACCAGCCTCCTTTAGAAAGTTAGATATACTCCTTTCTTCCAGCAGAGATGTCACTATTAAAAGGAATGTGTTTACTGTAGTCAGCTCTTCCTAAAAATAATTGGATATATACACTTCTTTTGGAGACACCGGGGACAGATGTCACCATCTGAAACAGTCTCCTCCTGTGATAACTAAAGTCTCACACTCAAATGACTGCTTCACCATTATAGGCAGAAATAACCTAAGGTACTGTCCTCTAGAAACATAAAACCACTGAACAGGACTCATGATAGAAAACAACGGTTATATAATGGCCTAATTATATTATTATTAATGATGTGCTTATATAATTATATTGTATATAATTATAAATAATTATAATTATAAAATATAATTATATTAATTATATATATGAATTATACATATATAATTATTAATTATATTATTAATTATATGGCCTAATTGCTGCTCTCTTTATCTCCAGGGATAAAACCTCTTTTTCTTGCCATTACTGTATTACTGTATATGGGCTTCAATATCATACCTGGGATTAAGTCCCCTGAACTCAGTGAAACTTTTGAGAAGACATTTGTAAGTTATACAGTCTTCCCAAAAAGGGTGAGGGATTAGAACTAACTTGTTTTCTTTGACAAGTAGAGAATGCACATCACATTTGATAGGATGATAGGAGTTTCAGCCCCACGGAAACGCAGCAGAAAAACCAGAGTTCAGCGAGCCAACAGCAGCAGCCTTGTTCCCCAGTAAGGATACTCACACACAGAGGAGTTTCTTCAAAAACAGGAGGCACTTTATATTGCAGCAAAGTTCCGTTATATACAAAATATAGGACAGACGGACAAAAGCTTGCGCCAGGCACCAGGTTTGGTCAACAGACAAACACATACTGGCGTTGCTTTGTTATATACATATCTACAACCAATCAGGTAGAGGTTTGCACACCTCCCTCTACCATCTGCACACGACCCCAGTTTCTTATGCAACCTTGCAATTACCCACAGCTGGGGCATAATGCAACATCTTTGCAGTGGGCTGATCATTTTCCCAGGGTTCCCTGCCTGGAATCCCTGACATTTTCTTAGTGAAATTATTTTTACATTTATTAATAAACATCGGCCATTTCCGCACATGGCAAGGGAATCGCCCCCTGCCACTACTCACCGGATCTTCTGGTGGTCTGGTCCAGTCCGGGGTGAGGTGGAGCAGTGCATGGTCGTAGATGCGCACTGCTCCGGCATCCAAAATGGCGGCTTCCGGTTGGTCATGGGTCTCGACCAACCACCGAAGCTTGCCAGCCTAAAGCCCGCCCTCCGCAGATCACAGGCTCGCATTGGTGCAAGCCTGCAAATCTGCATTGGAGATCAGGCATGCAATGGTGCGCACCGGCATTTTGAAAGACCGGAAAAATCAGGTCTTTCAAAAACATGCTGGAGGACCACTTGAAGTCGTTCCGGAGCGGACCAAGGTGTGGATCTACAGTAAGTAGTCCGGACCCAGTCTGCTTCAAGGTGCAGATGTCCTCCGTGGAGGACACACTGCACCGTTTTACTTATCCCGTGTGGAAATGGCCTTAATTGTCCAACATATTTTTAATGTATATATAGCCATTAAATTGTTTGATGGCGATTAGGTAAGCTTAAGCCTAATGAAATGAATGAGTTTAAATGACCTGAATGCTTCATCTGAATCATAGCTTTGTTTTGTTGAAAGCATTTGTAACACCAGTGTAAAGAGATTTGTATCTAATGCAAAAATGTTTCCAAAGTTTCATCTCCTGAGTAATAAGATTTGGGGCCAAGAAGATGCAGATGGGAAGGGACATTAGCATTCATCAGCAATAAAAAGCACTAAGGTCTATAAACAACACCTGTTTGCATTCTACTACCTGTCAGAAGTGTGTTATACATGGCCTTGTATGCATTTGCTATTCTGAATGCTGGTAATTGTGAGCTTGCAGTGATCACTCTTGATAAAGAAATGGAAATCAGATAGGTGAATGTCTTTAAGCAAATAACTACTGTATTGCAAACTGTTAGAGTTGCTTTTGTCTCCAATATCTTGTTTATCACATTTTTTTTTCCTGAGCTTATATCCCCGGATGAATATATTTACTTTAGAAATACTAAAGAACATTTACTGGAGACAAGTGTTGTTTTCTTTGATAATAATAAGAAAAAAGGTTGCATTCTTTGATGTCAGTGGCCAACCCCTTTAATTTTAATAGAACAGGTCTGTACTATCTGTGCCAGTGTGAAAACACACCAATATGTTCACAACCAAGCTACATTGGTTTTATTTTCTATTTTGAATCATTCACAGCTTGATTTAGGTTAAATCATAACATTTTGGGTGGAAAACTTTCATCTTTTGTTCACAGGAATTGCTTCTATGGATCCAACAGAGTACTTTTCCTGTGAATAAATGTTCTGTAAGATGTAAAGTCGAAGGCTTTCATGGCCGGAATCTATAGGTTGTTGTGGGTTTTCCGGGCTTTGAGGTCGTGTTCTATTAGTATTTGCTCCTGACGTTTCACCTGCATCTGTAGCTGGCATCTTCAGAGGATCTGTAAGATGCATAAATGCTTTGCCATCTAGGCCAGAAAAAAATTTAGCTGAGGAGGAGCTATTGCAGGCTGTCTGTTACACTTCTAGGAGACAAGTAAAAGCCTCTTCGTTACGAACACATGTCAAAAAGATGACATGTTTTCATCACTCCCAGAATTAGTTATAGGTCTCTGAATGCATTATCTCACTGAAGGAAAGCTATCAAGCAGGCTTTGAATCACACTGGCAATCGGCAAGTGCAAGTGGCAATGTAATTTTAACAAGCACTCAACACAGAACTCAACGTTTCATCATTAAAAAGGCTTGACAATCTCTTTGTAAAGAGAGTGGATGGAAGGAAAAACAACTAAAATAATAGCAGTGTCTATAAATAGAGGTCGAATAGCATTGGATAAAGAAAGGATGGAACATATTACTCTTTACAGATCCCCATCTCGTGCATTATTCCTGCTGTTTAGAAGGGCTGTGGGTAGGCAAGGAACAAAGAAGTGGCAGTAGGATTGTTATTATTAGGTGGCTACAAGATGTGTGTGTATACCTGCCTTCAAATCACCTGTTAATTTATGGTGACCCTATGAGTTTCACACGATTTTTCTAGGCAAGGAATAATCAGAGGTAGTTTGTCATTTCCTTCTTCTAGAATATAGCCCAGAGCAACTAGTATTCATTGGTCCCCATCCAAGCACCAGCCAGGCCTAACTTGTGTGAAGCATTAAACCACAATTTTTTATTTTTCTGAGAATGCACTACACACATAAGGTATGTAATATTTAGATATCACATCTCTACTGGTTATACTTCTCTAGATAGAGTTTTTCTCACACATAAATTCCATTTATTTCACTGCTGATAAAGTAGTAATTCTGTGTGTATGTGCATGTGTGTGTGTGTGTGTGTGTGTATGTATATATATGTATGTATATGTGTGTGTGTGTGTGTGTGTGTGTGTGGTAACCACATATAATCAATATGCTGGGATATCACTTCAATGGTGAAATTTATACAACATGTGGTGTTTCCCCACTTAGAGACTACCTTTATTGCATTCTGCCACATACTTGTTAATTACATATATAAATCACGGATGACCTGGAGCCCAGAGAAGAGAATAGCAAAAGATCATACGATTGTGGTTGTTGCATGCCTTCAAGTTGTTTCTTACATATAGAGTCCTTAAGGTGAACATATCATGAGGTTTTCTTGGCAAGATTTGTTCAGAGTTGTTGTTGTTTTTTGTTTTTGTTTTGTTTTTTCCTTTGCCTTCCTCTGAGGCTGAGAGAATGTGATTTGCCCAAGGTCACCCAGTGGGTTTTCACGGCTGAGCAGGAATTCAAACCCTGTTCTCCAGAGTCGTAGTCCAGCATTCAACTGGTACTCAATAATATGATAGCCATCTTCAAATATCCAAAGGACCATCACATGAATGATGGAGTAAGCTTGATTTCTGATGCTCCAGAGGGTAGAGATCAAGGTGATGGTTTAAAATTATAGGAAAGATGATTCCAACTAAAGGTTAGGAAGAACATTCTTGATGTTAATGGATGTTCAAAGTGACATAGACTGGCTCAGAAGGTGGTGGACTCTCCTTTACTGTGAGTTTTTAAACAAAAGCAGGGTGGGTCAGGTGTGCTTTAGCTGTGGATTCTTACATCGGCAGAATGTCTCACCAGACAATCCCTTTCAGTGGCAATATTGTGATTCCAATGTATGTAGGTATAAAATGAGGCATGTCAGAGCAAAAACAAAACACCAACTGTTACCCTAAAAGGTGAGGGAACTTGAGGTTCAACAGCAGTGCCAACATCTCCTTAAGATTTGGGGAATCCTGTGAGAGGAGGGTAACAGCAGGATCTTTCCACCTGTGTATACCAGTACTAACTGTAGAGAGGACTCCAGTTAAAAGGTAAACAGAGTATTTTATTGGAAATTAATAGTCATAGACAAGAAATCAAGCAATCTCATGAACCATACAAGGCTATTAAAGGAAGAAGGGCAAAAGGTTACATAGAGAGAGATTTTGGGTGGAAGGGGTGATATTTACCAGTCTTGAGGCAAAAGATTGAAGTGGAGTGATTAGAACAGGAGTTTGAAGGTAACACGGAAGAACGGAAGTCTATGGTGCAGAATGACATCCAATGTGCTGGCATGTTAGTGTGTTGCCATGTTACAAATTACCCAGGCTGGAGCCAGGGTTTTTATACTCTATTTCCTAACCTGAAGGGTTGTGTGTTAATGGCTGTCTTGCAGAGCAGACAAAGAGGTCTGGAATGGGCTGACTGCCCTAACTGTAGGTAAGAAATCATTGATGGGAGTCCTGACAGTCTCTTAATGTCTTGGTTAGGTAAAGTGAAGAGGGAAGGTCTCTGTAGGATATGTGCTCAGCAGGGGTGCTTAATAAATAATAACAACAACATCAATGACGATGATGATGTTTATTTATAACATCCTTTTCACCAAAGGATAGAACATCAACATATACAGTAAGGAACAAAGACAATAAACACATAAACATAACACTATAACAATACATGGTGCTTGCCTGCCTTACCTGGGCAGTTTTGTTTATTTGGAAAATGCAAATTCCATGTCATTAAGAAAGGATTTTTTTTTTTAAATGAAGCCTGCCAATATCATAATGCCATTATATAAGTCTGTAGCAAGTGCTATATACAGTTCTGGCCAGTTTAAAAGAAAATTGAAGAGTTGGAAAAAGTACAGAGAACCCAAACATAGTTTTCAAGGAATGAGAGCAACTCATCCCTGGTGAGAGGTTACACTGTTCAGGGTTTTAAGTGGATAGGAAAGAGGTTTTTTTCTCACAAAATATAGAACCACACAATATGGAATATAGAAGATGGTGAACAGATAATCACTCAGGACCTTTAAAAGAAATTACTTCTTCACACACAACATAGCTAAATTGTGGAACAAAGTGTAACAGGATGTAGCAATGTAGTTTCAAAGACCTTGAAAAGAGATTAAACACTTTCATGGAAATTACTCAGTGGCTAGTAATCATGATTACCATAGTATTACCTCAAATATCAGAGGATGTCTGCCTCTGTAACGTCAGTTGTTAGGAAACATCAGCAAAACTATACTATTGGATTCATTTTCTATTTGTGGGTTTCTCATAGTTTGGCCACTACAAGATCAGACTGCTGTACAATATAGGACTTTGGTCTGAATTAGCCTGGCTCTTTTTATGCCCCATCATTGGCTTTAGCCACCTTTTAGGCACTAGAAAATTAAATGGGCTAGCACCTATGGAAGGATGTGCCCATCAAACACAAAACTCATGACAATTGCCCTTACATTTTCTTCTTTTTAAAATCTGTGCTTAACACATTTTCAGGTTTGTTGTTATATGAGCTGCTCTTTACCAAATTTCTCTAGCCAGTCTTTTTAACTCCACAAAAACAATCATAAGTGGGCTGCTAAAACTGAAAATAGCCATTTCTAGAAATGATTCAAAATGCATTCCAGGTTATAATGAATGGTGAATGTACATATAAAACAGGAAATGTGCTAGTTTTAAATAAGTGGAGGACTGAGAAACTCAATGAAGACATAGCCAAATGAACAGTTACTTCAGACAAATGCCTACCCTAAAAAATTTATGTTTAGGAAAAGTCATTAGTATACAATCATGTGAGCCAGAAACTAATCATATAAGCTTGCATCGTTCAGGGAAAACTATCCGTCTCTCATTTTTTGCTTGCTAAGGAACCTTCATAGGAATGCAGGAACCTGACTCATATCATGTAAGACTATCTGCCCATCTAGCCTTACAGCAGTTCCCTGGTCTTAAATCAAATCATCTGCTACCAGAAATCTTTTCACTGGAGACACCAGGGACTTAGCTGGGATCTTATACGTGCAAAGTGTGTGTTATGGTCCCTTCCCTTATTGGTTATATACAGACACACTGTTTCTCTTCTCTCTACTGTTGTTGTTTTTTTTCCCTCTGTTGTTGAAAATAGATACAATACCTGTAAAAAAAATACAGCTCTACGATGTTTCCATTTTGGCTCTAAAGAGCCCTGATGGCAGTGGTTAAATGGCAGTACTGCGGCCACAAGGTTATGAGTTCGATCCTGCAAGGCTCCAGGTTGACTCAGCCTTCCATCAGTCAGTAAAATGAGCACCCAGTTTGTTGGGGGCAATTAGCTAAACACATTGTAAACTGCTTAGGGAGTGCTTTGCACTGCTGAGCGGTATAGATTTCATAGGGATTTCATTGGATACAGTCTATATCACACAAGCACACTTTTGTTCTGCATCAAGGCCCTTATATCTATTCTCAAAATACATTATCTATCCCCTTCTGCCAATTAAGGAGTCCCCCCCCTTCTGTAATGATGTGCAAAACAAAAAGAAAAATGGTCCCTCTTTTGATTGGGCTTTGCCATCACTCCCACTGGATGATACCTTTAGCACTCAGACAAAAACACTGAGAGTTCTCTTCCCTGTAGGATATCCCCTAAATTCTTTCCCTCTGGAGAAGGAGAATAGATGTTCCAGTTGTTGAACTCTCTCTGAACCTGTGCATCCTCAGGAAAACCTGAGACTACCATCATGTTTCCTAGAAAAGGAAGCTTGACACCAAATTGTGATTATTTAAAAATCATTTCTTAAATAATTCTTTGATAATTTTTTAGAAAGAAGAAACTAAACCATATTTCCTTCTTCAAAAAATCTTGTAACACCCTCTTTCAATGTCAACAAAAAGGTGTTAAATTGCTTTCTGGATCCAAGTCACCTTTTCATCATGACAAGCTTTAAAAGTTGGATATATGGGTCCAACAGGAAAAATAGATGGATGCTAATAGGTCCAGAAGATGGATAGATATGATCCAACAGGTAGATATGATGGATGTGGATCCAACAGAAAAGATATCACACAGAATGTTGCATAGAAACAAAGAAATCCAAACACAACCAACAACAAATAACTACATATTGACAGCAGCAGGACACCAAGGCCATAATAGAGGGAGGGTAAGTAGCAACCACAACTATCGTGCCCTACTTAACAGAGAATAGTCCTTTGCTTGAATCAATACACAGCCCTCTAATTGAAAGCTCATATCTGGTTTAAAGATAAAGTATGCTAAAGAGGAACAATAGGCAAGGGTCTGAAGCTGTCCACTAACAATTAGGACAGCTGAAGAAGCTCCAGGTACATAAGTTGCCTTGTCACATTCTTCCCCAGTACAGAGAGACAGATTGTCTTTTTTAAAAAACATATAACAATTTTTTTAGATTTAAATCCACAGCTGTAAATTAATACAAGCAATTATGCAATGTATGGAAGTTTGTGATGAGTAAATGCCCAACAGCAGTGACTGGTGGTTTCTGTGTCAGTGGGGTGATATACTCACTATGCGCATTAAGTTTAAATGGTAATGGAACTATCCAGGGTACTGAATCTATTTGGGGAATACGTTTCAAACTCCTTTAAAGGTTTAACTAGAATCCAGAGTAGATTCACCATTCCTTATTTATTTGTTTGTTTGTTTGTTTGCTGCCTTTTGTCTCAGAATAGGACTCAAGGTGGCTTCCAAAGGAATCTACATAGAGTCTACAGAGGAGTCTCAATGTGCCACAGGGAGCCATCTTCTATGCAATGAGACAGCACCCATTTTTAGACTCCTTTTGCTGGATGGGGTACTTCCCTTTCTGAACAAAAGAAATGGGAAGAACCTGACCATTATAGGATGAGGTGGACAACCATCAGGTACTAAGGAGCTCCATTGGCACCCTATGGGTCAGACTTCACCCCAAAAGTTGAAACTCTCTTGCCCCAAAATGAGAGCATGGAAGGGGCCAATTCTTTGCTCTTTCTGAGACTTTTTTTTGGCCCAAAATAGACATATTTCCCAAAAAGAAGTGGCCCAGAAGTCAACTTCCAAATCACTTCTTATGCCTTCCTGGGCCTAAAACATCTTCTGGTGAACATGCAAAAATCACTCTGTTACTGCCCTGGCTAGTCCGAGCTTTGGGGATATTAAAAGATATCCCTTGATATCACAATTTGGCTGCACTTCTCTATTCCTTTCCACATGCTTGCGAGGCCACCGGACAAGCACGTAAACAAGCTCGGCCGTTAATAGCCGTAATATTCAAACAGGCAGGCCAGAAATAGCTGACTCACTGCTTTAGGAGACCTCCAGGCAAGCACTCTAATTAAGTATGCACGCCACTTACAAAAGAGCCTCTGCCCCGCGATGGCAGCTTGATGGGTAAAACTATGCCATACCCAAGTACTTTGCGTTTGCATACTGGCTACTCTATTGAGAACTGCTACGATAACTCAATCATTCAGATTCTGACCTTTCGGAGGCTTTGTCTCCAACTTCAAATCTATTGTTTTCCCCCAAGTACGGTATAGCCCGCAGTCACAATTCTCCTTATAAAAACCCTGGATTCCGAGACCTTCCTCAGAATGCTCCCGAGTTTTATCCCGCCTTGCTGCCGCTTTGCTTGGCGAGCCTCCCCTCAGCTCCACGTGCTGAGCTACCTCGCACCCCAGCCTCACTCTCCATTTTTCCGGGCTTCAGGACAGGTGAAGTATCACCCAAACCAGCAACCCCTCTAAAAACCCCTCTATACCACTCCAATCTTTATCTTCTTTAGTTATCTTGTATGAGTGTGTTGTATACACTGTTTTGCTTGTTTTTAATAAATATCATTTATTGTTTCAACTTTTGTGTGCTACTTGACACGACCCGACCCCGTAGACATAGGGTTCAAGATCTCGCTACATTACCCTGCCTCTTGTAACGCTAAGCAGTGCTCTGAGCTAATTTTCCCCACCTTTAGTTGAGCACATTTTGGTGTCCCTCCCAGGACCCCCAGTACACAGGGTAACAACTCTTACACTCCCTAGGGACCATTTGAAGGATTTTTAAAAAGTAAATTTAAAACAATTGGTCAGGGAGGGCCTTTCAGGGCCACAAAAGTAGCCCTTGACTGCATGTACCCCACTATTCATAATGTTTCCCTCCCTTCTGTAAGGCTTCCACACACATCCTTCCCACAAAATATAATTTTTTATTTGAATTGTGTAACACTCAGGAAAAAAAATAATTTCATCTTTAAACCCAATCATTATTTCCATCTCTCCCTTCCACTGCCAGTAATGGTCCATAGCTAATACAATAAATTTTCAGCGATAGATAAATCTAACTAAAGATTTTACTTCTTAATTATGAAGTGCAATCTCTCACTTTGATTGCATCTTTGTGTGTAGTACAGTTAAAATCCAACGCAGTCTTTTGATGTCTGTTCCATACAAGTAGAGCAATACATTCTGCTTTATAATAAAATGTTAATGAAAATGACTCTCTGAATTACAAACCATTATAAATTCAAAGGAAAATGCACATGTCATCAGATCCTGAAACACACACAGAAATTTGCAGATATATTAATAAGTCATTCCATTTTCTGCTTTTGCAGTTCATTCATGGGTAAGCAAAACCTTCCAAATGTTCGTTTATGTTTGTTAAAACCAATCAGAGCCAGTCCCGGGAAAGTAGTAGTACTGCATTTTGAGATATTTCCATGCTTGCTTTGTTAATTGTACAGTGGAGATTAATTTAGCTAAATGGTTTGGGTTACACGCACTGCATACAGAAACAGAAAACAGCCTGACACTAACAAGTAAATCTGAATTAAGTTGTGAAGAAAGGATATTGAAGTAATCAGGAGGCATCACAAATAATGTGAATTCAGCTATGCTAATATATTGCAAAGCCTAACAACCAAAGTGCATATGCAAGCAAATGTTTGAGCCTCATGATGCATGGCGTCTGCAGGGTTATTAATAAGTAATTACATTTCTGGCTCTCAGTTCATTCATCTGTATGTATAACCTGGGTATGTAATAATTGCAGTTAAAGCAATCACTGGTGCCAGGGTAGTGAACTGGACCTTCTGCAATTGCTCTTTTCTTGAGACACATCAGCGGATGACAGCTGGCTGAGATATATGTCTCATAGGTAGATTTTCATCTGTTGTTTGCTCTTTCTTTTGCTCTGTTGCAGAGAACATACACACACCAATTGCTTTTAGACAAAGTGCATCCAATCACTGCAGTCTAATATTCTATGATGAAGTAAGGAAAGTACAGCCTGTCAGCTGCATCAATCCCCCAACCCTTTTGAGGGGGTTCTTGGTGTCCCCCTAAGACATTCCCACAAGCCCCCAGAACCATGTTCTCTCACCTCAATTTAAGCTTGGAGCCCAGTGTCTCCACTGCTGATGCAGCTGAAGGCTTGTGGCAGCAAAACCTAAGTGATTTGCCTGCCAGACTTGGCAACACTGATTTGGAGGGGATCCAGCAAGATCAAGTACATCTTTTCCAAGTATGCCTCCCACTCTGAGCCAGGAGTTGGCAACAGCTACACTCTTTCCGGTGCCCTTTCCTTTGATTTAATCACGAGATACATTGAGATGTATTTTACTTGCTCATTTATGCATTAGAGTTGTTTTATGTCCTTTTGTGCATAGGCTGAAATCCAAATAGTTATTTCAAGTGCATGGGGGCATGTCTCTCTGTGTCTCCATTCAACAGGAATGACAAGAATCTTTTTTTAACATTGCAAACTACTTTCAAAACTCTTAAGATTGCGAACACTGAGAGAACTCAAGAAGTTACATCCAATAAGCTGAGGGTACTAGTCTACAACATTTTGCTGCCTGAGGCTAAGAACAAGAGGGCATTCTTCTTCTTCCTCCTCTCTGTTATTCTACGCATAGGAGTGGCCAGAACTGGCATTTGAACATCACAGGTGGCACAAACAGCACTGTCCCCCAAGTGAGAGAGAAATGGTTAGGTCTGCCATTGCTGCCCTGCAGCCTCTACCACTGAAGGCAGCTGCCTCACTCTGCCTAATAGCAGGGCCGTCTCTGTACAGAACTACTTGCATAGTTCTTTAGACCACATAGGCAATACAGAGTTTGCGCAGTGTGGCTATAATGCATTATTTTATTAAACACACATGAACCACACAGGGAGCAACAATGATGGACATAACTAAGTTGTTTTTCTTCAGCTGACTTTGCTTCTTATTCCTTTTTTTAGTCATCCCCCACAGAATTCCACATCTTCCTATGACAGCAGTGAATAATGGAGTCTTTGTCCTTTGGAGGGTAAAATAGCTGCATTGTTACAGGATACAGTGTCTGCATTGTGTTACTGCATAAGCAGCAGCAGGACACATGATTATGAAGAAGCAAATACAATAAAATGTACCAAGGATAGTGCAAAAAAAATTAGCTGCTACGTGACCTAGAAAGGAACTGTGTCAAATTGGTTATTTTTAGAGGAAAATGGGCACGTGCATAAATGTGAACCAATCCCAGTTTCAATATATGAATTCTGCTTTCCACTTTCGTTCCCGAGAGATACGATTCTGGGCCTTACTTTTCCCCTATGGTTAAGAAACGACCACTATATCATTTATATTTCACTAGAACATGGGCAAGCGCCAAAGCCTTATATTGCCACAATAATTTCATCCGAACACAGGCATTGCCTGCATGTGCAACTGTAGCCCTTTCCAGATGTTGTTGTTGCACACTAGTCAAGGAAGTTGGGAGCACACAGTCCAGTCTCCTTTTTCCACTCTCTCCTTTCCCACACTGAAGACAAAATGTGAAAAGGAGCTACAACCATGTTCAACTGAACACACTTAAAGAACTTATAGAATCATAGGGTTGGAAGAGACCCCAGAGGCCATCCAGTCCAACCCCCTGCCATACAGGACAACACATCAAAGCGCTCCCAACAGATGGCCATCCAGCCTCTGCTTAAAAACCTCCAAAGAAAGAAAGTCCACCACTCTCTGAGGCAGCATATTCCACTGTCAGACAGCTCTGACCATCAGGAAGTTCTTCCTGAGATCCAGGTGCAATCTCTTTTCCTATAGTTTAAATCCATTGCTCCTTGTCCTAGTTTCTGGAGCAGTGGAAAACAAGCCCACTCCCTCCTCGACATGACATTCCTTCAAATATTTAAACATGGTTATCATGTCCCCTCTTAACCTTCTCTTCTGCAGACTAAACATACTCAGCTCCCTAAGCCGTTCCTCATCAGGCATGGCTTCCAGACCATGCACCATTTTAGTTGCCCTCCTCTAGACACATTCCAGCTTGTCAATATCCTTCTTCAAATGAGGTGCCCAGAACTGGACACAGTATTCCAGATGAAGTCTTACAAAAGGAGAACTTTATATGATCAGAAGTCTTGCTTATCAGTGTTTCTGATAACGTGGAACACTGTACTTGCAGTCAGCCAAATTCAGTTATAGTTCCTTTCTAGATCATCTGTCTCAATATAGGGAGGGACTGGAGGGTGAATGGCTGGAACTCCCATCCCTGGATCTTTCTACAACAATAAATACTTGAGTAGTGCTACCCATCTATGTGATTTCCACATCTTCTAGTGTTTAGGAAAGGGGTGCAGAATGTGTGGTCAATCCACATATGCTGGTCCACAACTCCCATCATTCATCACCATTGATGATGCTGGTTAGAAGTGATGAAGCTTCAGTTGAAAGATATCTGGAAGGCCGCACGTTTTCCAGCTTTGGTCTAAGATGAGTACAAGATGATGTTGGGGCAAAGAGGCCCATAGGATGCTATCTTAAAAAAACACATTGGCAGAGTGTGTGTTTCACTAGGTATAGATTGTTAGCGCTGTCCCTGTCACATTATGCTGATTGTTTGGGTACGGGGGGGGAACCTTTGGCCCTCCAGATGTTTCAAGATTTCAGCTCCTATAAGCTCCACCTAGCATAAACAATGGTAAGGAATTGTTGGAATTGCTGGGGTTTAGGTCCAAAGGATATGCAGGACCCAGCCTTCTCTGCCTGTTTCTTGAGGCACAGGAATTCTATGTCTTCCCTTCCAATGTTAAAAGGAAAGTCTAAGCTAACAATGCTAGTCATGGCCCATATATCAAGGCAGAGTGTGGGGTTTCCTGTTCTCTGTGGGGCTTGATTTGAACCCACTCACGGAAATATAAGGCATACAAGGACTGAAAATGGCAGCATTAGGATGATTTCAAATTATTGCTACATATCATTTTAAAAATAGTGATGAAGTATGAATAAGTCACCCAGTGCTTTAAGACCATTTTTACTCCAAGCATCTTCAAAAGACAAGAATTTTGTAGCAAGCTTCAAGGATTTCTTTTGTAGAAATCTTCAAGGACCTTGACCTCTGTAGCACTGTGAGGGGATGGATGGATTTCTCTAGTTATTTCTGAAATGGGTCCTGAATCTGACAAATACAGTAGAATTCAGCACTTTCCTTATATGCACAGTGGAATTAAAAGTTAAAGATGCTGCCCAGGTTTTTACGTAGGCTGTGTCTGTCCTTAACACTTTCCAAATTTTCCCAGATATGGGGCAGTTGACGCACTTACTGAACATGTGCAAAGGCAGCTCCTGGGTACAACCAGGACCAAAGGTAGATTGAGAAGAACCCTGAGACAACCTGTTCCTCCAGTAGTTCTATATCCTCAAAAATTTCACACATGAAAACTAGGACACATGTGGTTAAGCAACATGAGATGGCAAACATTATTAAAGAACATGCAAACTAGAAGAGGTGGCAGCAGTTTGCTTTTGCCTGAGCCTACTGGGAAAGAGAAGACTTCTCTGCACTCTTTCCCCTCTGAGTTGAGAGCAAACTTTTGCACTTGGAACTCAGTCTGCAGCAACTGAAGAAAGCTGAGAACAAAGGGGGAAGGTGGGAGGAGGAGAGAGAAACTGGAACATTTTAAAATCAGCTGGGAAAATGGACCAAGAGAAGATTGGTCGGGATTGCTAAATCAGACAGTTGGATGGTACGTAGATGTCCTGTTCCATGCAGAACAGATTATGCACCTAATGGCATTTACATAGCAGGCCAAACACTCAAAGTGCTTCACTTAGAGTACACTGTGATCCTTGCAACAGCCAAACAAGTTGCACAGTGTTATTTCCAAGTTAGTTACTGAAGGTATTTCTATATCGTGTTTATTTCAAATTGTCCAGGATAATTTACTGTATTTAATCCTATTCACTCCCCTCCCCCTGCCACCCACTCACACAGACACAGAGTGTAAAAGGCAGCACAGAACATACACACGTACATCATTGGTTAAAAGTCTGGAAAAATATGAAGGTATTTGCCTGGGGTTTAAAAGATATCAATGTAGGTGAGTTTCTTGGGGAAGAAACCTCCATAAATGAGAAATCACAGACATCTCCCCAAAAAGCCCTCTTTGTTACAGAACAAAGGCTTCAGTAGCTTGCCAAAGCCCATCTGGTGATTTCATGGCAGAGTTGAGACCTAAATTGATGATCAGCTGATTCATAGCTTCTTGCCTGCATGCACCCAGCTTTGCAGTGGAGGCAGGAGAAATTGCAAGGTCAAACTGATAGGATGTTTTAACAGCAAAAATGACATCATTTGTCACCACAACCCTTCTCCTATTTTCTCCAAGCTTAGGTGCAGTCCTCAAAATGGCTGGGTGGGATGACTTTCCTTGCCACAAAATATAATTATGAGTAGGATTGTCAGGGCAGGATGGGATTGCAGGGCTAAAACTTGAGACCTAGGAATGACCCCATGTGATGTCATGGGGGCAAATTCTAGGAACACTATACATTTGATGTTACAAGGAGTTAACCCTGGTGATGTAATTTATCGTGATAAATTAAGCATCAACCAGAGTCACACAGAGTATACCATTCAAATTGAAAAAGCCAAGTTGCAGCAATGAGAAACAGCATATATACACACACATTTCTAAAAGTAGTAGTCTCATCCTGAGATTCCTCTCTCTTGCTCTGAGAATTTGTGAAGAGGAAGCCTAGTTGTGAATTATCCCTGGTGCCTTTGTGTTGAATAGGCAATTAAGATCCATTTGCTTTCCAAAAGATTTGCTCCTGCCAAAGAAGGAAGACCCTTGAACTGGTTTGTGAATACAGGCCAACACTGCTACCTGTAATTTACAGGTCACCTTGGGGCTGTCATGATGAGCATCCTCACACCTAAAGTGATCCACTACAACACAATGCAAAACTGGTTCTCTAGTTCCAGTTCTCTGCTTACCAAGCAACACAGATTATGATAATGTACTATTATTATTTTTCCAGCATTATTTTTCATTGATTCTAGTTTAAAATCTTGTTTTCCTGAATATTTAAAAATCTTTTCCAAAAAAAATCTGTTCAACGGCATTGGTTCCCCTGGCACAGGCATCAACCACGAAACACAAGACAAAAGGAGTTTTCTTCACTGATCCATGTTCTTCCTAGACATCTTTAAAGAGACAGTTCAAAGAAAACAACAAAGAAGCACATGTAATTCTATTTTATCTCTCGCTGTCTTCTAATCTTCCTCCATTATTGATGGATTTTTGTCAGCAGCCTTTTTGTGATGAGAATTTCCTCTTTATTCACTTAAAGGAAATCAATACTGTTTTAGGAAGTCCAATTTTTTAATTCTCTGCTATAGTGGGTGGGGAAGAGGTCTTTTTCTCTTTTATGTCAATGCAGATCATGTCATAGGTTTAAAATGTATTTTACTGCAGCAATATTGATATCTCATATGCATGCCTTTTGCACATCTATGCTCCAGCTACTGCATTCTGAAAGCAAAGAAATTTCTCAGATTTTTTTTAAATCCATGAAATGGGAAATTGCAAACCAGAGGCATCAAATAATGCATTAACCTTGTTTAACCTTGTAGTGCCCCACCATTTACAAGAACACAGCTTACAGTTCCTAGTAGTATATGAAAGCCATAGCAGCATATGAAATCCCACCAGGAAATGATAACAAATACCCACCTGAAACTTTATTAACATTTGCCTGCTACTGAGATGTCCCATAATTCTCGCAGCTAGACTAGAGCAATTCACAATCTTTCTATCCTCCACACAATTTTTTAATATAGCCAACACCAGCCGTGCAGATTAAAATAAAGCATCTAATTTAGTAGTAGAGGTGGTAGTAGCGATGTTCATAAATTGCTTTTCTATCCCCTGGGGACAAAAACATGACCAAAACATGTTGTACAATATATACATAAAAATATTTGTTGTGTTTCTTCAAGTCAATTCCAACTTCTGGCAACCCTAAGGCAAGCCTATCACAGAGGCTTCTTGGAAAAATTTGTTCAGAGGTGACTTGCCTTTGGTTTCCTCTGAGGCTGAGAGAATGTGATTTGCCTAAGGTCACCCGGTAGGTTTCTATGGCTGAGTGGGATTTCAAGCACCTACTCTCCAGAATCGTAGTCTAATGCTTAAGCCACTACACCACACTGGCTTCTAAAACAACAATACACAACAATAAAACCGCAACAGAATAAAATCTGAAACAAGACATTCTATAAAAGACATAAAAACTATATTAAGATCCACCCAGGGTCAGGCTAAGTGTTTTTTTTAAAAAAAATATATCCAGCCAAAAAAGGTCACTCAAGGCAGTTTTTATTATCTGCTTGTAATTCTAGAGGAATGGCAGCAAAATGGTCTCTCTTGGAAGGCAATAAGAAAATCCTGAATTTGGGTGGGGCTAAGAAAGAAAAGACCCTGGCTCACGTAACCGCTTATCTAGCCTCTCATGATGACTGGATACACAACAGGCATCTGAGTAAGACGGCAGATTATGGACAGGCCCATATGGGGTTTGTTTGTAACAGCATTTGCAGAAGGCACATCATAGGTAATCAGTTACAGTCTTGAATGTTTTGTTTAACAAAGCAGACCCCCTAATTTACCATAAATAATCTGCTCATACACAGCTCTGTTATATGTGTTCTCTGCCAAAGAATAATGAAAACCCAGCATAAGGCAGGTTAAAGTCAGGCAGGAAAAAAAAACCCCAGCACATTAATTTTGCTTTAAGGAGAATGAAAATCCAAATTATGCTTCCCATGGTATCAAAATGACCACTGAAATATATTTTGCTGACCTTTAAAGGTATATCTCTTTCTCTCTCTTTCTCTTTGTGTGTGTTCAAGAATCTCTCTGCCCTTGTTGTTCTGTGCTTCTCAAGTTGTTTACAGTCCTAAAATAAACTTAATACAGGGTTTTCTTGACAACCGTTATTCAGGTGAAGTTTGCCTTTGCCGTCCTCTGAGGTTGAGGGAGGGTGATTTGCCAAAGGTCGCCCAGTGGGTTTCTATGACTGAGCAGGAATTCAAATCAAGTCATAGCCCAGTGCTCAGACTGCTATACCACTCTAACTCCTTGCTCTGCCCAGGGACAAAATAGGCCCTGTGAGTAGATGTATCTAGCTCAGACAGGCAGCAGGTACCTGTGCCTGCTAGAAGTAGGCAAAAAATGAGGACACTCCTTGCCCTTTCCTTCTTTTGATACTCCAAATAGTATTGTGCATTGCCAGAACTGGCCATCGAGCTCACTGGTCCACAAAGGAGACTACTTGTACGGTATTAAGTCTCTCTGCTGCTTTGCTCAAGATCCGACAGACTGTCATCTATCCATCAAAAACTGAAAAGTGTTTTTTGCCCAAGATTTTTTTTTTAACGTTAATTGAAACTTTGCTAAGGACACTGTTTCTTTGTTTTACATCCTGTAATGTTTCTGCTGACTGGAGAAGAAACAAACAGATGGTACATTATGACTGGGTTTTACAATGGAGGGGAGAAAATCAGCACTCAGTGCTGTTGACTACAAAGAGAGCATCTACCACTGCAGAATTTTCTGCAGATTCTTGTGAATTATGTAGAGTCTGGGATTGTCCATAAAATAAATGAAGCATATCTGTGCAGGTGTTTGCACCTGTTAAACTGCTAAAGGCCACATCTGATTCCCTTCTTGTGATACAGAGGTCAACATTTGTTTCAGGAAAAATGCACAGAACGATTGCTGAATGGCAAAAGGTTTTGTTGGCACCAGAAACTCCTTAGTTAATGGAAGAAGGCACATATGGGGCACCAGGTGTCTAAAGCCATTTCTGCACTACTCTGTTATAGGGCTATTATTCCACTTTCAACCTCCTATAGAATCCTGGGGTTTGCAGTTTAGGGAGGGGCATTTAGACCTCAGCCAGAGAGCTCTTTGGCCTCAGTAAACTACAAACCTCAGAATTCCACGGGATGTTGAAAGTGGCATAATAGCACTATAACAGTGTAGTGCAGAAACCACCTAATTTTCATGAATCACATCTCATTGTCCTAAATAGGAAATTGATTATCCAAATATGCTACTTTATACAACCAAAATGGCTCCATCCACATATAAGAGGCAAGTATCAGCAGGCCCAGGAGAAAGTTTGGGGAGGTGCAAATATATAGATATAGATTTAGATATAGATATAGATATAGATAGATATACACATACATACACACATACATACATACATACATACAGGAAAGAAAATCCTAAGGGGGAAAGAAAATCCTAAGGGGGAAGGAGCTCCCAAAAACTGTTCAGTGAGGAGTGAGCATGGTTAATGGAATGCTGGCTGACACAAAAAGTGGGAAAAGTTAGATCTTAGACTACAATTGCCGGAATCCCCCAAGCTAGCACTGTTCTGAGAACTGTAGGCTTAAAAAAAAGAACTCTACAAGCAACGAACTAACTGTTGGAAGGGTAGGAATGGACAAAATGGGGCAGGTTGGTAAACGAAATGGAATATCCTAGAGAGGGACATGGTTAAGCTGGCCAGCAATTTCAACAGAGTGCAACCCAAATTGCAACATTTTTCTGACAGGACCCAATCTGTATCACTTATTCTAGAAGGTATAGATCCTGAAAAGTCTTTAAGAAAAAAATTGCTCAGTTCTTCACTGTGCAGCTGCACTGGAACAGATAAAACAAATGTATCCAATTAACTGCAAGAGAGAGTTCTACTGGCATATTTTTTAAATTTTATGTTCCCCTAGCAGGTGGGTGTGGAAACCGGATGCACATGAGCTAATGCACAGCTTAGAGATCAGGATATACATTTGACTTTCTCCATATGTATTTCCTTAAAGACCATCATTCCAGAGTGCTGACATTATTGGAAAGGTGATGTTATGGTAGGGTTGCTTCTTATGCTTCAGGGCCAATTTATATCGTACATTTTTCATACATAATTGCGTGGGCACATCCAATAAGCTACTCATCTGAATGAGACTACATATGGATCTCATCTTGTTCTTCCCTCCACTGGAAACCCCAAGGACAACTTCATATAGACTTTCTTTAAAACAAAGGGGACAAAATAGTGGCTAGGATATGACCTGGAGCTTCCCAAACCCCCTTTTTGTGGCTGTCCCAGGTCTCCTCTAACATGCCCCCAAACATCCTGAAATGAAGTTTGGCATTAAAACATTCCCCAACCCTCTGGCCTCAAAATCAGAAAGATCAGCTAAAAATTGTCCAACAATCTAGGAAGTGCAAACCAGAAGCAGACTTCCACAAAAGGGTGCATTTCCCCCCCTAAAACTGAGCAATTAGGTCCCCCAGGGACACAGGGTTAACACTGTGTCCCTGTCCACAACTGGTCACCATTTTCTTTAAATGGTGCATGTGTTATGGGAATACTATTTCATGTATCTTGATGGCTGGAAAGGCCCTTTCATAGGGCCTTTCCATCTGGCTCCATTTGGAGGTTTGTAGTTTCACGAGGCACTAGAACTCTCTCTGGCTGAGAATTCTAAATACCCCTTCCCAAACTGCAAATCCCAGGACTCCATAGGATGCATCTTTGACAGCTGAAGAGGAATCATAGTACTATCACTGAGTAGTGTGAAACAGCCCTAACTGTGGTAGTACAGCAGCTATCTAAAGCAAATGGACAGCCCAGTTAAAAACCATCCTGATTACCACTGCATTATGTGATTATCATGGTCTTATACTTCTTTGGAATAAAGATGGTGAACCTCTATGAATCAATCCACCTATCTGTCCATGAAGAACTTGCCACAGTTTTCAACCACAGACGGGGATGGCTCAAACAAGCTTGGCACTTGAAGTAATGCATGGGATAAAGTAGAGGTCTATGTGATAAATTTAGAATGGTGACAACAGGCAAAGCTCAAAAATGTTACTTTCTGAGACTGGGGCTGTTTCTGCACTACATTGTTATAGTGCTATTATTCCACTTTCCACATCCAATGGAATTCTAGGATTTGCAGTTTAGGGAGGGGTATTTAGAATTCTCAGCCAGAGAGCTCTTTGGCCTCAATAAACTACAAACCCCAGAATTCCACAGGATGTTGAAAGTGGAATAGTTGCACTATTATAGTGCGGAAATGGCCTATGGCTCCCAACAACCCCCCCCCCCAAGTGAGTGGATTCTTGAAGTTATAGCCAAAAAGTAACTTTTCCAAGTTCCGGTCAAGGCTACTATGAATGTAGACTACTCCGATTTATAAGTCCCCAAACAGACCAACAGAGTTCAACATAGGATAGGGAGCATGAAATTTCTCTTATGACAGTAAGGGCATTTTCCTAGAAAAAAGGAAATCTGGGCCAGAAAGTCTTTACTCCCTTTACTTCTCTTTCTTCAGACTCATTAACACCCCATTGGCATTTTCAAACCACTGTATGGTGGGTTTGCTTCTGGCTTTGAACAACCCAGATCAGAAGAATAAAGAGGAGATCGCAGCAAAAGAGGAGCAACAACTCTATGGCAAGGTGTACCATTAAGAAAAGTGCACAGCCTACAACATTTAACAGATGAAAACCAGAATACATGAGGCCAAGTAAAATCAGAATATGGTTAAGATGGACGATTTGGTCCTTTTACTGGAAGATCCAGGGAAATGTATTGAGAAATTGATTGCTACAGTGCAAGAATACGGAGATTTCCCTGGTTTTAAAGTTAACAAGGAAAAAACAGTTTTCTTAACTAAAAACATGACTGAAAGAGAAGAAATGGAACTGGAGCAAAAAACAGGATTTAATAAAGGAAAAAAGATTAAATATCTGGGCATTTGGATAGCAAAACGAAATAATGAATTATTTACAAATAATTATGGAAAAAATGGTTAGAAATAAAAAAAGATTTGGAAACTTGGACTTCGATGTGATTGTCATTGTTGGGGAGGATAGCTGTAATAAAGATGAACGTTTTGCCAAAAATGATGTTTCTGTTCCAAAATCTTCCCATAATACTGAATATGAAACCTTTCATACAATGGAAGAGAGAATTAACTAAGTTTATATAGCAAGGGAAAAAACCCAGGATAAAATGGAATAATATGACCGATCTAAAAACTAGAGGAGGAATGGGACTACCAGACTGCCAAATATATTACAAGGCTGCGGCATTTACGTGGATAAAAGACTGGGCAGACCTACAAGATAAGAGAACGCTGGCATTGGAGGGAGCAGACCTGAGAATGGGGTGGCATGCCTATATGTTTTATGATAAAGCAAAAATAGACAAAGACTTCACACATCACTATATCAGGAAATCGCTTCTAAAAATTTGGGAGGATTACAAAACTAAAAACATACGGCAGCTCCCCACTTGGGTTTCACCTCAAGAGGCCTTTTTTGGACGATGGACAGATACAGATAAATGGCTGCGATACGAAGATATATTGGAGAGATCAGCGTTCGACAATTTAAAGGTTAAAACAAGAGAAAAATTAGAACAAGAGGGAATAACATTGAGTTGGTTCCCTTACAGACAGTTAGTTGAAAGGTTTCAGATGGACATAAAAACATATGGAATAGAACAAAAAGAGAAAACTGGAGTAATTAAAAGGCTGTTTGAAAATCCTCCTCATTTACTAGCTCAAGTGTATCATGAAATAATACAATAGGAGAGGCAGGATGAAACAGTGAAGACAACGATGATTTCATGGGCTCAGAATATTGGATATCCAATCCAATTAGAGTCTTGGGGAAAGAGCTGGCAAATAACACAGAAATTTACAACAGCTCAAAATTTGAAAGAGAACTATTATAAGCTTTTTTATAGATGGTATATGACACCAGACAAATTGAAAAAGATTTATAAAACAGGTAATGGGCATTGTTGGAAATGTCAGAAAGAAGTTGGTACAATTTATCATATGTGGTGGATTTGTCCAAAAGCTAAGAAATATCGGAGTGTAATACATAATAAAATATGTGCATTATTGAAAATTCAATTTGTTAAGACACCAGAACTGTATTTGTTAAATATGACTGATATAATAAAAGATGTTGATGTAAAGAAACAATGGAGAATATTGCTATATATGATAACAACAGCACGGATTGAATATGCTAAGTTGTGGAAAACTCAGCAAATACCTACAGTGGAACAATGGTGGGGTACGCTTATTGAAAATAAAAATGCTGATATGGTCTCTCAGAGACTAAAAGGGAAATCAGACGATGAGATACAAAGAGAATGGCAAATGGTAAACGGAAGTGGGTAATTGCTGGGTATACAGATGGAAATTAGTATTTCATGATATAAGATAAGATAGGAGTGGGCGGTATATATCATGAGGCGGGAATATGGGAGGGAAAGGCAAGAATCAATGAGTAAAAATAGTTGTAAAATGTAGTTCAATATTATATGTCTGAAAAACAGTATGTAAAACTAGATCTGAGTGGAAGATCAGAAATATGTCAAGTAAATTGTCAGTTACTATGTTTGTTTTTATAATGTGAAATTGAATAAAATGATTCTAAAAAAAAAGAATATGGTTAAGATGGCAAAAGTGCCTAGATGACTTGGCTGTTTTGGTGTAGTCCAGGGTGAGACTACATTGATATCAGGCAAACTTATTCCCTGGTGGCACATGTGATCCTGTCTCAAAGCAAAATACCTAAAATATTGAAGTGCTGTCCTACAGCCCTGATGTTTAAAGAGTTGCAAAAGAGACAAAATGCTCATAAGGCTAACCAAGAGGTAGGTGAGTGCAGGGGAGGGAATGAAAGAAGACAACCTGGTTCAAGTTTATCAAAGATAATGCTCCTCAAGTCCTTTCCAACTTAGGATGACTCTAAGGTGAACCTAACATGAGGTTTCCTTGTCAAGATTTGTTCAGCAGGGGCTTGACATGGCTTTCTTCTGAGGCTGAGAGACAGAGGATAACTACCCAGGATCATCTGGCTGGTTTCAACAGCTGAGCAGAGATTCAAACCGTGGTCTCCTAGAATCCTAGTTAAACACTCAGACTACTACAGCACCTTGGCTCTGATAGAGAAAATATACACCCACAATTAATAAATCTGGAATCACAGTTTATCACCCATTCCTTCCTGGTGGAAAAACTATATCAATAGCACCCTGTTTCAAGTGTTGGTAAGTGATGGTATATCCTACAGAAACAAAATCTTACCCATAGGGGATGTTGCATTTAAACAGGGATGGGGAGGAAAAAGGGAAAGGTTAAGAGCCAGGAATGGCATAACACACAAGACCATTTTGCCATTTAGTTGGAATTATTCTTATCCTGTTTTCTCTGCACAAGGTTTCAGTGTTATCATACGAATGTTAAATATTTCTTAAAGATAAAAGGAGGAATGAACACCATTAAAACTCTTCATTCTCCCTGAAAAGGAAACTATTATCATATTCATTTCTCCAGGGCTAGGAAGTCATGAATACATCTGCAGCAATTTGACCTTTCAAATTACTATTTCAAATTCCTTTAATGAAGGATTGGGCCACATTGCTAACAGACCTGACACTCCCACCCTCTGGGACATTTGTGGGTTAGCCGACAGGCTTTTGTTAGACTCCAAAGGCTCTCGAGCTTCTTCCTTCCCTCCATCCCCACCTCTATCTTTCTTTCTTTTCTAAAAAGAGGACATTTTAGCTCTCATTGCACTGCAAAGGCAACCAATGTAATGGCAGTGAGTTCACCAGTCTTTAAAAAGCTACATGGCAAATCTAGTCCCAAATGGGTCATTTTCAAGCCCCATATTTCATTAGCCTTTCTTAACACTTTTATAGGACTGATTCATCATTCTGAATATCTCGAGGCAGCTGAACCAGGGCTATTTACCACATGCACATGACACAAAGAGTCCATTCGTTTGCAGGGGAGGGAGACCATAATAACAGACTTTTTTAAGAACTGTCCCTCCTGCCATAGCTTTTCCTTATGACAGAAAATGAAAGGGATATGGGAATGATGTTAATAGCTTGATCTCGTGCACGGCTGATAGGGACTGGGAAAACACCTCTACCTTTAGTCCCACCTTTAAGTGAGAAGTGTTCCCAAGTAAGTGTGCACCCTACACACTGCTCATCTCTTCAGAGATGTAGGGGAGGGGCTGCTTCAGATGGGGGGGGCTCTCAAACAGACTTTTTATTTGGAAAATGGGTGTGTTGTATTTAGCAGCCTGGTATTCTTGGAAATGAGAATGTAGACTCCTCAGACACCTCAAAGATCCAGGCTTTATTGTTCTATGGTTCCTTCGTTCTAGCCTTCCCAGACACAGCACAGACCACCTGGGATGGATTATACTTAGTGTATGACATTTTAACAAACCTGGCCTGGTTCAAGAAATGGGTCTGCTGCAAACATTACAAGAGCATTGGCCAGAAAGAAACAAACACACCACTTATTAGGCAAAAAAAAAAGGGGGGGGAATGTCAGGGTCTTTCAGGTGCTCTCAAGTGCCTTACTGGATCCCTCCCAACAGGCCACGTGCAGCCTCTTGTTAGGCCATATTGCCAACAGGCCAATTCCCAACCTCAATGAACAGGACTGCAGTCCAAGGAAGCTGTTGGTAAATCTTTTTTAAAGCAAACAAAAGAGTGCAAGTTCTTTGGGGAAAAAAAGTGATACCAACATCTAGGACTGTCCAGATCTAGGCCAGTTATTAAGGCAAGATGTAGTCCCTGTCCAACAGCTTTGGCAAACAAATCCCTTTTATACTTTTTTGATAGTTACAGGAGCCAGATTGTGATCAGTGGCTTAGACTGTGACTGCAGAGACATGGCTTCAAGTTCCTGCTTACCTTGAAGCTAGATGACCCAGTCACTGTTTCTCAGCCTATCTATCATTGGCTAATTTTGAAGAATCGTGTATACCGTGTCAAATTCCTTGGAGGAAAGGCAGGACGTATAACCCCTATATATAAAAAATATGAAAATATGAAGAAATCCACAACTATTTAGATTCCTATTAAAAGGACAGAGTTTGCTCCCTGTAATTCAAAATAACAGCACCTTTCCAAAGCCTTAATCTTAGTAGACTAAAGATGTTGCATAATAAAAACAAAGTTTGAATCCTTTTGGAAGGCCAGAAAATCACATAAATGTTTAAACCACCAATTAAAAGATGCCAAATGCCATCTGGTCCATTTCAAAATTTAATGTCAATTTTTGCAAGTGTACACAATGGCAATTTATCAAAACTTTGGTCTCAGCTGGAGAATCCCAGCTCCAGCAATACAAACAATAAAACCCTTAATGAGACAAGTACAACAAATAGAGCTGCAGTTTCAGATTTTCCCTGATTGTCCACATTCACCCAATTAGCAGTTGGCAATAGCCTAAGCAGCTTTGTCAACTCTACTCATTAGAAAAAAAAACACAAAAACAAACTGAAACATTTAGCAGGGTAGGAGTGTGTGTCTGTGCAAGGACACAGAGAGAGACAGACACGGTGTTACTGCCCTGGCTGGCCCAAGCTTTGGGGATATAAAAAAAGATATCCTTTGATGTCAATAATTCGGCTTCACATATCCCTTCCACGTGCTTGCGAGGCCCCCGGACAAGCACACATACAGGCTCAGCCGATTATCGCCATAATATTCCTAGACAATACAGGCAGGCCAGAAAACAGCCGACTCGCCGCTTTAGGAGACCTCAAGGCAAGTACCTCCATTAGGTATGCAATCAACTTTCAGAAGATCCTCTGCCCAGCGCTGGCAGCTTGATGATCGGACTATACAACGCTAAAGTACTCCGCGTTTGCATACCGGCTATCCTATTGACAATTTGGCTGTAACTCAATCATTCAAATTCTGACCTTTCGGAGGCTTTGTCTCCAACTCCAAATCTATCGTTTTCCCAAAGTCCGACCTAGCCTGCGGTCACAATTCTCCTTATAAAAACCCTTGATTCCGAGACCTTCCTCGGATCGCTCCCGAGTTCCAGACCGCCTTGCTGCCGCTTTGCTTGGCGAGCTTCCCCTCAGCTCCACGTGCTGAGATACATCAAACCCCAGCTTCGCTCTCCATTTTCTTCTGGACTTCAGGACAGGTTTCGTATCACCCGAACCAACTATCCCTCTAAAAATCCCGCTATCTTACTCACACCTTTATTTTCCTTAGTTATCTGTGTGTTTGTGTTGCATACATTGTGTGCCTGTATTTAATAAAGATCATTCATTATTTTCCAACCAGTTTGCTTCTTGACTTGGTCTGACCCCGTAGACAGTGGGTTGCAAGATCCTGCTGAGTTACCCTGCCTCTCGTTTTGCCAACTTGTGCTCTGAACTAATTTCCCCAACTTATAGCAATTTGGTGTCCCTCCCGGGACCCCCAGAAAACAGGGTAACAATGGGCTAGCATTCATTATCTTAAATCCTATCTTAATGATACACTTTGTAATCTGCACACACACACACACGCACACACACACACACATGTAAACACACCGGCAGTCTCCTGTTCTCTTCCCAAGATTAAGCAGCAGATGTTTAAGCAAGAGCTCATGTTAAGACTCCTGCCACTTTTAACAGAATACATCACTGCAAGCTTTGTGTGTTTGTTACACAGCCTCGCAAAATAATCTGACTCAGGCTACCACTAGCCAGTCAGTACAGCAGAGATGAGTGCATTTAGAAAACACAGAGAGCATTAGAAAGCATTCTTGTTCAGCACTGTTCTTCTAGGAAAGATGCCTGGTTGTACCATGCATGACCTAGAACTGAGCTGACATCCAACCAAAGGTGAAATGAATGCTAGCAACTTCCAGTTTGCATCCATGTATGGACTTTTACTCAAACCAGGATTCCTGATTGTAAGCAAAGTCTTAGCTTCAGCCACAACATGTAATACACCCTCCCGTGTGTTCAATGGATCAAAAAAAGGTAAGACAACAAGAAGTGGCAGAATTCAGAGGCCGGTTATCTATGAATGGAAGAGTATGGGACATTGTGACTGACAGGGTCCATGGGAAAACCCAATTTATATGAATGTAGCATTTTTGAGGTGAAGAGGGAGATAAAAGTATTCATGTGGTGCAACACCATTGTTAAGGGATGCTGGGTAAATCTAGTCTTATCTGCAAGCTTTATATTCCACAATATGAGCAAACTACAGCCACTTGTGAGAGGCTTTAGTGTCTTCTCAATTACCTTCCAAATTACAATCCATTTACTTTGTCCCATAAAACTTAGCCAGCATCCCTTTACATGGACATAGGGCCCACACTTCAATTAGGCAGATTGATGCAGCTGCCTCAGGCAGCCAATTTGCAGTACCGCGTAAAGGCAGCAAAATGTTCATTTACTGGATTTCTGTCCTCACCCTGCCCTGTCTCCTCAAAACAGAGTTTAAGGACAATAACAGTGAGGTTGGACTAAAAATACAGCTTAAGCACAAAGGAAATACAAATACTAAAACACAAGTAAATCAAAAACACAATTTAAATCCTATCAGTTAAAAAAAATGCAACTCTCACCCAGTAAAAAGTCTCTTTTTCAGAAACTGGCCAGTTAACAAAACCCTTGTTGTTGATGTGTGCATTCAAGTCATTTTTGAGTTATGGCATCCAATAAGGCAAATCTATCATGAGATTTTCTTGGCAGAATTTGCCAAGAGGAGGGTTGCCCTTGCCTTCCTCTGAAGCTGAGAGAATGTGACTTGCTCAAGATCACCCAGTGGGTTTCCATGGCCGAGTGGGATTCAAGCCCTGGTTTCTCAGTGTTCTACTCCAACACTCAAATCATGTACCACACTGCGTCTGCCTGTCAGCAGAAGAATAAGAGGGAGGAAGTCAGCCTATAAAATGTGCCACGTATCAAGACAGAAGGGAAGGTGTTTTAGGAATGGCCCAAGAACTTCTGCTGCTGGAAGCAAAGAACAAGATCACCCAGGCTGCATGGAGAAGTTGACTATAAAGGCATTTGTATCATACTTCAGCAAAGGCGATGTCTTTCATCATCCTTTGTCATATCTGAGACAGGACAAGCTGTGTGACCTCCAACAATAGAAGACCAGCCAAACAGAGGCCAGCCTAAAATATTTTGCTGTCTGTGGTAGAACAGCAGTTGCTATGCTTCCTGTAATAAGGATAGAGTACTGATAGTCAGCGTGATGTGGTGGGTTGGACTACAACCCTGGAGAACAAGATTCGATTTCCAGCTTAGCCATGGAAACCTTCTAGGTGACCTTAGTGCATCACATACTCTCAACCCCCAGAAAATCCTGTGACAGATTCATTTTAGGGTCACCAAAAGCCAGAAACAACTTGAAGGCACACAATAACAATTACAAACTGAAGGACAGACAAGTTACATTAGGCTAGGGTTGCCATGTGAAACACAGGATAGGGCTCCTGTACATTTAATGGTTGTGCAGAAGAGAGAATTCAGCAGGTATTTTTGAGGCACAAGCACCTCTGTCTCTACCTACCAGCAAAAATAAGTAACTGAGTATTTGTTGCCCTTTCAGGTGGAATTCAGGTGGCTTTCCAGCGGTTGGTCTACAAGTTTGATAGCCCTAGCCAGTATAGCTAATGGTGAGGTACTGAAGGAATTGAAGTCTAACAGCTGAAGGACTGCATGATTTGCATCCCTCAATTAGTTATTGATTAAAATGGGCAAACTGACTTCATTGGGACAATGACCCAATGAAACCAAATTCCTGCAATTAATACTATCCCCTGCTACTCCAAGGTCATTACCTCATTCTCACTTGAATTCAGTTATGATCTGGTGCTTCATACATTTGCAGCTATCTTTATACAGGACAGTATGGTTCTTTTTTATCCTACATATTTAGTGTACTCTCCAAATATCTCATGCTCAAGGAAAACAAATATATCTTTTAATACATGCACAAAAGGAACTTATTATTGCCCTCAGTTATCTTCCAGTCAATCATAAGCAAAATGACTAAGCTTCCAGTAATTAATTCCTGGAATTCCTTCCCCAAGGAGGTTCACTTGGCACTGACTTTAACTTTTTTTTTCCGACCAGCACAAACAGAAGCATTTTAATGCAGAAATGACATCTTCCTCTTTACAATTCCTTTTAACTTGTTATTTTCTCTCTCTTACGCTGGTAAACTATGTTATGCATTTATTGTTCTATTAGACGTGGAATGTTATTTTTTTTCCGTAAACTGTTTTGAAAACCTCTGTTAGACCGAAGAAAATAGAAAATTTTGAGATAGAAAGATAGACTCCTCCTTCCTCCATTTTCGGTAATCTGGAACTACATCTCATGTTGTAACTCTACCAGCATACCATATAAATATTTAAGATTGAAGCAACAGTTCTGTTATAGGTGCATTCCTGGATTGTTGTGTTGGAATGCAGGAGACAGCATTACATACGAGTATCTGCAATGATATTGGTTAAAACACAGAGCAACATCTAACTTCAAGAAACGTGGCAACTTGACTGAAGAAGTTATCCTTAGTTCCTCATACAGCAGCCATATAGGCTCAGGATTGTCTAGATCTCTAACATGGTGAAGCAAGACCCAGCTACTCCAACTTGTTTCTCCCCTAAACTGAAGTATTCTTTTCTAACTTCTTCCCTAAGACCTGAGTAGGTTAAAAAAATACACTGAAAAATAACACAGAGCATAGAATTCTTCTCAACTTTGTAAGATTCTCAGCTTTTCTCTTTAATTGAAACGAGTCTTTAAAGCTGTGTGAAGATGCTTGAAAATATGTGGACAGCACCTCATGAAAAGGAGAGTCCCAAGGGTGGTGGAGAGTATCATTATGTAGTTCACTGAATAGGTGCCACTGGACTTGGTTGTGCCTAGATGCAATCAGAAGCTTCCTGCTACCATTCTATTCTGAAGAGATAAGATTTAAAAAAAAAAAAAACTAGCATCCTGACTGGTATGTCATTTAAATCTTTTGTGACAACTGCTATGTGGCTGAATAAAATGTCTGCCTCTCTTTCTTTTCTTTGCTTATGATAAAAATTCTAAGTTATACAAAACAATTTAGCATTCACAGTTATACAAAATAAGCAGTTACTGAGTTTGCTCAATTTGCATATTTTTTTAGTCGAGTTGCAATAGTCACTTCTGCTTGATGCAGAATTACACTAGTGTGAGATTTTAGTTTACTTTTCACTTATTTTTGTACTTAATTCAAAAAGCAGTAGATATTGCATTTTGATACTTCTCTATTTTACCATTCTTTCCTCTTTCAGGAATAACATACTTTCAAGTTATTATTATTTGCCTGCTCTGAACCTATGGCCCACAATTCAGCCCACCTTCAGGGGCTAAGTCCTAGGGAAATATGAACTCCAATAGACACAGCAATTGCTTCTTAGTAGGCTTGGATGGAAGTTTGAATGAGCACTCAATTAGAATCAGGAAATTTTGCCATGGATGTGAAGCACCTCAACAATAAGGACCACATGAAAGTTTCTAAAGCACGAACGATCATTTGCAGTCCACAGCAAATATCTAGATTTATTATTTGTGTGTACCTGTAGGGCACTTTTTTCTCTGAAAAGCTGAAGCAAGAGAAATTGCTGCTGTCATTTCCTTTTTTTCCATCCAGTGCACTCCAGCTCTTTCACGCTGCTTTAGCATGGTAGCAATAAAACCAAGCCATAAGAGCGTACAAAGCACACTGACAGCCTTTAGCAAAACCAGATTTGAATTTCTGTGCTTGCAGGTAGATGCTGTGGAGAAGTAGGGCAAACAACTTCTGGTCCCAGCAGAGAAGTGGTCATTTATAGTCAAGCTGCCATTGCTTTTCACTGAAGAATCAACATTCTCAGGGGAAGAGGTTCTGGCTGAGTAGGAACAACAAAAAGCCTAAGAGCTACAGTGCTGTTTTCTACAAGCTCAGATAATGAACTTGTATCGTCGACAAGCCACTCCCTAAATGAAGGTGCCTATTTCCCAGCATTATTACCTCACAACATTTTTCAAAGTCTCATGCAAGAAGATGACTTCCCAGTCAAAATAGTCCTCAGGGTCAGATTACCTGACATAGGTGGAGGTCAGAGTAAAAGTGACAGCTGGTGTGGTATAACAGTTTGGGCACTGGATTATGACTCCGGAGCCCAGGATTTGAATCCCCACTCAGCTATGGAAACCCACTAGGTGACCTTAGGCAAGTCACACTTCCTCAGCCTCAGTGGGGGGGCAAAGGCAAGCCACCTTCTGAACAAATCTTGATAATAAAACACCATTATAGGTTTGTCTCAGAGTCACCTTAAACTGAAACAATGTTCAGCTGTAGACATACTCAGAGGCAAAAGGAACGCCCAAAGCTGCATGAGACATATTATAGAAACATGGAAGACCCACCACCACCACCACGATGCAGAACAAACATGATACGGAGGGGGGATCAAAACAATGAAAAGCACCTGCTGTACAACTTACGTACCCGATCTTTCATTATGTAGTGACCTTTGTAGCCCAGAAGTAAGGAACCCGTGTCTCTTTGGAAGTTGTTGGACTCCAGCTCTCACCAGACTTTGCATGAATGTGGTCAATGGTCAGTTTAAGGCAGCTGGAGCTCAAAAACAGATGGAAGGTCACAGTTTCCCAACCCTGCCTTAGGCTGCTTTACTTCAGCTGTAACACAAGCACTTCCATGAAATACTAAAAAAAAATTATAATAAAAAAAATCAGTAAGCTTATTTCTTGAGTGATCTTGTTACACTGTTACATGCATTCCCTTTTGACATCACTGCTTTTAACTTCTTTTCAAAATAAAATGCTATAGAGAGAGGAAAAGAATGAGTAAAGGAGCTACTGAGCTTTATTAGCCAATACACCTCAGTGGAAAAATGTGAAGTGTTCATGACTGCTGGGAAATCGACTCTTCAGTGAGTATTGAAAACCCCAACACACTCTTTCCATACCTTTCTAACATCCCTTCTGACCACACAAATCTTCTGTAGAAGCAAATCATCTCGGATGTTGCCTTCCTTTTGCACGCTCCCACCAAGCAGAAACACATCTTCAAATAAACCCCTGCAACATGGCCATTAAAACATCACAGGCACCACTGACTATTCCACAATTTATCTGGATTGTATTTATAGCCAAAACTTAATTCCAGGCCAGTGATCTCAGATCTCTTGCTTAGCAGCTTCTTTTCTCTGGAGTTTTCACACCTCAACGATGGAAGTACAATATTTCCTACCTGTCAAGAGAATGCAAGGCTCAGCAATCTATGGATAATTTCCAATATCTACCATCAAAACAACAAAAGCCTCCCCTAGCTGCACAAGTGATGCTGATTAAAACTGTATTTTGTGAGAGCTTAACCCAAGGCTTTCCAAACGGTGTGCCGCGACACATTAGTGTGTCACCTGAAATGTGTAGGTGTGCTGCTTACAATCTTAGAAATGTATGCTATTATTTATAAATCATACATTTTCAAAAATATATGAAAGGTTTTCATGAGGTATGTTGTGTCCACATACATTTTGTTATTATAATTTATGTATGTGTCTGTATCTCTTAAAGGAGTTAGTTTAACCTCCAGTTTGCTAGTAAAGCTGAATTACTGTGTTGCAAAATGATGCATGTCTAAAAAGTGTGCCACCAACATGAAAAGTTTGGAAAGCTCTGGGTTAACCTTTTAAACACCTTGGTTTTAGTTAGTCCCTCTGTTAGCACAGCAGCTCAGAGGAATGGCTGCAGGCCCAAAATGGCTTTTAGATATGGGACTACAGCTACCACTATTGAGTATGCTGACTAGGGATGAGAGGTGTTACAGTCCAATGTTCTCCATCCCTGGCTTAAAGAACACATAGTCCTACACCCAGGAAAGGAAAAATCAGCACCTGAGGAAGAGCCCTCCTTCCATATCAACTGCCATTTACTCTGGCCTTGGAGGGAGAGAGCAGTGGCCAGCATTTGGAAGACTTAGGCCCTTTCCATAACGCACCTTTTCATGGAGCTGGGGTGTGGGGATCGCGTGAGCAGCCTCTAGCGAGAGGCTCTTGCATCCCAGTTCCTTCAGTTCCGCAGCTGCTGCTTGCTTGTACGAGAGCCCCGCCTCTTCCTTCTGCAGTGCAGCCTAGGAGTTTCCCAGGCTGCGCTAGGGCAGGAAACGCAGTGCCGCAGCTCTGGAGCTCCGTGCACACGGCAAGTGCACATGGGGCCCCGGAGCAATACGCGACCATGCACCATTTTTGGCTCACAGCTGAAAATGAAAAAGTGCGCGGTTGGTGCCTGCCAGCCCCTGGAGCGTCGCGCAATTGTGAACGTGTCCTGTGGACCACTCCTCACATTTGCGCGACGCTCGAGGGGCCCTTTCGTATGGCAAATGCTGTGCAAAAAGGGCCTTAATCTTCTCCCCCACTCCCCCACCTTTTCCTTCTATTCTGTGCTTTTCTAGACTGTAAGCCTGAGGATAGAAAACTATCAAATAATTTGTAAGCTACTCTAGGAGGCTTTTTGCCTGAAGGGTGGGATGCAAAAGGTTGCCCCTCAACTTTCCAAGGGTTTGGGGTGCAGAACACCCATGAAAGGTTGAAAAGTGAATAACTTCTTCCTCCCATCTAAGTGAGTGGTCCCCGTTTCGTTCCCTTCCAGGGTGCTTTCCTTCCAGGCACCCAGGCAGTGCATGCCTGGAGAAGGTGTGTGCACACACCTTCCTCCCTCATTCCCTTGCGTTTCATCCGGGCATGCTCCCTTCCAGGCACCTGGGTGATAGGCAAGCAAATGGAAGGGGGCAGCCACACCCACAAAGAAGGCATGTGAGCACACAGGGTGGCTTCCCCTCTCATTCACTTGTGTTTCACCCAGGTGCACTGCTTTCCAGGTGCCCAAGTGAAACACTGGGGAATGAGAGAGGGGGAATTGGGGGAGGGGGAAAGAGACAAGTGGGCACTTCACGAATAATCAGGTTTGCGAAGGTAAAACCCAGAAATGTGGAAGGAGGACTGCATGAGATACAGAAGCAGCATGGCTTGTCACTAAAACAAAACTGACCTTCTTATTACTTCCTGTTGGGACAAAAGATATTTCCTGTGCTGGGGGGAGATGTAGTAAAATTGCTTACTGCATCCCCTAGGGGACACGGGGGGCATTGTGATACAACATTTTTTAGACATTTTTGTTTTTGAAGTTGGAAGCAGTGGACTGAATTGCAGTTCTGCAAAGGGCCCCTGGAGAGCCATTGCAGCTCACTAACCTCTCGTAATTGCCCATCCCCGGTACTGTATATCTATATTTCTTATCTCATAAGAAGAAACTATTTCGGCCAGAAATACCAAGTATTATTTGGAAAGTTCATGTTTGTTAAGGTGTTGCAAGACTTGCTTACAAATCTGTGTTGCTTATTGTGCTTGAATACATAAAAGGCTTATCAGAAACCTGTCTCTTAATGGACATAATTCTTCTGTGTATTTGGGCTGCATGACCAAAGGCTTTGGATTCTTTCTTTGGTTTTATTTTTTTAAAAAAAAAACCCACCCTAATTGCAAATCAATGTGTTGCACTTTATTCCTGCAGTCATTAGAATTCAGCCACCCAATGAAACCGATTGGCAGTGAATTCAGGAAGAAGGCTCAAAACTGACTTTTTTTCTTCTAGATCAGTTGTAAAGGCTTTGAGTTGCAAAGCCTCAAAAGTTCTTCAGGTGAGGAATATGCAGCATTTTACCCCTTTCTGTGTCAATTCCCAGATAGATTTATCTTGATTCACTCTCTTAAGAGAGATTTATCTTACTCGTAAACCAGTGCCATAGACAGTTTAAAAAAGGAAATCAGACCATTCCTGGAAGACGGGTCTGTTAACAGCTGCTTACAATAACATCTACACAGACTTCCCAGATGCAATGCATCCAGTGAATAGAGGAAAGAGTAAAGGTTCTAATTTCAAATTTGCCTGTGGGCTTTCCCAGAAAGGTCTGCTTGACCATTACAGGATAGAGGATCTGAATGCTTGAAAAAAATTACCTTTTTGGACTACACTTTCCAGTTCCATAGCACTGGCCATGCTGGGTGGGGGATTCTGATATTTGTAGTCCAAAAACGAGTTTCCCCAAGCACTGAACATGATGCTGGACCAGGTGGTCTTTTGTTTTGATGCTACAGGGCTTTAGTGTTTAGCCTGTTTTAAAAACCCATGCATATTGGGGCATCTATGAATTCTCAAATGAAATTTGAATGAAGTCTTATGTAAATTAACCTTTCATGGAACATTGTCAGCTGAGGGCATTTCAATACGAATGGCCAGGCAAAAGCTGAAGCACACTGCCGTTATTTCAGTATCTACATACTACTTTTTAAACAGTTGACATTTAAAATGTTTTAGACAATGGAGTGTGAAAAGATACATTGTCATATATGCAGCGCTGTAGATGGTGGTTGCTAGGCAAAAATCATTTTAGGTCAAGCCAATTGTAGCATCGACCTGACCAGCCATCCTGTGTTAAGAAATGTTCACTGCAGTCCTAGAGTGACTAAAGCACAGTCACATCATTGATCCCTTAATGAATTGTCATTTACTGTGCCAGCAGCAGCTTTTCATGGCTCCTAGAAGGTCTTTTGTAGCAAGACTGTTTCAAAGCTTCTGACAAGAGATATTGTAGATTGATTTTGATGCATGCAAAAAATATAATTTGCGCTAAGCATCGAGCTGTTTGCATTATCAGAGCAGGATAGAGAGGGACAGTCCAATCCTATTTACCAAGTTTAGGGAGCGAAACTAACTGGACTCAACGTACAGAGGATGTTGTGTCACATCAAACATAGCAATTCTGGGTTAATGCTGCAGGGAACTGAAGTCTGTATTGTGTGTTTTATTCTTCTGAAGCTTTGGTTAAAGTACCACATTTGGTACATTAACGCATTTGGACTCTAGTTAACCTCATCCCCCAACAGCAGTAGCTGGTGGCTCCCATCTCAATGGAGCAGTGAATACTTTCCAGGTTTTTTGACTGGCTTTTAAAGAAGGTATCAAAGGTGCAAGCCTAGATGCCAACCTGGAGTGAATTCATTGTTCTATTGACATGGGAAATACTAGCTGCCAAAAACCTGATCAGTAGAGAATGGTGGTTGGATGGCAACAAGTTCTCATTCTTCAAGAAAAGCCTTTAAAAAAACAGAGTAACAAGGTAACAATATTTCAGCAGAGCTGAGATCTTAAAACTGAGTATTTCTGAGGATAATTGTTGAAGGTAGTACTGCTACACAATATCTGTAAAAACAAACAGGTTTTAGGAAGGGAAAGAGGAAGATTGTGAAGATACGTATAATTATTTGAGTTCATAACTGTTTCTACTGTTTAATGGATTGTGTATTTTTATTTGTTTAACTTATTTTGGAAAAAAACAATAAAAAAACCCTGAGTATTTCGAATGTAGACAACTGATTTCTGTGTACTTTGTTAATGTTTACGATGAAGTGGAAGAGCCCACAGAATTAGAAAGTGGGTGCCCAAAGCACACTCTCTCTGCCTTCATCTTCATGCTCAGATTCTCTGGCCCATAAATGCCTTGCATCTCAACAAACGAAAGAGCTCAGCTCCCATAAAACGACTTTCTGAGGGTCAAATCACACACTATCTTAAATGCAGTAACATGCAGTAACATTTGGTGCTAATAGATCAGAACAACTGGAGGGATCTCTAAACCTCCCCTCTCCACAGAAGGAGGTCCTGGCCTAGATTGGCCCCATGTACTTCAGTTAAAAAAAATTGTTTGCATGCACACTAAGTGTAGTTTAGACTTCAGATAAACTAGTCCAGAGTCCAGCATCTTGTAACATTCAAGTGAGTTTAAAAAAAAAACCTTCTGAAAATAACTATATTAATTACTTTTGGGGGGAAAAAATAAAACATTGTCTTTTAACTTTTTACCTGTTATTGTAAAGGTCCCAGTATTAAAATTGAAACTAGTACCTTTCTAAAAGTAACTTTCCAAGTTCTGGCTGTACCTTGGCATATTGAGTATATTCCAATATGGCAATGCCTTCACTTGCAAAGGAGCAGGGACATCAGGAATTCATTCATGCTGCCTTCTGGGCATATCATCAAGAGCAATCTGTGAAGAATCCCGCTTTTTAATCAGAGAAGCAAGTGTTTCAGGCATTTGACAGACTTCTAACACTGGGGTTATCTGACACGTCTACCTGGAGCAAACGTGAATGTACTTGATTTGTTCCTTCCATTCCCTTATGAATGCAGATTGTAAGGCTATGATGAATGAGGTTTCCATCACCACACTTTTTTTTAACATGGAAGTATTCCCAATGGTCACTGTTCTTTTGATCTCGACTCTTCGAGCACTATCCCCACCTGCAGTGAAGTAAAGGGAAGAGCTGAGAGATGCCTGGAGGGCTAGCAAAAAGGAGGTTTCTTCACTTTCAAAGTTCAGGACACAAGATAGTTCATATATTTTTTAAAGCTTTTGCATTTGACTTTGGCTGGCATTAACCTTTAAAGCCAAAGACAATCTGATTACTTTAGGACGATCCTCTCTTGCCTGCTTCTCAAGATCATTTTCCTTTCTCAACACGGGAAGCGTTTTAGACGCCACTGGTGAATGAGGTTCACCAAAAGGCCACAAAAAACAGCCAAACTGGAATCTATGCCCACTCTGTGGAATCCCTTCCCCTACAGAGACTGGGTAGACCTTGACACTTGATTGTTTTAGATGTCTGGCCAAAATATGTCTGCTTAGTTTTTTTATATCTTTTCAAAAGCTTTATCCTTTAAAGGGAACTGAGACTATTTTTTCTTGTTATTGATAGTTTTGACTTTTACAGTTTTCTCTGTTTTTACTTACGAATTGTACATTTTATGATGGAAGCTGCTTGAAATTTATTTTTGAAAGAAGCAGAATACAACGGCTGAGTCCGGCATCAAGAGGTATACATGAATCACATACCTATACCTCCACAGCTATGTTTCCCAATGCTATCCCCAAATAATTAGCTCGCAAGCAACAGTTTCCCACCCAATAAGCGCATTTCTGAGTTGTCAGAGAGTGGCAGGATGAGAAGCAATGCAGCCATTTATTTTCCTGTAGCTTCATGCACTGTGATAGGCACTTACAGAATTTCCCTGGGTCCCCAGGATGTCTCTGTAGATGGCATCTTTGCAATGTGTCCAGCTACAGGAAAATAGCCGGATGCATCCCTACCACAACCTCTCTCTCCACTCGCTGACAACATGGAAATGGCCCCATTGGGTGGGTGGTGGTAGCACCGCTTACAAGGTGGGTTCTGGAAGGGATTCTGGTCATTATGGGGTTGGAACAGAATTCTGGCCTCATAACTGAAAAAGTGAGTTGTGATAGTAGGTCTGAGTTATACTATCATCATTCACAAACACGATGACCAGCCAATGTATGCATCAGCCTTATCAGTCAATACAAGGTCACCTCCAAAGGAGCTTGACCATCACACAAAAGATGTGACATCTGTCAATATTTGCAGCAGCACACAGTCGGTCCTCCACATTTGCAGGTTTGATTTTCATGAATCTGATTATTTGCGAGTTTCTCCAATCCCTGCCCCAGTCTCGTCTGGCACTTCTTTTCCAGGGGAACCTTCCCTTTTGGCAGTTCTGATCAGGTTGTGAAGTCCTTTAAAAACTCGCCTCTGGTCTTCCTCCTCCTCGTCCACCAGTGCTGCCTGGCCCAACTAAAGATGATCCAGTCCAATTTTTCAGCACAGAAACCCTTTCCCAATGCCCCCCACAACCAAGGAAGGAGATGGGCATGAGGAAGTATAGGGCCACCACGCCAACCCACCCCCTTTCCTTGACTCAGATTGGACCCTGAGTGTCCTTTCTCTCCACTATGTCTCAGTCCCCTTTCCATAGACACACGCATACGTTTTGATAATTGCGATTATTTCACTTTTGTAAGTGGCCCTAACCCTAGCAAATGTGGAGCCAATACATTACAAAGCAAACAAAACACCAAAACATTAGCTGCTCTACATAATTAAATCCCATATTAGGTGGATTCTATTTCAGATATCAAAAAGCTATCCACCCCACACACTGTAAGTTAAGCAACTATAAGTTAAGCAAACTTAATGTCTTTCCCCTCCTAACAAGAGTTTATGCCCCGACAGATAATTAACATTCATTCTATGTGCCTTGCATAATACTTTTTAGAAAATACACTTTCACTGCAGAACTTATTTTATTCATGTCTCCAATTAAAAGTAATTGCATGGATGGAACTGGGCCTTAAAGCCACTTCTCATGTTACAGTTGAAGCCACTGTGTTAAAAAAAAAATAATTCTCCTAGTTACAAATGAGACAGGCATGATTGCATATGCTTATTGGTCACATAACCTGAACTTTGTCTTTCTTAGTGTTTGCAGCATTTGGAGAGACATGAATACCTGTCCATGAATAATGGAGATGAAGAACTATGTTTTTTAGAAAACAGCTTGCTGGCACTGCTCAGCTAGCATTTGCCAAAGAGTTTATACCATGTTATAACATGTGGGTGTCAGAATAGTTCACTTATATCCACCCTCCCAAGAAGAACAAAACTACTTAAATTGGAGAATGTCTGGCAATTTATTTTAGTTTTTTTTATGCCCCCCTCCCAGCCACTCTTTTTCTTTTTGACTTATCACATAGTGTAAAGAATTGTGAACCAAATATAGATCGTGTATGGATTAGCCCATAGTTAGCAGCTGACAGAATGTGGTGAAGAAGAATGTGAAGAGCTGGGGTCCAAGATAGATATTTAGAGACAATAAGAGCATAATGGAAGAAGCAGTCGCAGTGTAGTAAGATGTATGCATCCCAACTTTCAACGCACACATTTTTTAGCACAGCTCAAACTAGTTGAAAATACTAGCTGAAATCTCAAGTGGTAAAAAATTAAAAAGTAAAAAAAAAGTAACTGTTCCTTGGCAGTGGTTTAAAAGGGACAGAATAAAAAAAATGGGTCTTTGGCTGGCTCCAGAAGAGAGTATCCGCCTCTCTCCTGAGAATGAAGAAGCAACTTGGAAGACAATATCCTACCTGATCCAAGGAAAGCAAAGGTACTATCCCAGATGGGACCACTCTCTAGTTTTTCTCAGATCCAGTTTTGTTGCTGATGCATTGATATTGGCTGTTGCCCAGAGTCCTTTTTATTTGATATTATTTGATATACTATTTGATATAGTATGCTGACTGCATCTTACCTTGAGGAGTCAGTTTCTGAAACTATTTTTCATGCCAAAAATCTTATGACAATTTTAAAGACATTGCCAGGGGAAAAAAATTACTGGAAATGGTAGCACTGAACCAGAGAAGATTAACAATGCATTAAGACCTATTTTTGGATCTCACTAAAATATAGAGGACAGATAATGGTAAGAGTTTAAAGTAGATTTGGCCTGGAGAAAATTCTTGTATAAGTAGCCAGAGCTGCACTGTAAATGTCAGTTCTTTGGAAAGGAAACCTGCTGGAAACCATAATATTTAAATCCAGAGATGTATTTGCATAAATTATTGAGTCACCAATCTCAGTGTGATAATTCTAGAAGCCTACAGGTCATACGTAGCCATTGTTTTCTATGCCATTGTTCTTCATCTTGGATGGCCAAGCATACAAGTCTATCACTTTTTTAACACGTTGGGGTGACTTGGTGAAGCAGGGTGATCTTCCCTTTTCTTTCTGTTTTGTTGCTCACACATGCTCTGTAAGGGATTCTGGAGGCAGCTGCTATTTACCTTGCCTGTTGTAGGCAGGGCACAAAAAGCCACAGTGGGATTGGATAGAGGACAATCCCTTCTGTTTCAGCTCAAGCTTTACTTCATTGGTTACTGCAGACATGCTGCTGAAACTTGACATGGAATGTTAGTTTGTCCAGCCTTCCTTCCTTCACCATCCCCCCAATAGTGATGCTGCTTAAAAAAAAAACAGCTGGACAGAGGACTGGGATACAAAGGAGGCCGGGAGGGTGTAAAAAAGGAATTGTAAAAAGGAGCTATTTTGTTAATGGAGGTATGCTTGTATACAACAAAAGAATACTACTACTCATCACATTTAGATACACTGATGGGATGACTAGAGAAGGATCAGAGTTCTCACTAAAAAATGTGTTAAAAAGATATGTGCATATATTCAAATTAAAATATTTTGCACTCATTCCACCAAACATACATGAACATTATTAATTTCAGCTGGAAGACCTACAAATGATGACTGGAAGAAAGAAAAGTGAAAAAGTAGAAGCAGTCTCAGGTCTTCTGATACAACTGTATAAATACAACTGTATGCCAATACCTCATCTGAAAATTGCGATAACTCCAAGTAAAAATGGCAATTTTCTAGGTCTCAAATACAGTATTCAAAAAAAAATTGCTGTCATTGCTGGATTGCTGTGTCCAATCACGACTTTTTATTATACTGTTTGCCACATTCTTCTCATAATTTTTTTAAAAAAATCCCATTTTAACATTCCAAACTGCTTTCTTTGCTTTGAAAAGCAGAGCACAAGTACCTGCACAAACATGGAACTAAGATCAAATTAAAGAAACAATGTCCTGCAAGCTCCTTTCAAGGGTATAGTGATGACTCTGCTTCCCTGACAAATGCGTTTACAATGCAACAAAGACATTATGGGAAGAAATAAATGCTGGACATCTTCTTATGTCTCTCAACACAAGCAGGAGAGATAGAAAGGTATTGTTTCCATTGCACTGTAATTTGTCATCCTCCATGCACAGGACTGTAAATTTACAGGGGAAGACAAGACAATCCCGGAGCAATCTTAAAATGTCTCAGTCATTCAGTCTTTTTCCTTGACCTGACTTATCACTTATCTTCACCACTCACAGCATGTTCTTCAGACAGCTCTGTCTTTAATTTTTTACGAGATGGTTCTGCCTGAAGAAGAAGCATGCAACGCTCCAGGGACTGGCCGATTTCATCAATTGTCCATTTGTCCTCAGAAAGAGCATGCTCTCCCAGTGTAAATGGCCCCTGTTTGGTTCGGGTCAGCTCCTGCACGGTGGCACAGGAAGACAACTCTACAGCATTAAAAAACAAAACAAACACAAAATTTGAAAGGGCACATCAACACTTCACAGGACCTCATACAGCATTCCAACACAAAAAGATAAATTAGCATTATATTAATTAAGATAAATATTCAGATTGCAAGGCTGAAGGCAGAGAACTGTTTCGTTGTTCTTTAACTTGCAAAGCGCCTTGTACATTGATGATATGTAAATAAATAAACATGATGATGATGATATTCTTAAATGTGTCTCATACTCAACATGGTGGTACACAGTGAGTTGGAGCCAGTCCTACTCAAGCCTAAATCAGAACTGCTGGAACAAATGGACTTCCCATTAGTCATCACTGACATTGTTGTCAAGGGGTCTACTCTAAGCATGATGGGTCCAATCCACTATTTTAAAGGCTTGTACATGCCTGCTCAAAAATAAGTTCCATTAGATTCAGGTAATACATATATGAGGACAGCCTTAAAGTGCACTTTTAAAAATATATTGTTAAAAATATATTGTTAAAATACCAAGTAGATGGAGCTGATGTAGCATGCTGACTCAAAATCAAGGAAATTCTTGATCTGCCTGTCTTCAGCCACGAATGCATTAGTGGGCACAAAGAAAACATTCCCTTTGACTCAGTTTTCCATACCCCATCCTTTCTGAAGTATGTGCATAATAATACTGATCTACCTTGCAGGTTTTCCTCCAAATGTTGCTGGCCTTCAACCCCTGTTACCCTAAAGCTATTATTTTTGTTGTTATATGCTTTCAAGTGGTTACCAACTTATGGTGACCTTAAGGCAAACTTATTACAGGGTTTTCTTAGCAAGATTTGTTCAGAGTTCTGTCTTTGCCTTCGTCTGAGGCTAAGAGAATGTGACTTCCCCAGAGTCTCCCAGTGGATTGCATGTTCAAGCAGGTATCTGGACCCTGGTCTGCAGAGCCCTAGTTTAACACCCAAACCACTATATCACACTGCCTCTCATACTCCTCTTTTTTTAAAAAAAGTAAGTAGCAAATGCACCCAAATGGTGAACTGTGTGCTAGTCGAGGAGATATTGCCCAGTGCCCCTCAGGAACAATGCGGCGAAAAAAGACCCCAGGAAGTCAAAACATTTGGCCAAAATACTGCATGGGACTGACATTTAGCATGTGTAGCAATAGCATGTGCGCATTTCTATACCGCTTATCAGCTAAGTGCTCTCTAAGTGGTTTACAATGTGTTAGCTAATTGCCCCCAACAAGCTGGGTACTCATTTTACCGACCTGCGGAAGGAAGGCTGAGTCAACCTGGAGCCCGGCAGGATCAAACTCGCAACCTTGTGGCTGCAGTACCGGCATTTAACCACTGTGCCATCAGGGCTCCCTTGGGGCCAAAAATGGAATAGTGACATCCACCATCAATCTGCAGGGATAAAAACTGGATACCACAAATGCCTTAGTTACCTACAACTGTTTTAGGATAAGAGTTCTAAATAAGGAAACAAACTAAAATTTATACACACTTGTGTGTAGCTTTTCCTCGATTTCTTTAAAAATGAATGGCACTCACTGAAAGCCTTCTACCCCTCATACAGCTGCAGCACACATGACCTACTATTGGCATTGTACAATTGCCCCAACACCCTATTATAAGCTGACGAGAAATGCAAGTCCTTCATTCATAAGAAGATTTAATCAATATGAAGAAAGGAATATGTTAGCCCCCCCCCATCCTTATCTATTCAATGGTCTTGAATAGAAGAGCCTCTTCAATGAAAGCAGGGCCTCCATGAGAGATGGAATTCAGCTTTTCTAGGGTTCTGGTTCACATGGAGAATCTCCATGCATGGAAAAGGGCCTCCTTGTCAGAGCTGTCACTTTTCATGAAGTCAAAATTTTGATGGGAGGGAGGCACGCTAGGCTAGCATAGTCCTTTCCTTATATGTGTTTTAAGCCTGTTTTTAAACACCTGAATAGGGCTATACTAACTCAGGTATTAGCCAAAGAGAGTCTGGCATTAAAAAACAGTTCTCAGTGGACAGCTGCTGGAATATGTTCTGTTTATGCTGAATAGAGTCCAAAGTAGTTTGGTTGTTAAAAAAAGTTGGCCTAGGCAATGTGTCTGCCTTACAGCGATCGTGTTGGATGAAGTACAACCACATAAAATTCCTTAAACAAATCAAATTTTAGGTTGGAATGTGAGCTAATTATGTGGTTGCAAAAGGCAGACAAAATCCAGATGGACTAATTGTATCACGTTTAGGCTTTAAGAACACTGGGTTCAAAGCACTGGTATAAATCTACTATTAATCTCAACAAGAGTATACACCCACTGAAATGAATGGGATTTACAAAAGCAGTGCTGATGAACAAGTACAATTTATTTCAATGGGTCTATTCTGATTGAAACTAACACTGGATATAGCCCATGAATAATCACCATAAACTTTACAGATATGAACCATCTTGGTTTAACCTTTCTCATCTGATTGGCCTGCAAGAAAAAAGATAGCTCTTATTCCACCATCCCAGTATTGAGGCTGATCCACCATTTTACTACTGCCTCACAGGACTCCTTTATAGCCAGTTCACTCAAGTTTATTGAGTGCTACCAAGTGCATTAAAGCCAAAACCACTGAAACCTTAGACCATACATCTGGCAGCCAGAGATACTGAAAACAAAAGTTGTCCTCTATTACCAGGAGCATACACTAAGAGAATGATGTGCTTTGTCTATGTGCCTACCTCTGCCAATGTCGTTGACCAAGCTTCTGACATAAAAACCACCGCCACATTCAACATCTGGAATGTTAACAGCGACATGGTAAATTGCCAGTGAAGTACAAAAATCTACTTTACATAGAAATGTAAAAGTGCACTAAGCAAACAAGAGAGTGATTAAAATATTTATGGGTTGTAATATAAATTATTCATCCTGGTAACATATGTGCGGGTGAGATTGTGAAGCCAGTGAAGAGAAGAAAGCAAACAGAAATAAAATGCACCAGTTCATCCATCATTCACCTTATAACTACTAGCTTCAGGATATCAGTAAGTAGTTCAAGCCCTTTGTTTAAAGCGGAAAGGAAGAAGATGCCACATGAGGTCATAATATTTATCTACTGGAGACGGAGAAAAAGTTATTTTAACTTCCTGGCAAAAATGAACTATAAATGTTTTAAACCACTGAGTGAACTTTAGAAGCCTGTGACCAGCATACATAATTTAGTAAGGGGCCAAGACATTTTAAAATCAACATCTCATTTGCCACCGTGCCCAATGTAAACTGTTGCAAATCAAGCAAGCAATAAAATTACACAGTCTACTGAAATAGTTCTACGTTCAACTTGCCAAACAAATGTGCAAGTCAAATGGTTAGCTTTACAAATTAGCATTTATGATACATTTACCATGTGCCAAGTTTTTTATCTTTGCTTGATAACAATAAACTTCACTCCATCCTGAACTTAAGGTAAGCTACCAAAACATCCATTTGATATAGGTTGAGCAACAGACTATTTCACCAGCAACCTTGCTGCTTTCAAGCCTGGGAAGACTTTACAACTGGGGTCTTCTTGATTGCTCTATTCTAATTGGCTCCAACTAGGTCTGGACAATCCTGGTATGTTTCCATATATTCTCAGACATGACTTGTGAAAAGAGTGGGGAATCTTTGGGCCTACAGATGTTCTGAACTGCAACTCTTGGCTGTTCCTTATCACTGACCAGAGACAATAGCAGGCATTGCCCCATACATCATGGTCTTCCCCAACTGTGAGGGTGAGCAGGGCAGGGTGGAGAGAACTACAGCTATTAATCTCATTCTGCTCTGTTCTCAACTGAGAAAGCACCAATGAAGTGAGATTAGAACACTCTCCCTCCCCAGAAATTCCCTGGAGCCTTTGTGGACTGGACAGGGGTTGCCTGCAGTCGGATTTGGGCTATAGCCCAGAGGTTATCTTCCCATTTTAAAGCATATCTATAGAAACTATTGCTTTCTAAAAGTGTGAAGACAAGGTGAATTCATACTGGAACAGAAGGAAAATAGAAGCAGCTAATCAAGAATGTAAGATTACCATTTCAAGCTTTTGACTCTTACCAAGCGTGAACAAAGGTGGTTTGAAATTTCTGAGAGTGAGACTGTAGACAACAACTGGCCTGGCAGGCTTTGCTTCCACTGACTCTCCTTTCTTAACAAGAGTTGACAGTCTCTGTCCATCTTTCTTTAGGGCAGAATAGCTGATTAAAGAGAGCACACAAGAGGAACTTAGTAATTTCATGAGAAAACAAACTTAAGATGCTGGGAGAGCAATTGTTGTTCTGTGCCTTCAACTCACTTCTCTCTTATGGCAATCTCAAGGCAAACCTATTACAGGGTATTTTGGAGGCTGAGAGTCTGTGACATGCCCAAGGTCCCCCAGTGGGTTTCCATGGCTAAGCAAAAATTGAAACTTAGTCTGCAGGATCACAGCCCAACACTCAAGCCACTACACCACTGTGCCTTTCCTTAATTTTTGCACTTCTAAATTTATATTGTTTCCAAACATGTTCACTAAAATAGTGAGAGCTATTTGAACCAAAGAGGGCTATGGTGATATAGTGGTTTGAGTGTTGGACTTACACTCTGAAGAACCAGACTTAAGAGTCCCTGCTCAGCCACAGAAACTCACTGAGTGACTATGGGCAAGTCACACTCGTTCATTCTCAAAGGAAGGCAATAGCAAACCCAACTGGAAGAAATCTTGCCAAGAAAACCCTGTGATACATTTCCCTCAGGGTTGCTGTAAGTCAGAAACAACACTCTGAACTAATGAAAGACAAATCCTGACACAGTAGCTAAAAAAGAAAATATAAACACTATGTTACTATGGTTGAATTTATACTGTTATGGCTGAAGTCACAGCCTGGAAAAGGAAGAGCTAATACAATATCTTTAACTAGAACTGTGCATGAGACAGGATATTTCTTTATTTTGATCCCCACTTATGAGGATTAGAGTTGTTTTTCTAAAGGGCTGATTCTAGGTGTTTTTGTGCTAACTGGGCCCGAGGGCACCCTAATGCTTTCCCTCCTAATGTTAAAGCTACAGCCTTCAGATACACTAACGAAAAAGCAAAGACAAGCAGGGTATCAAGTAAAGCCTCACAGATTTGCTTGATATTCTCAAGCCTCAAATAAAGTGAACAGAAACACATAAGCCAATTCTTGATGAAAGACAGCTACCATATGCCTTACCACTTCCCTGGATTAATGAGACCCACGTGAGGGAGAAATTCATAATGGAACTGACAATATGGGCAAGCAAGATTCTCCTCATTCACTTGCCAAGCACACTTTGCACTCTTTGGCAATACAAAGACTGTACAATCAATGTGTAAGATGGTGTCACTCTAACTTCTGTCCAGAAATAAATGCCATTTCATTTTGTCATATGTATGCAAGGCAAGAAAAACATTTGGTTCATTGATGATCACCAGCTTGATATGCAGTCCAAAATAGCCAACAAAAACTATTTGAATGTACTGTTCATGTCAATGTCACCTTTGGTTCTGAGTCTGTCAAGTTAATTCATTCTTTTTCAGGCTGCCTTGTCTTGCCAGCTTTCTGCCATATGAAGGTCATTTTCTATTGCCAGCAGAATGAACTTCTGCAAGCAGATTTTCCAACAAGACAATTGGTTATTAAATTAGAATACTTACAGTGGGGGAACCTGCATGATGTTCCCTGTGAACTTCTGCAGGACATTCTCAAGATCCTCTTTTGTTATCTGATCTGTCAAAAAAGGGAAAGCATGCAAATGTGCATTTCAGTGTTGGTTTGTGATACAACACCTTTGAGTATTTCTCAGCGATGTAAAGAAAAAACTAGCAGTAGCACTGAGGATTCTATCTTACAGCCAAGCCCTCCCCACCAAAAATCCCCAAGACATACTCAGATGAAAGTAGAAGGACAAAATGTAGGATGCGGATGAGTTAATTTGTTGTTGTTGCTTATTGTATCAAGATCTGTGCACTTTGTAGATTTGATATTATAGCACTATAGCATTACTGCAGCATATCAAGAGCTGTAACTGATTAGCAGAAGTAAACGTGGAATATTTCAGATGGCATCAGGACTTGTAATCATCTCTAGTACATTCCAGAAAAAGTCAGGCAGTATCCCCAGAAGTAGGACTGAACAGCAGGAATATGTATATTCTTCCCTTGCCCTTTTGCTTACACCATCTCATATTCAGTCATTCATACATCATTCCTGACAATCATGAAAAAGTGGAGGTGGGGGAAAATCTGTCTGCCTAAATCTCAACCGCAAAAATGATTGAGCAGGTTCAGATGCAACAATGACTACAGGGAGAACAAGAAATGAAAGCGTCTTGTGTTTTCTGTTTCCAGGGTTCCTTTCATCCCCATAAAAGAAATGTAGAAGGGACAAAAGCAGAAACATTTTGTGTTTTTAAGTCACATTTCAAATAGGACTGAGAAGCAGACACTTCCATCTTCACTATCATCAGTGACTTACAGCCAAATCCGATGCCACCAAAGTCTAATGCTAGACAGACAGTAAAGTACAGCAGTCAGAGCACTGTACTAAAACAGAACACTGTACTAAGACTGAAGATACCTGGGCTCAAATCCATGTCAACTATGATGCTCACTTAATACCCTCGTGCCTGTCATTACCTACCAGCCTAACCTGTTCCATTAGATAGTTCTGAGAATCATGTACACTGCACAGTCATATACACTATGACAAAAATGTGATATACAAATACAGAGAAGAGTTTAAAGAGTATTAGCAGTATTTAATATGCAGAAATTATCTTGAGTGTTCATATGTGTGGACAAAAATGAAAAACAATTTTGATTTAAAATTGTCATTACATATTAGCCCTTGTAGTACCAGAGGGAGAAAAACAAATACAACTTCATGAAGACAAAGCTTTCGACATCAGGACTTAGCTGCCGCTTGGCTTCTGGTCTAATGTGAATGCTCATTTTTTCAATAAGCCAAGTAAGATTACAAAAATCTCCCTCTATCAAATTGCAATGTATGCTAATGCCAGCCAATCTAAGCATCTCCTTAACAATGTGTAATGTAGAAGAGGCAAATATGTTTGCTATGAAATACTCATGAACAAAAGATTTTCTTTCTTATGACAGAGAGGTTAAAGGAGAGTATTCAGTAACACACTGGAACTCCACAAATATCTAGGTCCATGTTTTTCATGTATTATGATACCTTCTGCATACAACATCCAATCCAGTAAACAAAATCTTGCCTTTGTAACTTACCCTCCCTAGCAAGGGGCAACTCAAATCAATCATAGACATATGGAGCTCAGTTTCTGTCAAACTGAAGGAAGAAATCTTTTAAACATCAATACTTGGCTGGTGCTTTGAGTCAGGTGTTACAGTGAATTAAACCAATTCTACTGTTATATGGGCTGCATTCTCACACTACACTCAGTCCCTTTTCAGCATAATAATGACAAACAAGAGGAAACTGTAGCACATCTGGTGCTCTGATTCTATCCAGATCTCCCTGTTCTCCATGGCTAGAAACTTTTGCTTCCATTTATGATTAAGTAAAGTTTTATGTGTTGTCCAGACATGGAATTATAATTAATCCTAACAGTGGTTTGTTTGAACAGCGGACGGGAATGACATATGTGACCTGTGAGCCCACAGGCAATTCCCAAAGCCATTTCTTGAGATCTTCAGGTCCAACAGGCCATGCTGTCAAAATTCAGTGGTAAACCTCACAACCATACTTTAGTAGCAAACTAGAGCTCTCCTTCGAAACAAGCACAAAATGTTCCTGTTAAAGGGGCTCCACAGTTGCCACTGACACTCTGTGACAGATCACAAACATATGCACAGTGCCTCAGGCTTGCTGGGGTTCCCTTCATTTGTGATAAAACTAATGCTTGGCATGACTTCTGAACACAATTACAGTATCCAAACCAAAAGGCAAAATTCAGGAAGACTTTTAAATAATGTGAGGGGATTTAGATATTTAGCCATTGATAAAACAAGTTAGATTTCCTAAGGCCAAAATTTCCTCAATAATTAATCTGAACATTCCCTCCATTCACTTTTCCTCTTTCTTTAGTGAATCCCAGTAGATTCTACTGAACAAAAAAACCAAGGGCATGGCTTTTGCGTTATGTGTTAATCTCTGCTCTTTATTTCTTCTCAGTACTTGCAGCTCTTTCTTCCCGAACAGATGGCTCTTGCGATACGGATAAGAGGGTTATTCCCTGAAAAGAAAACATTTCATCTCTTATGCTGTATCGGAAGGAAACAACTTTAATATCTCACTTTATACAAACAGAACATTTAGAACCATGAAGGCAGATGCTGCCACTGTGCCCAACAGCGGTCTAAATGAAGCGTCATTAACAATAATGCTGCAGCAGTTCATAAATCAGTCAGGGCTGCAGGAAGAGAATAATACACAATAGAATAAGGAAGGGGGAAGGGGTGGCCAGTTCTCTGGTGCTGTATAGTCCCTATTTTGCTTCTAACACCAGACTTATATTCACTGGGCATATTTATGTGGAATATTATTTACCCACTCACCCAATAACACAGACCTCTAGGTAGCTCACAAACATGTGACACATGGGAAGCTGAACTGCCACTCTCTCACTTCTGCTATAAGAGGTACAGTGAGACTTGGACATCTCAGCTACTGAGAGATGAGACAACAGGGGCAGCAGCTAAGAATCCTTCTTTGCAAGTTACATCTGAACTGGGACAAGAACTACACTAGCCGTAATAAAGAAACTGACATTAAGGCCACACGTTCATGGTGTGTATAAGCTAGCAGCAGGAAACACACACATCTTTGGAAAACAAATAGAGCCTAGCATCTGAAGGGCATTTAGCATAATGATGTGATTATACTGTGTCACCAAGACTGTATCAGCATGCCCACTGTGAAGCTCCAGGCTAATTCCTGGCAGTCAAGATTGGATCCTGGTTTTCAATGTTCTTACAATCACAAGAAAAATCTGTAGACCTGCTTCTATTGCTAGACATACACAATTAGTCCTCTAGTTTTAGTTTTGATCTTCTAATCTTCCATACTGTCCAGAACCGAAAAGTCTAAATTCCACTTTGAATGAGTAGGTACAGACGTTGGGGGGGAGGGGGGGCATACATATTTGTGTAACAAGATGATGACACTCAGAAAAGTAACACTCTAGAAACTGCAAAATCAACTACAGTTGAAGCTTTCTTCCTTATTTGAGCAAACAACTTACCGCATAAATGTAAGTAATATCCAAGTTGAAGAACAGTTGATGTAAAGGCTTTTCTTTGTTTTTTAAATTATCTATTAAAACTGCTTTTCTATGCCTTACATTAGTGTATACACATCCAAAGAGGGACACTATGTTTACGCTTACGTGTGGTTATGAAAATGAGTCAAAGAAATGAAATAGCTCTTATCAAAGACTGCTAAATTGAATTACAGTGACCCTGATAGTCTACAGTCTTTTGAAAAACCCCAGCAGACAGGCAAGAATAGTTTAGTGAGAAGTAGCATCAAGGAAGTCTATCTAATAGTATGAAATTCATTTTTCTTTAAGAAAAAGTAAATGATTGGGAGAAAGATAAGAAAAGCCGTCCTTTCAGTATTTCCTGCAATAGCTTGCTTTCCAATACTGTTAGAGTTTTGCGGAACCAGAATTTTAGCATCTGTAATGCTGGGGGCCCAGGAATATATTTAGGAAGGCCTTTTTAAAGATTATCTTGTAATTATCATTCTTCAGCTTTTATTGTTGATCACCTTGTGTATTACTCACTGATTTTGACAGAAAATTTGCTTACATCTCTTTCAAATAAAGTAACAACTTGTAGGCAAGACTGCCTACTATATGCAGCTGGAGAGGTCTCTCATGTGGGACATTCATCATATATGGGGCAACTTGTTTGCACAAGAAGATTTAGCCTTTCAGTGGAGAGAACACCTTCAATAAAGGTATTGAATACTGGTCATGTAAGCCATAGCTGAGGTCACAAATGAGTCACAGCAAGCAACAGGATTCCACATTTCCATTTCGCTCACCTTTGTGTGGGCAACAAAGGAAGACAGCTGTGTGAGTTGGGTAACTTTCAGAAGAAAGTCCTTTAGGGCTTAATGGTGGCCAGCCTACACAGGTTTTACATCTTACAAGACTTTATGGCCAGCTGTAGTTGAGAAATGGTAGATTTATGTTCAGAAGCTGACAGGAATAGGGTCTTCTTTGTCATTAAACTTAAGTGTAGGGGGGGAAAAAAGAGAGCAAAATCTTCTACTTTCACTGTCAAGTAAGCCACCATTTCCTGAAAGGAAATTTGTTTTGACAAATCAGGATATTGAACTGATGCCATATAATTCATGTTTCAGTTTACAATCAGAGTTAAAATAAGCTGTGGGTCTAAGTTTGCATAAGAAGGTGAAACTGTAGGTTGGTCAAAAGTGGGGAAGGTCTCCTCTCAAATATGGAAGAGGAAGACAGGCAACATGCAAGCCCAAGGATTGCTGCAGTTTGCTCACAATAACCTAAACCATGACTTAGATCCTTCAGAATCTTCAGCTGGACTACAGTACCCATCATCTCTTACCATTGGGCATGGTGGCTACAGCTGATTGAACCTGCAGTCAAGCAACATCTGGAAGAACACACATTGCCCATTTCTGGTTTAGAACATATGAATTAAGCCAATGGCTAACTTGAGCAATCTACCCTGAAGATGAATCAGCACTCAGTATGAAGCAAAATGGAGGAATGTCTGTGAAGTATCTTAACAAGCTTGCCGAAAGTGAGATCACATTGCTTGCAAGTAGAAAGAAAGAAATGAAAATTCACAGAGACCCCCTTTATCATTACAAGATAACAAAAGATAATTTACTGCAGTTACCTGCTATTGGTTATTATAGACCCAGAAAACTGTATGGCAGTTGCTAGGAGACCAGCTATCTATAGCTTTCTTCTTTTTAAAATGTAAAAGAATTAATGGGAATAGTTGCAAGTTTACTCCCCAATTAGTGGCATGTTATTTCTCGGAAGCACTGAAGCATCTTCACATATGACCAAAAGCAAGGCAAGCAACAAAGCAAAGCCTAGCAACCATTTCAGATACTCAAAGTGTATTCTCTTTATTGGCTGGCTGGATCTGTTTATTTAATCTTCTATCTGAACCTTAAAAGAACAATCAGAGGGATTTTCATGTACTCCACGAAAGCTGTAAGAACTGCAGACATTTTCCTTTATGAACCTCATAATCAGGAAAACAGTATCCATTCATATGTGGGTGCACTGGAGGAAAATATTTATAATAGATCCCTAGCATAAGCAAACTATTATGATTGATGCCCACATATGCTAGCAAAGCCAGAAGACTTCTCTTTTTTTATGAGAATCAGTTCATAAGCAGACACCACAGTGACTCAAACACAACAGGAACTTTGGTTTCCTAATACTACAAGTATACCCCACTCTCCTGTGCGAACACACTACTGTTGTGCCCAGAGCTCAAAGTACTTGTCGTAATATTTATTTATATTTTATTTGTATCTTATTTTACTCCAATATCGGAGCCAAGGCAGATATAAAGAACAAATTACATTTAATAATAATAATAAAAGAACTGAAGTATAACTGAGTTACACTCCCACTGTATCTTGACAACGGATAACTTTATTGCTTTGACACGGTAACTTTATTTTGATTACTTTTATAGTTGTGGTCACTGTTTAGGCATGGTTTGTACCATAAGCCAGCAACTTGTGCCATTTGGAAGTTAAGGTAACTAATTACTTTCAATAAGAGGAGAACAAGGCCATTTCCACCCTACACCGTTAAAGTGCTACTATTCCACTTTCAACATCCTGTGGAATTCTGGGGTTTGTAATTTACTGAGGCCAAAGAGCTCTCTGGTTGAGAATTCTAAATGCTCCTCCCTAAACTTCCTTCTCTACACCAGGAAAAAAGGCAAGGGAATGGGAGGGGGAGCGTGAGAGGGGAGTTATTCATGGGTTCTGTGCCCTATCAGGAAATTGGATCACAAAGACAGTTTTAGGGTTTGAAACAACAAGCACAGAAAGCTTCAGGTCTTAGAGGCGAGACCCAGGAGGGGCCAAACAAAAACTAACCGATCACTCAGGAATGAAAGCTCAGGGAAACTCTTTGGCTATGAATTAACTGACATCTAGCTAGCCATATACAGCAGCTCGGTGCAATACTGAAAATAAAACATACCATAAAGGCGGATCGGGTAGTGGTCACCCTCACTCTTATCTTTGAGAGGCAGGGAATGCTTCAGAATTGGGCCATGACTCTGGATTGACCAATTTAAAAGATACGCCCATGGGACAGACAGTTGGGTGGTGGCATAGCAACTTGGTAGGCTGCTGTATATTTCCAAGGTTACAGGAAGCAACTCCTTTTAGTTTAATCAAGAAGAAAGCATGTTCATACTATGGCTCCTGTATCTCTTCAGCAGTTCAGAGCCTTAGTAAATATATCCCAGGCAGCTTTTCAGATGTCCTTTTTAAAATACAAAATGGATTACTGAGTTCAAAGGTAATGCCAACTTTTATAATATACAATACATGTGTCAACATGTGCAATATTATCTCAAGATATCCTTCTCTCAGCAGGAGACTCGATTTATTGTTGTTTCAATCTCAAAAATCAGAAATCCTTGTTGAGCTACTGCATGTCACCCGAACATCTACTGGTGGATCATCACTAGCTCACCCCCTCTGTGTTAGGCAAATCTTGTTCCTTCACAAACAAATTAAGAATTTTAAATTGCTGGCACCTTCACTGCTCAGAACATAGATTATTATTTACCGTAAGGTTTTTCTTCTGTTACTTTTCCTGAAGAATCAAATGTGTCTGTCGCTTTTCCCAATTCCCCAACAGCTGTGTATTTCTGTGAAGGAAAAATAATTAGTGTATAACAAAGGCAAAAGGGAGAAACTGGTTTCATTAAAAATATCAGTACTGAGTTAATACTATGCCATCAGGGCTATTTGAAGAAAGGAAACATAAGAGGCAGGGAATGAACATTACGATTTAGGACTATACGTACACATCCTCTTCTGATTTACCACACCCATAAAAATAGAAGCACACTAATTGGCTATTATAAAAAGTATAAACCATAATCATGAAATGGTACTAATGTCAGAATATTTTAGTGAAATAAAGAAAGAGATTTAACACTGGAACACGCTCCATCAGTTTCAGTGAGCTTGTCATCAAGAAGGATTGCACAAAGCTATAAAGTAAGAACATTAAAAAGGAAAGGAGGGAAGGGGGAGGAAGATGACTTCAGTGTTCTCTGTAAATGCTGTCACCTCTCAGGAGGAGAAAGAAAACTGAACCTGCAACAAAAGAGACAAGGAAAAGTAGATGAATATTATCTCTAAACAGAAACCGAAGCACAGGGATTTCAATCGAACTGAACACTCTGTGCATCACTGCTTCTCTTTAAGAAAAAAATCTCTTTCACATGTAGGGCCATAGTCAGAACTAAGATTTTGCATCATTAACTGCAACAATACAAAGAAAAAAACAAGAAACTAGAAAAAGATCTTTTCAGCTATCCTGTTGATTGCTTTTAATTTGAACATTTTGTCAGAAAAGGTTGGACCAAACCTCAAGAAAATACTTTGTGATGTAAGTGTAAATGTCATGTTGCTTTAACTGCCTTAATTGTTAAGTGCACCTGTGGAAAGGAATGTGACTCGAGCTAGTTTATGCTGAGTCATGCTGATGGGCACCAGGTGCAGACAATGCAAGGGCTGGCCAGGATTGGCTAGGTGTCTGTATAAAGGTAGCACAATCCCAGCCAACAAGTGCACATGTTGCCTGATGCATATTGCTGGAGGCTCTGCCGGAAACAGCAAGCTAGATATGCTGGATTGCCATCTGGACTTTGTAAATATTGTATATATTTTGTAACAAAGAATAAAGAGCCTCCACATTGGAAGATTACAAGCTGAGTGGCTGAGTGTTACTGGCTTAGTGCATTTGTTGCTAAAGGTGTTCTCTGCAGCTTGGCATGCTTCAACAGCTGTGCGGAGCTATCTCTGCTTATCTATATAGAGTTTTACTTGGCCAGCTTTTCTTTGTTTTTCCCCTTGTTCTAGGGACAATTGGTTATGGGCCCAGCCTTGCCCAGCTTTGCCAAGTTCTGGTCAGCTCTAGCAGTTAGGACCAGTTAAACCTATTGTTTTTGTGGCAGACAGCCTAGGAGATGGTCAGAGTCTCAGCTGGTAAAGCTCCGGTGGGAAGATTTTTCCTGCAGCAGAGAATAAGCAGCAGTTTTGTTTTTGTCAACACATTTCACCAGTGAGATACTGAACCAGAGCCTCCAATAACAGTGAGAGCTGAAGAGAATGACAGTGTACAACTTAACTTTACAGAGCTTTAAAAAAGCTAATTTTTGGACTAAAACTCACAAGCAGCATGTCCATTGGTTATTCTACCTGGTGAATCTAGGAAGTCCAATGCAAAGTAGTATTTCATCCAAACTTGAGTACAGTTGTTCCTCCACATTCACTAGGGTTAGGGATGCAGGACCCCCATGAAAGTGAAAAAATGATGCATAACTCTGGGCCCTCCCAAACCATATTTAACACACAAAAAAGCATGATCACCACATTCAACCCACTGTGGATTCCTTTGAGGCAGCAAGGTTCCTTCAGAAAGCAGAAGTGGGTGGCTGGGGGGGCTTACTGCCACCTCCACTGCTCCACTGCCACCTCCACTCCACACCATTTTTAATAGGGACTTACAAGCCTTGTTCACAGTTTCTCAGTCTCACGAGGTTTGCAGTCCCTATTAAAAATGGCATAGGGAGGCAGCAGAGGTAACAGCAAATAATCCATGAATAAGCAAACCCGCAAAAGTGAAACCCGCAAATGTGGAGGGCTGACTGTACTTCTAAACCTAAGATATTTGCGACCTAAGTTGTTCCAATAAGGTGAGAAGGTGACACAGAGCAAGTCTACACTGACTACTGATCACGACTGTTCTGTAAAGCTTCCACTTCCAGAGACCCTCTGTTACTAAATACTATTTATGACATTCTATATGGAGTAAAGGCCTTTAAAATCCTACTTGTGGGCTGCTTGAAACAGTCTGAATAGCTTTCAACTGAAAGCTGTACACTGACTTTTGGTCTTAGCTAGATGCATGCTTAAGCTGCTAGTTAGCTCCTACTTATGCTATTGTCTATAAAGACAAGGCAAGGTTCCTACTGCTATGAGTCATAAAATAAAACTATTACGTCAGCTGGGAATCATGAAGATCTAATCATAGCGAGCACACTTCATTCAGGGCAAAGTGGAGTAAACGCAAGGACTGAAGCGTATACTGTGGTCAGTGCTGGAATGCTGTTAGTTTCTGTGTCTACCAGACAATGGATAACAATTCCGCTTTAAAATGTGTACCTGCACTTAACACAGAATGCTGTGCCATTATATTAAGAATGCTCATTTTCTTTCTAGATGCCATCATGAGCATGAATCATAGACAATCAAAGAACAATCCAGTTATACAATTTTATAGGAAGGCGGTTTTCAGTACCATTCCAGTACTACTGGAAATTGCTTCCTGACTCTTGCTTCCCCAACATTGTTCATGCTAGTTGTGGTACCTACAACAGACCAAAGCTTAAAGTTTTCTACTGCAAGGTGTGTGTGTGTGTGTGTGTGTTCACTTTACAATGACAGAAGAAACTAGACAACAAGTCAAATATACCACATATCAATAAAAAGATGAGGAAGAACCACAGAAAACTGCTCTTTCTTGAGCTTCTAGTAGGTATCAATTTCAGTGGGAAGGAGGCCAAATTCCTGAGCTCCTAAATTATCATCTACTTAAAAGCTTTCAGAAACCACAATGAAAGATCAACATCTTAGATACAGCTGTATGCAGTGAGGCATGCTAGCAACTACCTTGCGTGAAGGGCTAACATAAAGCAAGAATGGGGACATCTGTTGCTCTGTAGAAGATTCAACATGCTCTGTATTATACCTTTCAATCTGCATCTAATCAGATTTCTCAGAATTTTGGTCACCTGGGTTCCCAAGTTTGCAAATACAGGTCTCACCCAGTAGTCAGGTCAGATCCCTTAAGCATCTGACTATGAGCAAATTGTTGCAGGATACCAAGTTTTCAGCTTTATAACTAGTGTTTATTTCTCTTGCATAAGTCTAATAAGTTTAGGTACACACCCCTTAGAGATATAGATTACATAGACTTTATATAGTTTATACATATTCCATACATGCATCTTGATATATTGCAATACATATAAGGGATTCAAATATTTTCAGTTACAGTTCCTCCTGAGAACGTATCATGTAAATGTGTGTATCTACAAACCATGTCCTAGGGAGTATTTCCTAATTTTATTTCTACACTGGATTGTCCTCAGGTATCAGTGAATCAGAGTCTCTAGAAATAAGCACTGCTTAATGCTTGAGGAGTTTTCAGCTATTGTTTCATGTAGCAACAGATAGGCTGGGCACAGTTTGCTATACAGCAAACTGGGGTAGGGTTGCCAGCATGCATAGACAGGTCCATACAGGGCTGCCTCAAGTCCCGAGAAAAGAGGGCCTCTTGCAAGATCCCATGGTGACTGCAAGACTTTAAATCCTGAAGGAACCCCAAAACCCATGCAAATCTCACAATGGCAAACTAATCACCATTAGATGAGAACTTTCCTCTGCTGATCAACATCAGTGTTGATACAGAGAGAGGATGAAGGCAAGCACCATGCTAGCTGCTATGCCAGTAGACAAACCTCCAACATTTGGCATACAAGGTCTGACTGCTCAAAACATATCAAATGCTCAGAAGTCAGTCTGGTGGAAACATAACTAGTGCCTGTTGTTAAGGGTTTGGGTCATCCCGTATCATCCCAATAAGGCACCTGATTTTAGGACCTTTTTTGCCTTTTTGTTTTTAATCTACTCAATCATTTTTCCACACCAGAACAAATTACAACCTCCTGTCTATTTGGCTGACTGGGTTTCCTTAATTGAAGAGCACTTTATTTTTTGCCTACCTATATTCTCCAGCTGTGCCCAATCTATCCAAATTGTTTCCTTATGCTTTTGTTTGCCTTTTTTTTGTTGGCTGGTAGTATTTCATTCTTTCACTGGTTCTTTACCCAGATCTATTAATTTAAACTACTTTACTCCTTAAGTCTTTAACTCTTTGATGATAAAGACCACAACATGGCAAACAATTATGAGATTCCCACTATAATGTAATGATTACATCCATCTCTCACCACTAGCTATGCTAGTTAGAGCTGACATTAGCTGGAGTCCAACAATACCTATTTCCTTACTAACACCTTATACTTGGACAACATGTCCATGTCTTTGAAGTTCACAGACCTTATATTCAGAACGCAGCAACAAAAGGTCTTCTAATAGATTGGCTGGACTTTGCACTTTAATATGCTATTATGGTTCCACACAAAAAAAAGCAGTCAAAATTATTATCAATGGAAAGTCCTGTATAAAAAAAAATAACAATTATTAATAAGTCTGACATGATTCAGCCTCTTGAATCATGCAGAGAAAAATGTTTGTGATTCACGTGTGGTCAAATGTGGTCCTCAGATTTCCTCCATCCATTCTTGGTAGACAAATGACTATGGACTTCAGGATGAGGATATGACTTTGTTACAATTTATTGATACACAAAGTCATATAATTATTTGCATGTGTGTTATAAGTATATTTCATTACTGTTCAGCCTTAAAACAAATTTCACCCTTGTAACCAAGACTAGAAACACAGTGTCAGAATAAGACCTTATCTCTACACAGACAAAATAGGAAAAAAAAAAATCAAATCAATTACACTATTGAAGGATTTTTTTAAAAAAAAAAAATGAAACAGTTAAAGCTGTAGAATAATTTAAACTTTAAGGACAAAATTGGGAGGCCAAAAGCACGTTATAGACAATAGAACAAATTTACATTTAATGGACAGCCAATAGGCTGTCTTACTACCAAGCAACATTACTTTTCTCTTCTAGAATAATTTTTCTCAGGAGAGAAAAAGCTGACTTTGTACTAACACAGCAGTATTTTTTTTTTACTGCAAGATGCTGTAATTGTACTGTCACTGTTGAGGCACTATCAGATCTTTACACCTAAAATAGCTAGAGAGTTTGACCCTGTAGATCCACCTCTGTTTTGAAACTAGACTGGCTCACAGGGTGACCTGACTTCCAGAAGACAGGTAAAAGATATTGGTGCTTAAAAGGGGAAATCTGGAGAGAACCATTTCAGCAGTTGAAATAATTTCATGTCTCCATGAGACACTGCAATGCTCATACACAATGACTACATAAGGCTGGATGAGCCATGTTAAAAAGCTCAGTTGCTTATTCTTCAATGCATTGATTCACCAGGCAACAGTTGCATTAACAGTAAACACAGTGCTCCGCTACATGCACAGACAGAGGCAAGTCTCAGCTCTATCTGCTCCCTCCTTTCCTTCTCTTCCATGAAAGAGATTAGAAATGTTGACTGCTGGCCACTGCATCTGGAAGCAAGAACACTCCTGGTTTTCCAGTATCCTTCCTCACCTGAGGATTCTTCACAAGATCAAGAACTTCTTTGCTTCAGACTTCCCTCCATCTACATGAGGAAAAGTCCTAGCAGAATGAGGGGGCAGGATAAGGCATTTCTCTCTACATATTGATCAAAACTGGATAAGTAAGGCCTCAACAGGATTCCTACATATGATAATTCCATGTGTGCTGAAAAGTATGCTTGTCTAGATATAGCAAGGCATCTCTTACTTTTTTTATGCAAGAATACAGGGTCACATCTTAGAATTTTTTCTTCCTTCTCAATCCCAACAGTGTGCTCCCCTTTTGTACACTGAGACAAAGTTGTGCCTAGAAGCTCAGATAAGACAAGATAAGACCACTACTATTGCTTGTAATGATGGAGAGATGGCTCCAGCGTCAACTCTACTGTTAACAACACAGAAGATATTCAGATTGTTTTATTCCATTTATTTGAATGGATAAAAAGTTGAGCAGTTCCTCAAACCTATCCTTATTTACTCAGAAGTAAATATTGTTTTCAATTATGCTTATACCTTTGAAATTGGGCATGGGATTACAGGCTAAACACTCTCTGTTCCAAGAAAAGGTAACATGCTCCACCACTGAAAATTGCAGAATCGATAAAACAGAAAATGACATTATCAGAATTTGCATATTTATCACTTCATGATCGCAACATGAGATGTTTGTTTAAATAAAACAATCACATCAATCAATTAACTGATATAATATCCGTCCACCTGCTGAATAGATCTTGGAATAGAAGACCTAATATGAAAGAAAACATGGCAAATTCAGCCTTACAGCCAGTCAGCCCAGTAAACCAACCTTAAATGTTTATTTGCTCAGCAAAGCTCATCTGCAGAATTAAACACATTTATAAAGACTCAGATTGAATTTAAAATTATCATCATTTACAGTAATTACTTGCACGCTGCAGGTGTTTAATATGTTCCAAGAAGTGTTTTGCACAAACATCAGTAAGATTATCTGTGCTAAAATGTACTTCACTGCCATCAATCAGAATTACAACAAATATACTAAGCATATTTAACCAAAACAAATACTGCTGCATATGTCACATGTTCCAAAGGTATCAAAAACTTAACAATTACCCAACCTATTCTTCAGAAGAGAAGGCTATTGAACCACCAGTGATTCTTCCAAATTAACTCTAATTCAATGCACAAAAACTAGCCATAGCCCTTTGGAAGGTTTAGAAATAAAGGTGAAAAGTGTTATATATAGATATTTAAAGTGTTAAATATATTAGAAACCAATGTTAAAATCTAAGACACATTAAAACAACCACAGAATAAAAGCACAGTAAAAACAGCAGTAGGGGAGAATAGCAGGGCAAGGGTCTAAAATCATGAACAAGATTTAAAAACTGATGGACTAAAATGACTGAGAGAATAAATACTTCTTCACTTGATGCCTAAAAGTAGGTGTTCAGGGCCCTTCCTTGGGAGCACATTCTATAAGAGGTAACACCGCTGAAAAAGGGAACTTTATGTGTGAAAACAGGGAAGTGTCTTCTTCTACTCCTGCTTCATAAACACGGCAACATATTTACCTCAGCCCCTTGTAGTGGATGCACAAGCCTAGTTAGAACCTAAGGGTTAATGAACTTCTGTGAGCTAGGCTGTCATAATTCTTGATATATACACAACTATCATTTATATTTTTTTCTAATTCATGCATTTGGTGCTTTCATATATTAAGATCTGATGTTATGGGGCATGGAAGGCTTTCCATGCAGACTTCCATGAGGAAATTCATCAACAGAAATCCCTAGTTCCATGCAATATCTAAGCTCCTTGATGCACCACTGATTTTAACATCTTGGATGAAAGGGATCTTTGGCTTTAGGATGCATTCTAACTTTTCTTTGTGTAGGCACACTTGAATACAGGACACAAGTGCACCCGTTCAAACATGAAGGGAATCCAAGTCTAGCAATGTGCACACACTGCTTGAAAAACATGGAAAGATTGGGTACTGGGTGGGTGGCACAAGGCACTTACAAACTGTCAATAGACTTATTCTACAGAAAAGTGAGTCATTATGCTTCAATAATTGCTTTGGAAGCAAGCCTGTGTCAGAGTAGAATAGTGCAGTTTTATTTCAGTCCACTAATTAAAAATGGCATCCATTGCCCATTTGGGGATCTCTGGGTGTTTAATTGACTGAAAAGAATCTGAGTTGTGCTAGACCATGGCAGGCTAATGCTTCCCTTGTTCCTTTCATCTTTTTTCCATCCCTAAGCTCAGGGACCACTGGGAGCTTGAATCTAATGTTATCCAAATGACACTTTGATAAAAGCCCTAACACTGGCCCTATATTCCCAAGGAAAAGTAAAGTCACCACAGTCTGACCTACTTGCAGGAAGCAAGACTACTTTTACATAGAAACTAGAACTAGACCATGTACAATGTAATGGAACAAATCTAAAAAAGGCACTATGTAGTAACAGAAGTGCATCTATTCTTAACTAATGTGTAGCTTTACTGATGTGAGGTATACCTTTTTTAACACGATACAGGATCAATGTGAAATAGTTAAATGGGTGGCCTGGGACATTAAATATGGAACAGGAAGACTACAAGTGCTTAACATTTGCCACAGCCACTGAGGGATCACAATCATTTGTAACTCCTTGGAAAGTAAATTAGAATAAACTGATCAGCAAAAGGGCTAGAATTCTCTACTGCGAGCTACCACACTACTTATGAATGGCCACTGTATTTTAAGGTTAATTTAATCGTATTGTGCCTAGGATTTCTCATCTTGTGTTTATTATGCCATCGTTCTCCACTGTTATCTCCTATGAGTCCAAAAATGTATACATCAGTGGCAGAGCTTGGAGTGTGGGGGTGGGTGGGAGGGGGGCTACAGTGCTAGGGGCGTGTCCACTATGCATGGGGGCTTGGCTGCAGTACACAGTGGCATGGCCAGGGTACACAGGGGTGTGGCTACAGGCTGGGACGCCCCAAAAGCATTGCTGCCCAGGGCAAACCACCTCCCCCACCCCTCAGTCCCTACGCAATTGGTATACATGCATAAATGATGTCAACCTGGCAATACATCAATATAAATTTGGAAAGCTTAGAAAATTACCTTTAAAAGTAAATATTTGTAGACCTAAGGCCCAGGAAAGAAGTTAATTAGAAATTTAAAGTAACACTTTCCTATTTTTCAAAAGGAACAGTAATTAAACATCAAAGTTACACTGTAAAGAGAATTAAGTTAATAAGGAGTAAGTTACAAATGTAATGTAACTTTATTACACTTGTGTTATTGGAGGAAAATTAATTAAAGGTGTGTTATCTGTAACCAGTTATTTCCATATTCTGGAAGCTAAGAAAAGAAATCTTAATTTAAATAATTTCATGCCTTGGCAAATTCAAGTATGACAAATGCAAGCAGTTTTGAATATAAAACCCAACCCTTAAGATGACATGCTCAAATCCCATAATTAAATTATTAAGCCTGCTCTTCCAAAGAATTCAAGAGGACTCCATGAATTTTAATAAACCTGCACAGAACTGCGCTGTGAAAGTTCAGAATGAACTGGTGTTCCATCTAATTTCAGAGAGGTATAGGAAATGCTCCTTATTATTTCTCATACAACATGAGGAGTGAACTCATTTTCCTTTCTGTCAGTACATGTATTTGTGAACAACCATTAAAACTTACCAGTGTATATAAAATTGAGATCTCAATTAATCAAGGATAATTTCCCAAACAAGCAAAGATCTGCCACTTCTAATCTCATATTAGAAATTTCATACAGTGCATCAAAGAGAAAGTGTGACACGTTCTCCAGCTGCGTCCAACATGTCCATGCAGATTACCTCATGTTATACTCTATTCCAAACATATCATGCACATTAACTGCACTTTAGAGCCCTACAAACAGTACTTAAGCTATTGAAAAATCCCCCTGTATGTAGGCCAAAGCTACACACAAAGATACAGACACTACCCTATTTTATTTAGCATTCCACTGAATTGATCCTTGGGAAAGAATAGATCAGAATTGACAATGCAGGAATGGGATTTTTTTTTAACATAAAAACATTTGAGTGGAAGATTGCCACTGCATGAATTTCTACTCTGTTTTTGAAAAGGTAATGAGTGTGTGGGGGTGGATTTTTCTTAGTGAGACTACTACAATACACATCCTAAAAGTCTCTGGAAAATGAAACACAAGGGAAGGGCCAATTGTACATATTGTTTATGAACCAGCTAAAATAGCAGAGACTGTTCAAAAGGAAGCACAAGAAAACAGGCTTTGTTCAAAGGGCTTATAATTCTAATTCTAATACAAAGATAGCACATTGATACTAAAGGAAAATTTAGCTATGATTAATGCAGCTTATTACATCATGACCTATGGTGGACTCACCACAATGAGTTAACACATTTTTAAAGACAAAGATAGAGAATCAATTAATTACGTTCTAGCTGGTTAAAGTGTTCAGTGGACAAGCAACAGCAAAAGAAATACTATAGCAATGCAAGTTAACTAACTAAATGCACCAGGCCAACAGTTTCCAACTAATAGAAAAACAATCAGAAACCCGTAAATGTATTTATGTGCACAACATATAAAATGAGCAGCAGGACCCAAACACAATTAAGTGACTTAAGATGGAAACAGGAAGATCAGTCAAGGAAGATTTGCACTAATTGAGTTGGTACAAAGAAGAGCACTAAACAAAGCATAGCTGGATTACTAGGGAGGGAGTAATGTCACCAAGAGCTGACAGTTGAAAGCAGCAGGATTTTATCTAATGATGAAATATAAGGAAAACACTAAAATCATGGGCTTGAAGCAAAAGGGAAATAATAATATTAATATGGGAGAAGTATCTAAAGGAAAGGAGTTCTGTGTCTGGAAGATTTGACATCAAAGGATGACAGACAACTATGAGAAAACAGCAAGCAGAGATGAAACATGAACAAACAAACAGGACCAAAAAGTACTGAATACCAACCACAAAGGTATTATTGAGGAAGAATAAAATGAGGAAAAATAAAAAGCAAAAAATGGATAGACTGACAAAAGCAAGAGAAACCCGCTAATAAAAACATATAAACTATCTTTCTAAATCATAGAGAAAGCTCAAGACAGAAGAAAGTACAAAAGCCAAAACTCTTGAAAAGAATCAGAGAATGATCAAGCAGACAACAAAGAAGAAGAAAAATATTGCACTATTTTGGCAGATTAAAAGTCAGTTAAGTAAAAGATTTTCAGTTGAATGGTACACATGAACAATGAATCTGAGAAATGGTCAAATGGAATGAAATAAAAACACAGTTGGAGAAAATATATTCAGTAAATAAAAAGAAAACTGACCAACAGCCAAAGGATGATCAAGAATATATTTTTTAAAACCTTTAAGGCAGGTTTAAAGTCCAAGAGGCAAAATCTATTTAACAAAATCAAGATGACAGAAAAATATCAAGATATTAATAAACACAGAAGAAGGTGGTTGATTGCTTTCTATCTTCAGACTAACTAAGTACATGAAGTAGGAATGGAATCACACCTAGGGGCAGAGATGTGAAGGCAAAGGAAAAAAATATTGAAACATTTGAGAGAAAGCTTTTTCTGCCTTTTTTTTCCTCAAAGGCTTTTTTTCCCAGAAAAACTGATAAAACTGAAAACTGGAGAAAAACTGGGGAGAGGGGACAGCTTCTCTAAGAATGATTAAGATGTTAAATACAAGGTGTTCATATATTTACAAAGAGCTGCAGCCAAGGTGTTAACCTGGGCAAGTTACAGGGACCGTACTTCTCCCCTGTTAAAACAGCTCCACTGGCTGCCAGTTTGTTTCTTAGCAGAATTCAAAGTGTGGTTATGACATACAAAGTCCTATATGTTCCAGTCCAGGCCACCTGGCAGGGTGTCGCTCCCTAAATGCGCTTGCCTGGGCTATGAGACCATCAGGAGAGGGCCTTTTCTCAGTTCCATCACAATCACAAGTACCGTTGGTGGAGATGTAAGAGGGGGCCTTCTTGGTGGCTGACCCTAAACTCCAGAACTCTCCTTCCAGGAAGCCAGAATGGCGCCCTCCCTGCTGTCCTTCTGTTTCCAGGCAAAGACATTTTTATTCTGAAAGGTTTTTAAAACGCAATTTTTTTAAAAAAATTGGCTGAGGGTGCTGTACTGTTTTGGACTTAATTGTTTTAAGGGGTTTTTATCTTTTTAATAGTATTTTATCTTTTTAAGTGAAGTTTTAAACCATTTTGATTGTTTAATCATATTTTAATGTTCCACCTTTTTGTTTGTTTGTTTTTTAATTTTAAGCTGCCTCAAGTCCCAATTTTGGAAGTAAGATGGGATATAGATATAGATATAATAACCCACCCTTTCTTCAAAGATCTCAGGGCAGCTTTTTAACTATTGTTGTCTGACTGAATTGTACATTTAATGTACCAAACACGATAATTTTATGCCAAACAAAATTGTATAACACTATCTTATTATGTATATAATACATTTTATGTTTCCAGCTCCCAATATGTGTGTATAACTGCATGCACATTTGGGACACCACTCACACCAGGATTCCTATGATCAGGCGCTATGGTCATACTACTGAAAATATAAAGAACCCATTCTCCTCTTTCCCCCAAAATGTAATTACACAGCAGATACACCTAAAGAATGGGCGGGATCAATGGCTGCACTGCTCCACCTCAACTAGAGCTATTTTTAGAAAACTGTGGGGGTTTTTAAAATGCTTTTAATGACACAACTATCTCTAGCTAAAGAATGGCAGCAGGATATAATGCTGAACTGGTCTCAAGCCAAAACCCTCATCACTTTGCCATCCATGATAGCCATAACAGTTATCTGCAATAAAAAAAAATTACCAATTGCCACTTATCCATCAACCCGCTAACATTTTTGTGCCTACTCTTTGTGCATGATTTCACAAAGGGAAATAAAGTAGTTTCACAAGGAGGAATCTTTTTGTGTAAAGCAAGAAATCTTGCTCTCATCAGGCTGTCTTCATACACTGAATGAGCTTCTGTAGCCAAAAACAAGACATTTTTTTCCAATAATCTTCCCGTCCCTAGACAACGAAAAGGGTATTTATTCACTGTGAAATAGCCCTACTAGGAAGTGGGGGGAGAGGGCTAGAGAAAGTAAAAGTAATCAATGAGAAAAACAAGTTACTGAACTCTCACAGTTTAGTGATAGTTTAGGCAATGGTTTATGATAAAAGAAGAATCAAAAAGGAGATGAAAAGTAGTGATACAGTTCAGAAAAGAGGATGAAATCAATGACTGAAGTGAATATTGGATCCAAGCCATGACCTGAAAAATGAGTAACGGAAGGTGGGATGGAGGGGAGGCAGTAACTTACTAAAAGCAATGAGTCTTGTGGCATGTTACAGTCTAATGAATATACTATAGCAGAGACATCAATGGAACATAACCTTTCTCACCAAATGCAGATGAAGTAGGCTATAGGCTACAAAAATTCATGTAATGTATGATGCCACAAAGTTCTGCTAATTAGGCTGCAACAGACTAACACAACCACCCTTTAAAAGGAAAAAAAGATCATGAACATCAGGAAATGAACACAGGACTTTACCTTATGAAAATTACTGAAAAAGAGAGATGCAATAACAATCAATCTACCAACTCAACAGCCTTCTGAAGAATGTTAACCTTGCAGGGACTGGGGTGCAGGACCTCCACAAAAGTGGAAAAAAACACAAATAGAGTCAGCCCTCCCCCCAAAAACTGTATTTAAGAAACACACAAAAAGTACTGGCAGGGTGGCTGGCCCAGTCTCACATGCGTGCATTCACTTGTTCACTTGCACAGGGAGGAAAGAGATGGATGAGATAGGAGAGAGGGAAAAGAGAAAGAGGACTCCCATTCCATTCCATCCCCTTCCCGTCCACACAAATGAGTGAACATGCATGCCCTCCCTCCTCTGGTCATATCCCCTTCCCTCCTCCCACATGAATGAGTGAGAGAATGCATGTACATGCCCTCTCCCATCTCATCCCTTTCTCCTTGCCCTGGTAATTCATGAATATCTGCAAACGTGGAGGGCTGATGAATTCAGCTAGTGTAAGGTGAACAAGCCTGTAATGTAATTTTAAAGGACAAAAACAGCAGAAATGAACCCATGAAGTCTATTTCTTGACTTCCTGAAACTAGGACCACATTCTGCTCTCTCAACATAGTAACAAAAGGAAACACTATTTTGGGCAAACATTAAAAACCTGATATAAAATCTGAAGGTTTAAACTTAACTGCACTTTTAAAATATGCATTTATCTTACATTGTGACTGTCAATGCAAAGGAACAATCATAAGCAAAACTGAACCATTCTTTCCAAGAGACCTACCAGTAACAAAGTGATGCTCTTGATAAAAGGCTAATGGGAAATCAAGTCAGTCAGTGTCTCAAAGTCTTTTGAAACAAATTTGCTTCCACTCACAATTATTGTCACATCTGTAATTGTAAAGCTCTGTGTACATAGGTTTAAGTTGGTCCTTGTAGTTAAAAGAGAACCAACATTATGAATTCTAGGTGTAACCTAAAACTTGTACCTTGAAGGAGGAGCTTTCCTATGTGCTGAATAGCTTTGGTGAGTAAGCAACTCTTTAGCAAGGTGTTTCCAAGAAAGCTCCTGTGATCTGCCATAGCGAAGATGTATTTTTAACAGTATCTAACTGGAGGTATACCATCAGATCCTTAGTCTGCATGCTTGCCACCATACACTGGCATGAGGTTTTCATTTGCTCCATTAAATTTTACTGCTTTTGTTTTTCTCTGTGATGTCAACATCACCCTTCCCTCCTAAACCACATGGGAGAAATCATAAGTCTTCACAAAGCCTCAGAAAACACAAATATACAGAACTGGGGATGGATATCAGTCAGGCTTTTGTGAGTGTAGCAGCCTGCCAACAATCTTCCTTACCTTAGAACCTGCCAACATGCCGCTCAACATTTTAGTTCCTTTTCCAACACCAACCACTGTTAAGAAAAGAAATATAACTTCAAAAACTGGGACTCTTGTCTCTATATTCACTACAGCTGTCTGTTATACATCACCTCAGTCAGAAACACTATTCAACACATCTCTGCATCTTCCTGTAATAGCATCAAATGATCAAAAATGAAAAGGTTACTCCAGTGAAAGCGAAAAAGAACCCCGAAGGGCAACATATTGCTGATATTTGTGTAATTATAGATAAAGGTCCTTTTCAGCTTCTTTGAAGCTTTTGCAGTCTGTGCCCATTACCTAATGGGGCCATTCTACTAGCACAAATGATAGTGCACATGTAGTTAGGCCTCACAGGTTTTAGTGAATAGCCATGTTTTTATTTGGCACTTAAATAAATCCAGTGTTGGTAATAGTCAGGTCTCCAAAGGGAGGGCATTCCATAATTGGGGTACCACAGCTGAGAAGGCCCCTTCCACATCTTCACACAATGTATTGAGAAATCTATCTATTCCTCTCTCTCTCTCAGCTTTCCTTCAAGTATTGAGGACCTAAGCCATTTAGGACTTTAAATGATGCTACAAGCACCGTGAATTCTGACTGGAACCCTTCGTCTTACTACACCTCACAAGATGTGCCCTCATCCCAATCTGACAAGTCAGTAGTTAAGCTTCTCTTCTATACAGTCTTCTCTCTTCCATAGTCTTCCTTCTTAGTCTCTCTTCTCAGCATATCAAGAGCTGTGACTGGCTAGCTTTACTCAGGCTTGGAAAGATTCTGTGGTGCTTTTCTTTACACTAACACAATTGATGCAAACAACTTTTTAGATTTACTTTGCTATACAAAACAATGCAGACACTCTTATACTTCATTTTTTTAAAAAAAAATCATTAGGTTTGAACTAAAATAAAAGGTTGCTTCTGATTAAGTTCCTTACATTTGAGAAAAATGAAATCTCTAACCACTGTACAACTTTATAGCTTGCTACTTGTTCTCATAGAGAAGACAGTCTCACTGTTCAAACCAACCAAAATTGGTGACCAGCTAAGATCAAGACAGTTTATCAATTAACCACTATTTCTTGAATTATCTTCTGCAGTGGATACTCATTGATACTTAACATGCAACATTTTGGAAACATCTAAAACTTTCAGGAGCGGCTTAGCGCCTACCCTCTACTTTTTAACTTGAAAGTAATTTGAAAACCAGAGAGAAAAGGTCTCAGTTTGTATCCATGTGAGACTGCACAAAGATCGAGAAGAAAAACAGCTTCTCTTCAGAAAGAAAAAAGCACATAAAAGTGTCAAGTTGCTATACAACTCAATATTACAGGAAATTACATTACATTTCAGGAAATTAGAAAGCACTCTTACAAAACAGCAAGATTTATTCAGAGACATGAATACAATCCACAATACTCAAGTTCGTAAAATTCAGCCAAATCCAAAACAGAGTTCAAAATAATTCAGCTGTTCAATCAAACAAGAGCTTCACATGTCAACATGACCTGACAGCTTGTCGTCTGTCTTCAATTCAATCTATCACACATAGTGTGCAAAACTGAAAGCCCTCTCTCTCTCTCTCTCTCTCTCTTTCCCATCTACCCACAAGACATTATTTTCTCACATTTTGAGATAACAACTGCCATTGCCTCTTTGACCGCTTAATTTTTTACAAAGATACCCAATGCATAGATATAGGTATGCAGCATAAGTAAAAGACCCAACATCATTGGGCCTGTTCCCTTTAATCTGTGGAATTCATAGTTTCCCCAGACAAGCACAGAGCACACCATTAACAATCTCAAAAAAAAAAAAAAGGTCAGGGTAAGTACCATATTTTTATTTCTTTAAAACAAGGGTGGGGAACTATGGGAGGTCATGAGGCTCCATTAGCCCCAGGAGACTTTGGAGGGCTCCACCCACCACCACAAATCCCTCCACAAAAAATTTTTGCAAAATGTTTAAAGACCCCCCCCAGCCCCCTCTATGCCATCTGGGGACATTTTTGCTACTTTTTAAGTGCACCTCAGCCATTTTATGCTCAGGAACGGCCTTGTTTTAACAACAGGAAGTGACTAGAAATAACTTTCTATCTACTTTTGTCTGGATGGGTAAAATTTTGCCTGCCTCTGATTCACAGGAAATTGATTTTGGGCATTATCCAAAAGAAACAAAAGTGTGTCGAACTTTTTTTCTTTTCTTGCCTCCTGTGGTGCTACGACTGCAGAAGTTAATTCCAGATATTAGCCTGTAGCTCATCCACAGCATCTTCTTTGAATGTATGGCAGCTACACAAAATCAGGAAGCATAACTCAATTGTCCTTTCTGTTTTCACATTGCCTAATAATATCCTCCATGGTCCTAAATTTGTCTATTACGCTATAAAGATAACAATGCCTGACTATACAAAGCAAACACAGAATCACAACACTGCAGAGTTGGAAGGAATCTCAAAAATCACCTAGTTCACATATCTACCAATAAGAATATCCATAGCTAAGATCTTCGATGGTCACACAGTTCCTACTTAAAAACTTTTTTTTAAAGAAGTTCATCATCATTCAAGGCAGTCTGCCCGAACACTGAATAGCTCTTACAATAAGAAATTCTTCCCAATGTCGAGTCAAAGTTTCAGCAATTTTATGTCCTATTCTCTGGAGTAGCAGAAAACAAGTTTGCTCCTCCTTCTGTGTTAAAATATTTCAAATAGTTGGTTATCATATCTCGTCAATGGCTAAACGTACACTCAACTTCCTCAACCATTCCTCACAGGACTTTGCTTCCAGGCCCTTCAGCACCCCTGCTGTCCTCCTCTGGACAAATTCTAGCTCTTTATGGTTACTCCATGAAAGTCAGAGGCACTGGAGGCGACTTATAAGCTTGAGAGCCTTACAGAGCTTTAGTTTTACAAACCTCACTTCCACAAGAACCTAATGAGATCTAGTCATGACTTAAAATCATTTGAAATATTTTGCTTTGACACACTCTGAAGATGTGACCCATAAATATGTTATAAAGATTTCCAACATGTTGAAGGGCATCAAGAATAAACATTGAGATCTGAGCACTGTTAAGATTTGGGAGTGGAATAAAAGAGAACAGATTCCAGTGGACAAACACAGCAATTCACTAAATTAAGCTACAACTAAATAAACTTTGTATCTTAATATGTAAGTTACCTAGTACTCCTGCAGCAGTGCTATCCAGAATCCCACCATGTCCAATCTTTAACATTTGACTCCTCTTTCTCCTACTAGGTTTTGGTATACCAGCTTCTGCAAAAATAAGATTCCAATGAATGAGACGGTTCATACATTTGTAGAAATAAACAACACTGTACATAAAGGTATTCAAACTGGAATACACTGAAGTGGCATAACTAAGGCCATTTCTGCACGGGCAAGGGAATCGCCCCGCGCTGCTACTTACTGGACTTTTCGGCTCCCCGGTCGTCGATATGCACTGCTCCGGAGTCCCAAATGGCAGCTTCCAGTTGGTCGAGGGTCTCGACCAGCCGCTGAAGCTCACCAGCCTAAAGCACCCCCCCAGCAGATCGCAGGCTCACATTGGGGCGAGCCTGCGAATCCGCATAAGGGAGCAGGCTCACAGTGGCACGCTTCGTGCTTTTGAAAGACCTGTTTTTAGCTATCTTTCAAAAGCACGCCGAACGACCACTTGCGGTCATTCCGGAGTGGGCTGAGGTGCGGATCTACGTTAAGTAGGTCCAACCGAGTCCGCTCCCAGGTGCAGACCTCCTCCTTGGAGGACGGACTGCACCGTTTTAAAAACCCCATGCAGAAATGACCTAAGTCACTGGTAGTAATTTAATCTCAAGGAGGGTACTGGGTGGCATCTGATAATCATTTTAATACTTGGCAAAGAGGATGCACTATTCCCCACAGCAATGTATAAGGGACATCACATTTACATATTTGTTACAGTAATAAACCATAACTGGCAAGAGTGACAGAGATTTTCCAGCACTGTCAACAGCACACAGCAGCAACTCAATATACTTTCCACCTTTAATCACATATATAATGGCTGAGATCCAGCTGACTACATGCATAACTAAGTCCCTTGTTGGCTATGGAAAGATAAGAGATGGGACGCTATTCCATAGTTAACAGTGGGAAAGTCCTGTTTATACATACTCAGCAACTATAAAGCAATGAGTAGAACAACCCTCTCCAATGTAGTGTGTTCCAGATTTCCAACATTTCCAGAATACACAACCAACACCTATGTTTGCTAACAATTATGGGATTTTTAGTCCTACATGTCTGTCAATCTAGTAGAAGTATTTGTAGATCATATATGCAGACTACACATCTGCAGCTGTAGTCTAACACAGCTGGAAGACATCACAGAATAAAGTATTTTAAGATGGAGATTTGAAATCCAGGACAGAGAAAGCCTTAACCAAGTTCAGAAGAATTCTCTTGGTTTTGCTCTGTGTTTTACTTTTAACTACTCTATGGAATTGTTGAGAGTTCAAACTCTATTCAGAGTGCTTTATAAAAAGCAAGGTATAGCTGAAACAAGTAAAAATGCTAATGAGCAATTATTATTATTACTACCACTACTACTACATTATAGATTTGGGTAAACACATGTATAACATTTTGATTATGGCAAAGGGCCTACAAGTGTGTAAATTTCACTGGATTGTAATCTCCCTCAGAGATGGACAGACTTCAGGCTCATGTGATCTACCTTGTTTTCATAATAAAACACTCAAGTCCATCAGTTAGAACCAGGTACCAATTACTGGGGTAAAGAAAAGTTACCTATTGCATCCCATGAACTACGCACTACATGTACAGCTACAGATCTGTATCAGAATTGCTGGATACTACGACAACACTCAGTGTCCGCAGCAGCTGGAAAAAGTCCTAGTCAAATGCACTCAATTCAAGCTATACTGTACAGGGAAGGAGCACTGAGGCTGGCAGATCACCTGTTACCCTAAGGCTAGCTGTAGCAGCTTTTTCTTTTTAATCCTCAGTTTTACTTCCTATTGTTACAATACTGGGAATCAAAAATGCTTACAGTTCTATTACAAATAACTCAGGACCCATTCACACTACTCAAGTATAGCACCGTATTTCACTGTCACGGCAGAATCCTATGGACTCTTGTGGTTTCCTGGCTGAGAATTCTATATACCTCCCTAATCTGCCAATCCCAGGATTCCATGGGATGTTGCCATGACAGCTGAAGTGGAATCACAGCACTGTCATTTGTGTAGTGTGAATAGCTCCCAGAGATAAATGAGTAGATCCTAATCCACTTGCACACTCTGGTTTCTCTGGATCAAGTAAATTACACTTTTTAAATTACACTTCTCAAATTACTTTTGTTTAGGAACAAAACAAAACTTTACTACTGACAGATATTAGTAAAGACAGAAGTAAAAGACCAAAAAAATATAAAAAGCCCAAGCACTATTACATTTTGTTAAAATATTTCAGTACATTGTTCCTGGGAGACAACTAATTTACGTCTTGCAAGGCAATTCTAAAGCTGTTAGTGTGCTTATGCAGCACTGACAGAAACAAACCATTAACATATTTATATTTTACCCTATCTGAGTAATTTGGTGTATTTAAACTGCCACTTTTTCTTTGACAAGAGCATCAACCACAAAGCTATCAAAGTCAAAAGCCTCTGGAGTTCCAAGTTCAGCCACCCGCCCATGAGGAGCCAAATTAGGCATACTGAAAGGAGGATAAAAGGAGCCGTAATATCAGTCAGCCCAAAAGGAGCAATCAGAATGTTCTTCAAATAGACATGCTGGATGGATGCAAACAACCCATCTCTGAGTAACCGCAATCAGGCAAGCCACTACACCAGATTACTTAATACAAAAGTCAGCTAGGAAATACTCTCCAAGTCAGTGCCCTTGGATTATGTCAAAAAAATAAAGAATGCAGATTTTTATTCTTTGACCTGTTTATGTTGGAGAAGGATGGCCACATGTCATGAGAGGAAATTAAGGCCATTTCCACACTAACACTATTAAAGTGCTATTATTCCACTTTCAACATCCTATGCAATCCTGGAGTCTGCAGTTTAGGGAGGGCCATTTAGAATTCCCAGCCAGAGAGCTCTTTGGCCTCAGTAAACTACAGAATTCTGTAGGATGTTGAAAGTGGAATAATAGCACCATAATAGCGTAAAGTAGAAACAGCTTCAGCCTTCCACATAGTTATTGAAGATACAGGAGCTCTATGCTCTTTTCAGATGTCGATCCCAGACAGACTAGGGAACATTTCTGGCTGCCCAGATATTTTGGACTTCAACTCGCAGGGGGCCCAGCTAGGACAAGCCTATGGCAGAACTCAGAACACGGTATCGCCAGTCCCACTACTCCTCACTGCTGGCTACACGGGCTTCTGAGTACTGAGGTTCAACACCATTCAGAACGCACACTGCCTGATCCCCAAGGTAAGGAGTTGTGGGACTTGTGGTCTTACACCCTTGGAATATCAGACGTTTTCTCAGCCAGAAGTAGTTATGGGAGGGGGTAAAATGAGGGAATCCCTCCAATAAGAATTCTACTCCCCCCAATTAAATTTTCCTTCAGTCCCCAAATTTCCAGGATAGCAGTATCTGAAAACGTCAGTCGAGCATCTGCAAACACAGCTTAGCTTCCAAAGAAACCAAGGGAAAGTGAGCACCGCAAAACAGCAGAGTTGTAGATCTGAACAGCTTTCAACGTCTCACACTTTGCAATGCGAGGAACTGGGGGACTGAAGGAAAAATTCACTGGGAAGGTAAAGCTTTCCTTGTCCCCCCTCCCCGTAGCTACACTCCTATCCCCAACCCGACACAATTAAAAATGTAGCATTCGGAATTTCAAGTACACATTATTCTTCCCCACTCGCTCACCCTGCCCTCTTCCTACTATCAGAGTTCTTAGGCCATTTCCGCACTAGGCTGTTACAGTGCTATTATCCCGCTTTCAAGATCCTATGGAATCCTGGGGTTTGCAGTTTAGGGGCGGAAACGTCGAAAGCGGAATAACAGCACTGTAACAGCCTAGTTACTTTGAGGCCCCTCCCTAAACTGCAAACCCCAGGACTCCATAGGATGCTGAAAGCGGAATAATAGCGCTCTAACAGCCTACTGCGGAAATGGCCCTTACTCTCTGCCAAATCTCTCACGCAGTACCTGCCAACAGCTTCTCCCTAAGCCGGTTCAGCACAGCAGCTGAAGTGGGCCCTTTGGGTTTATAAACAGCGAAGAGCCCATTGAAAGACAGGAGCTTCGCCGCCAGCGTTTTGCCCGTGACGGTATCCAGCAACGCGCCTTGCACCGGCCCGGCCATGAGGAGAAGCACCAGCGCCGTGCCCCCCGCTCAGGGGAAGCGACGCTCTCCGCCCACGTGGTCCCACCGAAGCGGCGGCATCCCCACGGCCGGGCAAGAACCGGGCCGAAAGCGCCGCCTTCCCCGCCCCGCCAAGACGGAACAGCGCTGTGGGAGACGCCCGGATGTAAGGGCTTGTGGGAGTTGTAGTCTAGACGCCCTCATAGATACTCCCTGCCTTTTCCTGAGTGCTGCAATTCGGCAGAACGTTTCCATTTCAGCTACCCGGCTTTCTTTGGCTTTAGAGATAACTATTCAGGTTTCTGCAGTGTCTTTATTGGAAGTCATTCCTGGCGAGATTTTTGGGTTCTGCAGACCGGATGGTACAACATTTAGCGCATGGCGGAAGAAAAAAGAAAACCGTAAATGCGGCCGGTTGTTGTGACCGCTGTCTCTGGAAGCGGAATCATTTCCAAGATGTATGTAGAGTGACGGGGGCGGGTGGTTGCGGTAGGCAACAGGATGCCCTCCAGATGTTTTGAGCTACAACTCCACTACGCCATCGCCGGCACGAGCAAAAATCAGCAATCCTGGGAGCTGTAGTCGAAAGCCCGAAGAGCACACCGATGGCCATTTCCGCACTATACTGTTATAGTGCTATTATTCCACTTTCAACACCCTGTGGAATTCTGGCGTTTGTCGTTTACTGAAGCCAAAGAACTCTCTGGCTGAGAAGTCTAAATGCCCCTCCCTAAACTGCAAACCCCAGGATCCCGTAAGAGGTTGAAAGTGGAATAATAGCACTATAACAGTGTAGTGTGGAAATGGCCTATGTGCATAAGAGAAAAGGATGGAAATGACGTCGTAATTTCAGTTTAATGAATTTCACTGCCACCGAGAGGTACAAAATAGACACAAGAACAAGCATGAGACACTGCATACCTTTTAAAACCAGTCTTGAACTGTCATTAACTGGTATAAGGGAGAGGATATTGAAAACAGTGGCTGTAGCTACCTGGGCAGTCCTAGGGATGGGGGGGGCAAGGGGAGCAGTTCGCCCCGGGTGGGCAATGTTTTTCAGGCGTCCCAGGCCACAGCCAGGCCCCCCCACACAGTAGCCATGCCCCTCATGCCATAGCCCACCCCAGCCCCCCAAGCTCTGCCACTGCACCCTGGGCTGTGAAAAATAGAATAAGAGAATCACAGAGTTGGAAGAGACCCCAGGGGCCATCCAGTCCAACCCCCTGCCATGTAGGAACCCACATCAAAGCACTCCTGACGGATGGCCATCCAGCCTCTGCTTAAAAACCTCCAAAGGAGACTCCACCACACTCCCAGGAGGAAGTTCTTTCTGAGGTTTAAGTAGAATCTCTTTTCCTGCAGTTTGAATCCATTGCTCCTGGTTCTAGTCTCTGGAGTAGCGGAAAACAAGCCCGCTCCTTCCTCGACATGACATCCTTTCAAATATTTAAACATGGCTATCATGTCCCCTCTTAACCTTCTCTTCTGCAGACTAAACATACCCAGCTCCCTATGTTCGTCATAGGGTGTGGCTTCCAGACCCTTCACCATTTTGGGGAAATATGTAACTTATAGAGACAAAATCCAGTTTTATCCAAAAAGATACCCTACTTGTTGCAGCAAAACCTATGGCTATATGGTGCCATAAAGAAAGACATTTGATTTATTTATTTCATTTGTGTATACGTTATTTGTTTGTGATGGACTACGGCTCTAAGCACATTTGAATCAGAATTCACTTCCCTAGATATACTATCAGATGAAAATGATACACCACAAAAGCTTAGGTTAGGGGTGGGAAATCTTTGACTGTCCAGATGTTGGTCTCCAGTTCTCCTCAATCCTAGCCAATGCGTTCTACACTGAGGCATGATGGGAGTTGTAATGGAGTGACATCTGGAGGGCCAAAAGTTCCCCACTATACAAAATATATGCATAATAATATACTCATAATGGATTTATTCATTTAACACCTGTATTATAGATAAATGCCTGAGCCTTTTGCAGTTCACTCCAGATCCCAATTAGTTTCCATGTTACACTTAATATACAGCTAGGGGTGGAAGATTGCGCTTCCTTTAATATATATAGATCTATCCTCCAAGGGCTGCTGGAGGAATGACAATGGAGACTGGTTCCCTTTGAGATAAAACTTCCACCTACTGTAATTCTGCATCATCTAGGCAACTTACGTTGCTGAATATTACATTTGTGTGCCATATTCACACATAAGTTTCACTTCCTTGTTGCCCTAGACCTTTGCTCAGTTCATGCTCATCACCTGGCAGAAATAGAAGCATTTTTTTCTAGGCAATACATCACTCTCAGCAAAGAGGTGTCACTGCTTTCTAATAAATTGTCTGAGAAAGCTGGTGCTTCTCGTCTTCTCTTACTCATCAGTTGAACAGTCATTGCACTTTCACTGCATGACTTAAAGAATTATATGACACTGACCAGTTGTTTAGTCCATTAATCTTAACTGCTTGTGTGGAGTCCTATAAAGAATTCCTAGTGCAGGCTTCTCCCCATCCTACTTCTAGTCATTAATTTCCTTGAATGGCTAAGAAAAATGGATCACTCAAGGTCCTAGAGTACATTCATGTGTCAGATATACCCCATGGATTTGATAATTTGGTAATCATAATAGAGTAAATGTGGTATCTGTACAGCATGACAACTGCTACAAATGATATTGTCAGTTATTTAAGACTTGGCTCCTGAAAACGTCCTGCTTTAGATTAATTCAGGATCTTATTTTGGTGCTGACAGTTGCATTCTTAATGTAAAGATACGGTATTCTGCTTTGCTAAAGCAAGTTAGCATTCAAAGGTTCTGGTTTCTTCCATGGCATTAAAATGTGATGAAGCTTTGATTTGTAAATTAGTTCAACTTGGTGGGCCCAACGAAAATATAAGAGACAAAGCCTATTGTAGGGGTTTGAGTGTCCGAGCCAAAACTAGATTGTTCAGGTTCCCCATTCAGTCACAAAATTCATTAGCTGACTCTGGGCCAATCATGATCAGTGGTGGAGCTTGGAGTGTGGGGAGGAGGGCCGGGCGGGGGCATGGCCACAGTGTGTGGGGGCGTGGCCACTGTGCTTGGGGGCGTGGCCAGGGCATGCAGGGCCATGGCTACAGGCTGGGACACCTCAAAAACATTGCCGCCCGGGGCGAACCACCTCCTCGCCCCCTCATCCCTACGCAACTGGTCATGATCTCTGCAGCCACTCTGCCTCACTGGGTTGTTATCAGGACAAAATGGGAATGAGTCATGTATGTTGCCTTGAGCTTTGCAGAGGCAAAACAGAATATAAATTTATTCAAATGCAAATATTTAATTCTTGGCTACTTAACTTGACACTTTTCTTTTACTCAGTGCAGCAAAAGATAAAGTAACGTCCAATTCACAGAAACTCATTTGCCCCTGACATTTCTGTAATTGTGCAGCCTGCATAAAATAGTACTAAACTTGCGAAATTAAGCTGGAATAGGTATAAAGACTAAGAAATAATTACTAAACGGCCCAAACTGCTCATTTGTATGCAAAATGCACTTTTAATTTGTGTACGTGTGTGTGTACTTGTTTGTCATTACAATTCTTTTAATCATCTTTTAATAATTTAATTCCAGAAGCTCCAAGGAGGTAGAAGCAGCCTTTCAATAAATTTCTGATTAATTATATGGCCTACTTACACCAGAGATTTAGCTGTCTATTTCATTGGAGAAAATACTATCTCAATTAAAAGACCAACTTTTATTGTCCTCAGAGTTGATACTAAGAAGCATCATTTCTATGTGCTGGCTCCTGAGAAAGATATAAATCAGATGCCCAAGTTTTTCTCACACATAATCTTTCCTGCAAGGAACTCTGCACATGTTCTAAAAGCAAAAATTCTGCTCAAGCAGACCACCACCACCCTGCAAAACCCAGCTAGCTAAGATTAACTTTATTTTATTTGTATGTTGGTTTGGGTGTGATTATTACCTCTCTTTTTCTCCCTTTCTTTGAAATAAATTCATTTTTATATGGGTTTTAACTTTCTTTCCATGCAGAACTATTCACTAAACATTTTTCAATGTAATAGAACTGCATAGTTATTAAGTTCCTAATGCACTCTTAATATATTATACAAGGTTTTGCTAAGTTCTTTATCTTCTGAGCTATGAGAAAGTAACCAAAGCTTCTTCTTGTTTTTTATATTTCTAAAGCAGGGGGTCCTTGTCTGTAGTGTACTGGCCCACACATACCCAGATTTGATATGGTTTAATTGATGAAATATAACTTAATTGGCAAAACATATTAATTGGCATTAATATTAAATGGAGCTTGATGTCGCTGTAAGGCCAGGCTGGGCAGAGGAAAAATATTGGCTGAACACATGTGCTGCAGAGTAGATCAGCAATTCCCTCTAGGCATAGCCTAGGCCATTGTCAGGACAATCATCAGGTAACTCTGGACATAACAGGCTTAAACCAAACTGCAACATCTCTGCCTTCAAACAATGGCAACAGGAAGTTCTCACCAAACCACTGATTGTTTCAGTCCTCCTTCCTAGCACCTGGACATTTCCCCACATTATCCCCTCACCTGTTCACTATTACAAAGCTATTATGATAACCATTAATCCCTTGTCACCTAACAGTAAGATCATCAGTGCAGTCCTCATTGTCTATTGTGCAATGTTCATTGTTTGCTCCTGGCAGATTTTGGGTATAAAAATCCTTCATTTCAACCAATTAGTTGCAGTACTTCGAATGCCGAACACCACTATGTCACTCTGAATTCCAATCTGTACTGCCCTTAGGCACAAGTCTAACCCACTTCACTATTTTTTCACTGCACTTCTGGATTGGTAATCATCACCCAAAAAACTGAGCTTTGCTATCCCTAACGTTCCTCAAGGGGTCCCCTATCTTTTGGGGTAACAGTAGGGTTTAAAAAGTCCCAAAGCGGGGGGGGGGGATCATCCCATTCTCTATATGTTGTTGGACTGCAACTGTCAGCATTCTTCATTAGTTGCTCTGCTGGTTAGGGCTGCTAGGAGCTAAAGTTCAACAACATACAGAAGGAGTGCTACGCCATTTCTGGCCAAGAGTATCCAGGCTAATATTAGATCAGGGGAGGCAGTATTTTAAAAGTCTTGCAGGGGAAATGCCTATAAAAAAAGAGGGTCCATCAGAAGGGACTGTTTCTCTACTGATCTGTTGCTCAAGCAATACCAGCTTGAGAACTGTATTTTTAACCTCTGTAAATGTTTTCAGTGATTGTGTAATAGTTGGTATTTCAATGTGGTTTTAATGTTGTTGTTTTTAATGTGGTACACCACTTTGATATATCATTACATATGTCAAGGAATTTGTTTGCTGTTAACTGCCATCAAGTCAACTTCAACTTATGACAATCCTATGTGTGAGAGGCCTCTGAGTAGCCAAGTAACCCTATATTCAACAGCCCTGCTCAGGTCTTGTGGTCTTGATCAAGGAATCTATAGCTTCCTTGATCAAGGTTATCCATCTGTAATGTGGTCTTCTTCTTTTCCTACCTCCTTTTTTATCTTACCAAGCATTATTGTCTTTTCTAATGACTCAGGTCTTCTCATTATACGTTAAAAGTACAACAATCTCAATTTGGTCATCTTGGCTTCTAGAGGGAGTTCAGGCCTGATTTGGTCTAGGATTCATTCATTTATCTTTTTTTAGCAGTCCATAGTATCCACAGAACTCCTCTCCAACATCACATTTCAAAGGAATTAATTTTCTTCCTATTAACTTTCTTCATTGTCCAGCTTTCACAACCGTACAAGAAACTGGAAATGCAGTGCAATCAACAATTCTACTTTCAGTATTCAGTTATATATCTTTACACTTCAGGATCTTGTCTAGTTCCTTCACAGATGCCCTTACAAGTCCTAGCCTTCTTCTGATTTGTTGACTGCAGTCTCTATTCTGATTAATGACTGAGCCAAGGTGTGGAAGATCTTGAACTATCTGTGGCTGTTACTTTTGTTTTCTTAATATTCAACTGTAAACCTGCCTGTGTACTTTTTCCCTTGACTTTCTTCAGTAATCATTCCAAATCACTGCTGTTTTCTGCTGGTAATATGGTGTTCCTTCCTCTGAGTCTACACCTGCTGTACATATGAAATATTCAGTGTACAAGTTAGACAGATAGGGTGATAAAAATGCAGCCTTGCCTGAGCTCCTTGCCAATTGGAGACTGTTCCATTTCTCCGTATTCTGTACACATAGTAGCCTCTTGAGTTGTCTGAGTACAGATTATGCATTAGGATAATCAAGTGTTGTGGCATACCTATTTCTTTAAGAGCAATCCGTGGGAAAGGATATAGTATTATATCAGCTCCACAATCAGCCACAACTGGACCATCAATGATTCAGATTTTTGTTCAAGAAACTAGGAATCAGTCAGGTATTGTTGGATAGGACAGCATGTTCTGAGCAGTATCATTTTTTGTAATTGATGTTGTATTGTGTTATGTGCCTTCAAATCTCTTCCAACTTGTGGTGAGCCTAAGGCAAACCTATCACAGGGTTTTTGTGGCAAGATTTGTTCAGAGAGGGTTTTTCCATGTCTTCCTCTGGGGCTGAGAGAGTGTGACATGTCCAAGGTCATCCAGTAAGTTTCCATGGCTGAGTGGGGGTTCAAACCCTGATCTCCAGAGTCCTAGTGCAGTGTTCAATCCACTGCACCATGCTGGCTCTCGTTCCGTAAATGATACTGCTTGGAATATGCTTACTCCTCTTCTGCTTTTTTCACCCACTGTTACTCCCTGGCAACTGCCATTCAGGCCTAATATCTTTGAACTTAAAGGCTGCAAAGAACTTCTATAGCTAGAAGGCATTGATCCACCTAGCTTCCTTTTCTGAGCTAGCCTGACTGACAGGTGGAGATATGGGGACAGATGAGAAAACACTATAATGGTTGCAAGGGAAATATCCATGAGCCGAACCTGCCATTACACTACTGTTTGAAAAATGGCAGTATATGAAATTGTGCCACACCCCTAAAAGTCATTTAAAACATTAATTTTTATCCATTCACTATACGGATGGTAAAATAAAATTTGATATTACAGACTTTTCTTCTGCACAGAAGGAAACCTCATTAAATTTTAAAAATGCTGACATTATTTATAGTCCATAGCTCTACTCAAGATGCCTGTAGCAGTGAATAGAGCGTATTATTTGTTTTTACAGGTCTTTTTCTGTTTGTTTTCTGTGACTGGAATTTGGGCTTCTCTAAAGCATTTCTAATGGGGCACAGCTGCAAAGGGAAATTATTTTGAATTGCAGTTTATTTACTGAAGACATGTTAATGCAAATCTGTGAGTGTGCATTAATGTTAAGTGACTCATTTCTATAGATTCCGCTGCTATTTTCCATTCCATACAGATGAATAATTGCAGGAGGAGAATTATATCCCCTAGGGCAGCCCTATCAGTATCACAAGATATTTTAAGGATTAGTTCCATTTTACGTATTAGAGAAAGAACTTGAGATTGATTCATTCGTGCCCACTGAGTTTTTGGGTCCATCATTAGTCCTCGGTTCCTACAGTTTTTTGGCTAGATCAGGAGTGGGCAAATTTGACTGGTCTGGAAGCTATCTTTACCCTCTTCATGGGCTGCACCCACACTGCTGACAAAAACCATTTTCAGTGTGAAAATGGGCAGTCATGCCCTTTGTATCCTTTTTTAAAGGCCTGAAAATTCCTGCTTTTAAGAAAGGTTGTTTGGGTGACCTTTGATCCATCACTTTTTCAGCCCGAGTTTGTGTGAAGATAACATGGGGAAAAGGAGAAATTTGGGGCCTTGAAAGGCATTTGAATGGCCAATTGTGGCTCTCAGAGCCTTCTGTGGGCCACTTTTGTGCCAGTGATACTCAGGGCCACCTTGTCCATTAGCCACTTTAGGCACAATGCCTAGGGCCTATAAAAAATTTAAGACCTACAAAAACACAATTAAAATTTTTTTCACAGGAATTGGGAAGGAAAACAAAATTTCAAAATAGAGATATTTTATATTTTATCCCAAGTGGTATGTCAAGGTGAGTGGGAAGTCAGAGTGCCTAGGGCTTATGAAAACCTTAATGCAATCCTGATGATTATGGTCAAGAAGCCCATGCCTGGAGAGGCCATGGACTTCACTTTGCACACCCCTGATTAAATCTTATGTGCCTTGATACCCAACAGCAACACACAGGGGCCTGGTGCCATGCCAGTGAAATGTGAACAGCCTTCGTGACAGCACACTAGAAGCTTCTTGGCACTGCCGCTCCTGCATGTCTCCATAGTTCCTGCACAGTATATTTCATCTGAACAAGGATACCAGAGACAGGAGGAAAGACGTCCTGTTAGTCATTCATTGTTCCCCAAGCCAGGGAACAGGGAAGAATTTGTATTCAGTTTCTGCTGTTATAACACCTTTTCAAAGTGTTTTGTATCTTGTGTGCATTTAATTACTGAAATTTGTATCCTACTTTTCCTCCAATTTCCTCAGGGTGATGAGCAAATGTACGACTCTACATTATCCTCACAGCAAGCTTATGAAGTAAGTCTGAGCAAGAGGCTTTTCTCCCACTGCTCTCTCTCCCATCCTTTCATGACTTTCTATGAGTGATGAAGAAACTCTAGAGACCTGCTACCAGGGGTACCAGGGGCAGGCTCCTCCTGGATGAATCTGCAGTGTTCCTGTTAGCTAGAAAGGCAGACATGTGAACAAAAAGATTGCAGGGAGAGCAAGGTGGCTGTTGGTGCAGTGGATGGGGCAGAAATGAGGGAGAGCCTCCTTAGCTAGAGGTGAGAGGACTTTCCTGACTTGTTCCAATGGTCAAAAATACAAAAACGTGTAACACAGACCGTGGCCGCCCTTCCAGATTTCCAGGATTCCAAAGTTCATAGAACAGATCGCAAGGCCTTAGTGTTTTGCTCTTAGATTTAATAAATCCCTATAAGGTGTTCACCTAAGGTTGATCAGCTACAGTGCTTCTTCCTCAAATTAACTCAACATTCAAGGATTGCAATTTTCATTCTCTCTATTGTCAGCCCTTTGGGATCAGCACTGGTAGAGCAGACAGCTTTAATCTGCTGGTACTGGATCCGTATTGCCAGCTTAGGTTCTGCCAGGTCAGAGAAAGGTGAGATAAAAGCATGGCTGTTATACATCCTGGATGTTGCAGACATTCTTCATCCTGGATGTTGAAGACATTTCATGCTTTTAATGTTGATTTGGGATTATGCAGGGTTTTTTTTAAAATAGAAACAGCAAGAGTATTTAAAGAAGAAAAGACTGGTGTGGAGCCACATATGTTTTTTTTATACCAAAATATCATTATATCTTCAGTGACATGTGCCCAAGCACAGCATGGTAGCAGAAGAATTAGGGACAGGAGAAGTTAGCAAAATATATTTTCCAGTGTTCAAATGTATTCTTAAAAGAGCTGTATAGGATTTTGTTTCACTCTAAAAAGTTTTTTCCAATTACACTTGTTTGGGAGCAAAATTAATTCTTGTAACAACACAATCCTATGTATATCAGCTCTGAAGTACCTCCCATTATTTTCTAATTGTACTGCTACTTCAGACTGAAATCTTGCACCCATCTACTGGGAGTAAGTCCCACTAAGGCCAAAGATGTTTACTTCTGAGTAAACGTATAGGATTGAGTTGTAAATGTATTGCATTAATAAATATGAGGCTCACAATAGAGAAAATGGGCAACGTATGACTTGTTTATTGGCAACATTTCTAGACCACTGTTTTCTCATAGAGCAGATGCCAAAGCTGGCTGACAAATATAAAGATGAAGCATTTTTAAAAATAATCATAGAATTAAATTTAAAATCCCACAATAAAGGCAATCATACAAAAGCCAAAATCCTGCATGGATATGAAGCATAAAGTACTATACCCTGTCTCTCTCCACCCCATGCAAGACTCATCAATCTGCTGACATAGCCATTTCATAGCCAGTAGAGAGCAGAGAGCAATGGAAGGAGTACACTAAAAGCATTCTTTGGGACTTCCTCTGGAGATCCTAGAAGATAGTGTTGGTGATGCATATCTAAGCCATGAGGACATAATCAGATGTTCCTCTACTGCCACCTGCTCTTCATTGACCACTAAATGGTAAAGTCATTGGCGAGCACAAAATACTGTTGAATTTTGGTGAGGTATAGGTCATTGTTCAAGGAAGGTTGAATTTCTCCTTCTGCAATGACTCCTCCCACCAAAAAAAAAAAAAAAGACATATCAACATTACAACAGTGTATTTCACTAATAGAATGCCAACCAAAGTCAGCGAAATACAAAAGATGACATTATACATAATCCTTCATAGCAGCAAAAAAAGAATATGTTGTTGTTTTTCTTCCTTTTAAAGATCACTAAATGTAAGCTTAGATTTAAAAGGAAGCCGGTTGGGTTACTTGTTTTCCCTGGCACAAAGGATTCCATATTTGCTAATCACACAATGCTTCTTTTGGGACAACTAACACTTCACAGAAAGAGAAAATAAAAGCTTCTGAATTCTCCAGAACTTTTGTCAGCTTGGACAATAAAGAAAATATAGGTAAGGAAAGAAAAGGTAGCTCGATGCTTTAACCACAAAGCCTGCATTTGATCACAGTCTTAAGATGAAGTATACAGGATAAGTGGTTTAACAGTCTATACCCAGTGGATCAGGATCAACAAGCTGCTAGACAGGTTGGTTTCAAGTTGTATCCAGAATGATTAAAACACACAGTGGCTTATCCTCTACTTTTGAACTTTAAAAAATGTTTAAGGAGGACGCCTTGGGGAAAGGGAGGAAGTTGTTCTTTAAGTACCACTTTAAAAAAAAACTGATGTTTTTGGTAGTGTCTTTATGCTGTTATTAATTTTATTGGCAAAAATCCTGTTGGGGGCATTATGTCAGCATAAAAATGATTGTGGAACAGGTTGAGTTTTCTCAGAGGCTGCATAATTTCAGTCCTAGTACTGCCAATTATTCCATAACTGCACATACATAATGACTTGGTGGGTGTGGAGCTGTTTGGTCTTTGCGCAATGGATGAACTCATGTCTTTGGTAGCTGTCTCACAATCAGTTATGGAGCAGTGGGATCTAGCATCGCTATGCTGGGAAATGTGTGTGTGTGTGTGTGTGTGTGTGTGTGTGTGTAAAATTTTGCTCTTTGTATTTATGATTAGTTTGCTGTTAGTTGCCCTGAGAACTATGTAAATATCAGAAAAGAAGAATGTTTAAGCTGTTGTTTTTTTAAAAAAATAAATGCATACAATAAATTATGGCAAGTCATGCATATTGTGGCAGTGCGTGATGGGAAATGTTGGCATATACTGTGCCTTTCCACAACCGGGGCTTATAGTTCCAATCAGTGTGGAGATGCTACAAGGGAAGAATGGTATGAAAACGCTCCCCACTCACCAAGGCCATTTCCACACAACACTGTTATAGCGCTATCATTCCACTTTCAACATCCTATGGAATCCTGGGGTTTGCAGTTTAGGGTGGGGCCTGAAAGGCCCCGCCCTAAACTGCAAACCCCAGGATTCCATAGGATGTTGAAAGTGGAATGATAGCGCTATAACAGTCTCGTGCGGAAATGGCCTATGACATGTTATCCTAATCTTAGATGTGCTGGGAAAGAGGCAGCATGGCATAGTGGTTTGAGCATTGCTCTACAACCTTGAAGACCAGGCTTTGATTCCTTGCTCAGTCAAGGAAATCCACTGGGTGACCTTGGACACGTCACACACACACTCAGCCCCAGAAAACCCTGTGATAGAGTTACTTTAGGAACACCGTAAGTTGGAGACAACTTGAAAGCACACGGCGACAAACAAGAACAACATACTGGGAGTGGTTGTAGTTACACAATGATAAAAGGTATTCTACATGTTTTCTTTAACAAACCCCTTTTTGATTACTACTTTTCCAGTGGTGTAAGGTAGGATTGGGTTTCTGGATCAAAAATCAATGACAACAGAGAATGGAAGGTGATGCAAGCAGTAGTGAACAAAGTCCAGTGTCAGCATCCAGGACTGAAAGGACCTGCCAAGGCTCAATCAGGATTCTTTCTTACTATTATTTTATCATGAGAGGTAGCCAGTCAAATACGTACATGGCTACAGATGCAATTTAAAAAAAAAATTCGTATTATCCCTTTGCCCAGCAAAATGGTAAAGAAACACAACCTTATAGTTCATAAGCAAATTTCAAAAACAAGTTTGAATAATGTCAGTAAAATAATGTCTTAAAAAAAGGGCAAGCATTCAAGTCCTCCAGGATTCCTCATTAGGCTGGACATGAGGGGAAATAAGCAGCAACAGAATAAACATGAAGACGGAGAAACAAATTCCACTTCATTTGTGCAGTCCAGGAGTAGAAATTCTGTGGTTCTTCAGATGTTAAACTGCAACTCTCAGCAACCCTGGCTGGCATAGGCAGTGGTGATGAATGTTGGGAGTTGCCAGGGCCCTGCTATAGCCCTGCTATAGCCAATAGGTTACTCTGCTTCTGAAGTACATCTATTATTCCTAAATCCAGCGCACCATGTTTTGCCTCTTTTAGGGCTCCTTTGTGAAACATGAGTGAGAAAGTCCCTGCGCAGCCATAGAATTTCTCTGATTAGGTCATTCATGTTTAATACGCTTCCTGATTTCAGTTCCTCCCAACACCAGTGTATTGGATAGAGCTGCATTTTATAGTCAGAATATTGTTCCACTTAGATCTAAATGTGTAATGGCTATGGCAGATGGTAGCTTGGCACTAGATTTTTCTAAAACCTTCTGAGCATAATTGTGCATATTGTTACCATTTCTGCTTAGAAATTAAAGCATAAACTATTTTGCTTGATTAAAGAAATATCCAGCTTTGTCTTCCCAGTTAAAGAGGAAGTGATCTCATGTGTGGCCACCACAGAGTTGACACCAACATGGGTTGTGTGTTATATTTCCTTCTGTTATGGGATCATGCTGTACTGCTCAAGCCCAGAGATGTAAGATCAGAAAATGTAAGATTTTCTCAAGATCTTCATCAGTTTTCATCAATGACTTGGATGAATTTTCATCAATGACTTGGATGAAGGCATAGAGGGCATGCTGATCAAATTTGCAGATGACACCAAATTGGGTGGGGTTGCTAATACACCAGAGGACAGGATCAAAATTCAAAATGACCTTGACAGATTGGAGAGCTGGGCCAAAGCTAACAAAATGAATTTCAACAGAGAGAAATGTAAGGTCCTGCACTTAGGCAGAAAAATAGAATGCACAAATATAGGATGGGGGATGCGTGGCTGGATAACAGTACATGTGAAAAGATCTAGGAGTTTTGGTAGAGCACAAGCTGAACATGAGTCAGCAGTGCGATGCGGCAGCCAAGAAAGCCAACACGATTCTTGGTTGCATCAATAGGAGTATGGTGTCTAGATTGAGGGAGGTAATGGTATCACTCTATTCTGCATTGGTCAGACCTCATTTGGAATACTGTGTCCAGTTCTGAGCACCCCAATTCAAGAAGGATATCGACAAGCTGGAATGTGTCCAGAGAAGGGTGACCAAAATGGTGAAGGGCCTGGAAGCCATGCCCTATGAAGAACGGCTTAGGGAGCTGGGTATGTTTAGTCTGCAGAAGAGAAGGTTACGAGGGGACATGATAACCATGTTTAAATATTTGAAGGGATGTCATGTTGAGGAGCGAGCGGGCTTGTTTTCTGCTGCTCCAGAGACTAGGACAAGGAGCAATGGATTCAAGCTGCAGGAAAGGAGATTCCACTTGAACTTCAGGAAGAACTTCCTGATGGTCAGAGCTGTCTGGCAGTGGAATATGCTGCCTTGGAGTGTGGTGGAGTCTCCTTCTTTGGAGGTTTTTAAGCAGAGGCTGGGTGGCCATCTGTTGTGGGTTCCTGCATAGCAGGGGGTTGGACGGGATAGCCCCTGTGGTCTCTTCCAACTCTACGATTCTATGATTCTAAAAAGAAAGCATTCACATCTGCTGCAAATGTCAAAATGAACTTTGAAGGAAAAATTGAGTAAGCCTGGTTAAAGCCAACCAATCACAGCTCAGGGAGTGCTATGAAGGGGAGTTGATGGGAGAAAGGCTATAATCTGGAGTCTTGTCTGTTAAAGAAAGGCAGGATGAAATAGAGTTGTGTGTGTGTGCCTTCAAGTCACCTGTCAACACGAGTCGACCCCACAAACTTCACAGGCTTTTCATAGGCAAGGAAGACTCAGAGGTGGTTTTTATCGGTTCCTTCCTCTGAATGTAGCCTACAGTAGATGGTATTCATTGGCTGTCTCCCATCTGAGTACTCACCAGAGCTGACTGTGCTTAGTTTCCAAGTGTTTTTAGGGTATTTAGGCCCTCTGCCAGCAAAATAATGTTAGGGAGTAAAAAATAGAGAAAATGCTTGGGTTTTGGGGAGCATGTGGAGACAGTAGAAGGGAAAGTGTTACTTGGCTTGGGTTATTGTGTACTGTGTGTATGGAACTGGCATGAGGCTAGATGTTTATTTTATTTGGTATTATTAGATTTTTACTGCCCCTGTTTTCTACATCGCTTGTCTGGATGTTTTGTTTTAACAACTGCTCACACTTTGCAACATCAAAACCATTGATCAGCGCAGCCACTTGTCCAGTATAGCAGTCACCTGGAGATCCAAATATAACATCCAGGGAGGGACCTTGAGGGTTGAAGGACAAGGTGAGTAATAGAAGCTCGTGAGTGGGAACTGTGGGGCCAGGCTGAATATAGCATCCATCACAGGAACTAAGCAGAGAGATAGCCAATTCCATTGGTTTCATACGAATTGGTTGAAAAACTAATCACAACCGTAGTGTGAAATCCTTATCCTTGGAAATGTATCCTATTTACCTCGATAGGACTTAAGCTGAATCATGTGCACCTAAGACTGCAGAGAGTTCTATGCACGCTTACTTGGGAATCAGTCCAATCGATCTTGCCCTCAGCTGTTAATACCTTGTCCATGTCAAATAACTAGCAACTAAACCAACAGATTATTTGAAGGAGAAGATCAAACCTCTCCTCCGTCTACCAAACAACTGATGCGTACTTTTACTAGTTTTCTGAATGAGACTGGTGCTACACATGTTTAATTCTAGCAGCCAGAGAAAGCATGGTCTGAGGACACAAATCCACATTAGGCTAGGGATATACATTAGGAAGTTGCTTCTGTCCATGTATTCCTTAGCTGGATAAAGACACCGGGTTTAACAGAATTTCTTCCAAGTGTTTTTGCACAGATGATCTGAAGTCACTTCAGCTGTGGCATTCCAGCACTGCCTTGTAGTACTGATTTGTTATTGTTCAAAAGCAGAGGCAGAGCCATACGTTTCCTACTTACCGAACAAAGTTCAGTTTGGTACCTGCTGCTCTTAATGCATACCACCACAAGGTTCCATCTCATGGCCTTTAGGGATGCCAAAAAACTCAAAATGTCACATAAGCTAATCCTCATTCCAATAGTTGTCATGATGCCATCTCTGGGGCTTTACAGGTCACCGTTTCTTCCTTTCTGTGGTCACTTGAACCAATGACCAGTGAAATAAACTAATATCTCTTGGGATGCACTGTCCCAACTCAGAAAGGAACACATTATAATACAAGGTAGACATTTCTGTCTGGATCAACACATTAAGCAATGAGCTCCAATAAAGGAGTGCTTGTTTACAAAACTTTTTGTGCAAGTTAGAATGTAGTTGTGCAGACTGTTCCAAGATAACAGTATAAAAAACTAGAAGAGATATCTTCAAGTTGGAGCTTGATCTTTGTTACTAACCTACCTCACAAGTCTGCTGCGAGCACAAAATAGAAATGAGAGGAATTGTGTATGTTGCTTGTGTTTATTAGAGAAAAGGGAGGCTGTTATGTGACAAATAAATAAAACAAAAGTATCATCTTGTTTCTCAGCTATACGAGAAAGTAACATAGTTTATGGTATATTTCAATTGTTTTAAGCATTTTAATATGATTGATTGTAATGGGTTTTTAAAAACTTGTGTACCATATATTCTGTTAATTGTATTATGTTTTAATCTTATACTGTAAGATGGGCTGGGCTCTATATTGAGAGAAAGGTGGGAGAGAAATTAAGTAAACAAGCATGACTGCCTTCCTTTTGTTAGGGACCATCTGTGGTGGAGCTTGGATGTGTGGGCAGGGGCGAGAGGGGGGCATGGCACGAGGTGCATGACCACTGTGGGGCGTGGGGGGCGTGGCCAGGGCAGGCGTGGCATGGCTCTGGGCTGGGACACCCCAGAAACATTGCTGCCTAGGGCGAATCGCACCCCTGCCCCCACTTCCCTACGCAACTGGAGACCATAAATTGTTTTGTCAATGATCTACCAAAATATGAAATCCTCAATCCAAACATTTCATGTGAGTAGCGTGGCATGTACACACAACTTGGCTTTCTTTGTAACAACCCCCTCTGCTGACTATGGAATGTCTTGCCAAGGAAAATTAGGCAGACTCCATCTTTTCTGAGCTTCTGGTAACAAGATAAAATGGTGTTGCCCTTTGGCCTTTTGTCCTTCGGACTATACTGATTTTGACTAACGATGTCTTAGTTAATGCTATAGAGACACATCAAAGTTTATACAGCAAGGCAATAAACTAGAGTAAAATGTGAAAACGAAGAGGTGATTGGGACTGGCAGATTTGAAATATTATATTTACGTACGCTGTCTGGTATTAAAGAAGAGATGTAGAAAAATAAGAGATTGGTGGATTTTGAAGTGCAGGAAATTTTTGCTTTCCTTTTCCTTTTGGAAAGAGACCAAAAACAATCTTCAGAGATGGAAAAAACTGAATGTATCTTTTTTGGGTCGAATTTCTACAATCAAAATGTCAATCGTCCCAAAACTCTTATTTCTATTCCAGACAATCCCAATGATTATCAATGAAAGTGTATTTAATAGTTGGCGAAAAGACATCCTTCATTTTATCTGGGAAGGGAAAAAACCCAGAGTGAAATATAAAATAATATGTGACATAAAAGAAAGGGGAGGTTTGGGACTTCCAAATTTACAGCTCTACTACCACTTTTGCTGTCTAGAATGGATTAAGGAATGGATCAAGTTGGATAAAGATAAGTTGTTGAAGTTGGAGGGGGAAAGATTGGCATTTGGGTGGCGTGCCTACTTAGGATATAATAAAGATAGAATGCATAGTGAATTTAATAACCATTACATAAGAAAATCACTATTGAAGATCTGGAAAAAATACAGAATGAGATTACATCCTAAAACTCCTATGTGGCTTTCACCTCATGAAGCTTTTTACAAAAAAGAAAATATATTTTACGGAAGATGGATAACATTCAAAGATTTGATAAAGATAAATGGAGATGAACTGGAGTATAAAACACAGGATGAACTTAGTGAAGATGGATTAAAATGTCATTGGCTGCTTTATAGGCAATTAAAAGAAAAGTGGAAGATTGAGAAGAATCTGAACAGCTTTCAAACTGAAAGAATGGAATTTGACCAGATAATATTTGAAGATAAATTGAAATTGATCTCCAAAATATACAAATTGCTTCTTACATGGGAGACTGAAGAGGAAATTATCAAAGAATCTATGATTCAATGGGCATGAAATGTAAGCCACCCAATTGAATATGCAAAATCGGGAAAAAATTGGAAAAAGAATATAGGATATAGTGCCAATCAAAATATAAAAGATTTATAAAATGTATCTAAGATGGTATTTACCTCCTGATAAATTGGCAAAACTGTATAAAAATGTTGACAATAAATGTTGGAAATGCAAAGATGAAAAAGGAACATTCTACCATATGTGGTGGAATTGTTCCAAGGCCAGAAGATATTGGAAAGCAATCCACTTGGACACAGAGAAAATTTTGGGCGTAAAATTACAAATGGAACCAGAGTTATATCTGTTGGGTATGATAGACGAGAAAATTGAAAAAAAATATGGGAAACTGTTATTTTATATAACCACTGCTGCTAGAATTATATATACTAAGAACTGGAAACAACTTGATATACCTAATGAGGAAGACTGGTTAATTAAACTCTCAGATATGGCTGTAACTGATAAGTTAACTATCTTAGTAAGAGGAACACTGTTGGGACCATTTATAAAAACATGGGACTCTTTAATACAATATTTAAGAAACAGATGGGGAAACCTAGCGGTAGAGACTTTTACAGATTAAAATTGGACTTAAATTGAAGACATTGTATGGTTATATTCTTTAAGAAATTCAAGTGAATAATTAAATTATTTGGTATACTTGAGTTTACATGGAACCAAAGGAAGATATCTATTTATGAATAAAGATCAGACTATTTTATATATAAGATAAATTTGAAATGAAAACCTGTTGAACAAATTGTCAATAGCTCTCATTGTTAAACAATTGGATATTTTGTTCTGTGATACAATAATACTTTGTATATCATATACATTTTTTTCTTTTTTTCTTTTTAAAGTATTGATATGTCTTATTTTATTATGTAAAATCCGTTAATAAAAAAAAAGTGCAGGAACTGAAGTTTGGGTGCATGAGTATTTTTGGTATGATAAATCTGAAGTGAATGTAGATTTGAATAAACACTACATGAGAAAAGCTTTGTTAAGAGTTTGGAATAGATATAAACTAAGGGTTATGTCCTAAAATGCCATTGTGGTTATCATCACAAGAGGCCTTTTATAAAAAAGAGACAACAGCAAAGTAAAAATGAGTGACTTATCAAGACCTTTCAGAAACTGAACAGGAACATTTTAGAATCAAATAAATGGAAGGTTATAGTTTCCAATGATTTTCTCATAGACAAATATAAAATTGATTTTTAAAAAAAACCGTATGACTTTATATTGATAAAATCTGATTTCAAGTTGTGCTCAGATGAGGATCATTGGGTTGGTAAGATGTATAAATTTATGTTAAAACTAGAGATGGAAGAAAAATTAGTTAAAGACTGTATGTTAAAATGGGCACAAAATGTTGGACATAATATACAGTTGGAACAATGGGGCAAATGTAGTCAGAGGGAATTAAATTTGTTTTGTCATATGATCTTAAAGAGAACATTTACAAGATGCAGTATCATTGGTATTTGACATCAGAAGAAAACCGCCAAAATGCATAAAGAGATCTCTAACAGATGTCAGGAATGTGAACAAATGGGAACTTTTTACTACATGGGTGGACTTGTGAAAAGGCCCCAAAAATTATGGAATCAAATACATTCCATAGTCTATAAAATTTTGAAAGTCAATGTTCAATTAAAACCTGAATTATAGTTGCTGGAATCAGTAGAAGCTCAACCGGAGAAGAAATATGGCAAGATACTATGATACATGGCCACAGCAACATGACTTAAAAAAATATTTTTAGTATTTAGAATTTGTTTGTTGTATTCTTTTTTCTTTTTCTTTCTTTTGTTTACTGTCCACTATTTGTTGTAATCTGTTGCCCTTTTTACTTTGTATATAGTTTGTACTTTAAATAATATTTAGTAAAAAGAAAAATAATGGTCTTTATGAGTTACATTTTGATTTCACAGAACTCTCTAAAGTCTTTATACTCCTCTCCAATTCTTATGTCCCATTGCTCTTGTTTATCCAGTGCTACGTATGCAAAGAAAGAATTAGATACGCATGTGCTGCTAAACTTGATAGCAGAGTTAATAGTCCAAAGTATAATCTCTATATACTGTCCCTGGTATACTTGTTAGGACAGCCTGAACCCTGCAGAAGTAATCCAGATAAACAAACACTTTGAGGAAAGGCCACCAAATCCAAATCACTTAAACAAGAGCCAACTAACAGATGGTGAGAACTAAATGTTCAGGGAAAAAAAATACCTTCATGGACATAGTTGCTAGTGCGTCAGGCTGATATCCTGCCAAACTCAGGGACAAGATGAACGAACAAGAAGCGTATGAGGAGAAGGGTTGCTCTTGTTAAAGAAATTGATATTATGGCAAAAGAACAGTTCAACAAAGTCCTACAAATGGGTTAACACATGACATAAGCCTGCTTCTCTGTAACAGACTGAACAGAAATCAAGGGGCTGGGGGAGTTCAACAGATTTCATAATTAAGGTAACAATTACCACTCAATTAAGATGATGTTTAGCACCAAACAGTGAACATATCAAAGTGCCATATTGAGTCTCAGTATTGGGAAGAGATAAGATTTAAATGATACATAGAGACACCTACCCCCTTTCTGTCCCAAACAGGATATTATGCCTATTGTTGTTATTCTTAGAACACAGAACCTCTTTCTCTCTAGATAATTAAAGCTTACATATTCCAATCTGCAAAATTAAAATACATTGAAAAGTGTCCCTTTGGAGACACAGAATATTCAAGATGTCTCATCTCATATCCCCCATCCACTCACCATAAAATTAGATTTTGTTCAAAGTCATGCTGCAAATGTTTAAACTATTCAAGAATATATGACGACATCAGAAATATGACTTTTCCGAATATGTTGGTGTCTCACTCATTCTAATTCCTACAAATATATTTTGGGGAAGAAAACTGTTTTACATGTGTATATGTACGCGGAGAAACAATTTATTGTGAGGCAAAAGTTGTTAAACTGAAGGGAGAAGTTGGAGCTTTAGCAAGGAGAGGACAGCTTTGGAAGTGCTTCTTTATGGAAGCTTCTTGTCAAGTAACAATGGAAGATAGTTGAAAACAGAAAGCAAGGTTTCAGAGAAGACAACTGTCTTGTCTCCTGAGAAGTGGTTATCAAATCCCTGACGAGAAATCTTCTTCAAGGAAAGCAGTGGTTATCTAGGCTCAACAGCACCCAGGGCAAGTGTGGAAGTTGCGCCCCCTAGGTGCTGCTCCTGCTGCCGCCGCCGCCGCAACCCCTACACTGGGCTAGGAAGCATCCTGAAGGATGGGGGACAGTAGTGGGGAGTGGGAGCAGTGGCAGGTGGGGGGGGCTGCTGCTGCCACTACTGCCAGGAAGGAACCCCATGGAGGTGGGGGTAGGGCAGGTGGGGGGTGGCAGTGGGTGAGAGAGCTGCTGCTGCCCCCACTGCCCCTTGCACCACGCCAAAGAGGACCCCAGGGGGGGCAGGAGGTAGTGGCAGACCAGGCCCAGGTGGGCAGAAGGGGGGGGGTCTGCTTTTTTTGAGCCACCCTGGCATTGCCGCCTGGGGCACACACTCCAGTTGCTCCACCCTAGATACACCTCTGAAGGGAAGTGGAAGGATGTCAGGTGGACAGGTTCCTCTCAGGAAACTGGGCATTTAGTGTGAAATACAACAAAGAAACTTTGTTCTGTCTTGTATTCTTGCAGTCAACTCCTAATCACTAGAAAAGCTACATGACCTCTAAGTCATGGTCATAGTCATGGTCAGAAAAGGAGTAATCTACAACTGGAATTTAATATTGAAATAAACTCTGAAAAGGTCATACCAGCTTCCTTAAGGAAACAATGTCATTAAGGCAAGTAACCACCAAAATACATTGATAAATTTAAGCTTTTATACTACCTAACATCTGAAAATGTAAATAACTTTACATTAAAACATGTAAGCCAAAATAGCTAAACGGAGGCTATTGTACTTTGAACACAATGTGAGATAACATAACTCATTCCAAAAGACACTAATGCTCAGTAAGGTAGAACGCAGTAGGGAAAGAGGAAGACAATGTTACAGATGGATTGAGTAAATAAAAGAAATCATGGCCTCAAGTTTTACAAGACCTGAATAATGGTGGTGATTTATTTATTCTGTCACTTATAGGGCTACCATACACCGAAGCAAACCTGACAGCAAAAGAAAAGTGTTGCCTTTGAAATAAGTGTCTTGTCTGCTTAGTCCATGTCTATAACTGTAATCGTACTATTTGATGTTAAGGGGATAAGATTTTAGGAGGATTTTAAATGTTGGCCTGAGAAATTTAGGAATAAGGAAAGAAGACACTATTGTTATAACTATTACTGTTATTTGAACTACTAAAATACTGCTTTTATTATGTATTGGCAGTTTGGGTGACATAAAAGTGGGATCTGAAGTCAGATGTCCAGCACATTTATGGGACTATAAAAGAACAAAACAATCTCACCTCCCATATGTAGTGGCAAGAATGTGGGATAAATAAAACGTTAAAATCTCTCATGCTCAGAAGGGTGTGCTTGCTTAGAGCTGTTAAAAGTTCAGACTGATTCCCATACTATAATTCCACAAGACATGAATATAACAGCCCAGACTTTACACATATGACACGCAAACTGCCAGGAAAGACAGAATATATGGGCCCATAAAATTACTGCTTTTTGGATACAGGTTAGTTTAACAGCTTTTATTCCATTTTGCTTTTGAACAGTGCACAGATAACAGCATGACCAAGAAACTATCTACCAGGCCTGCAAATATCTAACACAAAACAAGAATGTTTCCACGACTGACAATTTATTACTTATAACTGACCATTTCACATTCTGTAAAGGCCATGTTACATGCCAGTATCATGCTGTAATGAATGTACACATTAATGTAAGGTACTGCTCTTATTGCTATACCATAAAGAGTGAGAGTGTGTGTAGGCCACAGTGGCTCTAGCCAGCATAGAAACTGGTGTGGGATGATGAGAACTTTCTTTCTCCTCCTGCATAGACAAATGAATAGGATGAACTAAGAACTACTTCAGGGCATACCAGACAATGTGGTGTAGTGGGTAGAGCATCCCACCAGCACTATGATAACTTGTTTTCAATTACCTTCCACTTATTCCACCTTTAAGCTCACAGAGTGAACTCGGGCCATTCATTATCTCTTAGCCTTATTTACTTCATCTCACTCACCATCATAACTCCTTGGAGAGAAGATGGGATATAAGTCTAAGCAAGCAAGCAAATCGATGTTTTATTTAACATTCATTATGGAAATATGTGAAGAGGAATACAAGAGAGCACAGATCCAGGCAATGTAATTTGGTAGCAGAAAAGTGGAAGTCTGATTTGGCTCTGCTCTATGTATCCTTCTTAGATATTAATTTCTATGCACACAGATATATGGCACCTTGAACACAACAGGACTTTGTTCCAGCTATGTATACACAGGATTAAACTGCACAAAACTGAACTTTTTTTTTAACCCTTTCATCCAACACTTTTCCAGTTTGTGCTGTATGCAATGGATAGACCCTTTGTGTCTTGTTTCAGGGAGGTGAGTGCCCAAGAGATTGCACCTCTGGTTCAAGAGAGCAAGAAATGGAAACTAAACCAGATCATATCCACATCATACACAGAGGGGTTGTAAGAACAGAAGCATGGTCAATACAGTTCAGGATCTGAATGCAAAAAAGCACTCTGAGAAAGAGCCAAAGCTAATCAGAGAAACACCAAAAAGAATAGTCCAAAGAATAGGACAGTTCTGCACTGTCCAAGGTGCAGAAAACAAGAGAACAGGGAATGCCACACAATGCCAAACGGTGCTAGCATAACTGTTATCTTGCACAAAGAGATAACCTTGGCTATGCTAATTTATAGGCAGCTGGAAAATCAATACAGTTGGCCCAATTATCTCAGTGCTTTCTTTTCAAAGCACACCAAGCTATTTCCTGAAGTTTTGTTGCTGCTGCTTTAATGTGTGTCATTCAGCAGAGCACAGCGCTTTGACTGCTGCTCTTCAGTTTACTTCCTCCAGAAATGTTTAAGACATATGTGGATTGGTGGGTGCCTATCCTGGCCGGTCTGTTCACCTTTATTGATAACACAGGCCATTTTCCATCTGGATGGAAACTTTCCATCATTGTGCCTATATATAAAAAAGGTGACAAAGGAGACCCTAAAAACTACAGACCTATAAGCCTTATCGACATTGTGGCCAAAATGTATACAAAACATCTGTTAGGCAAAACTGAGGATTGGATTGCCGATAAAAACTTGTTATCGGAAGAACAAGCAGGTTTTAGATCAGGAAGATCCACTATGGACAATTGTTTTATCTTACACCATCTTATAACAAAGTATATGTCCGAGGGAAAACAACTCTTCACAGCACAGCTGGATATGCCAGCTGTTTCAATTAATGCACCAGCTAGGCTTTTCCCCGTCTTATTTACTAACTTGTGGACACTCAGCACAGGAAATATTAAAACAAAGAATTTCGGACATCAGTGCCCAAGCAGATATAGCTCTGCTGGCCGGTTCTAAGTCTCTAAATTGGTTAGCTAAAAATAAAACTATATTTTGTCTAGAAAAGTATCTTAGGCTGAACCTAACACAGAGACAGAGAATAGCTTTCACCAGAGCTAGATTTGAACAACTTAATTCTATGGTAAGAATAGGACGGTTTCAAAAAATTCCATACCACGAAAGAACATGTATCTGTGGTGCATCAGCCATAGAGGATATTGTGCACATCTTGTTTGATTGTTGTATATATACCAAGGTGAGATCTCAATATCTACAGCCATTTCTGGTCAGAACGACCAATTGGGATCCAACTGTCAAATTGTCCTATTTTCTTTCCAGAGAGAATTTACATTCAGTCCGCCGGATTGCAAAATTTATTACGAAAGCTGCTTACCTGAGAGATCTTTTTATCACACAAAATGGGGTCCCCTGTCATGGCGATGAGCTTATTTAAATGTTATGATTGAATTTTTATTCTTGTTATTTTATCTTTCTTGTTTACCATGTATTTTACTTCCTATATCAAATCCACTACTTATTAAGTTTATATGTTTTAATTATTTTAGCTAATTTTATATGAGTTGAGTTTATTTGTGTATGTAATTTCTCTATTTGTATTTTGTACTGTGTATCATGTATTTTATTGTTGATATGGTCAGTCGACTAATCAATAAATGTTGATGATGATGATGACTGCTGCTCTTCAGGATCTACATGGAATAATCCAGGTTCAGTTTCCAGGGCAGGACTGCCGGCCCCCTGGCTCTGACTGGAGCCTGTCATTTGGACTTCCCATTTTGCATAACATAGGACATGACACTTGGTTTGTATTGTCTCAACTTCCTAGTAGTCATCTTAACGATAATTGGGATGTTAACTCCGAGACTACCTGTTACAGCTATATACAGGAGCTACTAGTAAACAGAAACTGCAAGTTAAATCGTTACCTTTATTTTGTAGATGTAACTTTATTTGGCATAGAGAACAAAAGACATGCCCTAAAGTGCTTGATAAGACATTTTAAATCTAATCTAAGAAGGAAGTTCCAATCTTCTCTCCCCACCCCCTAAAAAAACCAAGGCCTTCTGGTCATTGTTTCTTTTAAGCAGATCTGAATTCATCCTGTAGATAACTTTAGCTATAATATGCCTGGAGTTATATGCGCACAACCCACACATAAAGGACAGACTTTGGAGCTTTATCTTCTTTCTTGGATACTGGTTGCTGGGATTTAATGATTTCTCTTCCTTGAAAGAACTCCTTAAAGCTATAGCTCTCAATCGGATAAAGGATGTTTACCCTTCCTGGGCCAGGTGATGCTGCCTGCCAGTTTAAATTTCTCTTTCTGTCTCACTAAATCTGGTTTTATGCAAGTTTTCTTCAAAATAAAGCATGGTCCAAATAGCCACACTGGGGCTGGATCTAATACTGTTATTGTACTGGCACAGCTGTTCCATCACAGGACCTGGAACTCCCCTTCCTCCTCCAGCTCCCCATGCATTCTGAAATCTGCTCTGGAGGCCAAGGAAGCCCTGTTCTGAAGCAGTTTGATGTCCTCGGATTGACTTCTGTTCTGTTCCACTAGGTCAGCATGAGCTTATCATTCTGCAGGACAAGGATGAACTCAGGCATTGGAGATGATACGCAGAACAAGAGGCTATGCTTTCCTGCCCTCAATTTTGTAGACATTCACCATATAAGTCATGCTGTGACCTGTTCCACTGCTAGTGGAAGGGTCCTCCCAAACCATGTAGTGTTTATTCCCCCCAAGAAACACCAGGAATGAAAATATGGACTTGATCCTGTAACTGGCTAGTTGCTTGTCCTCAGAATTGGCTGCAAAGCAGTCTGGCAGGTCTGTCTGAGCAATCTATGTTCGATGAGAAAAAACCCCACACTCTTGATTTATTGTCTTTAGCTTCCATCCATTATTTCTCTACACAGATATTCCTGCAAAGACCCTGTTATAGCACTTATTATTGAGGGACTTCTGGATTAAGCTAAAAAAAAAAAACCCAAAACCATCAGTTACTAAAGCAAAATTTGAAATTCAGTAAAGCGGTCAATCTTTTGTTTACAACAGGGGAAAGTATTTTTTTCCTATGAAATTAGAGGCAAAAAGAAAAAAGAAAAAGAAAATCCTTCCACTCATTATAATGAACAATTTATTCACAGGTTATTGTCAACAACACCAAATCAGCTACATAACAGTCACCGGGACTTCTTTGGCAGATTCCACTACATGGTGTTGAACAATTATAATTGGTGTTGACAAGTTCACTTGGAAAAAAAATCAAGGGAAAGCACAATCATTCCAAGGTGATCTCTGTGCCCCCTTGCCTACTGATCTTAGCAATCAAAAATGGCACTAATTGGCTGACATGGGACTGGTTTCATCTGGATAAATAAAAACTAAATCCATTTTCAAGTGACTATCAGCTTTCAACAGGAAACTGATGCCTGAGGTTTGACTGTAGTAATATAACCTTACTTTGCAATTCAGTGCAGAGAGCTAATGAAAGGGAGGAAGAGGGAAGTACTGAAATGCCAGGAACCGGAATATATTTAAAGGAACTAGGCCATATGTAAAACAACTTGTATCCTATTTTTTCATTAATCAACAATTTCCTAAATGCTTATTTCAGCTTTATTTACCTACACATCTCATTCTATCTATACCTACACACTTCATCACAGTGGGCTCGCCATATCTGTAAGGGATTGGTTCCAGAACGCTTCATGAATATGAAAAATTGCATGTTCTCAAGTCCCTATGAAAAAATGGCACAAAGCAGAAGCAGAGGTAGAGACAACCCACAGCTGCAGTGGAGGTGTGCCAATCCCTGCTTCTATGTCCCTGATGAAGCTCCTTTCTGCCCTGTGATGGTTGGTGGCAGCAGCGCCCATCTGGTTTGCCCATTTGCAAATGAACAACCAGGTTCAGCACTGAAACTATTAGCAATCCCAGGACAGGCAGCAGCTCCTTGACAAAGCTTCTTGCTATCTTGCGATTGTTGGCAGTGAGGGTGGTACCAATCCTACTTGCTCATTTGCAAACAAGTAAGCAGGATCGTCCCCACTACCACCTCAACGACCCCTGGAAGGCTAGCAGCTCCCCACCAGAGAACCTCCCCACCCTGCCATTGTTCCTTGTGGGGTGGTGCCAATGCTGATCGCTCATTTCTGAACGAGTGAGCAGGATCGGCACGGCCACCCTCAATAATCCCAGGGTGGCCAGCAACTCTGGGTTTTTTTTAAAAAAAAACTTTTACTTGCATGGAACGCTCAAACCAAATTTGAAATTGAATATTGTGAACTTTGACTCTTCAGGCTTCATGCTATTTAGAAACAGCACACATCACAATCCTTTCCTGTTCCCAACAGGCAGATTTATCACTAATGTGTTGCCTTTTTTCTCAACGTTCGCAGGTGAAATAACATTAAGAAGATGAGAAAAAACACCATTTCCTAAAGCTGTGATCTGAAAGAAAATCTCTCCCACATATTATCCCACATATTAGCAACCTTCTCCTTCAGTTCATCTCCCTTTTTTTTTTTAAATGACTCTCTTTCACAAAGAATTTTAAAAAGCATGCTTAATTATCAATATGTAACAGTGGACTGGCAAGCTGGAAAGAAAATTACTTCAGAAATCCTCTCACTATTGAATTCATCGTTGAATTAATGAGGCTTTGGTAATATACACCATTTTACTGACTTTGCATTGTCCTCCCTAGAGGCAGGCTCTGTATATCTGGATCCAGAAATGGAAGGATATCACAGTTGGTTGAGATCAGATAATCATTCTTTTTTTTGCTGCCAAGTAGTTTTACTAAGTCATGAGGCCAGAGTTCAGTGTCAACCTAATCTGAGGAAATGCTAGTTAATCAATGAAATTGTGGTTAATGGTATCTTGTTTGATTGAGAGTGGCTGCAGCAGAAATTTTATTTTTCATGAGCTGGTGAGAGATTTCCTCTCTCTTCCTCTAGGACATTCCTTTAAACGTATTATTTCACCAAATGAAATGTTCACAGCCAGTTCTCTCACAAATCTTGTAATTCTGTGTTTTTATTCAAAAATTCTGAACACGGTAAATCTTCTGAGTCTTTAGCTTCCCCACAAGCTAAACTGACCGCTTAATTGCACTCTTATATATGTCTACTTAGACATAAGCTCCATTGTGTGTGACAGGGATTGCCTGTAGTAACTGCATGTAGGTTTGCAGTCTAAATGGCTTTAATTACACTGGTGTTTCAGAAAGCAAAAAGCCGATTTTCTATATTATTCAGAATAAATTCCATTTCGCCATAGTTTCCATATGACTGTAATGCTATATATTTCTCAATGTGTTTGTCACAGTCACTCTTTAGATGTATCTTGTTAAATAAAAATCGACTAAGACGTACCCTCCACTTGTCCTGATTTGATAGAGAGAGTACTGATAAATCTTAACTCACTTTTTCAGCTGCTTTGACAATGCCCCACTTTCTCTATCTTCTTTACCCTCTCCACCCTTTGTGGTCAGCTGCAGTCTGAGTCCTAGGAACAAAAGGACAGAATCTGGCCTTTCTAAAGAGGCTTACACAAAACCAAACTATGGCAGCCTCTCATAGCTTGTCTGTTCCTCCTCATTAACAGCTTTTGCCTTCTTGACCATAGTGGGGTTACTTGGCTGCATGCGTCCCAGTTTACAGGTCTGAAATGTTGGAAAATATGCAAAAAAATTTGTGGCCCTTGAAAGACTTAGGGCATTTCCGCCCTATGCTGTTATAGTGCTATTATTCCACTTTCAACCTCCTGTGGAATTCTGGGGTTTGTAGTTCACTGAGGCTGAAGAACTCTCTGGCTGAGAATTCTGAATGACTCTTCCTGAACTGCAAACCCCAGGATTCCATAGGAAGTTGAAAGTGAAATAATAGCACTATAACAGTGTAGTGCGGAAATGGCTTTAGTGTCACTGCCTCCGAGAAAGAGGGCTGCTGCCTATGGCAGCTTACACCATATAAAACTCATTAAGAAACTCAGGTAGCTCAGAATGGTTACTTTTCTGTTGCAACAAACTAGCACATCTGCTTCGCCCACCAATATTTTTAGATATACACTACAAATCAGATGCATAGTGTGTGAAAAAGATTCAGACTATTTATTTATTTACTTACTAACTAGCATATATACCCTGTGTTGCCCGGGGTTTTATTTTCCTCTTAAGAATTCATCAAACTGTCTTCTCCAGTACCTGTAACTTTTCCCCATGTTTCCCAATGCAATCTGTATTCAGAGTTATTTACATACACAGTTTGGGTTCCTGAGGGAATACACTGTCTTCCTCCTTGCTGCTAGGCCTCCTCTCCATAGCAACCAGCCTATTCTAGTACCTATAACTTTCCCCATATTCCCAAATCCAATCTGTATACAGAATTGTTAACATACAGAGGTTGGGTTGCTAAGGGAAGACACTGTCCTCCTCTTCGCTGCTAAGCCTCATATCCATAGCAACCGGCCTGAGCTTCCTGGCTGAGAATTCTAAAGGCCCCTCCCTGAACTGCCAAGCCCAGGATCCATGGAATCTTCACAGCCAGCCAATCATATGAGGTCTTCTATCCTCACGCAACCCATCATATGAGGTCTTCCCCTGCCTGACGCAGACAGACAGACAAGCTCAAAGATAGACTTTGACTTTTATATAGTAGATTTATTTATTTATTTGCCCATCCACATTTCTCCTGGGAGGGACACAACGGAGGTTATTGTCGTGCCCCAGTTCTAGGACTCGGGCGCAAACACAAACAGAATTCTCCCCAACAGCCACAACACAGAGACATGAACAGGACAACACTTACTACAGCCCAGTATAGATGAGAAACGGAGAGTGAATGACACGCAGAGCATTTCTATAGAGAAGCCATATTCATTAGGCAAACAGCTGGCGGAGGCTGTTGGCTAATCCATACAAGGTATGGGGTGATGTCCTGCAGACAACTGGTATTTCTGGTGGAAGTAACACTTCTTTTGGATTCTTGGCTTGTGTTCTTGGAAAACCTTGACCCTCACTTTGTGTGCTGACTATGCTGCTGGACACTGTTTTGAACGGGCACTCAGAATTTATTACTGACTTGGACTGCTGAAATAAAAATGGTAATTGACTGACAAGCTTTTGTAAACTTTGTCTGTGGTTGCTACTATAGACTCTATGGCCATTTCCGCACTACATTGTTATAGTGTTCTTATTCCACTTATTCCACTATTCCACATCCTATGGAATCCTGGGGTTTGCAGTTTAGGGAGGGGCATTTAGAGTTCTCAGCCAGAGAGCTCCTAGGACTCAGTAAACTGCAAACCCCAGAATTCCATAGGGTGCTGAAAGTGGAATAATAGCAGTATAACAGTCTAGTGCAGAAATGGCCTATGGGAGGACTGTGAACCATGGGTGGCTAACTGGACAGGAAAGTTATAACAAGGAGCCATTTCCAGAAATTAAAACAGAAGCAGTTCCTTCTACTCTGCAGCAGGGGTGGCCAACTATCAGCAATTGGGGGGGGGGATGTATTTCCCCCAGGATCCTGGATGATCATACCTCTCTGCTGTTCCTCCACCCCATAATCTTCTCCCCATAAATCCCCCCCTTTCACAATGGCTTTGGAACTCCAAGGACCATTTTATGTCCAGGCCAGGAGCTCTGAGGAGCATTTTTAGCCAAAAATTGAAGGTTATGTTGTGGAGATTTGTGGATCCCAAAACAGCCTTGGGGGCTGCATTTTCCCCATTGCTCCTTTATAGGATAAAGCCTAGGCTACATCTGCAGTGGAACATGGCAGCAGGGCAGATTGTACCACTTCAGATTGTAGGAAGGGGGATGAGAAAGTTACATTTTTAATGCTTCTCTATACAAAACAAATCTGCCTAAATAATCTGCACATCAGGAAGGACAGGTTTTGACTAAACCTGCTCTCCACTGCAGTCATTTTGATTTGCAGAGTTTGTTTTTAAAATTATAAATGCAGAGCCACAACCTGCAGTCTGAAATGGAGACATCTCTCCCATCTCTTTAGGCCAGAAGTGGGAATCATGTGGCCTTCAAGGTGTTGGCAGACTACAATTCCCAGCAGTTCTAGGACCCCTTCACAGTACGCAATTGTAGCTTTATAGTGTCCTGGAGTTGGCAGTTTGGGGAGGCACTAGAGCTCTCTGGCTGAGAATAAAATACTTCTGCCTAAACTGCAAATCCAAGAATTCCATAGGATATTGCCCTGGCAATTAAAGCAGCATCATAGAGCTGTAATTGTGTAGTGTGAAAGGGCCTCTAATCAGCATAGCCAGTGGTGAGGAATGGTGGCAGTTCAATGGCATCCGAGGCCTAATGATTTCTTCTGCTTAGGACCTTGGCATCTCATCCTGCTACTTCTGTAGACTTCCCTTTCCCCTTTGCTTCTAATTGTCTTTTCTTGTCTTTGCTTTGCTTTGCTTTTCTGGGGGAATCCTTTTGACAGGCAGAGCTGGGCTGTTTGCCATCTTCCTGTTCTAATGATGATGATTTTTCTAATTATTTTACTATTATATTACTGCTGCTAGCTAATGTCTAAACTACCATTTGACCATGTCTGGCTCCACTGGAATAATGGAACAGAGCAACACAAATGTGCAACACTGACAACCACAACATTTCAGTCCAACCCAAAGGATGGTGCCAAAATGAGGGCATTGCCATTCTAGATAAGAGCTCTGCTCCTCCACCCCTACAGCATTTTCCTTCAGTCCTCAATTTTTTAGCATTGCAGTAACTTAGAATCGTTTGCTCAGCATTTAGAAATAGAGCTCAGGCATTCAAAGAAAACAGGCAAACCAAATTATCAAAGGAATTCAAGGAAATCAAACGTAAGAGTTCTGGGTATGAACAATTTTCAGTGTTTCACTCTCTGCAATGTTAGAGGCTTGAGAGCTGATGAAAAAAATTCATTTAGGGGAGCAAATTACCTTATTTTGCTCCCCTCATCGCTTCACCTCTGGACATTGCCCTGGTTGTATAACAAGATTATAAATGCATGTAAACAGACAGGACATGAAACCCTGGGCATTTTTGGAAAGCTCCACCTTCACACTCCTAGGTCAGAAAGGGAAACGATGTGGAACACACAGATCTCCCTGAATCCATACTTCCAAAGGGCAACACCAATTTGGAGATGCTACCCTCTTCTCTGCTTGAGTAAGGAGGGATGGACATTTTGAAAGCAGAGACCCCAGCAGATCCTCCCTTTCAAAGGATCTCCCTGCCTTGGAGGGAAGTAAGCAGCCCTCTCCACAACCGAGTAGGAAAGAATACCCACTGAGCAAGAATCCTTGAAGATTTAAAAATAAGTTATTTACACACCCACTGCTGCATATGCCCAAGGCTGGATTAAAGTGGTTGGGGCCCTGAAGCAGTTCTAAAAGCATGGCTCACTTTGTGAATATATTTGCACCCTCTGTTGAAAGGTTGGTTTGATACTACAGCAGGCTAGGTTTGGTGGCACTGCTGGACAGAGAAGAGCCTTCCTCAGGGGCAAAAGCAGTTATTTTCAGGCCTGAGGGGAAGAGAGCAGCTTTGAGCATCTCCCTTACCCTCCTCCAAGCCCCAGAACTGCAGCAGAAGAAGCAACGCTAATGTGTCACTTGCCTCTTCACTCACTCTGCAGCTGGCAATTGTGACCAGGGTTGTTAATAAACCCATGCGGAGGGCAGGAAGAGAGAAAGAGAGATAAACAGCTTCCTTCTGCTAAAGAACATTTATCTCTTTAGTAGTATCACAGAAGAACACATAGAGGCATCCTGTGAGTGTGTGTGTGGGGAGGGGGGGAGAGAAATGAAGACAGTGACTGTTGAGGAGAATGGGAGTAGTGTATGTATGTCACAGAGAGATGGGAGATGGATGGTGGTTCCATCCATTATGATTCTGGCACATGGGGTTGTGACAAGATTATATGTGAGGGACTGATGTTTTCCAGAACACAAAAGATGCTCATCCTTTTTATACAGAATACGACACAGCACTGCAGTGAGCACCCTGATATTTCAAAACCTCATTTCAGTTTTTCAGTTTCTCCTGCACCCAGTCCTAGATCATTAGAATACAATACTATTCTGCTTCATGTAAGAAATGGCTGAGGCTGTAAATAAAGAGTTCCAGTGAAACCTTTTAAATGAGGTAATGCAGTGGAACAGTTATATGTGATGAAATGCTAGCTATGGTCATAAAACATGACATGCTGGCCAATTTCTGTATATCCACACATAACGCAGCTCTCCGGAAAACACTTTAATGATGACCAACCTATAATGAGGTACATATTAAGCCTGATTTAACGACAGCAAGAATCCTTGTTGGTTGAAGCATCATTTGTTCTCCAATACTTATTTAACAAAGAGTTCTACCATGATCAAGTTGCAGGATCTTGTGGCAATAAGGGGTTATTTTTGCACTGCAATTTTCATTCCACTTGTGGGTGAAATCTGTGATCACTCGTCTGGACCATATGCTGCTGCCCATCCTGTCTCTACATGGTTTCTCCATGTGGTGGTTGTGTTTTCATCTTCAACCATATTCCACTGCATGTATTTTTGTTACTATTGAGGCAGAGAGATACAGCAGGTTTAATTATAGATCATTGTGTTGCATCATGGGGATTTTTTTTAATTCTTAAAACTGTTTTATGAAGAAGTGTGTGCATCTACCATGCTCTGGAGAGCCTCATTCCATATATTCTAAACACTTGAGCAGTTTAGAGAAAACAGCATTGGCTCAATGCATGCCTGCATCTCTGAGCACCAGAGATACAACTGCAAGGGATAATAAGACATGGAAGGTGCTCCAGCTCACTTGACATTGATTTTCTTTCCCTTAACTACATTGAATACCTACTGCAGTGATTGCCACTGCAAGTTTGAGATTCGATTTTCCCATCCATCCTGATTTCTCCCATAAAAAGACAGGACCCAAAGTACCCAAAATAGATAAACAAAGTGACTAAACCCCACATAGATTAACATGCCCAGCTAGTTTGTAAAAAGTTATTCATTACAATGCAATGAATAACTTCATTACAATAGTTTCAGGAACATAAATAGTTATTGTTATGTTGCAATTTTTTAAAAAATCTTTACTTTCCCATTTCATTAAAAAAAAAAGAGAGAGAGAAAGACTAAAATAGTTAATGTTAAAGTTAAAAAACAAGCTGCTGCCCTGTGGTACAAAAGACTGTCATCCTGATGGCCTCATCACTGTTTCAACACTCACAACAATGCAGCACTCTAAACCAGCATTTGAACTATAGAATATTCCTCCTCCACCATTCAGTGGTTGCGCACACTAAAACACACACTAAATAATTACAGTTATCCTGCAACAGGAGTGTAGTTATCCCTTGTCAAATCAGAACTGTAATCAGTGTCACAATATCTTTGTTGCTGAAAATGGGAATTACAAGTAAATAGTTATTTTGTATAATAGTTACAAAATAACCAAAACCCATTTTTAAAAGAGACTACATATATTAATAGTTTTATTAAAGGGTTTAACACTATAAAGTACTAAAATGCATTTGTGACAAGACAGGAGCTTCCTTCAACATTGTGAACCAAACTCCATCTGTTTTGAAACTGCACTACAAAATTACAGCAAGACACAAATAATTTTTAAGCTACAATGGGCCACATGTGGCTGTTTTTGAAGGGACTGACTCCTTGCGAACTTTTCCATACTGACTCAACTGCTCAAAAAGAAGGGTTAATTGCTTTTCCTAGAAGCCACCAGGACCAGTGATTCCTCTTCTAAATAGATCTCTGAGTTCCCCTGCACTGCTTCATATCAAAAAATGTCTGTGTTTCAAAACCAGAAGTGGACTTCTGGACATTTCCATTTTTTTTCAATTTATTTTGACATTTTAGGCAATCTCTGTGGCCCCCAGAGAGTTTCAAGGGCTCCAAATTTCCCAAGTTCTCCAATCTCCACACAAAACAATGGCAAAAGACATGACCTTTTTGTTCTGGTTTTTAAATTACATAAAATTCTATAAACTTACATGGCTTCACTGAAGCCACTCGGAAAGTTGCTCTGAAACTGCAGTAAAAATCAAGTTGAAGTGGAGTAGAGGTATTGCTTTAAATTATTAATATACACAGTGGCCACTCCACATTTGGGAGGGTTTGGGACGCAGAAACCTTGTGAAAGCAGAAAAACTGCAAATAACTCCCACTGTGCTCCTCCTCTCATTCTTCTCCAGGGCTCCTCCCTCCCCTCCCCTTGCCTTTTGCCTTGGCACACATGCCTTCCTTTTCACAGCCAGGCAAAAGACAAGGGAACAGGGGGAAGGCACACATATTTTGCCTCCATTCCCTTACCTTTTGCCCTAGTGTGTGGTCTCTGTGCATGGGCAAAAGGCAAGGGAATGGGGAGAAAGGTACATGCACACTTTCCTTCTCCGTACATAGTGCTTCCCCTCCCCTCCCTTGCCTTTTGCCTGGGTGTGGAGAAGAAAAGCGCACACACCCAGACAAAAGGTAAGGGAATGGGACGAGGAGGAGGAGATTGGGGGAGAGGAATGTTGTGTGCCTTACGAATAATCAAATTTGTGAAGGTCAAATTGGCGAATGTGGAGGGAGGACTGTACAGTCATAATTTTCTTAGCTTTTGTGTAGCAATTTCCCACTTGATGAATTTCTTCTACTTGTCTCTGGTGGTTTCATGACAATATGTGTATATTCTGAGGTCTCTCTCCTCCATCTGGCACAACTTTGAGTGACATCTCAGACAATTCATTGGGCAAGTATATCTGAAGCAAATTTTTCACCATCTTCTCCTGCTTTTGATCAGTTTCTCTGACTTTCCTCAAAGTGGCCACCCTGCAGTGAAACTGGTACCAATTGCGGGGAGGGCCATCATGTCATGCTAGTCCTACCGGCCTACTGGTTGCAAGCGCAAGAGACCAAATTCATAATACATATATAAATATATAATCTTTTCGCTTTTCACTTTGGACAGCTCCTCAGAATAAAGACATCTGCAAAGAAAAGCAATTACTCTTGTTTAAATTATATCCATTTATTTTTAAGAAGATCCTTTTGAATCCTTCATGTGTGCAAAAAGGTCTAAATCGAATCAGTTTTACAGAAGTTATATCACTCTGTGTTCCTTGCTATTCTGAACATTCTTCTTAGGTCTATTACACTTTGGCAAATGTTAGCAAATGAATGACACGAAGTTAAATAGGAAGGATTGCTGAACATTTTCTGTTTAATGCAAACAAGGCAGGAAGAAAATGAATTCATGTGTGTATGAGTATATAAATCTTAATTTTTGATATCATCAAGAACAGGAAAAATGCACTGTATTTTACTCTTCCCGTTGCCAAGTTAAATGAGAGTATCATTGCATGACTGAAACCTTTGACACACTCACCAGTTCAAGGTAAGCAGCTGTCATGCATTTACAACAAGAATAACATAATCACTGTATCCTGGGGAACAAGATCCTGCACCAGAGGCTACCCTTCATAACTTTACAATGTCAAGCTATGCCCCTGACAGGACATGCAACCCTTCTAGTGAACACTGATGAAGCTTATTGGGGAGTCCTACACAGTCCCTTTTGCACAATAGGGGTTCTCACTGAGCAATGAGTTTCTTAGTACACTGATGCCAATGGTGAGTGATCACACTATTGGCTCTGTTGGTTCAATGGCCCCGGAGATGGTGTTCTGTTTCTGCTCCCCTCCTGAGAATGTGAGTGTCCTGCAGTGTTGCAATTCATCTCTGTGTGATCACAGGTCAGTTTATGATGACAGAAGTACCTCATTCAAGCAATAATGCCAAATATTTGATTTCAGTCTATTTGTATACAAATATACACACACAAACAGATAATGTAGAACCAAGTTTAAGCAGCGCCTTCACACCTTTAATACTGCACTGACAAATACGTTATAAGAATGCTATCAAAAAGATCATACTCCTAGGGTTTTGTTGCTGCTATTAATGGCATTAAGGTGACTTCAACTTACAGTGACCCTATCAGTGAGACCCCCTAATCACCCTGTCATCAAGGTCCTGTTCAGGTAGGCAGCTATAATTGTTAAAAAAACAGACTTAAGGAAAAATGGTTATTGTATTAGACATTTTATACTTGCATTACAGAATTTCCAACATCAGAAACCAAATTAAATAGAACTAACATGATAGAAAGGTGAAAAGGTGCTTTTATTTACATAAACGTGCATCAGGGTAAAAATTAAAATTGTATCTTTATTTTGGAATCAAATGATCCCAGCTTTCCTCATTCGCTCACATATATAAACACTGTTGTTATCCTCAATGGTACCAAACAGTTACCACTCACATCTTTACAAATGGTGGCTGCTCAGTAATTCTGGAGAGCAAACCATATGTTCGCTTGTATTTACTAGAAGGTAATAAATAACCATACATGCGTCTATGCACACACACACACACATACACATGTCAGAATAATGGGTGGTTATAACATGCATAGATTCAATCAAGGACCCAACTAACCTTTAAAATAAAAGTGCATGGAAAACAAGAACATAAATTTAGACAAATCATATTTTGGAAGGAAATTTCAATGTGCTTTTATAAAAATAAAAGGTTGCTACTATAACATGAGTTTGTAAAAACTCTCATGACAAGAGAAAGGGCTAAAATGTTTCTAGGTTTGAGATACATAATACAACAGAGGAATCCACATTTTAAGTCTCAAACGGACATGTAAAAATATTGATGTCTTGAAATTACTTTGGGATTTACTGGAAAATTTCCTTTACACACACGGCATGTAGACTCAGGGTTTCAATTGTGATATTTAAAAAGCAAATGGAACAACCTGGATGTCACATATCTTGCTTGAACAGATATATTTCTTCCAAAAAAAAAAAACAGAATTCAGTCCAACATAGTTGAATAGCAGTTGCAGTGAATTAGAGGGCTATAATAATATCAACTGTTTCAGAGATAATCTCTCTCCCTATACTTTTGAATAGCATAGCTTATGGCTGCCTCCCACTTGCTTTGTCTTATTGGAGAAGAAATTCCATTACTGTGGGACTGCAACAGAATTTCTCAAGAATATATTGGGTGTACATTTTCAGCTCAGGATACAGCACCAGCAACACACAGAACTCAAGCATGTATGCGGTAGCATATACCTAAGTTTCAAGAATTTTACTCATAGTGAGGCGCAGCACTGATTTAGATGTATTCATTGAAGCTCCACTGTCCTAACAATACCTAGATTAACACACACGTGCATTAATCACAATTATACTTATCTCATTAAAAAACCTATGCTACCTACACTTTTAAAAATGTTTTTAAAACCTTTCAGATGGGCCAGTTTTCATAAAATTATCATTTACCTTTTATCTAATGTCCATCTAATGCTCAGAAAGGAGATGCTGAGCTTCTCCTTATATTTATTAAGTTGCATTCAATAACTTTGGTGCATGAATTTATTAGAAAAACCCACACTGCAGCACTCCTCCTATGAGGAAGGCAGGTATCGTAACGATGAGAGTACAGAGTAATGTATCCTGTTAACCTATTCCTTGGCTGCACCACTCTTGTACAAAAGGGCAGCTTTGTATTTCACTCAACAAACTTTTGGCTGAGTTTTCCCCAAGCACGCCTACATATGTAAGCAATTTTATTCAAATTATTCCAACAATTTGTCCTCATGTTTAGCAAAGTTCTATTACATTAGAACATAACAGCCATGGAAACTGTTCCAGACTGTTTTTTTCCCCACACTGTTACTATACAAACCAGATTGTACATCACTGGTACAAAATTCAACTCCATTTACATCAATCCAAATGAGAACTGAAGCATGCGGCAAATATGTAAACATGTTATTTAAAATATTTTTAAGTTACACTAAATGCCCAAGAAGGAGATAAATGCTCCCATGGTATAATGTCAGTAAGGTGGGGTAGATAGCAAATGGTGGAAAGGAGCAAGATTTTTCCCCAGCTGTAAGAACCAAGTCAGCCATCTTCCTTCCTAGTGAAAGCAAAAATAATACAGAGACCAAAACTATCTGTTTGAAGCTTTCAGTCTACAAAGAACTGGTAAAAGATCAGGAGAAAAGAAAGTGAAGCCTCTCAACCTTTATTCATCCTGGTTTCTCTTTTTGGCCAGTCCACTAAATGACTGACAACAGTGAACTAAAGGGATCTGATATCCTTGTTACAATGGACTCCTGCTGTAAACAAGAAGACCAAAGTGTGCATTCCAAGGCTTGCAAAATATCTGAATCAACACTGATTATTAAAAAGTGACATCAGCAATAAGCAGTAGCAGCTATCCTTTGACCTGGATGCTACAGCCATTCAAATGAGTTAAGCAACATGGTATTTTAAAAATAGAGATCATTAATAACGTCAAGTCAAGGCACAAGATACTTTTCAGCCAATTGAGTAAAGAAGAATCTAAAAAAATCCTGTCACATTCTTGTCTATGGACATTTGCATCAAATAACCTAGAACTTCAGTTCAAAATAGACAAAGTTAGGCAGCATAATAAGGGAAAACAAACAAGAACTGAAAAAAGCAACACTTGACTATAATTATTGTTTGCTTTAGTGCAAGTGATATACCAATAATAGACAGAAAGAACATAATAACATCTTATGGATTCATACAATATAGAAGAAGCCGTGTGTGCCTTTGCAGCTTCTCATTTCTTTTTTAATGTTATTTTTGAATATTTCAGAATGCTTTAATAACCTGCTGGTTTTTGTTTAAAGGGATAAACCAGGATTCATATGAGAGACAAAAAAATGACCTTTTCAAGCCTATGAACTCTAGAGTAAATAAAAATTCCTACCTCCTTGAAACTTGTTAAAATAAAAGAATATTTGAACTAGTCCTGATGTGTGTAGCCTTTTAAGGATTTTCTGTTATGCCCATTTCCCTTTCATTGGGTTGTAGATCAATAACCCATGTTCCATATCGATGTGGTCATCACCAAAGAGTTAAAAAACAAACACTAGAATTTAAATGCATCCTGTGTAAATCCTTGAAATGTATGCCAATATTTGCTTTTTGCTTTCTTGTCCAGGAAAAAGTTATCAGTTTTTTTTTTCCTCTTTGAAACATGTGGCAATCTAACAGTCTGGACACTTATGGTGTGGATGAGGCGTGGTATTTCACAAATGCAACTGCAGCCAGCTCTTTACAAAATTCTTCTAATACAATTACACCTTCTAATAATGTCATGTGGTCGACACTGTGAAAAGAAAATGAGAACTTAATGAAAAGCCACACACAACAATCTGGAAACAATATTCTAAGAGACTGTGGTAATTAATATACTTACATAGGGCCTTCAGGTTCTAAGCCAAGGAGACGCTTCCTGACTAGTAGAAGTTTAGGTGTGAAATCAGGTATGCGTTGGATCCTCACCATGAGATCCCCAACAACCTGTACATTGTGGACAACAGTACTGAGTAAAATGAAGCACAGAGGAAAAGACTGGAAGAAAACACAGTCATCAGCAGCCAAATACAGTCATCAGTGCATCCAGAGCTGCTAGCTCAGTGTTCAGCAGTCTAAATATTATCAGAAACCTAGTCAATGTGCTATTCTTTTCTTTTCTTTCTTTTTTTTTTTAAGTTGGGGATGATCTCTGCGAAAGAAAATTAATTTCTATTGTAATGATTGAAACCTGAAGTGCAGCAGGTACAGCTCAGTGGTCAAGTCTGGACATAATTCTAAATCATAGCTTAGTATCATATGACCTAGCCGCCACAGGCCTTAGATCTGCATGCTCCATGCCTCCCTTTGTCTTCTTTTTGAATAGCTGGAAGGAAGATTCTGGAAGGTTTTCTCTTCGAATCCTCTTAAATGTCTCTTGTCCTTTTCTCTGAACCAAGAGACTTATCATTAACTAGGATCTGTTTAAAAACAAGTGAACTTCAACATGAAACCAGGTGTTATCAAGCTGTCTTGATGACATTAACCACAGTTTGTGATAAACTATAATTCTCTATCCAGATGATGCAAGAAGATGCATTTCAGGCAAACCGAAAGTAAAAGCTCCCAAAGTTCTTCCCTCAGCTAATCAGAAGGTGAAAAGTAGTGGGGGCATACAAATCTGGGAGGAGGCTAGGCTCTTTTATATAGTGCTAAACATGAATTTATTTATTTGATTTACATCCCACCAATAAATGTCCTGTTGCATCAATAGTCTAGTGTACATGAAGTTTTCTATACACATGGTATATTCTTCTAGAAGGAAACAGTAATTGTATGGAGAAAATATAGCATGAGAAGCAAACTTAGCTTTTAGTCCTATGCTCACTTACTAGGGGAACAAATCATTTTACCATTTTTTTATTCACTATGAGAAAGTCAGCAGAAACCATGAAGGTTTCAAAGACAATTTGCAATTCAGTAATTATTCTGTGCACACACAAAAAAAATGCACATCGTTTTGTTTTGCCCAGAAGATGGGACTTTCTGCACAGAAAACAAGTTTCCCATATCAAGTGGACAAGTGGACAAGTGTAGGACTTCACCGTTTAGGATCTCAAGCTTATCATGGGCTGAGGTCAAGAGAGGATCAACCTAGTTCCTGTCCCAACTAGCAGATAACTTACTTTAAAGAAAATAATAATAATGAAAATGGGCCACCAGTAAAGAAAAAAAGTCACCTAGCACTTTATTATTTGATAAGCAATTATCATAGGTACAGGAGTATTTTGTACCATTGTTCCAGATTGATGGCTCTTTGTTTACTCACCCTGACAATTACTGAAAAAAGAGAGCGGCAGCCAGAAGCCAGATTTACATAGGGATCCAAAAGATACTCATGGATGTGCGGATGTGGAAACAAGGAGAGCTTGGACAATACAGATGTGACTTGTAGATTGACATCATATGGCTGTGAAGGAACAAAGCAAGAGAAAATATCCCCCAAATGTTCACCATCATTATAATAGTTACCCAGATTTCAAAAGAAGATTAAAACCTTTGAGATTTCCTATAAGGAAAAATTTGGAATACACGATAGCCATCAGATGTACAAGCAAATCGTTCTAAATATCTGGACACACAATCACAAGCCACAATTGAAGCACCCCATAATATAAAACAAGAAAAGTCCATTGCTGTGTTTTCACTTTCATTTGTTGTGCAAAATTTTTTTATCCTAAGCAATCTATGTGAAAAATATTTCCAAGTGCAAGAATAACTGGCAAGGCAGGTAAGCAGTGGATCAAGCTGCCGTTCCTTTTTAGGCTGCTCCAAGCAACACAACTCAAGCATTTTACACACTGTTAAAGTAAATGCATGAGCAAGAGGACAAGCATGGTAGCCATGGCTCCTCCTTCTGTGTTCCCATTATTTTCTCCATGGTGAGCCCCCATTCTCTCTCTCTCTTGCACACACACACCTTCTTAGTCCCAGACACAGACACACATATACTCTTTTCCCACTGATATGAAACTAGGTTAAAGTATTTTCATGTACACCTAGCAGTGGTGACCTTGACCATACCTCACATACACATGTGGATGGTGAACATGAAAGGATAGCCACCACTCTCCAGTCCTATTGGAGTGTGCCATCTCACATTGCTAACAAGCAAACAAGCTAATGGGCAGACAAAGGCAACATGAGAAGAAACCTTTTTCACACAATCCTGGGGATGAATGTTTAACTGACAGCAGGGAGAGGTGGATGGGTCTGTCATATAACCATTCAATTGAATAAAGGAAATAGCCCTAATTAATACACAGCAAACAAACCCAGGCCAAATCACAGAAACATGTTAGTCAAGCCATTACAACCGTGAAAACATAAATTAATAAAGCAAATCAGATCATGAGACAACAAAACAACACATTACACGGTGTTTCACGTCATGGTTCTCCCGGGTTTCTTTTTAATTTTAAAAAGGCACTGTAGATTGGGTGCTTTTAAAATACAACGCTTCTTCCTCATGTTCTGTTAAACCAGTTCTTTGTCAATATTCTCCTTGTATGGGAAACATGCTGATAAAACTGTAAGGGTCTTGATGTGAGCATACACACATGTGAGCCTCCAATCATGAAAATCATGCAGTAGTAGTACAATTGTGCTAGCTAGCTAGCTAGCTAGCTAGCTAGCTAAATAAATCTATCTATCTATCTATCTATCTATCTATCTATCTATCTATCTATCTATCTACCTACCCACCCACCCACCCACCCATCCATCCATCCATCCATCCATCCATCATGGCTCTAAAAAGCTCACCTGACCTCCACAGCTGCTTTTAAAGAAAGAAAAATAAACTGCAGAAGATCCTGTTCACTGATCTCCTTCATCACATCTAGACCTAACTACATTTATATCATATTCTTTCACAAAGCAACATGAAGAAGCTGGTCAAGCCATCTTGTGGTAGTTCAAAACACTGCAATGTGCTGTTATATCAAGGGTTTTTTTTTCCTGAATTAGTAGTAATAGCTTTTTTATTGCTTCCTGGTCATCACTTGTTCACTAACTGTAGAAGCAAGCTTTTCCAGAGTTGAGTGAAGCAATTTCTAGCCCAACCAAAATGAAGGATTTTCAAGGAAAGGAAAGAGAAATCCAAAGGTATTCACAAGAGAATTTGGTATTTTCCTCTTACACCAAAATTTTAAGCTTAAGAAGTACCTCCACTTGGCTTTCTGCCCTTGGATACTAATTTCTATAGAAATGGAGACTGTGGAGTCTTCACTCTTCATAGAAAGGCCCCACCCTTTATCTCCCTGCTGTCATCACCAAATATGGGGTTTTCCCAACCCTTATCCCACTAAATATGGGGCTTCTTGTTGCTCTTGTTTTTTGTTGTTGTGATCTGCCTTCAAGTTGTTTCCAAATTTGGTGGCCGTGAAGTGAACCTTTCACGGGGTTTTCCAGGGCTGAGTATGTAACATGCCTAAGGTCACTCAGCAGGTTTCCATGGCTGAGTGGGGAACTGAACCCTGCTCTCCAGAGTCACAGTCCAACATTCAAACCACTACAATCGCAGTTACATTTTTATACCGCTTTTCAGTGCAAAGCACTCCCTAAACGGTTTGCAATGTGCTTAGCTAATTGCCCCCAACAAACTGGGTACTCACTTTACTGACCTACGGAAGGATGGAAGACTGAGTCACCCTGGAGCCCCACAGGATCGAACTCACAACGCTGTGGCTGCAGTGCTGCCATTTAACCACTGCACCACCGTGCTGACTCTCTATGGGGCTTACATGTGGACAATGGCACCAACGGTGGGGAATTCAGCTTTTATTCCACCACATTGCCACCAACTGTGTGGAATCTTCTCAGGTAATGCCAGCGCTGTGGCTAAATATGGGGTTTCTGCCCTTTGGCTCCTTACATTATATTCAACTATACAATAAATAAATCACAGAAGATTTTCAAGTACAAACGCATGCATCATAGAGGCTTTATGGGGACAATTCCACAGCTCCACAATATAAGGTAAAAGGAGGAGATGGTAAAACTCGGGGGGGGGGGGATAAGGAGTCCAGTGATTACTAAAAATCTGCAAAAAAAACTGAGGGTCTTATGACTGAAAAACTGTATTAGATTGTACCAAAGTCTTTACGTGGCATTCTCTTTAAGCTAACAATGGTATCAAGTTTGTCATTTTAATCTGAATGGACTGGACCAACAGTTTTCCATTTCTGACTTGTATTAGCATTTTAGAGCAATTTATGCCTTAAAGAGGATAAATCATTTAGGCTCAGAGTTAACAGACTGGGGGTGTAAGAGGGAGGTTTACTGATTTTCCTATCTTGCCGCATATTTTAATTCTCTGTGCATCAAGTATTGCCCTTGACACAAGAGACAGAAATGCAGCATGCTTGACTGATCCAGAATTTTTGTCATTTTGACAGGTACTATATCAAATTGACACTGGGCCACAATAACCCATAGGCTTTTTTTTCTTCAAAAACTACTAAATACTTGTCCTGCTGACAGTCCTCATGTGAGAGGTTTTATTTTTTTCCCCTTATTTTCCTTTTTGGTGAGGTGGGCTTCATCATTGGGATCAGATTTCCATATGTATGAAGATTAGTATTCCTAAAGCTGTTGAGATTCAACTTTTAAGTCTCAAATCCAATAATCATTTTAAATGAAGCATGTGCAGAATGCAGGTTTAATAGAGACCACTTCAGAGTTACATTTTCCAGCTATATATTTAAAAACACATGAAGAGAGTTGGATAGTAAAAAGCTTCAGCGGCACATTTGTAACTTGAGAATACTCAGATGAAAGTGTACGGACTACGTGTGCCAGTCTAGAGCCAAGTACCAGGAGTATCTGCTTTATGCCAAGTCAAATTATTTTACCAGCTAGCCCAACATATACTCAGTGGTTCTCAGAGTCTGTGTAAGGGCCTTTCCCATCACAGATTACGTGATCCCTTTTGCTGGGGAGATGAGAGACTGGACCTGGAATTTTCTGCATGCAATTTATATATATTGTCACTGAGCTTTGGTCTCTTTCCAACTGATCATTTTAAAGAAGCTGGAAATGGCTTAGCTCTGAGGAATGTCAACATTTGCAAGTAGCAAGTGAGGTGCCTCTCTGACTTGAACCACAAGCAGGGCACTTGTACAGAGGTCAGTGGTGCTAAACATCTCTCTCAGTCCACCCCTCCTTGTCATCTACCCCCCCCCCCCCCCGCCAGCTTCAGTACTGTACAGGATGGGACTTTTGGTAAGAATACCATCCACAACCTCCATATCCTTTTCACACTTGACATTGCAACACTCGCTTTAGGCATGACAAAAACAATATGGTTCAGCCACCATCACATTCACACAGGTATAGGAAAAGCTAAATATAAAAATACACAGACTACTGTCTCTAACAAACATGTTAAGTTTGTCACATAATTATTATGAAAGTGGGTGAGCATGCGTCCATTCTCCAACTGCTATTTCCCTCCTCAACAACAGGATAGGCTGTGGAGAACTACAAGACATATTGCTCACTTCCCTTCAGCCTTCTAGTGCTCTATGTATTTGTGCCTTGCCTTCAATTCAATGACATGTGCAGCCATGTGTCTTCTAACCTGAGGAAGCATTAAACTTAATGCGTTTATTCATATCTACAACATCCTTCAGGTAAAATAGAAACCATTCTTTTTTTCTCAAGGTGGCTGGTCAGTACATAGCTACTATTCTGACTGGTAAGATCATTGGAAAACCAAGCATGTCAGAAGAGAAAGCATCAAGAAGTGCAGACCTACCTGATCAAGAATTCTTCCCATTCTATCAAAGAGAACTTTCAAGAAATATCCTTCAAAGAATGCAGATTCTAAATTGCACTTTTCCAATGGTTTAGGAGAGCCTGGCCATTCCCATCGTAAGCATATGGCACAATAGTCTCGAAACTGGAAGAAGTGAGGAAAAAACTGCTTTAGGAAGCTCATTTAGAAAGGATGGAATAGATCTTATTTTAACGGGCAATTAATGAAATAAACACTGGTAGAATTCTTTATGTTTGGTAGGGGCCAGGAAATCTATCTTCAAAATCTGATAAATAAATAGTTTGTAGTTTATGTCCTATTTTATTCAGCAACATTGTTCAAATAAAAACAATACCATTCACATTTACATAAGTTCTATCCTCACTGTGTGCAGACTGAGTGAAAGTTATCTTCTCTTTTCTACTTAGAAATTACTGTGTGCAAGGGATGATATCTCCCAAAATAAGTGATCCTAAAACTGGTATCAGAATTTTGTATGCATCAGATCACAGTTAAAAGAGGACAATACCTATGTGAACAAAGCAAACTATCTGTTATTTGAAAAATGGTTTTGATGCTGTTTGTGAAAGGGAATCCTGTGCAGATGTACATTTTGTTTTCTCACATCAGAATGAGAAATTCCAGTAGATCCATCGAACAGTATCACCTTCCGCTCTCAGATCCTGTAGGACACTGCGTTAAGAGGTACACAGAGAGCTTTGTGGTTGAATGATGATTCAAATTCACCTTGAACACTCTAGCCACTATTGCCTCTCTAATTGTGACAAAGAGTATATTCATACATGTTCCGAATGAACAAATCATATAGTGCATAAAGATCTTGCAAGGACCGCAAAATTCCTGTTGCTTACTTAATGCATGAAAACCTCTACCAGAGGTTGCAGGTGGAACACATAAAGATGCAATGGCTATGTGAACCAGACTTTTGCTGACCCTCAAGTTTATATGCTCTCTTCTCCTCTCTGCACTGCAATTCAACTTCACCACACCCACTTTGGACCAAACCATAGTCAGCTAAAGACTGGAAAAGAATAGAAGAGATGAAGCAAGATTGTTCTATGCTGGATAAAAAGCAAGGAAGAACTGGAAGAGAAGTCTACTACTTTCACATCTAATGCAAAGTTTTAAATCATATCGTCCCAGCTCTCCTTATACAGTAGGAAGTGTAAGCCCACTGCTAGATGCCTTCCTCACAATAAAAACAAAATCAGATTGCGTAAAAATATACAATTAACACTGTGATCTGAGTCAGTACACTGAAACCAATGCTTATATATGCATACCCACAAGTTGTTTGGTTTTATTATGTTTTGCTTCTAATTCTGTGAAAGCCTTGTGGGGTTCAGGCAACACCAAACAGATGAGCTTTCAAATGTAGTGTGACTTTGCATCTTTGGGATCTTTTGTTTGAAAAAATAGTTATGTCTTTCCGTTCTGTTTAGACAGGCACGTGCTAGAACCATCAGCATTCTTCAGCTGTGATGGTATCTATTCTCTTCATTCAATGGGAGCACTGGCAAGAAAGCTTAATATACTTTTGTGCATTCAGGTATGGAACACTATGGAAATCTTTCATTGCTCTTCTGACTCCCCTTATCTCTCTTTTTAGGAAATCTGGTGAAACAAACATATGAAACTGAGAGCAAAAAAGAAATATTTTCTACTTGACTGGATATATATTGGATTTGTTTCTGGGAGCACAACATCCTGAAAATTATCACTCTGCATTTCTATGTAGCTGTTATTCAGTTCCTTTGCCCATCTTTCATTCCATTACATACACTCAAAGCACTCTGACGATAATTCACAAGATAGGTACAAAGATGCAATCAAATTCAGTTTGTCCTCAGATCAAGGAGACTTGCACTCCTTGAAAGAGAAATGCATTTGGGGTTTCAGAATAGGAACATTTCATTTTCCTTTCCCCAACAGTATTATCCACTTCAAAACTGAATGCCTGGGGCTGCACATTACTTGCGCTATGGTCTTATTTTCAAAAACCATGGCTGCGTTGACAGCTATAGCTTTTCCACAGTGACTTGCCTCTGTCAAAGAACATGTCATGTAAGAGAATGCAGATAAATATAAAGCAGATTACAAAAGCAGTATTGAATGGTCATGGATTATCCTAATGGCATTAAAATATTACTGCTCCATGCATAGCTCATTTAGAACACAGTAAATAGCAAAACTATATTATTTGTGATACAGTTATTTCCTGTGAATTGAGCATAACTCCTTTCCTCTGTCCAATTTCTCACACCTTCTTAGCACAACACATCTGAACATATTGTCAGACAGTCTTCACTGGGATAGCCAATTTCCAGGGTTCAGATGGTCATAATGATCCCCAAAATAAACTACCACAACGCATCTCTTAAAGTCGGGGGACAACAACAGCAGGGGCATACTATTTATAGCTCCTGAAGTAGAACATTAGAACCCAGACAGAATGATTCTAAATTATTTCATTTTATTATTCAGTTAAGCATCTTCTTCGCTCCCAGTGTTGCCTATAGAAAATACACATTTAAAAATTTATACTCGATAACGAAACAAGGGAAATTCTTGATTTCCTGTTTTCTTTAAAATATTATATGAAGAATGTTCACACAACCAGCAAACTAAAGAACTGAGCTGGCATTTTTAGAACAAAAGCGTAAGACACAGCATAGTATTTTCCTCAACACCTGAATACAAAAAAGAGAAGCTGATACAGAAAGAATACAAAGGACACTGAAGTTCCCTTATACAGAAAGGTTTCAATGCCAATAGTCTATTTTAGCACAAAACTTATTGGTTTAAACTAGGGATGGGAATTATGCAGTCCTCCAGATGCTACTGGACTGTAACCACCTGCAAAGCTCATCACTGGCTATGCTTGCTAGGGCTGCTGGGAAAGGAAGTCCAACATCTGGAGTGCCACAAGATTCTCACCCCTGGTTTAAACAAATATACTTCAATAAATATATTATCTGCAAAATAATACCGCCTTACCTGCCTCTCTTTTCTTGGGGTGGGGGGGTGGGGGTGGGGAACAAATCCACTACCAAATAGCAGTTTCCTTTTCTCACTTACTTGTCGATGGGCATCTCTGAGGTAGGTATCATAACCTGTGCCCTCCACATGGTAGGAAGATTTGGCTTCATCTGGTACAAGACAAAGAAAACTGAAAAGAGAAGCAAGTCAATATAATTTGTTTCTATACCATTATAACAAGCCGCATGTCAAACACTGTTATGCCTTTGCTTGACACAAGCAGTTACACATAGTGCTGTGCAGTGAAAACAAATAAATCAGTTGAGGCATTTCTGTCAATCTAGCTACTGAAATTTTGCACCACAACACTACACTGCCTTATTACTAACTCTAGGGTGATTCAGACAGCACATTAACATCATGGTAACACAAGTTCTCATTTTCCTGCTCTAGGAACCCCTTCTTAGCAATCCTGCCTAGTGTATATATAGGAGAACAAAATATGGAATTATATAAGCAATTAAATATATGCATACATTGGTAAAATGTACTCATGATAGCAGAATATTTTCGTTTATTGTTTGGCAGGGTACTGCCAAAATTGAGTACTATAAACATGCCGCTGCCAATGAACATCATGATCCTCATGCAATATTTGCACATAAATGTCATTTGCAAAAAGCCATTTGTTCTAAGCATAATTAATAGCAACAACACAAAATGGAAAGAAAAATACCAACACAAATTCCATTATCATTAGGTCACAAGTGAGTGAGAAGGTTCAAGTGAGACTCTTTCATTCTTTTTTGACATTTGGCCACTACTGAATCAGCTGCTACTGCCATCAATCAGTTGCCAAAATTGCAGAGCAAAGTATTTCTGGGTTGCATAAGTCCTGAGAAGCACACTGTTTGAGGATTTCAAATTGGCTCTATGGTGCAGAAGATTGCTCTGGGACTTCCCAGGACCGCAGAGAGCAATCACAGTTGCCACCAAATGCAGTCCTGCAACAGTAGGAAATTTCTCTACACTTGAATTATACACTGTCAAATATTCACCAAGCTGTATCATGAAAGCTATGGCCAGGATTCTATTGGTAGTCTTAATTACAAAAGACGCATTGAACCAATGGGATTTACATTAAGTGTTGATTCACCATTCAAGACATAAGCTTTGTTTGAACTAGCAATAGGATTTAGGCCTATGTGACTTCTGTTAATATTTTTGTTTGTTTTAAGTGCTTTGTTATTTAAAAAGTCTTTAAGGTTGCAGTTCCATGGACCCTGGGCTCATAAGACAGAGGATCAGAGGCACATTGAGGATAGATTGGGAGAATCTTCAGATCTACAGGATTCAAACTCTTGCTATGCTTCAGATATTCCTCTAATATGGGGCGGGGGGGGTAGAATTTATGCTAGCTTTAGAGCCCACATCAGTAACTTTCTTTCCACTGCCTAAATATATATAGTTAGGCACTGGTTTCAATGGACACCACCAAGAAAGATGGAAACCCACATGTTGTATGCATTTTATAAACAGCAATTTTTGATAATTTTATTAAAACAATTTCCATATTATAGTATCTTTCTGAGATCTAGGTCTGGACTGAAAGCTGTTAGTTGTGCCCTATATGTGTGTGTATACACGCAACATGTATGTATATAAGCATGATATAGAATCACAGAATCACAGAGTTGGAAGAGACTACAAGGGCTATCTAGTCCAACCCCCTTCTATGCAGGAGCACGCACTCAAAGTACCCCCAGCAAATGGCCTTTCAGCCTCTGTTTAAAAGCCTTCAAAGAGGGTGACTCCACCACACCCTGAGGCAGCATATTCCACTGTCAGGAAGTTCTTCCTGATGTTTAGGTGAAATCTCTTTTCCTGTAGTTTGCATCCATTGCTCCATTTCCTAGTCTCTGGAGCAGCAGAAAACAAGCTTGCTCCATCCTCAACATGACATCCCTTCAAATATTTAAACATGGGTATCATGTCACCTGTTAACCTTCTTTTTGTCAGGTTAAACATGCCTAGCTCCCTAAACCGCTCTTCGTAGGGCATGGTTTCCAGACCCTCCACCATTTTGGTTGCCCTCCTCTGGACACCTTCCAGCTTATCAATATCCTTCTTGAATTGTAATGCCCAGAACTGGACACAATCTTCCAGGTGAGGTCTAACCAAAGCAGAATAGTGGTTTAACTATTGGACTAGGAACTTGGGAAGACCAGGATTTGAATCACTGCTCAACAATGGAAACCCAATGGGTGATCTTGGGCGAGCCACACTCTTTCAGTCTTAGAGGAATGCAATGGCAAGCCCCTTTGAACAAAACATCCTGAGAAAATCCTGTGATAGGTTCACCTTAAAAGTTGGAAACGACTTGAAGGCACAGAAAAACAAATGTAGCCACTGAGAAGGCTCCCTACCACATCTTCACCAAGTGACACTGAAAGCCTTCCCCTGCAGATTTAAAAACTTTGTATAGAGAGATATGGTCTCTCAGATAGTCTGCACGAAAGCTATATAGTGCTTTATAGGTCATGACTAGCACTTTGAATTATGCCCAGAAACAAATTGGTAGCCAGTGAAGATGTTTTAACAAGGGAGTTATATGTTCCCTATAACTGGCCCCAGTCAGCATTCTGGCTTCTGCATTTTGAACTTGCTGAAGTTTCCTCAGTTTCCAAAAGCAGCCCCATGTAAGTGCATTAGAGTACTCCAGCCGAGACCTAAAGTCAACAGGAAAGTAATTTTTTCTCTCCACCAAGCTTTTGGTGGAGTTTGAAACATTTGTTTCTCTCTCCCAATCATGGCTTGTTTGCTTTATTCTGCTCATGGTTTTGTTATATTTAATTAGTTTAGCAGTTAGCAGTATTTTTTTTTTTTACTACAAGTGATTTTGTGGGTATTTTTTCTATCCAAAAGCCCTGTTGTTGTTGTTGTTGCTGTTGTTGTGTGCCTTCAAGTTGTTTCCGATTTATGGCGACTCTAAGATGAACCTATCACAGGGTTTTCTGGGACTGAAAGTGTGTGATGTGCCAAAGGTCACCCAGTAGGTTTCCATATCTGACTGGGGAACTGAACCCTCATCTCCAGGGTCACAGTTCAATGATGAAAACACTGCACCATGCTGGCTCTCAATACATGAGTGGTTCCAAAAACCTTGTATGATTCAAAACCTCTAAGCTGTGCACAACTTACCATTACATTCATATACCTCTCTCTAGACGCTTCTGCACTAGGCTGTTATAGCACTATGATTCCACTTGCAACATCCTATGGAATCCTGGCGTTTGCAGTTTCGGGAGGGGCCACGTGGCCCCTCCTGAAACTGCAAACCCCAGGATTCCATAGGATGTTGCAAGTGGAATCATAGTGCTATAACAGCCTAGTGTGGAAATGGCCTCTGTCTACCGACAATGCCCTTCACAGCAGTAAAGAAACGGGTACACTGTATGCATCCAGTTCTGATTATTTTTTCTGGCTTTTTTCTTCTTGCCTGCTTCTCCCTTTGTTTACTCTGGCTTATACGGTTAATTACAGAGGTAGCTCGAAATTCAGTGCTTGTACCTAATTTATGTCTTCTGATTGAAAAAGTCTGCATAATAATGCTTAACTTCCTGATATTTACCAAGGCTAATGAATACTGTACTTGAGTAAACAGAACACAATTTACCTGCCATAGAGAAAATGTATGCATCCCTCTGCTTGAGATGTTTGCTGGATTTTGCTTTGCATAAAATATGGGAGTTCAATAAATCTTCTGACAAATCCATTTTGTTTTTTTGTTTTTTTACAACAACAAACAAAAAATTATGTGTACAACACCCAGAAGAAATTTGAATTGATCTCTTACATTAACCACTCTAGGAAAAGCATCACCACCTAGTGGCTTTACCCTTCCCACAGATGTTTCTCTTCAAGCCTTCTGTTTTGCAGTTTCTTGTACACAAATAGAATAACATTAAACAACCATTTTTAAATTGTATTGAAACACTTTAAAATACAATGGGTGAATTCCTTCCAAATTAAATCCAAAATACTGGTGTATGAAAACAAGCTTGAAGGACTAAGTCAAAGATACTGGGCAAAATCTAGCTTGGGAAAGATGTATCAAGAGCTTTTATGACAGATTCATTCCATTCCTCACAACCTGTTAATTTGAGCTCACCTCTCTTCCCTCCTATAACATGTGACAATAGCCTCTTCCAAATCACAAGACACTGGCTTCAATCTTCATAGGGGAGAACGGTTATCTACTAATCTGCTCTCCTTTACACCTTCTGATTCTAATTCATAGGAAATTGAAGTGGTAGATATATAGAAGTTATTCTATCAACTACAGTCAGCCCTCCACATTTGCAGGTTTCACTTTTGCGGATTTGATTATTTACGGATTATTTGCAGTCACCTCTGCTGCCTCCCCATGCCATTTTTAATAGGGACTGCAAGCCTCGTGAGATTGAGAAACTGTGAAGAATGCTTGTAAGTCCCTATTAAAAATGGTGTGGGGCAGCAGTGGAGGTGGCAGTAAGCACCAACAGCCACACACTTCTGCCTTGTGAAGGAACCCTGATGCTTCAAAGTGGGTGGGTTGAATATGGTGATCATACTTTTTTGTGCGTTAAATATGGTCTGGGAGGGCCTAGAGTTATTCACAGTTTTCCCACTTTCACAGGGATCCTGCGCCCCTAACCCTAAAAAATGTGGAAGGATGACTGTACCCAGTCTTGCTTGCTAGAATTATATAGTACAACCAATACGCAGAAGAATTATTAGAAGTTTTATTAGATTGCTGTTATTTGGAAAGTAACTTTATTATTCAGTTCAACTTACCTATTTACAATTTTATGAACTTCAGTCTTCCCATCATTTTTTGAATGATCTGGACTGGCAGATGGTGAAGCACTAAGCCACTCTTGGTTTGACAACATGGTATCAGGGGAAAGATCAGTAAACAAGGGATCTTCTTCCAGATCTCTGTGAATTTGTAGCAAAATAAGAAGTGACTAGAGGTAACACTGACATTTACTTTATGCTTCTTTTGCTATCTGACTGGACAGTGTGTGACATGCAAGAGGATTCTCATTGTACATAGAGAAGCACAGAATCCTTCATCTTTCTTTACACAGAGGAACAGGAAATGAGCATTGGGGAAGGGACAGATGATTCAGGGAGGGACCTGGAGGGAATGGCCACATCCCCTGACCTCATTTGATCTGTAACTTTGGTCTGGAGGGGGGCAATCCAGTTCCTGGAACAAAAACAGTTCCCCAGACCTGATGTATTGAGTTTCGGCATTGGAAAAAAGGCTAGATATAAATAAATATCATCATTATCAGAAGCTACTCCTGTGGACAATATTGAGCTAGATAGACTAATGGTTTAACTTTGTACAAAGCAGCTTCCTGCACTCCTAGATTGAACCAAGAAACATAAATGTGAGTCTGGCCAAAAGTAATCATTCAGTCAGGTCACTGAACCAAATACAAGCTGAGAGACATATAGCTACTAGTGTTAAGCTGACACAATTCTAGAAATGTATATTCATAAATGCATCCCACTATATTGAATCAACTGAGCTTATTTCTTAGTAAGCTTATTCAGGATTGCAGCCTAAGGTGTACAGAAGGGGATATGTGCATTCTTTATCAATGCAGACAAACAAATACAAGGGATACAACCATCTTAAAATACTACATCACATTACTGATAGTTGAGAACAGAAGAGCTGTGCTTTTTGTTAAATGGTCTAGTATTTTAATTACACATTATGTACATGCTGAATTATGTCTCTTATGAACTATTACTTATATAAGCTATATACCAATACACAGCCTAAAAGAAAAAAAGAAAAAGGGGGAAAGAGGATTCTCACAGTACCTTTAACACTAAATGATCTGTTTTAGCATGATGTTTCACGGATAGCAATCTCCTACCACCAGCCACCTGGAAGATCTGTACCATTGTAGGTATGCATTTACATATAGACACATACAAATATATGAAAAATCTGTACCATTTCACACAGCTCTTTGAAGATTTATGGCCAAGGTCACAATTTGCATATTTCTGTATCCTATTACATTCCACCTGGCTGCCAGAGCTATATGCTTATGCACGAAAACCTGTGGCTTTAGTATCACTAGATCAGGGCAATTGAAGAAATGGATTGATATCCATGAAACATCATGCGTAAAATGGATCATTTAATCTTAAAGCTGCTGCTAGATTCCTTTCCTCCCTTCGCTTTCCCATCTTTATGCTGTGACAGACTGACATGGCTATTTCTTTGAAAACAGCCTTAAACAGTAACTTTACATCTATATTCAGTTGCGTTTCAGTATATTAAAATAAAATTTAAAAAATACTGTCCCCTAAAAATCAATCTTTGTTTAAGATTACGGCAACTGAAAGATACTTGAGAACATTTCAGTGATACAAAGGGAAAGAGAGAAAGAAAACATACACAGCTCCTGCTATTTGGCCATTCTCCACCACATCCTTATCTTCTTGGCAGGGTGGTTTATATTCCGTATAGTTCCTCTCCTCTAAATTTCTAAGAACCAAATTATAAAGAATGTGTTCATCGGGTTTTTGCAAAAGGTGCTCAAACATTCTGAGTGTCATTATGCTGATCTGTAGTATTAAAAACAGAAAAATACATTAGTAAATGCTAACGCAAGGTTCTCCTGTAGCATAAATCCATTAAGAAGCCTTTTATTTCTTTTAACACATCCGTTCTTGCTGATGTTAAGCCCTAGTTGCTGAAAAAGCAGAGGACAAAAGAATTCTACATACATACATACATACATACATACATATGTCTGTGGGTATATATGTAAATGCATACACACAAACACTCCTGAATAGAAATACACCTCCAGCCTAATTAACCCTGTTCCAGTACAGGCTTCCCCCACTCATCTGACAGATTAGGAACCAGAGCATTATCAGAAAATGGAATTGGTTGAAAAGGGGAACTCATGTACTGTAGGGTGTATGGACTTATGGAGGCTCACTTGAGACTGACCGAGTACATGCTGCTTGCAAAGTTTCTCAGCTGGCTTTGCACCTTTCCTCCCACTCAGTTTGCTTTGCAACCAGTGTACGTGTGCAAGTGGTTCCAAGGGAGCCTTCATAGGCAAGAAGAACTGACAAAAGAGCAGAATCCCTGTCAAATTAACGGAACTTGCTCTTAATTTGGAAGTGTCAAAAGAGCAAGTTGTCAGATATAAATATATTCATAAATAAAAGTTCAGTTCTACATAGCTGTAGGAACTAATTCTCAAAGAGAACGGCATGAATTGTTCCTTGACAAGAGTTCAACACAGGGTTCTGTCCTGGGCCCAGTGCTATTCAACGTCTTCATCAATGACATGGATGAAGGAGTGGAGGGCATGCTGATCAAATTTGCAGATGACACCAAATTGGTAGGGGTTGCTAATACCCCAGAGGACAGGATCAAATTTCAAAATGACAGATTGACAGATTGGAGAGCTGGACCGAAGCTAACAAAATGAATTTCAACAGAGAGAAATATAAAGTCCTACACTTAGGCAGAAAAAAATGGAATGCACAAATATAGGATGGGGGACGCGTGGCTGGATGGCAATACATGTGAAAGGGATCTAGGAATCTTGGTAGAGCACAAGCTGAACATGAGGCAGCAGTGTGATGAGGCAGCCAAGAAAGCCAACGCAATTCTTGGTTGCGTCAATCGCAGTATGGTGTCTAGATCGAGGGAGGTAATGGTACCACTCTATTCTGCATTGGTTAGGCCTCATTTGGAATACTGTGTCCAGTTCTGGGCACCTCAGTTCAAGAACGATATTGACAAGCTGGAACGTGTCCAGAGGAGGGCAACCAACATGGTGAAGGGTCCGGAAGCCATGCCCTATGAAGAACGGTTTAGGGAGCTGGGTATGTTTAGTCTGCAGAAGAGAAGGTTACGAGGGGACATGATAGCCATGTTTAAATATCTGAAGCGATGTCATGTCCAGGAGGGAGTGGGCTTGTTTTCTGCTGCTCCAGAGACTAGGACAAGGAGCAAAGGATTCAAGCTGCAGGAAAGGAGATTCCACTTGAACCTCAGGAAGAACTTCCTGACAGTCAGAGCTGTCCAGGAGTGGAATATGCTGCCTCTGAGTGTGGTAGAGTCTCCTTCTTTGGAGGTTTTTAAGCAGAAGCTAGATGCCCATGTGTTGGGAATGCTTTGATGGATATTCCTGCATAGCAGAGGGTTGGACTCGATGGCCCCTGGGGTCTCTTCCAACTCAATGATTCTATGACTATCTAGTGGGTCAGAAATTCCCCAACACTGATCTAAAGATTTTTGAGAAGTCTAAACAATGACAGAGGCCTGACATAACAATATTAGTGATACATATAATATATAATGTAGTGACACAATATTCTGTATCCCCATGCAGACTGAAGATCATAAAGTGTAACACTTTATAGAATAATAGTTAATAACTATTTAAAATGCTTAAGTGTCCTCATTCTAGCTCTCTGGAGACCAGGAATAATCCATGACATGCCACAGAAGCAGAAGCTAAACTGTTAGTTACAGGTAGAAGCTGGGATATTAGCTTTGCCTGTGTCTAGCCTCTTGACCAGCCAAGGACTCTGGAGTTCTCCTCAGTTTGCCTGCTCTTAGATTCACCTCTCTGGAATGGCCTTTTTTTTTTTTTGAGTACACCACCCCCTCTCTCTTTCCTTCTTCTCTGTCAGTTCTGAATTTTTTTTACAGACTCAATGTTATAGATGTGGTGTGGTAGATCATCAGTAAAGGATCAGAACAGAGAGAAGCACCTTGACCCATTGTCTCATGAGCCCCGGACTTGGATAAGTAGCACTATTGGTCCTCATTCCCTACCAGCACAAACCATTCCCTCCTTCATGGTGAATTAATGACTGAGATAGACTCTATATCAAGGACTTCAGCTCTCTGGCTTACTTTCCTTCAAAATGGATCCTCTGATCCACTAGAGATTTGAGGCAGGATCAGCAGCACCTGTTGCAATCTGACCCTCATGTAGCACTTGACAGGTTTCATCACTTTATGTCACATGTCTGAAGAGGAACTCCATAAATACAGTCAAAGGTTGTTGCTGGTTTGTTTGTTTGTTTTGGTTTTCTTTTAATGTTGTTGCGTATCTGCAGGATCCATTTATCAGTAAAGATCTGAAGATAGTTGTTTACTAGTGAAATAGCACTGAAGTTGGCAGCACCATTGCATACATGCTATATTATAACTTCTTACCTCATCCGAGATGTGATCACAGTGCTCAATTAAGCGATGTCGCAATGGGTGCCTGTTGATGTCTGTCTGTTTTTCTGGCTCTCTCTGTTCTCCAAGGATAAAGCACACCATTTCATGCATCAAGGCGTCCGAAGTAACTTGACGAATAATACGATGCAACAGGGCAGTTGACGTTAGAATCCCAATCTCCGAACTGGTCCAAAAAAGATAAATAAATGAAATAAATTTCTCCTTTTGAGATAGCGTGGGGGATGGAGGGACCAGCGTCATTTTACAACACTAAAGGTTTACTCACGTTTGCATTAGCTGGGGTTCCATTACACCAACAAAAAAATGTTCTCGCACCGAGCTTGCCATGGCAACAGCAGTTGTCTGAAATGCAGAGAGTACCAAAACGTTGCCTTTCTAATTTAGAAAATACAGTTTGAACAATACACAGGTAATGATTAAAGCAGGCATTTCAAACCTTATGTGCTTCCTTAATGAGCTGATCACAGTAATCAAACCAGGACAGAAAGGAAATCAGGGCTCTTTTGCCAGGAAAAGCAGATGCATCTTCTTTGTGACTGTAGGAATCCAAGCTGAAGTGCAAGAAAAATGGGGGAGGAATTTGCTATTTGTCATCACAGGACAGTCAGAAACAGCATTTCTAACTAAACATTTGTAATACTCATTTTTTTTTTGACACATTAACGTTTTTACTCTTTAAAAGCTACTTCTGGCACAACCCATCTCATCATTAAGGTGAGATACAATACTAATTCTTGCAATTTACAAATGCTTCATGTGACATCCACAAGGCAAACTCATAACTCAAATAAGCAAGCCTTACCCCCAGTTAACTCCTTCCACCGTTTCAATATCTAAGGGATCCATCGACTGAGGGAGGGCTTTGTAGAGAGAGGCCAGCCTGTCTGTCAGCAGTTCACATAAGCATGTATTCTCAGTTAAACATTTGGCAGCAGCTGGCTCAGGCAAACTCACTAGAAGCATGAGGCCTTCACAAGCTTTCACAGCTACTCTGCCATCCTGCCGTACAAGAGAAGAGAAAAGTAAAAGGTGTGCACATGCCTTCAAGTCACCTGTCAATTTATGAAGACCCCATACACTTCATAGGGTTTTCTTAGGCAAGGAATACTTGAGAGATGGTTTTGCCAGTTCCTTCCTCTGAAGCATAGCCTGTAGCACCTGGTATTCATTGGTGGGCTCCCACCCAGGTATTAACCAGGGCTGACCCTACTTAGCTTCAAGGATCAGACAGACTCTAGTGCCCAGATTTCCAAACCAATCCTATCCATGGCTGCCAGGAAGAAACTCCAACACATTTATTATTTATTGAATACCCCCTTATGAACCTTTACTGTGAAATTCCCAGAGTAGTTTACAATAATTCATCATACAAACAAAAGCAGTGCTAAAAAAATAAACACAGCAATACCTCAGAGGTTAAAACTTGGAAAAAAAATGGTCAAGTCACATAGGTGCCACATGAATGTCACTGGAAAGAGAAGTCCTTAAACAAAGTAACACAGTCAAAATGTCCCTTTTGCTAAATATCCCTATAATCATACGTCTCATTTCAGATGATCGAGGTATCTGTGAAGAAGATTGTAGTGTAAAGCCAGGCTGATATGGAAGATGTTCACTCAAGTAGGTACAAAGCTCTGCAGTATTTTAAAAGTAAACATCAGCCTTTTATATTATGCTTAGAAATAGACTAGAAGCTAGGGGAACTTTTTAAGCACATCTGGTTTCAGGCAGTAACAGCTCTGCTTGACTAAAGCTTCTGAACAAACTTCAAAGCCAGCCCAACATATAATACAGAGCAGTAGTCTATCCTTTGGTTTACTGAATCATGGATAACTTGTAGCCAGGACTTTTCTAGCCAAAGAGATGTTACAGCTGGTGCATCGGCCTTAGTGAAATGCACTGTATGCCACTTAGATCTACAACAACAGAGATAGATTAACAAGCATTTCCATGCTGAACTTGTCTAGAAACTAGACTTAAATTCATGCAGACTGATGTCAGAGTGTCCTAATTACTTTGCCACTACAGATTTAACCATAGTTTGCTGCCCTATCCAATAAAGTCAGTTTCAGAAACCATGACCGAAGCTGGCTTAGTTGAAGCCTGCTGAACAATCACAGTTATTGCTACAGATGAGATATCAAACTGGTTAAGGACAAAAGCTCAAGCTTCTGAAAGCAAAAGCTCAACTTTCCAAATTCCTTCTGGCTGCAGAGAAGAAGACAGCATGCAAGCTAAAGGTTCACTGCTTTTGCTCAACTTGATGAATTCTGTTTTAGTGTGGTCTGCAAACACAGCCGATATATTTGTTTTGCAATGCTTTATTTTAGTATATCCTATTTTGAGCAAGACAAAACAACTTATAGCTTGACCCTGAGAAATCTTTCAGCTGCCTGTGGGCTTCAGTTAAAAAAAGACCAGCAGCCATCATTACAGTGAGGAGAAGGAGGAGAACTGACAGACCTTCAACCTCCATACAGAAACAAATTTTAAAAAAAAATACCTTAGTTTTGAACTTCAGCTTATTTGAAAGCTCAGCACACAATTTTGAGGAGATTAAAATATTTCTCAACATTTCTCAACATTTGGAATTAATAAAGTAAGGCTTATTTTTTATTCTACCTGTTTGGAATACATAATTCGGAAGACATCTCACTTTCACCAAGTGAGGAAGCATTTTGCAAAAACTAAATGATTTCACATAAAGTTACATGTGTAAGAGAAGAAAAATATGCCTATCCACCTACAGGCCAATGGTATTCAAAAAAATATAAAACATGAAACTTAGTGACTGGGCACTTACAGTTATAATATGTTATAAATCGAGACCTTTCCCCTTTATTTTTGTGAAATCAATAAAAAGCCTTCAGACAGATCAATACACAAACACACATACTCCTAAAACCTCAAACATTAATTCTGCCATATCTGACAAGTGACTCACCGGGCTTTTGGTGAGATTGAGCAAGGAATTCACTAAATTATAGTCCCCGTGCGGAGGAATAGCCAATGCCTCAGGGGATGGAGGAACGTTTAATTCATCTAGACTTGTGGACAGGTCATCTGCCTGCTCAGGAAGGTCATTCTCTCTCTCTGCTTGCTCCACTCCACTTGATGTTTCTTCAGGCTGAACAGCCTGCCCTGTATCTGTCGTCACAGAATCTTGGCCTTTTAGGATGTCTTCTGCAATTAAGCTTCCTGTGCCTTTTGAAGCCAGCCCTTTTAGCTTGTTCTGAAAAGCGTTAAAGACAGAGAATTACAAAGATAAAATTGCTTTTTCCTGTAAAGCAGAAACAAAGCAAGATGAATGCTTCCTACATAAAGTAGGGAGAAACACAGATGCATTTATCCAAAACAAATCAAGAAACAGAAGAAGAAACAGTCAACTGGAGTACTGTTTCTCTGAAGAGGCTGATTCCAGTTTTCAATTTCCAAAAGGCAGACATGTGAATATGTGGAGGAAGCTCTTCACTGTGGTTCTCAGGGTTTGAAGATTCTTATCTTTGACTCTCTGAGAGGTAATTCATTCCAAGCCAGTGCTGGGAAGCTTCAGAATTTTGTTATTCTTGTCTATCTTATATAGACTGCTGAGCAGTCATCCATTTATTTTGGATTAGATTTGCTCAACTACTATCTCAGGACTTTTTTAAATGTGTAGATGTCACAGTTACATTATACAAATATATATAACTGGAACTGTTATCCCTTGTAGTTCACTTCTCATGTTTCTTGCTTTCTAACCAAAACATTTTTCATCAATAAGGTTAGATGCAGTTGCCACATAACATACTGAGAGTTAAAAAAAAAAGCATTATGAATAAAATCTAAAGCATACCTCGCAAATCTTCCACAAATTCTAAGACAAGGCTATTCTTCAAGTGAATACAAACGTATAAGTATACCACAACCAAATCTACACAGAACTCTTTATCTGGGTAATGGTAGGTCAGCAACATCTACTTTATATAGGAAACATTAACGGTCACTGCTGCAGAAGGAATAATGATTACAGGCCAGAGAGAAAACATCAAAAGATCACATATAACGCCCAAGCTGGATCTCTCCACTCTCTTTTAAACCACCTTCTGCCTCAGTTAGTCCAACAGTTGTACTTATTCTATCAGGCCACTGAAGTATGAGGATGCCATTTGATTTGTTCAATCTTCAGTAGGAATGTCACAGTCACTAGAAGCAGGCAACCTTCTGACACTTAACAGAAAATGTGCATTTTCAGGTCAAGACCCCAATCCACTTTATCTTTCTCACTCTGGAAAGAGCTTCAGATTGCAATCTAATCATGCTTCTAAGCTGCATATCTCTAAGAAAAACAAAAGAATGTGCAAAGCACCAGCAATTATTTTTAGGAAGTTTATCACCATAATAAGGTCCTGATTTTTTTTTCCCCCAAGCACTGCTAATCTTCCACTTCATCTGCTTGATGTGTAAGACTTGCACTCCTTCTACAAATCTGCTTCAGTTTTTTAAAAAGGACTTCTCATTTGCCAAAAAGTACACAGATTCAATGCATCTGCAGGGGAAAATGTATGTGTACACAGCTCATCATCCTTGAAGATGAAGTTAATGGATCTCAGCAGTATTTTTTTTACATTCAGTAGGACAGCAACTACTTTATTAAAATAAGCTTCCATAAACAGCAAATGTGCAAATAACTGTTTCAGAGCTTTGAACAATATTTCATGGTGAGACCTAGCTTTCCTTTCTGGCAAGGGTTGGAATACCATGCAATACTCATGCATCACAGAAAATGAACTCAGATGCAGCAATTATAATTGGGTTAATATTATAATACAGTATAATATAAAAGAGTGATTCTCAGTGTAAACAGAAGGGAAGAAAAATGGGGCAAGTAATAGTGTCTGCATGTCCCATTGTTTCTGTAGTTTCCTTGAAATGTTTTACCAAAGAAATGCTGGCTAGTTCCCAAATGCATCAGGATTTAGCTCCCTCTTGTCCTGGGAATTAAAGTCAATTTAAGAGACACTAATCAGCTAAAACAAATGTTTCTACACTGACTTATATGCAGCTGTGTCATTTGGGACATGTGGTAGCATCAGAGTGCCAATGTAGTGTTTACCTGGGCCACAATACATAAAGAGTTAGAGATCTAATGTAAATTTGTCCTTAGACCAGCAGAGCAAGATGGCACAAGCTAGATCCTGACACTTTCAGTGGTAATCTTTATACTAGTCCCCCAACTCCTTCCCTCCCCAAAAAAAAGAATAAAAATACTTATGAAACACTGCCAATTGAATATAGTGACACGGACCTGAGGAGCTAAATGCAGCTAAATGCAGACTGGAAATTGAACTAGCATGAAACAGAAGATGTATTCAGTTCCAAATTGTCTCTTTTCCATGAGTTAGTAAGGGGAGACACTTTACTCTAATACAATAACAGCCAACTAGAATTCTGCCACCCATATTAAAATGTTAGTAGATTAGAAGAAAACAACAACAACAAAGAGTTTATGCACCAAGCACTGGACAAAAAAATCTCAAGAGTGCCTGGTCTGCTCATGCAGTGCTGAGGCCCACCTGCTCACCTGCCTCCTAGGAATATGCAGGACAGGATCTTGAATCACCTAATAGGAAAGTTTAATGAAATAGGCTCTATGTTTTCTGACTCAAGATCAGCAACACCAAGGACTTCACTACCAGATCACTGGGGATAACAAGAACAAGCAACAGCTTGCTGAACTTAACAGAAACAAAAAACAACAACAAAAAAATCAGTTTAGCGGCAAATGGTATGTGGAAAGCATTTCTTTGGGTTAAGAAAAGAATGCCAAATCAAAATCAATGTACCTTCCACTGTAGCAAACTAAAAACCAAGCAAACCTGACAACATAAACTTCTTTCAGAATGTAAGTTTTGTGTACGTTCACTTCAAAACGCCTTAAATACACTACCACCGGAAAAGAGCAAAAATAAGCAACATAGAAGTATTTCCACAGCACTGGAATATTCTTTTATAGTAATAAATTGAGAAGTGCTTTTGCAGTCACACACACACACGCACGCACACACGCATGCACACACACAAGAAAACACCTTTCTGTGACAGAAATCAACATATCTCTTTTAAAAGATGTTTTTTATTGTGTTTATGGGGAAAGAACTTGGAAAGATAGAAATATTATATGATGGACACTCAGAAGCTGACAGAAATGTGGAAGCAGCTTCCAGATATGAAAAGGCCTTAATGACTTCAACAACTGTGCAATGAAATCCTATAGATATTTAATCAAAAGTGCCACTGACTTCAAAGGGGCTTCCTTCCTTGACTGAGTAAAGGACTCCACCTTATAACCTTCTCTCAGGCCTACTACTCCATGTTGTTCTAACCGTGATATATCTGGTTTGCAACTGTGAAAATGATGGACTCCAGAGGCCTCTGTCATCATCCAGAAGGGCTCTCCTTATGCTTCTCAGTCTAACAGAAGTCTGTGTTATCCCATCCTGTTTAAAATTTAAAAATCATTTTTTCTTAGATATTAATATAACACAAAAATGTATGCAAAGATTCTTAGCTTGTACAATCTATTCTGATCATAAAATTGGGGTTCATTGGTACAGCCTTTCCCCTTACACAGATTACTACAGTCACTGTGCAGCAAAGTGTCTGCAGAAGCAAATGCCAAGCATCATTTTGATGAGGAGTCTAACACTACAGGAAATGTCATTGAGCCTGCAAAATTATTTTCCATTGCTTTGCTTCTCATATAATGTTTCAAACAAATGTTAAGATGCTACTCACCACTGCTTTATTGATTGATTGCATGCAAAAAAATCAGAATTTGCTATGGAGATCTACAAGGAAAGTACTTTGTTCTGCTAATCTTCACTAAAAATTGAGAATAAGAAGAAAGGAAACCAAGATGGAAATACCAGCTGGCAGAATAAGAAGGTAATGTGCTAATAAAGTGCCCGCCAGAAAATCAAGCCTCTTGTATACACAAGCAGGACTCCTGTAGACTCCTGTTTTCAATACGTCAGTCTGTATGCATAAAATTATTTTGTTGTCATCTGGAGCTTTGCCTGAATGCAGAAAAAAAATTTTGATCTTATGTTTATTTTTTGTACTGGAAAATCTGATTTTGCACTTCTAAACCCTGTTGTAAATGAGCACCTACTGCTGATGTAGTGCACTTTTGGATAACTGGAAGCCAGGATACCTGTTCCAGGGCCTCTGGAAGCATCTATGAGATATCATGGGATCAAGTGCTTTCCTCTATACACACATTTTCATAGGTGAAGGTAAAATAGTAATATGTTGGGGAAGAAGAATCCTGAAAAACTTCATAATCCGTATAAGACAGGTAGTTATAAAACTGAGAGAGCTATCCTGCTGTAGTGGTTTGAGTGTTGGGCTACAACCCTGGAGATCAGGGTTTGATTCTACCTCTTGGTCACGGAAACTCAGTGAGTGACTTTGGGAGTGTCACGCACTCTCAGCTGCAGAAAACCCCACGATAGGTTCACCTTAGAGTCACCCTAAAACAGAAACAACTTGAAAGCACACAACAACAACAACACTATAAAACTGAGCAAGTGATTCTGTGTTTAATTGGCCCTTAACATACTTTGATTCTTTGTTGATTTCCACTGAACACATTAAACCATGAAGAAATTCTAACTGAAGGACAGCATTGAGTAACTTTGTTCAGGGGAGCATTACCAGCGCCCTTTCCAACCTGTATCTAAGGTGCATCTATCAGTTTATAAGGTATGTAATTGAAATGCAACTAAATGTAAGTTGAAGGGCTACTAATGTCATAACGAGTCAGGTCTTGCAAGGCACATGGGAAAGATAAAGTAGTGGAAATTTACAGGGTACTCCAAGAAGTTCTGAATGAATCTAATTTCACTCTATTAGAAAAACAAGGAGGAAAGTACCCCATAATCAACTACAAAAACGGCTTAAGATCTATGACTAATTTACCAAGATGATACGTTGATATGAAATTAGGTTTTCAAAAGGTCTAGTCTAGAAAACTCTGCTATATCCTGCCTAGGATGCATTGTTCATAAATAAAAATCTCATTAGCAAGCAAAAGGATTTACCCACCTCAAGGAAGAAGTTAACCAAGTATGGATCTTGTTTCAGCTTTGCACAGACTGTGCAAAGAAAATGGATCTCTTCATTTTCTGTGGGCGTTGCCAGGACCTCACCACAAAGTCTGATTAATTTCTGTCAAAAATGATTAATAACAATCAAACTATAGAAAATATAGATGCAACAAAATACAGTAAGAATATTGTAGAATTTTGTTATCGACAACAAAAATGAAACACTATTCCAATTATTAAAAAAGAGGCAATTTAAAAAATTATAAAAACAATTCAATACCTGCACGGGTCTGTGTACATTTATGTGTGGAAGCAGAGGCTGTTGTATTCTTCCCAAAAGTTTTGTATAAAAAGATAATACTTGCTGTTTCATGCCTGGAGGACACTAGAAAACAGAGATAAAATAAATATGGTATTTAAAAAATGTGGCAAATGACAAAGAAGAGCATCACAAAGCACAGAAACATTAGTTTAATGACAAATACATGAAATACATTCAATACTGGATTAATTATACATTAAAGAGGGTTGATATAAAACATTAGAACTAAATCAGTTAAGGCGGCCAGCTTTTTGTAATGTATATTATGCAGTTCACACCCACATTTCAAACTAACATGGACTAAGATTCAGAAAGGACTGCACATCTACATAAAGTATTGCTTAACATGGTTCCCTTAGTTGTTCTAAAAGTTGTTGCTAATGCCCCAATACTAAATTACTGACACGGTTATTCACATTGTTTAATATGCTTTGTTTTCAACTGTTACTGTTCTTCATCTGATACATTACAAATCACTTTCAGAACAAACTTATGCATACAAGTAGTATACAAACAAACAAAGAGCTGCAACATACATAGAAGACTTGGGAGTTTGGGGGCAGAAATCCTTCACACCTGGTGAAATGCCATGCTGGAGAAGATTGAGACTGCCAAGAAGCTTAAAAAAATTCAACCATGGTAATGAACACCATTACCAATAATTACTGAAATTCTCATTTCAGCATCACTGACTTTGTGAATCAAACCCAGTCCTTTTCTAAATATACAATAGGATTCATATTAATGAATTCTACATTTTGGAAAATAAAGCAATCTATAAATTGGACACAAAATGAATACATAAGAGTCCAGATAGATGAAAATTAAAAGAACTTGTGGTTGTAATCACCTCAGTTACATGAAACAATAAGAATTAGTACTTAATAAATTAGTTTGGTCTGCTAGAGTGAATCTGAGAGGCTCCATGCTATAAAATGATCAGAAACTCAGTGAATTTGATCTTCACCATATGGATTTGGGGAAGTAAGTGATGCCATGCAAAAAACATCTCTGAGGACCTCATAAAGCATTTATAGTGTTCATTAGTCTAGAAAGGCTTACACAACCATTTCTAAGGATTCAGGACTCCACCAATCTACTGTCAGACACAGGACCCTCTTACATTACACACTTATTGTGCTATAATTCCACTTTAATTGCCTTGGCTACATCCTCTTAGAGGGCCTTAGAGTTCCCTAGTTGAAAATTTCAAGTATCCTTCACTAAGCTGCACAGTGAGAATTCGATAGGATAGAATCATGGCAATTAAAGTAGAATCATAGCACTGTAATTTTGTAGTGTGAAAAAGACCACAGTCTACAAATAAGAAAGTTTCAAGAACAGTCACTTGATCTAGGAGTGGTTGTCCTACTAATTTCTCTTCAATAATAAACTGGTGTATCTTCAAGATATAACCATGAGTGCACCAGAAGATTCTAGAGAAAGATGTCAGGCTACTTGCTCAAGAACTGAAGCTGAACAAAAAGGGGATCATACAAAAAGACAATGATCCTAAACACATAAACTGACCTAACAAAGCTGCACTCTGCTGGATCCATGTCTCTTGGATCCTTCTATTCTTCCAAGAGAGATATAGAGGGCTGTGATGTATCACCACTAGTGTACTCAAGCAGATTTAATTATCTTTCTATGAATGGAAGTGGATTAGAGTCATTTAACATGCAGTAAAACTTAACCAAGAAGAGGTTATACATCATAAGATATGCCATGCAGATCAAAGGTCATCAAGACTTTCAGCAAATCTCTATAACATCAGTCTACAGAGAGCTCTCCAAAAATGCAATAGCAATTTAGCCACCTTCCTGCTCACTCAGGCTTTAGTACTCTGCATGTGGCCTGAAAACTGCAAGACTTAGACTGGTTGCATCTCCAGGCAATGCCTATTCAGTCCAACCTCAAACTGCTCATTACAGCAAAGTCTGGTAAAAACTGTGTAGCAAACATCCTGAGACATGAGATACAGTAGCTTCTAAAAATCTTGAAATAATTTCTAGCCCTTGTGCATAAAACCTAACATGATTTTGCCCATTGCTGGAAAAGGTTTAAAAACTAGATGGGAAAAACAATTCTGGTGGTCAGAGAGTAATTTTTAATGCAGCATGACTCCCAGGACCCCACATTTTTCAGGTCCATACGCATACCAATATCCATCAGTAGCAACACTGAGTTAATTTTAACACAATGCCATTTGTATCTAGCATAATATAACACCATTTGAGCAAGAAGACCTAGTAAACGAAAAGGACTGAAAGAAAACACACAAATTAAACAAGCACATTTATATCTAATTAGCCAATCTAGGTATTCTGTAGTAGAACTGGGAATACTTACATCAGCCTTGCCTAGAGTATACAGCGTCTCTAAGATCTTGTGATGTAGCAGATATTCCATGCAGGGCCCCGTTTCCCCAGATTCTCTTTCATTTTCTTCCTGAACTAAAATATCCAACATCTGTTCCAGGTGAGATGGAATGTTGGTATCTGTCACAGGGGCTTTATCATCTACAGAAAGAGTTTCCATGAAAACATAGCTTCCATTTCTCAGTAAAATATTACATCACCACTCTCAACCCATATTTTTTTTGTGTGTAATTGTGTTTAATTGCTCTTGTAACCAGAGAAACAGGGGAAAAAAACCAAGAGTATATTTGTTACTTTACCTAAGCTTCAAAAACTAGTGTGTATACATAGAGCTCCAATTCATATTGAAATGAACAAGGATGGCTTTGAATTTCTATCATATATTTTAAATAGCTAGGACTGAAGCTATACAAAAGGGATAGAAACAAGATGATTGAGCTTCTAATTACAGGCTGCCTATACATTATTTACATTTGTATAGCTCATTTTCATGTGTTAAATCATAGTATAAAACATTGCTTAAGTTGTGTGAAAGGAGAAATAAAAAAAATGATTCTAGTCTTATCCCGGCAAAAATTAATATAACTGGAGTCTATGTTGTATTTATTTATTTCCAAAAAACTGTATTTATTTTCAACAGACTGAAAGCAAAGGTAATGTAATTTCGTATGATGAATCTGCAAGCAATTTTCACTGCCATGCTGCAAGCATATAAATAACTCAGTAGCAAGCTAGCTGTTCCCTCTTACGCAATCTCTACAAATAACTGTCATTTGAATGCAAAGAGGAACAAGGTCATAGAACAAATTGCAACATCTAAAGATCTCAGATCTCTGTGTTAGCACCGCTGAATATATTTTAGACGTAGCTGCAAAGTGTGATCTGTAAAGGCCCACCAATTAACAGCCCTCTCAATTTTATTGTTTCCCGGAGCATCACTTTTAAGTGACAACAACGTATTCCCGTCCACATACTTTTGATGATGAAAATGTGAACAAACTTTTCTCACCTGATGTCTCTATGTAGTAATGCGTAATAGCCTTCCAGTGGTAAACAAAATCTTCTTGTAATGGAAGAGATGGTGCAAGCTGGAGAAAAGAAAAAGGGCGCAGGCATAAGACACTCCCCAAATTCTGGCCTACAAAGCTATTTTCTTACTACTTCAAAGCGTACATGTGCAATAGCAAAAGTCCACAACACACAATGGAACCTTTGGTCACAGTTGTCTGCAGAAAGTACGTGGATACAAAGGGAACCTTCAACTGCTCCCAATAGAAAACCAAAGAGTTTTTATGGTAAGGAAACTTTTTCTTCTGTCACAGCCTGTTACAGCAGTCTAAGTACAGCCTCCAGATTGTTGGATCTGTATACATCATCCTATGTAGAAAGGATCAGGCTTTCCCATGTTTGTCAGCCCAGTACCGCCAAGCAGCTAGGTAAATGCTTCCATTTCAAACTATAGATTGTTTAAAATTACAATGTTGTTTGCTGTTAAATGGAAATGGAAAGACCAAAGGATTCTTTGCCTACTGAATGGAGGCCCTATGTGGGAAATGGAAGTCAGGTCTGGGCTCACTTTCGAATTCTGCATCCAGACAGACAAATAAGCTGCCAACATTCATCTCCACTCCAGTACTAGATGCAAATTCCATATAGGCTGGTCTGATTCCCAGGCCACAGTCAACCTTCACTCCTGAAAGGTCATATTCACTAGAAGGCTATGCTCATGAGTATCTGGTCAAAAGTACATGTTGCTGAGACGCTCACACACCTACATGAATCCTTTCATCTTCAATCACTTGTGCTATTAATGGACACAGAATCTTCACATACAATACCTCTGAGGACATACACTTCTTAAAAATAGGTAATCACTCTGCCTCCCTGCCAAACAATCAAACAGTACCCAATTGCTGCAACTTTCATAAATCAGTTTTGAATATTGTTTACCTGCAGCTGGCCTGCAGAAACCCAAGTGCCCCACTGGTCTCTAGAAACCTCTATAGAGTACATGATAATGCAGCTAGTAAGGATATTTTGGATCATAGCAATGTTTGTTGCTGAGATGCCCCACTGGTCAAGGTAACCCACTGGTCTGAGGAGCCCCACGGGTCTCTAGATAATCTATGATTATGTGGCTAGTAAGGATATTTTGGATCATAGCTACCAAAGTACCCCACTGGTCTCCAGAGACCCCTATAGAGCACACGGCTAGTAAGGATATTTTGGATCATAGCAATATTGGTCTTCCTAAAATAGAGGTCGAATAAATTTCAGTTCTTCAAACTGAAAAAAAAGGGGGGAGACATGAAGTGGAAAATGACATGGCATTGTATGGTCTAGCACAGAAAAATGCTTGTATCTTCTCTTAATTGTGTATCTTTGCCTTAGGAAATTTACTCCAGAAGAACAAGCTGACACTGTGAAGGTTACATGGTATCTCTTGCTCCCTATGATGTCAACGGACAGGGGAACAGGTTACTTAGCAAGAATGAAGGAAAGGTTGTTTAACTTAGAGGAAGCCTTAACTTAAACTACAGGCTAATGCCGGTATTCAAAACTTCTATTAAATTGGTTAACTTGGTGGTATTTTCTCAGCACATACACTCTGAAATAGTGACTTGGCAACCTTATCAAAATACACTAGAATGCAAGGATGTTGAAGTCAGGGCAATGTTCTGTACAGATTCTGGTCTGTCAGGGTGTGAGGCAGCAATGCATTTCTTTCAATAAAGTTGGATCCCAGATTCACCCAGTCTAGTCTTTAATTTCTGCTAGAGTTACTGGGGAAGAAAATTCTCCATCACCACCATTATTTTGGAATATCTTCCTCTATTGATACTGAAATTGGCTTCACTTTGATACCAAGTGAAGGTATGACTCTTTATTGAACCTTTTGTGACCTAGAGATCATGGCCCAACTTGGCTGTGTGCAGTTCTATTTCTGTAACTTACTTTATATTGTTTCAAATAATTTTAAAATATTTTGAACCTTTCATATTGTTTTAAAGATCTGTTGTCTGTGAGTTGCCCTGACATTTTTGGATATAAGAAGGGATACAAACATGTCTACCCAGAAGGTACAGAACAAGAGTAACAAAATACTGTTATAGTAAAATACTCCAAAGAATCATTCTTCCTTGTTATTCAGAGAGTATCCATGCAGGAATCTTCAGAAATATGTTTCTCTTGCAGGATGGCCCTCCACTCAATCAAGGAAATCCACACGGACACGTATTTTTCAAATGTGATGGCATGGATGGGTCGTTTATGGAAATGTGTCTGGCGTCTATACGGGATCAAAGAGTTCTATCCAAACAAGGTCACTTGGTCTTGATCTCGCAGATTCTTCCATCAGCACACTATACTGGAAAGTGATTTTTCATTATCTCTTCCATCATCCAACCCTGTAGTATGTCCTAAGTTGTTCCAAGTCGTTCTATAAGCCATCAGAGTAGATTCTGGCTAAGTCCAAGTGGTTGCAAGGGGGAGGGCGAATTACCTGAACAATCACTGCCCCCCCTATTTTGCTGATAATAGTCTCTACTGGGTTAAAGAACATTATGTCAATAGGTCTTCATCAACTGAAGACAACCCATTACCATTCTGGTCCTCTCCTAAGTAGCTAGAGTGTGAAAAATTTGGCTAAAATGCCAGTTAAAATATGCTTCTAAGTAACACCACAGGAAAAAATATAAAAGAATAACATTTTGCTGGGTCACTATCACTAATGTTATTGTTAAAATAAGCCAATTTGTGACTATTCAGATGTGCAATTCCCCTCCCTCTTGGGGATAAAGAGCTTTTTTTGTGGGCTTTTCAGGATGCAAATTCTGTAAGAAGGGTCACCAAGTGGTTAGTATTAAAAACTGACTTGTGATGGATGCACTTTTGCTCTTGGCTTATTCAGTTCTCATAAACTTTTGAGGTTAGTTAGAGATCATAAAATGCATCAGGATGGTAGTTGCATTTCCAATGCAAGTAATAATTCATTTAAATACACAGGCAGCAGGCTCCCTTGACCTTGACAAGGCAACCTTCAAAAGACTGGCAGCCCTTCAAGTCTACCAGTTTTCCTTCCCTGAAAGAGTTTCCGTGTCTTCGTCAAAAGCATGGTAAACAACGCACAACAGCTGTAGCTTTTTCCATGCTGTATCTCCAAGATGGGGAAAACTGTATCTGTTGAATTACCCTCCAACACACAACTGCTAAAAAGTCAGAGCCCCCACTTTAGTAGTCAGAAAAATAATTCTCTGCCATTTCCTTCAACTTCCTAATGGAATTTAGGCTGACCAAGTGATTTCTGACTAATTCCTTATCAGTCCTGATATGTAACCTAGATGACTTGCCAAGATCTCTGTTGATGCATGGAAACACACAGTTTTCTTTCTGAGGGAAAAAAAAATAAAGCAAAATAGGTATTGAGTAGTTTTGCCTTTTCATTAGCATTTTACCATTCTTGCTGAGCAGTGGTCCTACCATTTCAGTATCATTTCCTTGTTTTGAGCACATTTGAAAAACCTCTTTCTATTGCTCCCTGCTTGTCTAGCCAATCTCAGCTCATTTTGAGCTTTAGCTTTTCTCACACTGTTCTTACAAGCTTGGGCTACACATCTGCACCCCCCTTTGGTTCTTCCTTCCATTCTTTATACATGCTCTTTTTTCTTTTTACTTCCTCGTCAAGTTTGTTGTGGAACTGCATCTTTTTTCCCCAGATGTTTTCCATTTTTCTTCTTCAATGGAATTGTTTGTGAATGTGCTTTCCTTCTTCAGGAAATTTCACCCATGCTGGGTTTCATTTTCCCTTAGTATCTCTAACCATGGGATTCTGCCCAGTATTTCCTTAAGCTTGATAAAATCAGCTTTCCTAAAAATCTAAAGTTCATGTTTTGACTATAATCTTCTTTGGCCTGTTCCACAATCATGAATTCTATCGTTGCTTAGTCACTTCCCTCCAAAGTACCAACTGTTTTGATTCCAGTGACAACTCTCCCTTGTCGGTTAGAATCAAGTCCAGGATTGCTGATCCCCTTGTTCCTTCCACTATCTTTTGAAAGAGAAAATTATCTGTCAGTCACACCAAGAATTTATTGGAGAGCCTACGCTTAGCAGAGCTAATCTTCTAGTGCAGTCTTCAGGATAACTGAAATCCCCCATAACTACTAATTCTGGCTTCTTGGAGATTTCTGAGATTTGTTTCATAAACACATCATTTACCACTTTCTCTTGCTTCGGTGGCCAGTAGTAAACTCATACCACAAGGATATATTTATTTATTTTTCCATTTATTTTTACCAAATGCTCTCTGCTGGTACAGTGTGATCACCCACGTGGATTTCAAAAGTGAATTTCTCTTTGACATTTAATGTTCCTCCTTTTCCTCCCCATCTTCTTGAACAGATTCTATTCCTCAATTGTTATATTCCAGTCATAGGAGTCATTCCACCAAGGTTCTATTATACCTATAAGATCATATTTACTTTCTTGCACTAGGTCTTCAAGCTCATCTTTTTTGCTTACCAAGCTCTGTGCACTGGTGTACAGATATCTAAAGTGTTGTTTGTTCTCATCTTTTATTCTACTGAATTTTATCTCTCAACTTCTCCTCAAGAATTCAAATCCTTGTGTTCAGAGCTTGCTTCTGGACAGAAGTTTAAGCTGTTATCTACAACCCCCCATGGATTTAGTTTAAAGCCTCTTTATCAGATTTGCCATGTTTTTGCCAAAGATACTCTTCATGGTCTTTGTGAGGTATAGCCCATCTGTAGCCAGTAGTCCTTCATTTAAGAAGCGAAGACAATGTTTCCAGAAGTCAAACCTTTCCCATCGACACCATCTGCTTGGCGAGTCATTTATCTACAGTATCTTCCTGTCCTGTCCGTCTTTTTTCTTTTACTGGTAGAATTGGTGAGAATATTACCTCTGCCTCTAAATTCTTCACTTTCCTGTCAAGGGCATCATTGTCCAAAGTGATCTGCTCAATGGGTTTTTTTTTCCAGTGTCGTTTGTGCCCACATGAATCAGAAGAAAGGGGTACTGCTCTGTATTTTTGATAAGCTTCAGCAACTTGTCACTGACATCCTGGATATGCCTGCTAGGAATACACCACACTTCGTGAGTAATCTTGTTCACACAGTTCCTTCTGTACCCCTGAACCATAAATCCCCTACCAATAGCACCTTTATTTTCTTGTTGCTGCAGCTGGTGGTTAGGTTGGCTCTTTCCCTGGCATGCAGTATCTCTTGCTGCTGGTCTCCTGTTTGCACCTCTTCACCATCATTACCTTCAGCTAGATGTAGGAAGTGATTGCTTAGTTAGAGTGATTCCAAATCCCTTATGCATGGTCTGTTTCTGATGGTGATTGTCCTCCATGGTCTTCCCTCAGTATTGCAGCCCTCTTCGTTTCCATTAGCAGTTTCTACCTGTTGGTTCTTAGGATCAATTGGCCCTCTGTTCTATCCAGGAAGTCTTCATGTTCTCTGGTGCTCTGAAGAGTCTCAATGCATACCTGCTTTGTGTTGACCTTCTCTTCTAGGAGAGCCACCAATCTGCATTTGCTGAAAATAGTCAGTGAGGTTTTCCAGCAAGAAGACAAACATTGCACACACATTCCCTCAGACTATGACAATCCTTCTTCCTTCATCTCTGCAGTTATTTTCTTAATTCCTTTCAGAGTATAATAACTCTTACTGATACAGCTGCTGCTGGCCCTCAGAGACTTAGGGCAGTTATATAGAGCTAGAAGGTGCTAGCTCTGGCCCCAACCAAGTTGACTTAGCAGAAGCCCTGCCACCTTAGATCATGTGCTCAAGGAGAGCACATAGCCAAAAACATATAGTACAAGTCTTCAAACAAACACAGTCAAAGAGTCAAGGATGAACCTCCTTCCAAAACACAACTCACCTTCTGCTCTTTCCTTAGAGACTGAGCTCAAAAGACAGAGGTGGCAGTTACATAGATCTAATGGCTCCTTGCTTTGACTCCAAGCAAGTCAGTGACTTAGCACAAGCCCTGCCCCCTTAGACCATGTGCTCAGGGAGAGCACACGTCCAAAACCAAACAGAAGCCCCACATAAGTCTTTAAACAAACACAGCGAAAGAGTCAAAGATGACCCCCAAAACACAGCTCACCTTCTTCTTCCTCCTCAGAGACTCAAAGCTGACAAATCTTCTTTCCCATTTCCTTTCATGTCTGCAGTAGAACTTTGACACTCACTTTATTTATATTCGTCAACAATAATTTAAGAAAACACTGAAGCACTGCTTGCTTTTGAGCTTCACTGGCATTTTACTGCACACCGCCTAGAATTAAGAGAGCCAGTGTGGTGCAGTGATTTGAATGCTGGACTAAGACTCTGGGAGGGCAGGGTCTGAATCCATGCTGAGCCTTGGAAACCCACTGGTGGCCTAGGGCCAGTCACTCTCTCTTAGTCTCAGAGGAAAGCAACAGCAAATCTCCTCTGAATCAATCTTGCTAAGAAAACCCTATGATAGGGTTGCTACAAACCAGAGTCAACTTGAAGGGACATAAGAACAACCATCCAAAAGTATATATGAAATCAAAGCATTGAAAAGATGAGAGAAATAATGGATACGTAGCAAATGTACCTAATGTGATCCAACTACTAAAACACAATACATCATTTTTTACTTTTACTTAAGGGAAATAATGAAATAAAATAATTAAGCAAAATATTTACTTAGCATATCCTGACCCAGTCTAAGCAGTGCTATAGTTAGTCCCAGCAATCTAACGAATGTATCTGCACAAGCATATATGAAGATATTTTTAAGCATATATGAAAATCAAGCATACGTATAAAGCAAGATACTTGTAAAAGTAAAACATGAAACAATTCATTGGAAGTCTGAAGCAGGATTATTAAGGAGTTAATATGGTGAAAGGCTATACAAATTAAGTTTTTACAGCTTTTTATTTAATGAAAAGCTTCACTCTATAAACATATTTCTGGGACCGCAGGTCTGTTCTTTATTGAGTGAGGCATTCAAATTTGTCAGAGAAAAAGAAAACTGTACCTTAAAGTCATCTTATTCAAGGATCTGTTAAAGCAAATTAAAAGATACTACAACTGCTAAAAGGCAAGCTGTACTTTGCACAAACCTATAATCAACCTTTGGAATTCTTTGCCAGTGGTCACAGAATCCATTTGAATCACCTGGCTAGCTTATGGAAGGTTAAAGAATCATTACAGTGAACTTTTACCAAGGGTAAAAATGTGCTGGTATATGAAATGTATCAAAATACCTCATTATATTCCCCTAAACTATTGATAAATTTTGATGGCCCTCAGATATAGCTAACTTGCTGCCTAAATGGCACAATTATCATAATGCATTGCTGTCAACTTGCACTTGAAGGCATCTACTATTAGGGATGCTAGATGGCCCTCAATTTGGGCCATTACAGTGGAAACAGTCCCCCGCAGTGGAAACATTTCCCTACTGTCAGCATATACTTTTGGTGTCAACAAGGACTCTGTGTACATTCATGGATGTACATAAAGCTCTTCCATCTGAGAACAGGCTTGGGCCCAGTTAAACAACCAAGTTCTCCTATGCATGAAGGAGCTCTACAAGGTACATCATTATGTTTCTACACCCTGTTCTTACTCCTGTCAAACGTGACTGGTGAGAAACCTTTTCTGCAGCAGACAAGATGCCATGACTATGGATTTTTTTTTCAGTGTTAACTGGTGCTTTTTTCCCCAAGGACAGGGCTGTCATATGTATCTTCCTTTATTCTTATGTGTCCTCCCTCAAATTCTTATGTGTTCATCATTTATAGATCTCAGCCTCTGCAATTCTCACATCTCTTGAAATCTGCAACTTGCCTACTCAATGACTATAAGACTAGTTGTTGCTGTTTTAGTGCCTTCAAGGCACTTGAACCTTGGCTCAAGGGTTTGCAATTTGAACACTGGTTTGCAATGCTCAAACCATTACAGCACAGACTCTCCACAAGACTAGTTATCTCGCATTAAAAACCTGTGTCTACTCAGAAGGAAGTCCTATTAATTTTGATGACATGTAGAAGCCCTTTCAACCTGATGCCTTCCAAAGGTTTCAAACTACAAACTACAACTTTCAAAATTCTTGACCATCAGCCATGTTGCTGGGCTTATGGGAAATACATTCTGTCCTTGCAAAAAGTTGGAAAAAAACTAATGTACAGGATTACGGCATATGACATCCTAGTAAATTAAGCTTCAAAGTTGTGAGTCTTCAAGAAAAGTTAACTAATTGTTTTTTCTCACAAGAGTGGCCTGCAGAAGACCAGTGAAACATTTCACCTTACTTCTGCCAGCACCTAATGAGGGGAAAATCAGGCTGGTAAAAGACTTTTCAGGCTAACAAGTGTTCCCTACCTCCCGCACCATCTTGCTTGGTTCCTATATTTAAAAATAGACAAAAAGCTTTCTCTACCGCTGCATGCAGCAAACAACACAGATGACCCAAGATTTTTTTTGCTGCATGAGGAAGAACAACAAATGGAAATTGCCTGCCCCCCAACCTTGCTCCACAACCCAAAGAACATGGTTCCTAAAACCAGTCAAGGTATTTTGGCACCTGAGGCAGAAAATCTCACAACCACCTCTTTTCCTTCTTGCAACAAAAATACTATAGCAATAAAGTAATTGGATAATAATTTACTGCCTTTTCATGACACCCAAAATCTGTTATCTGAGCCAACTTTCTTATGGTAGGACTGGCCCTTAGAAGAGAACTAGTGGTAGAGGTATCATGCTATCTGTGCCACATCATTACCTGCTTCATTCCCAGGTGAGCTGTGCAGCAACAATCTTCAGCTCCCATACATTCAAGATAGTTCAGCAGAGTCACTGAAAAGCAATGGATCACTGCCTCCCTGCAACATCCTGGGCCTAACACAGTATACAATTACAGTGCTATGACTGCACTTCAGCTGACATGGCTTGCAAGCTATGGTATCCTATCACTTGTAGTTTGAGATCTTTTGGAAGTTTGAGGCACTAGAGCTTTCTGGCTGAGAATTCTCAATATGCTTCACCAACATGCAGATCGCAGGATTCCACAAGATGTGTCTGCAGCAACTACCGTTAGAATCATAGCATTGTGTCCTGTGGAAGGGCCCCAGCTTTCTTCATTAGAAAACTTGCTTTATCCACATTTTTAAAGGTCTCCCTGCTCAAGTGGGAGCCTTTCCAATGTGGGACAGCCTCTGGCCTAAAGAAGTGTGTCTTTGAAAACAAGAGTTCCCCTTTTTCAGACTAGGAGGCTTTTTCTCTGTCTGGGCAGCTTATTTCTCAGGCAATTCAAGGCTCAAAAAAGCAACATTTGGTTGTGGGGCTCATTTGTTATTGTCTTCAAAGCAGCTTCTTTAGAACCAGAAGAAAAGGTTCTCCAGAGAGACCTTCCCCTGCTTTCTGATCTTTTGGCACCAAGTAAACATACTATATATATAATTTTTCCAGAGTTTTTAAAGACACAGCTCTAATTCTGCTGACCACTATACGGTGCTTTTACTATTTTGTAGCTTTTGACTTATTTTACCGATTACATTTTAATTTTTTTTTTGAAAAAATATTATTTTCGTAGAACGAAAACGGCTACCCCTGAATATGTTTCTTAAACCAGCCTAAGAATGACTTTAAAATACATAAGAATAACCAAAGTAATAAATAAAACAAACAAGGAAAGCACCCTAACCCAGGCCAACCACGGACTGGGGGGAAAAAAGGGGGGGGGAATCAGGTTTGCACCGGAGGCTGCTCAAGCTCCTGGCACTTTCTGGGAGCGCTCGCTGCCCCTCGTTCAAGCCAGCCTTTTCCCCGGGGTGGAAACGACGCAGCGGTCACCAGGGGACAGAGTCAACGGAGCAAGAGAGGGAGATCGAAGGCGTTCTCCCGGAAAGTGCCTTCCCCAGCCTAGGCCCGACACAATCCCCGGGCTTGCGTGACGGGCACCGCCAGCGGCCTTACCGCCTCCACGGCGTGCTGCAGAATGGAGGTGAACTTGGAGAACATCCTGTCCCTGGACTGGACCAGCCGTTGCCGGGAGGATCTCGAGAGCTCCTCGATCCGCCGCCTCCGCTCCAGGGTGAGGGCTGCATGCGGGGGACCTGGCCGCGGAGATCGGGTCAGACGGGCGACCGCGGCGCGGGCGGACTGGCAGGGCTCCTCCGCGGACGGCCCGGCTCCCTCCCTCGCTCGCTCTCCTCCCTGCGGCGAGAGACACCGTGGCACTGACGGACTCCGACACCCAACCGGGCCGGGCCGCGGCGCCCGGAAACCGAGCGCCTTCCCCCGGCTCCGCCGCCGCCGCCGCCGCCGCGGCTGCTCCCTCCCCTCCCGCACGGCCTCCGGGGGCCGCTGGCTCTGAAGCAGCCGCGCCAGAGTCCCCCGGCCAGACCTGGTCCCGCAGCGGGTGGAGCAGTCTGGCTAGCGGACAGGGAAAAGCCGTCGGAGAGCCACACGCCTAGATCACGGATAAGCTTTTCTTACACAAGAGCCAGTCCCTGGAATAACAACATTAAAAAAAAAAAACAGCTGTCTCCCTGATCCGCGCAGAATAGCCCAACTCATAGGCCATTTCTGCACTAGCCGGTTGTAGTGCTATTATTCCACCTTCAACACCCTCTGGAGTGGAATCTTTTGCAGCCTCTGAGGCCCCCCCCCCCGAGTTTACCGAGGCCAAAGAGCTCTCTGGCTGAGAATTCTAAATGCCCCCTCCCTAAACTGCAAACCCCAGGATTCCATAGGATGTTGAAAGCGGAATAATAGGCAAGTGCGGAAGTGGCCACACTTGGGTGTCTCCTTTTGCAGGGTACTTTCTGTGGAATCTCTTTTGTTCTACATGGGTTGATTCAAAATAATTGCCAGCTCTGGATTCCTCCCGCACTCGCTAACAGGGATTGATTCCTGTATATATCCTGCCGTTCTCTTCTGAAATAAAACACATTTGGTGACTTCCGTCTCAGAGGGGTGGCAAGCCTGTGCCAGGTTTTAGTCTGAACTTCAGAGGAGCTATTCAAGATGGTGACACTTGGGGGGAGGGGAGGGTTTGGCACCATAGACAGCACCTTTGAGACTGGGGCTAAAACCCACAGCAGATTCACTGTCCAAGTGGCATGGAAACTACTAGGGTCAAGTTGATTGGAGACAGAGCCAAGGGCACTAGTATTAAAGTGAAGGGACCATTAAATTGTTCATGATGTGCTATGGACAAGGCCAGAGCATTGCTGCAGGAGGGAAGGTGGCAGATTTTGTGCACTGATTTGATTTGATTGTTTATTTATTTGATATATATCCTGACTTTCTCCCCAAATAGGACACAAACTGACTTACAAGATCAGTTACTACAAAACAGCTAAAATAGCATATGGCACAGAAGTTGAATAAGCATTAAACTTTTGATCCATTAAAGCATCACTTTTGAGACTTTAAAAAAGTGGGGGTGACATCAACAGAGGATCTCTCAGAAACAATGGCAGTGGCACCATAGGCTCATTAGCAGTGCGCAGAAGGAGGTGCAGTAAATCCTTTCTGAATGTCTTTTGTCATGAAAACCCTATGATGAGGCAATCCAAAATGGACAGATAGTGGCAGAAGATGAGACTCCTAGTCACTCGGTGAGCTACTGGGATACAGCAGAGGACAACTATTGAGTGGTACTGTGGCTGATGATGCAACTGGACTCAAGCCAAAACGATGTTCAGCTTTTGACATGCTCAGAGGTGAAAGGAAAGTCCAAAGCTGCACAACACATACTATGGGAAAATGGAACGTGAGAAACATGAATCAGAGGAAGCTAGGCCATTTCCGCACTACACTGTTATAGTGCTGTTATTCCACTTTCAACATCCTGTGGAATCCTGGGGTTTGCAGTTTAGGGAGGGGGCATTTAGAATTCTCAGCCAGAGAGCTCTTTGGCCTCGGTAAACTCAATAGAACTGCTTCAAACTACAGAGGCAGAATCCACTCTGGTTAATACTTGGATGGGAGATTGCCAATGCATAGCTGGTGCTGTAGGCTATATTTCAGAGGAAGGAACTGGCAAAACCACCTCTGAGTATTCCTTGCTTAAGAAAACCCTATGAAATTCATATGGTCACCATTAATAGACAGGGGAATTGAAGGCACATATACTCACAGTCTTCCAAATGTATTATTAAGATTGCCTTGTTGATGGTAATTTACTTGTCATTTAGGTTTCCAGACTTCACAAAGAGTTCCATAGAATGTTGAAAGTGGAGTAATAGCACTGTAACAGTGTAGTGCGGAAAGGCCCTAGGTCACAGTTCTGAATACAATATCTTGTATAAGTCTCTTCCATGCTATGGAGTTATAGTACTTTGATACCACTTTAGATGCATCCTATGGAATCCTAGGATTTGTAGTTTGGTAAGTTACTATATGTCTCTGACAGAGAATTTTAAATACCCCTGGAAACTACAAGTTCCAAGATTCCATAGAGGGAGCTATAGTAGTTAAATTGGTGTTAAAGTGCTATATTAAGGTAGCGTACCTTAGAAAGTAGGCTTTGGCCATTACCATCCTCTTCTGCGGTTCCTTGGATCTATCACCTACCATGCCCATTCTTGGACTGTCTTGTGATTCTCTGGCCATTTCTTCATGGTGTTGCAGTCCCGGGTTAGGGACACGATGGCAACAGTCTGTGGGTCATGCTTCTGCACAACGTTGTCATAGTCCCACTGCCATCTCACTCCCACCCGTCATGATCACGGGATATTCGGTTAATGGAATAAATCTGTTAATAAATCTGCTCCTGCTCCCTTCCTCAGGGAGCTGGCCGGGTGTGAAGGGGAACATTCCCACTGCGCTTTCTTCCCGGCAAAGGCACTGCCAGGATCATGATGGGAGGACAATGGGATCAGGTAAAGTGTGGAAATGGCCTCTGTCTTGAGACTGTCTTTATCTAGAATATCTTCTTGTTGTTTGCACTATGCTGGGCTGGACTCATGACCTGTTACCATGATGCTCTCAGAACACATGTACGAATTCATACATGTTCTGAGTAAACACATCTGTGAGAGATCTTGTGGCCTTGGCCGTAGTGCATCTTAGACTCATTGAAGTCAATAACCCACATCCACAAAGAGCTGTTTGAGGACAAATATATTAAACACACATGAATCAACATATACATAATGATTGCAAAGAGGAATGGCAAATGCCATGGCAGAGCACCAAAAATGTCAAACAGTACATGTAAAACAAATGACTAGCTTATAAAGCACAGTCGCTTCAGGATGAGGAGAGATTAACTCAGTGAGCAAACTTGCAAGATGAAGGGAGTTTTGTTGTTGCTGTGTGCCTTCAAGTCGTTTCCAGCTTATGGCAACCTTAAGGTGACCCTGTTGTCGGGTACTTCTGGCAAGATTTGTTTAGAGGGGATTTATCTTTGCGTTCCACTGAGGCTGAAAGAGTATGACTTGTCCAAATGAACTCTGGTCTCCAGAGTCATAGGTCCAAGAGCATGGGACCAATCAATCTCAACTTCAAAAGTTGCTAAGGGAAGCGGGGCTGGGGGGGGAGAGGGGAAGAAGAGCTCAAAAAGTGGAGGCAATACAACTTTCTCACTTGCACCTGCACACCAGAAAAAGAGGGGATATATGCAGGGAGCTACCAATGAGCAGGGAAACTATTGCCCAAAAGATGGATTTTAGGGGTCACAGGGTATATACCTCCTTGGTCCCATCAGACCTTTCTGGGGAAAAGCTGAGAAGCACCGTACTCCGGAATGGAGCACTACAAAGAGAAAGAGGACAAGGTCCTCTGATTCAGAACTGGGACTTTAAGGAAGAGAAGAATCTAATAAGATTCTCCAGCCAAAAATCCAGATTCATGGGTGGGAATGGGGAACTGAAAGCTACTCATTTCGGCCTGAAAGGAGCAAGGCACAGGCCTAGATAGTGAGTCAGCAAGAGGCCTCAAGAAGTAGGAGGCAGTCTCCTTTTCAGGAATCAAACCTCTTGTTTGAAGACAGAAGCTTCATGTAGACCTTTCCTCCAAAACAAATTACCATTATAACAGATTTGATGCATGAGAAGACCCTTGAGGTTTACTCAATATTGTGTATGTCACTGTCTTGCACTGTCTCAAGATATTGCTACATTTTACTGACCATGGCTCACCTGAGAGAGATTATTACTGTACTTTGATTAACAAAGACAGGGGATGGTAAAGTGATCACTTTTTCCACAAAGGTGACCTTTCTTGTGGGTTTCTGACCATTATCCATTGTTTATCCAACTGCAGGATGTCACACAGGGAGGGATAAAACCTTGCCTGGGGGTATTTCACTTGTCTTCAGTAATTTAATCAGTATTGTTCACACACCCGGTGGTGGTAGTTAATGGAATAACATTATTTCAACGTGGGAGGTGGCTCCCAAATTTGGCTATAAAACATACGTACATACAAATACACACATGTCTTCACAAGGGGACTGTACAAATGTGGCCATCGTGGCAACACTCCATTTTTGTGAGCTTGCATTGCATTTTCTAGCCCCTGCTCTTTGTACTTCTCTTACATGACAATTTCTCATTTTCCTCAAATCCTAGTGAGACAGTAGGAATTCCAGATCAATGTCTTGGTGGAAAAAGGGACAGGATAAGTAAAACTGAACAGGCTCATTTCAGGAAAGTTGGAGTAAGTAGGTGGTTTGTCTAGGTTTGTGATGGTCAGTCTGTTCTGGAGCATCTATGCTTCTTTTAAAAGACAATGTCTGCAGTTTGGGAGTGTTAATTGGTCCATCTAGATACACAGAGAAATAAGAGGAATGCAACCTTGGCTTGAAATGCCTTCTACAAGGCTGGTACACCAGCTGTGACTGTGTAAGGATAGCCTTGCATTAGCAATCTGGCTTACTCTAACACATTGTTAAAACAAAGAAAAGTTGATATTACATCAATTAAATAGCCATTCATGTTGTTGTTATTGTTGATGATGATGACTTGCAGTCCTGAAAACTGAATTGTGCAAGGAGAATATTATGATGGAATATAATGCTAGAAAAGTACATGGCCATTTGCTTCGGTTGTCTTTTCCAAAAGGATACTTTAATGCAGTTAATTCTTTCCTGCTCTTTGCTTGTGATATATTACAGCATGAATTGGTTTGTCTGCAGAAGATGCTGCCTTGGCATATATGGCACTTCCTGGTCTCTTCCAGTATTAGGTTTCAATTATTCGAAATGATGGAAAGGAGAAAACCTGAGGTCAGCATTCATTGTTATGGTTCATCGTTCTATAGAGTGCACCTACAACTCACCCTTGTGATGAAAAGCATCTCATCTGCAGGACTCACTACCAGACTCGTAGCTCAGGACATCCATTTAATAATGAAGAACGGCATAAATCCTTCTAGTACTACACTTTCAATCATAAGAATGACTTTTGGGTGCAGTGTTCTCAATGAAAATTTTTTCTTTAGAAGCAGCCTTGAATCAGAAGGTTGTAAGGCTCAGGACTAAGTCTTAGGGCAAAACATCTTATTGAAAACAGCTGCTCCTCCTAGAATATCTAAGACATAAGATGGAATGTTCTGGAGCATGCTCATAATTGGGTACCAAGGCTAGCCAAATTATTTTGGCATCAGATGCAGAAAATCTCAGAAGTTTCCTTTTTCCTTCCTGGCAACAGAAATACGGTAATTATGAATTTGGTTCCCTTTCATGACATCCCAAAACACGCTGCTTGACACAACTATCTCAGTTTCTCCGTTGAATGAGCTGACTCTGTTAGATCATTATTTTCCAGATTTCACAAGTTAGACCATATTTTTCAATGCATAATATTGTAGCATAGAGACACCACCTGAATAAGTGACTAGAACAAAGAATGCATCCTTCACTCATGGCTTAAAGAGAAATAGTGTGTCAAACGCTAGCGGACTTGAGGCCCTGTAAATGTACTTCATGTTGGTAAAGATGGAGGAGATCTTTTTATGAATAGGACTGAAGTGGGGTGTAAATGGAATTAAGTAGAAACTGAATTGGGGAAGTGCAATTGAACTATTAGTGTAATGCAATAGCGCCGTTGATGTAGGACCTTATTACACCTCATTGTTATAGTGCTATTATTCCACTTTAACTGCCAGGTCAGTGTCTCATGGAATCATAGGATTTGCAATTTAGAGAGCGGCATTTAAAATAGTCAGAGAACTCCAGTGCCTCAGCAAACCACAAATCCTAGAATTCCACTGCGTAGAACCAGGGCAGTTAAAGTGGCATAATAGTGCAATAACAGTGTAATAGGGATGGTAAATGTGTCCTTGACAGATTCTTACATATCTCATAAGTAAATCAGAAGTTTTGTTTCCTATAAATAGTACAGTCACTGATTTTTAGAATTCTTCTGCCAGCCCCTTTCCTTTTAGCTTAGATACATGCATGTTCCCTTGAATGTTGTTATGTATAGTCGGCTCTCCACACTTGTGGGTTTGACTTTCACAGATAAGATTATTTGCAAGTTTCTTCAACCTCTGCCCCCTACACATCACGTGCTTATTTTGGGGGGAAACCCTCCCTCTTGGCAGCTTCAGTCAGGCCTTGCAGCCCTTTAAAAAATCACCTCTGGTCCCCATTCTCTTCCACCAGCTACTACCTAGCCAGTTAAGGATGGCTCACAGCTCAATTTCTCAGCACCATAGACCCTCTCCCGATGTCCTATATACCCAAGGAAGGAAATGGGTGACAGAAAGGAAGTGTAGGGCCACCATACTGACTCACCCCTCTTCCCTCTGCTCTCCCTGACCTGGTTTGAACTCCGGCTGTCCAGTCCCCACCATGCCTTAGCCCCCTTCCCACAGACACACACACCCGTTTTGATATTTGTGATTTTTCCACTTTTGCAAGGCTCCTGCACCCCTAACCCTAACAAATGTGAAGAGTCAACTGTATTATTTTTCTGCTGTCTCCTTACAAGATGTATAGAAAACCTTTCAGACTTTGCTGACATGTTTTCATTTAAATAAATTATGTGAGAGTTCCTGGCTCAGAAATTTATTTGATTCTAAATGGGTGTGTACAAGTCATAGGCAATGTACCAGTGTAATAAGGATTTTGCATAATGTGCTACTATGTATTTACATGTTATCCCTTTATGATTGTATACAGTGCATAGAAGAAAGCCTTAAAAGCACACACAGAACAAAATGTTTTGCACTTTTCTAGTAATAAAACAACCATCTTTTGTGCAGCTTGAGATGTCTCTCTTTTTTTTCCCCTCTGAAATTGCTCTGCCATGACTCAATTATGGAGCCTGTGGAAATAAGCGGTTTTCCTTTGTTTGCTACCCAACCATGTTCAGTTACTTTTTTGGAGAAGAATTCCCATGACCAAGCTGTCTGGGGGATTCTGGAAGTTAGTTCCCAACAGTAACATGTCCAAACACTGCTGGCTGAATACAGGATCCCTTTTTTTCGTAGTTCTTTCTCACATCTTGTGTATTCCTGGGCCCCAGTAGGATTATCCAATAATTTTTCCCAGTTAACTATCACTGTCTCTTCCCTGGGAGACTGCAACATGCTGTTGTGTCACAATAATCCATTTTGACTTCTGCTCTCCTTAGTGTTAGGAAAAGATTGAAACTGTGCAAGTGATGTGCACTGTCTCACAGGAGAGGTCTGTTCCCTGCCGAAGTGGTATCTAACCAATGGCTAATCTTTTCCCTTCACATGATTTTCATCCTCCCTTTCCAAAGCAGGCGTGAGGCACTGTTGCTAGAACCCAGGGACAGCTGAAGTGTTGCCAGGTTGAAGGTCAGGAACTACTCAACCACTATGTGGGCAGATCCTAGTATGACCTAACCTTTTTGGTGCTGCATGTGGGAGCAAAGAATGTCACAGTCTCTCACAAGAATGTCACAAACGTATTAGCAGGCTACTTTGTTATATTTAGGAGCTGCAACACCAGAACACCTTAAAACAAATTCTTATGAGGAGATTGTGAGTCTTTACACCAAAGTAAGGGACATACACTATATGAAGATATGGGAGAAGGCCTCTTCAGCTCCTCACCCCAGTTGCAGAGTGCACAGTGGAGACCTAACTGGTGTCAATGTTGACTTCATTTAGGCACCAGATAAAGACGTGGCTGTTTATTAAATCTGTTGAGGCCTAAGTGATTCTCTCCAAAATGTTAATGCACATAATTTTAAACTGTTTTTATTTTTTAAAAATCTGTCTTAACTTGTAAACACATTTGCTTTCATTCTATTTAAATTATTTTATTGTTCATGCTGATTTTACTTGTACACCACCCTCAGATCTTGTGATATAGATCAGGATAGAAAGATTTTGATAATTAAATAATTTTGATAATTACATTTTGATAATTAAGTAATAAATAAATGATTGAACACTGGTTTATAAAGAGGTAGGCCCTGAACTTGTTCTGATCATTTGTTTCTTCTCCATTGGATAGACAAACCGCAACTCTGCAGCTCCATGTGGTTCTCCTCTCAAAAGCTATTTTTGCATCCCATGAGCATTCTAGACTCACAAGGTCCCCCTTATAGGGGCCAAGAAAAGGTGGGCTGTCTCTCCAGGAAGCTTGTATCCTACATTCTGATCTGATCTGCCTACATCTCATCTCCAGTGAAGCCGGTGCTTACTGAGAGCTCAAATGCCAAACAACAATGCGTAGTGTTCCCTCTTAAGGCCTTGCCTGAAATGAATTTTGTACCTGCTTATTACAGAAGTGAAAAGAAGGAGCTTGACAGACAGCCAGTTGTGATGTTATAGCAACCCAAAAAGACTCTGAGACTAAGAGGTCATTCTCAGCCTGTGTTGCTTAGCTTGGGCTCTATTGGTTCTTCTTCTTGTTTGAATTGTGGGAAAATGTGAAATTATTATCTGCCAAATCTATATAGGCTTCTTTATTTTTAATATGTTTCTAACATTCCTGTCATGACACTCAGCGCAGCAGACGGTAAAAGTACACAAATAAAACAGAAGAGTAGCTATGGGTGGAGGGATGAAAGCATCGCCCCACAAATAAGAGTTCTGTCCCACAAAGGAATTCTGCCTCCCAAGTTAAATTTTGCTTCAGACCCTAAATTTCTAGCATTGCAGTAATTTAAACCTTCAACTGAGCATTTGGAAATAAGATTTAGGCATCCAAAGGAAAGAGGCAGGCAAAGGTACCAAGGGCATGCAAGCAGCAAATATCAGAGTTCCGGGGGTTAATGACTTCCAGCGTCTCATTCTCTGGACTTACATTTGAAGACTGAAAAAAAAATCCATAGGGGCACATAATTATCCATTGTAAAGACAATGACCTTGTTTTTCCTCCACTATACCTACACCCCAAATTAAGCAATAGCACAGATACTTAAAATTAATAAAACCAGGTCACACTTAACTAAAGGTTGAACAGACAAAACAACAGAAAGCAGATCTCATTTATCATTTTTGTGTTCTAGCTAAAACAGTATTCAAACTATCAAAACTATCAAAAATAGCAGACAGATTATCACCAGAAGAGGGCATCAGTGCACAAGATTCTTGGTTAGTTGCAAAGGATTTCAAAGGCTTGCTAAATTGTACCATTGTTCATGGAGGAACAGAGCTTGAATTTTCTGTTTTGTTTTCTAAAATTAATAAACTGTTCCAGAAAAAAAATTTAATACTAAACTTTAACACTCCAAAATGAAAAGGACGTTAAAAACGTAAAATGGAGGATGCATTCAAAGCAACAATATAAAGGTATGTTATGTTGTTTGCCTTGAAAACTCATGCATAAACTCTAAAGCCCATTGTAAAGGCAAGAGTAATGGGTGGAAGTAGTGGGGAACAGATTAACACAGCTAGAACAAGATCAATATGCTACACTAAAAGCTGGTTGTGATGTGGATATAACAGAGTCAAAAAAGAAACAATGATGGTGCTTTGTATGCCTGGATAAAGCAGTGTTTGCCATATATTGTTTGCAGTCTTGATTTCATGGTTATTTGTAATGAAATGCTAATATGTGATTATATATGCTGTCGGAAGCTGGTAAGCACCCCCTCTGTACCCTGTTTCATCCCATGGCTGGTTTGTGAGGTTGGTTATACATTATTAACAGTGTAGACAACAAATAGAAAATTTAATCTGCAGTCTGGGGTAATATAATTATGATGAACACTGTTTTCCCTGTTCTAATCATTGGTTGTACTGTGCCCTGCAGATGGCAGCAGATTCATAGTTTAAAGTGGATTCAACCAACCTCCATCATTTGCTAATACCTATACAAGTCTTGAGAAAATAACAGAAGATTTTTTTTTTATTTTCCAAAACAAAATCTACTGGGGCTGCGTTAATATGAGTAAGAAGCAAACCTGCTATTGGATAAACCTTCCTGGTCAGTTGCTTTCCCCCAGAAAAACATATGGAGGAGCTATCTATGGCTAATCCTTCTATTGGCTGTGAGGCTACTATGTACAGTATTCAGAAACATCAGAAAGGCCAAAGATGCAGAGAGAAGAGCATCATGCCAAGGATAGCAAATTTCCCTTCGCTTTGATGAAAAGCTATTGGCAAATCCCCTTTGAGCTTAATTTTCCAAGTATCTGTGTATCCACCTGATGGTATCATTGACTACCCAGCATTCAACTGTGTGTGTGTGTGTGTGTGTGTGTGTGTGTGTGTTGTACTACTTTTATTGACAAAGCTCTATCTTTGTTCAGGGGAATGCACTAGAACTTTCTAGAACAGAGAATTCTAAGAACCTCCCTAAATCACAAACCCCACAATTCCAAAGGATAGAGGTTAGCAGTAAATATAGTACAGTATCTGCTAACTGTGTAGTGTAGACGCTTGTAAGTTTTTTCCCCCAGCCAAAATAGCATGGGAAATTTATTTACACATTTCTATGCTGTTTTCAAAGCTTCAATTTGTCAAATGCAAATAGTCATATCCCATTCTTCCTTGCAGAAGTCAAAGAAGCCTACATATGCTTCTGCTAGTGTTTTATCCAGGATTCCAGCCTTTCATTTATCTCTTCTGGACAAGGTCAGACATTAGGTGGCCATAGTGCCATCTTATGGAGTTCTAGGATTTGCAGTTTAGGGAGTGGTATTTTGAGTTCTCTGCCATAAAACTCTAGGTACATCACCAAATTACATATCTGAGGGTTCTGTAGAATATACCCATGGCAATAAGAGTGAAATCACAGTGCTAATTCGTGTAGTGTGGAAGGGACTCTAGTAAGGTGGGACATTGGAGAACACTGAAACAATATATTGAAATGGGAAGAAAAAGAAGTTGAAGCCTTCAAAGTGCTGGAAGGACATGGGACAAAAGAACAAGATTTTTGAGGAACGGAAGATAAGTCTTAGAAAAAAATGGAGGTTAAGGTGTAATGATGATAATCTGTTTAATTTAGACTAGACAATTAAATTGTCTGTTACTAAAATATGAACAAAAATTGGAAACATGAAAGGAGCTACTGCATGTCTGGTACTTGCACTGCCTGGGTTTAGCCTTCTGACTCTTCACATACTGCTTGAATACACAAATTGGACACATTGGATAGAGACCATAAACCACCTGGCTCCAGACAATGGAATTACAATACTGTGAACATTTTTTTTTAAATTAAAGATGCTATCTTTTTGTGTCTCTAGTGTCATGTAGTTTGTCCATTACAGAGAGGAGATACCTATAGTTCCCGCAATATTATGTCTGATTATGGCGTTGTAGAATTAAGCTCCCAGTCATGAGAACATTTTGATTCATTATTCTATTGTTCAGTCAGTATCTAGGATAGTGTCAGCTGGTGCGAGAGAGATCACTGTATTCTTACAAACTCTGGTAAAGGGTGCAGATGAAGAGAAGAAAGGGAGATGGATGGCACCCTCAAATTGACACTCTCTCATTTATTAAGTAGCCTGTAATGTTGTCATTATGCCAATAACGTTGGTATTCACAATGTTCCTTAACATTTGTGCACCACAGTTAGTGTTCTGGTAATAGTCACATTCAGGGGAAAAAATGTAACATTCAAAGAAAATATTCCAAGACTTGGTCTTCTTTTTTCACTCACTCACACATGCTCACACATTAAAAGGGTTTATCCCAGTTATGCAATTGCCAGATGGCAACAAGCAACAAGAGCGGGCGATTTGTCCCCTCTCAAACACACTGATTATTTGTGAGGCAACACTAAGTAACCTTTTCCCCTTTAAAAACCCTTGAATCCTCAACCCTTCTTTTACTCCCTCTCCGCTATCTCTGGCTCATGGTTAATAGTAAACTTTTGTTAGTATCAGACTAAAGATGTAATTTGTGAAGATTAAAAAGAAAAACCGATTGGTAACAAAATGATTAAAGAAGATATACTGGGGCTCTGCTCCCTAGTAATGTTAAATAATGGAACCTTATTAGCCAGAAGGAGAATAAGGCAGAAGGAGGGAATATACGCTCTCTGTATCTCTGGAAAGGCTCCCAGCTGGGTTGCACAAGTGACATTGGCATCCAGCTGGTGGCGCTTCCCTTGTAACATGTGGAATTACATATAATTATTGCCTGTGGTTAACAAAAATGGACAGTGAAGGTGCAGATGGTAAGAGCCAGCATACGCTTCATGAAAATTAATAGCAAAAATGAATAATGAGGACTTTGCCACTGCTGATGTTAATATGTGTATGTGTGTCCATGTAGTAGCTATCCCACAAAGGGAGAAGGTTTTAAGTGGAGCAAGCAGAGCAATCTACAGGGAGTTGGGAGAAGGGGCAATGAGGCAGATTTATCACTTCATCCACAACCCTGCTTAAATAAACTGGCCAGGGTGAAAGGTGGCTAGGAACTTTTGAAGAAAACTTTCAAGCTGCAGGTTGGCATAAATGGAGGCTCTGAATGGGGAGCAAAAGAATGGAGCTGCTTTGAATGAACTGAATCCAAAATTAATTTCAGTGTTCCCATTCCAATGTTTATTCCCCAGGATGCTCCATTTGGAGGCTTTTTTCTTCCGACCACTGGCAGGAGAACCACTGGCAGTAAATTTTTGACTACAAAGCACAAGCTTGTGAAGGACAGTTGGATCCAGCATCCTCCTACAAGCAACACAGGGGCTGGGTGTTCAAAGACATGTTAGTCTGTGTTAATCTGTATCAGCATACAAAGGAGTCTTGTAATATCCTTGAGACAAATTGGGAAGAAGAAATTGCTAGCATAAGCTTTTGTAGATTCATTCTACTGCAACTGATGTAGTAGGCTGAGTCTATGAAAGCTTATGCTATAAACTGCTTTCTCCCAGTTACTAAAAGATTCTTTTGTTTATTGGGGGCTTATACTGCATCATAGGTGATCTGTTTTGTTTTGTTTTTTAATTTCCGTTGAGTATTTATGTACCAATGATACAATTCTTGTACAAACTGATCCTAATATTGGCTGGATTGTTGTTATAAAACGGCAGCCCAACCTGATGTGTCTTTATACAAAGTCCTACTAAGCTGCATCAGCCAGAGAAAAATCAATTGTAATGAGTTTTGTTTTTGTTTCTTTAGCAGAAAATAGGTGCCTCTCTACTGTGTAGTAACAGTATAAACTGCTATATAGTAGCAGACCATAATACAATACAATCTATACTCTTTAAATATTTGTGGACCTGGCTCCTGCTTTTTCATCTATACCTCCCCCACCTCTTTCTCTTTCTCATACACACACACACACACACACACACACATATACACACACACATACTTATGTGTGCATATACCTCCATGCACAACCACAAACATAGCAGTGGCCTAAGTTCAAGTACCCAGTCTCATGAAACTTTTAACTGCACACGTGGTATATCTAAAATAATCTGAAAGGATTGATAACCATGTAAATGTAATCTTCAAATTCAGTAAATCTACAGATACAATTCATATATATGTACTTCTTTTCCAGTGAGAGTTAACATATTTACCCTTCCAATAGCTTTCCAGCACAATTATTCTCACTCTCCTGTTTCAGTACTCCCTAAAGAGTGACTTTATTCATATAATCTACTGTATTTCTGAATGCCATAATGCCTTTCTTGAATGAGATGGAAGGATGATGAAATGAGCACCCTGTTTAATCTGTGCTGTGCTTTGGTTGAGGAGAAAATTCCCATTCTATTATTGTCTCCACTCCAAGCTAACATATGAATAATAGTGGTAATTCAATTGTAGTAAAGTTGTACTGTGTAATTAGCCTCAGTTGTAAGAATTACAAGAAAGGGCTGATGCAAACATTTTGCTGTTTGTGATGTGGCAGCAATTTTCAGTTCCTACCACCCTTCATGCCCCAAATCAAGTTGCATACTACCTAAAGGTAGACAAGTTATTTTTAGGTTCATGAGAAAATCCAACATGTGTCTCTCTTCTCATCCCTACAAATAAAAATATGGGGACAATATAATAAATAACAGTTTGTTATCGATCTGTAACTCTCAAAATCTGTTGCCCAAGAAAGCCACTTCATCCTGAATAATGCCAGGACCCTGAATCTCTGTACCATCAAGAGAGAGGCAGCTGAAATATTACGCTGGGGTCATAGAGTAATTTCTGAAATAGAAAATGGTATCATAGCTTTTTCTTTAAAGTGATGTGGCTAGAAGAACCTAGAATACTCTTCTGCATGTATTATAACCAGCTGGACAGGGAACTTGCCTCAGTGCATAATATTTCTGTATACACACTAGTAGTCTCTGCTCTCAGGCTAATGACAATGTAAAATGCACAACCTAAGTAGATTTGAAAGACTATCCACAGGCAGCTTCCACATTTGCTTTCTAATCTTTGTCAGTGATCAACAGTGGATTGATAGATGTCATATACTGACATTGTCTCATGCCAATAAGCCAATCTGAAGGGCAGAGATTGCAAATACAGGCCAAATGAGGCTTGACCTTTCAAAGTTCCCATCTTGTACTGTTTGGGACAGCTAATTTGTTTTTTAACCCTTCCTTTCCCCACATAACTTGTACCAGTGTTAGCACCAGGGACGACTGAACAAGATACCTTTAGTAGGACTCACTTCCAAGAATGCATACCCTTTAACTCTCCCAATTTGACAGGGACAGTCCTGAATAATCCTCTCTTATTTCATTTTTTTCAGTGCTTTTAAAATGTCCTAGTTTTTCTCTCCACCTCCCACATTCCCCTTTTGTCCTCAGCTCACTTCAATTGCTGCAAATTGAATTCAAAGTGCAAAAGTAGTTTGCACTCAATTAACTCAGCAAGACGGAGAGGACAGGGGGAACAGAATCTTGCCCTTCCCAATAGGCTCAGGCAAAAACAAACTGCTGCAGCCTCTCCTAGCTTATCTATTTTTCCTCACTAATAACTTTTGCCATCTTGACCTCACTGTGATATTGCCTGGCTGCACATGTCTCATTTTTCATCTGTGAAATGTTGGAAGGTATAAGACTAAGTCCCCTTCTTCTCACTGTCTTTACTATTCTTTCATTTCTCTCTCCCTCTGGACACCATCCATACCGTTTTTTGAAACAGAGTAGGTAAGTCAACTACTCCTTCGCTTGCTCTTGTAATTGTTCATAGACTTGTGGAGAACAGGTAAACAAGTAGAGACGTGAAGGCAGAAGAGGAGTGGGCCAGAGGGTGGACAGTTCTGTGGGATGTAAGTCTTGGCCGATGTCTATGTTAACCTTTGATGCCATTCCTAAATCAAGCACCCACAAAAATGCATCTTTAATATAGCTGCAATTTTCCAAAGACTTTGATCGTAGGCTGGCAAGACCTGTTTCTAAGGCAAGAGAAGCCACCTGCTTCTCCTAACAACTCATTAGGCGAGTTGACTTGTTTACTAAGCATGCAATCTAGAATAGACACAAATAATTTACTCATTTATTTATATCTTAAACATGTCTGTATATATGTGGTATGATACTGGTAAGGCCCAGGCTTCCTGGACTTCCCAAGATGGCAGCTTCCCTCATAACATCATTTGGTGGTTTCCCAGGTTTTACACAGTTTGTTTAAAAGTTTAAATGCTCTCCTTAGGTGTAGTTACTGGAGTCAGAGCTTTGAGCTAAAAGGTGGTTTAGTTTTTGGCCTTGTCCCTTTGCTCACTTGAGTGTGGCCTTCAACAACTTAACTGACATTGAATTTGGCCCTATACATTCTGATTTGTTAGAGCTCCCAATGGTAAACAATATTGTTAAAACATTGCATTAAAACATACACAATAATAATATATTAAAATAAAACCTTCGTAATAAAACCAGTTATAAAATGATTAGGATGAGTAATTAAATAATAAAACCACAAAAACAGCATTAATATTACTAGAATCTGGAAAGTCAACTGCCAAGAAAGCAAATAAATCAGGCATCCGGCAAATGTCTTCAGAGATAGAATTCAAAAGAGCAACAGCAATGCAAAGGACCTGTCTCTTAACATTACCAGTTAACCTCTGGAAGTCGGAATATTCAGAGTAGGACAATTCCTTGGAAGCAGCCAAAACTGGACCCGAGTTGTGCAGGACCTATAGAACAAAGTCAGCACCTAGAAAACTAACTGGAAGCTACTGAAGATCAGTGAGCATGGTGTGTGTATGCCTGTCTGCTTGTGTGTTTAATACTGATCAGTTACATTCTGTGTGTTCAGATCCAATCAGTATTCTGGTAGCCCGATTCTGAACCAAGTGATGCTGCCAACTATTCTTCAAGGACAGCCCCATATTCAGCGTGTTGTAGGAATCAAGCCTCAGTGCTATGAGAACACCGATCCTACCTCTATCAAGGATAAAGTATCAGCTTAACTTGATATAAAGTTTCAGAAACTGAGAATGGAAATGCGTAGTGGCAGCTAACAATTTAGAGTGATGGTGAGGTTTATTGATGGTGGTGAAGGAAGAAGATTACACATATGGACCAGGAGAGCTGTGGAGGGAACAAGCCAGGAACCAAGATAAGGAGTAAGGATAAATCAGTGGACAATTTTTTGATGGCCAAGCTCTAGAAGGATTGAGTTCTGTTGTCCTCAAAGGCTTCAATTCAATTTTCAGAATGCCTCCCTATTAGAGCACTAGTATGACACTCAAAGTGTACTAACATTACCACTCTAGAATGAAACATGCTCTATTAGGCTTATATCCAAGCTTGACTCTGAACTAGCATAGATTTATTAAATCGGTGTTAGGTCACCTGAATGTTGACTTACCCACTGATTCAGTAGGTTGAGATTAACACTTGGCTGTAGGCTTAAACCTTACAAATGCTAACTGAGCATGGCTTAGAAATGGCACAGAGGATTGATGACATCAGTGCCTGGTGGCTTCCATGTCAATAGGCTGGTGACCCACTCTAGGGGTTAGTTTGAACTTTAAAAAAGCTATCCATGGTGCTGAAAATGCTGCTGCCTCTCTTAAAAAAAAAAAGGAAGGGCTACTGGCCCTACACTCTTGAATGAAGGGAGAAAAAGACCAGTGAGAATGGAGGTGGGAGGAAGCAGAACAGAAAGAATTGGAGGGGGAGAAACAGAAGAGTTGCTAATGCTTGCAAAGCTAGGTACTTCTGGTGGTACCAGATACCTATTAGTATTTCTAAATGTAGCTGAATCAGAAATGGACTCCATTCCCCTTCATGAGATGTACAGCTATGCTTATCGGTGTTAAGAGATCAAGTAAAAGCTGTTTTGTTCTCATGTGCCTATGGTACAACACATGAACATTTATTTTTCCTCTACATATATCTGAAAATTAATTTTTGACTGCCTGTTGTTTTATCTTTCTACATTTAAAAAAATGCTATTGCCTGTTTTTAAATTGTCATTAACCAGCTTTGGAATATAAGTAATGGAACTGAAAAATGGGCTATAAAGAGAAAAACAAAACCACTTGGAAAAGTGTTACGTACATGTATATCTATATTCTCCTACATATCTCAGAGCAATGCACAGCTTTTCTGATGCAGGATTGTTTCAAGTTCTATTTTTTTCCTATGATTTCTTTCTGAATACCAGCATAATAAGCATCACATGAGGGAACTCATGATAATAAGGTAGAGACAAGTGCACTGGAAATGGCATGATGATTAAAGATGAAAAAGCCTGCCATCACTGCCTGAGTAAAATTTTGACTCTCACAGTACATGGGTAAGTTTGCAAATGGGGCTGCTTAATGATTGCACTTATAAACAGGATGAAGAGCAGATTCTGAAACAAATGTTAATACATGAGCACACACCATTGTACTTCACTGTAGCACTAGATTAGCTTGCAGGGCTAATGCCTTGGGGATGGAGATGGATGGAGCAAGGATAATTACTTATTTAATTCATGCTTGCTGCAGGAATCATTGCCATTTGCAACCACACAAAAGAGAATGATATGAGAAATAAGATTGAACTGTACAGGGTGCCAAGGAAGAAAAAGCTGAAAAAGATAAGAGTGTTATTTCTAAAGGTGGCTCAATCAGAAGTAGCAAATCTGAGATACATCTACTGCAGCTTTTAATTTCCTAGGTGGGAAAATGTATATATGCCTGTCCTACATCAGTGTGAAGCGGGGGAGGGGGAAAGCTCCATGGAAATGCTTGCGTCTTTGACAAGCAGGTCTTGTTGTAACATCTTGTTTTAGGACAGGCAGACTTATTGTCATGCCTTTTTTGGTCAACAATCTTACCACCTTCAGTTATGTGTAATTAGCTAAAAGAACAGAGGTATACATTGGCCTAAAGAAAAGAAACTGCCACATTTAAAGAAAAAAAATGCAAGAGTGGGTTCTGAAACATACGTAGATGCCTATGGCCTTGCTGAAATTTCCTTATGCCATCTGCATAGCAGTCATGATAAAATTCTACTGCACCCTGTTAAATCTGGAACAAATAAATAATATAGTAGTGTTTCAGGCCTTATTGCACTCTCTCTCTCTCTCTCTCTCTCTCTCTCTCTCATTCTCCCTGATGGTAAGAATATAAGCTGTGTGGCTTCCTTGGCTTCTCCTGACTTGACAATCCATTCCTGCAAATAAGAAAGGTCCATCCAGGGTGTGCCTTTCTTAAAACATTATTGCAATAGGGAATACAGGGAATAAAGTACACAATAAAGATCTGTGCAGCTTGTCACACCTCATGCAGATAAATACATCCCACTAACCATGTATTGGGATTTATATGCCTGACCACCCCTTATTTTGCTGTACAACTAAGACAGCAAAACTAGGGGTTTTACTGAACTCCTGTTGGGAGCAATATACACACCCCACGTGTTTGCCTTGGGGTGGTAGTGGTGGTGGTCATGTATTGCCTAGGTTTGCAAAAGAACATGGATCATCAGTGTCTTTGGTGCACAAAAATATCCATAACATTTGCCACTACTTAAATGAAAATGGTTGCACTCTGGTGCTGACGGGCTTATCTAGTCTCCCAGCAAGCTTTCATTTTAGAGTAATATTGCATCAAGGAATAACTAAATGTTTAACACCATCCAGACTTACTCAGTCCTGTCTCCCAATTCTCTCAGGTTCTAATTAATCACAGTAAGAAGAGGCTGAGGATATTTCCCCAGACATCTGCTGAGTCTCACACTGGAATGCTTTTGAGGCACAATATGAAAGGTTCCTCATTACAGAGAAGAACCAGGGGGACTTGCCTCCTTAGTTAGATGTTTTGGAACAGAATGAGGGTATAGGGAAACATCTTAAGGATGGTTTCTGAGGGACAGCTCCTAGTGCTAGCCAATGAAAAGACACTGTGCAAATCCTGTCTTTTCCTCCTGAAGGGATGCTTTGGATGTCTCCGGGTAAAGATTTTATTGTAAACTGCTCTGGCTCATTTTCAGAGCAAGTGCTCTATTCTCTTTGAGATGTCCCAGAAGAAGTTTTCAGTTTTTATCATTCCACTGCCATCCACACTCCACTGAATTTTACAGGGGTTTCAGATGACATAGTTGTTCAGCTGTAACTCTTCTTTCTTTTTTCACTGCTTTTTTCAGTAACCCATATTGTTCCCTGGAGAATGAGTAGCTGCATAATTGAGTAGTGGGCTACATGCAATTGTATAGAAAGCGAGAACTGCTGGTCTCATTTTTATGAGGTGAATCCACTCTGGATTTTAGTATGAATTTTAAACAAGCTTATCCCAAAACCTTATCCCAATTAGGTTTAGTACCTTCCACAGTTCATTTAAAGTCTGGAGCAACCCCTGGAGCAGATTCACTGCCCCATTGACAGTGGAGCCACTAGGCACCACTGCATTCAGATGCTGTTGGACTGCAACTCATTTCATCCTTAGCCAATGGGGAAGAATGGTAGGAACACTGATGCAACAAACATCTGAAAGGCCTCACTTAGGACGATTACTGTGAGAAGCCTCCTGCCTGGAAGCACTCTTTATGGCACAAAAACAAAAAGATGGATGAAAACTGTGAGCCTTTCCAGACAGAGGAGCTCTTCACACTCCCAAGAAAAAGTCAATGTGAAGTTCTTATGAATGGTTTTTAAATGATGTTCTCCAGTAGGGGAAAAACAAACCAAAACAAAACAGAAGTTATAGCAGAGATACACTGTAGGACAGTGACAGCGGTTTCATCTCAATTTAAGTGGTATCCTGGAATTTGTAGTTTGTGGAGGTCCTTATGATCCTCTGCCCCTAGAACACTCCGGAGAATTTTAGGCACTTCTCCCAAAACTGTAAATCTCAGGGTACAATAAGATGAAGCCCTGGCACTTAAAATTGGATCAAGCTGCTAGGATTGACCAGCATCGACACTCAGAGAAAGCTGTGAAGCCCCTTTGAAGTTCCCTGAGTGAGGCTGGACCACTGGTGTTAAAAAAAGCCTCCTCTGGAACTGTTCCAGAAGACTAGACTTCCTATTCTGTGTGTGGACTTTCCATGGCATGCAGTGAGTGTGTGGGGCCGCAACAGCGGCAGCGCCAGAAACGCTTTGTCCGGAAGGCCCCTGTGGGAACACAGAAAAGTTAAACAAAGGAGCAGAAACGGAGCATTTATTTCCAATGACTGAGCCGGCCAGGGAAGCGTGACAGCCCGCACCGCGCCCGCTCCCTCCCATTCAAAAGCGCTCTCGCCCCTGGAAAACAGGGTAGTCCTCACCCGCCCCGGAGAGGGGCCGTTTCCGCACTGGATTGTTATACTGCTATTATTCCACTTTCAACATCCTATGGAATCCTGGGGTTTGCAGTTTAGGGACGGGCCTTGGGGAGGGGACGCCGCGGCCTCACCCAGAGGCTCCTCCCTAAACTGCAAACCCCAGGATTCCACGGTATGTTGAAAGTGGAATAATAGCACTATAACAGGCTAGTGCGGAAACGGCCAGGGACTCCGCCCCTCGGCGGCCTTAGGGCGGCCGGTCTCCCTCGGCGGCACTCGTGCCACACGCTCCCGCCATCACTCGCCTCGCTCGCCCACAGCGGCGACGCCCGTGGAAAGGGTAGGGAAGACCCCCTTCCCCTCTCGGGGCCCCCGGAGGCGTCGCCGGGGCCGCCGTTCGGGCCGCTCCTGTGGCGGCGGCGGCGGCGGCGGGGCTGCTGCAGCGCCGGGGCGAAGGCGAGCCGGAGCCCCGCCCAGCCGCCGGCCGCCGGCTGCCCGCATTGGCTGCGGCGGGGCCGGCCGTGGCGCCGTTCCTCCGGAGGGGGTCCCTCGCCGAGCTGCAGACAGGTACCGCCCTCTGGAGCGCTCTCGCTCGCAGTCCCCGGCAGCCGCGGCGGCACGTGGGGAGATGCGCCTCCGCCGCATCCGGGTGGCCGCGCCGGGGGCTTTCTCGTCCGGATCGGGCGCTCCTTGAACCGCCGCGCTCGCCGCCGCCGCCGCCGCCTGGGAGCCATGTCCGCCAGAGGTGAGTCAGACTCCGCCCGGCCGGCTGATCGGCATCTCTCCTCGTCTTGCTCGTTGTTGGGGGGCGGGGGGGGGGCGAGGCAGGGCCACCTCCCTACCTGTTTTGCAGCTCGAGCCGTGTTGTTCTGTGCGCGCTCCCGGTAGTTACACGAACGCCTCTCCTTGCGCTCTTTCCCCATTGCAAGTCACCCCCCTCCCAGCACCTGTCTCTCCGGGAAACCTCATTCCCGTTGATTTGCCTTTTTTGCTTGCTCCTCGGCCATTTCCGCACTAGACTGTTATCGCGCTGTTACTCCACTTTCAACATCCTATGGAACCCTTGGGGCCTCCAGGATTCCGTAGGATGATGAAAGTGGAGTAATAGCGCTATAAGAGTCTAGTGCAGAAATGGCCCTGGTGGCGGAGGGGAGGAGAAGATCGCCGGTTCCGAAGAAGGAGTGGAGGTGATCCTTGGTTCAAACGACTCTCTTCCACCTCCCGGCCCTCGCAGCTCCCCTTTGCGAGCACGGGAAGGGTTTGGGTTGGGCTACTCACCTTCGTCTATGGGTGTGGTGGGGAGACTTTGCTTCCCGATCCCATTTTGCAGCTCCCCTGGTGGAAAAATGCCAGGGATTGATGCGCCAAGAGATCCAAGCATGCAGCGCATCCGCCCTTTTTAAAAAACGGAGGGTTTGGAATGGGGTGGTGGTGGTGGAGAGAATACACCAGCACCTCAGGACTTTGTTGCTTTGTGTTTCCTGGAGGCCTGTACAAAATGTTCCCATGAAGAATTGGGAAACCAGAATCGTGAACGTGAAGGAGGAGAAGGCAAATGGAAGAAAAAGAAGCAGACTGCAGAAATTGTTCCCTTTTGCAGAAAGAGATGATGGTGCTGCTGCTACTGTGAATTCAGAGTTCCTTGTGGCCTCGGAGGTGCCAGCCTTGATATAGTGTTTTTAACAGATAATGCAGGGTGGGGATTATTAATTCAGTCTAGGATATGTTCTAAATAAAGTGGTTAGTTTATTCCTAAACCTCTTTTTATTTACAGATTTTAATAACTGATACTATGTGCACACATTTTAATAACATCGTGTAAATATTTTTTCCCCCAGCCATTAAGGCTGTAATCATTTCCACACTTTCTTGAGAATACTACTCATTGGACACAGTCGGGATTACTTTTGAGTAAACACACATAGGATAGTTCTATGCGAGGACTAAATATAAAATTCTTTTGTGGGTAGATGCACAATACTTGTCTGATATGGAGGATGCTAGAGTGGTTGAAAGCAAATTTATGTATATATCTATCTAAAATACACTGTGCTTGTTTAACATAAGAACTGATATTCAATTGCTGACCCCTAAATCCAATTGCTGGAGTTGATCCATTGGATTGATGGATTTACATGTGTTGATTTACCACTCAGCAGATTTAATCCAGTTAAGACTAATTCAGGGCCTTCTAAAATACGTTTGAGGAAGGGTAATGGACCCGGAAACACATTTCCGAACAAATCAGCACACTGAGCTTTGTTTTCCTAATATTCCATTTGCTGTAAGTACTTGAACTTGATACATACTTCTCTTGACCATAGTACAACTCTTAGGGTACAAAATGATTTGTCTGCCAGGAACTGTAACGGCTATTGGTGATATTAGGAAGTCATGTCATATGTTTGATGTATCTGCAGAGGCACCACCCAGAACAACCCTTATGGGTGCAGCGGATATGGTTGTGTTGAAATGGGACGTGAGAAGGCTTTGCATATCCAGAGCTTCCTTTTTAATGTAGTCTTGCCCCTCTTCTGAGTGCCATGATGTCACAGTACTGACTCAGCTGAAATGTCAGTTCTTGTAAGAGTCACTGAAACCTGTTTAGTTTAGGATGGGGAACTTAGCTTATTCTGATTTGCAGGCATCTGGGGAAAGCATCTCAACAGTTTCATGATTGCTGTTGAAACCTTGGTTAGAAAAGAATGCTCCTGCTGTTACACTGTGCCCAACATCTACCTTTAGAAGCTTCTTGATTTACAAGGTCCAGTTCATTTACAAGGCCCAGTTAATCATTATTAGATCTTACTATGTGTGTGTACACATACCTTCAATTCACCTGTTGACTTAATGGTAACCCTATGAATTTCGTAGGGTTTTCTTAGGCAAGGAATACTCAGGGGGTTTTTCTGATTCCTTCTTCTGAAATGTAGCCTACAGGACCTGGTATTCTTTGGCAGGCTCCCATTCAAGTACTAACCAGGACTGACCATGCTTAGGTTCCAAGATCAGAAGGGAGCTTGTGCCTTTTGGGTATTTAAGCTCCAGGGCTCACTGCATTGTTATAAAACAGAGGTCTGGATATCTCAGCAAGACCAGCAAGAAGTAAGTGGAAACTGAGAAGGTGCTCTGCTGCTAATGTTAATGCTTCCATATCTGTCATCCTGCACTATTCTCATATTTGTACACAAGGTACAGCAGTAGGAAAAATCCATAAGCTTTGTATAATGTTCTATGCATCATTAACATACCACACTGGAAGTATGGTGAAGGTTCTGCTCAGTAACCTTCTCACTGGCATCCTCATGCATGTAAATTTTATTTATATACATTACAAAAATTAGATTATGACAATTTACTTGAGTCTTCTTAGGTTTTATGCTTTTCAGCTCTTATTCTGGGATTGTAAGGATTCAAAATGTTGACAATTTGTGTTACGTTTAATGCTAACAGTAGAATCCTGAAATGTTGAGTTCCTTGTTCTCTTGTGATACCTAATGATGATGGGGGTGCATTCTGATTTTTTTGAAAGGATCCCATTAAACTACCAATTCTGGAATAGTGGTTAAATCATCAGACTGCATCAGTTGATAAATGAGTGTTGTATGTGAATGGAGTACAGCAACAATTCCTTTTTGCTGGTCAAATCAACACCATTTGTCCTCTTATGAACAACACTAATTCTTTACTTTGCAGGAGCATTCTCTGGTTCAAAAGAACGCTGTTTTTATTTTGAGTGTCCTATGCCAATATTTGCACAATGATTTCTCCTACTTGTTATGAAAGTATCTTTCATTTTCCAATAAATAAGCATTCTGTCACTTGGATCACTTTGGGAGAATGCGAACGATAAAGATATTTTTAGTGGTCTTAATGGTCACATGACATGAAATATTTTATTTTTCTGAAGACCATAACAAACATTGTAGAACTTGCAGAAATCATGTCTTACAGCTTCTTTCCCCTGGATTTTTCCTCCAGGCTTGCCCACATGCTTTGAACATTAACATTCATTTGTCTGAACATTTCTGGTGTGAGGTAGGAAGGATAAAAGAACCAGATAGCCAGAGTTGAACTCATTTTAGCTACCTGTACCTTACCATCATAGTTTCATCAACTTTGTTTATATTCTGAGACTTTATAAGGTCTTATATTCTGTACCTGTGTAGGCAAAATATCAAAAGGAATATCTTGAGTGGTGTTTTATTTTACAGCATTTGTAAGAGAAGGTAAGTCCAGTCAATAAAGTTGCTGTAAACAGGATAGAGAACGAGCATGGTGTAATGGTCTGAGAGTTGGACTACAGGCCTGAAGATCAGGGTTCAGTTCCCCCCACTCAACCCCTGGATGACCTTGAGCACTTCACACAGATACAGCCCCAGAAAACCCCATGATAGGTTTCCCTTAGGGTCACCATAAGTTGGAAATGACTTGAAGGCACACAACAACAGCAGCAAAACAGGGTTGGGTAACCTGCATCTCTTTAGATGGTGTTGGATTCTAACTCCCATCATCCCCATTAGTCATGGTGGTTCAGCTTCATAGAAGTTGGAATTCATCTGGAAGTATTTTATGGTTTGAGGTTGTAACAGGTCTCCCCAATTTGTTGCCCTCCAGATATGCTGAACCACAGTCCTGTCATCCCCAACCCCCCATGGCCATAGCTATGTGTAGGACCTGCACTGCAGCTGGTATCATACTGATTGCATCAAGAAAAGTATGTTATGGTTGTACTTCATTCCAGGGTGCCAAGCTGAGGAAGACTGATTTGAAGCATTATCCCTATCTCGGCAATTATCTTCTTGTACAATAATAGAGTATTTGCAATTTTTCAGTAATATTTGGCACACTTGTTCAAAAGACTGTTTGAAAGTTTCCATTATTGATCACTTGTTGGACATCTTGCCATGCCATTTCTAAAATGACAGCATTTTTGCCACTGATGCTGCAACAGATCAGCTCCAGTTCATAACTGGTTATCATCAACACTGATGATCAATGGCCTACAGGCGCTTGATTTGTAAGATACCTGATCACTGCACGTGGCATGTCATAGTTATTATCTTGACTCAATGGATCAATATGTACCTGTAGGTGTGAGGAATGTACTTCTGGTGAGGAGTTGGACTGGATAGCTTTTTTCTCCTTTGAAACATTTCTTTATTGCAGGAATGAACAGCTCTATGGGAATGGTAGTAGGGAGAACTTCGGAAACCAGGACACCCTCCCTGCAGGCTGCAACACCACATCATAACCCACCATGAGTGATGTCATGTTATTACCAGATGCCATTTTCAGGGAAAAAATGGCTGGGGAGATTGGGGAAATTAGAAAAAAAAACCCTGAGTTGAAAGGGTTTTGGTGCCACAAAAGTAGGATTCAGGGCTGCACTTTTGCTACCCCTGCTTTATAGTATCTTGAAATGTTCAATGATGCATTAACAATCATTACATTCTTAGAAGGAGTTATCATAGTTTGGTCATTGGTACTCCAGTGAGAATTGTCAACAGAACGTGACGATGTTACTTCCCAGAGTCCAGAGGCCATGGTGGCTGTGGGATTCTGGGAGCTGTAGTCCAACAAACAAACATTTCTAAAGTCTGAATTTTGGAAGTAATTCTCAGAAGAACTAACTAGAACAATTAGTTGTCACTGGTGTTTCTTCAAACTAGAGGTGCTGGGGAATTGAGAATGCCAGGATACCATACCATGTGACCAGAGAGGACCAAATATACCATGGGGCCTGAAGCTGAAATTCTAAATTGTACCCTATCCTAAAACTGATAAATAAATACATACATACATGCATACATTCATAAATAACATTTAATTGTCCTTTATAGCTGTTCCAATATTCTCTGCTTGTGTGGCCTACTTCATCTTCTCTAAAGGCAGAGGCTCTGATGAATGTGCTTTGTTTCTTAATCTCAGGTGAATATGGCCATGATATGATTAATTCACTACTGATGAAAATAAAGGAATTTTGTACATGCTCAGGTTTATTGCGATCTTTATCATCACATATGTTGAACTTCCCATAGTTAAACCTTGTTACCGAAATCAAGTTGGTAAGGAGTTTATGCCCTTAAGCTTTTGAATGATAGTTTGTTTGAATACATGTAGTTCGGTTTTATTGAAAAGCTTGTTTGTACAAACTCTACAAAAATCCTTTGAGTGACTAATGTTCTTCATCGGTTAGAGAAATGAGTACAATGTGGCAAATCTTCAGGCAGGACATCTTGCTGTCTGAGATGAAGTACCAAATGGTATCCCACATCCATTTGAAGTTATTCTGACAGCTGAGCAGAAAATGTCACAAGTCTCGTTCTCTTTTCCTGGCAGTAAAAGTACAGCAATATGACATCAGATTGCTCACATTTTGCTTCTCTCTCGTGATGTCCCAGACCTACTTCTTGAGGTTGTTCCCTCACTTCACCTAATGGTAGAGCCACCTCTTCTGGCCCTTCAAAACTTTGTGCGCAACTTTATTTCATAACCTAGTGGCTTCTATCCAGTGTTCTGATGTGCTTTCACATTGTTTGTACAGGCCTTTGTGTGTGATACTAAAATATGTTCAGCACTTGTTGATACTGAAAAGAATGGAGATAATTCTTGTTTATACAGCCTTAATTCAGGGATGGGAATCGTGTGGACCACCAGATGTTGGATTGTAAACCCCAGCGTTTTCCATCGTCTACTGTACTTCTGGGAACTACAGTGCAGTAATATCTGAACTGCTGGTTGATATCCACCCCTGCATTAATCCTTTTGGTAGCCCCAAGTAGATCCATTGAATTAACTGTTTAATTTCAGACTTATGAAAGAGTCAGACTTATGAAAATTTCACTGATTCACTGTGTCTACTTGGGATTACACAGGGTTTCATCTGAAAAGCTGACTGTGAAGTTTTGGCTAGTGGCGTTGCTCTAAAATACCTCATTATATATGGATTCTTTTAGTTCCCCACCTTGCTGCTGTATTTAGAGTTTATTATCAAATTGATGTAGGTGTTTGTTTAACCATTCAAATAAACCATGTTGTGTGGTTGTGTTTAAACTCCTGTATATTAACCTTACAACTTCTGCTTATAGTGAGGTATAGTTTTGAAGAGAAGAGGGTGCTAGATTTAACCAAATTTATCCTGAATTTTATTGTGACAGCAAACTTTCTTTCTTTCTTTCTTTCTTTCTTTCTTTCTTTCTTTCTTTCTTTCTTTCTTATCTTACTTACAAGTACACTGGAGCCTCTGGAAAGAAATGAGAAATAGCTTAAAATAAAAGGGTACCACAATGATTATGGGCTGGTAGTTTCCTTTAATTGTTTTCTGAGACAATGAACTACAATCTATTTTCAATGCAGACATTTGGGTAGAATTTTAGAGAAGGGAAATAAATATCAGCCTGTTTTGAGAATGGCAGACCAGCGGTCTAGCATTCTTTGGAGATCTAATCTGATATCTAAGTTAATGCCATTTTCTGGATATCTAATCAGGAATAAAGTTTACAGTAAGGGTTGCTTCTAGGTAAATTTGTAAAGTGGGGAAAAGTGTGATTCTCTTGATGGGTTTGACCTGCAATTCCCACTTTCTGTACCTGGGTAGACTATTGGGAAGGAATTGCAGTCTCAGTATATGGAGAGCCACAGTTGTTCACAGCTTGGACCTTTTCACACTACACAGTCATATGATTCCAACTTTAACTCCCAAGGTTCTATCTTAGGGAATTCTGAGATTTGCAGTTTATGGAGGAACGCTTAATATTGTCCGTCAGAAAGCTCTAGCGTCTCCCCAAACTACAATCCACAGGACTGTACAGGATGCAAACATGGCACCTGAAGTGGAATCATTGTGCTATAATTTTGTAGTGTGAATGTCCCTGGGATATAGGTTTGCAACCCAAAGTGCCATCAGATAATTTAGTGGGTGGAAAAATACTCAAATTCTGTATGTAGGATGCTGACTCTGAAACTGATCTTGAAGATAGATAAATAAATAAACAGAATGAAAGTTTTGTTTTTTTATTGTGTTGATGAGTGAGGCAACATTTTTTTTTTAAAAAAAATTAAAGCTACTCTGTTTACAAGCCCCTTTTTACCTTTTTTTTTAAAAAAATCCCTCTATATATTATGTAAATAATTTTGTGCGCAGAAAAGTGCAGAAAGATCTATAGAAAAATAAAAATAAAGCCTTTGTATAACATCAGCCATTATTCCTCTAGTTTATGTAGGACACAGGCACCCAAGCTGTCTTCCATTTGCCTGTCTTAAAGATGTTCCCCACAACCCCCCCCCCACACATAGTCCTATTATGGTGACAGGCTGCTATGCCAGGACTAATCCAAGCACAACATCAGAGTGTGTTCAAGCAACGTGTGATGTGGGATACACGGTCATGTGACTGCGTGGGCTGGCCTTACCCCTGGTTGTGGATGGTTCCAGCCCCCCGCTCCCAGTACTGACATTCCTATATTCAAGGCCAATTAGACCTTGAATGTACCTTAACCATACAGCTGGATTCCTGTGGGGTCATCTTAATTTTATAGGCCTCCAAACTGAGAGCCTCTTCCTTGAATGCCTGCATGCGAAGTAGAAGGGAAGAGAGATATACTAATAAATGGACATGATATGAAGCTGTGGCCCAATGAAACAAGAAAAGTTCAATTCTTAAGTAACAGAGCTTGATAAGAGTTACGTTTTTGGCTTACAGTTCTCAAAATCCCCCAGCCATCCTAGCAATTTTGGCTATTGAATTCTGGGGTTTATCCTAGAATGTAAATTCTCTAAGCTCTGCCAAGCAGTTTCAGTTTCATTGCCTGGAATGGAACTAAGGCCATTTCCGCACTAGCCTGTTATAGCGCTATGATTCCACTTTTGCCCCTCCCAAAACTGCAAACCCCAGGATTCCATAGGATGTTGAAAGTGGAATCATAGCGCTATAACAGGCTAGTGTGGAAATGGCCTAAGACTTGTGAAAACCACAACACCGTCTTTACTTGTGGGAAGGCCCTAATTAGATAAAGGCTCCCAGTGTTGGAAAAACCTACTGTTAATTTCTGGTGTTTTGTGTGAACACTGGCTACGTTAGAACACTTCTGGGGAATTCCAAGAGTTTGGCAGTAGCATGTGTGGATAGTTGGGGCAACAATAGGCTTTTGGCAACGGGGAGAGTCAGACCATTCAAGAATTGAGGTGAAATGAATTAGACCAGTGCAGCAGTGGGGCATCCTAGTGGAGAAAGGAGAGTCTCAAAGTATGATCTCAAACTAGGACTTTGCTTTCTCCCAGATTATTTCCTTCAATGAAGGTAGATCTATCCAATTTGATTTCTTTTAGGTAATCCAGTGCCTAAATTCACCTCCAGCCCTGATAAAATTGAAATTCCATGAGGAACTCTCCCTGCTATGTTTACAAAGGAGCCTGTGAACTTCACACCAGATAGAAATAGTTACAAGTGTACAAAGCAGGTTTTTGTATTTTCAGAATTTGCTTATTCCCAGCAAGCTTATCTGTCATTGGGGTGTGAGCTCAAAGATTATCTTGATGGTTTGCCAACCTTCCTCCCATAACATCTCAATATAACATGCAGGCTAAGATTGTCGTCTCTACCCCTGCCTCTTCTTAAGACTTACTTTCCTATTAAAGAGACCTGTGATCTTGAAAACCTGCACAAGACTTCTGGGTTGACCTAATAAAAATCGCTTAGGTAACAGGATGTGGAAGAACTAGACATTCCCCACCCACCCGCCATATAAATTTGAGAATTTGTCTCATGGGCAGGGCAGCTGTGTTTTGCAAGGAAATTTTAGAGAGAAATGTGGGCTCCTCATGCTGGCTTGTCTTCATGGGGTGTTTTGTCTTTGAACCTCAGGTGCAACAGTGCAATTATTGGGATTTCTGGTGGATGGGTCCTTGTAGCTGGAGTCCTGAAGCACAGTGTCTGCCATACATCTGACAGGATGAGTTAGCAGTATGCTTCATGTGATGCACTCTGATATATTAAAATCAGAACCTGGAAATGTTCCTTTTGGATACTACATTGCTGACTGAGGAATACTAAGAGCTTTAGTATAGAACAATATGTTTTTAAAGCTCTCATGAGAACAAAGACCACTGGTTTGGGCTCAAATTCTTGGTGGTGCTCAATGCTCAGTTGCAGACGCTGTTGGAATCCAGTCTGTTCTGCCTGTGGGGCATGGAATTAGTAATCTAGGGCAGCCCACTGACCTCAGCAGGAAAGATTTAAGTCATACCACCTCTTCTACAGATACAACATTATGCTTTCACCAGGCCAGAAGTGAGTTCCAAGTAAGCACAGGATTCCTCCCCTGCTGACCTCTTGCTCCTTCTGCTGGCATGCTCCACTGATCTAAGGGTTCTATTAGCAAAAGGGTATCCTTTGTTCTTAATTGCTATCAAGTCAGCTTAGACTTCTGGTGACAGTGTGATTGAGGACACCCTTGGAGACTCAGGGCCATGGCTTCCTTTTGTTGAGTCTATCTACCCATAACGTGGCCTTCCTTTTCCTACTGGCTTTCACTTTACCAAGCATTATTGACATTTCTAATTAATGATGTCATATTATGATATGTCTACAAATTATGAAACCGTGGTTTAGTGATTTTGGCTTCTAGGGGGAGTTTAGGCTTGCTTTGCCCTTGGACTAATTCATTCATCTTTTTTGGCAGTCCATGGTATCTGCAGAACTCCTCATCAACACTACATTTCACATGATAGCATCAATTTTAATAATCTAATTTTTATACTCCACCACAGGGATATCTGTGAAGGATCCTTTCCTATTTTGGAGTAGGTATAATCTGAACATAAGTTTATCGTAATAGTTGGATTTTCATTAACTGTTCATCCCTCTAGGTTCTTCCTTTGACCAAAACTTGCCTTTTTGGGGCAATGTTTCTATTTTGCTTTCCTATTCCCTTCCCACCTTCCCTCCGCAACAGGGTATATGGTGTGTGTATGTCTAGATCAGGGTGGAGAAAGTCTGCCTTCCAGATGTTGGACTACAACCACTGGCATAGCCAGTGATAAGAAATACTGGGATTTGCACTCTGACAATTTCTGGAGAGATGTGCTTTGCTCATCTTGATACAAGTCAATTCCCTTGTTATTGCTGTTTCCCAGATCCAATATGGTGGCCTAAATCTAGTTGCTAATCCTGACTAGAATAGACACATTGAATCTGTAAAATTTACGTATGTGTTGATTTACTTATTATTGATTCATTGATTCATTCAGTCCACACTAGTTGGAACCAGCAATTGGATTTAGACCACTGTGTTTTAATTGCCCATCTTTTTATATATATTATATGTTACCCACTATGACTTTTTGAAATGGAATGGGGTGAAACCTAAATTACCTTCTTACATCAAAGGTCACAGTGGCAGGAAATAATCTTAGTGTAGATGCAGGTTTTTTTTAATCATTCTTATCTGAGATAACGAAAAGAGTGAGGAATTATAGGGTATTATAAATCACTGTCCCAAAGCTGCTTTATTTAGCCATTTGAAAGCTCTGATCATAGAGGCAGGGCTTGAGATGTCAGTACTGTGTACTAGAAGGCAATAAGAATTCCTCTTACACTTGGCTCTCCACATTCCCTAGGGTTAGGTTAGGGGTTCAGAACCCTCACAAAAGTGGAAAAAATGCAAATATCAGAATGTGTGTGTGTCTGTGGAAAGGGAGCCAAGGCATAGTGGGAGAGCTGGCACCCAGGATCGAGACCAGGTCAGGGAAAGGGGAGGGAAAGGGGCTTGGCCTTCTCTTACCCATCTCTCTCCTTGGGTGGAGGGTATCAGGAGAGGGCTGCTGGTGCTGAGAAATTGGGTTGTGAACTGTCCTTAGTTGGCCCAGCAGCAGCAGCATCTGGTGGTAGTAATAGTGGAGGAGGAAGAGGATCAGAGGAGGGTTTTTAAAGGGCTGTGTGGCCTGATCAGAGCTGCCAAAAGGGAAGGTTCCCCTGGAAAAGAGACGCTTGAGGTGGTGATGGAGTAGCAGTCAAATCTATGAAAGTCAAACCCTCAAATGTGGAGGGCCAACTGTATTTTGGACTGATATGTATTGAACGTGAGCTTTTAGCCAAAATTATATGCCGAAGAAAAGGGAGAAATTATATGGATTGATCCATTGATGAATATTAACTATAACCAACTGAGGTAAAAAAAAGTCATGATTTATGTCTTCCTGTTTATTAACTTCTTATTTGATGAATTCTTCTACAATATTGTAATGTTTCAGGTCAAACGTGTTTTTCACTTGTCATTTTTCAGAGATTTGTGTCTGTATTTGCTTATTTGTATTTATCAATGTACTTGCTACTGGTCTGGATATGTTTTTCAGCATACAGATATAGAAGACTACATTGTGGATATGGAAACACAATGTTGTTTGAGTGGTTGTTCTAGGAAGTATAATAATCTTCCACGAAGGTGGATGTGTCCCAGTTGTAGGGGGTTTTGGAAACTTTTTTCAGCTGCAGTATTGCATGCTTACCTGAGAGTAAAAACTGTTAAGTCAATTTCTGCTCCGTTATAAGTTTTACATATCTTCATGTGTGACTCTGAGTAGCCTTATTTTGCATTTATCAGCAAGTTGTTTCCAACCGACATGAAAATTCCTATTTAAATGTGTATTTCTGCATATGCGTTCTCACACGGTAAGCATTTGTAAATATATTTGATCTCTGAGTGAGCATTTTAAATCCTAAAATATAGATCTTTGTAGGCATTTGGGTTTTCTTTTTTTTAAGTCACAAGCTATTTTGCAAATGCATTACAGTGACCTTAACGTTATAATCTTGATTCTTTATAGCACGGAATTATCATGAAAATCACCATTATGGCTTCGCTTGCCTTCTGTTCTGTTGCTGTGACATTCTTTCTTCTTTTGGACAAAGCCCTTCTGACCAAACCGGGGATGTCTCTTCCTAATGAGTTTGGGGCCACCTGCAGCTCTGCCCAGCTGTGTAAATTGCATGGCAATCATTCATCAAGAGGAGCTTGAAAAACAGCCTGCTTCTAAGTCAGGGATGATCCTTCCCACCTTACAATGTCAGGTTTACGTCTTCAGCAGTGAAATGCCTTCCTTGCTCAATTTCTGTTAGAGAGCTGCAGTTGCATATGCTTTTGTTAGCTATTTATAGGATTATTCGTAGGTGTGAAAATACCCCCTCTCCCATTGATTTGTTGTCTTCTAAGTGTCCTGGTTTTTACGTGTTTGATGTTTACGGTAGAAGAGTATCAGAATGTGAATGAAGATAAGCAAAGAGAAAGCTTTATTTGTGAAGCTTGTATTGAGCAGTGGAGTTTTTTGTTTTTTGTTTTAGATTTTTAGAATAATACTCGGTGCCTTTTATGGTAGCTTCTTAAGCTCTGGGGTAGTAACTAAAAACCTGTGAACTGTTCATTTTTAACAGTCCTGCTTCCTCATGCAGAGATTAAAAACCAAAGGGTTTTCGATTAGTTAATGTAGTTTAGATTGAAGTCATATCTTGGCTGAATGAAGGGAAAAATATTTTTTATTAAAAACATTTAAACTGCATAATAACATTCAAAACAGTGTTCGCTGTGGAAATTCTTTCACAGAGCTTGGGGAAGCTGCTATCTTTGGATTAAAGCTCCTAGAATCCCAAAACCAGTGTGACCAATGATGTCTCCTCCCTTCCAGGATCATCCTTTACAAACCTCTGAAACTTATTTCCTCTGATATCTCTACCGAAATATTATTGGTAATACATTTATGCTGGTGTTATTTTCTACTGGCATTATGGGATGCTCCTAGGGTCTGCTCTGAACGGGTAACTGCTTGTTGCTGGCAGAGTGGCACTTCTGTATGAATCTTACAGCCTACAAGAAACTTAAATAGATTTTTTTTTAAGTTGGCCATCATGGTAAGGAAATCCCTAGATATGGAATTAGCCATTCCCATAAGTCATAATTGTTGCAAGGATGGGACACATGCAACAGCTTCAGCAATATAAAATCATTGTTTACAGAGAAATCTGATTTTTTTTTTCATCTGCAGAGGTTTGGGAGAAGATTTCAGCAGGAAAGAAGCCGTATTCTTGTCAGGAAATGTGTGTGGTCTGCGCAATAAAGCAAGATGTTGCAGACCTCCAAGGTGATGTGGTTGAAACCTCTGAAACATAACAAAGATTTCCAAGGGGGACCCATAGGCAAGCAATGCCAGAACACATGCTTTGCATGCCGAATGTCCCAATTTCAGTTTCTGGCATCAACTTCAGTTTAAAGAATCCAGTGAGAACTTGTGTTACTTGCGATGAGTTGCTTTGGCAACTAGTTACTTTTTGTAGTCACAAGCTGGAATGATTTCCCTTTTTGCATGCTGCAACATAATTAGTTTTCTGCTTGATACTTGTTCCTGGGTTTCTTCTGACTCATTCTAAGCAATGAGAAGGGAAGGAGCACATGGGTGGCAACTGTGGTGACTGCCTGAGAGACGTAGTGCAGCTATTGAGGAACAAATGATCAAGCAACAGTGTAAGGGGAGAGAGAGGAGACACATGAAATGGTAAGCTAGAGACTTGGGTCAGTTAAAAAAATTTAGTCTTTCTTTTCTGTATTGCTCCCTTTTGCCCATGAGAAAGAGACTGCTCCCCCCCCCCGCCAAAAAAAGAATGAGAGAGACTGTGTGAAAGGGGGAGGAAGAGGTTTCACCAAACAGTGGCACAGGGCATGCATGTGGACCGCCTGAGTTGATATGAGCTGTGAGAAAGAGCGTTTAGAACAGGAAGGTCAAATCAAATGTGAGATTTAGAGTAGTTGTTTGGGGGACAGAGCCATGGGGGAAAAACAGGGTTTGAGTGAGTGATTACTTCTGGACACCTACTGAGAACATCTCTGTGTTGTTGCATGTAGTCTCCTATGCTATACCCATGTGACTAGGGAAAATGAGTCCGGGCAGGTTAGTTCATTCAGCATTATGATGATCAGAAATTGGTGGCAGGAACAAAAATAGAGAAAAAAATTGCTCTGTTTTTCAGTGGTACAGTAGTAGCAGTAATGGCAACATACTGGTAACTAGTAGTCCAGCAGGTTACTTTCTGGACACATTAACAGCAATAAGTAATGATCTGTTATGTGATCAGAGTAATGAGTAACACAGTTAGTTTCTTTTATAAAGTAACATTTCAAGCTCTGGATCCGGTGGCATGTAACATGAAATACTGCCAGCCCTCCACATGTGCAGGTCTGACTTTCATGGATTTGATTATTTGTGAATTTGTTCAACCTCTGCCCCCTCCCCCCCAGGCATTTCTTTTCCAGGGCAACCTTCCCTCTCAGCAGCTCCAATCAGGCAGCGCAGCCCTTTAAAAACATGCCTGTGGTCCTCCTCCTTCTCCATCAGCCATTGCCTGGCCAGCTAAGGACAGCTCACAGCCCTCAGCACCACAAGCGCTCCCCTGATGCCCCCACACACTCAAGGAAGGAGATGGGCAGGAGACAGGAAGTATAGGACCACCATGCCAACCCACCCCCCTTCCCTCTCCTTTCCCTGACCCGATTTAGACCCTGGCTACCCATTTTCTCCACCATGCCTCAGCCCCCTTCCCACACACATATTTTGATATTTGCAATTTTTCCACTTTTGCAAGCGGCCTATGCCCCTAACTCTAGAGAATGCAGAAGGGCAACTGTATTTCTGCCTGAGATCTTGCAAAATCTTTATCAGTCAAAACAGAGAATCTCCAGCTAGATAGACAGATATTTAATCAGGGAACTGATTGTCAACAGAGAAAGGGCTTTTAATAATGTGCTGTTAACAGTAGTTGCTTTTTAATAGGCATGTTTTTATAATTACTTTTACATTCTCCTGATAGTTTAATCACATTTTAACTTTTTGTATGCTTTTAGTGACGTGAGTTTTCTTTTATCTGTATCTGGTTTCATTTTTACAAATTGTCTTAAATCCTGGAACTGGGGAGATGTCAGGATATAAATAAATAAAAGGGATAAGAAGAGTGTTGATGATAAAACTGGGACTCAGAGTGGCTCACAACAAGACAAAACAAGTACAGATTTTAAAAAAAAACTCCATATGGTTAAAACAATTTTTTTTTAAAAAAATTGAAACATAATTAAATTAAAAACAAATGAAAAGCAACTAATGCAAAAAAGAAAAAAAAGTTCAGAATCCATTTGTTATAAAGTCCATTCTCCACAGCCAATCAACAACCTAAAGCTTGCTGGAATAAAAAGCCCTTTGCTTGCTAATTTATGATAACAAATAGAGATCAGGCTATCCTCCCTTGGAATAGTTGCCTAGGAATGGCCTAGGATAGCCAGCATGGTGTAGTAGTGGTTCTAGTGATGGACTAGGACTTTGGAGACGAAGATCTGAATCCTCACTCAACCAAGGAAACCCAGTAGGTGACCTTGGGCAAGTTATACTCTCTAACACTCAGGGGAAAGTAAGGCAGGCCCCTCTCAATAGACCTTCCCAAGAAAACCCTGTGACAGGTTTGCCTTAGCATCTCCATAAACAACCTGAAGGCATATAAGAAGCTGTGTATCACCACCAAACATCTTGCATCATTGCCGAACATGTCACTCTCTTTGGTATAAGGTGGCTTTCTCACTTCTACCTGTTCTTACTGTCATTTGAAGACTGAGAACCTATAGCCCAGATGTTTTGGACTACAGCTCTTATTGTTCACCTCTAGCATGGCCATTGAGAATGGTGGAAGTTGTAGTTGAGCACATCTGGAAGACACTGGATTAGAGACAGGTGGTGTATTTTAAATGAAGGGATGGTGAGAAAATTTGCAATATACATCCAATCTTGGAAATGCTGGGTCTTCACATATCTGTTTGCTTTATACCAGATGTTTTGTTTGTTTGTTTGATAAACCAGACACTGTTGGCTAAAACCTCTTGATTTTACATGAACCACCAGAGGACCTATAGTGTTTGTTTTGCTGTGGTAAGCTCTTGAACAGCATGACATGCTGAGATGCATTTTTTAAAAAACAGATTGGATCTGATTTTTTATACATTCTTTCTTCTCCATAGTCATCAGAAACAAAAGAAGAGTATGTGTCCTGCAGTCCTTTATGAATTGCATCTATCTTGCTATTTAGGAGCACTAAAAGTATTTTTAGCAAATAGTAGTAGTGGAGCCACAGGGGTAATTTGAAATGTACTGATTCACTGGCAGTCAGCTGAAACCAATATGCAAATATCATGGACAGTATGGGACAGTGCCTGCTCAATTATGTGCACTGTAAAAGAAAAATTGGTAACTACTTCTAACTGAAATATATATTTTTAATTGGTAGAATGACTGCTATTTTCCTATTATGTCAAATATTTATTCAGGAAGCAGTTGGCAGAAAATCTATGAAGGAGATGGTAATCATCATTCCAGATTCAAATTCTTATTTATGAATGGTTTATCTAGATAATAGAGATGCGAAAATGAGTGGCTAAAATGAAACCAGGAAATAATTCTTAATATTTTTTTCAAAATATCCCAAATAGGCTCAGACCTCCATTTTTATATGCAAATTAAAATACATACCACAAAATGATAAAATATTTTAAAAGCTCCAAAATGTTTAAATGAAGATCCAGTCACTGCCTGTGCACCCTATATGAATACTTGTGCACCATTATAATAAAGTAAAAATAAAGTCAGTAACACTTCTTCTGCATATAAGAAACAAGATCACAAAGGTGCATGGTAAAACTGGGAAGTTAATTGGGAACACGTAATCTCCATGCTATAGTTCACAGCATTAAACTGTCCTCTAGCAAACTGCTGTCAGAGAAATTTGCATTAGATATGAATGTTTCTGCTTTGCAGTGCTTCTTGGATCTTGGTGGCTCAACCTCTTTTTCTGCATACAGTCCTGTGTGTTTTTTCTTCAGAGCAAGAATGTCAGGATAAAACTGTGCTGTGTCCATTTCTGCAATAAACACTCTTTTCAAAGCTGTGGCATGCTGTTTATAGTCAGACATCTTTTAACAGATCTTTTCCTTCCTCCTCTGTTTATCCAAATGTCATCCAGTTTCCTTTTTACTTGAAGACAAGTGGTTAGATACTTCAAGTGCAGAGTTTCAACATATTACTTATTTGGACTAGAACTCCTAGCATACCTAGCCAGCATGACCTGTGTGATCTCTTTTGCTGCAAGGCATGAAAGGGAAGCTAGAATACTTGTCTTATTCATAGAATCATAGCATTATAGAGTTGGAAGGTTCCACAAGGGCCATCCAGTCCAACTCGCTGCCATGTACACAAAGCACTCCTGACAGTTGGCCATGTCTGTTAAAAACCTCCAAAGAAGGAGACTCCATCACACTCCTAGGCAGTGTATTTCATTGTCAAACTGCTCTTATTGTCAGGAAGTGCTTCCTAATGTTTAGGTGGAATCTCTTTTTCTGCAGTTTGAAGCCATAGTTTTGTGTCCTAATCTCTGGAGCAGCAGAAAACAAGCTTGCACCATTTTCAATATGACATCCTTTCAAATTTTTGAACATGGCTATAAGGTCACTTCTTAACCTTCTCTTCTCCAGGCTAAACATACTATGCTTCTCATAGGGCATAGTTTCCAGGACTTTTACCATTTTGGTCATCCTCCTCTGGACACGTTCCAGCTTGTTAATATCCTTGAAGAACTGGATACAGTATTCCAGGTGAGGTCTGACCAAAACAGAATAGAGTGGCATTATTACTTCCTTGATCTAGAGACTAGCCTAGAATGCAGCCTAGAATCAGACTGGCTTTTTAAGCAGCTGCATCACACTGTTGACTCATGTTCAGCTTGTGGTCTACTAACTGCTAGATCTCTTCCACGTATTCTGTGGTCAAGCCAGGTATCATTCATCCTATTTCTGTGCATTTAATTTTTTTCTGCCTAAATGTAGTACCTTACATTTCTATCTATTGAAGTTCATTTTGTTAGTTTTAGCCCAGTTCTCTAATCTGTTAAGGTCATTTTAAATTCTAATCCAGTCCTTTGGGGTGTTAGTTAACCCTCCTACTTTGATGTCATCTGCAAATTTGATAAGAATGCCCTCTATTGGATCACTCAAGTCATTGATAAAGGTGTTGAACAGCAGTGGGTCCAGGATAGAGCCCCGTGACACCCTACTTATAACTTTTCTCCAGGGTGAAGAGGAACCACTGGTGAGCACACTTTTGCATTTGATCAGTCAGTCCATTACAAATCCACCTAACAGTATCATTGTCCAGCCCAGATTTTTCTAGCACTTTTGTGAGAATATTATGAGGGAACCTTGTCAAGGCTTTACTGAAATCAAGATATGGTACATCCACAACATTCCCTTTATCTACCAAGCTTGTAAATCTATCCCTCCCATCAAAAAAACGTAAAATTCATCTGGCATGACCTGTTTTTGAGAAACCCATGTTAACTTTTAGTGATCACGGCATTCCTTTCTAAGTGCTTAGAGACTGTCTGCAATAGCATATTAGTACAGCATAGCAGGTTTTAATTATATCAGGTATAATTAAGGAAAATGATCAATTCAAAGCTTTTATTGGATGATCAAGCCTTTTAATGCCTTTGGTAAGTGTTCTATGGTAGGGTGGTGACAAAAGTCTGCATTTTTGTTTGGTTTTCCTATATCTGATGAGTGGATGGCTCAATTGTTAGCAGATGGTATATAGTTAACAGATGGCATGTAGTGATATGAATTATGTTCTGTGTAATTTTTTTTTTCACCAGAATTCTGAGGGCATTTAATTCAGAAAGCTCCAGAGTAAGAGGTCAAACTGGGTGACAGTAATGGCCCTTCTTTGGCTGTTAAGCTTTTGAACTGTAATCTGAAAATGATTAGGTAATGCAGCCTGAAAGTACAGTCGGCGTGTAGAGTTTTGTTTTTGTTTGTTTCCTAGTTTGAGGATCAAAACAAGCTGAATTTTCAAAGCTGGATCAGAATATATCTCATTAGCCGGAAATTTGACCACAAATTCAGCAGCTTACCTCTTTTCTTTTATAGCTGCCCCTGCGCTACAAAATGCAGCAAAAGAGAGAACAAACTGCCCTGTTGCAACAGAAACACAACACTGTGATTGTCAAATGGCACAGGACCAGCCAATTCTTTCCCTCCATGTCGGGAACATCCATTTTCCTTTATTTCTACACTTGATCTGGAGATGTTCAACTTGGTCTGCACATTACCTATAGAAAATGTGGAGGTCTCTTGGATGCTGTTCTAGAGAAGAAGGGCACCTTATATTTCTTTCCAGCTTGTACAAGGGCTTGTACCCCCGTGGCACAGTTCTTTATATGATACAGGCCTGTAGATGTGTCACTACTGGTGCAGTGCTGTCATAAGCCATAGGTAAAATGAGATTGACTTCCAGTTCTGACAAAAAGAGTTATTGTTCCTTGGCTTTAGTGTTAAAGCCATACTATATATTGTAATAAGTTGCTCTCTTAGGATAACAACTTATAAAAAAAACAGTAAGAAACTGGCAAAACAACATTTGACTATTCCTTGCCAAGAAAACTCTTTGAAATTCATGGAGTCCCCATAAGTCAACAGGTGACTTGAAAGCACATATACACACAGATGGACACACACACACACACATACAGATTTGTATTCACATTGATACTGCTTTGTGAAAGCTAACTGTAGCTATTTGACATACTTCTTTATTTGTTATGCTCTGTAATTTGCTGCATTGTTGTTGTCCCTCTGGCCTCACTACTTTCTTTATTTTCCATCATTCTCTATACTCATATATCTGCTAGTTTAGGATAACTCTTTATAACACTTCATACGTCCCGTGAAAGCTTTTAATCCATGAAAGCTTTTGCTGAAATAAATCTGTTAGTCTTTAAGATGCACAAGTCTATCCCTCTGGTGCTTTTGGTGCAACAGACTAACTTGATCCCTACCCTTCTGGAAATTTTGAAGGGAGGCTAAGAAGCTTTGCTTTCAAGAAAGGCAAATAATGTGTGTGCCAGAGAGAAAGAGGGAGAGAGTGAATCTGCCTAAAATAAAGACTGTTTGGCTTGAATAGTGACAAGTGAAAGCAATTAGGCAAAGGCCCAACTGGAAGTGAAATGATATAAACAATTTGTACAGAAACAACAAGAGTGATCATTCTCACATGCTTTTTTCCTCGAGCAAATTGCGTTTCCCCCCCTCACATGCTATTGCTGATGGTAGCCACATAACAGAAACAATGACAACATGATGTCTAAAAAAAGCTTGGATGGCTGAATCTACAAAAATATTAGGTATAATCCACAGGGACTATCTGAAGGCTATTGTCCACTGAAAACAATGCAAACTGCTACATAACAGAAGCAATGACAGTGTGATGCCCAGAAAAGCTAGATGGCTGAACCTCCAGAAAATGTGAAGCACAATGCACCAGGATGGATTGTTCAGTATTGTCAATTGAAAGCAATGCAGACTGCTCTGGATTATTCAGTTCTCATTCATTCCAATGAGGTTCTTTGCAGAAAAGTTCTCTGATGGAAGGTTACACACTGCGTAGCCCACAAGCCTCAAACTCAACCCCAACCCCTAATATCTCAGTTTTTAACTAGGAATGAATGAATTAATCTGGTTCTAGCCTTTGTCTGTTTGGCTTTCTAATTAATTTCTGTACGGTATGTGATTTTTTTATATATATAAAAACTGTTTATTTTATTAAAATGTTTATATCCCAGCTGTACGTTACAGGATCCCTGGTTGTAAAAAAAGATAAAATCAGTTTAAAACAATTTAGAACAATGAAAATTTTAAGAACAAAGAACAACCTAAAAACGTATCAAACAATTTAACATTTAAAACGTTAGATCAATTGACAGAACAGATTGCAACAGTTTAACATGTTTACAGATTTGGGCAAAATCCTTAGACCCTCAAAGGATTTCATAAAAAGAAAAAGTGTCTTAACCTGGTGCCATAAATAAGCCAATCTTGTCACCAGTCAGGTCTCCAAGGGGAGGGTGTTTGGGAACTGTGTGCCACAGGAGAGAAGATCCCTTCCACACATGATATATTGCTTCGACTTACGGGATGGAGAGGAGAGTGGCTCCATCTGATCTTATATGCAGGCAGGTATATATCAGGAGAGGCCGTTTCGGATATAGAAGTCTTTAACCACTTAGGGCTTTAAATGTCATCACCAGCACATTCAATTCAAGCCAGAAGAACCTTGACAGCCGATACAGTGCCTGTACATGAAAATTTGCATTTATTTTGACACACAGCATTTCCAAACATATGTTTTTGAAGAGTCAGTAATATACTTCTTAGTATTCAATACGAGGCTGAGGAATGGATTGCAAAACTTGAGGAAGGGGACAGTCGGAAAGGTGACCATTTTCAAAGCTGCCCATTAGTCTGGGAAGTGCAAGGCAGGTTGATTGATTAAACCATCGTGAGGTAGGCAAATTTCTTCTTAGCCCTAGTTTTAAAAAGTTCCCAGCTGGCCCAGTGGGATGTCTATTGCGACATGTTGCAAGTGGAGTCCAGTGTCTGGAGGTGAGAGTTCTTTGACAGAGGGAGGGAGCATATGTGGATTTGTTTAGTCATCCAGTTTTAAAAAATCACAAGAGATGCAACTGTTAATGCTGATGCAGATTCACACGTGGCTCCCTGTGTGTTAATTACCAAGTCTCTTGGCAGACACAGCTGCTGCTCTGCTTCCACTTCAGTGTAATTAATCATCTGGCCTGAATCAAAGGAAAAAGCTGCTGCCTTTGCCCTCATTAGCAGGAGAAAAACTGGAAACTTCTGTGTCCAGAAGGCTCTTAGCCTGTGGGTAGGGAAAAAGGCTTGCCTTTATTCATTTTTGTCATTCATTTTACCCTTAAAAAATGGGTAAAAACACATCAAGTTCTCTAAATTATGCTAACATCTTCATTTGGGAGAATTAGGAAAAGAAAGTGTGCTTGGGTGTGGAATGCACCATACATTTCTTATAACACTGTCATTTCTTTTAAGCTGCCCTTTCCCATTTGTTGACATCAAGCTCCAACCACTGATATAGGCATATGCAATGGTGGCTGGCAACTCCAGTGGGTTGGTGAACCTGCTCTGGGTTTTAGTCTGAACTTGAAAGGAGCTAAGCTGAAAATGCCTATTCCTGTTCCCAGAATAGGTTCACGACCTTCAACAACACCTTTAAAGTTCAGTTTAAAACCCAGAATGGCTTCAATGACCCACTATCGTGAGAGCCACCATCTGCCACTGGGCATATTACAGATCTAGAAGAGAAAGAGAAAGAAAGATGAAAGATGCACTAGTTGTCTTCTTGATTCTGTGATTTTCTGTCCAGTAGTGATGACCATGAGGACTAACAGTGCACAAAAGTTGACAGTTTGGGGGACCTTATGTGCACCACTGGCTCCCAGATGAGCTACTATTGGGGTGTTCCTGGTCACACACAAGAGCCTGGAAGTGTTTATGTGTTTGGATTACAACTCCAAGACTTGCCCAGTTAGCAAGTTCTGTTTCTACACTTCATGGAGATCAGATCTACAGAGAAGGAGTTTAAAAATTTCCATTGGTACAGTACAAATGTGAAAACTCCAGTTATGCAAAAATATCTGTGGGCTAATACAGACACACACACATACATACAGACACACTAGCGTATATACACAGCGAGATTTTATTTTCTCACAGGTAATACTTGTTAGAAAGATTTGAGATCCTGTGTCTCTAATTCCCCAAACTGTCTTGTCCAGTACCTGTAACTTTCCCCCATACTCCCCAATCCAATCTGTGTCCAGTTATTAACATGCAGAGCTTGCGTTCCTGAGGGAATGCACTGCCCTCCTCCTTGCTGCTAGGCCTCATCTCAGTAGCAACCAGCCTATTTAAGAGCTCTCTGGCTGAGAATTCTAAAGGCCCCTCCCTAAACTGCAAACCCCAGGATTCCATAGAATCATCTTAGGCAGCCAATCATATGAGGTCTTTGCCTAACACAGATAAACTTTGACTTTTATATATTTTTTATTTATTCACATATTTGTGTGTGTGTGTGTGTGTGTGTGTGTGTGTAAATAAATAAATAATTTTTCCCTTAAACAAATGTGCTGGAGAGTAAGATTTTCTACTACATCTAATCAAAGATTTCAGAATGGAATCTAGATGTGAACTTGGGCTGAACCTGGTCCAAATGAATCTTGGATAAGTATGTCAAGAAGGTCATTCTGCTTGAGTTCTCCTTTAAATATTATTTCTGCTGCACTATATTCACCCATTTTAAACTAGCTAAAAGGAAGAGTTGTGTGCAAACTTCCAACATTACACATTGCTGTTATAGGTGTCTTATAATGACAGGCAGAAGGAGCAGAGCAGTGTTGAGTGTCAGCACAGCTCCCATTCAAAAGGATCAACACACATACCTGAGACATCTTTCAGAGTAATCAGGGAGTGGTCGTTGGTGGGTTTGTGGATGAGGAATGGTGCTGCTCCCTGCTGTCTTTAGGGATTGGCATGGCTGAGGTGAGCCCCTCAGAACCCGTTTGCCCTTGGCAGCTACCTCACCATGCCAGCATCTAATATGTATGTGTGCCTTCAAGTTGTTCCAATGCATGGCAACTCTAAGGTGAAAAGCCTATCATGAGGTTTTCTTGGCAAAATTTGTTCAGAGGGAGTTTGCCACTTCTTTCCTCTGAGGCCGAGAGAATGAGACTTGCCCAGTGTCACCCAGTGGGTTTCCATAGCTAAGTGGAGATTCAAATCCTGGTTTCCCAAAGTCATAGTCCAGCACTCAAATCACTACAACATGCTAACTCTTTAAACACAAAATAGATGTGTATATATACACATGCATGCTGTCATGTAAAAGGAGATATATGTAAAATACCAAGAAAGAGTTGATTGAGTCTTCTGTGCTTTATGAGGATCCTCCAGATGTGGTAAATGTGAGAGGAAGTTGTAGTAGCCTCTCCTCCTTTTAAGTATCCAAAAGATGTTTTGTTGTCTGGACGATTTCTGGCATTTCCCAGCACTAGCTGCAACATTTTATTCCCACTCTCCAGTGGGAATAAGCAACAGGATTAAGGCTTGGGAGTTGTAATACCAAAAAAGTAACTCTTCCAAGCTCTGGGTATGAGGTTCTAGCTTTGGAGAACAGATATGTGATGGAACGTACCTTTATCCATCTTGTCTGATTAATCTGTTGTGGTTCCATTAAAAATCTGACACCATCCTCCTGATTCCAGAAGGTGATGATGTGGCCTGTAACAAAAGACAAAGCAGTGGAACACCGTTCTCATTTCCTATTTCCCATAGGTAAAGTCTAATGGACACTGTGCCTCATAGTCACTTCTTCATTGGCATACATAGAAATCCCTTCAGTCCTAGCGTTGTGAAGGGTGGGTTTTCTGATTTTATTCAAACTGCTGAGCTGAAATAACGTAGCACACTTAAACATTTTCACCACAATGTGTCTGCCAATCTTTATCAAACAAGTTAGAGCAAATATGTTATTCAAGTGATACAGAGTTTTGGCATTAAAAAAAAAGAAAAGAAAAAGAAAACCTAAATGCTGAAGTTAGAATTATCACAATGGAAAATGGTTAAAATGGATGGCTAGTGGCAAAGCTACCACAAAGTAGCTGTTGAGGGAGGGAGGTCTTAATATATATAATGGTTATGTTGATGACGTAAGCTCTTAATGATTATTTTCAGGTCCTCCGTAGATTAGGCTGGTGTTTTAATATGGGATTAAATCCACAGGTATTTCTGTGGTGCAAACAAGGGCCTAAATTTCAGCATGGCTAATTTTAATTAGAGTAATAGTCTTCATTATGCCAGTAGATTCTGTTCTTACTCAGAATCAATATTCTGATCTTGGGTCCAAATGCAGGTGTGAAGTAGAGCTACTTGTGTGCTTACCCAGTGGAAAAGGGTACTATGAGTAGTCACTTGGGCTGGAAGACAGTCGAAAGTGTGTCATAATGTATGTATCTATACACTTTGTATATGTCCTATGGTTGTTTGTAGTTACATATGAGTAACAGTCAAATGTTGATGAAACAGAATTATGAATTAATATTTACAACAAAATAATGAGATGTTCTAGCTAACACTTTTTTGCAATGCAACTAACACTATCAAAGTTACAGAAACCATAAACTTAGACAGTAATGATAACAGTATACAAAGAAATGATCTGCTCTGATTAGCAAAAAAAGGCTGTTTGAGGACATATAGGACATATACAAAGTTTATAGATGTATACCATTATGACACACTTTCGGTTGTCTTCCAGCCCAAGTGACTAATCATAGTACTCATTTTGAGGTGGGTTCTGGTGTGTCTTTTTGTGCTTCCAGTGCAAAAGGGACCATGAGAGGCAGCCCTGAGAATATTAGAGATCTGGACTTCACACACACGGACAAGAGGAATAGGCTGCAGCTATGTTGGGCATATTTTCTTCACAGATATTTACCATGTGGTTCTGAGGATATTGTGATAAACTAGACTCATGAAGTGAAAGTTTTTAAGCCACAGTGAGTAATCTTGTTGTTGGTGGGTAAAGAACAGCTGTACATTATGTACAAAGCTCCAGAGTACAAGAAGTCAGCATCCTAGTTAGAGAGTCCTCTTTGTTGTTGGCATTCTCGGTAGTTCTTCCCACAATACCCTTCCTTTCCCAAAAGCTGACAGAATGTTCCCCTGCCTGGTTAACTATTCAATGCTATTGTTAATGTTTGGTGGCATGATTTATGTGCCTGGCCAGTCTCTCGTTCTTCCTGTAGCAAAACAATAAAACAACTGCAGCTTTAAGTGCTGACCTCCAAAAATGCAAATAGGCATTTCTATCTGGCATGGCAGAGTTAGAGGACAGAGGTATATGTACAAGGGTATAATTTGGGGGCAGAAGGAGCAAGTAGGGGCATTATCCCTCCTGAATAAGAATTCTGCCCCTCCCCATGAAATTTTCCTCCACTTTTAAAATTGCTAGCATTACAATAACTGAAAAATTCTGTTTAGTGTTTAGAAATAGAGTTTTGACATTGAAAGGAGGGGGCAAGCAAAATTACTGAGGGAATATGTACACAGCAAATGTGAGAGTTCTAGGTTTTTATGATTATCAGTGACTCACCCTTTGCAATGGTAGAAGTTTGGGAACAGAAGGAAAACATTTTTGGGGGGCAAAATTCTTACTGGGGAGCTGTGTCCTCATTTTGTCCCTCCCATAGCTACACCTCCTGAATAGGTAGCAAAAATTAAGAGAAAAAATTATTAAAAATCCTTTCTTGTCATTCAGGCAAAATAAAGTGAATTATTGTTATTGCTGTTGTGTGCCTCCAAGTTGTCTCTGATTTATGGCGATCCTAAGTCACAGGGTTTTCTGGGGGCTGAGATTTAAGTGACGCCCCAAAGTCACTCAATGGGTTTCCACAGCTGAGCAGGGAATCGAACCCTGGTCTCCAGCATCGTACACCACTATACCACACTGGCTCTCAAATAAAGTGAATAGAAGTATGCAATATATATGATATGTGCTAGGGATGGGACGAATCCAGAATTTTCCGAATCCGGATCCGAATCCCTGGAAGGTTCTGGGAATCCACGAATCAAACGAATCTCAAATCTTTTGAATCCTTTTTTTAAAAATGGTTTAAAAAGCAAGAGAAAGAAGGATAATCTTGGGCAAGACACACTCTCTCAGCCTTAGGAAAAGCCTAGGCAAAGGCAAATCTCCTTCTGAAGAAATCTGGCCAGGACAATTGTCATAGTTTTGCATCAGGATCTCTCCAGATTGAAAATGACATGAAGGCCCTTTCTACATAGGCAGGAAAATGTGAATTAATCCCACATTTTCCTGCCTGTGTAAATCGGACCACTACAGTACAGAGATAATCCAGGTCAAAACTGGATTTTCTCTGCATAGCTCCTTCTGGCATTCTGGGGTTTGTAGTTTGATGATGCTCCAGCACACTTTGGCAGAGAAGGCTGTGACACTTTGTAAAACTACAGACCCCAGAATTGTGTCTGAAAGGGGTTTGCAAGGGAGCTATGCAAAAGAATCTTTCAGCTGTCCTTGAAATCTCAAGCCTGTAGCTTCCAGTCAAGTGCTGAACTTAAATATGAAATGTTCAATTTAAATGTCTTAGAATACAACCCCAGATGTAATTTTTGAAATTGTTAGCAAAGGCCATTATTACTCCAAGGGAAAAACTCACCTACTTACTATCTTCCCTTGTATATCTGATCGCCCAGGTTTTCAGGCATCCCGGTCTCCCTGGTTTTCCGGCATCCTGGTGTCCAACAATCTATTTGGTTGGCAGATCGAAAGATTCAGTTTGCTTATTTTGGCACAGGGATTTGGAAATCTCGAATCCTTACCCAGGATTTGAGGATTTGAGGATTTGGTTGGCCCATCCCCAATATGTACCATACGATATGTACTGGTTTGAGTGTTGGACTAGGACTCTGGGAGACCAGGGAGATGGGGGTTTGAACCCTGCTCAGCCATCAGAGCTCACTGGATGACTCTAGAGAAGTCTTACTCTTTCAGCCTTTGAGGAAGGCAGTGGCAAACCTCCTCTGAAGAAATATTGCCAAGAAAACCCTATGAAAGGGTTGCCATGAGTTGGAGTCGGCACAACAACAAAATATATGGTAATAAGCCCTGACCTCAGATCTGCTGCTGCTCCTCTTGCAAAATGTTAAGCCTGTTTTCATTCTAAAACTGATGTGAGAGTATGGCATATACTGGGCATGATGCGATGTCTACATTTCTGGAAATAGAAGGGTGCTGATAGGCCTGCCTTTTGTGTCTGTTTTTGTCTCTTTTCATTGTTACCCAGTGTGAGTTGGTCCAGAATACTTTACAGCACTCTCTAAGCTGAAGGAGGTATTTATCAGAAGCATAGCTTCATGAGGCAAAATGAAAATGAGATTTCTGCCCTCCCTAATGGCATTTTCCTTTCCTTCTAGCATTGAAGTAACTTAAAACTTCAGTTAAACATTCAGCAATATAGTTTATGGTTCCAAAGTAAAAAGGAAAACAAAGGTACCAAAGGAATATAATTACAGCAAATATAATAATTCTCAGTGTTAATGATTTTTAACGTCTCACTCTCTTCAATGCTAGAAATTTGGAAACTGAAGGAAATTAATAGTGGAAGGTAGAATTCTTATTTGGGAAAGCAATACCCTTATTCTCCTTCCTGTAACTACACCGTTGATATTTACTATGGTTGTGGGGCAGGCAGAGAACTGAAGAGTATATCCCTTGAACCCTTAACGGAACTGTTTTCAGTGGCAAACAGAAGGTTGTCCAGGGTCAGGGTCCTTAATCAAGTTCTGTTAGAGGATCATGAAGGAAAAGTTATAAAAGGTTCCATCCTTTCTCCTCTTCTAGGACTCAAGTCAAATTCATCCTGTCCACTGCTTTGTTTTCTGTTCTCTGGGCCAATTCTTGAGTTGAAGAGATGAAGGATTCCTTCCAGTACTTCTGTGTCTCCTGGGACAGTTCTGCTGGATTCTGTCCCAGTTTCTGAATGTGTATGGGTGGCTGGTGTGTTGCAGCATTAAAGGGCTATTTCTAACCATTAGAAGAAAGCTGAAACAAGATAGATCTGGATGTACTCACTGAACTCTGGATGATTTGCATTAGATTGGCAAAGCTTTGGAACTTTGGTATAACAATAGGAATAGCTGAAAAAGAGTGCTGTGGAAAATTAGGTTTCTGAAAAAAGAAAGATTGTGGGAAAGCCAGGGTTGTGTTTATGCGTGGAAAGGACTTGTGAATGCGGTTCTGTTACTGAACACAAATGTATTCACGGGCTCTGTGTTTGTTCACCCACCTGAGCCAGTATTTTGCCTGAGATTTTGGCTGCTGGATCTTTGGGTTCTAGTAAAACACTAGGTAGATTCCACAGGTTTGAAATCTGCATTGCAAGGGGTTGGGAAGACTTGTGGATTCACCTTTACAGTAAAGACCCATCTTTTAAATTCTCTTTCTATGAAGAAATATAGGAAGGAAGCAGTGATAGACCTGTAGGGCTTAGTTCAGTCTTATGCCATTCAGCACTATATATTCAAGTCTGAGAAGAAAGAGCTTCTCTCATCCCACCTGACTTCCATTGTCTCATTGAAGTATAACGGTGGTCACACTGGCAAGTTCGTACATGAAGCATGCTGAATCTAGGTGCTACTAAAGAAGTGCTATATAAAGCCCTTAGCAGCTGAGGCAGGCTGAGAAATACAATGGGAGTCAGTAGTATTTTATGATTTGATAGCAGTATTTTGTCTGCCGTATCCATGGAGACCTGAACATTCTGTGTGGTTCAAGTACGGGGATCTCCCAAATATATTTAGAAAGATACTAGTAATATCTCTTTAACTCTGTAAATATAGATATATGATTTATGGCTGTTTCTGGATATCCCTGAACTTAAAGGTTGTCCCCTGACACATGGGGAATATTTGGTAAATCAGCTTACGTTCAGTGAGCAGAGGTAACATATTGCAGGATGTTGCTGGAAATTCCTCTGACTACACCAAAAATAGATTGATGTATCTGAAGTTATGAGTGAACCGCTCAGCCAAAATTCTCCCCATATGTTATTTTGCTTGCTGAGGGTCCGATAACAGGGAAATCAATTTAACTTTCCGTCCAAGTGCTTTACTAAATGAAAACAAATTACACCAAAATCCTTTCCACACCTTCTTTTCCTTGTCTTGTGTTCGTATTATTCCATATTTATTAAATTATACTTGATATATATTTATTAAAATTTGTTAAAATTGATGAAGATATTATTATAAAATTTTAATAATTTTATAACATATTTCGTTTATATTTTATAAAATATATAAAATGTATTAATACATAAAATGTATTTATTAAAATCTTTATAAGAAAAGATAATATAGAAACTTGTGCAATACAGTATATAATTTGGCCTAGAATAATCTCAGTGTGGGGATATCCAAACCATCAGCTCTTCTTCCCAAGGCTGAAGTGTCTCATCCCTGATCAGATGAGGTATTTCCTCAGTTGAGAATCTCTTATCTCTGTAGAAATCATAGATTAGAAGTTTCGTTAGTTTTTCTGTCACTACCACACTGCATTCAGTCTTTACAGAAAACAAATTGGTGGAGAATGACATTCAGGCACATGTGGTTCAGTGCAGAATGGGAAGATTCAGTGGAGTTGTTTCAGTGCTGACAGTTCAGAGTGGCTGTTTCAGTGCTGATAATTCAGAACAGCCACTTCAGTGTGGCTGACTGAGCACAGCAGATGATGTGGGGCAGGATGAAGGAGTCAGTTTCTCCTTCCTTCCTTCCCTTTCCCTCCCTCTCTCCCTCTCTAGGTAGGAATGGCTTGCCAAGAAGAGGGCTGGCTGTTCATGGGGTCTAGGACACCACTGATTTCTTCAGCCTCCTCCCAGATCAGTCATCTCAGTTCCAGGCCCTTCCTCCAATCCCAGAGCAGTGCCACTGTGGGAGTCAACTCCCATTGAATTCAGTGGGGACTCCACATTCTTCCTCTTCTCGAGGCAGTCCTGGGGGTTTGGCTGGGATAGCAGCCTCGAAAAGCATAGCAGGCCAGTAGGCTTATTTGAGTGGGTTCCATTTGGACTTACTTGGGAGTAAAGCAGCTTACAGTTCAGACTTACAGGGATTCCAACCTGGAGGGGCAACCTGGAGGGGCAGCAGATGGAGTTGGCTGGGTGGGAGTGGGCAAGGACCCATATGTGTGTGTTTGTATGTTGTGGGTGTGAATTCTAATCCCCCCCCATCTAATTGAAACAGCTGCCTGTTTAAATTGGTGCATTGAAAGAGTAGTGTTGAATTATCTGCTGTGATTGGTGCTGAAACAGCTGTGCTCTCTTGGCCATGCTGAAATGGCCATGATCAACTGGCTGTACTAAACCAGCCACACTGAATCAGCAGTGCTCAAGTGACCATCCTGAACAGTCTGCGATGAATTGTCTAGGACCAAACGTCATTCAACATTGAAACAGTCGCTCTGAACTGTCACTGCTGAACCAGCTGTGCTGAATCATCGTAGACCCATTCATTGGTCGGAAGGGGAATGATAATTCTCTTTTCCATAATACTATGATCCCCCCTTTAAAATTTCCTTCATTTATTTGCAGTGAAGGATATGTTGATATGTGTGTATGCATGTGAGAAAGATAGAAAGAGAGAGAATGATATGGATAATAATGTCAAAAACCATATGGCTGGAGCAGAGTAGCCACATCCATTTTGGGATGTCCCTCACCCCTTCCACACTCCTGGTATGTGGGTCTGAACTGAAGCTCTGAGTGAAAAGAGTTTCCTTACCTCTACTCTGCTTTTTGTCAAAAATGAGAAAGTTACACGTTTGATGTATAGATTGGCCTTTTGTGTGCTGGCCTCTAATTTTGAGTGCCCCAAAATTCTCCTATCAGGTACTAAATTGTCCCATGCATCCCTATATCTGCTCCAGTTTCATAATTCCTGAAGGCTACCTTTTGCTGAACTGATAAAGTGTGACTTGAATAAATCTGTGTTGCTTAACTTGCTGAATTTAAGAAAATTCTTTGATTGGTAGTCTGAGGCTTATGTATCATCATCACAGGAGTTTTTTTAATAAAAAAAAAACAACCCTATATAAAAGAAAAGCCAGGGTCCCATCCTGGTAAAAGAGCAGTATATAAAATAAATACATAAATAAATATAAAATAAGTTAAAATAAATAAATAAACTTTAAATTTTGTATTTTTCTTCTACTTCTTCCTCTTGAGGGAGGTTTTCCCCTCATGACAACTTCATAAATTGATGCCTGAAGAAAAACTGGAACAGTTTCCTTGAAGAAGTCTGAAGCCTACAGAAAAACAATAATTCCTTCTGTATTGGATGTGACGAGCCATGGGAATCAAAGGTCAAACAGACCCATGGTTCACCAAGCCTGACTTAGCATGTTGTCCACAACCTTAAGCCCTAAAACCTGGAAGTCATCCAGCAGCTTCTGATCAAATGATGTCCTAGAAACCCCTACAGTTTGATCTGCACAAATCAAGAAGTTAAAGACATGTTGAATGTAAGTGATCTTTGTCCTTGCAGTGTCTAGTAAGTGTGCACAACAAGGGGGGATTCTATCAGCTATTTCCAAAGGCCCTGAACCACACTGAAAATGATTGTTGGATGACATTGAGAGCATGCAACAGTAGAGGAGATTTTCTTTCTTTCTTTCACAATCACCACCATCTGGACACTCAATAATGAGCTCTGGCTAGTGTGGCCAGATTTGATGTTTATTCTACCTGTATTTTATACATCCTCCCAGGTTCCTCTTCACCTTTTACTTAGATGCCTATCAGGGTACATACTAGGCTCTGCAACATGGGTGTAGATGCTCAGAAGTGTCAAATCAACTCCTTCAGTCATTCTGTATTCCACAGTGGCCTCCATTCTAGCTGATGAAGACCTCAATGGTCCCTCAACCACAGGAGAACAAATTCCCCTGCACAAGTCTAGATAGGATGTTGTCTGAGGAAAAAGATTTGAAATCTCTATAGAGTAAACCAGATCTAGAATATGTCCTGTTACATTTGCCATCCTAGATTGGGACTCCCTGTGATTGTCTGGTGACCATAACATCATGAGCTGCTCTAGGGAAGGTAGCCCTGGAATGGGTGCTGAGGTTCCTATTTGTGTTGAGAGACGTCAACACATACAGGCTTGGCTGTTGTGGTGAAATAAATTGGGCAAAGGAGCAGCTGTTTCTGGAGTATGACTAACATGTTTGGTCTGATTTGACCTGCTCTTGATTGGCATGGTTGGACCCTGTACCCTTCCTTTGATAATAATTGGAGTTATTTGCTCCTGATACGTTAGTGACATTAGTTCAGAACATCTTCCTAGGGATCATGCAGATAGAATAAAGGATGCCCCTATAGTTGTACATTTCTGTGACAAGTGGTCACTATTCTACACTTCTCTTGCTAGATTCAGGCACAAACTATGTTTCTTATAATAATTAATGGGTTGCTGAGCTTGGAAAATTCATGCCCAGTGCCCAGAATAGTCGCTAAGAAACCCCAAGGCATCATGTCTATGTATCTGGAAAAAGAAAAAATGTGTCTAAACGGCACACTCACTACTCAAGCCAGTGCAGAAGAACTTTACTGTAATAGGTTCTGGTGTATCATAATAAGCATTCTGAAACTTCCATAGGGTGTTTTGTTTGCATGGAAGTTATTTGTTTTGCTTTGGCATTTTTGGGTGTTTTGCTCTAAGTATAAGACCAGTTTCCCTTCCATGTGCAGAACTCAAACACATTCATTCATGAGAGGTTACATTGGGGCAGGGGAATACCAGGCACCTGAAACAAAGAATTAGGTGCTCCTCACACTGTTGCAAGCATAGACACTAGCTGGCCTGGCAACTAAATATTATTTCAACATTGCTTGAAGGATAGATTTCTCTACCATGCTTAAGGGAAGGAACTGAGCCACGGGTCCTGTGGCTTGTATAGCTCTGTCCTTTAAGAGAGGGAGATGGCTAGAAACCTTGGGAGGAATGGTTGAGGGACTGCCACTGCTTTATGCCAGCATTTTCCACCTCACTGTGCCTAGTGGTAGGTCTGATCCTAGACAGACCTAACCTGTAGCCCTTGACTAATGTGGTAAACTCAGTGTTATATTCAGTCCCAGTGTCCTAAATTTCCATTCAGTGACGTCTTTTTTTTATATAATTTTGTCATGGAATGTCCAAATAGCTGTAATTTGGACTTAGGTGAACGTTTTTAGATCTGAGACCATGATTTCTTGTGCAGTACCTTGTATTTTTTTTTCACCTATTATATTTTTCTTTCTCTTCAATTCCTAGAATAGATTAAAGTGGAGTTGCCATGTTGCCCAAAATCAAAATGTCAAAATGTCAAAATCCATAATGTGGCAATTCCCTGTGTTAGGGCAACCAAAAGAACGCTCTTTTATTCTTGGGAAATTTGGGCAATTTTTTATATGAATGAATCAGGACAGCCGTTTACCAAGTGGTTTCCACAGTGAATTTTTAACAGTGTCTGAAATGTGTGCATGTCAAAACCATGGTTTAGCAACTGGAACAAGTTTGGGACAAAGTTTTGGGCTCATGCACTCCATTATGCTGTGTCTCCCATGCATCTCGTACAAAGGTTTCTGTAGCTTTTTATTGCACTTTGCATAAATCTTGGCTGCTTATATGAGAGCTGGAGATTGTTGTTTAAAACAAACTGTTCAGTTTTTTATACTAACCAGTTTCAAACCACAGATTATGAGGGTGCATTCTCTAACTACCTTATGTCTCTGGTTTGTACATAATGGCAAGCTGAATTTGTAAGATTAAATATTACAGAACTGTTTCTGCGTCAGAGGAGATGGGATAGAAAGGCTTGTTCCAGCTTATGTGCACCATGGTTTAGCACTGCAGACCAACTGCCCCACTGTGATATGTCCATATTTATCTTCTGTCTCAGCCATGGTCTCAATGTGGATCCCCCAAGTTGAAATGTATCATACTGTGGTTTTATCACACTGGCTCAGTTTTGTTGTATTTCTTTTCAGTTGCACCAAATGTAGTAGTGCAGAAAAAAGAGCTCCAGGATATGGGCATGTGTTCATAACTGATTACAACAAATAATTAAGGCTGGAAAGCATTAACAGATTAATCAGTGTGATTAACCAATTAATGGCTTGGTCATGTATTAAATAATTGGCTAATTGGGGTTGGTCGTTTTCTTTATCCCCTTGCCACAGTAAGGACTATTAACTTCCTCTGGGAGCTGCTGTGTCATCTCTTCCTGCCCAGTAAGATTCTGTAGGGATACAGATAAATCAGAACTGAGAAGTAGCTTTGAGTAGGTAGACATTTGGTGGAATAGACTCTCATTTGTTCGGGATAGGGAATATTTTGTCAAATGAAAAATGTCGAATCGTAAATTAACTGATTGTCTACCTAATCTTATATTTGTTCTTAAAATCTGTGTACCACTCCGAGAGTTTTGTACAAAAAGGGATATTATAAATTCAGCAAATAAATAAACAAAAACAAAGTTGAGAATGTTGCAAGGAGGCATTGCTCCCATTTCCCAATCCCAGGCTTTTAGAATAGCTTAATGATATTTTGCTTACTTTATAGCTTGTTAAGCAGAAATTATTTGTTGCTTGAAACTTATGTGTTGTCACCCTTCTTATGTGTTCTAATCACATCTGCCTGACCCAGGGATTAAAATTCAGGTAGATACACTTTCATTTCAAAGATCCTTGTTAGAAGTGGGTTGGAATGTATCTAAAATAACATTGCCTAGCTAAAGTTCACAGGGTTAGGAGAACTGGTAAATAATAAAAGTTGTTTGATGTCATAATCATATCGTCTGTTGTTCTAGTTTTATCCAGCTTTAGGGATATTACCATAAATGAAGGAGCCAATTCTGTTTGGGGTTTCTTCATAAGTGTCATGTTCCACCATAGTTTGACTGCTCCACAAAATCTCTCAGTCAGAAAGCAATAGCCAGAGCTATACTTCCACTCCTAATGAGGCATACAAGCCTTTGTTTTGTTATTGGTAGAGGTAACTTGCTGAGAGCCAGCATGATGTAGTGATTTGAGCATTGGACTATGACCCTGGAAACCAGGGTTCAGTTCCCCAATCAGCCATGGAAATATACTGAGTGACCTTTGGCACATCACACACTCTCAGTCCCAGAAAACCCTGTGATAGGTTCACCTTAGGGTCACCGTAAGACAGAAGTGACTTGAAGGAATACAACCACCACCACTACAACTACAACAGAGGTAACTTGTAGAGAATGTATGACATTATTAATAGGGAAAAGATGTTCTTTTCAGGGTAAATAACACTATGAGAAGCACCGCTGCAAAATAGTTTAAATGGAAACTTTCTCCCAATGTGCTGGGGAATTGTACCATATTTGTGCCGTATTATTAATGTATCTGCATGTTATTGTTCTTATTGTGTGCCTTTAGGTTGCCTCCAACTTATGGTGATCCTAAGGTGAACTGGGTTTTCTTGGCAAGATTTGTTCTGAATGTGTTTGTCTTTGCCTTCCTCCAAGGCCAAGATAGTGTGACTTGCCCAAAGTCGCCCACTGGGTGTCCATGGCTGAGCTGGGATTCAAACCCTAATCTCACAGAGTCCTAGTTCAATGGTCAGACCACTACACTATGCCGCCTCTATTGTATTTGCATACTTTCCTGGAAATTTGCCATGGACTGAGTGGCTCTGGTTGTGACCCACTACTTTGACCCCCTACTTCAAATAGACCGTTTTACAGCACTGGAAAACTAATGTCTAATTGCTGGTCATATTGCTGGATCAGATCATGAAGTTTTAAAATTTTTCTGCTTCATGCAAAATGGCAAATTACATCTCCTGACAAAGTCAAGATGCATAGTATAAGCAGTATTTTTGCTAAAAGGGTACAGTTCTATGGTGCTATAAACATAAAACCATAAAACTTATAGTAAGGTGAAAAGGAGAGTGTTCTTTTATTGTTTCAGGTAATCCATCAAAACTTGATGCCAGAAGCCCCTAAAGCTGATTTCTATGTATGTGAGTCTGCTATGTGACTTTGTGCTCAGTGAAACTAGTTGTGTGAACTTCTTTTCCCCCATCATGGAGACTCCATTTGCTGCCTACTTCTGTCTAGCTGGTAGAAGAAAAAGAAGGTGAAGTAGAGAATGACCTCATAAAAAGGAGGAAGTAATGCCTAAGCATAATAATATACATAGCAATGTACATAGAAGAAGACAAGAGGGGAAAACATCTGGGACCATACACCTATTATCTCCCCTCAATACTAGCTTAAGTTATTTCCTGCAGTGTTGGGCCAGTCAAGTTACTGTGATAATTGAGGCAGAAGATCTTATCAGTGCCTCTTCTTTTGCTCCTAGCAGTCAAAAAGGCAATCATAATAAATCCAGTTGCTGCCATATGCTATCCTTTTATGACACCCCAAGTCTGAAGCAATTACCTGACTTTGGTCTGTTGATTGGACCAACCCTGTTCCATACGTGGCCACACTGCGTTTGTTAACACGATTGCCTTTATGGAATTTCCAGATATCTCCATTGTTATCAAGCACTCCTACTTGGGAGGCTTTCCCCTGTTGGAATGGGCATGAAGTCTTTTGCCCCATAGATTTAGACTTCTGATCTAGTAGGCTTTTATGACTGAAATGGCTGCTCATTTCTTTGTGAAATATCCAAGGCCCAAAAGTATGGATTTTGTTTATCTCTATTAGAGCTGCCAGGGGGCATATGAATAACTGTTTCAGAAGAGATCTTGGAATTTTGCTGGTGGGGAAGCTGTGGTTGTTTCTTTCTTTACCAGTATAAATTATGGCAGTGGATGATGCACATAATTTATCACATGGAGGTTTGGGGAGTGGGGGAACTTCTTTTGAGACCTAATTTGAGTGCTAGAAAAGGATTAATGCCATAGGCAACTAGGTAGGATGTTAGGCTTTTTAAGGTTTGCAAATGGAGATATTTTTTTCCAGGTGTCTATTTTGCTACACTGGTTCATCTAACATCCACAAGTCATTTACGCAAATCGTAGCATTCTCTGCTACTGAAATGGGAGCCATCAGGAGCGGCAGAGACAGCACTGTGCAAAAGAATGGCTCCTGCATGTATTTCCCACACTAATTGGGACCTCTTTCCTTCAGTACTTTCACCACCCGGTTTTGTTTTCACACTGCAGCCTTCTGGACAAGCTGTAGGGGAATGAAAACACCGGAAGATTTGGGATAATTCCAGGACTCCGGGATGTCAGATTAAATTAAGCTGCTATTGCTTATGGGCCTTTGTGCCTGTGGTGACTAAACTCATCTATCATGTCTAGCAAATATACCTTATGAATTGAGAAGTCCCATTCCGCTGCTCAGATTTTAAAGAACTTCCTTTCCAGAGATAAGCCGCAGCTCATTAAAGTATTGCAGGAGTGTCTTCACAGGGAAAGTCAGAATGATGAATTTAGTGTTCCTTCCTTTATTCCAGTTTCCTTTGAAAAATAATAACTGGCTAATAATTAAAACAAATTAGTGGAGGAATCTTCAACTCTGCTGAAAGGTGTGGAGAACATTCTTCCATACAATTCTTCCCACTCTTTTTACATTTCTCGTTCATCCTGTTTTGTCTGTTGGTGTGAGAAATTATTTTGGAGGAATTATTTTGAAGTGGAGAAACTGGTTATCTGCAGATTATCAGGGGAAAGAATGTGTTTCAAGACCTTCAAGAAATCTTCTTTTCTGATCATTTCCCATTTTTTTTTTTAAAAAATGAGCATTTAAAGCCTACATTAAAAATGAGTCAGTTACCTCACTCTGGGGTGAAGTATGGGACAGCAAAACACCTGGGGCAGTTAGAGTTTAGAGTATTTTAGGAGTAAAATAGTTTCTCTGAAATTCCGTGGAAAGTTGAGTGTTCATAGCATATTGGTGGTACAGTATCCCAAGTCTCAGGGTAGTGTCTCCCATTGGTTTCATGTAAATGTTAAACATCAGGGAGGACAAGACTGAGCTCTGAGGACTCCTGCAGTTCATTGGCCAGTGTGCAAACAGGCACCCCCATAGCATGCACACACATACACACACACACATATTAATTTTAACACAAAATAAGGTATCATTTTTACCCTGAACATAAAGTAAAATTTAAAGAAACAATACTAAAACAGTAAACTGAAAACACTAAACACTGACCTGTTTAAGTAAAAGGCGCTTGCCTACCAACAAAAAGACCGAAAAGCAGGGGGAGAGGCAACCAGCCCTCCCTTGGGAAGGAGTTCCCTAATGCAGGAGCAGCCACCAATAAGGCCCTTCCTTCTGGAATCACCAGATAAGCCCTTGAGGGTGGTATGATGAAGACAAAACCTTTCACTGTAGATCATAAGACTCAAAGAGGCTCATATTGGGAAATGCGGTTTCCACATTGTCTAGACTGTACCCTATAGGTCATAACTGGCATTTTGAGCTGTACCCAGAAACAGGCCAGGAGTCAGTGAAACTGTTTCCACAAGGGAGTTATAAGCTCCCTGTAACCAGCCCCAGACATCATCAGTCTGGCCACAACATTTTGGACCCACAGAAGTTTCCTAACAAGTTGCCAAAGGCAGCACTGTACAGAGGGGATTACACTAATCCAAACCAGATGTAATCAAGATACATATCACCATAGCTAGATCTGACATCTAAAGAAATGGGTGCAACTGGCAAACTAGTTTTAACTGGTTTAATCCTGTCCAGCCCAGTTTGAATCCTTATTCCTTGATCTGTCTTTCAACTGAGCAGGAACATCATTGTCTTGTCTGGATTAAGATTCAGTTTGTTCACGCTCATCCAGTCCATTACTTACAGCATACATTGTTTTAGTACTCAAACAGCTTCCTTAGAGTTAGGTGAAAAGAACAGATAGATTGTCATACTGGTGACACAGAAATCCCAAGCTCCAAATAACCTGTGCCAGTGGTTTCATATATATGTTAAACAGCATGGGAAATAAACTTGAACCCTGAGGGACACTACAGACCAATGACTAGTGTGTCAAACAAGCATCCCCCAGCACCACTTTCTGAATCTTCCCTCTAGGAAGGGCCAGATCCACTGTAGAACAGTGGCCTCAAAATGCATCTCAGAGAGATGGCACAGAAGGAGACTATGGTCAATACCATGGCCTAGAAAGATATCATGCCCCCAAAAAAGATATTGCAGATTGGCTAATAATGATCTAATATGGTGGCTTTCAGGCAGCATTTTTCCCCCAGCAAAGGCATACCACAGCCTCTTTTAGGCAGGATGGAACTGTGCCATGCTGCAGCTAGGCCTTCATCACTCCCTTTACCCCACTTGGTCAGTTCCCCTGTAGCTACTTGTATGAACCATGGAGGGCATGTTTCCAACACACTTGCGATGGCTCCCACCTCTCTGAGGATCCTGTTTACATCCTTTACATTTACATTGTATTTCAAAACAGCACCATTTTAAATGGAAAAGCCTGACTGCTCATGGTCCTAATTTTGTTGAACTGTTCACACATTTCTTGAGTAGCAAACATACACAGTGCCTTGGGAAATTTGAAATGGAACTGTCTCTGTAAACCGTGCCGTAAACATACTTCACAAAGGCCTGTGTATATCTCTCATTTGCAGCAGGGAAGACGGCCTTAGAGTTGTAGCAGAGAAAATGCCATGGACTAGCTGTGTGTTGATAATCTTGTGCATTCTTGATTATGCCCTCCTCAGTATACTGATTCCTTCTATAGGATTGTTCCTTCAGCCGTCACTGATGGCTGCCACCGGTATGTGGCATTTCACCCTTGGAGCTCAGCAAGCTGGTCTTAATAGCTTGCTCCAGTAAAGATGCCAGAATTATTCCACGGATCAGCTGTTTGACGAGACAAGTGCCAGTCCCCTTCCCCCCAGGAACAGATAATATTGGTTCCCCACTGAGCTCCCACTCATTTGGCTTGGTGCCTGGAAAGCAAACTCTGCTGCCAAGGCATGCCACTTGGTTCCAGTGTCTAGTTTTGTTGCTGCTGTTCTAATTAATGACTCAACCTGCAATAATTCTTTGCACAATGGTTACCTAAACATTTTTAGGGTAGATTATTTTTTCCCCTTTCTTTTTTGTTTCTTGTAAAGCAATGTCTAGTTTTCAAAATAGTATAAAAATTAAAGGAGAACTTAGAGGATTTCCAGAACTTTGAAAAATTACTTTTTTGATGTTCTCCTTGTAGAATCACCAAACAGCATGGCCACTGCTTGTACAAATTGGGGAATTCTGAAACCTGCGATACAAAAAATGAACTTTTTTTCCTGTGGTCTAGAAAATTCAGACTGAGGAGTCTTAAGAATTATGAAAGTTGTTATTTGTCTAGGAATGCCGTCCTATGCACACTTTCCTAGAAGCATTGAACATGGTGAGCCTCAATTCTGAGTAAATATGCACAGGGTTGTTCATAATGTATTGCAAAAATACTTTGCAATGAGGAAGATGTTTCATTTACTAACTGTATTTTCATATACAGAAATATATATATTTTTTCTTCTTGTGTTCTGACTTATTTGTATATTGAAATGAACTATTATATATTATATATCCTGCCCTTCTGTCCCATCTGTCACTCCAACAGTGCTGATAAGAATTAGATTGGGAGTTAGAGTTCATTACTTCTAATTTTTCAGGAAGCCACCTTCCTTCCTGCCATTCCCTTTATTTCTAATAAATATTTATAAGGTCATTGTTACAGGAAGATTTTGAGCAAAGCATCACTTATGATTGGCTGTGTTCTGTACAGGGCCATGACATGATCAAGACTTTTTTAAAGAAGCTTTTCTAATATTGTGTTATTGCTCTATATGTGCTTCTGCTCCAGGGCTTAGAAAAGTTAGGGTTTTTTTTTAAATTATTATTGTTACTTCCAGAATCTCCCAGGTATCATGGCCAGTGTCTATGCTGGCTGGGAGATTCTGAAGATGCCAATATGGCCATAATGGCTGGGGATTTGGGGAACTGTAATCCAAAAAATTATTCTGATCTGCTCAAGAAGAGGAAAAAAAAATGTTTACTGACAGATTACCTGAAGAGACATGGGGTTGATTGTGAGTAAAAAACTCCCTACCCATGTCCTAAATGTGCCTTTTCTAGCTGTTTTTTGGTTTGGTGTTGCATGTTGAGGTTCTCTTCCTTAGTTAGAGGGAGAGGGAGCCTCTTCAATGGCTGCTCCCAGACTGGAATTCCCTCCCAGAGGAAATTAGGTTGGTCGCCGTCTTCTTTCTGTCATCAGGCAAAGACCTTTCTGTTAATCCAGGCCTTTGAGTGTTAACTGTCTGTTATAGAAGGTCTCTTTTAACTGGGATGTGTTGAGTTGCATTTTTATCGTTCTTATAATATTTAAATAGCCTTTTGAAAATGCTTTTAAATCATTTTTTTAATATGCCTGTTTATTTTTTATTTTTCTAGTTTTTAGTTTTGTATTATGCATTTTGGATAATCCAGTGTATTTTGTGTAGTTCGTTTTTTGCTGCTTCAGAGCCTAGGACACAGAACAATGGCTTCAAAATTGAGGAAAAGAGATTCCACCTAAACGTAAGGAAGAACTTCCTGGTGGTAAGAGGAGTATGACAATGGAATACACTGCCTCCGAGTGTGGTGGAGTCTCCTTCTTTGGAGGTTTTTAAACAGAGGCTGGAAGGCCATCTTTTGGGAATGCTTTGATCATGTATTCCTACATGGCAGGGGGTTAGACTGGATGGCTCTTGTGGTTTCTTCCAACTCTGTGATTCTATTTTGTTTAACTTACATTGTGAGCCGCCTTGGGTCCCATAATAGGAGAAAGGGAAGACACATACATACGTACGTACATACATACATAAAAATGATTCTGTGGGGCTCTCTGGATGTGTTGAAATATATTACTCTGGATACAATAGAAACAGGAAATAAATAGTGCTGTGGAAAGGTCACCTGACGTGAACAAAAGCGTATTTTCCTCTCTCAGCTCTCTTGAGTGTGTCTTCATTTCTAAGTTTCCCTGATGCCTGAGTCTAAGGCCAACATTCTTCCACATTGTCATGCTGCAGTCCCGGGTCCAGAAGGAAGCGCATCAGCAACACTCTTCTCCACACCTGCCCACTCCATCTGGAATGGAGCGCAATGACACCACCTCTTCTTCAGCAGTGCAGCTGGGCACTTGCCATTGTTGCGCTATGGAAAGAAGCCTCGCCATTGCACTCCTGCAGCTTTCGCATGGCTGGGAGTGATGGGAGCACCCTGGGATTGCAGGCCTAATTTTTTCCGTTTTGCAAAAACTGCACGACCACGATGCTTGGCCTGCTGACTGCTGCCATCCTGTCCCAGAAGCGGCACAGCCCGGTCATATAGAAATGATCTCAATAAAACAGTTGACTCAGGGATGGGGTTCAGGCCACCCATGGGCTGCGTATGGCTGTTCCTGGACTTTTGTGCAGCCCTCCTGGGTCCTTGTCCTCCACTGCTGAAGTTAATGTAACAAAACATGGTGCTGATATTGGGAAATTGGTTGTGGTGGGATCACTCTCCTCATGCACCCTGTTTCTTCATTGAAACAGCCATATTGTGAGTCCAGTTTTCTTTGGGAACATGGTGTACTTCCCCTTCCAGCAGAGTCACTGGGATTTCTGCAGGGACTTACATGGGGGCATCAACTTTGGGAGCCACTGAATGGCTAGTATGGCCCACTCCTGGCAGTAGGAAGTCACTTATTCTGAGATATATCAAGGCAGCTAGGATGGAGTTATAGCAGAGTAGAATTTGGTTAAGTTGTTACTCTTAGGTCTTTCTCAAGAATGACAAAACTATTCTAAAAAGTCATCTGATGCAGACTTTGTAACTGTGACATACATATTATTTTGGCATAATCTCCAAGACAAGATTGAAACAACTTGTTATAACAATTTATTATCTTTTACTATCTCATTTCTGGGAAAATGAAAAATGTGTTTTTCCCTCTCATGCAATCCAGCAAGCAGGAGGGATCATTATGTTTTTGAAGCCATTACAATAGTAAAGGTATTATTAGTAACTGCAAGCAAACTAATGACTTTCATTTTCCTATAGCATTCTCTGCCACAGAGCCAAGCAGTGACTCATCTTCCTTCTCCTCCCCTCCACAGCAGGATTAGTCTCAGGTGCATTTTCCTGTTTTAAAAACTGCACAGCCCTGGTGAGGAACACATGGCCTTCCAGCCATTGTTGGGCTGCTCCCTCATCATCTCTAGCAAGTATCCTCAGTAGTAAAGGATGATGGAAGTTGCAATCCAATAGTATCTGGAGGGCTATTCATTTCCCATGACCACAGTTGCATTGGGTGGGTAGTGAACTCTAAATTTTAACATACCTAAAGAATTGAAGCCTAAGCGAAACTATAAGTAAGACTCACTTCTGAGTAAAATTTTTTAAGGGAACATTTTCATGCTTTAAACTGTTAGCCCACCACAGTCTGAAATCAGTATAATAATCATAGTGCAACAGTGCCAATATGTTGTAGTGGTTTAGGTGCTGAACGAAGATTCTTGAAGACCAAGTTCAAATTCCTACTTCGCCATGGAAACCTTGGGCAAGTCACACTCTCTCAGCCTGAGAGGAAGGCAGTGGTAAACTTCCTCTGAATAAATTCTGCCCAGAAAATCCTATGACAGGGTGACCATAAATCAGAGTTCACTTAAAGGCACATAACAACAAGTAGTGCAATCCTGTATATGTTTGCTTCAAAGTAAGTCTTACTATGTCCAGTAGGGCTTATTCCCAGATAAATGAGCTCATGACTGCATTGCTAGAATCTCTTAAGAAATTGATATTAGGATCACCAGGCTAATGGAATGATTAAATGATGAGATTACAGAATGTGACATAAAGGAGGATTAAGAACATCTGCTATGCTATAGCCTGCACACACATAAAAAGATTTTTTTGCAGATTTTTCTTTGGCGATGAGGTTAATTAACTATTTCTGTGAGAGTGGCTGAAGGTAAGAAATTAAGGGTTGATTTCATTTGAAAGAAATACATGGATGCATTTGCAGGTTTAGTCTGACAAACGAGGGTGCTTCACTGTACTAGAAAAATTATTCTTACTTCAGATATAGTGATGCAAGGAATTTAGAGCTGGGGATGGAAAACTGAATTGTTCAAAGTTTCTAAACCGGAGCACTCACTGCCAAATCCTCTGGTACACTGCTTTGTGTAGTCTTCAATTTGCAGAAATGTCTGGAGCATACCTAATGACTATGGGCTGGAATAATCTCTAGTGTAGGCGTAGATCACAGGTGCTGTCCTGCTTTCCAAACTTTTGATAGCCTTGCCAGATTGAACTACATCTTCTGTAATCCATCTGACCTTTCGATATGTTAGCCTTCTAAGTATTTGGGGCAGTAGAATTGGCGTGTATAACTAGATTTTCTATCACATCAGGTATTTTGGCATAGTTAGATGCTAGTCCCAGCAACATTGGAAGAATGTCCTTTTGGTGCTGGCATAATACTGTGGCCGCTGACAGTCGCATTTGTGTGAAGATCAATATGGTTTATACTGTGCATCACATTGCCACTCCAGCAAAGTATGGGTGTGTGTTATTGGCATCACTGGTCAAGAAACAAATGTTGTGCTATAAAAAGAACACTGTCTGGTAGGAATGGAAAGAATATTTGCTCTTCTATGTTTCCTAGCTGAAAAATGTGTGTCTCAACTCCCGCCACCCACCCAAAGCTTAATAGGGAAGAGTAAAACAAAGGCAAAAACCTAGTGTGTTTTTTGCCAGGGATTTATACCTCCTGACATGTTTCAGGAAATTGTTCTGCCTAGAAAGACACATTGGGTCTTTTTGCATAACAATTATCAGGGTTTTTTAAATGAAAATTATGAGTTTTTCATACAATTCCCCATCTGTTTTCAAATATGTGTTTTGTTTTTGTTTTTGGTGAAAATTGCTAGGGGTCTGACATAAAAGTCTTAGCAGTTTTATACAAATACCCATGTGGGTTTCTGGAAGCAGTGTGTGTGTGTGTGAGAGAGAGAGAACTGAGTTTTCAGTTTGAAACACACTGTGTTTTTTCTTCTTCAAAAGAATTACTGTTTGCAGAAACACACTGAGCAGGTACAAAATTAGCAGGTTTTTTCCCAACAAAACGACAACAGTTATGCATCCATATGGCTCTCTCAGAAAGCCAACTATGCAGGCAGCACATGTACTTCATTTTTTGTGGCATGCAGAAATACACCGAGGTTTGTCTTCCTTCCTTCCTTCCTTCCTTCCTTCCTTCCTTCCTTCCTTCCTTCCTTCCTTCCTTCCTTCCTTCCGTTTGCAATAATCACTTTTTTTTTTTGCACAAAAATGCTAATTCTGAACAATAACAACAAAATCCCACATGATAATCTAGAAACTGGTGGAGAAGAGGCACAGAATAATTTCCTGAGCTAGTGTGGGGTGTACAGTGGACCTCTGTATGGGACCTAATGATCTCCAGTTTTGAGTAACCACAGAACATTGTGTTTTATACGTAAAAGGACAGTGATGTGAACGTGGATGTGCTGAAGTGTCTGTGTGCAACCTCATTTAATATAATGGGACGTGAGCATTCGCAATTTTCGCTATTTACAGGGGTTCCTGGAAGGGAACCCCCTCATATGCAAAGGGTCCACTGTATGCAAATGAATCTTCTAGCACCTGGGAGGTTTTCAAAATAGAAAATCAATTTATTGCCTCTTACTGCATTTTTTTTCTTCCCAAAAATGTCTGGGGGCCAGTTTGAGAGTCTACAGACCTTGCTTGCCATTACATCTTAATAAAGCATGCTGACTATAGGACCTTAAGATCAAGTCTGATCCATTCTTCCCTTGTCTTATTTACATAGCTGGAGATCTTGAAAGCATGTGCATATTTATGTGTCTTTTTGATCAATCTAATAAAGGTATTACCACAATATGAATTTTGGTGACTGATAAATATGGCAGCCCAATTGTTCTTCTAATATATGATGCCTAAGTGAATAGATAATTCAGATGTTGAATCTGAGACCCTTTCCACAGCTTACCTTTTTTCGGCGCTGGGGTGTGGCGATCGCGCAAGCAACCTCCAATGAGAGGCTCTCGCATCCCCGCTGCTTCAGCTCCACACGAGCTGCCTGCTCCCGAGCAGGTAGTGCGAGAGCCCCACCTCTGCCTTCTGCACTGGGGCAGGAAATGCGACTGCCGCGGTTCTGGAAACCATGCAAGTGCGCGTGGGGCCCTGGAGCAATGCGCGATCGCGCAACATTTTCAGCTGAAAAAGTGCGCGAGCGGTGCCTTCCCTAACCTGGAGCGTTGCACGATTGTGAGTGCGTCATGCAGATCGCTCCTCACAATCACGCTACGCTCCAGGTACCCTTTCGCATGGCGAATGCCATGCGAAAAGGGCCTGACAATTCTGTGGATGCCCAATGCTCACAAACAAAAAAGAGCCGTGTACCTCTGAACCAGAGTAGTATTCTCAGAATTTTTACTTGCTGAAGAAATAATGGAAAGAGAAGGCTAACAGCAGTGTAGAAGAAACAAGTAGAGGAAACAAGTCAAGCATGCCTAAACTAGCTAAGCTTTCTTCTTAGGTCTACCTCCCAAGCTACTTTCTTTCTATACTTTCTACCACCCTGGACAGTGGACACTTAGCTTGGTGCGAATGGCCAAAGCTAGGTTTAACTGGAAAATGTTCAGCAGTCTGCATCACTAGGCTACATTATTTGTGTTCACAGTAGTTCTTCAGCTTATTTGTGTTGAAGTCAAAAGTGGCAGGATTCGAAGACTTTTTTTTAACAATTTTTTTTTGAACAATTATTTTTCTACATTGTCTTTTCTATACTGATTCCTTTTCACTTGGGGAAACAGGTGGGATGGCTCTCTAAAGAACTGGGGCTCCAATCTGCCTCAGTTACTTGTAATTAATTCTTTATCCCAATAACAAAAGAATAACAATAGAAGGTCACCTAAATGAAGAAATTGATTGGTGTGATCAGGGCACCTGTTTTAGTGTCAATTTAGATCAGATCTTTGTCATACTGTGTGTGATTGAAGAGTTAAATTTGTTCTGCTTCAATCTGCAGACGACACATTTGAGTTGACAGATCAGACACAGCCTAGAGTTCACGAAGACATCCAGGTCTGGCAGTTGTGCTTCCACGTGTGCAATAAAACTTACCTTGAAGGGGTGACCAGGAACAGCCATCTCAGTGGTACAGTGAATATGCTCTGGGCTTCATTCCATACTTTAAAACAGGGGTGAGGAGATAGTGACGTACAGGCCACAGGCTGCCCATGACACCTTTTTTGGCCTTCGGAGGTCCAAAAATTTAATTTAATTTTTTTAAAAAATTGCCCTCAAGTGTTCTCTAGGATCACCAGTGGAGAGCTGGGCCATTTTAGGCCTGAAGAGACCTTTATTCCAACAGAATATCACCCACAATTTGACTTATGGGTCATATCCCGTTGTAAAAAAGACCTCTTGTGGGTCTAAAATGGTCTGGGCACCTTGAAAAGCATGGCAAAGGTTCCCTCTTCCTCCATAGAAGGCAAGTGGGGGCAAAACTGATTTTTTAAGGGAATGCGATCCTCTGTGTTTGCATCCACCAGTATGGCTCCCAAAGCTTAACAGTATCCAAAGATCAAACCTATCATATCACACAGTGACAAGGAAGCCACTGCCTACTCTTGTTCTAATGTATTCCTTTCACAAAATCACTTTCATTTACAAAAGCATGAATGTCATCACAAAGATACCAGTAAGAGAAGTGAAATGTTAACTTTTAATTAATGAGGGGATTTTGAGCGAAGTTAGAATTCCCCTGGCTCCTTTCTTAGTAGAAAATCCTCTGTCATGTGGCTTTTGCTTCCCAGTGCTTTATCTGTGTTTTATCTACATCTGATCCTTTTTTTTTTTTTGATGTTTAGTCAGAAGAAAGCAGGCAGTATCATCATTTTTGCCAGCTGCACCCAACTGTGGAAAAGAGCCAAAGAAGATTAGGAAGCAGTCTTGTGGCCAGCATTGAAGGCTTTTAAGGAAGTAAATGAAGCCTTCACCATTCTCAGCCCTTGTATTCATGCTAACAGACGGACTTTTTAATCTTAGGGGATTAATTTATTCATTTTAGTTTTTTGGAACTGTCATACTTTTTGGAAACTGTGGCTTCAGAGAGAAAATCCCAGCAGGGTTGATGCAGTTTGTCATCCTTTTAAAAACCCTGAGGGACAGACAGTTTCTTCTCTCCTTGTACAAACATATAGTGGAGTTCACGTAACTAAGAAGGGCCCTGGCTTCATCTATCACTAGTTTAATTGTGGTGACCTTGATCAATTTACCAGACCCGTTCATCGAAGAGAGAATTTTCAAAGAAAACAACATTAATTTTTTCTTTGATTTTTACTTTAAAAAATTTCAAATGAAAGAAAAAATAGGATTGAAATAGCTTTGTTGGCTTCCTATATTCTTTTAAAAAAAACTCAACAGGAGAGCAAAAGTAATTGGTGTCCAAATGGCAAGTGGTTATTAGTGATCTAGAAAAGCACACATTCCTACCTTGCATTTACCATCTATAAAATGGGAAAAGATGGAGCGAAGAGATGCTGACACAAAAGCCCTTTGTCCCTTTAGACACGACTGGTTTCATTAACAGGGTTAACAGGTCCACTAGATGTTCAGTTAAATTTGATTCAGTGCATTACAATAAGCTGTGCTCTTACCCCTGAGACCCTTTCAGTACACGTCCAAATGTTTAAACCCAAAGTTTCATTGAAGCCAATGGAGATCTGCTACAAATTTCTGCTAAATGTAGTCTGTGAAGATACTGATTCATTTCAGTGTGATACCACTATGACCTATTGCAATGATTAACATTGCCTAGGAAGAACATAGAGTAACTTCTTAATACCGGGAATGCTTTGTACAGTTTTGGTTCTCCCCTGTAGTCTTGTGGAGGCCTATGTCCTTGAGCAGCCACATTTGTGGTTGTGCTAGTATGGTTGTCAGCCTTTGGTTCTACACCCTGCATAGTCAGGGATTTTAGGGAGTGAAAATTCTGTAGTGTCAAAGTTGGAGAACCACAGTTCTAATAATTATAGATTGGGGATGATAGTGGAGAATTGTCCGGGGGATGCTATTTTCAACAACATTCTTGCAGTAGTGTCCTGTCTCAGTCCTGGCACAGCTGATAAACAAAACAAACTGAATATCTCCCAGCTTGTTACTTACTTCCAGTCAGTAAGCAAAGAGTCATAATAAAGTCCAACATAAACAAAGTCCAGCAGGGTTTCACGGCAAGGGAATGTCCAAGGTCAATCCAAGCATTTGTCAAGGCATCCAGCAAGGTAACGTCAGATAAGCTCTGACAACAACTGAAGGGGAAGGACACCAGTTAAATAGACCGAAAGCCTAGCACAGCTGTGCTTTGATTGATTGTTGACAGTTATAAATTCTGAGAGAGCGACACTGGGTCTCTTTTTGCTGCCTGTGCTGTGCGAAGCTGGGTCTAGGTAGGTGTTCTTCTGTATCTGAAGACGCAGGCCTCTCTGTTGAAGCTGGCACCACCTTCTGTTCTGTTTCTGGCACTGTAACCTCTCTCTGTACAGCAGGTCCTGGCATGCTTTCTCTTTCAGCCTCTGACATGTCCTCTGCTTCAGACTCTGAGTCAGAGTCCGTGCTCTGGAAGCAGGGCATGACAAGTAGATAAAATAACTTGAATCCTATTGATGTCCCTCAACTAGAGATGGGGTGGTTCATTGTGGCATGCAATGGTGCCAATCCAGATCAGGAATCTTTGTGATTTCTTTTTGAAAAGAAAGAAACATGGGCCATTTCCGCCCTACACTGTTATAGTGCTATTCTTCCACTTTCAACATCCTGTGGACTTCTAGGGTTTATAGTTTACTGAGGCCAAAGAGCTCTCTGGCTGAGAATTCTAGATGCCCCTCCCTAAACTGCAAACACGAGGATTCCATAGGATGTTGAAGTAGAATAATAGCACTATAACAGTATAGTGTGGAAATGGCCATGGCCATTCTCTGCTATCTAGCTATGTGTTTAACACCCATGCTGTATTCAGTATTCTAAGTCAACAGGTAAGTAGTGAGGGCACTAGCTCCATCCCCCTGCATCATTGCTTTCTTCACTCAAAAAGTGACAAATCTGAAGAGCAGAAACTGGTTGATGCATGGAGGCTCTCTGCATGTTTCTAAATCTTGGTGTCCTTGGTTCTGGATTACTCAGAACACTTCCACCTATAGAAGATGCTCTCCTATTCAGGTTTATTGCTTTTCATGTGAGCAAAGTGACAAAGGATAGGGCAGGGTTAGACAATTCCATCACTGCATGCTTAATTAAACCAAGACAACAATCAAGTAAGACTTTTATGAAATGTTGATACCGAATGTTGATATCATTTTGATATTAAGCACTTGCATCTGTTCACCCCACCCATGAACAGTTCTTCTCCCTGAGTGATGCTGAAAGATAGCATGTAATGAGTCCCTCTGCTTAGTTTGAGCTCCCAATCTATTAATCAGCATATTTGCATTTGCTTGCTCCAGAGTGAGGTGTGCATGTGTCTATGCATGTATATGTAAGAGTTGGGGAGCAAAGCTATAAGGATTTATTAACTAATGAGGGCTAAGTACATTAGTTGATTAAAACAGAGAGTAGGGAGAGAGGAGGAAAGGGTATGCATTAATTAGATTTGCACTTTCAATGCAGAGTATTTTAGAGCAACATTACACAACAGGAGCTCACTGCTGGGTGAGCTTCCCTTGAGCTTTTGTTGTTGCTGTTGCTGCTGCTGTTGTTGAGGTGTCTTCAAGTCATTTCTGACTTACGTGACCCTAAGGTGAACCTTTCATGGGGTTTTCTGGGGGCTGAGTTTGTGTGATGTGCCCAAGGCCGAGTGGAGAATTGAACCCTAGTTTCCAGAGTTGTAGTTCAGTGATCAAACTGCTGCACCATGCTGGCTCTTTCCTTTGAGCTAGGGCCCCATAAATGGTTGTCAGTAGGCAATTTGTGCTTGGAACATATGAAGGGAAGGAACAGTTTATGATTGTGTTTCAGGTTGTTTCCCCATCTCTGCTGAGTAATTGTTAATTGAGTCCTCATGCAAGTTCTATCAAGTGAAATTTGTAAAAGTTTGTAGGTATAAAGGTATAAATTCTAGGCGTATTTGGGATTTTATAGGTTTTGAAATGGAATAGAAGTTTGGATATGCTGCCTTGAAGTATATAAAGACATTCTTTCACACAACAAAGGCTAGAAAACTAAAGCAAGCCAAGGTAAGAGCTTAAGATATGTGGGCCAAAGTTTTTCATTAGCTAGGAAGTGCAGTGAGATAGTGAGGGCAGAAATTTGTAGAAAATATGCCAGAAATTACCTACTTTAGTTTCAGAATTTGTTGCGGAGGAGGACATGTTTTCCAACGTCTAAACATAACCTGCTTTTATGTCAAGTATTTTGTTTCTGTTTTGGCTTTGCTTCAGCAAAGCTGTGGTATCTTTGCCAGTCAGAAAATGTGACCATGGAAAACTTTTGAGCTATACAGTGTATTTTCCTTTTTTCTCTCTTTATGGATACATTTTACCAAGGAGCTGGGGCATGGGCCAAAATACATGTTGTAAACACAGATATCAAACATATAAATAATCACTTTGTTAAAACTGAAACTATATAGATAATATTAGAGAAGACAAGACAGGTGGATGTTTGCTATGAATTTTTCCAAGGTGAACTAGGCCCTGCTTTGTTTTGTTTTGAAATATACAATGCACATAGCATAGAATCAAGTAATTTAATGTTGGTGTGATTTCACCATGTGCAAATACAGTAAACTGAGGAATTTCTGAATAAAAGAGCTAGAGTGGTGTAGGTACAGAGAGATCCGGAGATTGGAAAAAAATGATTTTTGAACTACAGCTTCCCGAATCTTCCAGCCAACATGGCAACTCGCCATTCTGGCTGAAGGATTCTGGGAGCTGAAGTTCCAAAGAGTAACTTTTCCAAGCTCCTGGTAGGCCCAGGTTCACTTCTGTGCTTACTGGTGAAGCTTGTGTTAGCCCCCTTAACCTGACATAGTTCAAAAGATTGTCAGGAAAATAAGGAGGAAGTACATACATGCCACTCTGAGCTTTAAACAACCTGTAGGACAGGCATTGTGAGTTACCTGGGAGCAGGAAAGAGCGTACTTGAGAAGGGAAAAGAGTATTAAGCACCTAGGGCAAGGACTGTACTGGTTTCTAGTTAAGGGGGAAAAAATAGAATTGGCTGGACAAATTGTTATAAGACTTGCCAGAAAAATCTACTTCTCCAGCAAATCCCTCTCAGCTGTTGCCCATTCTTGTTCTACAGTCCTGGGTTTTGGAGAATGGAAATTTGACATCAGGCCCAGATAACTGAAGTGCACATCTATTATCTGTGTATATCTTCTCTTCTATTTATGTGCTACCTTGAAAGTTGGGATTTGAGGTATACTACACCTCCCCCCATTTGCCCTGTGTTGCTCTTATGCTGGGAAGTGTTTGCCCAAGCCTGTGACAAATTTGAAGGTGCTTGGGGCAAGGTACCTGCCCATGGGTTCTGCCCCTCATGCCATCTGGTGGTCTTATGGTCAGTGTCGGTGGTAATGGGCATCTGAGACACCTGAGAGGCATTTTGAAGATAGTGGCGGCTGCAGTTTTGACTGGTTCTTGCATTTGAGGGAAATGTAATGATTTTTTTTTTGGTATTGGTTATATTTATATTATGCCTTTCTTCCATTCATTTCAAGGCAACATGTATGGCTTTCCTCCTCCTTTCCTCCCCACAGCAAGGAAAATTAAGATTGTAGCTGCAATCTTGGTTGTAGTATTGCTTTTCTCAGTCTTGGGCAATACATTGTTGCTCTCTTACCCAAATAAAAGTGGTTTTGAGAAAGAAAGAAAGCCAGCCAGCCAGCCAAAAAAGTGTGAAAGTGACTAGCGTCAACCCTATTAATCCTTGTAGGGCCCACAATGTCTGGCATTTTGTTACCCTGTGAACTGGGGGTCCCGGGAGGGACACCAAAATGTGCTCAACTAAAGGTGGGGAAAACTAGCTCAGAGCACTGCTTAGCGTTATGAGAGGCAGGGTAACGTAGCGAGATTTTGAACCCTATGTCTACCGGGTCGGGTTGAGTCAAGGAGCACACAAAAGTTGAAACAATAAATGATGTTTATTAAACACAAGCAAAACAGTGTATGCGACACACTCATACAAGATAACTAAAGAAAATAAAGGTTGGAGTGGTATAGAGGGATTTTTAGAGGGGTTGCTGGTTTGGGTGATACTTCACCTGTCCTGAAGCCCGGAAAAATAGAGAGCGAAGCTGGGGTGCGATGTAGCTCAGCACGTGGAGCTGAGGGGAGGCTCGCCAAGCAAAGCGGCAGCAAGGCGGAATGAAACTCGGGAGCGTTCCGAGGAAGTTCTCGGAATCAAGGGGTTTTCTAAGGAGAATTGTGACTGCAGGCTATGCCATACTTGGGGAAAAACAATAGATTTGGAGTTGGAGACAAAGCCTCCGAAAGGTCAGCATCTGAATGATTGAGTCATCGTAGCGGTTCTCAGTAGAGTAGCCAGTATGCAAACGCAGAGTACTTGAGTATTGTATAGGTTACCCATCAAGCTGCCAGTGCGGGGCAGAGGCTCTTTTGTAAGTTGCGTGCATACCTGATTAGAGTACTTGCCTGGAGGTCTCCTAAAGCAGTGAGTCAGCTATTTCTGGCCTGCGTGTATTATCCAGGAATATTGCGGCAATTAACGGCCGAGCTTGTTTACGTGCTTGTCCGGTGGCCTGACAAGCACGTGGAGAGGAATAGAGAAGTGAAGCCGAATTGTGATATCAAGAGCATATCTTTTAATATCCCCAAAGCTCGGACTAGCCAGGGCAGTAACAATTTGTTCCACCATGATATGTAGTTGTATCATGGTGGATGCCACATACAACCATGTTAGGGAAAAACGATTACAAAGGAATAAAAGCTGCCTGTTTAAGGTGTTGGTGCGTTATTGTGTTGTCTCTGACATCAGGGTACTATAAAAACATGTGAACAGATGTTGATATAGAACCCTACAAGCCTCCTCCTTCCCCCAAGTCCATCATAAGCTGGTGCACTGTTGCAGATCCTGATTTTGGCTACATGCTATATCATTACTGGCCTTAAACCTTTAAAAACATCTGCTTTGTTACTAGAAAGTGCAAAATGTGGCTGGAAATGGCAAGATGAAGCTGAGGTGCTACTAGTAGCAAGTTGACTGGTGCTTTTGGGAAGGCTGGATGTGACTGTCTCCTCGTGTGGTATGCCACATGCCAAAGTCTGAAGATGGAGTGAAACCACCCAATAATATCATACATCTAACAAATTCATTACAGATTAACTTCACTCCCACCACTGCTGCTACAAGATTCCCCCTGCCCCCAAATAGCATTACTCAGTTCTGTTTATTGGCAAATGGAAATTGGTTAGTTAGAACTAGTGTTCATGTTGCTGCTGTTGTTGTTTACTTTCAAGTTGTTCTGACTTACGGCAAGCCTAACCTGATTTTCTGGGCCTGAGAGTGTGTGACATGCCCAAGGTCACCCACTGGTTTTCCACGGCTAAGTGGGGAATGAAACCCTGACCTCCCGTGTTCTTGTGCAAACTGTTAAATATCCACACATTCTAAAGGTGCTCTTGTCAGAAAGCAAGATGAATTGCCTTAGGCCATTTGCAAAGGGCAAATCCTTGCTGCTCTTTGATCCTTAGCTGGTAGCAGCAACACACCCTGTCTGACATGGCCACTCCTCCCGTTCAGTGCTGCGGAACTGCTCTGCCAAGTGAAAGGGAAAGAGTGAGTGAGTGAGTGGGAGAGGAGCTATTCGAAAGGACGTTCAGTCATCCCGTTCTGGCCTTGAAGAAACTGTAGCTTTTCTGGGCTGTGTGGGGACTCTGCAGCTGGAGAAAAGACATGGAGTTACAAGTAAACCACAGCTCTGGAAGCAGCCAAGGTCTGTCCTGAGCCAGCCCTGCTATATAAATGTCTCACAATATTGTCTAGTTTAAACAACATGCAGGATGTTATTCTCAGTTTATCCAAGCGGGAAGGAGATTTGGGAAGCTGTGCAGGACTGAATGAGGTGCAGGTCTTAGATGAGTTTGTCTATTAAAAATCTGAATATTCTGTCTGGCTGTACAAGCACAAAGTGTTCTTGTTTGGAAATGAAGCTCTGGTTAGCATTACCTAACTCACATATCAGGAAGGAAGGGAGGAAGGAATTTTCTCTAGGAGCAGTGACTGTTCTGTCATCCTCTCAGCAATTCATGTGCCTGATTTCGTGTTTTTATGATGGTTGGGGTGGGGAGGAGACTGAAAGACAGAAATAGGTAATTTGATCTATTTTCTTTGGACTTAACTGGTGATTCTGGCAGGCTGTATACATTTTCAAGCTACTCTGAATTAGTAGTCAGAGGGGGGAATGCGTTTAGTGTTCATTTTATATATGAAACAAGGTTTACTTGAGTTACTTTGTAAATGGAGTAAAATACAGTGTTTGCATTAATTCCTTAATCAAAGCTATTAGCAAAGCAAAACAGTCTTTACACTTAGTGTTAACTAGCAGTGAGTCACAGGCTGCATATTGATCCAGGAAACTGATCTTTTATTCGGCGCATTAGCCTGCAAATTAAGTGTGCTGCAGTAGAAAGTTTACTTCCCACAAATGCTTTTTAAAGATGTGGTAGAACTTTAGAAGGATAAGCATGGAAAGGTCAAAGATGGAATGATTATGTCAAGATAAATATTCACTTCAGGGATAAACTGTTCTTGGCCATAATAATTTCTTCACATGTAATTTCTACACATAGTTTTGTGCACATTTGCATCGGGACACATTGCAAGTTTGTGAACAGGTGTCTCTGACTTGATCACTTTACCCTTTTGGCTCATATTATTAGAAAATGAGTGCAGGCACAGTGTAGCATGCTTGCATGTTTCTACTTGTTAAGAGAAGTGCGAACACCCCCCCACACCTTTACAAGTGGCACAGTAAAGCTAGTTTGCAAAAAGCATTTGCTGATTAGTTGTGTAATATAGATTGCTTTGCCAGGGAATGAAACCCACATGGGAATAAAAAGATCTTTCTTCAGATAGAACTAGCTGAACCAGTGTGGTGTTTTATCTCTTCTTCCAGAGACTGCCTATGAGTGATAATAATAAGAAGCACTGGGCTGGGCAATCCAGGTAGTGTTACTTTACATTCTCTTTGTAATGTTATTTTTGATCAAGGTTTCTCCATGACATTGGCTCATTTTGGGGTGGAGTGTTTTGTCCCCCCCCGCCCCCAATCAGGTGGGAGCTGTGACTTCTGTGTGTCATCGTTCTTGGTAAACATTATTTCTTTACTGATATATGTTATTTACACAACACCACAATAGCTAGGTGTTGTACAGTATATGCATGAAAAGTAGTTATCAGATAACTTCAATCTGTAGAATAATATAGTTATCAGGACTATCAGATAGGTAGTTATGAGGTCCAGAATCTGGTTACTTTTGCATTTAAGAATTCTCTATTTTACCACCTTGGACTGGTATAAAACAAAGTTAGGCATAGTTTAGAGCAGGGATGTCAAACTTAATTTCATCTTGGGCCGCATCAGCATTATGGCTGCCCTCAAAGGACCAGTCGTATCTGTAAGACTATATAAATGTATCTACTCTTTTATCATATTAAATAATTGCCTCTGCATCCGATTATTACTAGTTTTTAAACTGTCTTCCCTCTGCATAAACTTTATTTGTCTTGGACATTTGGGGACTATTTCATCATAGTTTATGGTCCCTGTACCTCTGTAAAGTAACATAGAATTGGTCAGTATATCCAAAGTGTGCCTCGTTCTGCCCCCAGGCTCGCCAGGCGGGGGGAGTGCCACTGCTGCAGCAAAGGTGCAAGGGCCACATGAAATGGCCTGGTGGGCCAGATTTGGCCCACAGGCCTTGTGTTTGACACCTGTGGTTTAGAGTATAGGTTCAATAATCTGTCCCATAGTGATTTGTACTTTTTGGAACTGAAATCTAAACCATGTGAAGGGCCAAAGGTTGGTCTCCCCTAGCATAAAATATGGATATAATAGTCTAATCTTAGCTCATGCCTTCTAGATGTCTCTTCTTTGTGAACAAGGTAGCTGTGATGATGCTTTATGGGGTTATCCCAGAAAACTGTTACTTTTATACAAACTTTATAACCTTCCTTTCAGTGAGAAGGCAGACATGTGTCCTGCTGGCCTACTGAATAAGAATGATAGTGTAACAGATTATACTTTTCCTGTGGAATAATTCCTTATCAATAAATCTGAAGCCCTTACCACACTATGCTATGATCCCGCATTGTCCTGTCGCGATTCCAGCAATCCCATTGCCAGGATAGGGCTGGGACCCGAATGCTCCCCACCACACTGGTTGACTGCCAGTGGGTGGGTAGTGGTCAGGACATACTCATTCCTTCCACAGTACAGCTGGCCTCTTTCTGCACTGTACTACAGAAAGAAGCACTTGATAGCACTTCCGCCCTTCCCTCATACCCGCAGCTGATGGATTGTTGTGCAAAGGGAGACCATTACCAGATTTTTTTCAGTAATGTATACGGCATGATCACAATGGCTGGGGATGGGACAGCAGTGGGACTGCAGCAACATTGTGCAATGGCGTGTATCACAGGTTGGCAGCAACTCATCCCATGCTGGGATGGCTCCGTCATGCAAGAAGGACCTGAGAGTCTGGAAGCTTATTTGAAAAACTTAACTTTAAAAAAATCCCCATGAATGTGAACTTTAAGTTAAACTTGGTGAACTAGAATTGAAAGGGATATTATAGGATATCTAGGCCTGGATGTTTGTCTGATAGCAATATTCCCTGGAGCAGCAGCGGGAAGCCTATGACTCTCCAGTTGTTTGGGATTTCAGCTGTTAGAAGCACCACCCAAGATGGTCAGTGGTAACAAACGATGGAAGTTTAAGTCCAAAATACGTAAATCGCCAAAGATTCCCCACTCCGGCCCAAGAGCTAAACTATTTCTAGCAATGTCCTCTTAAAAATGGCCAATGAAGGAGAGATCAAACTTTGGTGTCAGAACTTATATGTTGCATGCAGGAAACGTCAGATATAGTTCCTTCTTCAGTAGAAGGGATCAGGTAGGAGTTTATGGGAAACCTCCACTGAAGATCCTGAAACCCCACTGTTAATTCAGACAAGACAATATTGAGCTGGATTGACAAACTCTCTGGTTTGCAACTTGGTGTGTTTTTCAAAGGAGGTTCCCCACCTCTTCTGTAGGAAGGCGCTCATTTTCTGTCTGAAGACTCCTTTGATCCAATTTGTCCTCTTGAAATTGGAAGCTCTAAGAAACAGTTTCTTCTTCCGACAAAATGAAAAGGTTTCATAATGCAACTTATATCTGAAGAGGATACATGCTACTGTGACAGATTTCAGTTTTTAAATTTAGGTTTTAAAAATAACTGTCTAATTCTGCTGGGAGAGCACACAAGTGGTGGGAGTAATTTTTAAGCGTGGGCAGGAGTGCAAAAATAGGAGCTTATGTACTCCTTATTTGTCACTTGATGAAACACATAGGTACAATCGTTGCAGCTTAATGTTGACTGAAAACATTGGCACTTGGAGAAAGGGATGTGTGTGTGTGTGTATGTGTGTGTGTGTGTGTGTGTAACCATAGTGTTTTGATATGAGTAGCCTCTGTCTTTTTGAACACTGCTGTTCTGAAAAGGTGGGGCATTTTGCAAATGTGCTTTGTAGATGAAGTAATATAGGGTGTTGGTTTAATAACTTGCCAAAACAAGTAAAACGTTATTTTCTCCATTGTTGGCCAAGGGGATAACTCACATACCAAATTCTTCCTTAAACAAGTGGCTTCAACTGTGCATAATATTAAATATTTTGTTCATACAAGTGCAGAAATCTTATAGATAAATATGAGTATACTATTCACAGAGCTGATAAAAACCAGCTGGTACAATCTTTTGGGATTTTACTATCTGATACTGCTTGTGAGAAATTGCTTACTTTAAAAGTGCTCCACGTAGAAATGCTTTTGTGCTTGGCAAGTCTTCTGTTAGAGCAAGACCTTTTCCTATTATTTCATGTTTTTCTGTAGAGGGAGATTTTGACTGACCACTGATTTCAAACTGGGGATTGTCCTTGTGCCTTTGAAAGAGGTAATACCAAAGAGAAGATTCCACCATTCAGAAGCAGTGTGTTCTTAAAACAGAGATTTCCCCCCATTAACATCTTGTGTTTCTTTGGTTGGCTTGAGGTTGCAGGGAAGCAAGAAGCCATGGGAAGAAAGGGGTATAGCGGATAACATCTGCACTAGAGAGTAAGATTGGGCACTTGTCAATTAGATAATTAAGAACATGTATGAAGGCGCTTTTCTATTCCCTTGAGGCCCCTCCCTAAACTGCAATCCCCAGGATTCCATAGGATATTGAAAGTGGAATAATAGCACTATAACAGTCTAGTGTGGAAATGGCTCTAGTCTTTTGCAGTGAGCCTTCCACTCTGATGTGTGGAATCTACTACATGTGAGGAAGAAACAACGAGTCACAATTTTCAAAGCTATCACAACTCTTTTATCAGTCTCCCTACTTACAGTTCATTGTGGTTGTCAGATTTGCCTTTGAATTACAATCTCTAATTCTTGTGTTTATTGAGAAAAATACTGACAGATAGAAAGGCAACACTTGTTAAATGGACAGGAACATGGTTTGGTTTGCTTAGTTTTGTTTAGTTTACTCTTTCACAACAAAATCTCCAGACTCTGTGCTTCTCTGTTGTGGTTGATTGCCTTCAGGTCATTTCTGGCTTGTAATGACCCTAACATGAACCTATCACAGTGTCTGCTTGGCAAGATTTGTTGAAGGAAGGTTGCTTTTGCCTTCCTCTGAGTGGGCTTCCATGGCTGACCAGGGATTTGAACCCTGGCCTCCAGAGCAGTAGCCCAGCACTCAAACCACTGTGCCATGTTGGTTCTCTTGTGCTTCTATAGCCTATCACAGTCATTCCTTTTTCTGTCAACCGCTGTCATTCAGTGCAAAGTACCAGCCCTGTCTTGAATAGAAATGACATTGGTTCAAATGTGAAGAACGTTTATTCTGAACATACATAGTGCAACTACAGACTTTAACTTCAATTTAGGCAGAATTTTAAGCTATTTTGGAACTCTATGGGTTAGATCCAGATTGAGCCCTGCTTAGAGCAGACCCACTGAGCCAATGAGGATTAAGTTAGTCTGGGTGCAGCCCCATGTCTTTGGCTCCTTGTGTGGCTGTGCCAGGATTCTTAAATTCCCTGATTTGGTGGTAAGAGACAATGGGGTCCAGTTAAAATCTTCTGCATCTGATAAGTCTCTTCACCTGCCAGGTACCCTCAGCAAGGAAATTATTTCACAAAACTGGCTAGAAAAGTACAGTTGGCATCAATCTGAGCCCCAGGTTGATAAAACTTGCCTGCCACATAATTTGAATTCTGGTACTGCAGGTGTACGTCTGCCATATGCAGGGAAGGTTGGTATGATTCCTTTTCTGTGCAGAATCCACAGTGACCAAAAAACGAATCTGCGTGTGCATACACATGCATATGTGTGTGTGTCAGTGTATGACAGCAGTTATTTTTCTCCTTTCAGTTTATTGAACTGGGTTGAGAAACAAATGTATTCACTTTTAAGTACTGTTTTTCTTCAGTAACAAGACAGTTGATGTTTTCATTTTCAGACACTTGAAGCAGTGAAAGCATATGCAAAATCTTTCTTTGTGTGTGTGAAATGTCTGGCCTTATTTTTGCTTTTGATGATAAGACTAGAGAGGGAGGAAAATCTGAAGTTGGTTTTTTGCCTGTCAGTTGGATGACTTGGGGGAAAAACAATGCAAGTACTTGGCATCAGCACAGAAATTACTGTGAAAACAGTAAAGATTGGCTTTCAGCTTGTCCATAGTTAAAAGAGAAATGAGTTGATGTTGCCAAGCCAGTTCCAAAATGAAAATGTGATTAGAGGTGAAGGATTTTAAGTGATAATTCTTGTGGCAGCCTTTGTTTGTTTTAAACTTTTCCCTTAAAAATATCAGGAAAACTGCAACAAGCTTCTTGCATTTTTTTAATGGTAACTTGCAAACAAAAACCAGTTTTCTGGCTTGTTAATTATAGGCTTGCTTTTCTGTTGTTCTTAGGCCAATATCTTACAGAATTGGAAAAACATGTGGATCAGTGTCAGTAGTGCAGCTAGTTCATTTTAGATCAGGGGTTAGGAAACCTCTTGTATCTCGGCCTAACCCAAACCGTAGAGGAATCCAGCTTGTGGAGCTTTCCAGGACAGTCCGCCCTTTCACCCAAAACCCATGGAAGGAAGGAGAAACAAACTAGAGGAAAGAGGATGGAAGAATGAACCTGGATTTCCAGCCAAAGTCTTGACCAAAGAAGGTCCTTTCAGTGGTTTGCCGAGAAACCTAATGACATCATTGTGACCACTCTCCTGATGTCAGAGGCATCAATATACCCTGGCATCTTTTCCCTGTGGGTGGCTGTAAAATCAAAGTAATCAATCTCTCAAGCCATGCCAAATTGGTTCCTCACTCCACTTTTAATTTGTGAACCAAACCTTTTATTTCTCTCACACATAGCCATTCCATGGTTTCACAGACCCATTCCATGCATATGTTCCTGTCACTGGTTCACATGCTATTACCACTGCTTTTCTCTACCTTTTTACATATGTTCCACAACAGAGTGGTGGGTCCTTTCCTGGCAGTCATAGATTATTACCTTTCTGGTTGGTTCTCTGAACCTCCTGTTCTTTATATCCCCATGAAAAGACTGTTCTTTTCACAGGGAAACAATCTGCAAAACTTTCAGCAGAATTCCAGCAGCACACTCATTCTCCTGTTATCCTGGGATATAAAATAGCTTGCATGCAAATAAAGATTTGATAGCAAAAGATTAACTCTGCTGTTCTTTGTAAAACTGGGCAGGGCTACATAACCAGCTTTTGATGAAACATTTGCAAAAATTTAACTGACAGTTTTGGCAATCCCAGATGGAAAAACAAAGAATGCACACTATACTTTCTATGAATGTGGTTTATGTCACAACAGGTAAATTCATCTGCTGGTGAGCTTGTTGACTTCTTTTTTGTTATTTTGCTTTGAATAGTAAGTATTGATTGATTGATTGATTGATTGATTGAATTTATATTATGACTTTCTCCTGTTTCCACAGTTATTGAAACTTTACAGATCATGTAACCATTCACTAAGTTAATTATGTGGAGGGGCCCTGAGGGTGCTGGTTGGCATAGAATGTGAAAATTAGATGTGAATTAGATTCACATTTGCTTCACTTCAGTATCCTTGTTAAGATATTCTTGTAGTTTGAACTCAAGGCAGAATAATTTAGTCTGCATTGTAAGCAGGATATGAATGTTCCACAGTTCTGGAGTACCTCAGCCTCTACATATCTTGGGTAGCCTACCTTTTCCTGGTCTTTTCCCGGTCTTCATGGTTGTAGACCAAAGCTTGAAGACCTTTCCATTCCTTTCTCTTCTAGCCTTGAGCATGTTCAAACTCTTACTTAGAATGCTACTCCACAAGAAACCTGTTCCCTTTCCAGCTCACTCCTTCAGGCTCACTCTGTGGCTTTCTTATACTGAAGTCAGATGAATGTTCCATTTTTCCTCACTGTGTCAGTTATTTGATTTGGGAGCTTTGATGAAAACATTCAAAAAGGTACAGCATTGCATGAACTAAACTGGCTTTAGAGGCTGAAGATCACTTGCCATTTACTTAATTCAGATACTTCCATATCTGTTTTCCACTGAAAAAGTCTCCATCACATAATAACTATAAAATGGAAACAAGTTTATATACGTAAACAGTTAAAAATAAGACAAGGCAATGACATAACTGGCAGCAGTGGAGCAAACAGGAAAGCAACCAGTACAGCAGCCTGGGCAATAAAACCAAAGTTTAAGGTTCCAGCATTTTCAGTTGGCCTTGGTAGCCAGGTGAAACCTTGTGGTCACCAGGAACCTGACCTTCTCCTTGTTCTCGCCGTGGCTTTCACCTTGCCTTAATAGAGTAGGTAGAGATCACCACACAATTTGAGGGATGACATTGTCCTTTGTCTGCTACTTCAAACTTGTGGAAAAAGCTAGGTTATCCTGATGATAGGGTCCTACTTTGCCATGGCGTTTGTGATAAGTGAAAATGTGGAACTTGGGGGTTAAAAGGCTTGACATTTTTTTTTAAAATGAAAGGCTTTGATCTTCTTTTGGGAATATGGTAATGAAAGTGATTTCAGATCTGTTTGGGCAGGATGGTTCAAAGTGTTATGTGCCTTCAGGTCACCTGTTGACTTATGGCAATCCCATGAATTTCATAGTTTCTTCTTTTTCATTGGCATCTGTTTTATCTCTGCTGGTGAGGGTGACTAGAGAAGGGCCCCTGGAAGCAGAATGTAAGGAATAGGCAGCCTCACATGGTAGCTAAGAAGCAATGTACTCTAAATTGTTGTGTACTTTTCTTTTTAACCACAAGAGCAGATATTGTCTTTCTATAATTGTCTTTCTATAATACACAAGAGCAGATATTGTCTTTCTATAACTTGGAAAGAAGTTTTCCAAGTAGTCTATTGCTGAAGTTTGTTTTTTTGAGAAGTTTCCTGGTCACCATTAAAGAGAGAGAAAGTAGTATCTGATGAAACAAAAGTTTAAGCCAGAGTTAAGCAGTTGATAAATTTTGATGCAAATGTATGAGCAACCTAAATATTCTTGACAGCTTTAATAAGGCTAAAAGTTTAGTGAAACGTAAAAGAGAACTATTCTATTTGCAGCAACTTTGCTCTGCTTATCCATTTGTAATAAGTGTTCTCATCTATGGTGTTATTAAGAACAGTATTTATCCGTATCTTAAGAGCTGTATTTAATAATGTCTGAAGAATAAAGTTCAAGAGAGCAAAGTTAGGAAACAATAGAAGACTGCCTGGGCAAAACATCCCATGAGATTTGATCGAGTCCAAATCTGCTGGTGCAGTCTGATGTGACGTACTTTTTTACTTTTCTTCCAGTTCTATGATTATGTGCACCAGAAGCCTGTCTTTACCTGGAATGCTTGCCCTACTTCTCTGACAGTCTGTTCAGCAGAATACTATTACCCTAGGTGGGCTTTTTGCATGTAACTGTGACAGCTGGCTGCTTTACTTATGGCCAATCAAGCAGCACCTTCTTTTCTTTCTGGCTTGCTTTATATTTGTGCTTTGAACCTACAGTGAATATTCAGTTGCATGTTTCTCTCCCATCATCTAATTAGCAAAAGACTTTGCTGAACAACACTTCATTTTCATAGTATTGCTAGCTTTGGTTACTATGCTGTTAGAGAATTTAAGTCCATTTGGACTCAAAGTATCCCCTTTGTCTTACTATTTGGTCTATCATTAATTCTTATTTCACTTGCTATAGAAATGGCCAAGCTAGTCAATGGTAGCGTTGCTAATGCAAGGAGTGGGTGAAGTATTTGAGAAAGGCCAAGTAGATTCAGAGATGGCAAGCTCTGTCTTGGATGCAGAATTTTAGTTTGCTTATTCAGCAGGTACAGTTTCAGTTTCAGATACCTGCTAGTGTTTCTGGTACTGCTTTGCCAAGTCTGGAAAAGGTGTGGGTTTTGCTTTGTTTTGTTTTTTGGCATAGTCAACACTCATTATTTGGCCAGCCAACAACACTGACTGTGGTCTTTGAAAACTATGTTTTTGTTTGTTTTTTTGTTTGAAATAATGAGTGTATTTATTGAGGGATGCTGGTCAGCTTATTTTGTCTCTCCTATTTTGTGGGAGCCAATAGTGTGCTGTGATCAACATTTTAATTTTCATCACAGTTTAAGCAAGCACTGATTCTGTAAATATCGTAAAATTAAAAAAAACGATGCGTGCCTTATGATTTCATTATTCTGCCAGTGAATAGGAGATGAACTAGGCTAGTTGCTTTTGCTAGAAGACTGATGGAAAAGTTAAGTTGTGATAACTGCTACTGATTAAAGGGAATAGCTCATGTTTCTGATTTTTTAAAACAATCATTTCATGTGCATGTTTTCTCTAATCTATGGCAGAACAAAATGGGAAGGGTGGGGAAGTTCTTCCAGGCTTATTTTTGGCTATGAGTGAGAGAACTCAGTGACAGACAAACTGATGGGAGTGCTACATTTATGAGGGGCGAGTCAGCTCTTTTGTTTCCTGGCACTCTGATTGAAGGCTTGTTTTTATCGATCTCTTATGCCGAGAACATGGTACAATAGGCTTCTGTACTACACGTACACCCAGGAGATAGCAATAATGCAGGGTTTCAGACTTTGCCACATCAATCGTCTGCTTTGCTAAGACAAGGGAGAAACCTTTTTTTGCTTCTTCCTTGCACGGGGTCTAGTCATTCCATCTGGCTGTCCTAGAGATAAAAAATTGGGGTGGAAGATAGACCTGTGGACCTGTGAATGTTGTTAGACAACAACATCCTCCTTGATGATTTGCCATCTTGCCTGGGGCACATGGTTCCCATATATAGAAGGAAGGCATGGAAAACTTCTGATGGTACCACATCAGTTTTCTTAGAAGGGAAGTGATCTCATTTTGAAGGGACAGTTAGGTGATGAAATATACTGAAAACCCATGAAAACCAGACCTGACAGTGGGGTAGAATGGCCTGGGTTGGGTGGAGATCCACCTCTACATTGAATTCTTGTTTGGTGCAAAGCAAATTACTCTGCATTGCTTCTGCATCTGTAACATAGGAATAATTATTCACCAAACACTTCTTTGTATGGCAAAGAGTGCAATACATAAATGTTAAATAATGGACTAATCTTAAATAAATAAATAATAGGATTTCTCTGTGGTCAAACACAATGAAAGGTTGCAGGATATAGCATTTATGTAGCCCTTCAGAATATTTGGAATGCTTCCTATATAATGGAAACCATTATAAGGTAAGTAAGTATTATTAGTTGTATTGCCATGTTGTATATGAAGATGATAGAGGCTCAAAGATGCTGTCTTATCTAAGGTCTCCTTTTGAATTTGTAGATGGGATTTGAATTAGGACATTTTTCCTCACTCTTTTAGGCACCGACATACAGCACTTTTATATCACAGCTATATCACTGCTCAGATACAATGGCAACAGAAGGACAGCAATTTCCTTCTACAGTACTTGATGGCTGTACAATACCATGCCTTCTTTGTGCCTTCTCTGCTACCTCTATCTTATAGAAGTAGCAGAACCCTATCTCTTTGCACTTAAAGTAGAAGCTGGCATTTAGAAAGGAAACTATAGCCAGAGCATCAGAAATAGCAATTGAATTTTGCACAATTCAGTAGTGATGTGTGACTGTGATTCTTACTTTGCATCACTGGAGATTGATGTTATATATTTTTCCCCCCAAAGACTGTGGTTAAAAATAACAAAAGAATCATAGAATCATAGAATCATAGAAATGTAGAGTTGGAAGAGACCACACGGGCCATCCAGTCCAGCCTCCTGCCATGCAGGAACACCCTCAAAGCACTCCTGACAGATGGCCATCCAGCCTCTGCTTTAAAACCTCCAAAGAAGGAGACTCCACCACACTCCGAGGCAGCATATTCCACTGACGGACAGCCCTGACTGTCAGGAAGTTCTTCCCGAGGTTCAGGTGGAATCTCCTTTCTTGCAGCTTGAATCCATTGCTCCTTGTCCTGGTCTCTGGAGCAGCAGAAAACAAGCCCTCTCCTTCCTCTACATGGCATCCCTTCAAATATTTAAACATGGCTATCATGTCACCTCTTAACCTTCTCTTCTGCAGACTAAACATACCCAGCTCTCTAAGTCTATCCTCATAGGGCATGGCTTCCAGGCCTCTCACCATTTTGGTTGCCCTCCTCTGGACCTGCTCCAGACTGACCATGTCCTTCTTGAATTGGGGTGCCCAGAACTGGACACAGTATTCAAGATGAGGTCTAACCAAAGCAGAGTAGAGTGGTACCAGTACCTCCCTCGATCTAGACACCATACTCCTATTGATGCAGCCAAGAATTGCATTGGCTTTATATAGCCAAAGAGACCTGGAGACCTTTTCCCCTGACAAATGCTCAATTAATTGTGGTGGTTTTATACACTCAAGTGTCTCCCTAGTGAATATGCAGAATGAAAGGAAGTAGACTTGTTGCTAGGTAGGGAGCTAAAATTGCTTTGGGCATATTCATGTCACTGAGACATTTGGCAGTCAGGGTGCTACTGTTCCCCAACCAGTTCTTCTTGATTTGTCTTACCCTCTGTCCCAAACTTTAAATATACCTGCTCCATATGATGTAGAAAGAACACGTTAGGCTGCAAAACAAAAAAACTTATTAATGAGTGACAGTCCCATCTTGTCTCAAAGATGTGCCAGTGTAGGAGTCAGGAATAAGCAGAAGTTTCTGCTGGAGAAATGCCTTTGTTCATTTTGATCTCAAGTGTCTGCTGACAGAGCAGTCTGCCAGCAGAACTGCTCTCTTGGCAGAAGAGCCAAAAAACTGCCAGAAAATGGGCAAGGTGAGGGAAGAGACAAGTTACGCTAGACCCAGAACTCGGACGGTATGAAGCCTGTGTTTCCAGTTCTAGGTCCAGGTATATCCAAGACTTTAAATGCTGAAATGGAGCGATTTATACCTTTAGCATCCTCAGTGGGCTTATCAGGAGCTGGATACAGAGGACTGTGCTACCTCCTTAAACACTGGAGATAGGAGGGATGCTGCAGCACTGGAAATGACGAATGTGAATCTCTCATTACTTCAGTGGAAGAAGCCAATACTGAGGCTCTGATATCTGAGAATGAAATGACTTTAGGAGACTGGTCCTGCACACTGTATCAAGATTCTGATAGTGAGGGGGAAATACGTACCTCCTCAGCAGTTGGTTTGTGAGAAAAATGACTCAGCAGAAGGTCTGTGAGATCAACTTGGTGTTAACAGTTATAAATCTGTGCAAGTTAAAATTTTCATTATAAATCCATGGGAATGTGAATATCCTTTCTGGTGTATTGTTTGCTGAGACATCAATTTTAAAATTTATTTTAAACTAGCCTATACACCCAGTGTTGCCTGGGATTTTAATTTTTCATAGGTAATGCTTGTCAGAAAGATTCGAGATCCTGTGTCTCTAATTCTCCAAAGTTTCTTGTCTAGTACCTGTAACTTTTCCCCATATTCCCCAATCTAATCTGTATTCAGAGTTATTAACCTACAGAGGTTGAGTTCCTGAGGGAATACACTACTCTCTTCCTTGTTGCTAGGCCTTGTCTCCATAGCAACTGGCCTATAGAGCTGTCTGGCCGAGAATTCTAAAGTCCCCTCCCTAAACTGCAAACCCCAGGATTCCGTAGAATCTTTTTAGGCAACCAATCATATGAGGTCTTCGCCTGACACAGACAATCAAACTTTGACTTTTATATATTAGAAGATTTATTTTATTAAAATATTTATATCTTCCCCTTTGTCTTGAGATACGAGACAGTGTCTGCTATGGCTTGTTGGAGCTCTACCAGCAAGCCATAACAGACACTGCTCCACCTACTGATGGAGCTCTACCTCCTGGCTGGAAATCCTTGGTGCAGAGCATCCCATCTATTAGGGCCTGCTGGACATCCCCTTATTCCAACCCAATGGTTGAGGCTTGCTGGAGCAAGAAGCTGTGGTACTGTCAGAACCTGCATCTAGATCTCTTGCTGCCATTCTTTGGAGTCTTCATTGCAGCACACCCCATTTGCTGCTTTGGGACATGTTATAATACTCTCAAACCACAACCACTTTTTTAGGCCTCACAGATCTCAGGATAAGTTGTGAATTGTTGAATTAATATGTGTCTGTTGCAGTTTCTCTTTGCTTTGTATCTTTTGCCGTTTGTAAACCTGAATATGGGACACTACTGCTTTCAAACTGGGGTCATGGGTCTCCTGGTTGTGAAAAGCCTGAACCAGCATGTATGAAGGAAACAACAAATAGCTCCTGGGGGAGAAGTTTAGATGGAGCACAGCTTCAGCTGGCCTTATCATCAGCTTGGTTGGCCATTGGCCATCTTGGTCAGTAGGAGTTTTAGATGTGCATGAGAGCCAGAATGATGTAATGGCTTGAACATGGACTATGACTCTGGAGACCAGAGTTCAAAGCCCTGTTTGGCCATATAAACCCATTGAGTGATTCTGGGCAAATAAAACTCTCTCAGCCTCAGAGAAAGACAGAACCAAACTCTCTCTGGACAAATCTTGCTAAGAAAAACCTGTGATAGGCTGGCCTTAGGGTCACCACAAGTCAGAAGCTACTAGAAGGCACTCCCCTCCTTCTCACAGTTTTGTCAAAAAATTCAAACAGAAAGATTTCCACTTTCAAGTGTATTATTTGTTGTGAAGATCACAAAATTTAAAACACACACACACACATAGAAGATACTAGGAGACTAGAACAATGCCATCAGTTGCTAAATTTTATGATGGAGAAGTAAATCTCTGAAATATAAAACCACTCTTACATTGTGTATGGCTGTGCTCTTCCATAAAGGGCTCCTGACTAATTTATTACATTAAAAAAAAACTCTTCTCTTGTTCTGGCTAAGAATTCTAGATGCCCTTCCCTAAACTGCAAACTCCAGGATTCCATAGGATGTTGAAAGGGGAATATTAGTGCTATAACAGTACAGTGTGGAAATGACCCAGGGGGCAGGAAGGCCCTGCCTGCAGGCAGAATGAGGCTGCTACCTCAGGCAACAGAATCTGGATATCATGAAAGAGCAGCAAATTATCAATCAATTTTCTGTAATTGTGTTTTTACAGGTAGCTGTGAGCTGCATTGAGTGAGCTGCTTTGGGATTTTCTTCCTCCAGTATCCACCTTGACATTACCAGAAGTGGGGTGTGGGAACTTGTACCATTTGTTGCTGTGCTGCAGCTAAAAGTCTTTTCTTGGGTCATCACTAATAGCACTTGATGCTTCTGGGCATTCTGAGCCTAGCTTTGAGGTTCAAAAGACTATGTTGTTTAAATTACAGTAAAGGACACAAAGTATGTGGACCTGAGTGACAGATGTCTTGAACATCCCTGGTACGGTGGATGTCCCATCTTCCCAAATCTCAGTTCCTGATAATTTGTCACTGTGTCAGGCTTGTCTTTGCCAAACTTTAAAACTAATAATCTTGAATGTACTTAAAATCCACAGAGAAGTATCTTGCTTCTTTGCTCTTTGAGCTCAAGTCTACATTTGACCTCTCGTCTGAAAAGACAGGAAGTAATTTTCATGTCACTGAGGAAACACCTAAATGCACAAGAACAGACACAAACCAGAAGCTAATCTCCACATGTCATTAACCAGCCATTTCTTGGGCTTTTGGCTGAAGGAAGCTGACTCACAAAGGGATAGGCCTATTCTACTTCACATTAATCTCCTTTCTTCAAACAGTTGAAAAGGGCATGTCAAGTCAGCCAGATGAAGAGAGCTGAGCAGCATAAAAGTAATGACTTTAATTAGATCCCCCTCCCGCCTTGCTTTCTTCTGGTGAACCTCTACCACCTTGAAAGGAGATTAGGTTTTTCTTCTCATCAGGAGGATTTGAGAATGGCTCTGTTGCCAAACTGATTAGTGGATAAAGCAGGGGTGGACAACCTTTCTGCCACTGAGGGGCTGTACCCAGCAATGGGTAATGACTTGGGGGTTGTGTACAGGTGGTGGGTGTGGTCACAGCATTTTGTACCTCACTCTCTTTCTGCTTTTCTAGCAGCCCGCCAAGCTCCCTTCTCTCATGCAAACACTGTTTCAGTCTGATCTTTGATAAGTTAATATTAATAATTCTGTATGAAATTCACAGGGAACAAAGTTTTGTGTGTACTTGAAATTCAGAGGAAGATTCTCTCCCCCCCCCCCCCACTTTCCCTATACTCAGAAGAAGACTCATTCTCCTACAAACCTCTGCTGTTTACTACAGGAAAGATGTCATTGTGTATCTCCTTCCCCAATGCTTCTGGTTTCCCATTGCCAGTCAGCTGGGAAAGGGTGACACATAGGAATGATTGTGTTAGTGTGCCTTCCTCTCTTCTATCATCCTTCGGCCAGACTGCTGCTGTTGTTGTCATGTGCCTTCAAGTTGTTTCTGACTTATAGTGACCCTAATGCAAACCTATCATGGGTTTTTCTGGAGCTGAGAGTGTGTGATGCGCCCCAGGTCACTCAGTAGGTTTCCTTTCCTGAGCAGGCAATGAAGTCTAATGTTCAAACAATTACACCACCTTGGCTCTCTAGATAGATTACCTGCTGCTTGTTCAGTGGGTTGGCCAGCATGCAACTTAGCAACTGAGGACGTGTCTGGGGAGGATTCTCCTTGTGGAATGTCCTCACAGGTTAAATTGTGCTGCCGTCAGCCCTCCAAAAAACTGCTTGGCAGGCTAGTTAAGAGTGTTGTTTAATTGGGTGGCAAGGTTGTTTTGGACTATAGCTCCCAGAACCCCCCAACCAGCATGGCCAACTTCACAAGTCACAACTTAAGAAACAAATATCATGTACCTTTGTGTGTGTGTGTGTGTGTGTGTGTGTGTGTGTGTAAAACTGAGAATGAGCTAAGTGTAGCCCTGGGGCCCCATGTGGTGCCCAGCGGCTGTTTTTTTTGGGCCCTGTCCCTCCAGACTTCCCAAAGCCCTCATTCTAGTCCCCAAAGGGGTGAATTTCATTTTTTCAGTAAGTTGAAAATCATCCCTCCCCCACTGAAACATCAAATAATATCCATTTTCAAAACTAGAAGCAAACTTCCAGCTACTTCTGTTGCTTCATTCTTGTTTTTTTGAGGTAGGTTTTTGGCAGTCTTTGTGGCCCCCAAAGGGTCTCAGATGCAGAAAGTTGGCCTTCAGCCCTACTGTAGGTGTTCACTCCAAGAGGAGATAGAGTCCCAGCGTGCTGCTCCACCCCCCAGGTCCCAGAGATCTCTGCCATTACTCTCCCTTAGTGTTTTGAGCAGTCATTCACCCTCAGGCAATGTGATTGGGAGCCAGAGGAAGATTTTGAATCAGTGTCTGCTAGAAGCAACTCTCAATGTGATTATTTATTGTGTGAGAGTGAGGAGCTAGACAGGGCTATTTAGCTGAATGTCCAAATGACATCAGCGTAGATCATCTGCTGCCACAATGCCCTTTCTAAAAGCAGGAACTAAAGGTGGCTTCCAATGTGCTGTGTTGGCTTTTCTTTGTTCTGTAATTAAATGATTCTTATAGCACAGTTAAGCCTTTCCTTTCATGGCCAACGCTGTCTTCTGATTTGATTAGCCAGTCAGTGATGCCTGCCTGTTGGTACGTACCATTGTTTATTATAGGCATGGAGAAACAATTGTGGCTAGGGGGATAGGTGTCCCCCCACCTTTTGGTGATGTCAGCAGAACCCTGACCAAAGGGTTAGATTTTGGCTGAGAACCCAGCTTTGCGCTCCTCTCTTTTCCCCCCATGGGAAAGGAAGATAGCATAGCCCTCTTTTTTGTACCAGCGTCCAGAAAAAGTGGTGTCACTTTTTCTTTTTTTAGTGTTTTTTATGTGAACCTTTGCATACATATCTTTGCTCGCATTCACAGGTCGGCATTTCACCTTCCCTGATCTTCTGGCTTCACTTTAAAGAAGTACAGGTGGGCAATAAGAACAACAGGGAAACAGAAAAAGGCTATTTGACTAAATGAAAATGTGAATATGCATGTGTATGGTGGGAATTAAAAAAAAATAACCTGCAGCTGGTACAGTTGGTTGTATAACAGGACATAAACAGATACAACAAACTTGCACACAGTAGAAACACCCCCTTGCACTGGTATGGCTGTATAATGGGAGTCCCATATGGCTTTCCAAACTCATTTCAGTTTGAATTGAAATAGGTGTGTGTGGCAGTAATGAGGTCAAACCAGTCAGAGGTACTACACAGTGGATCTGGGATTCTGCCCTCGTGTAGATTCAGTCAGAGAAGGTAAACAGCTGAGTGTTTTGGAAGATGAGTATTCTATGTAAGAATTGCTCTTATAGATGTCATCTCTCAAAGTTCTTTCCCCTCATAAATTATTTTTTTTTTAGGCCAAAGTTGACTGGACAAGATAGTGAAAGGTTTGCAAATCAAGTCTTATGATGAACTGTTGAAATAGATGGTTTTGTTTTGAGAAAAAGGAGAGAATATTGTGAAGAGAAGACTTGAGATTGATTGGAACAAAGATGACTGATTTCATTAAAAATCTGAAGGGCTGCCATGTAGAAGATGAAATGAACTTGCCTTCTGCTGTTTCAGAGGGGCATAATCAAAGCAATAGATTCAAAGTACAAGAAGAGAGAACTGACGTAGCATTAGGAGGAACCTCATGATAGCCTTGAAAGGTGATAGACTCACCTTTGTGGCAGCTTTTTAGACAGAGATATTCCAATTCTATAATTTTAAACAGATGTCGTCTAATTCTATAATTCTGTTTTTTTTTAGATAGTGTGAGCTAGGTGTCCATGTGATTAGCCATTATCACAGAGTGTTCAGCTTCTGTGTGGAGGTGGACAAAGGAAGAAAGCATTCCTTTCTGTCATACGAGGCCCGAGTAGCATGGGAAAACAGGTGATGGACTGAATCTTGTTTTTAGTCTCAATTACAGTAAACCTGTAGAAACAATAGGATTTACCTACTTGTTGACTCACCATTCAGCCATTGATTAAATGGGTCTACTCCATTTGGAACTAAACAGTAGGACCCCGTCTGCACAACGACTGCATCCTGGTATGGCAACACAAGAGGAGCGAGACTGCAATGATGCTTCTGCATGTCGTTGTTGCAGTTCCGCCCTTCTCACATCACCAGCTGGCGCAATCGTGGGGTAAATCATTGATGGAGTTTCTTTGTCAATGGCCCCCAATCACATGATGCTCCTGTTCTCCCCGGCTATGAGGAAGGGCAGGAAGCACGATGGAAGTGCTTCCTGCTCCAGAGCAGCATGGGAAGGAGCCCAGCTGCACTCTGAAGACAGGCTTGTGTCGCTCACACTCCCTTCCACAAGGAGCCAATCGGATGCTGAGAGGAGCATTCCTGCACTCTTCCTTCATGCCAAAGGTGCTGCCTGGATCATGACTGGAGGACGTCAGGATCAGGTAACATGCAGAAATCGCCTAGGATTCAGGCTACTAGAGATTCCCTCTTACATCAGAGGACCCTCAGCATTTATACAGCAATGGCTATGGCAGCAGGACTCCAGGATCAGAATGGCTTTTGTTTTAATGTGCCAGAATGCCTGGAGTGCTTGATGAAATGTTACTGCAGACCACTGATGAAAATTGAAATGGAGGCCCAAGACCTACCTGCCCAACATAGAGACCATTGGAAGATGTCTATACTGGGGGGCCCTTCTGGAGCAGAGGGCTCCTAATAAATTCCATAGCGTGCTAGACAGGGACCCTGTAGCATTTATAAAGTTGAGAGGGGGTGCAACATTGGCAGACAGGTCATCATTAATTCTATCTAGTTTCAGGTATGTTTTAACGAGATGATGTAAACATAGAAAGCTTTGCATTAAAACAACAGCATCAACAAAATGAAGCAGGAAACATTCTATTAAAGCAATTGCGAAGTAATGAATAAACTATTACAGAACTGAATAAATAAAAATACAATTAATGAGCAAAGGGGAAAACATGTAAGATGCTATTAAGTGAATCCAAAGGTACCTATAAAGTCTCCTAAGACATCTGCCCCTCCACTATACTAAATCAAAAGCAAATCTGTGGAAATAATGTTAGAAGACAGAGAAGATCACACACATAATACTTTCAAAGGAAAAAACAAAACATGTATCTACCAAGCCTGTAGTGTAGAGGATCTCCTGATGGAAAACATGGAGTTAGGTCTCTATAGTGAAATGGTATTTGCTGGTAACAAGACACCATTAAGGATGGTGAAAACAAAAGGAGATTATAAGGAGTTCTGAAAGGATTTCTTTAAACTGGGAGAACGGGCTTTAAAACACTAAATGAAATTTCAGTGGAAGCAAGTGTAATGTTGGAGCAAACAATCCCAACTTGACATATGCACTGATGGTATGTGAACTGACAGGAACTGACCAAGGGATTTGGAGGTCACAGCTGATATCTCTGTGAAAATGTTAAGCCAGTGTATGTATGCTGTGAAAAGAAAGAAAAGAAAACTTTGTGTGGAAAATGTATCAGAAAATGTATCAGAAATATCATTGTCAATATCACACTGCGCTTACACAAATCCATGGTGTACCACATCTGAGATACAGTGTACAATTCTATCCACTTATTTAAAAAAGATGTGGAGATGGAAAAGGTAAAGTTTGTAATAAAGCCTTTGATTCTTTAGATCATAAAAATATGGATTGGTGTTAGCAAAATGGGTGTGCCACAAGATGTGATTGTTCTGAGGCATAACCTGTACTCAGGACGAGAGGCCTTTGTCAAAACAAAATATGGAGAAACAAACTGGTTGCCAATTAGCAAGGGGGGTCAGGCAAGGCTGTATTTTTATCACCCTGTCTGTTTCCTTTTTATGCAGAATGTATCATATGTAAAGCAAGATTAGGCTTGGAGGAAGGGGGAGTGAAAATTGGAAGAAATGTGACAAAAATATGCAGATGACACCATACTACAGTAGGCCTTCCACATTTGCGAGGGATAGGGACACAGATCCCTTGTGAATGTCAAATAATCGTGAATAAGGCACCCTTGCTACAGGCTTCTGCCCGGCCAGTGCACCCACCCAGGCGGGGGACAGGGAGGCAGGGAACAGGTGATCAGCCTTCCTGCACCTTCCTGCCACCCATCCGGGGCATGCCAACACCGGTGCGGCGGTGGGGGTGGCAGGAGGAGTGCAAGGAATGGGCAATCGCCCTCCCTGCACCTTCCTACCACTGGCCTGGGGCGCACCTGACTGGGGGCAGGGAGAATGGGAGGAGCAAATGGTGTGGGAATGGTGTGGGAGGGAGAGAATGTGGAGGCGAGCAGGCACCTCACGAATAATCAAATTCGTGAAAGTGAAACCCGCGAATGTGGAGGGAGAACTGTACTAGCAGAAAATAACAAAGATTTGGAACTATCAGGGCAGAAAGTGTAAAGGCAAGCTCATAATTGAATATTAAGAAAACAAAAATAATTGCCAGAGGTGATTTGTATAATTTTGAAGCAAGCAATGAAGATATTGAAGTGGTTAAAGATGTTCTATATCTTGGCTCAGTCATGAATCAGAATGGAGATTGTGATCAAGAAATCAGAAGAGTAGGGCTTGGGAGGAAGCTATGAAGCCACAAGATTCTGGAGCGTGAAGCAGTGGTTCTTAACCTGTGGTCTGCCAACCCTTGGGGGGCCACAGTGTCCTCACAGGGGGTGCTCCAAGGCTTGAAGAAATCTTACAAGCTTTTACAGAAAAAGGAGGGAAGGAAGGCAGGCAGGCAGAGGGAAAAAAAAATCACAAAATATTCCCAGTATGCATCTCTTACCCCAAAACTCCTCCCCAACAAACAAATCCCTCCCTCCATTTTCTTGGATCAACCCTCAGTTCCCCACCCTGGAGAGTGGGGAAGCAGAAGGAAGAAGAAGAGAAGGAAGATGTGGAGAGAGAAGAGCTGGCAGCTCCTCCCGCTTCATCTTCAGTGCAACCTGGGCACAGCTGGGGAGAGGACTGGCCAGGAAGATGGGCATCCAGACCATTTACCATGGACTTTTCTGCCCTATTGGTGCCCACCTGGGGGTAGCATCTCAACCCCACACACTGCCGGCTCTCCTTCTTTTGCCCACCGAGGCCTTTTGGGCTCAACCCCACACTGAAATGTGGAGAGTGAAAGACAGAGAGGAGGAGGAGGAGGAGGAGGAGGAGGAGGAGGAGGAGGAGGAGAGAGCTCCATCCTTCCCACAAGCCCTGGCAGCGATAACATGGTTTTGCCCCCCACCTGACTCTTCTGTCAGGCCATCACAATGGCTACCATAGTGCCTGAAGGCACAGTTGTAGAGAAGGCAAATTAGTTTTCCCATCCATTATAGTTCAGTCATCCTTAAATATGAAGACTCTTACAAGCACAATATGTACTTAGAAGTCTAGAAGTAGAACACTGTTTGTTCAGCCTATTCCCAAGTAAGTGTGCTTAGGATGGATTGTGTACAGCCTTTGTTATAGCTACAAGAGCTGTCTTAATATTTTGTGTGTATCTGTACTTTATCACTTAGAACACTTCTGATTGATAATTCCTCAGGGGATTTAACAACTGTGTAAAAGTGTTGTTGATCGACTTTTACCTGATCATTTAATTTCATGCTGGTCTACAACCATAATAAAATTATTGATTGATTGACCATTTAATTTGTGGCTAAGACACATACTCACACACATGGCCTGAACTCAAAGGAGTCCCTGATGTCACTCTGAGGTCTGAAATATATATACATTCATGTAGTCTACAGATAATATTTTCCACTTTCATCAGTGGGAAATACACTACACATCCAAAATTTATACATATTACTCTTTTCAAAGAAGAAATGTACAAGTGAATGGTGGTGGTGCGGGGCTTTGCAGAAATTTGTGGAACAAACTTGTGGGACAAATTAGTGCAAGAAAGAAATAAAGCTTGTTTGTAGCTTCTTTTGACATTGTGCTTCCTGTGTGTTTCACAGATACCGGGCTTGTTCATTCATTTACGTGACCTCCGATACCTCAGTTTTTGGACCAATAGAACTGTCTGTCCAAGAGTTACAAGCTGTGCCCAATGCATGGCATACATAGAATCATAGAATCATAGAGTTGGAAGAGACCCCAGGGGCCGTCGAGTCCAACCCCCTGCTATACCTTAATTTATTATTCCTCATAGTTTTCATGATGGTTTGTTTCTGTCCAGAACAATATATTTGTGTTTTCACTATGATGTGGCCTTCATTCTGTTAAACAAAAGGTTGCCATCTTTATCAATTAGAGTATGGTGTTATGGCTCATTGATCATTAATGGACTGTGCCTGTTTTATTACAAAACATTTCTTTTTAAGAAATAAAAAAAAACTCTTAAGAAATAAAAAAATTGTGATGTTTTGAGGAAAATGTTTGTTTGAAGTACATATGACCATTTTTTTCATATAATTGCATTTTGCTAATTAGTCATTAGAAAACAAGTAAGACAGTTTTATTTTCCTAAATATAATGTACTGAATTGCATAGTGTGTTGGTTCTGTAGGCATTCATGTTGGCCAAGTCTTGACTTGCACATAGTTTGGTCTGTGACTGACGTTGTCCCATGCAGAATGGCATTTATACAAACAAACAAAACAAAATCGGCTTGTGTTGGCCAGTAAAAGTAAGAGCTTCTAGTTGCCATCCTATACGTATTTACTTTGGACAAACACCCCTGCCAATATGATTTACTTCCAACTAAGCGAAGTTAAGCTTGAACAGTTGGGTTGGAAACCTCTGTGTATACATTGCAGTGGGAGTAGAAAACACTGGTTCTTTAGATATTTTTGTTCCAACTTCATTAGACCAACTAAGCCTAGCCAGTGATTTAGTCCAGAAGTGTGAATTGCTTGGCCCTCTAGATGTTGCTTGAACTGCAACTCCCAGTATTCCTCTGCAATGTTGATGCTGCCTAGGGCTACTGGAAGTTGCACTTGTAGTAGAAGGGCTCCCAGTTCCAACCCCTGAATTACTCCAGAACATTTAGATGGTTGACGGTTTCCTACACTTGCTTTGGTGTGATTCCACTGAAATTCCTGGGTTTTCCTCTTGAGTTAGGTTGGTAAATGTGTTGGAAAGTTTGCTATAGGTTGCCTGACTTGTTAAAACGTGACATGTCATTCAGATATGCTTGTCATTATGTAGACATGAACATCAGAGTTAATTTGAGAAAAATAAAATGTGCAAAAGATAGAATCCCTTGGATTCCCTAGAAGAAGTATGTCTCTTATTTGTGTTTCGTACTGTGTGTGGTATCAGCTCTTTTGGTGATTTGAATACAAGTGGGATAAAGAGAAGCAGACTCTCTAGAGATTGTCTGTATGTCTGAGGAAGAAATGATCTGACTAAAGGTTTCTAAAACAAGATATTAAAATTCAAAATAAATCAGCTAATTAAAGTAGAAGACTACTGTATGTTGTAACTTCTGCCATCTTGTTTGTAGCTTCATTTATTTTTGTGCTTGTCTTTTGTATGTAAGAATCTATTCTTTAGTTCTAGATTGATTTGATATGATTCTGTTTCAGCCATGGGTTGGCTACATAAATCATCTGCATGCTGTATACATATGCAGGCCAGCTGTTTTCAGTCCCTATTCTTGCCAGTAAAATCATTCCAGATAAATCAATAGCCAGCTGGTTCACCAGGTATAATCTGCTTTATTTGCATCAAAAAGACCAGCATTTAAGATGTGAATTAAAATGGAAGACCAGGAATAATTTGAAGTACTGGAAGAAAATATGAAAATCTTCACGAAGGGAGGAGTAGAGACACTATGTAGCATGTTATATGTTCGTGTGTGTATAGCTAGTCAGTAGTTTGTTTGTTTTGTATATTTTGTTTCTTAGAACATAATCCAATAGCTGCTTTATCTGTAAATCTTCTCCAGAGCCTTCTTGTATGGCAGGAGGAAACAGTACCACTGAAAGCATAGTATTTTTTTTAAGTACAAGTGGGAGATATGAGAACAGTTCCAGCCTGTTAAATGGTTAAATGTCAATAAAGAGCAATATCTTTATGTAGGTTGTTAGATTGTGCACAGATCCATAATGCTATTTACTCTCTCTCCTCTGCTGATAATTTATTTATGAAATAGTTGCGGGTGGAGGTCGAGTCATGGTTGTAAATGTTTTTTTCTTATATATGAGCTACGCAATATAACAGGAAACAGTTGTTACCATTAGGCAGCTCTCTGAATCACTAGGATGTGTTCTATGTGGCTAAGAAACAAAGATAAAATAAAAGCAAGAATATTGCCCAGCTAGATGAGAAAAATATTAATTTATATTCAAGCTCCCATCTTTAATGTCTAATATAGTTTTGTCTTGTACACGAGATCATGATGTTTATCCGTTATCATTAATAGATAAACCCAATATCAGTACCTTCATTTGTTGTGGACGGAGAAAGACTCTTCACTATACATACGATACCACAATCCAAACTTCTAAAAGTTATACCAGTCTGGAATTTATTTATTTTTTTAGCATAGATTATTTACACATCCACCTATAACTGCGGTATTTAAAAACTGTAGAAAAATCTAGCATAAATGTAGAAAAATATAGCATTTGCACAGCAATTTTTAATCTCTCATTACAGTCAGCCCTCCACATCTGCGGGTTTCACTTCTACAGATTTGAGTATTCACAGATTATTTGCTGTCACCTCTGCTGCCTCCCTGTGCCATTTTTAATAGGGACTGCAAGCCTTGTGAAACTGAGAAACTGTGAATGAGACTTATAAGTCCTTCTTAAAAATGGTGTGGGGCAGCAGTGGAGGTGGCAGTAAGCCCCACCAGCTCCCCACTTCTGTCTTGTGAAGGAACCTTGATGCCACAAAGGAATCTATTGTGGGTTGAATATGGTGATCATTCTTTTTTTGTGCGTTAAATATGGTTTGGGAGGGCCTAGAGTTATTCATGGTTTTTTCACTTTCACAGGGGTCCTGTGACCCTAGCCCTAGCGAATGTGGAGTGATGACTGTATTATGACAAATGTTGATTTTATGTGTGTTTCTTACTGTGTTGTGTGTAAAAGAAATAGCCTTTCTCTCTCTCTCTCTCTTTTTTTTTAAAAAAAATGCTCTGGGAATCCCATCTACAACTGATACTGTATATATGATTATTGTGCTTCAAATTTTCTTTGTGCTGAATCAACTTTTCAGATTAATTTGTCCCAGTGGCAGACTGTTTTTGCTTCTGAATTGAGCAGAAGCGGATATGTATACCTGATATCTCATAGAGCTGAACACAGTATTTCCTGCCACCTGTAAAGATAGGTATTTCCGTGTAAGTTGGGCACATTTTCTGTAAAAGAATGCAATGCTATAATCTGAGATTCGTATGTGTGTGTGTGCGCACTAAGCATAGTTATGCACACAGCAATAAAATAGCTGGTGCAATCAATTCCAACAACTCAGCAGATTTTAAATAGTGCTTGAATTATTCATAGAAGGACTATAGAAGGGAGAGCTCAGAAAGCTAAGATTTTGTCTCCAACCAGTTGTAGCTACTGAAGAGCAAGACAGTTGCACTCAGACCAATGAGTGAACAAAGCTTGGGTGAAGAATCCTCCTTGGAGAATGATTTGTGCCAATATGCCCAGAAGATCACAGCTTGCTTTGGTGGGATCGGTAAGACAACTGGTAGGTAAGGGAAGTTAGAGCAGTGTGTAGTGAGATAGAAATCTCAGCAAGATCCTTGACTTCAGATCTTCAGAGACTCTTCCAAGCATTTCCCCTTGTAACATAGGTGTTGCATGTTTTTGTTTTTCTGTGTAGTAATCCCCTTCATCCTTTTGTGCCAAACAATTTAATGCAGAAGTAGACCTCAAGCAGTAATATACTCTGACCTAAGCCTGTATGAATCTGCTGAAGGAGTCCAGGAGACAAAAAAGTGTGGATTGTTGAACTGTATAACTTCTCCATTCAGAATTATTTTAAGGACCATTATTCAGAATTCAAAATTATTCTGAGAAGATCTGAAATGTGTAGGAACTACCACCCATTAAATATGTGATGGTTTTTTGTTTTGCGTTGTCTTTTGTCTATTATTATTTTTAGTGGATTTTTTTTCACATGGCATCAGAAAATACATATTGAATAAGGAAATGTTCTTTTATATCACATCTTCAGACATCAATGTGTATCATATGCTTTCTTCTTGCATTAAGTGCTTTAAGCTGCCTTCTGACATAAATTCATCTGGGACTAAGACGGTAGGGCTTCTGAATATGTATACCTAGTACTGTATTGTCAGAGTGTAATCCTATGCCCAATTACCTGGAAGTAAGGACCATTAAAGTCAGTGGGATGTCTGAATATGCATACGAGGATTACTTTGTTACTGTGCTTAAGAAAATGTGATCCCTGTGAATCTCACTCAGTTTAAATTATTTTCATATTCCAAGGGGAAAACTCTGTAGAAGGGATGGGCAAAACACAGACTTCCAGATGTTGCTGGATTGCAGTTGCCAGCATTACTCATAATTGGCCATGTTGGCTAAGGCCAGTGTGATTGCCATCTAACAACATCTGGAGGACTGCATTTTGCCTGCCCTGACTCTTTCATGATATATTTACAAGACTGATAGGTTATTGTGTTGAGGCCAACATTTTTTAAAACATAAAGGAGAGAGAATAAAAATGGAATCATTCTTTCCATCTGCTACCTTGGTTCACAGAATAATATTTAAGGTTTGTTTTTTTTTTCAGCCCAGTCCATAAGACAGCAATGTGGAAGACTGCCCTTCTCCCACTGTTAACCGATACAGTGCCAGAGCTTGGAAGAGTTATTTTGAGGGGTGGGTGGGGGCTTTGGAAGTATAGCCCCCCAAAGTCCCCCCTCCAAAAGTTATAGCCCTCCAAAGTAAATCCTCCAAGCTCTGCTTTGTCAGTCACCTGAGCAGTCAAACTAGTTAAGTTGAGGTTAGACATAGTTCAGTGTAACTGTGGATGAAATGAAATTATTTGTAATTCAAGCTGTTCCTCTTTTGCCACTGAACTGTCTGGCTTGACTTTGACCTTGTTCATAGGACAATGCCACAGTATTGTTGTTCTGCTGGAATCTGGGATTCTTTAAGGAAGAGACAGTAAAGGCAACTTCACTCACACATTTAACACTGGCTGCTGATTTTATTGCAAAAGTTTAAGGCTGATATCTGAGGTATATTTTGCTGAAACAAGTCTCACTGAACAGAACAGAATTTATTTCCAGTTAACTGTGCTGAGAGTTAGTCCTCAAGACTGCAATCTCATGCGAACTCAAGATAGGGTAAGCCTTATTGAACTGCATAGCATTGTTTTTGAGAACACTTGCAAAGAAGATTTCAATGTTAGGAAAGTCAGTAATCTAACTCATTTAAATTAATGACATTAAACCTGTAATATTTTCAAATCTTATCTTTTTCTATTTTGATATGGCTTCTACTTGTTTGGTGGCCAAGCAAACATTTGGTTATAAAAATGGCAAAGGCTGGCATGCTTTTGAAGACATGCATGGAATGACTGTAGATTACATCCATGCATGTACTTTCTTTTAATATTGTGGAAAGAGATATCCAATACCTCCTTCCGTAATAACTAGATTCTAGTGTGTATCAACAGCTGGAGGACTGCCTGATGAAGTTTGTCTCCCTGGCACTGTTGGGTGGGGTTAATGCAGGTTTGTTCCAGCTGATCTTGGACAGTGAGGGGGAAGGAACAGTCTTATGGTGGGGCAGAAAGAGCCCCTTCTTCCTTTAGTGCTTATAAGCACCTAGAATGAACCTAGGTGTCCCCCGCAGCAGCTGAGGAGATGGAGCTGCTCCCGCCCTAGCTCTTGTTGCACGGTAAAGTGGGAACTGTGTAGGAGGAGAAACTGGATACCTTGTTCTACAAGGTTTGCACAAGTACACAGACGGGAGGAGGAATCTGGGCAGAGGGAGCAGCCTCCAGTGCTTCGTCCACCTCCTCTAAGTACGATGAGAGAGATTTGCTCTCTGTCAGAGCACTGTAGGCTCTGCATGGAAGCTATAGAATCCTGTAACACCTCATAATCTAATGGATTTACTATGTTATAAACTTTCATATGCTGGATTCATCAGATGGTGTGGTCATGTATTTTCTGTTCAGATTTAGGACAGTAATTATGATCTTTATTACATAAGGCAGAACTTGACTGAATTTCAGTGTTTGGAAGTGATATTAAGCGTCAAAGCTATTTTTAAAGCTCTATTAGATTGAAACTCACTTTTCCCCAAACTGTAGGTGTCAAATGTCTGAATAGGGTTTACCTCAGATTTTGTGTCTCCAGCAGGGGCAGAAACTGTGGTTAATTTATTGTTGTTTTATTTTTACTTTCAGGGAAGGGCAGCTCTGGGATATTCTGCCTCCGGGGTCAAATCAACATGATTCACCTTGGGTGCTAAACACCCTGAATTGAGTGCAGGGCATCATGTTCTGTTCTTTCTCAGGCAGCAAAGGTCTTTGTGCCAGCCCTTCTGTCTCCCCAGGGTAGCACTGATAGGGCTAACTTTGTGAAGTGTGAAAATGTTTTAACAGTGCTTCCCAACAATAATAATTACCAACATTAAACTCATCCTTTAGTCTTCATCTGAGGTGCTGAGGGATTCTCCTTGTTGCCAGTGGCTGAGATCCTCAGACTGACTTAAGGAGGTCTTCTGATTAGCCTTCCATCTCTGTTTTGTTCCTTTCACATTGTAATGCAACTTGACAAGAATGTGAAAGGAGCAAAACAGGAATGGAGCTAGTCAGTTCAGACTTCTATAGACATACCATCTGCTTAAAGTTAAAAAAAAAGCAGGCAGGCAGGAAGGAGGAAGGAGAAGGACGAGCATAGCTCATGAAGTCAAAGCATTATTTAGCAACAAATTATAGTTACAGTACCAATGACCTGACAGGTATTTTCTGCGTGTGCCTGGAAGGTGGAATGGCTGGAGTGAAGCATCTGCTTTATTGATTGTTCATTTCAAAAATATGTGCCTATTCTTTGGAGACTTCTGATACAAGCATTGTTGTTTTGACTAGGTTAAAGTTCTCTTGCAAACTCCATGGAATTAATGTTGTGATGTGCTAATATATGAAAAGCTCAAAACTTTAAAGTGAAGCTTTAATTGCTTCCATTTTGTGTAAAATTATTATTCCTTTGAATTGTCAGCGTTACAGGTAATATAGATTTTAAAATAAAGCAATGATTCAATTAACCGAAACACAACTGAAATAAATCCTCTAGTTACGGCAATATTAATTTTTTTTAAAATTATACTTCAGTCAGGAGAAATGTGGAATCATTTTGTTTATGATATAACCAAAAAACAATGGCTGCTATCTGAGTTTTCCCCGTGAATTAAAACACTTTGTTCTCTGACACACTGTACTTAGGAAACTAAAGCGGTGATGGCTTTGACTGAGGTGCAGAGAGTTAGACATAGAATCACAGAACCATAGAGCTGGAAGATACCACAAAAGCTATCCAGTCAAACCCCGTACCATGCAGGAATGCACAGCAAAGCACTCTCCACAGATGGAGAATGAACCTATCACAGGGTTTGTTTGTTTTTTTGCAAGATTTGTTCAGAGGGGGTTTGCCTTTGCCTTCCTTTGACACTGAGAGAATGTGACTTGCCCAAGGTCACCCAGTGTCTGAGTGGGAATTTGAATTGTAATCTCCAGAAACCTTAAATAAATAAATTTGAAAACTTAAATATGTATCTGAATATTTAAATCTAAATTTAAATATTTAAATCTTAAGTCTGGGGGGTCCACGGCAAAAAAATTATATTTTCAGGGGGTCCCTGGTCAAGTAAATGTTAAGAACCACTGCACCAAAGGCACCAGATCCTATCTGGTCTTGGAAGCTAAGGAGGGTCGGCCCTGGTTAGTACTTGGATGGTAGACTGCCAACAAATACCAGGTGCTATAGGCTGTATTTCAGAGGAAGGAACTGGCAAACCCACCTCTGAGTATTGCTTGCCTAAAAATATCCAATGTAATTCATGGAGTCTTCATAAACCGACAGGTGACTTGAAGGCACATGCTCACATTGCTTTGTTGCAAGTGGATGGAAACTGTAGGGCATCTTGCTTTCACCTTGATCTCTGTGGCTTGATGTTTTGATAGATTATATTTTAGCAAATGGTGTAGGAGTTCTTAAAAGGGGCACATTTGTTTGTAGTTGGGCATGCCAAAATTAGAAGAATCTTTCCTGTGAAGTACATTTTTTAAAAAAAAAACTGTGTTTTTTCAGCCTTACTATTTCTCTTTCTTATTAAAGGCTTTGTTACACAAGATTTTATCCTAACATAACCCCTGAACTGACTTTGTCCTCAATGTTTCATTAAAAGATCTAAACTTTGCATGGGCCATGCTGGTGGTATATCTAATTTAGGAGTAGGAGATAGATCTTTCTGTTCATTTTCAGATCAGCTAGCAAGAACTCAAATCAAACTTGGAAATAATGAGGCAGTAGCTCTTAGTTACTTGTAATTAAATACTTCCTGCATTAGATAGATATAGTTACATTACAAAGGCATATTTTCATGTGAACTGTTCTGATATGGTGTAAGGTCTAAGTGTTATAGACTGCAGATCTGTAGCCAACATGAACCATGAGCAGTAGACAGTAGGGAAGTTGCCAGAGTTTCGTGTGGGGCATTGCTAGCGAATCAGGTCACAAACAAGGGAGAGTGAGGATTCCATTCACACAGATTATAATTTCCTCCACTCCATGTGCTTCTGTGACTCCTGCTACTTTTGAATGTACCATCAGTGATTAACTTTGCTCTCACCCAAGGAAAAGAAATCCATTAGTTTATTAGATTAGTTAGTCATTAGGAGTGGATTAATGTAGATACCTGTTGTAAAAAAAAAATGGTTGGAGATGAGAGTAACAGTTGGGATCGTTGTATAACTTCTGTTTAATGAGACTGGAAGGGAAAAAAGGAGAAAGCGAAATTGGGAAAAACATTTCTTTGTAAGGCTGTAGATGGTTCCTCATGTGACCATAGAGATTCCAGATTTTTTTTTCCTCACAGAGACATTTGCTTATGATAGAACAGGTGAACAAAATATAAGGAAAATGGAAGAGAGTTAGCCTTCCTAGACTATAATACGTAAGGGAAATGTTCGCTTAAATGCACAGATGGATGTGTGGGGCTTATGATGGTTCTTCTTCCTAATAAGATTTCTACTACTGTGCCAAGGCTTTTGTTCCCCCAAACTAATCCTCTTATGTACCTCAGATATGTCCTCTCTCTTGCCTAGGATATTAAGCCGATTGTGCCATACTCTATATGCTTTCACTTCACGTTTTTATGCACATCACAGGAAAGCATGATTGATTCCAATAAGTGTTTGCAGGCAGTCACTTGACCGAGTCTGCTTGTCATAATCTCTTGAAGATCGCCTGCCAAAAATACTTCTTAATCTCCTTTAGTGGACAAGGAAGTAAAATAAGGATGCATGAGGACAGCATGACAGACGGACAGCTGCCCAAGTGTTAACGTTATATACACATGCTTGGGCTCTCTCACTTGCTCACACTCACTGGGTGACTTCCTTAGCTGCTGGCTTCCTAGGTGCCATAGCCATGCCATCTTTTCCCATTCTCAATAGTTTGGGAAAGCTCTGTGGATCAGGGAAAAGCAAAGAGTTGGTAACTGAACGGATCAAATACAAAAACTCTGTCAAAAGGATGTCCATTATAGAAGATGGGGATATTGCTGAGGTCTTGTACCTTATCCCTAAGCAGTCTGTGATGAAGCAGCTGCCCTACCTCAATCCAGAGGACTACTATTTGTGCGAATGGTTAGTTAATGGTCCAGAAGATTCGGGTAAGTAGGAAAAATTGGACGTGGTATAGATTTGCCTGTAAGTGAGTTGTTTTTGTCACTGGCATAAAATTGTGGTGGATATGAAGTATTTTTGCTGAGAGGAATAGGAAGGTCTAAATCTTGTTGGTCTTCAGATTGGGTTGCTTTACATTTTGAAGGTACTATTCTGGACGTTTTATAAAATATTGAGAAGTAGTGTGAATTAGGTTCAACAGGTAGCATATTTCTGAATTCTCAGAATGGTGCCTTTCTAGATTTTAAGATGGTTTGAGTTGGTAGACTTTCCCTTGTCCTGCTTATGGTTGCGGGCGAAGAGAGTACAGTCAAGGAGTTTGATCAGGCATGTCAAGAAGCAGCATTCTTAAATTGGTCTTTCTTCCGTTCTAGGCAGCAAATCTTGCCGAGAAAACCTCCATGATAGGTTTGCTTTACTGTCACTACAAGTCAGTTTTCAGAGGGGAGAGACGTGATAGCTAGAAGGAACCTCCCCCTGTCAGAAGCGCTTTGTTATTGTGTTTCTTTAAGTCACTTCTGACTTATGACAACCTTAAAGTGAACCCATCACCAGTAGGGGCCGTTTGGCAAGATTTGTTGAGAGGGGGGTTGCCTTTGCCTTCCTCTGAGTCTGAGAGAATATGACCTGCCCAAGGTCACCCACTGTCTGAGCAGGGATTTGAATTCTAGTCTCCAGACGTCTTTAATAAATAAATAAATATTTGAATATTTAAATTTAAATATTTAAATCTTGAGTTAAGTCTTGGGTGTGCCTGGCAACAAATTATATTCACAGGGGGTCCCTGATAAAGAAAAGGTTAAGAACCACTGATTAGGTAAATTCATATTAAAAAAATTTGAAAAGGATTCCTTGCTCATCTCCATGTTAGGTGCTTGCTTACTTGCTTTACCATGTTTGCTGGCATTTAAGATACATTTTTTCCCTGAAAAATAACATTTAAAAATGGAGTGCATCATATACGCTGGTGTGCCTCATACGCTGGCAAATACCACCCCCTTTACTATGCATTTTGTCACTGTGCGATTTCTCAGTGCCAAGGCAAAATGCATAGGAAAGGGAGGGGGAGCTCTAGGGGGCTAAAGGAGCACTCCCGTGAGGCTTCCCCCACCCCTCCTTCTCTTCCATTTTGCCTCAGCATGAGTTCTCAGTGTTTGGGCAAAATGCATTGGAAAGGGAGAGGGAGCTTCAGAGGGAGAAAGGAATCTTTGCACAAGGCTCCCCTCACCCCACTTTGCCTTCTGTTTTGTATGGGATGGGAAAGGAGGTAGCTCCAAAGGAGGGAAAAGAAAGTCTGCACAGCTTTCTTTTTGCCCCTCTGGAGCTCTTTCCGTTCCCTTCCCTTCCCCTCCCCTGCAAAACAGAAGGGAAAGGGAGGTGGGAGAAAGCTTCTAGGACCTTTCTCCCCCACCCCCAGACCTTCCTCCTTTCCCTTCCCCTTGTAAAACAGAAATGAAAGGGAGGTGGAAGAAAGCTAGGAGCTTTCTTCCTCCCCTTGGAGCTCCCTCCTTTCCCTTTCTGTGCAAAATGGAAGGGAAGGGGGGTGAGGGAAGCCATGCTGTTTTTTAAACTAATTTTTCTCCCAAAAAAATTAAAAAATGGGGTGCGTCTTATAAACCACTGTGTCTTATACACCAGCAAACACAGTATTTATTTATTTAAAATATTTCCTCCCAGCCCACAAAGGTTCCTGTGGCAATGAACAAACAGAAACCAATTAAAACAATACAAAGAGAAAAACATTTTAAAAATACATTTACATACACTTTAGAAGCTCCTAAAAGCAGTCTAAAAATAATCATAGAGTCCAATTTAGAAACAGTTAAAAAAGCAGTTTCAAACATTGAATTCATTATTCATAATGTTCTTTTGCTGCTTTGAAAAAATGCTGGTTTTAAGTACCATGACAGACTAGTATGCCCAGTATGTTTTGTGATGTGTAGCTGAAAACTCCAGAAACTCTTGAGCTGTGGTCTATAGCTAAAATTTTCAGCAAAGGAGAGTGATTTTTTCCAGTTTTTTTTGTTTGTTTTTTGTTTTTGGCAATGTTTCATTTGAATTTTATGTCCTATCTGCCTCTGCTCTTATAAAGGAGATGGTAGGATATTCTGCAAAAGATTCTTTAGTATTCTGTGATGTGTGGGAACCAGTTGTTGCATTCACATTACCTGATTTCTTTCTTTGTAAGATATAGAAAGGTTTTACAACTGCTGTTAGTATCCACATTTTACCAATTATACAGCAAATTCAAAAGGATGACTACACAAAAACATGAACATGGACAGGGTGCATCTAGTCAATGTTCAACCTGTTGCAGATTTCCAGTATATCCATCAGAAATGGTCTTGTTTTGTTTTTTACTCAGTTTTATTAAAAATGTGAAGTACATACAAATCAAACAAAGGAAACAACAAGTTACAACAAATACTTATGAAAAACAAGCAAAGCAAAGAGTATAACAAGAAAAAATGCTAAATACTAAAATTAACTAAAGGCAATAAGAATATTTTTAAAAAGGTAGTTTCCAGCTTTCCTAATGCAGACTATATATATATCCATTAAAAATAAAACTTCTCTAATTATGTATGCTTCAACTGCTCCTTTTCCAAAAATACTAATTGTCAAATACCAGTATCAGCCTACAGTACCCTTTTTCTTGCAAAAAGCATATTCAAGGTTCCCAGTCTTTGGTGAAAGTCACCCCTAATTTTTCTCTTATGAATGTCGTCAATTTATCTGGTTTGGCTGAGTCCAGCAATTTTATCAGACAATCCTCTTTCATTGGAACCGTCCTATTCTTCCCTTTCTGTTCATATAATAAATGTGCTACTGTGACCATGGTAGTATTTTGCCATACTTCTTCTTTAGTTGATCTCACCAGAAACAGTCTTGGTCGATTGGAAATGACTTTAAAAATAACCAGGGCAATGGTTTCTTCTTCCGCTGGTGTGCCTTTGTGCAGTAATAATATTATAGGCTACATTTCCAGCCAAATCTGGGCACCTCTAAATACTGTTGATTGTAATGGGCAAACGTTAAGCACCTTCTGTACGATGACACTCCCACGTGTCATCCTGTTGCAGTCCCAGGAGTGCCTCTGCCAGGAAGGGAGTGTACCTGGAAGGCTCCATTCTGGACCTCACCGGCTTCCTGTGGAAAGGAGCGTGGTGGTCCTGCCTCCATCTTCCGCAGTGCAATCAGGCAGTTTCCATTGCTGTGCTGGGGAAGGAAGCATTGCCAGTGTGCTTCTGTCCCTTCTGCATGGCCAAGAAGGGCGAGAGTGCCACGTGATGGCAGGCGCAAAATGATTTTTTTTCTGTTCTGTGAATACCCGTCGCTTGGGGAGAAGATGGCGATGGGCCAGCGACAATGTCATGTGGAAGCATGACCAGCCAACCACTGCATTCCTGGTCCCACAGCAGCACAGCCCTGTCACGTGGAAATGGCCCTTGCTAACTATGCTGACAGGAGGATTCTGGGAGCTGTAGTCCAAAAAACTAACTTCTTTCAAGGTCTGTTCCTAACTCTCTCATTGTCTCGGTCTTTTAAATAAAGATGTTTTTCTTGGTTGTCTCTGTGAAGCAAGATCCTACCCTCTGCATGAAGGATGAAGGAAGATACATCTTCTTGTTTACAGTATGAGGAACACTTGTTCCTTTACATATCTTATGCTACGTGGGATGTCCCTCTGGGGACCTGCAGACTTTGAGTGAGCCATTGGGGGTAGGAGATACTGCTTGAAAGAGGAGCTTAAAATGCCCCTCTTCCATTTGCAAAAATAATAATAATAATAATGTTGTGATCTGGCTCCTAGCTGTTGTTTTTGTCCTATCTGTTTATTTGACATCTATGATAGTTATGACTTCTGCCTCTAGAATTAAGTCTGTTAAGTAGATCTAAGGCTTTGTATCATGATATAGGGACTTAGTTGTTCAGAAGATTCTGTACAGTGGGGGTTGTTGCTGCTACTGCTGCTACGTACTTGATAAATACAGGCGACTTGTGTGAATCTGCTCTTAAAATGGATTTTAATCATTTTATTTCTAAAAGACTGATGAGACAGAAATCTTCAAATCAATTTACCAAGTCCAGGTAAAGCTGCCAACCCTGCTTATCTTGCAGTGGTGTGTCTTCAGTATGCTGTTTGGATTTTAAGGAGGAGAGATCTTTAAATATATGTTAAGGATTGTTCTGTTTCTTGAATGCTGGAGTGCTGGGCAAACTCTACACCTCTCAACATCCCTCACCATTGGTTATGCTGCCTAGGTTCATGAGAGCTGCAGTCTAATAACATATAAAGGGTCATACTGCATACTTTTCAAGAGCGCAGACTTTAAAGCAGCATCTCCTGTAAAGAATATAAGGAAAATTATTGGTTTCAACAGTTGTGGGGCCTAGATACCCTAAAGGCACCAGATCATGCCTGATCTTGGAAGCTAAGCAATGTCAATCCTGGTTAGTACTTGTATGGGAGTCCACCAATGAATACCAGGTGCTGTAGGCTATATTTCAGAGGAACTGGCAAAACCATCTCTGAGTATTCCTTGTCTAAGAAAACCCTATGAAATTCATGAGATCACTGTAAGTCAACAGATAACTTGGTGGTAAATACACACAAGTGTGACTTTTTTTTTTTGTACTCTATGGGTCAGAGTATTTATTCCTTTGATGTGTTTGTTTTGCTAAATGCACAATAAAAAAAAGTATGTACTCAAATTATAGCATAATTCTTGAAAACTACTTGCTGCCCTCCCCTTTGGGAGCACTTACTTTGTTCCCAATAAAATGGAGCAGATACGTTCTTCTTCTACCGAGCCATTTCATAAGACTGTCCAACAGTGTAGTTCCAAACTATTTAAAAAACACAGCCCAGGGGAAGAAGACCAGCAAGATGAAGATGTAATTTACTGTCATTGTTTCTGTATGAGGGTTTTTTGTTTGTTTGTTTGTTTGGTCAGGATTTTATAAATACCTGGTGAACAGTTAATTGTTGCACTCTGTTAATTAGTAGTCTGCAACTGGAAGTGTTAGTTGAGGCTAGAAACTGAAACGGTTTCAATTATGTGAAATCTAGTCCTCTTTATCGTACCTCTCCTTCCCAAATGCATTGCAAATACAAATCACCACCACCAGTTTTATTCTTTCCAACTCCCCAGGCAGCTCTATTACCTTCATTCCATCTGTCCTCAAGTTTCATCTTCTGTTTCCCATGTTTTTACACTTTATTTTATTTTAGTCAATAGGAGTCAAGGATCTCTGTGTAAGTAGCGCTACCTGCCAAACTGGCTGCTTACTCTACTCGCAAGCAGTTTCACTGATTTTCCACCTTATGTAATTGGTCCTTCCCCTTTTGTGTAGTGTTTCATGGGTTTTTCATGTGAATATTTCATGACAGCAGCACAGCCAGTAGTCAGGAAGGCTTGCAGAGGTAGTATTCAATTTTTAGTCAGTTTTATCTAGCTAACGCAGGGCTTTCCGAATGGTGTGCCGTGACACATTAGTGTGTTGCCTGAAGTGCGTAGGTGTGTCACCTACAATCTTGTTAATGTATGTTATTATTTATAAATCATATATTTTTAAAAATAAATGAAAGGTTTTCATGGGATATGTTGTGTCCCCATACATTTCATTATTACAATTTATGTATGTGTCCGTATCTCTTATAATGAGGTTAATTTAACCTCAAGTTTGCTAGTAATACTGTCGCAAAATGATGCATGTCTAAAAAGTGTGTCACCAACATGAAAAGTTTGGAAAGCTCTGAGCTAATGTAATATCTTTCTGTTGGTTGTGATGAAGTAGGGCCAACTGTCTTGACTAGTAATTACAAGACGCATACCTGAAGTTCAGCCAGCTGCACTAACAAATACCAACATGATGCGGATCCAAATTTAGGCATGACTGACTTAAGTTCCATTGATTTTGGTTGATCTATTCTAGATATGGCTAAGGCCATTTCCTCACTAGACTGTTATAGTGCTGTTATTCCACTTTCAACATCATATGGAATCCTGGGGTTTGCAGTTTAGGGAGGGGCCTCGAAGGATTCAGTAGGATGTTGAAAGTGGAATAATAGCACAATAACAGTCTAGTGAGGAAATGGCCTAAGTCTGTTTTCAGCCCATAATAACTTTACTAACGTTTGGCAGTGGGACATAGAAACCTAAGAGAAGCATACTGAGAGCTGTATTGGCACAGCATCCCATATCACAGCTTTAAGCGACATGGTTATGTTTTGCTTGCTGAAACATTGAGATTCAGTGTTTTAATATTTAGATGCGTTGTAGTGAATACTCCTCCTAAATCCTGGGTTGGGAATCATGTAGCCCTCCAGATGTTGCTGGACTGCAACTCCCATTAGCCCCTGGTAGCACAGCCAGTAGTGAGGGATGCTGAGCATTGCAGTTTGACAGGGCTACTTCTTCCCTATGTTGACCTAATGAAATATAAGCTATTTTACTCAGCTGTGCAAAATTAGTTGACTTGCTGCTGTTTTTGTATATACATTAAAAAAAAACTTTCTCTGAGACAGTGGGAAAATATGGATTTTATAAAATAATTTGTGAGTGTGTCATGAGACCAGAGTTGGCCTGGACCCAGCAGAATAATGCCAGTCTCCCATTTGAGGTTCAGTGACACGTTGACCCATGTGAAAGGGATGCACCATTGGGAAGATAGTATTCCCAGTGTTGCTGATGGACTGCATATTTTTAATAGGCACAAAGTTTTGCTGAGCCATGCAGAGCATGTGCTCTTTTTCTGGTTAAGGTAGCGAGCAATTAGAATGGCAACTGGAAAGAATTACAAATGTTGAGTATCATCATTATTTTCTTTGAAATCCTCCAATTTTACAATGGATGTCAAAAAAGATGAATAATGATATTTCCAAGGAAGACAGAACATATGCAATATAGTCAGGTCCTGGGTTCCCTCTTGAAATTCCAGCATCTGATAATTTTCCACCCACCTCCTTGATCATACTTGGTCAGCAGGAGGAAGAAACTTGCAGATTCAGTGGTTGTGAAGAAGATAAGGTGTTGGAGAAATAGATTGCTCAGAGCTGCCAGATTTGGTCTGCCTTCCTTCGCCAGCAATGTGTGGTCTTGGAAAAGGTGGACCTGCCAGTGTAGTTTAACAACAGGATTCCGACTGGAGAAAGAAGAGAGAGAGAGATGTTGGCTCCAAATCAACTAGTAAATTTCTTGACTAAGTGGACTCTAGGACCTTGATCTTCAAGGCTGGGTTCCAGTACTCTAACTACAAGACTGATTTACTGAACTGCGGGGGGGGGGGGGGAGTCAATTTCCACTTCTTTGTGTGTGCAGACATCCTACAGAAATGCAGCAGACTGCTCACCCTTCCTATTCTTCTTACTGAGAGCTGCACCTTGAAGCAATTCAAGAGGGAGGGGGAACTCCTCAGGTGTAATCTTCCTCTCTGCAATGCGTGCTGCCTCCTCCTGTTATGAGTGCTAAGCCAATAGTAGTCAATTGGCAACGATAGATGTACGTGTTCTTGGCCTGACCTGCAGACATAACCGCACCTTAGCAGTGACCTCTGATCTTGTCAGGTCTCATAAGCTGACCGGATTGAAGCTTAGTCTTTGGCTGGAAAGGAAGAAAGGCAAATGAAAGTTCAGGTAACATCCCTAGTGACTGAGTTTGCAGAGCATTTATTCTGAGTGGCTGAGAAATGAACTTGGTGTCCTCCCGAATCTGGTTTCTGTGTATTCCACTTGATAGATGGAGAGCTAAAATTGTGGCAAGTAAAAGCTGTCCGTTTCTAAAGGAGGAAAAACTTTCACATAGCTCTCTCTCTTTCTCTCTCTGTGTTTATGTGTGGACAAGCATCCTTAGTTTATTTAGTAATTTTCATAGGTGTCAGTTCTGTCATCACAGTATAAACATAAGGACCTCTTTGTTTGACACTGATGCAATTAATTCTGCTATGACTAGCGCTGAACTAGAAATCCTCCTTCATCTTCTAAACCCCATTCTTACAGGGCAAAATGAGCATGAAGCAATTTTTCGGGGGAAAATTTTAAGAGTGATACCCATTGTATCCTGATAGCCTTCAACAGTTCTTCTTCTTCTTCTTCTTCTTCTTCTTCTTCTTCTTCTTCTTCTTCCTCTTCCTCTTCCTCTTCCTCTTCCTCTTCCTCTTCCTCCTCCTCACAACACAAGGGACAGATGTTACAGGATGAAACCTGCAGGCGTTAAGTCTTGACCATTAGAAATGTTGACCCTTCTCTGAAATTTTCGCAGAGATTTCATTCCCTCTCTTGCTTCCCTCCTTCCACTGAAGAAACCCCTTGAACTTCCTGTTCACTGCTTACAAGAAGTTATTTGTATATGTTGTATTCAGGGCCAGTGTGGTGTAATTCTTTGAGTGTAGGACTACGACTCTGAGAGACCAGGGGTCGAATCCCTGCTCTGCCATGGAGGCCCACCAAATGACCTTGGGTGGGTCACACTCTTTCAGCCTCAGATGAAAGCAAAGGCAACTCTCCTCTGAAGACATCTTGGGCAGAAAACCGTGTGATAAGCTCACCTTAGGGTCACCATAACTCAAAAATGACTTGAAGGCATGCAACAACAACAACAACAACAACAACAACTTGTTGCATTCCACATACTACTTTCAGCAGAATCTTAATCCATCTTCCTTCAAAAATAAATCCCAATATGTCAGGTAGTAGTGCAGATAGCCTGATGACTGGCTGGAATTAGCTCTTTGGGCCCTTTCCGCATGTGTGTGTGTGTGTGGGGGAATGGCTGAAAACAGACCTTACCGGCTTTCTTTTCCGGCCAGCCGAGTCCGTCGCCACGAGGAGCAGCGTGAGTTCGCTGCTCCGCAGTCCTCCGCGTCCCAAATGGCAGCTTCCGGTTGGTGGAGGCTCTCCACCAACCGGAGAAGCTTGCCAGCCGGAAGCCCGCCCCAGGCAGATCTGCAGGCACGCAGTTGCGCGCGCCTGCAAATCTGCTCTGGAGCCGGGCGATGGAACGGCATGGGGTTGTGCGCTCCGTGATTTTTAAAAACCTCTGAAAAGAGGTTTTTAAAAAACACGCCGCGCGACCAGTTCCGGTCGCTCCGAAGTGGACTGAGGCATGGAACTACAGAATGTAGTCCGCCCCAGTCCACTCTACGGTGCAGAAGACCTCCGTTGGAGGTCACTCTGCACCGTTTTACTAGCCCGGTACGGAAATGGCCTTGTACTGAATGAAAAGGAACAAATTCACTTAAATTCAGTGGAAAAACATGTTTAGGATTTTCCTGTTAGTGAAACACAAAGTAAGTGCTGTTCGATATCTTCATCAACGACTTGGATGAAGGAATAGAGGGCATGCTCATCAAATTTGCAGATGACACCAAATTGGGAGGGGTTGCTAATACGCCAGAGGACAGGATCAAAATTCAAAATGACCTGGACAGATTGGAGAGCTGGGCCAAGGCTAACAAAATGAAATTCAACAGAGAGAAGTGTAAGGTCCTACACTTAGGTAGAAAAAATGGAATACAGAAATATAGGATGGGGGACATGTGGTTGGATAGCAGTATGTGTGAAAGGGATCTAGGAGTTTTGATAGACCACAAGCTGAACATGAGTCAGCAGTGTGATGCGGCAGCCAAGAAAGCCAACGCGATTCTCGGCTGCATCAATAGGAGTATGGTGTCTAGATCGAGGGAGGTACTGGTACCACTCTACTCTGCTTTGGTTAGACCTCATCTTGAATACTGTGTCCAGTTCTGGGCACCCCCATTCAAGAAGGACATGGTCAGGCTGGAGCAGGTCCAGAGGAGGGCAACCAAAATGGTGAGAGGCCTGGAAGCCATGCCCTATGAGGATAGACTTAGAGAGCTGGGTATGTTCAGTCTGCAGAAGAGAAGGTTAAGAGGTGACATGATAGCCATGTTTAAATATTTGAAGGGATGCCATGTAGAGGAAGGAGAGGGCTTGTTTTCTGCTGCTCCAGAGACCAGAACAAGGAGCAATGGATTCAAGCTGCAGGAAAGGAGATTCCACCTGAACCTCGGGAAGAACTTCCTGACAGTCAGGGCTGTCCGTCAGTGGAATATGCTGCCTCGGAGTGTGGTGGAGTCTCCCTCTTTGCAGGTTTTTAAGCAGAGGCTGGATGGCCATCTGTCGGGAGTGCTTTGAGGGTGTTCCTGCATGGCAGGGGGTTGGACTGGATGGCCCGTGTGGTCTCTTCCAACTCTACATTTCTATGATTCTGTGATTCTCTGATTAAAGAGATAGTCCCAAATATGTTTTCTTGGAAATAAACCCTACTGAATTTAATGGAGTTTACAACAATGACATTTAAAGCAACAAATATATTCAGTGTGTTTCTGTCAGTGTGGTGTGGTAATTCTGACCCTCCACTTGTCGCCTGCAACTCCCATGAGCCTTACCTAGCATAGCCAATGGTGGGTGACAAGGTAGGGCAAAGAATAAGGATTACCCAGATATCAGTTTTTATATGAGTGGACTAATAGCAGTTCTATAAAAGTGAATGTATAGGAGACCTCACATAAGTGCAAGCGATTGCATTGGAAGATTAATAAATATTTTATTGCCTGTCTACAGTTGGTTCCAGCTACCTGCTTTGCAGGTACATGGTGAAGCAGATGCACATATCTATTTTGAATATGCTTATGTCCCCATAATGTATATTTTAGGCCATAATGTGTGAAATTGTTCAAGTCCAACTGCAAATGTTCTTGGTTTCCTAGTGCAAAAATGCTTGGAGAGAGAAAGGAGAGCAGACAGTAAAACAAAGCCATACTGTTTCACTTCCAGGACCCATTTAAAAGCGGACATTTAGAAAATGTCAAACTCACAAGGTCTTGCAGGTCTAAATAGAGCCAGATGAATAGTCTAAAGCAACTTTCTTTCTTTTTTTTTCAGAATTGAGAAAGTAGTGACCTTTGAGTGAAAGTCTGGATAGTGTTTTAGACTAGCATCTTTTAGGCCCAGGGGTAAAAAAAAAAAAGGAGGGGATATTTTCCATGCAGTTTGTGATTAATAATATTGGCTATTGATATCGGTATAGTTGTAAGCTTGGTTGTTTGATTGGTTCATCTCTCCCTGCTTTTTAAAAAAAGTTGTCAAGACTTTTAACTTTTGCCTTTATAGTGGATTTTCATAGCATTATTTTTTAATGCTTTTCATTTTCTATAGAAATTACTTGTTCAGATATGATGTCAGGCCATCAGAGATGTGGGTAACAGAGCCCACACTACCAGCTCAAAGCAAGGACAAGAAGTTCGTGTGGAGAGGATAGGCCAACAGCAGATAACAAGTCACATGTATGAAATAGACTCAGGCTAACTCCAACCATAGACTTTCTTTTTGTAGCTGTCATTGTTGCTGGTAGATGTAGTCCCCACCCAAGTCCCTCAAATTGTTCATGCCTCTTTTAGCAATAGCAGCTGCCTGTATCTGTAGCTGCTTTGGGCCTCCAACCTTCCATGTGTGCTTGCTTGCTTGATTTATTTATATATGCATGTCCTACCTAGATTCAAGGATCTCAGGGTACGGTAAAATCAGTTTAAACAGTTAAAAATAATTTTAAACAATAAGAATAATTTGAACATACACAAGAGTTTAACAGGAGTCTCAAAAAGTCAAGATAATTTGAAACCATGCATAGAGTACAAGTTTGTTCTTTGCTGCCCCAGAAGGTAGGACCAGGTCTAATGGTTTGAAGTTACAAGAGGGTAGATTTTGATTGAACATTAGTAGGAACTTCTTGACAATAAGAATAGTCTGGTACTAGTTGCCTAGATCAGTGGTGGAGTCTTCTTGTCTTGATGTCTTCAAAAACAGGTTAAACAACTACCTGCTGGGGATGCTTTAACTGGAGACCCTCCACTGAGCAGAGCATTGGACTTGGTGATCTATGAGGTCTCTCCCACTCTATGATTCTGTGATTCTTTATGTACGGATTTGGATGAAATCACTTAAGCTTCTGTGGTTCTCAACCTTTAGTCCTCCAGCTGGTATGGACTTCAGTTCCCAGAAACACTAACCAATGTGGCCATTGATAAGGGATTCTGGAAGCTGAAGACCTAAACATCTGGAAAACCAAAGGCTGAGAACCCCTGCTGCAAAAGATTTAGTGAAAAGCCACTGTACTTCTCTCTGGGTTCTGTGGGGTCAATTATAAATGAAAATTGCAATCACAATCATGATTTAAGTCTATAAGAAAAACATTATTTATTAAATAGAACACATCCTAACTGTCCCCTAAGTTCTAGGTATCCAGTGAGGTACCAGTCTAGAACTCAATTGTAATGTAGTACTCCATATGCTGCTTGGCAGTATTGCAACCTTGGATGTAAACCTTAAAGTTCTAAATAAAGGGTATAAAATAGGCACAACGCATAACAGATGCTCCAGAATAAGAAATTTACCGTTTCATCTCCTCCAAAACAGATAATTGAAAATCCAGGTACCTGACTTGAGGGCCCAGTCCTTATTGCTGGCCAGTATAGCTCCTTTCTTCTTTTCTGAACAGCACCAGCAATGACGGTCCCTCTCTTCAAATTTTTCCACCATCTGAGCCAAATCAAGAATCCATAGGGGTTATACTATCTTTATATTTGGTGCTGGAGTGATACAGGTGTTAGCTTCAATTGGGCCCTGAAGAGGAGTGCATTTAGCTAGATTTCCTGTTTAGCACTTTTAGCAGAGAGCAGCAATTTGGTTGATTACGTAATTATGCAAGAGCTTGTCAAAATTAGTGTTTTGAACTGCAACATGCTGGCTGGGGGATTGTGGGACTTGTGGTCCAAAAATGTAACTTTTTCAAGCTGTGCTTCTAGCCAACATAAAGCACCTGAACACTGCGTATTTTTAATAATGATGATGTTTAAATTCCCTTGCTTCTTTTATTATTTTACCTTTAAAAGAGTAGTACCTCATTGTAACTATTGTTATGGCTAATGATTATGACAAGTGCTTTACGCCAATGTCCAGAAGAACAAAAAAAAAAAATCTAATAACTCCATGGTGACCGGATTAGGTAAAATTAAACACTTTATTGCTCAGTGACTCATGTTATTGAATGTGGCAGGTTACCTTTCAGTGTTATTAAAGGCTATATACTGCCAGATTCTTCAGAGTCTCTTCTTAACCTTTTCAGATTTTGAATTCAAATTAAAATCTCTTCTACAAAATACTTTGCAGAGTCATTTAAGTCTTAAATATCACAGTCTCTAAAAATAGGTGTTCTGGAATAATTCTGTGATGAAATCCAGTGTTAGATTACATTCTGAAACTGTAACAGCTTCAAAAAGATGCAATAAAGATTTGCCCTTTTTAAAAATAAATAAATAAATAAAGTTTTCTTTTCTTTCATGTAAATGGTAATATGATCATAACTCCAGTTGGGTGAGATATAAACATTTTGCAGAATGTGGGGAAGAATGGAGGGATGGCAGCCACACAAAGGTAGGACATCAAGGTCCTGGTATGTATACCAGATACTGCTGATTGAGATTATTCAGGATATCTACGTATTATAGAGGGCAATGTGACAACTCCCTTTTTCTTCTGAGCCTGAAGAGGGCTCTGGAGGCCCTCTATATGCAGCTGATCCTAAACAGGATTGATTCCAGCCTTAAACTTGAGAACAAGTGCTAATGATACTGTTCAAAACTCATACAATATATTAAATGGATACAGCTATAGATGCTGCTCTCTTCTTCTTCTTCTTGCAAGAAATATTCATATGTATGGTGAAATACAGACATATCTTTGTAAGAGTATGTATGTTACAATGAGAACTGGTGCGGTAGTCATTGGGCTACCTCTGTGGGAGACCACAGTTCACATCCTCACAGTTCAAATCCTCACTAGGCCATGGAAACCTATTGGGTGACTTTGGGCAGTCACACTCTTTTAGAGGAGTGCAGTGGCAAACCCCCTCTGAACAAATCTTGCTAAGAAAACCCTCTGACAGGTTTGCCTTAGGGTTGCCGTAAGTTGAAAGTGGAGTCATAGTGTAACAGAAACATAGAGTTGGAAGGGGCCTCATGCACCATTGAGTCCAACCTCCTGCTTGATGCAGGATCCCCAGCTAAAGCATCCCGAGAAGGTAGCTGTCCAGCCTCCCTGCGAAGACTTCCAGGAAGGAGACCCCACCATCTCTCTGGGAATTGGTTCCATTGTCAAACTGAACTCTTACTGGCAGTAAGTTCCTTCTAATGTTCAATCAAAATCTACTATCCTGTAACTTCAGACCATTAGACCGGTTCCTACCGTCTGGGGAAGAAGAGAACAGTCCTGCTCCCTCCTCTTTGTGACAGCCCTTGAGGTATTTAAAGAGTACAATCATATCAGTATTCTCTTCACCAGGCTGAATATGCCCAGCTGCTTCAACCTTTCCTCATGTGTTTTGTTCTCCATGCCATATTTATCATCCTTGAATCTGCTCCAACTTGTCTATATCCTTCTTAAAATTAGGTACTCAGAACTGAATGCAATACTCTAGATGAGATCTGATCAATGCAGCATATAACGGGATTGTTACTTCCCTGACTTGGGAAATTATACTTTTCTTAAAGCAGGCTAAAATAGCATTTTCCTTCTTTGCTGCAGCATCACACTGCTGGCTGATGTTCAACTTACAATCAGCAATAGTCCCAAAGTCCTTTTTGCATGTACTACTGATCTAAAGGCATGTAACAACAACATCTGTAAAAATGGAATGTGGGAATTGGCTCTCAGCCACAGGCCATTTTCACACTGGACTGTTATAGCGCTATTATTCGACTTTCAACATCCTCTGGAATCCTGGGGTTTGCCTGAGGCCGCTCCCAAAACTGCAAACCCCAGGTCTTCAGAGGATGTTGAAAGTGGAATAATAGCGCTATAACAGTCCAGTGCAAAAATGGCCACAGTGTGGTGATAGCAGTAGGCTGAGTTCAAATTGCAACAATTGAACTGTATTTAAAACAAATCAAAACCTTCTTTGTCCTGTACTTTGAGACAGACCAGTAGTTAGAAATTGGGTGCATGTTTTTAAATCACAGCTATATTTCTTTGCTCTTTAGAAAAAAAAATTTGGGTTCAGTGCTAGCCTCTCCCTACCTCCACTGCACTATTATGGTGCTTTCCTCCCAGGAACCCAAGGTGTGTGCAGTGGTACCATGATGAATAATAATGGGATGAGTGGAGTGAGTAGCAGAGTGCCAAAAAGGGAGATGATGGTGTCAGCAAGAATGGGTCTTTTGAGACGCATGACATTTGCCAAGACACTAGGAAGAGTTACCTTTTGGATCATAACTTCTAGAATCCCCCAGTCAGCATGCCCTGTGGGAACTTGTAGTCCAATAAAGTAATTTTCCCAAGCTATGTACTTGCTCTACTATGCTGAACAGAGCATATCATTAGCTATTTAAATGGCATTTTGTGCCATCTTTAAGTTCTAAAACTGCAAGCAGTGCTGTACACAGGTGCTGTGTTGTTGTTCTTTTTTTTCAGCAGCAGAAGGAAAAGATATGGAAGTAAAATGTGCATCTACATGTTTCTGAGAAAATGGAAACAACCTGATTTCTTGGACAAATGTTTAAAGATATGTGTGGATATGCCCTTTTCCTTTGTACACTCCAGAAGCATTTTGTGTGTAAAATACCAGTATAACTGATGTTTCCCAGAACAACAGTTATAATGCAGTGCCCTTTCCAAGTGATAAAATGTACCCCCAGCAGAAATGTTTAGTGTGTATAACAAAGGTCAAAACTAAATCTCACATGGGAAGTCCACAACTAGCTCTCAACTTCATTTCCCCCCCCAAAAGCAGCTCAGGAGAGACCGATTTGGACTGTGTTTCCATTTTTCCTCCTTGTCACCTAGTAGCAGGTCAAGATGTCGGGGGGAGGGGGTTGATGTGGATTTCGCATGGAGGGAAAAGGCTAATCCCTTTGCAAAGCGGTTGTGATTCAGATCCTCCATCCCACCCCTCCACAGTGGCTTTTTGCATGCACCAAAGGTGGTGATCCAGTCATAGGCCTTTTGGATCAACTTAATTTTGTTCCCGCTTGTATAATGGTTCATCATGGAGCAAATTAAATATGATTCCAAAGCCTTGCAATTTAATTTTCAGGTTTATGTGCAGGAGTTAACTGTGCAGTCCTAGTCATATCTACTCAGAAGTAAGAACCAGTGAGTTTAATGACCTTTACTTCCAAGTAAGTGGGCCAGTTTGATTTTTTCTCTACCTGGCTGCTAGTCAGACAGTTTGGAACTGGGAAAGAGATGAAATGCAACTGTGTTAATCCTTAGCACATGTAAAAAATGGGACTTGGCCATCCAAATGTCCTAGTCTACAGCAGTTGCCCTTCCATGTCAGCAGCTCTTGAAGTGGAAAATAAATGCTACTGAGAAACACCTTTTGAGTGACATCATAGCAAATAAGGGTTAAATTCTGGGAACAGCCACAGCTCAGAAGGGCACATAACATAGGTAGCTGTAATCAATTCATTTCCCTGTCCTATATGTGTATGACCCTTTAAGTTGTCTATTGATTTATGGTGGCACAGTGCTTTTCATGAGGGTTTCATGGGCAAGGAATACTCAGAATTGGTTTTGCCAGTTTCTTCCTCTGTAATACAGCCTACAGTACCTAGAATTTATTGGCAGTCTCCCATCCAAGTACTAACCAGAACTGACCCTGCTAGCTTCAAAGATCAGATGGGGTCTGGTGGGAGGATGCATATATGTGTGTACACACACACACACTACTATAGTAACTCTATTTTTTTTTTTTTGGTCACTCAGATATTTTCATGAAATTGGTGGAATGGAAATATTGTCTTGTTCAAGTGCTGGCTTGCGCTGTGCGTCTCATTCTCTTGTAGATTTGGGAGAAGTGATGAGTGAATGGGAGAGAAGTGCATTTTATATTACAAGCCAATGGCTTATATCTTCCAGAATACATTTTTAAACTGTAACTAATAAAACCTATCCTAGTTGCTTTTGATTAACAGCAAATAGTTACTTGAAACTGTGGTGGTAACTGTCTACTTTTGCATTAGAAGCCAAAACTGTAATGAATTAATTTAGAAGTAACTTTCTCAATTCTGGTAATAGCTTGGAAGCTTGGGGAAAGCTGTGAATGAAGGGCAGATTATGTGTGTCCTCCACGGCTCCAGGTGCAGAACTTGTGCAAAAGAACAGCAAGAGGAGAATCACCTGATCATTTATAATAATAACCAGTAGCCTCAGATGGATATAATGATGAACTATGGGTTTGTACACTGCTTCTTCCTTGTTTCTGCTCTAGTATAACCAGAAGGAATAGGTGGGAAGCTTTCACTTTCATTTTAGACTTAACATATTTAATCCTGTACCAGATCTCGGAGAAACTGGGTTTGGTGCTAATCACATCAATTTCAAACCACAGTTTACAAAACTGCTTTAGTATATTTAATCATAGGTAAATGCTGAGTACAACACAAAGGTGTAATTAATTCAAAGTGGAAGCAAAAAAAAAACAATCCAGTTGCTTCCTCATAAGTAATGGAGGAGTGAAAGAAAGGAGCACATGACTTATGTTGTTGTTGTGTGCCTTCAAGTTGTTTCTGACATATTCCAACTAAGGCAAGTCTATCACAGGGTTTTCTGGGGCTGAGAGTATGTGACGTGCCCAAGGTCATCTAGTGGGTCTCCATGACAGAGCAGGGAATTCAACTCTGGTCTCCAGGGTCGTAGTATAACTCTCAAACCACTACACCATGCTGGTTCTCACACAAGCCATATCTGTTATATTGAACTATTGTTTGTTGTTACTCCCAAACCAGGCCAGTATCAGAGGATAAATTTGTGTGTTTGTGTGGGTGTTTTTGTTTTTTTAAATCATCATGAAATGAAGCACTAACTATTCTTAGTATTTGAGTGAGTCACAGAAGCTGAAATGCCATCCTTGGGGGACTTTTATCCTACTGCTTATCAGGGATCCTGCTCATAAGGGAAATAGACAGCTTCTCTCCACGCATTTTTTCCTGTGCATGTCATGTATTCAGATGACTGGTTCAAATAAGATTGCCATGAATGTGGAATTCAAGGAAGCTCAGATGAATTAGTTTTTGTCACACCTGGTATTTTAAAAAAATGTAACCTTGAATATATTTATGGAAAACAAATGTAACGGTGACTGTACATTCTCAGTCTTGCAAGATGTACCAGCCATCTGTTCCTCCATTGGTCTATGCCTGTATTTGTAATCTCCAAAAGGCAATTGTTCTGTCAATTGTTCTGCATTTCGGAGATTAAAAAGCTGTATGTTGTTGATTTCATTCTGACCACTGGTGGCTAGTGGGTTCCATGTCACTGGGGCAGTGAATCTGCTCCAGGATTTCATTTGAACTATAAAAGAGCTAAATAACGTGCAAAACCTGATTTGGAGGGTGGGTTTAGTACCTTTAGTACCGTTAGTATTTGGGTTAAACCCCAGAGGGTATTCACTTGCCTGATTTATGTGGGGAAACCAGCAGCTAGGGATTATTTGAGTCTTTTACTCCAAATCTCAAGTCAAGTCTCAAGTTCCTACCTTTAAGTCTTACGTCAAGTCTCAAGCCTTTGCAAGATAATTCAAGTTTGGGAGCCAACTTTCAGAAAAAAACAGAGGTGGTGGTAGTGTGTGTGTGTGTGTGTGTGGGTTAAGTTGCAAGCAAGCAGGACTGGAAGGAAGCCCTCAGCCACTGAAGATCAGGCAGGCCCTCTGAGATGGAACTGATCCCCACTCTGGCATGGCTGGCAATGAGGTCCTGCCTTTCCTTTTTGCTTGCAAGAAGCAAGAATGGAAGTAAGCCATCAGCCATTGAAGAACAGGCAGCCGTACAATTGACCCTTTCCTTTCTCCCTCCCCCATTATCTCCCCACCATCTGCCACCACCAGTTATCTGGCTCCATTGCTGAGCTTGGTCATTGAAGTGACTTGAGTCTGACTGGAGTTCGAGTCAATCAACTTGAGTCTACATCACTGCCACTAGCCACCACTCATTATAACTGTGGTCAATGTTGCAGCAACATTAGCCACAGTTAGAGTTAGCAGTGGTTCATGGAATCATAGTTAAGAAAGAGTTAGGAATTTACCCAGTGGATGGAGTGATGGGATGCAGGGGACGCATGGTCTTGTGGTTTCCTTCTGACTCTCTTATCCAGCCAGGAGACAGCAAGGATTGCATTTATGCAGACCATGGGCAACTGCTATTGAAATGTTGCTCCCCAAACCATTTTAGATGTACACACAGTTACTCTGTCTTATAATTCATAGATCTCATAGCTATCAGGGAATCAGGAGTGAATCCTTAACTTGTTTTTAATTATTGCAATATTTATATTCTACCATTTTTTGAAGGATGGGCTATACACAGTATCGCAACTTTAACCATTTACTTATAAAAGAGGACATAAGGATGGCTGGATATCTGTAATCCCCATAAGTCAAAGCTGAGTCATATGGTCAGTGGGCCACAAAAGCTTGGCTGAAAAGCCAAGGAGTACTTTGGGAGCACAATGCAAGTCCAGTGCTGGTGCCAGTTTACATTCTTTATTCAGAAGCAGCCCAGCTCACACTCTGACTACATATCGTGGTAGCTGAGCCCATTCCCCTGCAAGAACTAAAATGGCTTTCTTCCCATACGTGGTTTATTTGAATCAGACAGCAACACCGGATTAAGTGTTCCCTTGGCTATATGCTAACTGTGACAAATATGCTAGAATGGTCCCTTCCGTGTTCTCCTTTCATGGGCAGGCAAAGACCTTTTTGTTCAAGGAGACTTTTAATGTGCAATTGCTTGCAGGAATCCTTGTGGGGAAGTGTATGCTTTATTTTTAACTTTTGTATGCTTTTCAGTGATTTTACACTGTTTATAACCTATTGTTTTAAAGTGATGATTTTTAATTGTGTTTACATTTTTGTTTGGTTTTAGTTGATTCTTTTTGTGAGCTGCCTTGGGTCCCACTCTGGGAGAAACGTGGCACAGAAATGAAATGAATAAATGAATAACAAACAAAGCCAAACCGCAGTTAAGAACATTATCATTTGGGCCTCAAGAGGATGACCACTTGAAAAATAGTGGTGTTTATGGCAGACTGTAGATCCGGGATGCAAGAGTAGCTCCTTGCCCCCAGATTTCTTTCTTCTTTTGTTCAGTGACTCCATTGTGCCCTGAAAACCTTTTCTTTCCTCCCCTTTCACTTGCTGGTATCATTATATCTACTCCCAGTGGCTGTTTGAAGGAAGAACCTTCTTGGAGGGCAGTGGAGGGCTCCAGCTCTGATTGCAGTGCTGTATAGGCATTATTGGGAGTTAGGTCCAATGAGTTCGGTGGGACTTACTTCTGTGTAAATATGCTTAGGAGCAGGAGGTGTGATTGCCATCCTAATTAATCTGGAAACTACTAGAACAAGTAAGAGATGGTAACAGGGGCTTTGGGCTGCTGGACCATCAGCTGTTGTTGTTGGCCATCATCCAGTCAGTTTTGATTTACAGCAGTCCTAGGAATGAGAGAACACCAAACCCTGGTGTTTACAGCACTGCTTCAAGTCTTGTGAGCTCAGGGTTGTGGCTTCCGTTATTGAATCAGTCCATCTGTAATGGGAGTCTTCCTTTGTTTCCTACTACATTCCACTTGATCAAGCATTATCTTCTTATCCAATAAGTCATGCTATATTATAATATATCCAAAGTGTGATAGCCTCAGTTTGGTCATTTCTGCTTCAGTTGAAAGTTCAAGCTTAATTTTTTTCCAGGATCCATTTATTTGTCTTTTTTGAAGCCATGGAATCCATAGAATTGTCTTCCAGCACCACTTTTGGAATGAGTGGATTCTCTTCCCATCAGCTTTCTTCACCGCCCAGCTTTCACACCCATACACAGAAATGAGAAATATTATGGCACTGAAGATCTAGATGTTATTTAATGATATAACTTTGCACTTGAGGATCTTATCTAGTTCCTCCGTAGTTATCTTTCAAGGTCTTGGCCTTCTTTAAATTCCTTGATTATAGTCTCAGTTACCAGTGCCTCTTGCAAAGCTGATATATGGACGAAAAAATCTTTTTGTTCAGTGCCAGCTTGACTCTGTGTTGCCTCTTCTGTAAAGTCATATTCATTGACTTAAGAAAATGTGGATAGTATAGGAAAAGGTTAAAATATGGAAACTTTTCACCACTTGCAGCAGAAAATATTCTGATCAACCCCAAAGAAAAATCAGCCAGAAGGACATTACGAAATAAAATAGTGACATCTATTTCTGTTGCTTTTTTGTTTTCCTTTAAAGTAAAGAAGCAGGTATGTTTCTGTGCAGTTTGCATCTCAGAGGTCAGGACCAATCCTACCTACCTTTAGGTAGAGTGGGAAAGCTACTTCAAACAGCAGATTTTGAGCATCATGAAAAGGCAGCAAATGGTTAATTATGTATTTTTGGTGAGATTGTATTTTTATTGTCAGGAATAGGAAATGATGTTTCGGAGGATCTTCTGCCTCCTATGCCAGAATTACTTGACAGGCTTGATTGAATATTAAGCACTTTGATTTGTGAGGATGGAGAGCATTTGCATGTCTGCCTCAGGTAGCAAAATGCCTTTGGACAGTCCTGAGACAAAAACTAATTGGCTCATCTTAATCAGGTCACCATCACTAAAGGCTCACTTACAAAAACAAATGTGTGAGCCAAAACCAATTATTACAAATATGACCAGCAGTAACATTCATGGGGTTTGGGGAGGGAGAAGTTACCTCCGATTCAAGTTTCATGGGAACTCTTGCTGGCTGTATTTGTTGGCTTCTCTGCTATTCATTTCTATATGTGAACTATTGTTTATGCTAGAGAAGAATATATTTATGGGAAGTAGCCTCCAATTCTTTGTCTTTAAACATGACAGCAATGATGATGAGGAGATGTCAGTAATGACTGACATTTGCTTGCCACAATTAATATAGAAATGATAAATCAGCCTCTTGTTGCTTGCATGCAGGTCTTGCTTGTTAGGTGAACTTGTGAGTTGTACAGTATAGTGTAAGCACATCTTCAAGAGGTTTTGCCAAGAAATGTTGGAATTTGCAGGAAAGAGCTAGAGGCAAGCAAATTAAGAGCAGTAACATTGCAGCAGAAATAAAAATCCTATTATTCAGACTCTGATGATATTCCCTGTTGCTCCACTGGCTGTGGGTTCTGTGATCAAAATAACACAACGGGCTGTATGTGTTCCTGTGTGTTGGAGATGTTGAGAAAGAGCAAGGTTTGGAGGTGCTTCTGAATAAATTTCAGAATATATTTCAGAATACCTGCTTTAAACATGCTGGGATTCGTACATGTGGTGCACAGAGCCTTCTTGGGGCTGTTTGATTGCCTTATTTCACAGTGTGCTTTAGGGAGGAAGAGAAATCTTGAAGCTTACTTTCATTTGGATTTGGATTATCATCCCCTGATTCTATATTCATGTTGAGTTGATTCTGTCTCAGACTGGCAGATAGATAGATAGATAGATAGATAGATAGATAGATAGATAGATAGATAGATAGATAGATAGATCATACATAAATGTACCAGTAAATCTCCTTTGACCGCACTATTACTGAAACCAGTTTCTGTGGTGTCTCTTGCTTTTGCTCTGATATCTGTCACTTGGGGGAGTCCTGGCTTGCCTGCTGTGTGTTGCCTTGTCAGAGAAGACTGCAAGGTGGTGTCAATGACTGGATTAGAGACAGTGGAATTTTTGCCTTGGTTACTTAGCTGGCTGCTGTCGCTCCTGGTGCCGGGTGCTTCTCTGCCCACCCGCCCCCCACTGCTGCAGAGGGGCCAGAGTCCATTCGCTGGGAATGAGCTGCCATTATGAAGAGTGAAACAGACAGAGAACGAGAGAGCAAGGAGTCTAGAGTTTAAAAAGAGAGCAACGGCACCAAGCATTCAGATTACGTCAGTTCTGGTGGGAAAATAATACAGAGTCTTCTGGAATAGGCTGCCTTCTCGGCATTTGTTTTGTTTGTCTCTATCAACTACTGCTGGGAAAGAAAGCACGAGGGTGCGCGTATGCACTTTCTAAAACACCTCAGTTAATCTTTGCCACCTCTGCTACCACTACGATTTCTGGCCATGGTGAAAGAGAAAGGTAATTCAAGCCTATATGTCTTCTAAGTTAGGATTGAAATGGCTTGGCAAATTAGTGTGTCACTTGTGTTTGTTTCCACTGTGTTAGTTGGTTTCTGTAGCTTTCTTCTTTTTCGCTCTTTTTTAAAAAAAGTCCTGTGGTTTTTAATGAGTCATTTGATTTAAAAATATATCCTAGATAGTGGCTACTTCTCCAATGAAAAGTCTTAGGGTGGTTTTTTCTTTGGGTTTTTTTTTTTATTCCTTAAAAAAATACCTACAGATTGTTTTCACAAAGGTAGTTTTGCTATGGGTGGTTTCAGCAACTTATTTAGCACTCTGTTTCAGTGAACATCTTGACATTGTGATTTGAAATGTATTAAAGCCACAGTTCTGAAACCCCTATTTTAGAAGCATTTCATTTTAGAAATGCTCCAGAAGAATCAGTAGCAAAGCTGATCCTTAATTGTCTCAAGGCATTAACCTACTAATGTTAATTTCAAGTTTCTTCTGGAGAAATACTCGTGACATAGATAGCTATGAATGGTTGAGTCACTTGTCCTTAGACTTCTGCTTGCGAATCATACAGATTTGCGCAAGATGTGTGGAGGAATTGCTCATTTTAGGAAGGATGCCTCTGGGATATTTTCTTGAAGTAATATGCAAAAAGTTTCAGTTTGCTTCATGGTTTGATGATTTAATGGAATCCTTGTATATTAACCCATTTTCCCCCCTCTTGTATTTGAAGAAGGTTAACACCCTTAGACTGCTCAGTTCTAACACAAGGAAGATGTGACGGCTGTGATTATTAAATAGACCTGCTTCTGATGCAAAGAATATTAATGAATTTTCTTACCTTCAGTGAGATAGGGTGTCTCACTGAGAAAACAATCAGCCCTCATAAGATTTTTAATATTCTAGATTTTTTTTGAAAAATCTACAGAGATCATAATATAGCTCGGGGGAGAAAATGTTTGAAATTATTAATTCTTGGATGAGAGACTGAAATAAGTAAAGATCTGTATCCCTGTTTCTGATGCTGTATTTTAGAGTTGCCAGTTAGTAGGTCCTATTCTATATATTCCTTATTCTCCATCTTCTCTGGAAAAGAGACACACTGGGAAACCTCAGAGGGCCAATCTGGCTATTATATGGCTGTTGCAGAAAAGAAGCACATTGTTTATCTTTCTCACATATGAAAATATCCATTTTTAAGTACAGATTAAGACTTTCACATGATAAAGTAAATGCCAAGAGTGGCTTTTGGTTATAAGGGTTTGATGAAATCCAGCTTGAAATTAACCGTTTTTAACCTACGGTTGCCAGTGCTTTCCTCTGACCAGTCTCATATGTCTTTAACAGATTCATGACAGGGAGATTTACAGCAGCTGAAGGTTTACCCATTGTTTATCCATGCTGAGAAAGGCGGGTGAATTCCTCTTTGCGAGGCCTTTGTTGGAAGGTGTGGGAGCCCTGCCACTGAAAACAAAACAAAGCAACAAAACAAAATGGCAACCCCAACTTGGCCTGATCTCTGAAGCTGTCCTAGGACTGGTACATGAAGTAGCATTTGCTTGAAGAAGTGGAAGCTGTTCTTCAAGAACCATTATCATTTGGCCTAAATATCTTTCTGGTTTTCGAGGTCAGAATTAGGAGTACAGTTGAGTGTGGTTGTTCCGCACAATTTTTCCCCCCTGTTTTTAAAAAGCTGCATTTAACTGGCATCGTAGAAGAGAGTGTGGCAGTATAAATATTTCATTTCCATGATCAAGAGGGCATGCTGACTAGTGCTGATGTTTAGTATCTTGTAGTAAGCAGAAGCTGTTTCTGTTTCCAACAATGGACTGAAAACTTTAGCCATAAGCTGCACCCACTGTGATACTACTACAAATACTAAGGCTGCAGTCCTCTGCACACTTCATTGAAACTGAGCTCCACTGAAGGAAGCTGGTGAGATTTAATGCCAAGTAAATATGGATACCCAGAATGCCAGCCCATTCCCCTCCATGTACTTCCTAGTTTTCCTTTCCAAGCTAGATATCCATTCATCTTACTTGCTCTTGCAGAAATATTCTTACAGAAAGCAAATTAATCAGGCAGCTGTAAAAATGTGGGCATAATTTCATCTAGAAAAACATAGTCCAGTGAAATATAAACCACTTAATAGTTTCTCTTCAAGTTAGCAGTCTTTTTCAAGTGGCAGAATCAGTTTGACAGATATTCAGATATCCTTAAGAGACACTGGCCAAATATGTGTTCTTTGTGCCATAGTTTGATATCTTTATATGCATACTCTGCTCAGTCAGATTTGTTTTATTGGACCAGGTTGGATCTGACTGAGCAGTCCTTTTTGAATTGCATTTGATGACGTCCCACATACTCCTGTAGGAGACAGCAACAACAACAATAAACAACAAACTTCTATGTTTGGCATGCATCAGTCTGTACTTGCCTTCTCAGTAGCTGCATGTCAACTGAGAGTTAAGAGCTTCACCAAGGAATGTAACAAGAGTGTGCCAGAGGACATTCCAGCTTGGTAATGCTTTCCAGCTAGGTGGCCGGCCTCTGTTAACAGTAAATGATTCTCTAGTTCAGGCCAGAATCTGTATTTCTGTAGTCAGGGAACAGCATGTAAGCATGTTATATATACCTTTAGAGTAAGTTGCTTATACTGAAACTCATTTGCCAGCTTAATCCCCATTCCCTACCCCCAGTTTGGACCAAAGGTAGGGCAAGCTAGCTTTTTTGGACTGTAGCTCCAAGAATTCTTTTGTCTCCCTGGGCAATAGGGATTGTAGTCTTATACAGTCGTTTTCCCAAGCTCTAGTCTGGAGAGATCTTTCTTAGAGCTCATCACAATGCATAAATACTTTGCTGTCATCAGCAAATTTGGCCAGCTCACCAGTCACCAGTCACCTCTAACTCCAGGTCAGTTATGAACAAGTTCAAAAGCACGGGGCTAATATAGGTTGGAAGGTGGTAGGAAGATCTGAGAGGCTTAGCCAGCACTCTGCTTCAGACAACTGTTCATCCAAGGGAAAAAAAAACTTTTTAGAATCTTTTGCAGTGTTTTAAAGTTATTTGATAAGCAGATTGAATATGGACACTGAAGTTTTGAAAAACTGAGTGGGGCACTGTGAAGAAGTGGTGTCGGCACTACATTTTCTTTCTTGTACAAGGTCGTTTCCAACTGTGTCAGTGCATCTGGGAAAGCCTTGCTGATTTTAGCAAACAGATAATCCAAACATGCTTGGTTCATCAGCATTTTCTCACCGTGATTAACTTGCTTACAATGCAAAGTTAAAAGTGGATGCAAAGTTAACATTGTCTCAGGTGAAGACTGAACTCCCGGCTATTTCTTTCTCTGTCTAATAAGTAACAGCTTTGAGAGGGCTTTGGTAAAAGGTTCTGGGACCTTTTCACACTACACAATTGTAGCACTATGATTCCACTTTAGCTGCTGTACAAACATCCTATGGAATTCTGGGATTTTCAGTTTAGAGAATGGTTTTTATCTCAGCCAGAGAGCTCTAGTGTTTCACTAAACTACAAACGCTACATACAGTTCCCTAGGATGCAGTTATGGCAGTTCAGGTGGAATCATCGTACTATAAATTGGTAACATGAAAGAGCCCGTGAGGAAAGGAGGTAGCAATGAAATATTGGTGGATGGAGCTGTGGATGCTATGCAACCTGGTGTGGTGGGTGAGAATCCCACTGCAAATGTTAACGTAAGTTTCAGTCATCACGCAGATTGGATTCTGAATGTGGGATGGAGGAAGGAATGCCATGTTATTCTTCACTTCCAGCTGCAAAGTGTCTTAGCTGGCTCTGAATTTGTGGATAGGAGAAACTCCTGCTTGGTGCCTTATGGGATTGTGTCAGTTCAGATTGATTCAATGAGCAGTTTGCATTCAACCTAGCCAGACAAACATTTGTCGCCAGCGGTGTATCTGGAATGCTCAGAATACCTGCAAGATGCTGGATATATGTATAACTTTACTTGACATTTTTTCTTGAAGAGGAGCTTTGGGAATAGGTACTTTTTCATATTGTGGACCAACACCAACTCAAATGCACGAGGGGCTGCTTGATTGAAAACATTTCTTGCATTGAAAACTTCTGTATCAGGGATTACATTTCTGACTTAGTCTTCTCATTGACTATTATTTTTCTGCAACTAAAAAAAGAATCTGGCATGCAAAGTGCATAGGTGTATACATATTTGTACTTCAACAGGTTCTTGGTTGAGCCAAGAAGAGATTTCATCACCTGCCTTCTTTAATGCTGCTGGTATTTCCTTGCCAGTACCAAGAGATGTGGGGACAGTGGTTTCCCACACACACGCACGCACACACACACACACACACACACACACACACGTATATACCTGGGTGGTAATATAGCCCACATAATGCTGTTGTGCACCATACAAGTGACAGTATAACATTCAGGGCTAGGAAACAGTTGCCTTCAAAGGACAATGAAACCATGGTTTGGCCTTCTAGGGCTGCTACTCCAGACCTCAGCACCAATGGAATGCAGGAGGTTGATAAGGTTGGAAAATAAGCATTTCATAAGTTGCCAGCATTTGAAGCCACGGAGAAGTCATGCTGAGTGGGTGACAGTATCCATTGGCCATTGTAATTACATATGCCTGAAATCAGTCATATCCAGAGTTTGGAAATTATCAGTTAAATTTTAATTAGGCTGATAGGGCTTAACAAGATAGTTTGTCAGTTAACAGTTTGGAATCAACTAGTTAGATTTAACTAGTTATGTGCTGATTCCAGCAGTTTGCCCAAAGAGGCTTTGCAACTTAACAGCTCTAGCTGTTTATTCCTGTAAAGCAATTAATACAATGGCACCTTGTTATTCATTGCTAGGTGGGAATGTGGGGTCCCAAGTGGAAGGGAATGGTTGGAGAACGCATGGGAAATTAGAAATGGTAGAGACTGAACTTAGGATCCTTGGCCAATGCATGCAAAACCTGTGTCCTAAAACTCACTTTCTTAGGCCATGCTTTTTGATTCTCATTGTGTGGTCAGGAAGAGGGCACAGATATACACTCATGACAAAAGGTGGAGAGAAGGATAGAACAAAATGGGAAAAAAGTATATGCCTGTGTCATTTTTCATTTTTTAATGTATATTATAAATTGCTATAATTCTACATGAGCCAGGGAACATATTTTGAAAAAACACAGGAAGTTACCATGACACCTAATAACAATGTCATACAATAACAATGACATGTTACCATTATTTGGTTCCTGGGTGACTTCTTATGCTAAGAATCAAGAAATAATGTTGAACGTTTTGTCTGTTTTAGTTCTAGGTTAATGTTCGACAGTCTCTTCTGTTTTCACAGTTAGTCTGTGCGTTATAGTTCATGATTTTGAAAACAATATTTTTCCTAGCAAAATATATACTCACATAAGACCCAGTTCAGAAAATATTGGTCTCATAAAGGTGCTACTGAAATAAATGGAAGTTGAGTATAACCAATTATAATTGGATCAGAGCCAAAGGGATTTGTTGCTGTAATTCACTAGTCTGGCATCTGTTTTCAAGGAAGAATTTTTACATTGTCTTTGACAGTGATTAACACATATAAATTAGAGATAGCCTGGAATCAAACTGTACATGATATTGGAGACTGTTGATCAGATGTGAGGATTTTTATTTCCTGATTTAATTATAACTGAGCCAGAGAGGTGCTGTTGGTTTAGGGGACTGGTAGAAATAATGTCGCTCTCCTGATGATGTTGGTCCACAAGTCCCAGCAGCCCTAGTCAACACAGGCAGTGGTGACAGATGCTGGGAGCTGGAGAATCTTGAAGCCTATATGACTCTCATCACTGGATTCGGGTGCCAGCACTGTGGAGTTAAACAGATTCCTGCTCTGTGTTGTTTCCCCAATTTGAATTCCAATCAAATAGATATTAGTTGCGAAAACAAGAGAGATACAGTGTAGATACTTATCTTTCTCCAGCGTGGCTTGGGAAGGCATTTAAGTCAGGGAAATGGTGATGTGTTTTAAAAACCCTTCAACAGTACAGTGTCCTTAATCTATTTTTGACAGCCCTCTCTGCTTCTATAGCTAAAAATAAAGCCAGAAGATATAAATCTCCTGTGTCATCATGTGCAGCCTGGCCCTTCGAATAAATGAATGTAGTATAGTAGTATGACCTGTACTTTAACCTCACTGAGAAATAGATAAGGTGTTTTTGCAAGAAGGAATTTCAAGCTTTTGGGAAACATGTATCGGCTACTAGAAGTATGTGTGAACCATTCGCAGTATGAGTTTCTATTCCCTGTAGTGATTCCTCTACAGAAAGCTGCTTTCATGTGAACATGGGCTCAGGATCTGCCCAGACTGATAACCTATACCTCTTCAGTTTTATACTGCTCACCTACTTGATCTTAGTGGAATTGAGTGTTTCAAAGTTCAGTTTACTCAGTAGAAAATTGGAGCAGAAAGAGGATAGGTATTTTTTTCTCATGTCAATAGAAAATGTTTATTTCTGAGATATTTATAATGCAATTGTCCTATGATATCATTCAATTTACCTTCCCTAACTGTTTCTGTTGCCCTCTTCAGCTGTATTCAGTTGCATGTTTTCTTCTGGGCATGTGTTCTGAGCATAACATGGTGCCAATGAAATAACTAAGATGCTACTCTCACTCTGTAGAAAAGAGATATGCTGATGTGCCAGGTACTGTGTACAGATAAGCAGGCAGGAGTCTCTCAGTTATTGTAGTATTGGAAAAAGTGTGTGAGTCAAAAGCAAATCAATAGAGGGCAAGTAATTTGTATTCTGTATTTTGTATTCCCAGATTACACCTTGCTCATTTATCAAATGGAGTTTTGGAAAGTATGTCATATGATAAGACTTAGGATTCTTTCACATGACACATTATAACATTATAATTCTACTTTAATTGCCTTGGCTGCATCCTGGAGAATCCTGAGATTTATAGTTTGGTGAGGCACTAGAATTCTCTGGCTGAGAATTCTAAATACCCCTCCCTAAACTGCAAATCGTTAGATTCCATAGGATAGAACCATGAGTAGGTTGAAAGGACGTTTAATGTGACTCCGTCTCCTAGAAAGAGACAATAATTGTGCATTGGGTTTGGAAGCTGGAAACAGGAACGTTTCGATCTGTGTGATTTATCCTTGATTAATTCATGTAAACTTCTGGAATGTCTTTAATACCAAGGAAATTCTTAGTAGCCCAGATGCTTCTGGAAAAAAAAAGTGATTTTTCTCCCTTTTAAACTTAAAAAAAAGAACTAGATGTTACAGAGGACAGGTAATGCTGCCTTAGAACACTATTATTTCCTCCCATGATGGCTATTATTACAAAATGCGTAATTTTACACAGAATCACTATGCTGGGGTTTTTCTTTGCTTAACTTTCTTGATTGCTGGGCGGGGGCGAAAAATGTATGGTGAAGTGGTATCATTTTATACAACATGCAAGATAGGGCTTCCCCTGAAAATCTTAATAAGTTATACAGGGGGACATGGTCTCAAAGATGTGCCAGTCTCAAGGTTACCATCTTTGCAATCTGGAAAAGGATCAAGTTTCAGATATGAAGTTGTGATGAGTTTTCCTCACAGTTCTCGTATTTTTTATTTTTAGCTTACCTGACACTTTCAGTGTATAATTGCCTCAGAGGTCAGTTTGACCTATGATGTGTATGATATGTGTGAAGAAATTTTAAAAATGCACTACACAGCCAGTAAGAGATAGCCAATAAGAGCCAAGGACAAGACCAAAGCACATTCTACATTTTTACAAACAGCATTGCAAGGACAGGGCTATTATAATGAAGGCCTACTGGAAAAAGAGGACTGTATTATCTTTCAGGACATTCACTGAATATTAAACATTCGTACAAAGAAGACAGTCATATTTGCACATAAAACTAACTCATAGTTTGGTATGGCATGCATGACCAAACATGGAGCCTGTGCAAAGCCCTAAGTTTACATGTTGCTCATCTTATTCCTCTAATGTGACGCAGAGAAGGAATATCTATCTGTCTATCCACCCATCCATCCATTCATGGGTAGCTGTGTAGGCTATACAGCAAATACAACAAAATCCAAAATCCACAAGCAGCGATACCTTTATTGTGGCTTTGTTGGCTTTTTCCGTCAAAGATGTTAGTAACATCTTTGCCTGATGAAAAATTCAGTGAAGCTTTGAAGGCCTGGAGAAAGAACAGACTATAGTTGGCCCTCCACATGAGAGGATTGGGAAGGGGGGTGGATTGGCATGGTGCCCTATACTTGCACCCATCTTCTTCCTTGGGGGACATCAGGAGAGAGTTTGTGGTGCTGAGATATTAGGCTGCAAGTTGTCCTTAGCTGGCCAGGGAGCAGCCGGTGACGGCGGCGGAGGACCAGCAGTGGGTTTTTAGAGGGCTTCGCAGCCTGATTGGAGCTGCCAAGAGGGAAGTTCCCCTGGAAAAGATGCACCAGCAGTGGGGGCGGGCAGGGTTTGGAGAAACTAACGAATACTCAAATCCATGAAAGTTAAAACTGTGATATTCAGTTTGACTTTAACATATTCCTCGGGGCTTGTTGTTATTTTACTTATCAATAGAGTAGAACTGAAGTAGGCAGCATGTGGTCTTTATGTCAGTAGTTGTTTCTTTAAATACCAGGTAAATACCCTAAAGGCACCAGAGGCCCTCTGATCTTGGAAGCTAAGCAGGATCAGCCCTTGTTAGGACTTCGATGGGAGACTGCCAATGAATGCCAGGTGCTGTATGCTGTATTTCAGCAGAAGAAATTAGTTCAACTATTTCTGAGTGCTCCTGTCCTAAGAAATTCATCCTCCTGTCCTATGGAATTCATGGGGTTTCCATAAGTTGACAGGTGACTTAAGGACACATACACATGCACATTTAAAATCTATTTTGACTACCTTTAAAGCATTCTTATCATTGATTGCTGTTCAGACTTAAGAATGAAAGTTTTTTCCTTAACTGAAGAGAGTCTTGCTCCCACAGCCCTTATATTAAGAGCATCTTTTGTTTCTAGTGCAGGGGGCTGTATCCATTGTTACGTATCTGTGTGTGTAACAGCAAGATCCAGCATAAATCAGGATGCAGTCTCTTCAGGAACTCCCAAAGATGCCCCGGAGGGATGGGACACCCTCTGGAACCAGTTTTCAGGCAGTTCCTAGAGCTACAGAGGGAAGAAATTACCATGATGTGGATCAACATCATTATGTATTTAGCCTAGTGATTCTGCAGCTGAAAACACATTGCTAAGTCAAATACTGGCTCCTAAAAATGATTTTCTATTCTTATAGAATGACGTGGTTTAAAGGTATATATTTTCAGCTGCCAAATGCCATATTATGCCCAAATATTTCTACTTTTACTGAATGACCTGTCCTACATTTAGAATTTGGTGGGAGTTATATTTCGAAGACTGTGAAAAGTCTTAGAATTTTAATGAACATAATGTTGTTCAGGCATAGACACAGGGAATAGAAGTAAATGATTTGTCTCATCTTATGAAACTGAGCTGACTCTTAATGAGCATCTTACAAGTTGCACCTACTCCCTGAAATACTGTGCTCAAAGGTCTTACTTTCTTTGAAATGAAGGCTTCAAAGCTCTGTTTTCTTTTATAAAAAGTACTTGCACAAATATAATATCCTCAGGCAAGTCATTGCTTTTCAGGGCCTTTCCAGAAATATGCCTTTCAGCATCTCTTAGGCATTAATGTTCAAACTGATGTAAGTAGGGAACTGTCCAATTAATGCTTGGTAAGCTGCCCTGGGAGGTTTCTTGACTGAGGGGTGGGATATGAATACGCTAAATAAATAAAAATAATAAATAGGTTTTGGCCATGTTTGTTGCTCTGGGCAGAATATGTTGTATTGCTGATTACCCAAGATCCTGCTCAGAGAATCCAATTCCTGTTATTAACTCTCATGTATCCATTTTTCAAAAAATAGCTTGCTTTGAGTGCATTGTGAGGTATTTTCTGACTCCAGTGAGAATGCCACTGCATGGGGGGTTAGCAGTAGGGGTTAGCACTGAGGTTAGGGGTGAGGTTTAAAAAATACTCCCTGGGTTTCATGAGCTAATTGAGAATTTCAATGGCCCTATCCCTGAATGAGCCCAGTTTACTGACAACCAACATTTTATCCCTTTCACTTCTTCCTAATATTTCATTGGAAGAAAATTGTCATGGGGCTTTTGCATTTCATTATGTTGCATTGACTGGCGCAAAAAAGTACAGTGGCAAAACAATGGATTTGTTTGGACAGCTTTTATCATAATCTCCTTTTGGATTTTTTTTTAAAGAATGTGTACATAATATGAGGGTCCAGTGCTGGGAAGAAGATGGAATATTAATAAATGAGGATGACGATATGGCTGAAAGTTAAGGAAAATTGAACACAGCTATGTTGGATTCCCAGCACGTGCCTCTGGACGGAAGCTAGTTCCATCCTGATCTTCCTGTCTCTACGATGCCTGACTTTAAGATGTCCTTGAAGGCAAGGCACTGTGAAAGGGCTGACTTGGGAAACAACCCGTGCTTTGTTATTTCACACCTTCCCTTCCATAGTGCTTTGGCTCGGGTGTCCCTTCAGCCAAATAATGAAGAGATAGGTGGGCAACCTCTGCCAGGAGTGTGTGCACTGCCTGGTCTACTAACAGTATATGACTGTAGTGAATGGCAAGGGCTGCCCATTGTCTTTGTTGCCAACACTGATCTTGTGCAGGGTTGTCTTCCTGCATGAACAGCAAAAAAATTAAATTGCTGGTGTAATGGCCTGTTGCATGAGTGGTCAAGGCTGTGGGATTTGGCCATTGTTTGCAAACCTCCGGCTGAGAATGGTAAAGATAAACATCCTTCTGGGGTGGCATAGAAGGCACTACATCCTCATAGTTCTGTGTGGATTCTGCTACAAAGCATGACACTAGTATATGAGGCTTAAAAGAACTTTTATAATCTCAGAGAAATAGCTGTGTTGGTCTCTTGCGGCATACAAAGGAGAAAGGGAAGGGGAGAAAAAAAGGAGGCAATGTGGCAGCACCTTTAAGACAACTGGTTTATATTTTTCTCCCCTTCCCTTCCTCCTTCTTAAAACATCAGTTTGTTTATTTCTTTCTTTTTTTATTGCTCTCTGCCTCCCCTTTCTGCTGAATGCAAGGTCACCTCTGGCATCAGAAAGCTTTGTCATGTAATATATATTTCCAGTGGGGTAAAGGTTTTTAGCTTTTAGCTTCTTTCTGAAGGAACTGGAGCCAGCTGCATGTTAAATTACAAGGCAGTGGTTTCAGCTGGATGTGTCATTGTCGCCATCAAAGAGATTGGCAGAGAGAGGGATTATAAGAAACAAATACTATTAGAAATACCCCAACACACATACATATACAGATGTCCTGTCCCTGGAGTCTAGAGTCTGTTTAATTCAGTACGGCAGAATTTTTTTCAATGTCAGTGCAGAATCTGCCTTCTGATATGCGGCAAGGACATGAACAGAAGGAAGAGCTGTATTGTATGGAATGTAGTGGGTGTGTTTGAGGAAGGGGCTGTGGACTTGGTTTGGAAAATAAAATGTTACTACTAAAACCCAGTATGAAGAATTTGATAGGCTAGCCTTCCTCAACCAGCTGCATTCTGGATGTGACAACACCCATCATTTCTAGCCAGCAGAGTGGGAAGATTCTGGTTGGGGATGATAGGGATTGCAGTCCATAATCTGTGGAGGCTGCCAGATTGGAGAGGATTAGGTCTCATGTCTCAAGACCAAAGTGTGGGCGCATTTCTCAGAGGGGAACAGCAAACTAGTTAGGCAATGGACTTGAGGCAGGCTGTTTTCAGCAGCCTGTCCCCACTGCATATCAGAGGAGCTTTCTAAAATGTTTTGTAAGAGCAGAAGACAAGACTAACCCCAGAGTGCAGGGTGCATTTCTCAGAGGGGATGAGCAAATATGTTAGGCAATGGGTTTGAGGAGCAAGAATCCTTCTTTCTAAAGCTTTTGAAGCTTCAGTAATAGGGATCTTATTCCCCATATCTGAAGCTGCAGGTGGCAAAATCACAAATGCGGAGGGCCAACTCTGCTTAAATTGTTACAACTGACTTTATTTAACTATGTCCAGAAATTCTGGAATACAGGTTGGGGTATAAAATTGTCTCCCAGACTTGAGACTGGACTTGAGACTTGACTTGAGACTTGGAGTAAAAGACTTAAATACATCTCTGGTACAAATAGTTGGCTCTTTGTAGGACTGTCAACCAGGTCCTTCTTGGAACCAATTCAGGCCATTTCCACATGGGGTGAGGGAATCGCCCCGTGCCGGTACTTACCGGACTTCTTGGCTCCCGGTCCGGTCCGCAGTGCTCTAGAGCAGTGCGTGCTCGTCGCTCCGCACTGCTCCAGGGACGAAAATGGCGGCTTCCAGTTGGTCAAGGGTCTCGACCAACCACTGAAGCTCACCAGCCTAAAGACCGCCCCCAGCAGATCACAGGCTCGCACTGGTGCGAGCCTGCATATCTGCACTGCAGCGCAGGAACGGAGTGGCGCGCTCCGTGCTTTTGAAAGACCTGTTTTAAGCGGTCTTTCGAAAGCATGCTGGACAACCACTTCAGGTCGTTCGGGAGTGGGCTGAGGTTCGGAACTACAGTAAGTAGGTCCGACCCTGTCCGCTCCCAGGTGCAGACGTCCTCCCTGGAGGACGCTCTGCATCGTTTCTTTAAGCCCATGTGGAAATGGCCTCAGATTACATTGATAACAGATACTCATTCTGATGGTTGCTGAAATGTGATGAAATCTGCAGAAGGTTTGTCTAGTCTTTTATTAATCCAGTTTGATATTCCATGGCTATGTCAATATGGTTTGGTAAGCTACTAATAGGTTATTGTAGGACATTCTTTTTTCTTTGACTTTTGTGCAGTCATGACAGCAGGTTGCAGAGTGAATGGCAGAAAGCCACCATAATTTAAGGCATTAGTTTTCTGTCAGTGGATTGTAGTCTACATCTTACCTGGGGACTCTGCTAGAGTGGGTCACACCACCCATGGCATGGTTTCCTCTTAAGAAGGAAGCAAATGGAGAAAGGAAAAAGAGGTGGAGAAACATCATATAAACAGAATGTACAGGAGAACAAAGGAATGTACAAGAGAGCAAAAGAAGGTATAAGAGAACTCATTTGTGTTTTTCTAAATGCAATGCTCCTTTTGGTGGAGAGGTTGACAGTGGAGATAGAACATTTGAAAGCCACCATTTACTTTGAGTAGATAATTGGAGCTGTGTCCTCCACCATAGACTTATGTGGCTTTAGGCAAGGTCTTAGGAAAATTCTGAAGAACTTCACGAATTAAGGCACTATAATGACTTATAAGATCTTTTTGAGAAATTGGTTCAAGAGATTCAAGACTGCTTACCACAAAATATGTGGTCCCACTTAGGTGGGACATACAAAACACTTCAGGACATCTTCAGTACAGCTATTGCAGTACAACCATATCACCAAGAGTTTGTTGAAAACCACTAACTTTGGATCTACCACTAACTGATATAGTTTTATGCACTCAGCAGAGTGCCTCATAACGCTTGTGTTTTTGTGTACATGGGGGTCCCAAGGCATTCAATTGCTTGTAATGTTTTGTAAGTGAATACCCAGTACTTGGGGTGGTCTTCCTATCCACTCCCTTCCAAAAATAGAGTGTGATCTTAGTCACTAGTTAATGCGGTAGTGTTTTTGAGGAAAGCTAATAACCGAACTCTTGTAGTCCATAAATAGAACTTCATTACTTAAAGATTAGGGAGAGTTCACCAAAGGCTGTGTGCTGCTGAGGTCTTATTTAGAAATAATTGCTAATTAAAATATTAGGAGGCATTCCCTTCAGTGTTCTCTGTACTCATGGATTAAATAACAAGGCACTCAAAATAGAAAACCAGAAACCTACCAGGAATGGGGTGGAGGGGAAACACATTTCATCTTCTTAAATGTGATACAATATTTAAAATAGGAAGCTGTTACAGTCTTTTATTATTTGTTTCTATAAAAAACCACTGACATCAGTTATTTAGGCCTTGTACAACTATTGTAAAAAAGAACAAAGATTTGGTTAAAGTACAACCATCTGAAAACAAAAAACATGGATACAACACATTAAAAATAAAGAAGGAGATAAAAAAAAAGTCAACAGATAAGTACAGTCAGCCCTCCGCATTTGCAAGTTTCACTTTTGCGGATTTGATTATTCATAAATTATTTGCTGTTTCCTCTCCTGCCTCTCTGTGCCATTTTTAATAGGGACTGCAAGCCTTGTGAGACTGAGAAATTGCAAATGAGGCTTGTAAGTCCCTATTAAAAATAGTGTGGGGCAGCAGTGGAGGTGGCAGTCAGCCCCACCAGTCACCCACTTCTGCCTTGTGATGGAAACCTGATGCCTCAAACGAATCCATGGATATGACTTATAAGATCTTTTTGAAAAATTGGTTCAAGAGATTCAAGACTGCTTACCACAAAATATGTTAGCACTTAGATGGGACCTACAAAACACTTCAGGACATCTTCAGTACAGTTATTGCAGTACATCCGTATTACCAAGAGTTTGCTGAATATGGTGATCATACTTTCTTGCGTGTTAAATATGGTTTGGGAGGCCCTAGAGTTATTCATGGTTTTTTCACTTTCACGGGGGTCCTGTGCCCCTAACACTAGTGAATGTGGAGGGATGACTGTACAGTTCAAAGCAAATCTGATAAACTATGTGTTTGTGGGAGGGGGATGAGGAGCTAAAACTAGCAAAGACCATAAAATAGGCATTAAAACTAGCAACAAGTAATAGAGATTAAAACAGCAACTGCTCTAACAAAGCAAAAATATTTATATCTTTATTTCCCGTTCCTTATAATGCATCTTTCTTCCAAAATGAGACTTGAATCAGTTAACAATATAAGTTAAAACAAAATGGCTAAAACAATATTGAATATAGAAATTTAAAAAGCATTAAATAACTCCGTGATAGATTCACCTTTGGGTGCCATAAGTCGTAAACAGCTTGAAGGCACAAAACAACAATCAAGACATTTAAGACATTTGTTTAAAACGATTAAAAATATATAAAGCACTTATAACATATGTAAACACTGATAACACATTCTCCTACCCAAACAGCTAAAGAAATAGGGGGCAAATTGAGCCTCTCTCAGGAGAGAATTCCATAGCTTAAGAGTAGCCACCAAGAGGGCCCTTCCTTATGTCATGAACAGTGAGCTTGGTAAGACGGTGGTACAGAGAACAAACCTTCCCTCAAAGATCATAAAACTCAGGAGACTTCATACAAAGAGATACATGCTTTCAAGCATCAGGCAAACAGTGAGGATTCAAATATTATATCAAGGAACTTTGTATAGTAGCTGATGTTTTAGACAGCTTCCTCAACCCACTTTTGCATTACTCCCTAGCCAATCAGTGTTAGCATGATATGCTCTTTTTTAAATGTGTCTTTTTGTACATTTTTTGTGACAAGCTGAAACTGTCTGAAAGAAAACCTTCTGCATCTAAAGTGTTATTATTATTGTTATTATACAGTGGCCCATCCTCAGGAGCCTCATCACCCCACAGAGAAGCCAGTTATCCACTGCCATAAATGTGGTGAGCCGTGTAAAGGTGAGGTGCTTCGCGTCCAGGCCAGGCATTTTCACATCAAATGTTTCACCTGCAAAGGTAAGTAATATCATTTTTTCTGAAAGCCTATCAATTGATCCATTCAGATTGTTTGCCTGTCTTTATCCAGAGGAGTTTATGTAGCAATTTCCTCTCTGGCTGCCTTTTATGGGTGTGCATATGGTATCCAGATCTTATGAAGACAAATCTTAGAACACCTTCGAAAGTATAGTAGGAAGATCTGGGCAAAAAGTTACTCCTTTGTATTATGGTTTCCATGATCCACCACACAAATGGGCAGTAGCCATGTTGGCTTAGAATTCTGGGAATTGTTGTTTGAAAAAGTAAAATGTCTAGTTTCTGATAATAGGGGGAAAAGCACCCCTTGTATGTGCACATAACAGCATAAGTCATTTCTGCACAATGGGGCTCTTGCAAGTCATCCCCTCACAGTCCTGGCAGGGAAGAGAGCGTGACAGGAACAATCCCCTCCACACAGGACTGGCTCCCTGTGGAAGGGAGAACGATGGCCACACCTCTTCCTTCCGCAGTGCAGCTGGGCATTTTCCAGGCTGTGCTGGAGAAGGAAGCATCATCATTGTGCTTCCTGCCCTTCCACAGGACAGGTAGGTACAGGAGCGTCGTGCAATTGCAGGCTCTAAATGGATTTTAATCATTTAGTAAATACCCTGCAAGCGCAACACATGGGGACAGGATGGCAGTGGGCCAGCAACAACATTGTGCAGAAGCACGACCAGCTGACTGATGTCATCCTGTCCCCATAGCGGGATTTTTAAGGGATCTTTCAAAAGAGAATGTCCTATCTAGAACTCAGTGCATAGGAAGGATGATCTCACATCTCTGTGGGCACAGCTGTAAAGAGGTGGAAGTAAAGACATGAGGGATATTACAAATGAGCAATAGGAATATCTCCCTCTTGTATTTTCAGCCAACCCCCTAGAAAACCAGGGTTGGAAAAAAGTGACAGATGGTCCTTTTTGATTTTGTGTACTGGTTCTTATAACAGCGTTATATACTCTTATGGACCTGATCTCCTGTGAGCTGGTAATGGTTCTTAACTTTCCTTCCTTCCTTGTGAATTAATATCCCCCTTTGCGACAAATGCCTATGATATAGTGTGATATGGCCCATTTCCTCACTAGCCTGTTCTAGCGCTATGATTCCACTTTCGACATCCTATGGAATCCTGGGGTTTGCAGCTTTGGGAGGAGCCAGTCGGCCCCTTCTGAAGCTGCAAACCCCAGGATTCCATAGGATGTTGAAAGTGAAATCATAGCGCTAGAACAGGCTAGTGCAGAAATGGGCCTAATCTGCTTGCTTAGAGCCAACAAGGTGTGGTGGTGTGAGCATTGGACTGCAACCCTGGAGACCAAAGTTTGATTCCTCACTCAACCATGGAGACCCACTGGGTGACCTTGGGTGTGTCAGACACCATCAGCCCTAGAAAACCTTATGATTCCCTTAGGGTCACCGTAAGTCACAAATGACTTAAAGGCACTCAACAACAGCAACAACAACAAGTGTACTTGCTAGCTGTTGATTCTGTTAATGTGTATTATCTCTGTTAATACCATAGGAAGGGTCAGAAGGGAAGATCAGATTAGCGATGGCTCCAGGGCATCTCTTCCCCCTCTCATTCTGTTATGTGTCAAAGTGTTTTTCGATCAAGGACCTGTAGCTTGTCATACAGACATGATACATTGCTCTCTAATGCTGTTGGGGGATATTATCATCACAAATCACTTCTAGTTGCATTCTTCCCCAGTGCAGTACTGCTTTGCTGAGAGTTACATATGAAAGTCCTTGGCATGCTACATGGAATTGAGCTAGGTGATCTCCAGACCAGAACCGCTCCATATGATCTTTTTGTGCAGTTAATGACGTCTGTCCATTTTCCATTCATTGCATGGTATTCAGTTCTTTGTCTCAAAGAAGTCCTTTTATCAGAGGGATATCCTTATCTTCCATCGATGGCAGAATGCAACTCTTCTTCCAAGTAATATGTGCTTGTACGACTGACTACTGGATATTATTTGCAGCATTACATTAGTAATGTGAGACACACTTGCTCCCCTTTTGACCCAACCTTTATATAAACTTTCTTAGTTTAGCTCAGTTTCACTTAATCTTTAGGGTTTTTTTAAAAAACCATCTCTCTCCTACCTCTATGGCCCTCCCCAGAGATCTGTGCTGTTTCCCTCCTCTGTCTCTTCTCTATTGTATTGTATAGGGATGGAATGTTGATCTATAGCAATGGAATAGCAACAGTGCAGCAGCTAAAATCTACTTGTGACTTATGTTCATACAGGAGGGAGTGGCCATGATTTGTAGCTCTATGATAATATGGTAATGGCCTTCAGATGCAGCATGGCTTTCTGTCCCTCATTATCATAACTAGCTTCTCACAAATGATTTAGATTTTGCATTCTCAGATATGCCCTCTGCTTTAAGGCTGCCAAATGCCGTGACTGTGACAGTGACAAAGAAAACAAACTGTGTGTGTGCCTGTATGTTCTAATATCCTTAGTTCAGCCATCATGATGAAACTGTATTTTGGCCATTAGAAGTAGCCAGTGGGCACATGTGCTTTCCCTTGCCCTTAGCTGAGTTGACTCCCTCCCTCCATTTTATGGTTTTCTCTAATGGAAATTTGTCATGGCATTCAAATTAGACGGTTTGTCTCTTAGGACTGGAAAATCATTTCAAACTGTAGTTTCTGATTCTAATGTAGAACAAACTGTAGTCAGAGTGGATAACTCTAGTTGTCATTGTCACAGCAAACTATGGCTATTTCCGCACTACACTGTTATAGTGCTATTATTCCACTGTCAGTGTCCTGTGGAATTCTGGGGTTTGTAGTTTACTGAGGCCAAAGAGCTCTCTGGCTGAGAATTCTAAATGCCCCTCCCTAAACTACAAACCCCAGAATTCTACAGGATGTTGAAAGTGGAATAATAGCACTATAACAGTGTAGTGAGGAAACGGCCTATGATTACGGTAAACCAAGAGGTAAGGAAGGAAATGGGATGAATTAGAGTGTCAGGTTGCAGGCACACTTTCAACTGTCTGTGATTCTCCCCTCCCTTCTCACATAATTCTAATGCATTTATTTCTAAAAATGAATGGATGAGATCTTCCATTACAAATAACCTAAGGAATTGATCCTCATAACCCACCTTAAACTCAAAAACTACGATGACATGAGTGAGTGGGGCACGTCAGGATGACATAGCAATCTCCTTCCCATCCCAGGCTGCACAGCCTAGAGCTAGGAGATGTCTAACTGCGCGACCTAAAGTGCTACACTCACCCATGCCACAAACCTCCACTGCTCAGAGCAGCTTCCTTGAGTTTGGGGATATTTATGATTGTGGCAATAGTGCCACAGTCGTGCATACGTGGCATATCTGAATACAGAGCAATTACGGATTTGAATTTGTACCTGCAATGCAGGATGCCAGCCAATGTTTCTAAAGAGATAGTTTAAAACAAAGTGTGTGTGTATGTGTGTGTAAAATTATTACCTTTGGAGTTCCCGAGGAAGAGTCTGCCTTTCTTTGTCTAAGTACATTATTTGGTCCAAATTGCAAAGCAGGAGATGTCCCTAACACTTTTCTTGTTCTTTCTACTCTGGCTCTTGCATAAATTTATGAGATGAAAGTGGCCTGTGTCTTCGGTCTCATTGGGCATCTTCCTTTTTATCTGAATGCTGCTTTTAATTTGTCATTCAACAAGGTGATAGGAAGCTTGAAGATTTCTCTGAAGATTTTCTTGCAGTGTTGGACTTTTTACCAATTATAAGTAGAAATCATTGGCTTAAGAAAAATCAATTATTTTTTCCCCCAGACTGCAGCTCTTAGAATGCTCTCAGCAGGCACAACCAGTGGTGATTCTGTGATTGATGGAGTTGTAATTTCAACGTAACATTCTGTAGTAACTCTGTGCTATGGAAAATTTGTGATATGGGAGGTAGGCCAGAATTATGTAAAACAAAAACAAATGCCTGTATATTTGAAAAAAAATCTACTTCTGGCAAGAAAATTAGAAGGCCAAAAATGCTAAATTTTCTGCAAAGCATTTATTTAGTGGATAGGAAATGGCAGCACTTACTTCCAAATACTGGTCTAGTTTGTTGGAACTTCACTTAGTGATCACAAGTGTTGAGTGTGCTTTAGTTTCATTTGTAGTATGAAGTTTGGTCCATCATGAGACAGAAGCCCCAATACTGAATGCCTGGAGTTATTTGTGGGGGAAGAGACTCTGGAAAAAGAGATGCTGTAGTCATAATAAAGAGTCATCCCGTGCTTTTGCTGCACAGTTATGACGGTTATGGGAGCTCTGTTGTATTCTGCATCTGTAACTAAACAGCAGATGGGAAAATAGTGCAATCTAGACACCACAAAATACTAATCAGCATGCACTATGATGTGCGTGTGTGTGTGTGTGTGCGTGCGTGCGTGCATGTGCACACATATATATTACAGCATGTACACATGTGTATTACAGTAGACCACCAATATAATTATGCTGTACATTGTGATCTGTATTTCTTTTATTTCTGTTACTATTGTAAGCCAGTACACTGTTTTATAATTGGTTTTTTAAAAATAAACAGCTAGACTAAGTGCTTTATCAGAACTCCAAATAAAGTAATAGAAAATGTAAAAAAAAATGTTATAGAAAATATAAAAGCAAGGAGACAGTAATCACAAAAAATGGAAAATAATACCAAACAAAGCTAAAGCTTTTGAGAGTCAACCACTTGATATAAAGCTATCATTGCTTAATTCAGAGAAGAAAAAAATCACAATAAAGAATCAGAATAGATTGTTTCTCCAGGAAGTGCTGTGTGTTCTTGGTGGCCTACATATGTCACTGTTTAAATAACAGTATTCAATAAAAGGTCACTAAGTGTCACAAAATGAGCCCTCTGTCTTATTATTTCTCATACCTTTAATACAATCTGTCATTCTTTTTGTGGGGGCTAAACTCCATAGTTTATTTAATGAGTCATATATTGTGAGAGTCATTTTATATTTTATTGTATTGCTTGTCTTATGCAGTTTACTGTAATATATATATATATTACATCACAGTGTGCACTAGTTTGCATTTTGTGATGTACATTCTGTCACACTGGGTGGATAGGTTGGTTGTTTCTTTGGAATGAATGTGGTGTGTTATTACCATGATGGCATTGGTCAGAACCACTTCCTCAGAACTTCTCTTTAGGACTAGACAACTTATAAGAGATTAATTTTGCGAGTAGTTACATCTTTAAAAAAGCATGTTGAAGAATATAGTTGCCTTCAGTTATTTTATTTTATATTCTACCTTTCTCCTGGAATGAGACTCATATGAAATTATGTGGAAAATTCACAATGGACTTTCTGGGTTGGACATAACATATGTACTATAAATGTTAAAAATAATGTGACCATGAAGATTATAGAGTACTCAGAAGAGGACATGTAACACTATCCTATGCATGTTTACTGAGAAGAAAGTTCTGTATTCACCAAGTGTGTGAGACAGTTCTGTTTTGTGTAGTCATCTTTTACTCAAGCGTACTGATGCATTTTAAATAAGACAACACTAAATGCATCCTGATTATTTCAGTGGAACTTATTTTCAAGGTAAGTGTATATATGTATGTGTATGAGTGCAGTCCAGCAGAGAACACCATCTGAATAGAAACTGACAAAAACTGTGGTCAAGAAAGAGTAGTAGAAGTAGAATCAAAGAATCATAGAGTTGGAAGAGACTACAGGGGCCATCCATTGCAACCCCATGCTATGCAGGACACACATAAAAGCATTCCTGACAGATGGCCATCCAGCCTCTGCTTAAAAACCTCCAAAGAAGGAGACTCCACCACACTCTGAGGCAGCATATTCCACTGCCAGACAGCTCTGGCTGTCAGGAAGTTCTGCCTGAGGTTCAGGTAGAATCCCCTTTCCTGCAACTTGAATCTATTGCTCCTTGTCCTGGTCTCTGAAGCAGCAGAAAACAAGCCCACTCCCTCCTTGATATGACATCCCTTCAAATATTTAAACATGGCGATCATGTCCCCTCTTAACCTTCTCTTCTGCAGACTAAACATACCCAGCTCCCTAAGCTGCTCCTCATAGGGTGTGGCTTCCAGTAGTTGTTGCTATATGCCTTCAAGTTGTTTCTGACATAAGGTGACCCTAAGGTGAACTTATCACAGGGTTTTCTACGGTGGAGAGTGTGTGACTTGCCCAAGATCACTCAATGGGTTTCCATGGCTGAGTGGGGAACTGAACACTGGTCTCCAGGGTTGTAGTCCAGTGCTCAAACCACTACATCACACTGGTTCTCAGAGCAGGTAGCACAGAGTAAACCTAGCAGAACACAGCTAGAATTACCTCTGAGCAAACATGCATAGGATCATTTACTAACAGTTTTAACACAGGTACTGTATATAGCTTACAGATATATGAGAGGACTAACATTACCCAGTGCTCTTTGAATTATTATTTATATCGTGAAAACATTTATAATATAGATGGGGTGAATCAATGTTAAAAACATTTAAAGATTTCACACACTTACTACCAACAGATTTTTCCAGTGTACTGAGTGACAACGCATTTGTCTTGATCCCGGTTAGCTGTCCTGACCTGCTGAATTCTTTCATTCGGGAGATCTTGCTGGATTTCCTAAATTTCGAGAGGCACAGTTATTTTAATTTAGATAGCTGGGAAGTATTCATTGTGCCCTTTTCAACCTTGATTTACCCCACTGATTTTACCTGATATAATATTTCTTGGCATAGCTGTTTTGCTTAGAGTCTTTCCCATTATAGAATTCCATACCTGTTGGCAGCAAGTGACTGACCATATTATACTTTACTAGAATACTCACTCTTTCCAACTTTGGGAATAACTTGCATTGCTGCATATGGTTGTTGATGAAGATATTTATAAGCTGCTGACAGATTAATCATTTGCGATATGAGCTGCCAACCCAAAGTCACATTGGAGAAGAGTAAATAACCTTTGCAAGGGTAACAGAAATTTAGAGATGGCTCTGCAGTATTATTCCATTTCACTTCATTAGATTAAAACATAACTGAAAAAAACCAGACAGCTAAAAAAACAATGATTATGATAAAGCAGTTTTTAAAAACATAGTTATACAGTCCTATTAAAACATGCCTAATTTAAAACAGCATTTATAATTGTGACAATGAGAATAAAAGTATAACACACACATACACAGTAAAAGACCTTTCTACACAGTTAATTACCAAAAACCTGTTTAAATGAAAAGGTCTACCTGCTGGCAGAAGAAAAACAGAGAGGGGGCCAGCTTAGCTTCCATGAAGAAGGCTCTCTTGCATGCCCTCCCCCTATTAATGTTATTTTTACAAACAAATGTCATGCTTGTAACCTTTGTACAAACTCCTAACTGATACCAGTGGTGTTGAGAGTCGCGTACTCTTAACTGCGTATTTGACTGAAGCAGTGTTCCACCATTGATAGTTGAGAGACTCCTCCGATAGTCTTCCAGACTTGAGATTGATGCTGTGCTTTCTGTAAATAAGAAGAGCCCCATCTAAGCATGTTGTGTAAAGTCAAGTCTCTTGTCTGGGATATACTTCTAAGAATTGTGTTTGGAATTGTAGTATTATACTGATTTTCAGCATGCACTGTGTCTTTTTTTTTTTTTTTAAATCAGGACAAATACATTTGCTGTGTGAGAAATGATGGTATCCCAAAGTGTTTATATACCCAGTTGCAATGCTACTCAGCAGTTCTGGGCAGAATGATACACAAAAAAATGTGCAGTGTATATTTGCACGACCTTGTTCTGACATCTGATTACATTGCTATTTTTCCTTCTTTGTCTATTAAAGAATATATGTTGGGGGTGGGAGAGAGGGAAATAGAAGGAGGTTGGTGGCTTCCATGTTAGTAGGGTGGAAAATCTACTTAAGATTTTAGCCTGGAGGATTTGAGGAATTGTAGTCCAAACAGGTAGCATTCCCAAGCAATTGATCTTAACCATAACTTCTCCTTACTACTCCAAGGCAATCAAATCAAGATAGTTGCAGCTTTTTTTTCTTCAGTGTTAAAAATAAATCAATCAGTAAGCCTTCTTTGGACACTAACTATACAGTTCATGTTTTATGATAACCTCTGTGTCTTGATGCATTTCCTAACCATTCTGTACCCGTTGAAAACCATCTGTGCCCATTGTTACCGCTTTTTATGCCAGCACTGCATGATTGGAGAAGCTGTGGCTATTTCTAGCTCAGCTGAATGCTGATAAAGAGCCAGCTAGCTAGAAATAGTGGTGCTTATCCTCAAGGAAGTGAACTCTTCATGAGAATATGCAAAGAATCTCAGTTACTCAGCAACTGACCAAACCTGTATTTAGGGAAAAGGCAATGAATAACTATATTAAAGAAACTCATTTTGTGGTCATCTAACAAAAATAGCAACATTAGTAAACTAATTCCCTGTTTGGGGAATAGTTTTGCATTCAAAAATACACACAAAAATGTTTTCAAAATATTAAATTTCCTTGGAAGATTAATAGAGTCAGTTTTAAAATAGTTGCACACTGCGTGATACCTATGATAAGAGTCTGGGTTTTCAGCCTTTTTTGAAGCAGGGGATATGATCTGATGATATAGTGTATGGATATGATCTCCACCTCAGGATCCCAGAGACAGTGGCTAGGTGAACTTCAGGACAAATGGATGTCTTTCTGTTGAACTGACGGAGGTAGAATTGCAGTCTCCTCAAGTTTTTACCTCATCCACCAAGCCACTGGCTTCAGGCTGCCTGCTACTCAAAAGAGCTAATCTGCACTCATTTGTTTCCTTCTGAATCTGAAGAAGGCTCATTGTGTATAACAGAGTTTGGAAATTAGTTCTCCGAGAGAAACTGACATACCAGGTTATTGTTCAAATTCCAAATAATACCTGTGATACTAAACTATCTCACAGGAAACTTTTATCACAACTAAAACCTGTATACTACACAGAATAATTAATACCTTTTGTTTAGGAGAGCACATAAATTAATAAACAGCTTACTGAGTCATCACTTTATGTGTTTTTATTCACAGCCATTAAGAATTAAGTAGTTCTTTCCCTCACAGAGGCCATTAGAACCAACTGTTCCTGTGAGTAACGGAAGAGATAGCAAATGGCAAGGTGAACTGCCAACGTTGCCATTGTCTCTTCCTTTTGCATCTGATACTTTTTCTGTCTTGCTGAGACCCAAAGCTGGTGCTGCCATTAGATAAAGGGATGTGATACCTTCAGGTGGGGCATGCAGATGTGTGAGAGAGTTGTGGCAGACGCACCACTGACCACAGTGCTGTGTCCTACATAGCCAGCCATGTATCCTTCATGTAACCTGCTGCCCTTACCTGCAACAGAGGGTTATTGGGTCAATATATAGACCCTGATAATACCACTTTTGGACTACAACTCCTAGAATCCCCAGTCTCTGGAGGTTTGAGGAATTTTAGTCCCAAGTGTGACACCTCCAAGCTCTGCTGATGTAAGATTCTTCTCGTGTGTGTGTGTGTGTGTGTGTGTGTGTGTGTGTGTATTCTCCCTCCCTCCCTCCTTCTCCCTCTCTTCCTCTCTCCCGCTCTCTCTCCTCTCTCTCCTCTCTCTCTCTCTCTCTCTCTCTCTCTCTCTCTCTCTATATATATTCTTTATTAGGTCGATAAGAAAATAAAAAAAAACACAATAAGAGAACAAAGGCAAAGTAATAGAGAAAAAGCTACCAAAGAAAGGAATAAATGTGAAAATACGATATATCTAGTATATCTAGAATACATGCAACAACTAAGTGTGTCGATTTTACTGCATAAGATAAGATTCAATTCCCATTCCACTCAGGTTCTATAACCTCAAAGGATGGGGAAAGGATCTTGTCTTTCACTTCAGACAGCAAAACGTCTTGGGCTGGCTCTGAAAGCAAGAGGCACCAGGCAGCTGGTGAAGGAAAGTGGTATCATTTTTGCAGCCGATTTATGTAAGTCACATGTGCTTTTGACTGATTTAAGACTCTGTTTTTGTTCTTCATCATCTTCTGTGACCCAGTCTGGGATCCTGGTGAGATACAACATGGATAAAAGTGCTTTAGAGGAGTAAATTACAAGGAAGATACCTTAGCTATCCATGACAAAAATATATAAGGAACTGAGCATCATTTGCACTTTAGGATCTGGGTTATTTACTTATGTGGAGTTATTTACTTACTTATTCCATTTACATGTACCTTTTCTCCCTAGACCCAGCAGAACTGCACAAGATCATCTAAAAACACAATTAAAAATACTCACATTAAAACTGTTATTCTTTTTTAAAAAATATGGGGACATTCAAAAAGATAATAAAATTAAACCCAGAGCACACATTCCACATTAAAAGGATCCCTTTGAGCAGTTACTCATAAGAAGCCTTTTTGAAGAGAAAAGACTTCACCTGGTGGTGAAAGGAGAGCAGAGAGGGGAGCTGAGCTTTTGCAAACCTTTGAGTATGACCTGGATCACATGAACATCATGAAGGAAGTAAAACTGGAAAAGATATTACGTGGACATTCTAGCAGCCCTCTGGAATTAAGAGTTGTCTGGTGCCACTCGAAGTCTCAAAGCATTGCTGTGTTTTCCCAGGTCTCCAGACAGGAAGACAACTCTCATGGCACCTTGTGCTGGAAGAAGAGAAAGTTAGATTTTCATGTGAGGTGGCATTTTAGGCTGGTCATCCTTCTCCACTCATTCCTGCTTGGAACCAGGGCCTGTGTGTATAGCCTTTGTGCATGGCTGATGCATCAGGGGGAAAAAAACAAAAAAACAGAAACAAGAAGAGCATGGGGAGAAAGCCATTGAGTAGATGCACTTGGACCCATTATGCCATTTGAAGCAAGGTGGGTAATGGAGTGCCGGCATTGTGAATAGTAAGCCTTCTTGTTGCACAAGACATTGCAGTAGTCATACAGGGGCTGGAAAAACTCCCCATGGGCTGTGTATGAGTAGGTAAGCTTGCATGAGATGCCAGCCTAAAGGGTTCATTTGGCCCCCTGCCTGGCTACTAAAAATGTGTTTTGTTTTTTTTCCTCCTGGCTCTGGGTTGGCAAAAATCCTAGTTGGCCAGGTTTGTCTGGATGCCGCTGCTGTCCATTCCAACAATCGGCTGGCACAGGGATGTGGTTCTGACATCCCTCCTTAACTGTTGTCTGCTCTATCTCTGTCAATGCAAAGATCTACCCTTGTGACATCCCGGGAACAGACAGACAGACGGTTTATTTCGGAACATCCCAGGAACTTGCCCACTGGTCTCAGCAATCTCACAGAATAGCAGGCAGCTGATCTGGAAACTCTATCCAGAACTTTCCATCTTTTGACACTTGCTCTGTTACCAAGCTGCACCCCAGTAATTCAAGCGAAGAAGAGAAAGCAGAAAACTGACTTGTGCAGTGCAGTAGATATGACTTAAAGAGCCTTATGTAGTGAACCAAGCTGATAATATAACAAAGAATTCTGGCTTTTCTTTTTTTAAGAAAAGCCCCGTCTGCTCTTCTTTGAAGAAAGTAATGTGGCTTGACTGATGGTCCCAAAATGAGATGAACAAAATGTGAGTGAGGTGTGGGATTTTTTTAAAAAACTGACTAGAGTTTTCAGACTACAAGGATGTTAAACCTTATTCTTTCAAGATTGTGAAGTGAAGACACTATCATTTATGCAGGAAATTTCCCTTTCATCCTTTTAGTGGAACAAAAATTGATTTTATTTTATATTTACAAGGAAAGCTAATAAAAAATGTTAGTGACAAAAGTAATCTTTTACTGGTGGGTGAAATAAAAGGAGGCCTATCTACCCTTAATTTGCTCTGTTTTTCTCAAACAAGGATATTATTATGCAAATTACAATTAATGTTATGAGGAGAATCTGCAATGTTTAGCTTTACAACTGGGTAAAAATGTTTACACCTGGACATTTTGTAAGCAAGTTTCCTCTCAACCAGAAACGTACTATATAGACTTAGATGAAGACTGCACTTGTTCATTTAATTGGCTTACTTACTTTCATGCTTATACTATTTTATGCCACATGGTTTTTGTAATATGGACAAGGACGCAGCAAAGCATTTTAAAACTACAAGTACGTCTTATGTTTATATTCCGTGTTTACTTCAGTAAGCCCATGGCAGCACAAGTGGTTTTCTTTGTTCCCACTGTACCTTCACAACACTGTATGGTAGATCACACTGAGAAAGCTTGGCTAGCATGAATTTCATGGGTGTATAGGGACTTCCCAAGTCCCATTCCAGCTCTATCCACTAAACTACTCTGGCTCCCATCTAATTGATTCACTTTATTAGTTCTGAACACTGAAAGAAAGCACTATGCCCCCATAATACTTTATCTTTTAATGACAGGCTAACACTACTATAGCATCGTGGTGGGGTTTTTTGTTTGTTTTGTTTTTGTTTTATTTTTTCCCCCTTCACTATATTAAAGGTAGAGGTAAACACTGGATCAAGTGGTATTCATGGGAAGGTTATCCAGCCAGTGCTATCAGTTCTTCTTCTTGGAAGTCCCTCATCCATTTCCTGGTATCCAGCAGCCAGCCTAAACATGAGCACAAATTTATACTCATAGCTTTTTATTTCAAGTAACTATTTGCAACTCTGGACTGTTGAAACTGCCATTTTGTTCCTGCGTATCTACAGATGGACCCAATTAATGATTAGGCACTGTTCAACTGCAACTGTAATCTATTAATAGAGAACATTTTTTATTAAAAGCAACAGAGGAGAAATCTGTCATCAAAGAGAAACACAGTTCATGCTGGTTACGCTCCAGCTTTCTGGAGCAAAACAGAATATCAGTGCCAGGTAATAAACCAGCCATCTGTAGACCAGCTTTGAGAAATGGGCAGGAGTTTCCTTTGCACGAGGTGCACACTCACTTGGCCTACTTAGGGGCTTTAGAATAAATCTAGGAAAGCATCTGGATTGTTACAGAAGAGTATGGGGTTCTGATTGTCATACAGTGATTGCTAGTTGTGAGCAGTGTTCCTAAACAAATGCAGCACAACTTTGTTTTTAGGATTTCATAGCAGCTATTGGACTTGAGCACTGGAAACCAGCAAGGGCTCATGGATACAAAGTGCCGAGTATAATCTTCAGACATACTGGCACTCTGCAAGGAATACAGAGGCTGTAGTTTTTTCACAAGACATGCAGCTCTTTGTGTGGTGATATTGTTGGAACTGAACTGTTGTGAAATGTAGGTGCTTCCATGATTGAAGAAAACTGATTTAAACAACAGCAAAACAGCAGTGATGGTTTTCAATCAGTTTTAGGCTTAATTTCAAAGTGGATACTCAAAATGGATACTCAAAGTATCCATTACTTGGATACCAAGTAATGCAGTGTGACTTCCTTTTCCTCTCAAGCTTTCCATGTCACCAGACCATCTGTTTTGGTGGATTTACCCAATGTCTGGAACAGGCATTGAACAAGAAGATACAAGAGGGAAGGGGAATCATCCCATTCCTCATTCTGCTGGCAGAAGTTTTACATGTGGAATGATCCAGTTTGATCTACCCCTGAACTTGCATTGTGTGTTTCTCTGTATTGGGGTGGGCAAGGGACCTTACAGAATCACACCCTCCCACTGGCCCCCCTGCACAAGAAATGGATCTCTAATTTCACCATGATTTTTTCAAATCCCTGCTTCTTTTAGGTCTAGGAGGGGGCTTTTAGCAAGAGAAAGTCAACATTTATTTGTTTGTTTAATATCACACCTTTCTCCTGACACAGGTCCCAAGGCAACTCATATAAAGTTAAAAACAAAGTGTGCTAAAAAGAAATCGATAAAGCTAAAAAACTTAAATATTACAACAGTTAAAAAAATAAAACACTGTAAAAAGAAACAAGCATAATACACTGCATTAAAAAAAGATCCTTCTGCTGAAGTATCTTAAAAGCCAAAGTTCTTTGCTTGTTGGGAGAAAGAGAGTAGATTGGCAGGGTTGGGGTGGGGGTCTCTATAGGAGAGAATTCCACAGTTTGGGAGCAGTTACAGAGAAGTCTCTCTCTCCCATCCTCACCAAAAGCTCCTGTAGTGGTAGTGGGACAGAGAGAAAGCCATCACTCAGAGATCTTAAAATAAAAGGCAGACATGCTTACAGAAGGATATACCATCTTTCTGATAGTCTGGATCCAAGCCATATAGTCGTAATCAGCAAACTGTGGTGCGGGTGGAGATTTCTGGCAGGTCCTGGAGGCTGCATGGGGTTCCCAGGCTGCATTTTTGGCATCCTGCTCTATATTTTACTTGCAGCCATACTTGTTCTGTGAGGATTTACAGAATTATTCTGTAATGGCAGTATGGAATTACTTTACTCCTGATTCTACTGGAAGAAGTTTTGTTTGGGGGATGATCCCATTGCATCCTATGCTTAAAATGCCAAGAGCACCACAGTCTTTATATTATTTAATTATTTTTATTCTGCAGGGGTTTAAGCTGAGAAAGATTCTTTAGTAATGGCAGTATGGTATGTCTTGCTATTACATTAAGTAATATTTCGGTAAGAATTACTTCTGCACTAATATGCACTTAGATTGATTCTTGTGGTAACTATTAAAAGTGAAGTTTCCTCTTTTCCCACATCACTGGATGGTAGGCAAAGCGGCATCAAGGCACCAATTAAAGCAAGTTGGCCATGTGATGTGCTGACTTAATGGTTTATAATAGGTTTTTCTCATATGGAAAGCATTTCTAATGTTGGATGGTAGCAAGCATGCAAACGTGATCCAGAATTATATATCAGAAAGCCCTGGAATCTGGTGTAAGTCAGAACAAAATTGAAATTTTCTTTGGCTGGGCCAGACTGAGTCTTTGTTTCCCAAACTATATTGATCATGTGGTAATTTACTAGAAACAGCACAGAGATGCTGGTTTTGTTTTGTGTAATTCAGGAGACCTCCTATGCCTGGGACCTGTTCTACATTATACTTACCAGATGCTTCTGTGAGAGAATACTTTAAAAATTGGTATTAATCTTTCAGCAAGTCAAAATCACTCAATAAAGCACTGGAAGTGTTAAAGTAATCTGCATGTGTGTAAAAAGATTGTACACATTTCATTGTTTAGCATAAACTTAACATAAACTTAACACTAACTGGAGATCTCTGATCAGGATCAAAAGCTTTCTAATCCATAATTCAAAGTAACATTTTAAACTGGCCTTAAATTTAGCTGATATCTGTATTGCAAACAAATCTGAAAAATGGTTCCATGTCAGATAACAAATTGGTACTCTGGCTTGTAAGCCTCGTTCCTAAATGTTTTAAACTAGACTCTTAGGTGCTCAGTATTTCTTCAGTGTGGATTAAACCATGACTATAGTTTATCAGAAGAAGCTTACCTTTCTGTGTCTTACGTCAGGATTTCCTGTCAATTCAATTCTTCTGAGGGCAGACTGTCTGGCACCGTTATGAATCACTTAGTATCTTTTAAAAAGGTATTTATGAACACTGTTGAACTGTAATTTGAGAAAGATATGCATCGTCTTCACTTCTAATACCTGGCTGCATTAGATGGCATAATTAGATTCATTTTATTTGAAAATTCTGAACCTTAGTGCCTCATCTAAGCTTTATGAGAGGGAAGGTAGAGGAACCTAGAGCAGGGCTTTCCAAATGGTGTGCTGTGACATGTTAGTGTGTCGCCTGAAGTGTGTAGGTGTGTCGCCTACAATCTTGGAAATGTATATTGTTTATAAATCATATATTTTTAAAAATATATGAAAGGTTTTCATGAGATATGTTGTGTCCTCATACATTTTGTTATTACAATTTATGTATGTGTCTGTATCTCTTATAAGCAGTTAGTTTAACCTCTGGTTTGCTAGTAAAACTGAATTACTGTGTCATGAAATGATGCAAGTCTAAAGAGGTGTGTCACCAACATGAAAAGTTTGGAAAGCTCTGACCTAGAGTGACAGATGAGGAGGAAGCATCTCTTAAATAGCCCAAGGCCTTGCTTTTCCTGCTTGATTTCACTGTGGCATGCCACAGTGGGCTGGGACTGGCCATGAATTGGTACCTGCAGCTGTTCTCGAAGGATAGTTCCTGGCCCCTCTTATCTGGACCAGACTTTCTATTAATGATGGAAGAAAATATCATATTGTGTGTAAACAGTAAGTATAGTGGTGAATGTTGAAGCAAAGGCCTTCAGCAAGACAGTGTCCATAGTAACACCTTCTGGAGAATCAAAAAATGTTGGTGGCTATGTTGCTCTAAAACCATTTCTAGCAGTTTTCTAGCAGTTTTCATTTCCACTAGGAATAGGTCTTTTGTAAGGCTATTAAGTCTTGTGAAGTCAAGACCAAACCACGCCAAAATACTTTGGATTACGACAGAGATATCTCCTAAGAATACAGGCATACCTCAGTTAACAAAGCGTTTGACAGTGAGGCTTGTTTCTACAAAGGCTTATCATGTTCCAGCACCCACCCCTTTTTTTCGTCCTGTCTAGCTGGATTTTTTTTTAGCAACATCAGCATTAGGAGTATGGTGAAGGAGGTTAGAGAAACATAGACTTTCGGTGTCAAGTTGTAGCAGTATGTCTGTGCTAAACAGTGCAAGAAACCTTTGGCTGGGAAATAGCAGGATTCTACTCCAGCTGATCCTACTGTAGCCATGTTTGCTTGCAACAGGCAAGGGGAACAGCAGCTGCCTCCAGAATCCCTTACTGGGCATGTGTGAATAGCAAAACAGAGACGAAAGCTTCCCATCAGTATGTTTTTTTTTAAAGCATATTTTCATAAGTTAGCCTACCAAAATGGAAATCATAGGAAAAGTGGAGGATGGTGAAAGAAAAAGTCATCCTTGGATGCATTTTGAAGAAGCCTTCACATGGTTTATCTATGCAAGGCATACCTGGCCTGATCTTGATAACTTTGAATAATAGGTTTGTTGAAACACGTTGAGCTGCTCTTCTTGTTTGTAGTGTTGGAAGCTATCTCTATTCTTTCCATGATATTTCTGCCTCTGGTACCAAATTTTCTGTTATAGGAGCAATGCCCAGAAACACATCTGCTTCATTAATTGAGGTATATGTGTACACTGTGGGGATTGTAGCTAATCTGAGAAAGAAAGAAAAAGTTTTGGGACAGGTCAAATGATGTTATGGTCCCTGCTCATCAAAAAGTCCTAGAGATTCAACCCTGTGAGCACTGACTCCATTAAACCAGTGTGCATAAGTAATGATGTCAACGGTTGATGATGGTTGATTGGCCCAAGATCAGCCAGAAAGTTGCCTGGCTCAGTGGAGATTTGAACTTGAATCTTCCAAATTGCCACCCTGCAAACGTACATTTGTCAACCAGATAATTTGGGAAGGGGAGTGATGTTCTAGAAATATTTGACACTGGAATGTATGTAGGATTGTTGGGCCCATAGGCTTAATCAGGCTGTGGACTGCAAAGGGTTGGATCTGGCCCACAAAGGATCTCTCCCTCCGTCTCCTTCCCCCTCCCCACAAAACACACATACATAGTTGTGTGCCTACTAAGATTATCACAAGAAGTAAATCTTAATGACTTCAATCAGTCACTACTTGGATACTGTTTTAGAACAAATAATGCAGTAGCCCAAATAAATGGAACTGCTTGACCCATTCCAGTCATTGAAATTAATTGGATTCTGTGCTGCAACACTTGTAGAAAGAATATTGAAGAGCATTGTCTTACTAATCCCTTAGAAATTTCTTTAGATGCCCACTCTTGCTTTAACATTTAAGAGAGCAGATTATAGGATACCGGTCTAGGGACCAGATCCTGTCTGACCTTAGAAAGTAAGCAGAATCAGCCCTGGTTAGTACTTGTATGGGAGACCACCAAAGTGCTGTAGGCTATATTTTGAACTGGCAAAACCACATCTGAATATTCCTTGCCTAAGAAAACCCTATGAAATTCATGGGGTCACCATAAGTTGACAGGCCGCTTGAAGGGACGTACACACATGGTCTAAATGGAATGCACTTTAAATCCAGCTATTGCAAAGCATGTTACATGGAAGGTTACAGGGAGGGTTTTTTTTAGAGCTTACAGAAGCATGAGTGGGAGTGAACCAGAGAATCCCACTTGCTGGTATCATGAGAAGAAGTCCAGACAGGTGATCTTAATGGGGATTAAACAAGTGGGGATTAGACAGACCTGAGTCTGACCCTTGTAGTGTTTCTTTCACTGAGTGGAATTACTCTGATTTTGAGAGATGAATGACAAGAGGGCACCAGAGGTAGTAATTGGGCATCTGCAAAACAACAACAAAAATAACAACAATGTAATTAAACAAAGAACCATTGATCCAGTGGGGTGCGAACTGGCTTTGCGGTTTACTTAGTTAGTACTTTATGCTTCTTATGATTTCTTAGCCCACTTTGACTTAATCTAGTTTAACAAAACTCAGTCTGTTTCCATTTAAAAAGAGATGTAGCTCAGTTTACCAGGTGATATTAGTAGAATATTGCATATGGGAGCCAGATGTGAATTTTGCTCATTGTAATTTTGGGCATGGGGCATTGTCTTTCTAAGCTTTTATGTTCTTGGAAGGTCTGGACTCATTTGGGAACTCCCTTCTTAACTTTCCTCCACAGCCAGCATTTTCTAATCTCATGTTTTCTTGTAAGAAGACTGGAAGCCAGCAGTGGCCATAGTTGGGACTGATTGGTATCCAGATGAACTCATTCATTAACAGGGGCCAGTGGCTTGGCCCATAATTGTTCCTGATAATTGCCGTTAGGTCAGCTTTGACTTATGGCAGCCCTATAAAGGAGAGACCTCTGAGACACCCTGTTAACAGCTCTGCTCAGGTGTTGTAAACTCAAGGTTGTGGCTTCCTTTGAATCTATCCATTTGTAACACAGTCTTTTTCTTTTCCTACTTCCTTCAACTTTACCAAGCATTGTTATCTTTTCAAGTGACCCATATCATCTTGTGATATGTCCAAAGTATGATGGCTTCAGTTTAGTCATTTTGGCTTCTAGAGAGGCTTCCAGCTTAATTTGCTCTAGGACCTATTTATTTCTCTTTTTAGCAGTCCGTGGTATCTGTAGAATTCCCCTCCAGCACCACATTTCAAATGACTTGATTCTCATCCCATCAACTTCCTTCACTCTTCAGCTTTCACAACCATACATGGAAATACCATGCCATGGAGGATCCTGACATTAGTATTCAGTGATATATATCAGTGTCAAGGCGGTGGCTAAGCAGACACGGAGGCAGAAGCTGGGTTTTTATAGCTTTAGTGGTAATAAATCAAAGAGGTTACTTCACCAAATGTCAACGTAAACAAACAGCAAAGTTCCAGGAGTGGCAAACACAAAGCAGCAAGGTCAGACTGAAACCAAGAGCTCCCGACACAGGACGCAGATTCACAGTTGGTAGACAGTTGTTGCCCCATGCCCAACCCCAACGGCGTCTGACTCAAATACTCAGTTTTAGCCCAGCTGAGGCCGATCAAATGTCTGTTGGCCCAGCTCACAGCTGGAGCCTCTCAAGAGTTCAGGGCCGATTCATCAAGCGCTTCTCCCACAGTCACTGAGACCTCTGGACCGCCCCCTTCTCCAGTCGCCTCTGGAGGAATGTGGGGAAAGGGTCTGCTGCAAACTCCAGACTGGAGTCAAAAACCCCGGCCTCTGCCTCTGGAGTGCAAATGTCTGCTGCAGGTGCTGGCCCGGGCTCCATGCCAGGGACAGCTGTGGAGTCACAGGCAGACTCCTCCATAGGCTCTGAAGGAGACTCCCCTCCAGAAGACCCCTCCAAGGAATCCACCCCAAGCTTGGAGTCCAAGTCCGAATCGGGAGTGAGATCAGCCTGGCTCATGACAATATATCTTTACACTTGAGGATCTTTTTAAGCTATGAGTGGTAGGGTTGCCATAAGTTGGAATTGACTTTAAAGGCACATAGCAACAACAACCCTGGGACAGCGTTTGCCCTAGGTGGAGGAAGACAGGAGGAAAGGATGGCATAGATGCCCAGACTAGGATCTTAGGCTTTAATGAGTGCTTGCTTTGCAGATGGGATTATCTAGTTTGGGCCTGGAGCATCATGAGCCAGTTGTGGACCTTACTGCCCTACAAAGTTGTCTGGCTAAACCAAACTAAAATGGGGCTGGAAAGGTAGACACATGACTTCCAGCCCATCAGCTGATGGTTATAAGACAAGTCTCCTTCTTCAAGTTTATAATGTCTTCAAGTTAGGAAATGTCCTATCAGACATCATGAACGTCATCAAAATAACTTTATTTCTGATTGTGATCCATTTATTATATATATCAGTCAAACCAAAGATACGTTGATGTCTCCACTATCCTATATCGGTCTTTGGAACAACATTTTATCTTGAAGGTGTTACAATGTTGTTAGATAAAGGGATTTGACCTAGGTGGTTTTTGTATATTGTCTCTTATCTTGTGTGCCCCACATTATCATGGTGTACATGTTCTAATTGCTTGGATGTCCTGATTGTATTTTTTAAATAAAATGAAATTGAAAAAAAAGACTTCTCACTTGTTCCTCAATTTTGTTTGGAAGGTGTATGTTTTAGGTGATAAGTCTAACTCTCCTTGTGATGGATGTCTGCCTAAAAATCACACTGGCATTAGTGCATGAAGGACACATAATTACTGTCACTCCTAATTAACTCGTTTGGACCTAATCTTGGCAAGATATCAGGAGTGACAAGCCCTCTCTTAATTCAATATAGATACTCAAATAGTTTAAGCAGCTAGTTTTGTTTTGTAGCATATGTATTGCAAACTCTTTTGTCTGTCTTGGCTTTGTCTTGTCTATTTGACATGAAACATGGTCGTAACAATGAAAACTGAGACTAACCAGCCCACCTCCCATCCTTGGTGTGGAAATATCCTGTTGAAAAGTACATGGAAGAGTATTTTTAAAGCTGGAGGGGAGTGTATTTTGCAGAATGATGATTGCTGTAAAAGTACAAGAGGAAAGGTGTGATTGAAATCCCATGTTTGTGTAGGAACTGCAAGAACAACTACGCTTGTACTACTGGATCTGTCTGTAACTCAGACTGGAAATCACTTGCAGCATCTGGGGAATGGGGTGGTGGATTTTAGTTGCCTTTTTGATGCTTGATATTGTCAAGATGTTAAGAAGCAAAACTCTTTGGTTATTTCCTCATGTAATATGATTTTTGTTGTTGTTTACCATGCCAGTATGACAATGAATCCACTCTGGCTTTTAATCTGAACTTTGAAGGAAATATCCAAAATGCTGAAGCTATTTTGGGGGAGAGTTCAGCACCTAGGATAGCTCCTTTAAAGTCCAGGTTAAAATCCAAAGGGGATTCACCATCCCCTTGACATGAAAGCCACCAGCGTCCTCTATCTCCAGTCTTTTCCTTGATGCCTCCCAAAGCAATCTGAATATCAAACAGTATGAAGTTCCTGGTTTATGACGTTTTTGCTTTGATGCTGTGTTGTATTGCCAATTTGGGTTTATTCCATTATAAAGAGAAGTCTGATGGTTGTTCATCTGAGAGCAGCTTTGATAATTACCATTTATGCTCTTTGGACCATTTTCAGGAATTACTCCTATGTCATCCAAGACTTGCACCTGCACCCATTTTCAAATCGACCCTATGTAGAGAAGTCCAAACAAGTACAAGCTACCTAGTACAAGCAAATACTAATCTAAATCTAGCCTGTGATGTGATTTTCATCCCAGAAAGAATACTTTAGTGAATAACTCCTTCATCTTTATCAGTAGTGGAATCAGCTGGGATGAAACCTGACAAAGTGATATTGAACCTTATGCTAAAGGAGAGGGAGCAGGAAGTGAAAATAGAAAACGTGGGGGGGGGGTTAATTAGCAGGTATTTTCAGACCTATTAGTGAACAAAGCCAATAACAATGACATTGCTAAATTATTTCATCAGGCTGTTTGAAATAGTGTCTTTGCTGTACACAGAAATGTAATTCTTCATGAAAGCTGTTTGTGCTTGAAACATTGCACGCACTGGGTAGAACTATCCTTCTTTATTTTGTTTCATTTTTATGATGACAGCATCTGGAGTTCTATCTCAGTTCAGTGAAACACAGTGCTTAATGGGACTGGAGCATACCCAATAAAGATTTCAATGCAAATAAGACTAAGGACAAAGACAGGAAGGAAATGGTACCTCTTCAAGAAATAAGAAATTAATGGAAAAATATATTAATGGTGCATGTAAAATAGGCCTAGGGGAGGATTAGAAATTTGTCTTTCTCTGTTCTTGATAAGCCATCATTTTGGATGGCTTATCCTTTTAGTTTATACTTAATAAAAGTATTTTATCAAGTTCTGAGTTTCATGGACCAGTGACTGGGAATGTGGCTGGAGCTGTTAATTGTACATTCACATCCCATTGCTGCTTGCTAAGGAAATTTGACCCTCCAACTTCAAGATTGTATAGGATAATGTGGTATATCTCTTATTTCCATGTTGTTGGCATCTTTTCTTGCTGTGCAGCAGTAAACTCCGCAAAGATAAATAACAAGGTCAAATGACCTAGAATAATAATTGGTATCCCTGGAAACTGTCCTAAACTGAATATATCTTTTGATCCATCTTAGCTCAGTATGGTCTAGACTGACTAGCAGCAGTTCTCTAGCGCATTCCAGGCTTTCAAGTCCTGGTTGGAGATGTCAGATATTGAACATGTGTTCTTTTGTATGCAAAACACGTGCTCTGCTACTGAGATATTGCCTTCTTTAGGGTATGGTCTTCCCATTTTTAAATGGGTTTACCGCTGAAGCTGATTTGAACAAACTGTTTTGATTTAGTCGTAATGGGCTATTGTCTTTGTCACATTCACCAGATTTCCAGTAAATACAAATCATTGGTGAGAAGCAATTTTAATGTACCAGAAAAAAGCTTAGTTTTCAGCTCGTAAACTTGCTTCCCCTTTTCACTTTATGAGAAGAGCAAGGTATCCTCTTCTAAGGACCTTGCTTTATACTTCACCTTTCTTTTGTATATGTCCATGATAAACAACCTTCTTCTGTCTTCTTTTAGTTTGCTATTGACCATGCAGATAGTACATTTTAAAAAATGTGTCTAACTGAGAAGTGACTACAAAATTACTTCATAAATGAGATAAATTAATAACACCACTCCCCGCGTAGTCCTGGGAGTATTATCTTTCATATAAGGCGTGCATTTCCATAACTGTCAGTGTTTTCCAACACCTTACTATATGTTACAGACTCATGTGGAAGGACAAAGCCTACTCATGAAGGATCGTTTTCCCTGAGGGATTTGTGCTCTCAGTTGCATACTGAACTTCAGATTTTTTTTTAAAAAAAGTATAAAACTGAAACTTCATTTAGAATATCTTCAGTTTTGAAAAATGAAAAACAGTTTACAAATTGTTATAGTTCCACATCCCCTGAAAATAGTTAGTTGCCGTTAGTAGTAGGAGTAGAAATATTAGTAGTTGTTGTTAAGAAAGGTAATACTTCACATTCCCATTTCTCAAAGGCAAATAATCATTTCTGCATCTTGGGAAGGGGGAATCTTGTCATTGCATCAACACCCACAAAAGAGTATGAAGCAGTAGCATGAGCCAGCCCTCAAACCATTCAGTATCACTCTGTTACTATTTAGTGAGGCCACACCCCTTTAAATATAAAATAGATAACTACACAAATTTAGAAGCTTTATCTCTAGTGCCGACTGATGGATCAATCAATGAAGGATTTCTCCCCAGAATAATGTGAGGGCCAAGCTTGCTCTTTCCCTGTCAGTGTGTTGCCTATGTGTTCCCCATTAATTTATAACTGTGATGCAGTTTTACTTTTGTTTTTGGGTAAGAAGGTATTAATTGCAAGTAACTTAAATAACTAGTTACTTTCACATTCTAGGTTTGATTGTCCACTTTCTCCGTTGTGTGCCAAAGAAAGCAGGAGAAGATATTTGTCTTATTGCGCATTGCACAGAGCCGAGTCATTTGACATGCTCATTTTAATTTAAAAATCACATCAGCTTCAGATCCCAGAGAGGAAGAAGTACTGAGCTCTGCTATAACAGAAAAGAAAATTAACACAGTTGCAAGAACTGCCCAGTGCTACCTGCTAAGAAGGAATGGAGATGGGGACAATGAATCTCCAAAGCCATATACCGGTTCTGAAATATTAATTGTTCTGAGAGTTAACACCAACTAGCCTTAAAACTCCTTAAATGGGACATGTTCATAGAAAGAAATGACTGGCGCTAGCCTGCTTTAATGTATGAGATAGTCTTTTTCTATTTATAAAGCTCTGCCTCCCTCATGCTCAGTGTGAACTGAATGTGCGACGTGGCTGTTAAAATCCTATTCTAGTTTTAAGGGGGGGGGAAATAATAGGAAGAAATAGATTCTGCTGGGTGGTATGTCAGCTCATTGCAATAAAGACAAACTCAGCATCCAAATTTAGAGGGCTGCTGGAGGAAGTTACTGTTAGAATCTTCAGAAACCAGTACTGTGGAATTCTCCTCATTGGCGAGATGTGAATCATGACTATGTTTAATGAGGATCTGTCAGTGCTGAGAAGCTCTAATTTTGTCCTGTATTCATCTTTCCTTCCCCTATCTTTCTTCATAGCCTGGGGCAATGATCACCCCCCAGAGTGGGCTCATAGCAATTTGTAAGCTAAATAAGGAAGAAGCAATATTTTAAGACACTCCTGCATTTCTGTCCCTCTAGGAATGGTAATCTAATATCAGTTTTAGTAATCTGAGTTTTTAATCAGTACTTAAGATATTCAAAGACAGCAGTCTCTAAGGGAGGGATCTGTTCCTGTTGATTGGGTCCAAAAAAAAAAAAAGGTTCCTGTACACTGGGAGATCTGGCTTTTGAACAGGAGTAGCATTAGGGTGGCACATGGGCATGAGAACCCTTGCTTCTCCTGGGAAAGAGGAGGCACACTGACTAGTTGCTATTATTTATGAGTTATTTCTGCCTTTTGTGCTCATAAATTTGATCTAAGATCTGTTTGTCCATCTCTCTCTCTCTCTCTTTTATTATTAAACATTTTCCAATACTATAAAAAGATCAAAACATATAGAAATGAGAAAAAATCAAGAAACAAGGAAACAAGAAAAAAGTAAAGTAGTAAAGAAAAGACAAGAATAGTAAGGAATAATGAAAAAGGTTACATTTTACTTCCAACTTTCCTAACAATGATTATACAAAGCTATATAAAATAACTTCTCCAATTGTAAGTACCATTCATATACCTCTACTACTTATTTTTTCCAAATATACTAATTGTCAAAACACAGTTAACATGTTATTCTCTCTCTCTCTCTCTTTTTTTTTTGGGGGGGGGCAGCAAAAACAAAGGGTCCCAGTCTTTCAAAAAATGTCACCAGTGATTTTTCTCTGATCAATGTTGTTAATTTGTCCATTTTGGCTAAGTCCATCCATTTCAGCAGCCAGTCCTCGCTCATTGTTGTATTGTTGTATTTTTCTCCTTCTCTGTGTACAGTAATCTTTCTGCAGTGGTCATATATCAAAGTAATTTTCCATACTTTTTCTCCATTTGGTCATCCACCAGTCCCAACAAATACAATTCAGGTTTCTGTTGAACATTAATTTTCAAAAAAAAATTGCACCATACTAAGTATTTGATTCCAGAATTTTTTGGCCATTCCGTGAGTCCACCATATATGATAAACAGATTCCACCTGTTGCTCACATTTCCAAAATGCATTAGAAAGATCTTTATGCTCTTTAGCCAATTTTTCTGGTGTCAAATACCAACAATACATCATTCTATAGAAGTTCTCTTTAAGGTCATAACATAATGCAAATTAAATTAACTGCAACCACATTTTCTCCAATTGTTCTAGCTATATACAGTGCACTCTCTTCTGGCACAACCTCAGCATGCACAAATGCAAGGTCATGCGAAGCGTTGTGTTCTGTTATAGTCAATGCATGCCACAGACATGCATCCGTGCTGCTGTGGGTGTACGCTCATTGGGTCCATTGACTGCAATGGGACATGACATTTGTGTTTTGTTTTACACAGGGCTTCCTGGAACAGAACCCCTGAATATAGGGTGAGTGCACTGTGTTATGTCCAACATTTTGCACTCATTTTATCATACAATCTTTAACCTGTTCCTCTTCCAGCTGTATTTTTAACAAAAGTTTATATATCTTAGAGTCATAGAATCATAGAAATGTAGAGTTGGAAGAGACCAGAGGGGCCATCCAGTCCAACCCCCTGCCATGCAGGAACACCCTCAAAGCACTCCCAACAGATGACCATCCAGCCTCTGCTTAAAAACCTCCAAAGAAGGAGACTCCACTGCACTCCGAGGCAGCATATTCCACTGCCGGACTGTCAGGAAGTTCTTCCTGAGGTTCAGGTGGAATCTCCTTTCCTGCAGCTTGAATCCATTGCTCCTTGTCCTGGTCTCTGGAGCAGCAGAAAACAAGCCCACTCCCTCCTCTACATGGCATCCCTTCAAATATTTAAACATGGCTATCATATTCCCTCTTAACCTTCTCTTCTGCAGACTAAACATACCCAGCTCTCTAAGTCTATCCTCATAGGGCTTGGCTTCCAGGCCTCTCACCATTTTGGTCACCCTCTTCTGGACTTGCTCCAGCTTAACCATGTCCTTCTTGAATTGGGGTGCCAAGAACTGGACACAGTATTCAAGATGAGGTCTAACCAAAGCAGAGTAGAGTGGTACCAGTACCTCCCTCGATCTAGACACCAGACTCCTATTGATGCAACTGAGAATTGCACTGGCTTTCTTGGCTGCCGCATCACACTGCTGACTCATGTTCAGCTTGTGGTCTATTAAGACTCTTAGATCTCTTTCCCACGTACTTACCAATCTTACCAATCAAATTTTCATCATCTGAACACAACTTCTCCAATTCTGATTTACTTCACTCAAAATCATATGGTATTTTATCCATTTTAAATCTTTCAAATATCTGTCAATAAAATATCCCTCTATCAGCACAGTTGGCCCTCCACATTTGCAGTTTAAGTATTGTGGAGTTGATTAGTCACGGATTACTGGGGAGAAGGAGATGGGACAGGAGGAGAATGTGTGCATATTTGCTCACTCGTGTGGATGGAAGGGGAAAGTGATGGGCTGGGGAAGGGTGCACATTCACTCACTCTCATGAGGGGGAAAGGATGAGACAGGAAGAAAGTGTGTGCATGTTTGTTGACTCATGTGGGCAGGGAGAAGGGGATGGGATGGGTTGAAGGAGGACATACATGTTTGCTTACTCACACAGGTGAGAAGGGGGAAGGGGATGGGATGCGTGTCCATCTCATGCAAGTGAGTGAGTGAGGGAATGCACACACAGCTAGGTCCAGCCACAGTGCCTGCAATGCAGGATGCCAGGGTCATAGTCCAACGTTCAAACCACACCATCCTGGCTCTCAACTGGGGTATACCTACAACAATAATGAAAACACAGCTAAAGTTAATCTGCGAAGGTGGTGAAATGGTCCCGCATTAGTTTACAATCCCAATGTAACTTTGTTATACCATTGTTATTGCATGAAATAATTGTTTACAAGGCACTGGTTATTTGTTGATGAGTTACTTTCAAGCTCTGAGTATGCTATGGCATCCTGTTAGAGAATGCCAGTGTGTTTGGGCTTTCTCTGAAAGAGAATCCAACTCTCCAAGGCTGTGAACCATCATCAGATCTCTTCAGAGCTTACCAGTTTCTTTTTGACCCTGTAGCGGATGTCAACAAACAAGAAATGACATTGATTAATTTTTTTATTTAGTTTTTTGCTTGTTTGTTTTAAGACACTGTGCTTATATGATCCCCTGACTTTGAGATTCTGCCATGGTGAATCATGTGCTAGAGTGAACAGAACATAAAACAGCCATTTCACTTCATAAATGAAAATTACACATGATCAGAAATTCAGTTTCCATGCTATATTTACCTTATTTAGGGCAACCTCTCAATTAACTGATACAGAACTATGCCTGTTTCTGAAATTAACATGTGGCAATATGTCACCCTATGACAAGGTTTTAGGTCAAACTCAGCAATGGAAAAGAGAAACAAATGTATAAAGTAGTAAACACTTGAAAACAAGTCTTTCCTGTCATTAGGAGAGCAATTTGTGCAGTGTCTATTGTTAATTTTTACCATGAAGGGTTGCATTTTATAGTTGCAGAAATCCTGAATTGCTAATATGAAAGTACTGTTTAGGATGGAAATAGCAATCTAGAGCAAATGTTCTTGGTTGGGAACATTTTTGGCTACGATGCTGTGTATACTTAGGAGGAAGTGTTTTGCTGCATGGCAGGTCACTGGATTAGATGGTCCTTGACATCTTTTCCAACTCTATAATTCCCACCAAAGTTGAGAGGGCTTTTTTAAAATACACATATGTGAGAGGATTGCACAGTTAAAAGATAATCAGGATATTTTCTTTCTTTACAGAATTCACACTAGTACATCTTCTTAGTACTTTGTTTCAAATCCTTCTGGTTTATACCGTACATTGAAATGAACAGTCATCCATCTCAGTTTAAATTCTAAGACCTCCTGTAGTAAACTGTGGTTTACATCTAAGATTTGAAGCAACGTTGAGCTAAGTGTGGCCCTGGGGCTGCATGAAGCCAACAAGGCTATTTTTGTAGGGCCAACCCTCCAGATGGATCTAGGAGTCTTAGTAGACCACAAGCTGAACATGAGTCAGCACTGTGATGTGGCAGCTATGAAAGCAATGTGATTCTTGGCTGACTCAACAGGAGTACAGAGTCTAGGTCAAGGGAAGTGATAGTACCACTCTATTCTGCTTTGGTCAGACCCCATCTGGAATACTGTGTCCAGTTCTGAGTACTACAGTGTACGAAAGATATTGACAAGCTAGAATGTGTCCAGAAGAAGGCAACCAAAATGGTAAAAGACCTGGAGACGTGCCATATGAGGAGAGGCTTAGGGAGCTGGGTATGTTTAACCTGGAGAAGGGAAGATTAAGAGACAACATGATAGCTATGTTTAAAAATTTAAAGGGGGATGTCATATGGAGGATGGGGCAAGCTTGTTTTCTGCTACTTCAGAAACTAGGACATGGACCAATGGCTTCAAACTAAAGTAAAAGAGATTCCATCTAGACATTAGGAAGAACTTTCTGATGGTAAGAGCAGCTCAACAGTGGAGTGCGCTGCCTCAGAATGTGGTAGAGTCTCTTTTTGGGGGGAGGTTTTTAAACAGAGGCTGGATGGCCATCTGTCAGGAATGCTTTGATGGTGTATTCCTGCATGGCAAGGGGTTGGACTCAATTGCCCTTGTGGTCTCTTCTATCTCTATGATTCATGCATTTGTTTCCAAACCAGAAATAGATTCTGGCCATTTCAGTGCCTCCCTCCAGTTATTGCTAAGAACAGCTTCAGTTTAAGAAGTCCTTCTGAAGCATTCTGTGAATAAGAGAGGGCTATGGACATCTGAAATACTTTTCAAAATGTGGTCACTCGAGATCTTCCCCTGAGTTGAGGGTAGAATCTCTTTGATCACAATTACCCTAATTGCTTGAGCGATCCTGGGAAAAAAATCTGAATAGAAGCATGATGATTGGAGAATTCAATATTAAAATTTGATATTATGAGTTAAACTCCACCCCTTTTTGTTTCCTTTGCTTTACAGTTCTAGTTCAAATTGTGTTCTTTACTGAGCCAACAATAAAGAGACATATTTATTTGCCTCCTGAAAAAGGAGTTGGTTTATTCTGCAGAACTAGATATGATATGATAACTAGAGCAGAATTGGCTCCTTATTTCTGAACTGTGAAATAAAGAGATAAAACCTCGTATGGAGGAAGAATTTATCTAAGTTGCCCTTTACTATTGCAAAGCACTCACCATACACACAATTGTAGTATCTGCTTTTTTCTTCTTTTTCTGGAGAGCTTGACAACAGAGAATGAAAACAGCCTTAGAGAAAGAGAAACACTGCTGTGTATGCTACACTTACCTGGCTGACCTGCCACCTAATCTGTAAAGGATACCAAATTTATTGTTGACCCATGTGTACAGTCACTATGAAACAGAAAAATCAGCCCAGCATCTAGAAAAAAATATAATTGCTATCTGGAATTATTTTCAAATTATCTAGTTAGTCAGATCTTTAACTTTGTAAAGTATTTACTGCATAAATTTTTGCCAAAATTAAGGGCTCACTGACTTCAACAAGAAAGTTTATACATACTGTGCTCAGCACCACTTTTCCCTGATGCATTTTGTAATGTATTCTGCTAAGAAGAAAATGTTCTGATCTTTTTCTTCCACCAGAATATTATTTCTCTACGATACAAAGCTGAATTGTAGGGGGAAAAAGCACAGAAGATATTGTAGGAGACAATTAGTCCAATATATGCTGATAGCAAATTATGCTTTAACACAAAAAAAAATTAACTTGAATTTCCTTTGACTTTCCATCCCAAATAATAGTCTTGATATTTAAGGATGCTCTGATTTCATAAGGCTGTTAAGATGCAGTGTATTCCAGTTATAGCAAATAAGTTGAGATAGACATTATGGTATTTAACGGGAGCTAGTCTTTCCTAATCAGAAAAGAACACATGTAAAATCTTGTCCAGTATGATCAAAATAAGTTAGATACTAAGCCAACTTGGCTGGCCCTTTCCCAGATCGTCTTGTAATCAGTGATGACAGTACCATCACTATAAAGGAGCTTAGAGTTATACATAAAGGGCTCCTATGAATGAGGCTGCTGAAGTCATTCCACTGAGAATGTAATAGAGATGATCTCTTAAAACAAGAACGGTGGGTGCATAAGCTAATTGCGAAGCGACACTTCCAAACACATAAGAAGGCAATGTTTGTCTAGTTTACCACTGTACACCATCTTAAAAGATGGCCAGCCATCTTTTAACAAGATACAACAGTTTTTATTACCTACAGAGAGAATGTGGCTTTCTTTGAGATGAATAGTGGTAGGTGACAGGGAGGAAACAATGCTTTGTCCTCAGCTATAAGCGCTCCCTCTTTCAAATCAGGTGGATAATTGTAGGAACTTCCTTACTGGATTGCACACTTGTTAATAAAAATGCGCTGACAGATGTTAAGAGTTGAATGCTTCATTAGGCTCACTGGTAAAACAGAGAGTGGATATAATGCAAATTAATTCCCTCTGATTTAAGAACTGCCCCTCAGTAATAAATAACTGGTTACAGTCAAGATTTGCTTAGTAGTGTTACTGATGCCTCTTTGTGTTTGCCACATTGATCTAGCCTGTCTAGGAGCATATAACATTGGACCTTATAAATCCAGACACAATAATGGAGGTGGAGAATGAGGCATCATGGGAGAAGTTCTGCAAAGAAGGAATCCCCAAAATCGTCCCACAGGCTTTGCTGAATATTTATTCATAGGCAAAAAGATGGGATTTACAAATGAAAAACAAGAGCTGAGATATAGCACAGTTGCTCAAGAACTTGGTACAACTTCTGACCCCAACCCTAGAAGTGGACAAAGTGTGGCCCACAGGTTGCATGTGGTCCCTCAGAGCTGTTTTTGTGGCCTCCAGGGACCACCCTCAGGGGTCAATTTTTTTTTTCAAAAAGATTTTTTTCTCTCTCTCCAGAATGCCTTCAAATTACTTGTAAGGGGTATGGAAAACATTTTGTTCATGTCTGGAGGCCCCTAGCCCTCCCAGGGTCAAAATAAAGTTTTGCACAATTTTTCAAATATATATATATGTGTGTGTATGTGTGTGTGTGTGTGTGGCCTCAAATACACATTTGGGACCCAAGAAGAACCAGTGCCATGGGGAGAATGCGTCCATATCACCTAGAAGGCATTTGGGAGCAAAAAAATTATTTTTTTGTGGAAGGAAGTGTGATAGGGATGCAATCTTCCAGGTTTTCCAGGGGAGCTAATGTGAATTCCTAGCCTTCCTCAGTTGCCTGCCCCTGCCCTAGAGGCATTTAATGTGTAGTACAAGTAGCAGTGGTGACAAAATTAGATCAAATTTGCTGTCTCCATCACCCAGGATAATTACCTCCTCCCCGCCCCGGCTGAAAAATCCCAACCATTAGTGAAGCTGTGCCTTCTTTCTCTCTCTTCCCTGATGCTGATCATGAAAGATGGACCTCTCTGCTGAAAGAGAGCTCCCAAGATCTAGCTGCCAAATCTGTCATCATTTTGTTACAATGAATAAAGTTGTTAATTCTACATGGAGAATCCAGCAAGAGAAAAAATAGTGTTTGACATGATATATTATAGGAACCTGATTCAATTCTCTTCATCAATCATAAGAAGTTGCAGGAGAATCTCTGGCCGTTTCCGGACGTGGGGGCGGAAACGACGGAACACGCTACTCACTGGCTTTTAACTTCATCCGGGCGAGTCCGTTGCAATGAGGAGGAGTGCAAGCTCGTCGCTCCACACTCATCCGGCGTCCTAAATGGCGGCTTCCGGTTGGTGGAAGCTCTCCACCAACCGGAGGAGCTCGCCAGCCGGAAGCCCGCCCCCGGCAGATCTGCAAGCACGCACTTGCGCGCGCCTGCAAATCTGCTCCGGAGCCCGGTGACGGAGCGGCATGGGGTTGCACGCTCCGTGGTTTTTAAAAACCTCTAAAAAGAGGTTTTTAAAAAACATGCCGCGCGACCAGTTCCGGTTGCTGCGGAGTGGACTGAGGTGTGGAACTACAAAAAGTAGTCCGCCCTAGTCCACTCTACGGTGCAGAAGACCTCCGTTGGAGGTCACTCTGCACCGTTTTAATAGCCCGGTGCGGAAAAGGCCTCTGTTTCACTTCTAACCCTGTCCAGTCAGAATGATAGGACCTCATCATTCCCTTTATGAGTCCATTAGAGCTTTAAGTTTATCAGAAGAGGCTCTTCTCTGTGTCCCATCAACCTTCTTGGGTTCATTAGGTAAGGAGAGGGGAGGTGGCCTTGTCAAAAGCTGCTCCCAGACTTTGAAACTCCCAAAGGTAGGCTAGAATGGCTTACTTCCTACTCTTCTTCTTCTTTTCTGTAAAGTAAAAATATTTCTGTGCTGTCAAGATTTTAGAAACTGACTGGGATGGCCATTTAATGGTGTTCTGTGCTGTTTTGTGTTTGGTATATCATCTTTCAATGAATTTTAATGGCTTTAAGATTATACATTGTTTAATTGTTTTAAAACAATTTTCATATTTATACTTTTATTGATATTTTGTATAGGTTTTGATCTATATTATTTTGAAGATGTTGTAAGCTGCCTTGAGTCCCATTATTGAGGAAAAAGTAGGATATAAATGATGAGGATGATGATTATAACAACAACAGCAACATTGTAATGGGTGCACAGGGACTTGCATTTAAGGAGACATGTATAACATTGCATTGTAGATGAATGAATACAAGAAAATCTAAAATCCAAAGAACAGCAATACTCTTACTGGACCAATTAAACAGCACAAAATGCAAAAGCTTCTGAGGTATTTTGCACTTTTTATTTGGCCCGATAAAGATATCGCTTTCTGTGGATTTTGGATTTTGTTGTATTTTGTTGCATGGCCTTAATATGCTTCCTAGATGGATGAATGATATACCAAGGTCTGAACGCACTTGCTAGTCCCAACTAGAGTAAATCAAGTGGATTAGTAGGAATTTGGGTAGTCAACACTGACAAAAGTTCCATTGATTCACTGACTCTGATCTAGCAATTGGATTTAGACCAAAGAAAAAAGTAGTTCATGCACTAAAAGAATTGAAAGATCATGTACTGTGAATGGTGAGTCTCTAAAGGGCTGGCAGTTGAAGGCCATTCTTGCCATGCTTGAAGCTAGACTCCAAAGCAACAAAGGTGATTCCTGCATGTCAGTCTTGTTTGGACAGAAGTTAATAGAGAATTAAGGTGGGGAAAAGGAGGTTCTGACAATTTCTAGTTTTTTTAAAAAAAATATTGTTGCTGTCACAATTAAATTTTATCGTAAGATATTCTGGATTCATGAAAATAAAGCAACGTATAAATATAATACATAATTACTTTTTCCTAATGTATAATGAGCCAGACAGCTTTAAAGCTTTGCCACCAAGAGTTATGAATATTATCTGCAAGGTCACGTCAGCCTTCTCTGTTGGCTACCATTAGTATTCCAATACGCCTCTTGTAACACTGTGTTCTATGTGAACGCTTGTATTTTTTTTCCCCAGTGCCTTGAATTCTTGTGATTAACTGATTTGTTCTTGTTTGTTTGTCTTTCCCTCTACTTAGTCTGTGGATGTGACTTGGCTCAAGGTGGCTTTTTCATTAAGAATGGGGAATACCTTTGTACTGTGGATTATCAGCGCATGTATGGGACCCGATGCAACGGCTGTGGCGAGTTTGTGGAAGGAGAAGTCGTAACTGCTCTTGGGAAGACTTACCATCCCAACTGCTTTGCCTGCACTGTGTGCAAGTAAGTCCACAATCCAGAGGTCATAAACAGCACGGATTCAAAGAGCAAAAAACATGTTAAGTTGTGACAGAATTATAAATTTGCAACTGCAGTGGGAATTTGCTCTGTGAATGTAGGGTTATGTGAATGTAATTGGGAACCCATCTGATGTTGTCAGATCTTAGAAGCTAAGCAGGGCCATTAAAGCATGGCCATGGCCAGGAATGATAGGAGTTGTAGTCCAACAGGGTCTGAAGACACATGACTCTACCTTAACATTTGAGGAAAGGTCATAACTCATTGTTAAGACATGCAAAAAGACCAGGTTCACTTCCTGACATCCTCCGGTAGGACTAAGGAAAACTTTGACGAAAAATCCTGGAAAGCCATCACTAGTTCACATAGATTAGGGATAGGTGATTGTAGAGGATGTAAGTCCCAAACTCTGTCCCTGGTGTGTGCTGCATCTCCTCTGAAAACTGGCTAAAAGCCAGCTGGAAATGAAACCAGAAATAACTTCCATTTTATTTTGATTGGGAAGGGTGTAGGGGAGGGAGTTAAGGACATCTGCATTTCTTTAGGAGTGCCAAGAAAACTGGAGAAGGGAGTTTGAGGGGGTCTGAGAGTTTGTCTAGAAGGCTGCAAAAAGTCTAAGCCACAGTTTTAGCAGCCCAATGTAGACAATACCATGCTAGATAGACCAATTATTCATTGTTAGACCTGTTTCTCTTTCTGTGTGTATATATATGTACAGTACTTGCAGTACCAGAGCTGAAGATCTCTGCTGGCTGTAAGTCAGATTTTTGTCCTTGAGTATTTTTCGTGGTAGCCACAGAAGCTTTTTCATTCCTCTTGGTATTCGATTGCAAGAAACTCAATTCTATTTTCATAAAAGGAAATAGTTCACTTCAGATAGCAATAGTGTGTGGTCTACATTTCCCAAATGATTTTTTTTATGTTAAGTTTTAACAGTCCCCCCACACACACACACAAGCACATGCACATAGACACACAAGCACTCTCCATAGAGCTTTTGTAACAGCTTTGCATTGAAAAAGGGATCAGCCAGTCTCATCTAACACCAGCTTTTTTTCCAGTGAAGGTGCATTTAGTCTCTGGAACTTGTCCAAAGGCTTGGCTTTGCCAGTGTTTCATTTTTAACATTTTTGGCCCGTGTTCCTGCAAGATATTGATTTGCATCAGTGGCAGCTGAAGAGATAGGAGAGAGTGAAACTGAAGGGATAGCCTTGCATTAAAATCCTTCTGTTCTTTTCTTCTCTAGACGTCCTTTCCCACCAGGGGACCGAGTTACCTTTAATGGAAGAGACTGTCTCTGTCAAATGTGCGCTCAGCCAATGTCATCCAGCCCGAAAGAACTCTCCACTTCCAGCAGTAAGTACTCCAAAATCTTTGCTGAGCTTCAAATTAAAGCAAAATCTGGAATCATTTGCTCTCTGTTCTGTCTAACGTGGACAATGTTGACATTTGCTGAGGTGCAATTCTGCATTTTAGAAAACTGGAATTTCTTACATACATACACACCGCACCATACCACACCACACCACACCACACCACACCCCATACAGCACAGCATCGTAATTTTGGTTTAATTATAGATGAGGGAAGTAGTTTGTGAATTTGTCTCTTGAGCTGATCCCATGCAGCTTCATTTCTCTCAGAAGGTATCCTGATTCCCAGATCTTTCCTCTATAAGTGATTTGAGATGGTGGAACCTAGGTTACCTGTTGGGAATTGCACAGGTATAAGTATCAAGATTTGTGTTAAAACAATAAGAAAGACATGTAATGTTTCAATTATCTTCTATGAAAAAGAAAAAAAATCTGATGCTACCTATAAAAGGTAGTAATAATATCAGAACAAACAGGCCTCTTGCTATGGTGCAAAATTGGCATTTAATTTAATTTGATCATGCTAGTACTGGACAGATGTGGAAAACCAAACAAAAAACAAAACTGCCAAGGAGGGGATGGCACTCTTTGTCATCTTGTGGAAAATACTTTTGAAAGGTGACTTAAGAAGTGAATAACATAAATATTTAAAATAAATGAATTGGTCTTTGATTACCAATTCATGAAATTATTTCTTCATTTTGAAAAACAAACTCCACTACAGCTTTAAAATGGTTAGGTTTAAGATCATGATAGTACAGAGTGTTTTCTTTTATTTATTTATTTTTTTATTAAAATTCACACATTTTTATCTACATATTCAATCTTGACATATTTCAGTACAGAGTGTTTTCAATGGTTGAATGAAATACAACATTTTTGCATGAATAAAGTTGCCACCCCTCCAAAAAAAAATCACAGTTATTCTCTTATTTGTACTAATCATGATGAGTTGTGAGGTTTGATTTTGCCTTTTACCATGGTCAAAATTTCTTCATAGTCAGGTTGTCATTCTTTTACTCATACTTGGAATGCTTTAAACCTTGCTGCTATTTTGATGGAGCTTAATAAGTCTAAGGCCATTTCCGCACTAGCCTGTTATAGTGCGATGATTCCACTTTCAACATCCTCTGGAATCCTGGGATTTGCAGTTTCGGGAGGGGCCACCTGGCTAGTGCGGAAATGGCCTAAGTTTCTAATACTAAAAGATTACAAAAATTAAATGGGAAATCTTTGATTTAGTGGCTTTTTAGAAACTGTTGCCATATTTCCTTATGATTCATTTGAAGTGGAGTGGTAGGAAAATAATTAGGCAGTTCTAAAATCCAAAGAAATATTTATTTGAAGATATTCACTTTCATGCCCTGGAAATGTAAGCATGCATGTGTATATCACAGTGTGTGGCATGGGTTGGGTGTGTAGGTACGTGTAAGTAAGTAAGAAAGAGATTGTATTATACAGCTAAACTTTCTGGAGGTTTTGGTGATTTCTTCAGTGTCTTGAATGGCACATAGGAAAAGATTAATATTGACCTTTGCTGGGAAAACCTCATACAAACACAACCAGAGTATAAAGTTCAAGAGAGTTCAATAAACAAACTGTAGGGAAGTAGTAATTGGCAAAGACTTCTGTGATGTGAGGAATCTTAGTCCTTAGCTCTGACAGGTGAGTTTTAATTAGTATAAAATGTTCCAGATCTGTTGCTTCATTCCAAAGCAGCAAGCCATAGTTATCATCAATCTTCCTTCTCCTTTGAAGTCATATTTTGTAATGTAGTTCTGTTCCAAAATAAATCTCTGTTATAGGACCTGTCTCTGTTTCTTTGTTATTCACTTTTGTGTAGATTATCAGAGAGCTTATTTAAAGAGAGAGAGGGAAGCTTAAATTTTAAGGTTGCCTGAGCAGTGGATTCTAGATGGAAAGGTGCCAATTCAGTGTAAGAACTAAATTGGTTAATAGTCACTCAATGAACATAACACTGATATAATTGCAGGCTTTGACCCTGATATTGGAATGGAAGTCTCTTAATTTTTCTCCTGTTTTTTTCCTGAAGTTCTTCATATTATATCTGCCATCTTTTTCTATATTTTTCTATCTTTAATGGCTTTCATGAGCAGCAGATACCACATCTTTAATGTGTTGAATTTTTTTAGTAAGTAAATGGGGAATTCCCAATTTGCCCTTGCCCTCAGTGTGGTGTCTGGAGAGGGGACTGTAAAACTGAGTTTAGGATCACATACATCCTACAAGCCTTGTGTTGTAAAGCTGTGATCCACATGGCACAGACTGGATGGAAGAAGTGGAACTTCACTTACTACATTATGAAAGTGTATTCACACTGGCATGCCAAAGGCACATTCACAATGCCATTGGACAGGATTCTTGGAGTTATGAGGACCACATGTTCTAGATCTCTGCCTTTCATGGCTTATTTAAAGATCTAGAGCTTTTTAGCTAGCCGAGTGGCTAGAGAGAGTGGTTAAAGCCTCACTAAAACAAGACAGAGTTCCAGCTTGCCTGATGGAGATCATTATAAAACCATTACTAAAAGAAAGCCATCCCTGGATCCCACAATTCTGGATAATTATCAGCAAGTGTCTAACATTTCATTTATAAAGTTCTGGAGTGTGTAGTGGCCTCTCAGTTCCAGAGGCTTCTGGATAGACTGGATTATCTAGATCCATTTCAGTCTTATTTCAGGTCTGGTCATAGGACAGAGATGCCTTGGTGGATGACCTCTTCAGGAGCTAGATGGGGGAAGTATGTATCTGTTGGTTCTGCTAAATCTCTTGATGGCTCTTATATCATCGAGCATGGTGTCTTTCTGGGTTGCTTTGCTAGGATAGGATTTGTGGGTAATGTTTTACAGTCCTTTGTTCCTTCCTGGGGGGCAAACCCAGGAGGTGGTGCTAGGAGGCTCCTGGTTGATGATCTGGCCATTGACCTGTAGGGTCCCTCAGGATTCAGTGCTGTGCCCCCATGCTGTTTAGCATAACTCTCCAGAGTTTTGGGGTTCAGTGTCATCAGTATGCGAATGACACCCAACGTTATTACTCTTTTCCACCACAAGCCAAGGAAGCTGTTTTGGTCCTCTGCTAATGCCTGTCATTGGTGAGGGACTAGATGACAGCAAACAAATTGAAACTTAAACCAGACAAGATAGAGCTACTTCTGGTCAGCAGAATAGGAATAGGGATTCAGCTTGTCCTGGGGTGGGGTTACATTCCCACTTAAGATACAGGTTTCCAGCTTCGGTATGCTTCTAGATTTAACTTTGCACTTGGAAGCCCAGGTTTCAATAGTGGCTAGGAGTGCATTTACATAGTTAAAACTAGTACACCATCTGTGGCTGTGCCTTGAGACATCAGATCTGGCCACAGTGATACATGCCTCAGTTACAACCTGGCTGGATTACTGTAATGCACTCTACATGGGAATGTCTTTGAATAGTATTCAGAAAATTCAACTGGTCCAAAGAGCCACAGCCAGATTGCTAACTGGGGCTGGCTACAGGGAAAACACATCTCCTTTCTTGCAACAGTTCCACTGGTTGCCATTTCCAGGCACAACTTAAAGTGCTTATTATGACCTTTTTCTAAAAAAAAAAAAATCCGAAGTGTTACATATAGTGTATAAAACAAAAACATATAAACACCGATACATATTTAAATGATAGAAAAACCCGTTATTTACTTCCTTCCTTCCCCTCTTAGGATAGAGAGTGCTTAACTTTATTACATATCATGTTTTCTCTAATTGTCTTTTCCTCATGTTTCATAGAAAACATTATTGTATTATAAAAATTCTTAGTATTAAATAAAATCCATACTATAAATTTTGTGATATTACCCTTTTTCATGTCGCTTCTTCTCATCAAGTCTTATCTCATCTTGTTTTTATTTAGACAACCTATCTATTTAACTAATCATTTTCTATTTATTTATGGAGAAAAGTTATTATAGGTCCCCATTCTTCTGTCACTTTGTCATCAGATGTCAATTTAAGTCCCTGTGTTAGAGTAACAAGAGCTTTCCTCTCTAAAAGCTCATGAAGTCATTTCTCAATTTCAGGAGCTTCTTCACTTTCCCAGGGTTTAGCAAACATGATTCTTGCTGCTAAAGTGCTTGTTGTGACCTTTTAAGGCCTGCATGGCTCAGGTCCAGGTTATTTGAAGGACTGTATTCTCCATTACGAAGCAGCCCATGCTTTGAGATCTGCTCCAGAGGCCCTGCTCTCTCTCCCATCACCTTCACAAGTACATTTGATGGAAAAGTAGAAGAAAGCCTTCTCAGTTGCTGCCCTCAGGTTCTGGAACTCCCCTCCCACAAAAGTTGGACTAGCATCCTCCCTACTTCCTTTTCAGAGACAAGTAAAGACTTTTCTATTCTGACAGGTCTTTGATGAGTGACTATATAATGCCCATCTTACAAACATGCTAGATATTACTAATAATTTTTTTTTTGTGGGTGTGTGTGTCTCTGTGTTTAATGATATATGTATTAATTTGGTTTTAATTTTTTGATTGTTTAATCTTGTTTTAACTCAAAGCCTCTTTGAGTCCCAATCTGGCAAAAAAGAGGAATAGAAAAATTAATCGTCATCATACCAATAATAATAGCAACAACAACAACTAACAGCAACAATAACAACAATATATTTTTTTCTTTGACAATTTGATCGTATTAGACTTTTTATTGTCAAGTATTCTGTGTTCTGTTAGTATTCTTGAGTTCAATATATTGTGTAGGTGTGTTGTGTTTTTTATTTTATTATTTATTTTATTTTGATAGATTCTATAAATGAATTGCAATGCATATACATGCCTACCTTTCTGCTTATCTGTCTGTTGACTCACCTTTCTATTCTGTTCTTTCTGTCTACTTACCTGTCTATCTATTCTTTCAAGTGCTGCAAGGACAAGGAGAATCTGCATGCTTACTGCAGGTTTTCGTTTACAGATATTCCTTGTAATGCATGGATCCTCACCATGAGTTCCAGGCCGTGATGGTAGCGTTTAGCCCTAAGTTAGCAAAAGGCTCCACAGGAGAGATTGTCTCCTTTACCTAGCAATAAAGGCTGTTAATTGTTTAGCAAGCTCCTGGAAAAGTACTCCAATATCCCACCCACCCTGCAGAATGTTGTATCCATTTCCAGTGCCTTTTTGTAGAGTTCTAAACTAATAATTCTGTGCTCCAGATTGGACATATTTCACAGTTTTTGCACTTTCGTAGCATTCCAGAATCCCCTCTTCCTCCTGCCTGGATGTAACAATATGTTTCAGTTTGGGCAGCAATGCAATCTGTTTTGTTGTTTTAGAAATATTTCTAGTTAGAGACGAAAAGGAGAAGTGAGGGACATTTCATTGCTCCCATTTGTTTATAATTTTGTTCATTTTTCTGAATTAGAAATAAGTGTTTTGTTTAGTTGCTCATTCGTTTTAGAAACTGATGTAGACCCCAAGTAGTCTCCTGCCCTGGCAAATGATGGGCAACATATATCGAGTCCTACTTTTGATCGTTATTATCTACCTGCATGTATGTGTTTCACAATTGCAAGCTGGACCAAAGAGTGTACAGAGACAGAATGGAAGCGTGGTTCCTTCATACTAGAGCATCACCTAGTACTTTCTAAACAAAGAGATTTTAAAACTGAATATCTCCCTGGTGCACCTGTGTTTTGCAAAGATGGGAGCACACATTTGCTGTGATTTCATTTTATTTTATGTATGTAAAACAGTTTTTGCTGTGAAATAAATATCATGGACTCTTTCTGCATTCCTTTGGCCATGGGATAAGAGAAAAATTTGAGGAGGGTGTAACATTCGAGAAAGTTACAGAAGCCTCATTTTAGAGAGTGACACTAATGGAGCATCAGACACTTTGTATTGTCTTGTTATTAGAGGATAGTATGAATGCATTGTTAACATTCTGCAGTACTTCTGATAGTTCCCAAGGATTAGTGGGAGTAAGAATCCAATTCCCTTCCTCCAACACCAAGGTTTTGGAAGCTACAATAAATAGAAGGGAGATGACTTGGGTGGGGTAGGTCTGCTTGTTATCAGAGGGAAACACTTGAGCAGAGGTAGGAAAAATAGATCCCATGCCTTCCAGATTTTTTTGCGCTAGGGCTCCCTTAATCCCAGATTATTGCCAAGAGCATGTTCTCCCACGAAGCTTATTCACATGTTAAGATCTTCATGGAAACCTGTGTCCTGGTTATTCTGCCATTGGGGTCATGTTTGATTGGGACAAAAAGGATAGAGCTTTCTCAGTAGCAGCTCCCAGGCTGTGATACTCCCTTCCAAAGGAAGCCTTGCTGGCCCTTTCTTTGATGTTCTTCTGCCCCCAGGCAAAGAACTATTTCATTCAGACAAACCTTTGACATTTAAACTTGCTTGCTAGTGATGGAGTAGGCACAGTTGTTTTTTAAATGTTGTTTTAATCTGGTTTTATGTTTTAATTTTATTTCTTTTATTTGAATTCTATTGCTGGTAGCCACCTAGTGTACCTTCTTTTTTGGCAGAAAGAAAGGGAAATAAATTTAAGAGATAAATCAATGCTAGCTGTCACTTATGGAAATTCTAGTCCAAAACATCTGGAGGGCACACTTCCTCCTACACTAGAGAGAGGAGTGTTTCCTTGCAACAGAGACAGACTGGAAAATTGATACAGTAGAAGATAAGATAATGGTAAAAGATAAGATAAGATTAGATTAGAAAGAGTAGGGTGTCAAATAAGAATAGGACTGTGAATTGTGGCTTTCCTGAGTGACAAACAGCAAGACTATAAGTAGGAGAGGGTGACTGTTGGAAGTGACTATAGATAGGCAGAGTTCTCTTAGGAGAGTGGAGTTCAGAAATGAGGGACCTAAAATATGCCCAGACTTCTTTCAAATGGAAGCGTTTCTGAAGTAGACTCCCTTGTCTCTCCAGCCATTTAGGTTGCTGGGAGACATGGGATCTTAGTTACAATTGCCACAACAGTTATTTCCATAGCTGGAAAAATAAAAAGAAGAGCTTTAGTAATGGAAACTACTATTCAGTCACTATGGTTGCACCTTTGTGAGAGCTGGTTTTATACATTATGAGAAGTATGTAATTGCAAGGATAGACACAGGTGGTTCCAAGAATTTCAAGGTTTTACCAGAGCTTGGGAAAGTTCCTTTTCAGACTTCAACTCTCAGCCAGCATGGCCACTACACAAACACACACACACACACACACACACACACACATTTAAATACTGGGGTTTTTTTTGTTTTGAACACATACTTTATTTTAAACACATACCTGGTTCTTTTGTATACCAATAGAGTCTCAAGGGGCCCAGTTTTCACCTGCACCACTTCAGTGGACTGTACTACCTCATCATTGTCTGCAAGATTGGCCAAAAATCACAAGCAAAGGTAACTTCTGACCACAACTTGCAGGTTTGGTGCCAGGTTTGCTGCCCCTTGGGACTAGTGAGGGATAGGTTTGTGTGCGTTATGGGTCCGGAACCTCCATTAAAATATTGAAATAGTAGGGTGCTGGGAATTTTGGAAGAGTTGGGGAGAGCTTGAAGGTACCTCCACAAGAAAGGCTCAGGAAACCACTTGCAGCCTATGAGATGCATAATGCCCACTCCCCCATTAAACTATCATGTTCAGCTCAGTAGCTGGCAATGTTATCTTACTTTGGTAGATCAAGTCAATGTCTGAGAATCTGTAAGACCCATTGTGGGGATCACTGAAGGGCCGTGTAACTAGATTAAACTTAATTGAATTAAGTTCATTAAGCTGATGAAAACAGAATTGATAATGACAGCAGATTTGGGATACTAGTTGGGTGAAGAAATTTCTGTCCTGACCAAAGTTACTCTCTCCGTTAGCAGGCAGGCTTATAACCTGGAGCAGGGGGAAATATTCTTGGACACAGCACTGCTTCTGAATGGTCAAAAAGTAGTTGTAGCCTTTTATTAATATTAGTGCCAATCTCACATACTAGAAGATTAGAGGCCCATATACTTCCTTTCATTTATCTATGCCAGGGGTGGGTAAAGTGTGGTTGCAGGCCACATGTGACTGTGGGAACTGTCTAACTGTGGCCTCTGAAGCCCCCCAGAAGCCTCTTAAAGGACCTGGGCCAATTTTAATTTTAGAAAAAATTACAATGATTTTCAGACTTTTTTTGTTGTTACTCCAAACCTATGCCAAATGTGCCCAAAGCATAGTGGTTTGCCTCCCCTGACCCTCCAAAGCCCCCCAAACATAGAAGAAATCTTAAAAATTGGCCAAAAATTGGCTAAAATAATATCCAGAAGTGATGTCTTTATCATATTGGGTGCACCCAAATGTGCCAGAGAGGCCTGCTGGGTCAGGTGCATGGTGGAAAAATGGTCTTCACTTCCCTGTTTGGTTGCCCATTACGTGTCCATGCTTTAATGACTTCCTGACTGGATTACTTAAATATGTTCTACAGCTGGGTGCATTTTGACTCTCTACCCACCTGCATGGCTTTTGTCCAGGCTGTTTTTGTCTTGGGGCTGCTGTTCTGTCATTGCTTCTGGATATCTACCACTTCTCCTTGCTCATTTATTTGCTCAGCGCATAGGTGTCTTCAAACAAGTGTGATGGAGCTAAAATATTTTTTACTGAGTCACATTTCACTGTGGTATTCCTATGTTTCCTGTGTTCCTACATAGCAGGGGGTTGGACTGGATGGCCCCTGTGGCCTCTTCCAGCTCTATTATTCTATGAGATGGCTCACAAAACTTTTCAAGGATTTGAAATATTTTGGAGGAGAGAATAGAGAACAGTGGTCTGAAAGCAATTTTGGTTCAGTTCTTTTTGCAAGAGGAATCAATGTGAATCCAGGGATCCAGAGATTCTCTCCAGCCTCTTGTGTGCCACCAGTAAAAGGAGTGTTCCAATGAGATGAACTCTCTCCCTATCTCTTGCATCTATAGCAGAAATGCACTACATACAGCGCTCCAGTTGCTTTTGGACTGCAGCTCCCATTAGCCTCAGCCAGCATAGCCAAGGGTGTGGGCTGACTGAAGTTGCAGTCCAACACTAGATGGAGAACCATACGTTCAACACACTTGAGCTAGAGCTAGATTATATCATACATTATTTCTACATTAGTTTGGTGGAAAGTCAGTGCCTCAGAGATAGAGGCTTTTCTGTTGCGGTATATGTGTTCACATTTTTCATTTTCTTCAGCTTTGAGGTCTGCTGTTCTTGCCCTTTGAATTAGGTTCTTTTAGGATTGCATATCAAAACAGTTTCAACAATTAGTAGAATTTTTACTGGGAAATGGCTAAATGTTGGATGTGATTCTACAGGCGGTTTTTAAATTTAATTTTGTCATCATGCCACACCTACAGACTCATGATGATGATAATTATGACAAAAACGATGATGATGATGATGATGATGATGATGATTGCCAGGCAGCTGTGCATAAATTATTTCTCTGCTCTTTCACAAGCACCATAAAATGGGAAGGGGAGGGAAAGGAAAGGAAAGGAAAGGAAAGGAAAGGAAAGGAAAGGAAAGGAAAGGAAAGGAAAGGAAGTGATACCTTTGAAATGTCACATTTAGAGTGCCATAGCTTGTCCTTGAGAGCCAGTCTGGTGTGATGGTTTGGGTGTTGGGCCAGAACTCTGTCGACCAGGATTCAAATCCCCACTCAGCTGTGGGTGATCTTAGGCAAGTCACTCCCAGCTCCCAAGGAAGGCAGAGGCAAACCCCTCTGAACAAATCTTACCAAGAAAGCCTGTGATAGGTTTGCCTTAGGGTCATCATAAATCAGAAGGGACTTGAAGATGTACAACACACACACACACACACACACACACACTTTGTCCTTGTAATGTTTTTGTATTGTCTCCATGTGGGGTGTTAATATGTCAGAAGTTAACATTGTTTAATATCTGCCAGGGAAAAACAAGTTAATCCAGTTTACATTAACTGAACAAGATAATAGGGAACTACTTCTGTTGAGTCTAAGTCAGAATGCTCTTTCCAAGGAATGGATGATGCAAACCTTGAAATCTTGCTGTGATTGCTGTTCCCGAAAGGCTTAACTAAGTCCCTAATGAGGTATAGTTCATACCCCTGAGACTAAACATGATGGGAATATGGTTCTTTAAGCACAGTGAAACATGATGTTCTCTAAGCACAGTGCCTGAATGTTAACCAAAGGAGAGGAGAAGGGAAATCAGCAAAAATTCTGGTATTTTAGTTTTTCTCCTGCCGTAGCACTCTTCCTCTCCCTCCCCTCATATAACCCACTCTCTCTATAGGAGTAAAGAGACTGTAAAAAACAACCTGGGTTCAGTAAAAAGATACCATGTCATTTCTAGGAAATCATCATTATAGCAATCTGAATCTAACAGTGGTTATAAAATTGTGGTTCAATCTTTTATACAGCATAAGGTGAAAATAAAGAGGGGTTAACAAATTGGAGTACAGGTCTCCTTTTCCCTCCCAGTTAATTTATAGATGGGTATGCCACACTCTATATAGAAGCTCTGCTTTGTAAACTCATGAAAATGATCCAGCATATCTTGCTATATTTTGAATGTTTGTCATTATTTTTGTGATATATCTGTGTTGTTTTTGCATAATCTAACAGTATGCATTCTTAAATGCTTTGTATTGCTATATCAGAATGTATATACACACACACCTCTGTCTTTATGTGTTGTATGTGTATCTGGGAATTCCTAGTATGACGTGTTTTATTTATTGTTTTATTTGTTAAAATATTAATATCCTGACTTGCATCAAAATACAATGGCAGTGTAAAGAGAGAAAAACCCTCAACAATGTCTTTAAACAATTTGAAATGGTTCAAAGGAATTTAAGCAGATTAAAACAATAATTTAAAAAAATTTACTCAGTGTACCACCTAGCCAGATCATGATTCCTAGGCCCCAAAGCTTTGCTGAAGAACCAAAGAGGATGCCAGTGTTGATGACAAACAGACCTCATTCCATAATAACAGGGAAGGCCCTTTTCCTTTGTAATGTAATATATTGGTCCACTGGTGGGATACAGAGAAGGCCCTCCCTAGCTTCCTCACTGGCTGACAGAGACACTCCATCAAGGATTGAAGTCCCAAACTATTTAGGATGTTAAAATATCATCATCCCTTGGGACACAAAAATATTGCCAGCCAGTTCAGTTCCTTTTAGATTGGTCTCGTGGATTCTGTAAGGTGTTCTTGACAGTCAGATGTTGCACTAGCTTCAACCTACATATCCTCTTCAAGGACCACCCCAGGTAGAGTGTATTGAAGTAGTCAAGAGCGAGCCACTTATCCATTTCTTGGTGGTGAAAACAACTAATCCACAAAGCTTCCATCTTGCTGGTATTATGCTTTATTTTATTGGCTCTAATCCCCACTGTTATACCATCAAGATGTTGGTTCAGCATTTGCACAACCTGACTTGCCTCTGATGACAAGGGGGAATGTAGCTGGGTGCATCATCAGCATATTGATGGTACCCAGTTTCTGATGATCCTCCAAACAGCTACATACAAATATTAAACAACATTGGAAATAGAATGGAACCCTGTGTTGTTTTTTTTAAATTGTATGTCAGTTAATCAGAACACTAACTAGATTCACAGCAATGCACATTGCACAATATATTGGTTAAGACTAAGGGAATGTTGTAGGTGATGGAAACAGATACACTTCTCTGTTTTCTGTGCTGTGGTAGCCACTGCAAGATTCAGATGACTTTTCTGGTTCAGCCAGTAGTTTCTAGGTCCCTCAGATTCCCGTTTGCAGTTCCTCACAGAGAAACTGAGGATTTACAGATTACAAGTTTGTGTGTGTCTATGCGTGTGTGTGTGGGGAAGGGTGATATTAGTGTCAGTGTGAATTGGAAGACTGGGGTGTAAATAAAATGTCAATGCATTATACCCTGTAAAAGTGGAGTCTAGGAATTCTATGAGGACAGTGATTTTATAAAGTATGACACTTGCTTATGGTGAATGTCACTTGTGGTGTGTCAAATGGATTTATATATAAAGAATCAGTTTATTACAGGCAAAATACAAAGCACTCAGATTAGATTCCCAAAGCAATAAGAAAGTTCTTTCTGTTCTGTAACTTTACTCTCAGCTTGGTTTTGAAATAATACGAGAAATACATCTCTGTCGCAAATAATTGTATCTTATCCCCACATGGTAACACCGCCAAGAGCATGCAGGAAGGGAAGAAAAACCTGTTCTGTTCAGGCATTCTAGTTTCAATTCATTCTGAGGAATTTGAAGCTGCATATTCTAGTCCCAGCCCCTCTACGTCCAAACCCCTGTCTCGATTTGAAGGTCTGCACAGGAGTTGTAACCATGTTCAAGTGGTTGTGGTTACAGATCTCTCCTGGTAACTCAGGACTTTTCCAAGCTCTCATTGCAGCTTTTTTTTTTTCATATCATGTCCATCAACTAGGAAATGTCACATACTATACAGTTTGAAAGTTGAGATTTACAGTTAATGCAGATCCAAGTTGGTGGCATAAAGCAGTCATCCCTCTGAAATTTCTCTGTGAGATCTCAGTTTCCGGCCACGTTGTCTATTCTTGAAAAACCGCTTGGGAGATATGCAGATCATATGCTGCTGCCTCAACATGTTCCTGTACCAGGAATTGGCAACTGCAGCAAGGCAGTTGTTACTGCCCAGGCTAGCCCGAGCTTTGGGGGATATAAAAAGATATCTTTTGTTATCCATAATTCGGTTTCACATACCCATTCCCTTCCACGTGCTTGTGAGGCCCCCAGACAAGCACGCACACGAGCTCGGCCGATAATCGTCGTAATATTCCAAAACAATACAGGCAAGCCAGAAATAGCCAACTGGCAACTTTAGGAGACCTCACGGCAAGTACCTCCATTAGGTATGCACGCAGCTTTCAAAAGATCCTCTGCCCAGCGCTGGCAGCTTGATGATCAGACTATACAACGCTAAAGTACTCCGCATTTGCATGCTGGCTATCCTATTGACAATTTGGCTGTAACTTAATCATTCAAATTCTGACCTTTCGGAGGCTTTGTCTCCAGCCCCAAATCTATTGTTTTCCCCAAGTCCGACCTAGCCTGTGGTCACAATTCTCCTTATAAAAACCCCTGACTTTGAGCGCTTCCTTGGATCGCTCTTGGCTTCCATCCCGCCTTGCTGTCGCTTTGTCCAGCGAGCCTTCCCCTCAGCTCCACGTGCTGAGATCCACGCTCTCCATCTTCTCCGCTTCCAACCAGGCTTCAGGACAGGTGAAGTATTACCCAAACCAGCAACTCCTCTAAAAACTCCTCTATCCCACTCCAACCTTTATTTCTCTAGTTATCTTGAGTGAGTGTGTCGCATACACTGTTTGATTGTGTTTTAATAAAACCAAGTTCATTATTTCAACTTCTGTGTGCTTCTTGACTCGGCCTGACCCCGTAGACATCGGGTTCAAGATCCTGCTAAGTTACCCTGCCTCTCGTATCGCTAAAGCAGTGCTCAGAGCTAATCTTCCCCACCTATTGTTGAGCACATTTTGGTGTCCCTCACGGGACCCTCAGTAAACAGGGTAACACAGTATAAGAACCACACAGAAGTCAAAGACAGCAGATTGTTTTGCCAGGTCCACAGTTGTTAACATTACATTGTCATAGTCCTGAGCAAGTGACTGATGCAGTTGGGGGCCTATAAGGGATAGGTCTGCATCATACAGATTAAACACATATTTGTAAAAGTGAAAAAAAACAAATTTTGTTGTACAGTAGTTACTTGCCATCTAGTTGGCTTTGACTTATAGTAATCCTATGAATGAAAGACTTCCAAGAAATTCTGTAATTAACCATCCTACTCAGTCCTTGTAAAGTCAGGGCCATAATTTCCCTATCAATCTATCTGAAATGCGGTTTTCTTGTTTTCCTCATGCTTTCTGATTAACTGATCATTGTTGTCTTTTCCAATGAATCATGTCATCACCTTATGATGTGTCCGGAGTACGATAGCCTTAGATTAGTCATTTTGGTTTCTAGGGAGATTTGCTAGAGGACCCATTTATTTGTCTTTTTGACAATCCATGTAGTTTGGAGAACTCTCCTCTAACATTACATTTTGAATAAACTGCTTTTTTTTTCACTGTCTAGCTTTTACAATCATACACAGGAATTGTATGGCATAGATGATTCCGACTATAGTGGTTGATGATGTATTTTTATATTTGGGGATCTTACCTAGTTTCTTCATAGCTGTCTATTCAAGTCCTGCTTGTCTTCTGATTTCTAACACAAAATTGTGTGTTTTATTGGTTCCAGATAGTACGTGTAAATGTACAGTTTGGTTGATGGATAACTCCTAACTGCCAAAAGTTCTGCTACGGGTGACTGTTCTCCTTCTACATCCTCCCATGCTGCACAACCTCTTGCTCAGTACTTCTTGATGTGCATTTTTAAATGCCCTGTATATTTAGGGCTGAATGACTACCCAGGAGATGGATCCCTGCAGTTCATTTATTCTAGTTGTTATACACTCAGTTGATACGGCAGCACAAACTGGGGTGTGTATATGTATGTGTGTTTGGCCAGAAAGGGGACCACTTGAGTGTATATGTGCCTTCAAGTCCCTTGTTGATTTATGATGACCCCATGAATTTCATGGAGTTTTCTTAGGCAAGGTATACTCAGAGGTAGTTTTGCCAGTTCCTTTCTCTGAAATATAGCCTATAGCACCTGGTATTTATTGGCAGTCTCCAATCCAAACAGAATTAAATAAAAATAGTCCTTGTATTCAGGATTAACAAAGCAATAAACGGAAAACATCCTAGTATAATGCTTTTCAAACTGTGTTTTAAAGAACCCGGGCAATAATAATGTTGTGAAATTTGACAGATAGTACTGGATTGCTCAAGCAGAGTAATCAAGTTAGCAAAGGAGAAGCTGGACAACAACCAGTCTCTGGGCCTTTCCGCACTACACTGTTTTTCCAACATGTAGGTTTTAAAGGGCAGATCCTCAGAGATTGCCATTTTGATGGCAAAATGGTTTTCTTAAAGAGGAAAGCATGGGATCCACAGTTCTTAAGGATAATTTTTCTCACTTTCATTCTCTACAGTTTTGATAATATTATTTAAGTAACTTTTGAAAAATGTCAGTTTGCTTTTAAATGGATAGATATTCTATCGATACTGCAAGATGGCTGCAATTTATTTCTAAGTGTTTGAAAGCACAAATCAAGGTATTATTCACAATGCAAAAAAGAAAATGCTTTTACTGTAAGTATAAAGTAAAACCCTTGCCTCTGATGATAACATAGGTGAAGCCTATTTCCCTGAGGATGCTGGGTCCCTTTGTTGTAGTCATGACAGTTTTGATGGTAAGACTCTTCTGTTGCTGCTGGCAAGGATTTGTTTTGCTCTTAGCAGAAAAATAATATGACTTTGAAGCATTCCTTTTGACACATTTATTCCCTGATGTTACTTGGCTGAAGGGCTCTTATTTCAGAATAAGGGATCTCATCTATAACTGTGAAAATAAAATGTAGCTAAAGATACTATGAGAATCTTTTTCCACATTTGGCATGAGTAGGATAGATGTGTAGATAGATCTGTTGCATAGTGGCAACATCTGCATGATAAAATCACGTTTTAATAAACCGGGAGATGAGCTATCCATTTAATCATACATTTACACATAACTCCTTTCCTTCTCTCTTCATAGCCAGCAGGAAGGAAACTAGGAAACCACTTCTTCAACATGGTTATGTATTTCATCTCAACTGAGAAACTACTGTTAGCGGCTGTGGAACAAGCCAGAACATTAAACTATGGTTTGCAATCGGTTTAATATCTAGGTTTGTTAGCAAGTTCGTGAATCTGTTTTCCTAGTGTAAACTGTGGTTCATGACTTTCTAACTGGACTGCTTGTGCTACAAATGAGAAGTGTGTGTTTTGGCAAAACCTTATTTATATCTTGATATATCAAACTATGATTTGATAGTCTGAACTGGGCCCCTGGCTTGTTGCATTCATATATAACAATCAATTAATGTAGACTTATGAGAATAAGCCACAGTGAATCTTTGACTCAGACACTACTGCTTCCTTCTCCTTCTCCTTCTCCAGCATGGTTGCAGGGTGAGCAGCAGAAGTTTTGGGGCCTTTCTGCACTATACTGTTATAGTGCCACTTTCATTATCCTATGGAATCCCGGGGTTTGCAGTTTATGGAGAGACATTTAGAATTCTCAGCCAGTATAAACTACAAACCTCAGAATTCCACAGGATGTTGAAAGCGTAATAATAGCACTATAACAGTGTAGTGTGAAAAGGTCCTTAATTTTCATTTTCAATTAACTATAGTACAGGATGCCATATGAGCCATAATCAGTTTTTGTTTAATTATAATCAATTGTTTAATAGAGCCAGTTATTTAATCAAATTATAATTTGAAGTTGGCTTGTTCTAGGAAAACAGAGTTAAGATTAACTAAGTTTGTTGTGATTCAAATATTGCAAGAATTTGCTGTTAATGTAAAATAGATGCAGAATATCCAGACCAGACTTGAAAGGTATAGGTAGATGTGAGTCTAAGGCTTGCTGTGATTGGTTGTCAATTCACGGAAGACAGATGTCTTCAGGTCTAAAAACAAAGCAGTTGAAAAACATAAAACATTATTTTGTAGCTCCTTAGCTTTTAAAGCTCATTCATTCTGAAGATTATGTCGGTGTAGAACATTCTAAGATGTAAAAAATGGTCAATCAAGCATATAATATTTAAAAACCTAGTTTTCAGACTTCTCTCTTATGTAGATGTTTAGTCTAGACACAGTAAGTCAAGGGCTAGACTTTCCTTCCAGTATAGATTCCCTAGCCTTGTTGTTTGAGGTTCTCTATCTATATACTACGAAACTGGCATGTTAGGTCATATGTAAGAACTTACAACCAATGGCTTCTGGACAACCCAACCATGATGAAATAATGTAATTATTTGGGATTAAGCAGCTATGACAGTACTGCATAGAATGCATGTTCATGTGCGGGACAATCCAGTAACTCAAGAATAAATGGGGAATATTTTGCCTCTTGTTAGTTAAGAAAGTTTATTTTTCTCATCTTCCCATTGGTGATCCAGAGGAAGCAGTCATGAAGCAAGCCAATAAAACATAGTGATCCTGAATTTGCAATCATAGCACTGTACCTTCTTCTCAGTCTTTAGGAGGACTCCTATATAGTTGTAAATGTTTCTTGAACATGCAGTAATTTGTACCAGCTGTACTGGACAAGTTGGGAAAGGAGCAGGAGGCATGTACCATTCCTACTTAATGACTGTGTCCTATATAAATCTATAACCTGTTCCCTTTGTCTGGTATTTGTTCTGTCTAGAATTGTCATTCCACCTCTGGATCTTGGCCCCTCACTTTGTCAAGCTCATTTTGACAACCCTCAACTTTCATGCTAGTGATCGTGATCATTATCTATTCTTGCCCCCTGTTGTTAACTTCATGGCCCTGTGGTCTAGCCACAAGAGCATTACTTGCTTCATTATTCAATAGAGTTGATATAATCATGAATTTCAATATATCAGTAGATGAGGCAGAAATGAAGCAACTAGTTTTTAAAGCCAAATGAGACAACCACATTTTTGAAGCCAAACTTTTCAAGCTAGAAGGCAAAGTCTAGGGCCTAGCTGGATAAGCTTTTCTGGGTTGAAGACCACTTTGATGTTCTGAGACTTGACACAGGGGTGGACATCAAACAGGGCATGTCTGTCATGCAAAGGGAGCACATCCCAGGGCACAAAAACATGTACACAGTGGGTAGGCATTTTACTCCCTTCCAGAACCATCATTTCAGTTAATTTTTTGATGCATCATCATTTTCTGAGCCATCATTAAAATTCCATTAATCTTAGTCTTATGTATGTATAATTTGATCAGCTATTATTACTTTCCCATTCTACCTCCATTCCCATAGGTATACTTGCTTTCTTTTGGCTCTCAATAAAACATCTCAGTTAACAGTAGTAGGAACACCTCCTCCTTCTCTTCCTCCTCTTCCAGCTACATCAACACAAAACCAAGATTACTGGCAAGATCATTTTCTGGAAGACACTTGGGTACCTAAATTCCAAGGTCATTATGCATTGTGAGGGTGGAACCACAGTTTCTTCTCAAGGTGGAAAATGTTAAGGATTGATGAAATGAGGAGGCAAATGAAGAGATAGGGATATAGAGAAAAAGGAAGAGGAGGTGAAGGAGAAGAAGAGGAGAAAAATTGGAGGAAGAAGTGGCAATGTTTTTATGGCAGCTATAAAAACTGCTATTTTATTATGCTGGAAGGAAGGTATTGGGGAGGAAGTAGTGCGGCACCTGCTTTGCACAGTGGTTACAAAACCACTTTTTGCATCAGTGGGGAGGGACTGAAGAAGAAATGGCAGCACCTACTTGGGCCAGTACTTGTAAACACTATGCTGTATAGAAGTAGCGGTGGCCATTTGCTGGAGGTTCCAGAAACTACAGGGAGGAGGCAGTAACCTTGAAAATTGCAGCAAATTTCAACTCTGTAGATACTGGAAGAAGAGGACCCTTTCAGCACTGGTTTGTCGGCAGTGCAGCCCATAGCAAGCTACAGGAGACGTCTTGGAGGCCTACCTTTGGTCTACAGTTTATCCACAATTGATTTATAGCAATGTTAGGACAAAAACAGATTTCCATGGTACTGACACATATCAGCCTAAGTTAGTTATATCTTGGTCAGACAGCAGCTTCCTTCATCTCCTTGTCACTTGAGTACTTTTGCTTCCTGAAGAACACCAAGCAGCCTCATAACTTGTCACCAAGGGCAATTTTTAACATTTATTTTGAGCTACTGCTTGGGGCCACTTGAATAGCTGCTTGGTTCATATCAAAGGGAAGATCATTCGGGACATGCTAAAATTTTCTTGGAGCCCTTTCAAGTTTAGCCAATGGTATTTAGTCAATACCATTTGGCGAAACCTGATTTGTGCTGTCTAAATGTAAGACTTACCATCTTGAATTAGATCAACGGTACATCTAACTGCACATTCTGTTTGTTGACCTAACTGGCAAAGTTTACAAGTTCACAAATGAGGCATGGCTGTATCTGTCTTCTATTTAAATCTGTGTTTCTTAAATTCTCTTGGCATCAGACAGTAAGAATCTATGGATCTTTCACACACTGTTACAGTGCTATTATTCCACTATGAACAGCCTATGGAATGCTGGGGTTTGCAGTTTAGGGAGGGACCTTTAGAATTCTCAGCCAGAGGACTCTTTGGCCTCAGTAAACTACAAACCCCAGAATTCCACAGTTTGTTGAAAGTGGAATAATAGCTCTATAACACTGTAGTGAGGAAAGGCCCTATAAAGAAACTGTAGCCTATGAGTAGTAATCTAAGGGTTTAGCCAGAAACAAGATCATTTCTCTGGTCTTTCTGCCTTGTATTCACAAGACTGGCAGGTTTTTGGGAAAGATTGTATCTCCATCTTCACACACACACACACACACACGTGTGTGGTAGGCTTGCTGTATCCATGCATCATCTTAACAATTTAATATTTTTAATATTACCTATTCTTTCTTTTGTGTTAGCCATTGATCATCTATGAATTTTTTTTCTTCAGGGTTGCATGTAGCAGCCTTTGGCTAAATGCTTTAATTTTCATTCCCAATTTAGTAGTCAGGTTCCAGTAAGAGCAATGGCTTACATTTACTCAGATTCTCCCCTTTTGTCTTTGGTCTTTCTTTTCCCATAGCTTGTTTCCTTTCCTACTTTCTGTTACACATTATAAGCTCCTTGAGGGCAGAATCTTTCTCACTTTTTTTCTTCTTCTCATATTAATTTTTGTCAACCATCACCAGCATGAACGATCAACAGACAAGAATACTGTGATGGTAATATTCAACGATAATATTTACATTCCACAGTGTAAATGAGATGCATACAATGTAATGGGCCTAAATATATCTGCTCATCCCAGGCAGAATAGGAGACCTACTGAATTTGTCTTTTTGAATGATATACACATTAACACTTACATAATCCCATTGATTCAGTGAGTTTACTGCATTAACAATTGGATTTAGGCCATTGCCTTCAACATTGTGACACTAAGCAGATTTTGTCATTTTGGTAATTGATATATTCATTAGCATATATGAGATTGTATAGAATTTTGCTTTTGCTGTATCATTATTGATGTCTTTATAGTGGTCTAGTGGAGCCAGGCCTCATAGAATTGAAGCCCCAGGATGATGATGATGACGATGACGATGATGTTGTTGTTGTTGTTGTTGTTGTTGTTATTATTGGCTCTGAGATCATTTCCCATTCCACTGCCCTTGGACTGCTCCGTTTCCTCTGAGTTTAGCCTCTATACTCAGAGAAGCTGAAGGATAAATTGTTTTTCTTAGTGTATTCTTACAATGTACTCCTCCTGTAATCCAGGGTGGTGTGGCCCTGAGTAAGTCTTTCCAAAAGACCAGCTCCTGGTCAATGTGAACACTGTTAGGAATAGTTTTTATATACAGATCAACACAGCTATGTGCATTTTGGGATTCTTCTGGGGCATTTGTAAGGACTGTTATGGTGAGGGCTCTGGCTTCTTGATACACTTATTTGCACGTACAGTTGGCTTTTTGTACCTTCCTTGTGGTTCAGAAAGTGGTCTTGTTGCTTTTTTGCTTCCAGCATGCATTATCCTGTCAAAAGATTTTGTATCACCATAGTATCATTAAATTAAAATTAATAAAATCAAAATGTCATGTGAAAGTAGGTCCAATCACAGTTCTCAATACAACTTACTTTTTAAAAAGACCCTTTTCCCTTGATATAAATCATCTCAGAATTCAGGATAAATTCTGTTCAACTCAGGATGCAGGTTGCTCCAAGCTTTCTTTCTTTTCTTTTCTTTAAAAAATACACCTAACTTATCTGTTGGGGTTTTTTGTTGATTGCTTGTTTTTTTTAATATACCTTTTCTGCATCTATATATTCAAGAGAGGTAGAAAATGAAGTTCTGCTTCCTCGTTTTTATAAAAATCTTTTTTCTTATGTAGCCATAAATCACCTTCTCACCTTCATGACACATTTAGAACATTGCTGCCATCTAGAGGGCAGAAGTATAATGCTTTATAAAGGGCAATAGTAAAGTTGAGATTAAAAAGGTCAGTTATACTCCCAGAAGAGCGAAAATACTGAGTAGTGAAGGGACTGGACTGAATTATTGTCTAGCATTTAGGTGAAGTTGGAAGAAAACTGTCAGTTGTCTTACTTTAGAAACTACCATCCTTCGTAAAGATAAGGCCACATCTTGACATTTTATATACACAGACACCTCTAGCTGCAATACTAAAACAAATGTTATTTTTATCTCTGGTTGACATTTTTCTTGAGTAAATAAAAAAATTGTTTTATCTTGCTTCAACATGACCATGGCTGATTTAATTTAGGAGTAATGCTGGTCAACACAACTTACCTTCTATATGCATACTGGTTTGTTTGCAGATTGTGCAGGCTGTGGAAGAGATATAAAGAATGGACAAGCATTACTAGCCTTGGATAAGCAGTGGCATCTGGGATGCTTCAAATGCAAAGCCTGTGCAAAGGTCCTGACTGGAGAATACATCAGCAAGTAAGATATTCCTGATTTATTATTATGTCTGAAATGCCTACAAATAGATTCTTCTTATGAGAGTAATATAATATGGGCTAGGGAAAGGAATTGCCATTGTGGTTGGAAGGAGTAGCTGAAGTATTCTGGGAACTGTAGTCCAAACACAAAACATTTCCACCACTTTACTTTTCTAGAAGAACACATGGGATAAGACTTCATAAATGATCTAGTATTCTGTTCCCACAGTGTCTAACAAGACATTTGATCCACACATTGGACTCTTTCACTCAATGGAGCAATTGTGGGCAATTATGCAAGGAGTAGAGGCCATTCTTCTCTCCTTCACCAGCCCAGCTGCTCCACTGCATTTCAGCATGGCCTAAGTGATGCCACATCACTTTGGGGCTAATGTTTTGGCCAATTTTCAGATAGGTTTTTGTTTGTTTATTTGGGCTTTATTCAGGGGAAGTTTTGTAGTCTGTGAGGTGGTTAGATGAAGCAAAACATCACATATTCAGGTAGCCTTGCCAGCTTTTGGACAATTTTGCACAAAAAAATTATTGTCCTTTATTTGACACAAAATAGATTAATTTCGGTGGGCCTGAGGGCTTTGGATGCTTTCTGGGCATCTTCAGGGATTGCACTTAGGACTCATAAGGGCTGCACTTTGTCCATGCCTGCTTTGAGACGAAGTACTAGAGCCTTCTGGCTAAGACTTCTAAATACTCCTTGCTAAAGTACAAACTCCAAGATTCCACAGAATCTTGCCATCCAGTTGGAGTAGAATCATAGCATTACAGATGTGCAGAGTGAAAGGGCCTACTGTGATTTAAAATAATGCTGCAAGATGCTCCCTGGTTTTAAATATGCTTGTTTTCAAGCTGTCCAGAGTATGCTTTAAACCACAGTCTGTTGTGGAAACTCAATGGGAAGCCAAATTTTGTGTAAACTGAAGCTGAATTTGGCAGATGTCCTCCTCTTGATCATGCAGAAGGAGGCAGTGATATGGAGGCATGTTCAGACCCTGATTTTGTTGAGGTTCACTCCAGATTGTGCTGTTAATACTAAATCCCAAATCAGGCTTCTATGTATTAAATTGTGATTCATGTTCCTATGCACTGGAGACTTTACTGATAAGCATATGTGATATGTTCAGTAAGTATTTAGAAAATAAGAAAATATAAATGTACAGATTCTGACCTGCTTTTCACACCACGTTTTGCAATATATTAAGTTTTGCAATAATGATATCCAGGAGTGGCTTGGACAACAAGGCTGAGGAGCCATTAGTGCCAGCAAAGGATACATCTGGCCCACGCTCCCATCTCTAAGCCACCAGCAAAGCCTTAACCTCCCTGAGGCTGAGGCATTTCTGCCAGAGATGACATTAGCGGACCTTGAGCCGAACTCCAGCACTAGCACAGACTTTTCTCCTTCAGGAGCCCTACACTCCCATAAGATGCCATACCAATAGCATGTTTAGTAGGAACTCCTCGAGAGACTGGCCAGTGATAGACTCTAAGCCTGGGGCCTGTCCCTTTAAAGTTTCCAGCTTTGTGGGAAGGGGTGGAGCTTGGGAGAAGTACAGTCCTCCCTCCACATCTGTGAGTTTGACCTTCATGAATTTGATTATTCATGAGGCATGTGCATGCCTCCCCCCACCATTTTCCTCCTCCCATTCCCCTGAGTTTTGCAGGGCGTGGAGACGGAAGGCAAATGCCCAGACAAAAGGCAAGGAAATGGGGGGGGGAGTACACATGCACCTTCTTTTTCCCCTCCAGAGCTCCGCCTCGCATTCCCTTGCCTCTGGCCCCAGTACTGAGAGCTCTCACTGAGGCAAAAGGAAAGAGAATGTGGTGGGGGGGAAGGTTCAAGCAAGCCTTTCTTCTGCCCTCTGGAGCTCTCTCCTCCTGTTCCCTTGCCTCTGGCCCAGGCACTGAGAACTCACGCCAAGGCAAAAGGCAAGGGAATGTGGGGAGAAGGCTTGTGTGAGGCTTCCTTCTCCTCTCTGGAGCTCTCCCTCCCATTCCCTTGCCTCTGGCCCCAGCACACAAAAGGAGAGGGAATGGGAGGGGGAGCCATGGAAGGGAATGGGAGTAGGAACCACAGGGAGGAGTTAATTGTGGTTTTTCCACTTTCACAAGGATTCTGCACCCCAAACGCTTGCAAAAGCGGAGTGGCCACTGTACTCTTTGTGAAGAGATATCGAAGGCCTCAGTTGAGCTCCAGACCTCTATGGAGCAAGATGTTCACTTACAGAGTTCTCTTTGGTGCTACGTCGTTTTGTGTGTTGTGTTTGAGAAACTGATCTATGTCTTGTGGATTATTTTCAGGGATGGTGCTCCTTACTGTGAAAAGGACTATCAAGTTCTGTTTGGAGTCAAATGTGAAGCATGTCACCAGTTCATCACTGGGAAAGTCCTCGAGGTAAGTAACATACTCTGCTTAGTGTAGCTGTGTTTCATCCATCTGTTTTTTTAAGGGGCAAATGAAGACCCAGGAGACATATGATGTTCAGGAGAAGCAGACTGTTGAATATTTGTGTTAAAAGGAGATACTTCACGGGCCTGGGCAGTATAAGCCTGTATTATAAACCCTTTCAAGGTACACTTCTATGTAGAGAGACCTGAGGGAGTGCCTGAGAGGCGCTCTGTCTTCTTGATCGTAATGCATGTTCTATTAGTGTTGCTGACCCCATCTGAACTTGGCTGAATTTGATGATGGCTGTTCGAATTATACTTGGGAAGCCTTTACTATCACAACAGCCCTAGCTATTGAGGAATTTTGTCTCCAGAACTTTGATGCAGGCAGACCCCTTGACACTCAGCTAATTGTGTGTCAGCTCAGGATTCATTGTCAGTGCACACAGTACTTTCAAGGGGGCATACTAGCCTTGCACATTACTACATTCATAAAGGAGTGCCTGAAGGTGGCTCAGGTCTCTTTAGTTCCTTAAAAGAAATGACAACGGAAAAAGAAATACTTTTTGATGAAACCTGTGGTTGATTTAGTCTGGGAAGTAAAATATAAAAGTTTAGAAGTTCTGCTTCAAGTTTCTCTTATGAGTTTTCTCCTGATTGACAATGATTTAGGACTTTTCAGGGACTCTCCATGCTAGCAGTCAGAAAGCCATATACAGCTGTTCCATCTTTTTCTCCTTGAGCAGATTGTCCATGATAAGAAAAAAATAGAAGTAACAGTGGAAAGCATAGGGATAATTATGGATGGAGGACAACATTATCTGAACTTTCCACTCCCCAACACCAGTGAATAAAGCAGGATAATGGCCTGCTTACGAGCTTTGTCTGGCACTACTCTCAGCCATCTTAGCATTATTTTCCTTCACTTTTGGGAAGATAGTTCCTATGTAAATTCTAAAATTGTAGAATGTGATATTGGTGGTTATAAAAGCTTGCTTGAAAACCTAGGAACCAGAAAAGGTCCTTGATAATTCGATAATTTCCAGATAGTGGAGTCTCTGTCTAAAATAAATGGACTTCATTAAGAGTCAAATCTGTATCTGAACTGTTGGCTGTGGTTTCTACTCCCTAGCATGACTCAGTGCTGTATTTTTAAGAAAATGACACTTTATTTTGTAAAGTAACTGATTTAAAAATGAGATGCAACCAAAACTGGCTATATGTATACAGATAAAGGCTGGCTTTAGGGTCAAGCACGATTAAAACCAGAGCTTTCACACCAAAAATACACCAGAGGGCAGCATCAATCCCAGTAAGAAAGCCCTTGAATATTTTAATGTCGATTAAGGCTATTTGTCTAGCCTATTTTTTCCCTCTCACTTCCCTTATCTATTAAATAGGATTTAAATTCATCACCACTAGTCTGGTGGAGATTGCAAAATTAATGAGGAGACTGTAGCTATTAGGAAGTAATAACTTGTCAAATGGTATAAAGATACTATCTGCCATCAGGAGATCAGTTTAAACACTTTAGAACTCATTCTTCTCATCTGATTAGTCCATTAATGATCTCTGCTTAGATCTCATCTCTAAAAACTTCTGTTGCATCAAATTATTGTTTATCAGTAAATAAGGAGCTAATCTTTTGTTTAATGTCTATACATGACAAAACCCTTAATAAGGGATTTATATTATATTTAGCTACAACTTGTGTGCATATTATGATGATATCTTTATTAGGTCAACCAAGAGTCAGAGTACACATTGTTTAGAAGCTCAGTGGCTTCTTGATGAGGCAAAGATGTTATAGAGATACAGGAAAATTAAAATTACAGTGTCAAATGTTGGAGTCATGGGTCTGAATCACAATTTACATGTTTACTTAAGCTGGTATTTTATACAGTCTTGAGAGAGGGTTGATGAAGATAGATGCCACTCATCTTCTTGGCCATATAGAGTCTGGGGAAAAAGACACTAAAAGCCAGGTAATAAAATTTCCATCTCTAATAGCAGCATCCAAGTAACTTCTTTTGAGATCTAGGCCCCATTTGTCCTGTATAAGGCTGCAAGCCACCTTAGAAGCTGAGTACAATGAGTCTTTAAAGAAGCCTTTGCTCTGTCATGTTTAGATATAAGTTTAGGCTACAAACCTCACAGTGTAAACCCCAGTCTCTTTGTTCTATCTAGTTTAGGATTCACTTGTTAGCTCTGACTCTTGTAGAGATATCTTTTGGAACAGAATGAATGAATTCCTCTTGTTATATTGGAAGTAACTTTTGTTAGTATACCTGTTATTACACTGGAAATAATGCTCATTAGTATTCTTTTTCTTACACTGGAAGTAATGTTTGTTAGTATCATTTGTCAGCATTCACTTTCCAAATAAAGATGTTAAACATATTATATAATATTGCCATGTAAAGCAAGAAAGAACAGGTGTGAGGTTGTTGAAAGAGCTGCTGTTGCTCTGTAGGAGATTTCTAAGGTCAGTCTAGGGGATGCATTAATTGGACAGTGATGGAATCCTGGATTTCAGGGATGCATCTTCCTGCTAAGGACAAACAAAGGGCACCATCCCTTACAGCTGTCAGCTCAGTGACTTTCTCACAGTCATTTTGTCCAGTTAAAGGAGCATAAAGGAAGAGAAGAGTCATCTGCTTGAAAGGGTGCCTGAGATGGTTGGTTGTTCTTTTGCCCTTTTACTTTTCTGAAGTGTAGCAGCTTGGTGAACCTTTACACAAACTCGTTAAAAAGTGATAAAAATCTAGTAAGGAACAAGTCTGTGACACATGCAAGAACTGCTACAATTTATTACATGTTAAGGCTGCGCTGAGTTATTGCCATGGTAACAAAAAGCAGCAATTTCGTGAGGGGAGAGGAACTTGCATCAATGGGAAACTGCTTGTTTCCCGTTGGTGACTGCCAAGATCCCTCATTATCAGAAAATGATGGTATGAAAGAAATGCAAGCTTATCTTTAAAAGGAAGAAAGAGGTTTGACTAAATTAGTCTTTGAAAAAATGTTAGTACAAACTAGATCTTAACTTCAGTAGATGCATCAATTTATTCTAAGTAGAGGCTTAAGCTATCCGTGTTAATTTGATTTATGTAGTTTAATATATGTATATTTAAACCAATGTTGCAGTATTGCACTCCATGATGTAATATATAGTAGGTCCCCCGTATCCATGAGGGATTCATTTCCAGACTTAACACAGATGGTGAAAAATGTGACGTACTGTATTCAAATGTGACAAGTGTTCACAAGCTTGCTTTGTCAGGTATGCTGTGCAATAATACTCTTCCACATTATTTATTAAATTTATATCCCACCTTTTATACAAACTGCTCAAGGCAATATATGTCATATTCTCTGAAGATGAAAAATAACTAGTTATAAATAACTAGCTGTACTTCATTTTTCCCAACAAAGAGAAACATTACATTATAATTCTAAGTAAACAAGCAAAGGATAACTTCACCCCCTTTGTGCTGTAACTGTAGCTTTTTAGTGTTGTAGTTAGGAGTTTCACTGAATGATGGTGGAGGAATATCACATGACTCAGTAGATGACCCTTGTTGTGCCATGTGCTCTGTTATAGATACTAAGGTGAAGATGAGGTAGATGGAAGGAAACACACATTTTGTACCAGAGCCCAATGGTCTGCTTCATTTAAATGATTTTAAAAAGTAGCTGAAATTAACTTTGATATTGTTGTGTACCTTCAAGTCGTTTCCTATCATGGGGTGTTCTGGGGCTGAGAGTGTATAACACAACGAAAGTTACCTGTGGATTTCCATGGCGAAACAGGGAATCAAACCGTAATCTACAGAGTCATAGTCAAACACTCAAACTACTACACCATGCTGGCTTCAGTTAATTCTGAGAAATGGAAAAGGAGTGTTTAAAAATTCAAACTATAGTTGTAGCTTGACTGCTATTGAGAACTTGGAGCTATAACTGAGTATTTTCAGAAGTAACTTCCTGTGCTTTGGTTCTCTCCCGCCACCCAACAAACCTATAAGGCAGCTGAAGCCTAAGATTGCTAAGTGAGGACTGGATCATGGATTTCTCCAGTCCTAATCTGACCCTCTGATCTCAACACCCCGGTTGCTCTCTCATTTCAGTATTATTAGAGCAGAGCTGAATGACCTTCCACTCTTGTGAGACCAATTATTCGCAATGAGTCAGGGAGGTGGGTGATGGAATGTGGGTGATGGAATCTAGGAGGCTACCAGGATTAAAAGAGAAGGCAGTTGGGGATTCAGTTGTGGTGAAAGAACTTGAAAGTGAGTACCTAAGACAATAATAGATGTAGTAGATCTGAATATTAGTGATTACTGTTAACTAAAGAAGTATTGGTTCCTGAAACAACTAGAGATCTATGTCATACATGTCAGAAACTGGGAAAATGCCATAGCGTATTGTGTTGACTGAAGGACTCTACAAACCAGGAAGGAATGGTGAAATCTGGAGAGGAAACAGACTATAATTGAACCTGACAAGGATATATCTGTTACTGTTATTTCGTTGAAGTTGTATTTAGGTGTCAGAAGGAGTTTTATGTTCTGTTCTGGTTTTATGATCTGTTACCATTTTTATGTTCTGGTACCATTGAGATATAGGCAGAAAGAGATACCTATATTCTGTATAGATGATGTTGTTGTCGTCGTCCTTATCATTCTTTTGCATATCCTACCTTTTCCCCACAAATACACAAGTGGCTTGTAAACTAAAACAGGTACAACATAGTTAAAACAACAACAACAATTTTAAATTGAGCCTACCTGAGTTTTAAGATGCTCAGATGTCTTGTTCTGGAAGTGGATGTAGTTCTAGGCATTTCCAAGGGTTCTTTCAGTGTTGGGCGCTGACGCACATTATTACTATAGCATAAGCTTTATTAATAGTAAATGATAATGCAGATGGTGCACACAAGAGAAGCATTTCAGCTTTGCTGATATGATCCCCTCTCAACCAATACTAGAATTGGGCTCTCAAACAAATTATACCAGATTTATCCCTATTGCTGGGCATACAGTTTGCTTGTGGGGTGGAATGCACATCCCCCAAAATGACGCCAATGGAAGATGGACTCCTAAGAATTATTTAGTGCATAAGCAGACAAAATTGAAGTGTGCAAATGTGACGCATCTCCCCCCAAGAACTATGAGAACTGTGGAAGGAGGTTAACAACAACGAAAAACAACAACAAAGAAAAATTCACTCCCTTATCTGTTCCCACTTTTCAATCTTTTCTCTGCCTCAAACTGCAAAGCAGATAAAAAATGTATATAATAAAGTTTATCTAGTGAGGCATTTGGTTTTTAACTTTTTGTGGCAGATGGCACTTTTAATGACAGGTGTTGAATTTCTATTTTATTATGTTTCAGAGGTGTTACAAATTGCTTTTAACTTGTTTTTCAAATACAAGTCTGGTTTAATTGTATTTTAACTCTTGCAATAATTGTTTTTTAAAGTTGTGGCATGTTTTTAAATGGTGGGATATCAATTAATTAAAGGTCACTAACACAGCTGAACCCTTTCATATCACTGGACAGTTATTAATGTTGGGACATGATACAATAAATTTTAAAAGGATAAAAAGTACTCTAAAAAGCAGTACAATTGAAACAGGACTCTCTTAAAAGTTCTATTCAGTGCAGAATAGAAAAAGTCTTCTCTTGCTGGTGGAAGGATGGCAAGGAGGGGGCCATTTTAGTCTTCTTAGGAAAGGATTTCCAGAGTGTGGAGCAGTCACCAAGAAGGCTCTGTCTCCTATCCCCACCAGCCGTAACTGCAAAGGTGGTGGAAGTGAAAGAACGGCCTTTTCTGGGTATCTCAAGCTCCAGGCAGGCCTTTTCTGTAAAACAAGGAATTCCTAAGAGCCTTTCAGAATAAAAAGTTGTCTTTCTGTGCAAATGGAAAGACAGCAAGGAGGGGGTCATTATAATCTTCCAAAGCAGGGAGTTCTAGAGTGCAGAAGAAGCCTAGGGGGGGTGTGTGTGCATATGTGTGCATGCACATATCTCTGTGTTGTGACTGATTCTACCCTGTTACTGTCTCTGACTACTCTTACTGCTGGTATGTAGAACCCAGCCCAATAAATAAAAAATATTTTAAACAGAGTCTGCCTGAGTTTTAATTTGCTCAGATGTCTTGTTCTGGATCTGGGTGTAGTTCCAGAGTGAAAACATTGCCCATCCTTCTTGAAAATTACTCATACATCCTAAATTTTATCCACTGCTAAATTATTTCTGTAGATCCACCTACAGGAGTTTATGTAATTTGTTATGGGTCTACAAAGTACATTTTACATAATGGGCTCAGTTTGTCTATTGTTCCCACTAGTATTTGACTAATTAGTACCTTTTTTAAAAAAAGGAGTGAAATCCCAGTGTTACAGAACTATAACAGCCCAGAATGAAATTACAATTAACCCAACCCAATTGCTAACCCAATTAAATGCAGACTTAATAATGAAGCTGAGCTAAATACTTGCCGGTGAGATGTGAATATGTTGAGCACATTTTCAAAGAGTAACCTCGCTGAGCACAGAAAGTCTAATTTAACTCTAATCCAGTTTTGAAATCATCCAAAAAGTATGCACATTGATCTGTTAAATAGTCTGATAACATATTATATGATAGTTTGCCAGAAAGAGAATGGAACCAAGATTAGTTTTCTAAAGAGACCAATTAGGAATTTGAAAACCTTTTTTTTTTTTTTGTGAGCTTCACTAACTAGGTCTTTTCCAGATCTGTTGAGATAACTACTAATTAAGAAATAAAGTTGTTTTGATTCTGAATATTGCAGCTGGAAAAAAAAAGATATTCCACTCCGTTTGATGACTGAAGAGGGGCAGGAGTTGTGTGTTGCTCCATATGTTGCTGGACTGCTACTCCCAGCAGCCTTAGTTGGTGCCTCTACTGTTCATCAGTGCTGGGAGTTGTAGTTCAGCATCCTTTGAAGAAAGTATGCACAGTTCTCATGTGTGCCATAGAAGGAATAATTGTTATACTCAAAATTCCAAAGATCTTGATGTGAGCCCTTCAATCTGAGGAAGCAGTCTTTGCAACAGCTCTGCAGAATATGACATGAGTTACAACCAGATGGTGCTGCCCTCACCTGAAGCAGTGTGACCTCCCCCTTTCTTCTTTCACAGTGGACTGGTCCATTGATTACTGGCTTGAACCAAAAAGCTTTGGGGAAAAAAAAATCTTTATCTTTCTGTACGGCGCAGTGACTGGGGAAGAGACGGCAGTGTTAGGATTCTGAAAGAAGCCTGTGCTAAGATTATGTGAGCTAGGTCAGTGAGAGTATGATCTGGGAGGGGTTTTTCTGTGGCAACAAGGCATTTCTCACAGTTCTTTGAATGGAATCGGAGGAAAGTGTAATGCACAGCTTCTTGAATGGAAAAGTTTTAGAAAACAGATCGTAGAGTCTTGGCAGAAGGTAAATCCTTTTGTGTGTGTCTATGAGAGTATGTGAGTAAATTAGGTAGCTCAGTATTAATGGTTCCAGATGAGGATTCATAAATTTTAAAAGGAAGAAATGTGTGTAGTGGGAAGAGGGTAGAATTTGGTGGCTGATACCGCTTCTGTTGCCATGTAGAAAAAAATACTGTAAGAATTTTTATTTTTTTGGTAGTTGGTTCAGCTTTTTGTCTATATTATGGGATATAATAGACTGTGTAGACATTAATAATCTGCAAATTTAATATTGTGTTACATTTTATATGCTTATCAGACTCTTCATACCATGTGCTGTGCTTTTGTGCTGGTACTCTGAATATGTGTTATGTGGAAAAATATTGCCAAATTAGCTCAAAGCTCATCCAAATCTAACAGTGCTTATATGTTTCCTCTGATGTACAGTTCATTTAATTCAGTAGGATTTATGTGAGCAGAATATAACACACTCACTGAAAGTAAATACTCAGATGTACTTTAAAGTAGAAACAAATGTAGGTTTGTACTGTAAATTATTATGAAATGGGAAAAAATTATAAGTATAATCACAAGTGTAGGTACACTGATGAGATATTTCGGTGAAACCGAGAGGTTGTTTCTTTACTGATTTAACTCTAAAGATCCGTCCATTTTTAAAAATTGTATTCAGTCAGCCCTCCACATTTGCAGCTTTGACTTTTGCAGATTTATATGCTAGTTTCTCCAACACCTCTGCCCTCCCACCTCAGGCACTTCTTTTCTGAGGGAACTGTCCCTCTCGGTGGCTCCAATCAAGCCATGAGGCTCTTTAAAACCCACCGCTGGTCCTCCGCCTCCATCAGCTGCTGCCTGGCCAGCTCAGGATGGCTTGTGGCCAATTTCTCAGCAACACAAACCCTCTGCCAATGCCCTCCATACCCAAGGAAGGAGATTGGCAAGAGCAAGAAGTATAGGGCCACCATGCCAAACCGCCCCCCTTCTCTCTCCTTTCCCTGACCTGCTTAGGACCCTGGGTGTCTGTTCTCCTCACCATGTCTCAACCCCCTTCCCAAGGACATGCACACATTTTGATATTTGCAATTATTCCACTTTTGCAGGAGTCCTGTATTTCTACCCCTAGTGAATGTGGAGGGTTGGCTGTACGTATGCTTTTTCTGCGTAGGCCAGATTGGGCAATTGTGGTGGCCCTAGGAGCCAATTTTCTGCCTCAGCACCCTCCAGGGGCCACTTGGGCTGCCAAAAAAAGCCAAACAGTTGAAAAAGGTCAGGAAGTGCGATTTTTTTAAAAAAATATTTTCTTATGTTAAACAACTGTGTGTGGAGGGTTGCAACCTATTGAAAAATAAATTGCTGCCCCTGGAGCTTTGCAGAAGAAGAAGCTTACCTTTTCTTTGGCCAGTAAAAGTGGATTCTGAGCAATCTGGAAGGATCAAGGACTACAAAAACAACCTGTGTACTATTTACTATGTATCCTTAGGAACTTGTTTATAACCTATCACTTTGTGATCATCGGTGACAATGTTTCAAAATTGAATTTTAATATAGATCTATGCACTTCTGTTCAAAGGAGAGACTTTTTTTTTTAGGTCTCATGTATTTGTTTAATGAGTAACTATATATTTGTATTTTTAAAGTATCTTGGTGCTAGGTGCCCTGAAAGGAAGAGTATAAATTTGTGGAAATAAATGAAGGCAGCATTTATTATCTCCCCAGAAACCTTGTGGTTCTTAAACAGTGTCTGTACATTACATTATTTGCATAATTCAAACCTGTTAAAACCTGCATGTCCATCCCATGCATATAAAAAAGCAATATGTGAAATTGGCAGTGTACCAGCAAAAGTGTATCATTCACACCTGCTTTGGGGCAGGGGAATGGAGGTCAATTTATAACCTGATTTTTCTTCCAACAGTACTAATGAGAAACAGTATTGTGCAAATGTTAGAGCAAGTAAAGGACAGGAAAGTACAAAGGAAAAGATTGTGCAAGGAATATAAAAGTCTGCTGTGAGATAATTTGTGTGTGTGTGTGTGTGTGTGTGTGTGTGTGTGTTTGTGTGTTTATTCTCTATCTCTCAGCCTTCCTGCTGCACAAATGCTTAAGTTTCACCCAGCAAGTGTCTCTGATGGATGATACTTTCTGTCATTTTAGCACAGTATTCTCTAGGCTTGAAACAGATTAAGTTCCCCTACCCCCATCAAAAAGGTAGAAAATAGTAAAATAAATCCATCATTTTTCAGGATATGTATTCCTTTGGTCTATGGCTTTGATCAAACAGGTTCAGTTTTTAGTGCTTTAGAACTTACTGTTTGTTTCCAATGTCAGAAATGCAGTCAATACTGGTGTGAATATCAGAGTACTACGATTCCACTTTAAATGGCACAGTTGCATCTGGTGGAACTGTGGGATTTGTGGTTTCAGGAGAGGTATATAGAATACAGTCCTCCCTCCACATTTGTGAGTTTGACCTTCACTAATTTGATTATTCGTGAGTGTCTCCCCCCCCCCGCCATTCTCATCCTCCCATTCCCATGCATTTTGCCCCTGCTCAAAGAACTTGCATAAGGCAAAAGGGAAGGGCATGGGGGCGGGGAGCTCACACAAGCCTTCCTTTCCCCTTGAGAACTCCTCCACCCGTTCCTATGCATTTTGCCCTGGTGTGGAGAACTCATGCCAAGGCAAAATGGAAGAGAATGGGTGGGGGCGGAAAGCTTGTGTGAATCTTCCTTTTCCTCTCTAGAACTCCCCCTTCCATTCTGCATTCTGCTCTGGTGCAGAGGACTCACAGAAAGGGAAAACCGAAGGGAATGGTTGGAGGGGGGAGGCTCGCGCGAGTTCTCCGTGCCAGGGCAAAATGCGTAAGAATGGCAGTGGGAGCAATAGAGAGGAAAGGGAGATTCACACAAGCTTTCCACCCTCACATTCCCTTCTGTTTTGCATGAGAACAGGAAGGGGGGGAACCCCAGAAGGGAGTGGTAGGGAGCGGCGGGGAAGTTATTCTTTTTCCCACTTTTGTGGGCATTCTGCACGCTGAACCTTTGCAAAAGTGGAAGGGCCACTGTATTCAGCCAGAGTTCTCTTGTGCCTCACCAAATTATCAGCTGCAGGATGCCATAGAATACAGCCATGGCAATTAAAACAGATTCATAGTGCTACAATTGTGTTGTGTGAAAGGGGCTCGAGAAGTGCTCACAGTAGGCACACTCATTCTCTGCCCACACTTTACCATTGTTTGTGGTCAAAGATGTGTTGTTGTTTTCTGGGTTTTTGTTTTGTTTCTAAATGTTTCCAAGGAAAACTTGTAATATATTTTCAAATCAGAAACAAACCCTTAAAGGGAGAATTTTCCAATGGTACACTAGTAGAATGGTAGGAGGGTTCGAGTGGTTGACCAATAGAGTGTTAAAACCAATCCATGTAAGAAGGATAAATTAAGATAATACGTTGCAGGCTATGGTGGGAGGACACCAGGCTGGCTTTGCTCACATTCCGGTTTGCCATACACAGGATCTGAGCTCTGCAGAGCTCAGATGTACTTTGAAGTGATTCATGCTTTGCAGAGCCTAAAGAAGTTACTTTACAGGATTCCAAGTCCCAGAATCCTCCAGCTGGCATAGTCATTGGGTATACTGACTAGGGGTTTCTGAGAGTTAACAGGGCCCAAAGTAATTTTTCCAAGCTTTGATCAATTTCACCAGTAACAAAACACTTCCTACACACACACACACACACACACACACACACACACACACCATATCCTGTTGGAAGCAGAATGCCTTCTGATTACTGGCACTAAGAATACTGTATGGGGAAGCATCTGTTTTGTTGCCTTTAATGCATATGGTGTGAATGTTTGTTTCCTGATTAGTGTTGTTACTGTGTGTTTTCCTTGCAAGCACTGTATTAGACATGTCTTTTTGTAGAAAGGGACAGACAGTCTGCTTTTATCTTTCTTTGGTTAAATGATACCATAACGAATTTAGATTATCAGTTGTCTGCATAGGCGTCTCCAAGGGATGTTAGTAATACATCTGCTCAGGGGATGCCTTTCTGCCACAAACATAGTTTTGACCCTTTCCTTCCAGCCCTGCGATTTATGACTATCTTGTGCTAGATAATGATTGTTTGCTGTCAACAAGTGTAGAGCCATTACAGCACAGATCACAAATCTGGAAGAGAACTAAAGGCCAAACAGTTCAGCTCCAGAGGTCAAGTTCATATTGCCACCCGTGAATTCAAGATATAGTGGTTGTTGGTATTATATGTATTTTCATTCCTGTTTCCCTCTGTATCACATTCTGATGGGAATATATAAAGTAATCCAAGAGAGCACACATGTGTTACAATATTGTATGGAGTTCCAAATATGTGATTGTTTTTATAACCAAGAATTCTCTTTTATACCACACCTATACTTGCATAACACAAGGGCAGGAGAACTTTTTGGGAGTATAGCTTCTACAGTCTTTTATCGTTCTCCATGGTGATTTGGATTTCATAAAGATGAAGTCCACACCCCTCCCTTAAAAATATGGGAGTAAATCTTATCTTTACAGAAATGATGAAGGTGTTTTATGAAATCAGGGAGATATCCTGGGGAAAAGTTTTGTTTCTTCAAGCTTTATGAAATTCCTTTGAATGAGAAGGGATCAAGGTTGAAGACGACACGTGTCCACTACTGTTGACCAAGTCCTACTGGCATAATGAAGAAAGAACTATGATATAATAGATGATAATATTTTCTCAACATTCTTTATCAAGATGTCCTTGAGCCTTAAAATGTTTAGAAAACAGGAATAGGTGAGTTCCCTATGAGTACAAATATGGTTTTGAGCATAGTGAACAACGTTTGCTGAGATATTGTGGCCTACCTGGGCCTATCTTCCAGATACCAGTATTCCCTACAGAAAAGTTAGGGAATATTTGGATCTCCAGATGTTTCAGACTTCCCAGAAGCCCAAACTACAAAGACTTGTAAGATGCTGTAGGAATTGCAATCAAAAACATATGCAGGGCAAAAGGCCTCCTCAACCCTGTTCTAAATTCCTTCTAAGCACACTTTTCAGTCATTTCCAATGGGAGTAGTAGTAGTAGTACTTGACAGCATTTTGTTAGAGGTCTAATTTGCTTTGTTTATATTCATCAACAGAATAAATATAAATTATCCCACATGCTTTTTATTTTATTTATTTATCTTTTACTTATTTACTTACTTATTGCTAAATATAAACAAAGCAAGTGAGACCTGTAACAAAATGTTGTCATGTATCCTTTACCAGGGTGGTTGTTCAGGTTGTTGTTCAGGATATTATAAGCTGTCAGGTGAGGATGAGTAGTACACACCCTACAAGCCACATGTGGCTCTAGATCTTTCTTCCTGGCACAAGCATGTGTTCTGCATTCAAAACAGTTGGCACTGCAATTCTGGAAGGTTTCAGAAAGCCTCCTGTAAAGCCATTTACATGGCTGTGTCCTTGCTTTTCCAAAAAGTTCTTTTTCTCTCTCAGTGTTGTTGTTGTTATTTTAAAAAAGAGTTGAACTTCTGGTCATCTATTTAATTCCCCACTCCCACACATTTTCAGAAGACTTGTAACCCAAAGCAGGTAGAGGGGGATTTGGTCCCCAGACCTGCTTTAAGGGTCTCATTAGGGCTCATTTGTGCTCCCATAACATTATTTCCCGTTGACATGGCTTCTAGTGTCAACTGAGCATGATCAGTAAGCTGGGTTTTTGTGTGTGTGTGTGGGGGGGGGGTTCTTTCTTTTCTTTTCTTTTTAAAGGGTACATATCTGTTCCTGCTTAACTGAATAGCCCCTCCATGCAGAGAGGCCTCATTTATCCCCCGAATTGATAGACTGCAAGCCATTCAAGGTTACTGGCATTGCATGATTTCAAAGAGAGAGGAGAACTGAGGTGACAATAAGGCTCCAATATAACAGTACTTGTACAGTACTTGTATCTAAAAACAGGGGTCTGAACATCTTTCTAACAAGGAGCTATTGTTTGCATTTGTGGTACAGTCTTGCAAAGCCAGTGTGGCTTCTGTTTCAGCAGTGCTATGCATCTGCTTGTGGTTTCAGTTCATACTTTAAAAGATCTATCCAAGGTCCCCGAACTGTTGTGGGTGTAGATTCAGCATCCTGGATAGCTTCTTTGAATTTGGACTATCAAGCATGGAGTCACTATGCAACTAGCAGGGAAGGAAGCTGTGGGCAGTGACTTCAAGCCTAAAAGACAGTGGGATTGCCAGAAATTTCTAATCCCCAGCTTTTAGTGACTGAAAGGCTTCATCTGAATCAAGGCCCTGGCTGGTGGTCCCAAGCCAGTCTGGTATCATGTTTGCACAACTAAATCTCACTGTCAGTCATGGAAGGAAATTCTTGTCCTCTGTAACTCTGAGTCAGCAAGGCCTAGAGGAAATTCCTCTGCTAAGTTACAGTATTTGCCAGCATATTAGACGCAGTGGCATATAAGGTGCACCCCACTTTTCGAGGGGTATTTTTCAGGAAAATAATTTTTTTAGTTCCCTGGTGAGGCAAAATGCACAGGAAAGGAGGGGAATGAAAGGAGTACTGCAGCACCAGCCTTCCCTTCCTGTCTTCCGTGGACAGAGAGAACACCCAGCAGAGTCAAAATGCACAGGAGAGGAGAAGGAGATAAGGAATGCTGCTCCAGGCTTCCACTACCCCCTCCTTTCCTGTTTTACCTGGGCAGAGAGAACTCCTTTCACTCTCTCTCCCTTCCCTATGTTTTTAGCATTACGGTACATCTGCTTTTTATATGCATATGTTAAAAAAAAAAGGAGAACTGTGAAATCTGAAGGTCTTCTCTTTCACATACAGCCTGAGATATTCTGCATACTGAACGTGTGCTCTTCTGTTGACTTGTGAGTCTTCCTTTGTCTTATTAAACTTAAGTTTAGAAGCTTCAGATTTCTTTTCCCCATCCATTCTTTTTTCAAATCTTAGAACTATAGAAGTAGAAAGGATATCAAAAGCTATCTAGTCCAATTGCATACTAATGTAGGAAAACTAGCTAAAGCTTTCCCTTGGCACATGGCCGTCTAGCCTCTATTTAATGGAGGAATTCTCCTTTTTTAATTACCTTGAGGTGGGGCACATATGAATATCTGCCCAAGGATCTCTTGCAGACCATAGTGTCCATCTTGATTATGCACTTACAGAATCCAGGGGAACAAGGGTTTGGTTATAAATCCAACCCTGGGAAGATCTTAGAAAATTTCTGCTATAATATTTCCTTTTAAAATCCTTTTTTAAAAAATGACATCTTCACTTTGAAATCATCAAGAAATAAAAGAAACATGTTCCTGTTCACACCTTATGTTGTAATGCTAAAGGTTCCCTGTTGCACCTGCTAATTTCATACAGAATTATCTACAAACTATGGCCTGAATTCTGTTCTTAATCCTGATTAGAGTAGACTCATTGAATCAGTGGGATTTACCTGTGTGTTGACTCACCATCCAACAATTGATTGAGTGGATCTACAATAGTTGGGACTTCACCATAAAGATGCTATCCGTGGTTTGTTGAAAGTCTGCAGTTTTATTCCTGAAATGAGAATAAAAAAGAGGATGTCTGAAATTTTGACAACAAAATTCAGGAAACTTTTTGCTGTTTGATTACAGTGTATATATAGTTCCAAGAAAGGGTGTGTGTTATTTCGAATGTTCTGTTCTTCAGTGCCTATCCTTTGCATCTTAGTATTTTTTCCATCTGGTATTCCAGACTATGAAGATGAAGACAGATGAATTTCACGGGGAGGGAAGCTGCCTGTACCTTTTGGGAAATGGTTATAGTAAAATCATGTCATAAGTATTAGACTATCCTGTTGTATAAGGTATTCCATTAAAGTTCCAAGGGCTATAAAATACAAAAACAGCACAAGATAGGCTGTTCTTAAGTGTTCTGTTTTTGAGAGTGTTTAAAAGTAGGGCAGCATATGCAGAAACAGGGTAAAGTATAATATTTTGCTAGACTGGTTGCTGGAGCCACTGTTGTACAGAGGGACAGAATATTTTCCCAAGAAGCTTTATCTTGCACTAAAAACCATTCGTTGTCAAATGATTGGAAAGAGCTATTGGGATAGAAGGGCTGAACCCAGCTGTTAAATTGTAATACTCTAAAAATGTGTCCCTTGGCCAAGAGAAAAATCTCTGTTTGTAATTAGCCTTTCTTCTGCCAAATCCATTGGCAGTGAAGAAATCCTTGTGGATGGTTGATAATGTGTGTTTCTACCTCCCAATAGCTGTTATTTTGGAATGGAGCACAGTGAGGTCAGAAGTGCTCAGAAATCTTACACTTCCCCATGGGAAAAACATTCATCTAATGAGAACACAGATCCAATAACTCTTGCAACCTACAAGTTTGTGGGAGAAAGGGGGGGGGGCTTTTAAATGAAGTTGCATATTTGGTGTTTTCCTTCTTGTTTATGTATCTTAATCACTGCACTGGGACTGCATGCTTCAGTACATCCTAAAGGAAATTAAGATAACTATCACTGAAATGTTAAGTTTTAAAGGCTACAGTCCAATTCATACTAGCTTGGGGAAAAGCTCTGTTGAACTCAGTGAGGTTTACTCCCAAGTAGTAGTTTTCAAAGAGATAGCCATGTTAATTTGTCACCAGCTAAGAAATGAGAGAAAGAAGGAGTCTAGTAGCCCCTTTAAGACTGGCTTGTTTATTTAAACATGAACTCTTGTGGATAGCAATCCACTTTTTCATATACACTGTTGGAGTACGATATTAAAGCCACAGATGTTTAAGCACAGTTGTATAGATGTAGGAGTTGAATCAGAATGTAATAGGTTGTAGAAAGATGCAAATTATGCCTCTGGCAGTAGGTCTTGCCACAGTTGTATAAGAAGATCTTAGGTCAGAGGCAGCTGATGAGTTAATACTGAATGGTGAAAGCAGTAAATCTGCTTATGAAGTCAGTTTTCTTGGAATCAGAACCTTCTCTTTTGTTACACATGCAGGTGTGAGGACCTGTTTATTAGCATACATCCCTTCATCAGTACAGTATTATAAATAGAATTTTGTCTTTGAATTTTTGACAGGAAATTATTAATGTATGATTTTTGTTTTGTTTTGTTTTCGGACAAGGCAAACAGGGCAAAGAAATTTACAAAACTGAAGATTTTCAACTGGCCAGCCAACACAATTTCTGACAGGCTTTGATGACGGGTGTCTGGAGCCCTGGATCTATGAGTCCTCCAAAGATTTTGCAAAAGTGTATCATTACTACTTTCACATGAAAAGCCTGAGGCTTAGGCAGAGTAAAAGCTTTTCTTTTCATGGACTGTGAGCACCTCTAATTTTAGAGTTACTGGCTTGTTAAATAAAGACAGGTCTCTGCAGGAAAGCAGACAGTGATTTAGCGGAATTAAGTTCTAGAATAGGATACAGCCAGCTCTCTTTGATTCCCAGTACATTCTTTTATTTCAGCACTTCATTTCCCAATATATATTTTAAAGCACTATTTTACTATGTGTGTTGCTTCGTTTTGTGAAATTCTGTAGTTCATGGTGATGCAGATGTAGACATTAGTATTTGTTTTGCTTCACATCTTGCTCACTGTGTTTAGACAGCTCTCAAATTGCTCCTTTTCTAATTTGCCTATTGGGAGGCAAAAGCTTCAAGGAAATCACAGTTTATATCATTAACTTATAATACTGCTTCATTCTGATCTTTGCCTAAAGGAAGAGGATGCAATAGAGAACAATCTACTGGTCTTTCATCTGCCACTGATAATTGTGTAACTGAATACAGCTAAGAAATTATAGTCTTTTTACAGTGAAACTTTGTGCATGTTTACTTGGAATGAAGTCTTCCTGTCTACAGTCCTTCTCTGTTTAGGACTATAACCTTAGGGGTATCCAGCAATATTAGTGAAACTATTTGGCTAACATGTTCTTTCTGCTATCAGAATTACATTTCTGATTAATAATACAATGTTAAAATCTGACAATACATGTAAAGGTGAAGTTTATGGAAACAGTAATGTTTCCCCAAAAGGTGGGAGACCTTAAAGTCCACCAGCAGTGTCGTCATCTCCTTAAGAAAGTGGGGAATTACAGCTCAAAAGGAGGTCTGCGAGAGGGGGGCAACACAGGACCTTTTTGCCTGTATATACCGTACTAACTGTGAGACACTGCAAGTTGAGAGTCAAGAGAATATTTTATTGGGGGATTCACAGACACACACAAGAAATCAAGCAGTCTTGTGAATCGTACAAGGCTGGTGAAGAAAAAGGAAAGAAAGGTTGGATAGAGAGAGATTTTGGGTATATAAGGTGATATTTACTGGTCCTGGAGCAGAGCATTGAAGAGAGGTGGCTCAAGAGAGTGTGGGCTTGAGGGCAACAGAGAGGAACAAAAGTCTGGGGTGCAGCATGATGCCGGAAGTGCTAGGGAAATACCGGGGTTTGTAACATTCCCAGTTGTGTCAGGAGTATCCATGAATAGTGGAAACTCAGACTGTTGAGAATTGTGAGAATATGGAATGAACTGAAGGGGAAAAACGGGGGCTAACACACTCCCGTTTTTCACATAGATTCAAAATGCTGTGTAAATAGGTGAGCAGGGGTTATGTCTGGTGATATATTTAAAGTACCCCAGATCTGTCCTTCCTGGGAGCTGTCGTTCTTGGAGGCTGAAAGCTTGTGGATGGGATGAGCACTTGAAATGGGAAGGCTATTCAAACAGTGGTTGAAAAATGTGGTTCTTGAGTGTTGAGAAACCCTGATGAAAGGGATCTGGAGTGATATTCTATGTAAAATTTTGACATTGTTGTTTTGCACAGGAAACAGCATTATCTGTGCAAGAAAATAATGTTTCTGTTATTTAAATACTGTTTTCTATTTAGAACATTATTTATTCTGCTCAATATAGCCATCTGCAAATTTTGCACAGAATAAGTTCTAAACTGCAAATAGTGAGCGTTTTCTATGCAGTCTGTGCATTTCTCAAAGACTATCCTGCAGCAAGAAGATAAATTGTTAAAATTAGTCATCCAAATGTAGGTGGTGGTTGTTCCATTGTCTTGGAGAAATGGAAAGTAAGTTGGGCATGCTGTAGACTCTAAAAAACATGTGGGTTTTTTTTAGTCTAGTAAATTTGTTCACAGGGGACATGGGAAGGACTTTGAACCGAGTCAGTATCATAGACTGTAATGGGGTTGCCTATGTAAACAAGCAACTTGAAGACACACACATGTGCACGCACGCACGCACACACACACAAAGTAGTAATTGAGTATGGTGCTATTTTTGTTGACATTTTCTTGTATTTCTTGTCCTGCAGGCAGGTGACAAACATTACCATCCAAGCTGTGCACGATGCAGCAGATGCAACCAAATGTTCACGGAAGGAGAAGAAATGTACCTGCAAGGTAAAGCAATCACATGTTTATAACTGACTTGAAAAGGCAGAATTGATACATTTAAATAAATAAAGCAAGCATGACAGTCCCTGGAAGGAATATGCTTTTGCTCTTTATTTTTAAAAAAATACAAATTTGGTTTATACGTATCCATTCGAATCATAACTTGTCTCCATATATCTAAAGCTCTAATAGGAATTTTTCCCTGTATAGGCCAAACTTAGCTGTAACATACTCTACCTATATGGTTTACTTAATGGAGATCAGGATTGAATACAGTGGATTCAATAAAATCTTACTTATTTATTGCCTCAGCCCATGAGAAAAGACCTCAATGACAGAGTTAGGTATTCACTGAATTATTTTGTGCTCAGAGTCAGGGCTTCATTTGTTTGCCCTTTCTTTCCACCTATACTCTTTTTCTCATTTTTGACCAAATCCAAAAAAGTTGATATGCTTCAGTTAAACTAGTAGCCCAAAGTTTCTTAATGGGAAAACAAAGTTTGCCAGGGTGGAAGACAGAAATCAAGTCACAACATCCAGAACCTAAGTATGTTTAATGGTTATTATCAAACATTATAATAAAACTAGCATATTTACCTGGTGTTGCCTGGGATTTTATTTTCCTCCTAAGAACTCAGCAAACTGTCTTCTCCAGTATCTGTAACTTTTCCTCGTATTTCCCAATGCAATCTGTATTCAGAGTTATTTACATACACAGTTTGGAGTCCTGAGGGAGTACACTGTGCTCCTCCTTCTTGTTGCTAGGCCTCATCTCCATAGCAACCAGCCTATTCCAATACCTGTAACTTTTCCCCATATTCCCCAATCCAATCTGTATTTAGAGTTGTTAACATACAGAGGTTGGGTTCCTGAGGGAATGCACTGTCCTCCTCCTTGCTGCTAGGTGTCATCTCCATAGCAACTGGCCTATTCCACCACCAGTAACTTAGCTCCGTATTCCCCAATCCGATCTGTATTCGGCATTGTTAACGTATAGAGAGTTTGGTTTCTGAGGGAACACACTGCCATTCTTATTGCTGGTAGGCCTCATCTCCATAGCAACCGGCCTGAGGCCTAAGAGCTCTTGGCTGAGAATTCTAAAGCCCCCCCCCCCCCGTAAGCTGCCGAGCCGAGGATTCCATAGAATCTTCACATCCAGCCAATCATATGAGGTTTTCTCACCTCACACAGCCAATCGTATGAGCTGTCTGCCTGCCTGATGCAAACAAACACGAACACACAGACAAACTTTGGCTGTTATATAATAGATGTGTAACATTCAAAAGTGAATGCCTGGTAGGAATGGGGAAAAAATAAATAATTAGTCATTTCCAGGCTGAAAAACAGGTTTGCCAACAGCCTGGAAAACTTATTGGGAAGAATGTTGGACCAGCAAACGTATTGCACTATTTTCTCTTGGTATTTTGTGTTCCAAGGCGTAAATACCCTAAAAGCACCAGATCCTGTCTGACCTTGGAAGCTAAGCAGGGTCAGCCCTCATGAGTACTTGGATGGGAGACAGCCAATGAATAGCAGGTGCTCTGGGCTGTATTTCGGATGAAGGAACTGGGAAAACCACTTCTGAGTATTTCCTCCCCAAGAAAACTCTGAGGTCACCATAGGTTGACAGGTGACTTGAAAGCACATGCACACACAAAATCTACATTCCAAAGTGTTGCAGTGGAAATATTCTGTGGGGAAAAAATTCTTTTTTGCATGCACCCCCTTTTCTGCGCAAAAAAATAAGTTTCTTGCATAGAAAACTATTTCTTGTGCACGAAAACTATTTGCTGTGTAGAGAACTGAGTCTTATTCTAATGAAAACTATGTATTTCCTCCAAAACACTTTGGGTATTCAAATAGGGAGAGAATACTGTAGAGGAATATTTGTTTTCTCCCAGCAGAGAGAAAACTACTGCAGTTATTCACCCTCACACACCAGGATGAAATAGTCCAGGATTTACATCTCTGGTGCCTGTCGTTTGTCAGTAATCCCAATGTCTTTGCATTCATTGGCCAGAACTCTGGAAGGCAAGCATTAAGTATGCCGCTTACTGAATCCATGTTTAGAATACTGCATATTTTCTCTCCTTATATTTCCTCAAGTAAAAAATTTAATGAAATTGGGTAATTCAGAAAAGTAATCAGATTCTCCCAAGCAAGGCAGACAAACATCCCTTCTTGTCCAGCACTCCCGTGACCATGACTTATTTCAATGACTTGCCAACACCAGAAATAGGAAATAAGATTTCTTTGGCCATACTTGGCTTATTTTGACCTTTCTTGAAAAAAATGTTGCATAGAGTTGAACAAAAAACAATAAGTAAGTACACAGAGAGGAAGTACCTGTGGGCATTGATGTCCCTGTCCAGACGTACGCTCTCATTTGTTTTGCCTCTGAGCCAAGTATTCTTATGACAAGGAAATCATGGGTATACTTCCTCAGTAAGGTAGCAGCCTGTCTTCTTATCTCAGGCTTAAGACTTCCCAACAGTGCTCCATCCTACCAAGAATTAGTGTTTGCAAAGGAGCATGCTGACAATGAAACAGAATATGATTAATGTCCTTTATTATACTGCCAGTAGAGAACCTTTTAGAATAAAGGCTCCCCTGGTGTTTGCTCTGACATTTACTCTGGGAAAAGGATTTCCTTTGCTTTATAGCCTGCACTGAAGCTAATAAAAATAAAAAACAACTCATTGGTTTTCCCCCTCTCTTTCTTTTTAATGTTAGGCTTGTATTTTCTTCCCACAGTCAAAGGGGGTTTAAAGTTAAGCTTTGCATAGTTCAGATGGTAGTTAATTTTAACCAAACATTCGTGCAGGTTTAATAGGGCTTCATTTTCCAAAACCCCTTTCAACAGTAATTTTTATCACTCTACTTATTAACATTCCTGAGGGTAGAATGCTTCCTCCTAAACAGGAAACTGCAGCAACAAGGCCTGCCTCATCTAGAGGCTGAAATTTAAAAATGTAAGTCCCAGAGCAGACCAAACTGCATCTAGTGTAGGATTCTGTGTTCACCAGTAGGCAGCCAAATGCTTCTGGCACGACTACAATTGGGACATGATGGGCAAAGAAATCTCTCACTGGTTGTCCACAGCATGGGGTTTTATTTGGCTAAAAGTTATTAATTGTCCATGGTTTGGTCTAGTATTATTTAATGTGTCTGCATTTCATTTAATATAATAGTTATATAATTTAATATTTTACATTATATCGTTTGAACAGTGGCATAGCAGACACAGACATTTTATTTTAATCCATCGTATATTAACATAGAAATATGTGCAGTTAGGCTAGCTGTTAGTTTGGTAAGGGGTTGAATCCAGATATAATAATAATAAAAGAAACCCCATTGAAATCAAGGAGTTACTCTAACTGCACGTCACTTCCTTAACAGAGATTTCTTTAGTCAGACTGGCAGAGAATTCATGCATGGGGCCAGGGGAGAATAGAGCAGCAGATAAAAATGGCCAAGTTGGATCAGACCAAGGAGCTCTCTAGTACAAAATTCTGTTTATTCGGTGGCCAGCCAGTTGCCTCTGATCTCACTGCATCAGAAGCATCAGAGACAGGTAATCATAGTACTTTGGATATATGCAGTCATCACTGAGATCAACTCACAGTGTTGGAGGAAGCCGTGAAAATGATTCTGCCAATGTGAGGAGGGGTTGGAGAGAAAGGAAAAGGGAAATGGTTGGTATTTTGGTGGTAGCTGGTAGGCTGGTTAGCCTAAAGAGGTTTTGAGGACTCAGTATGCATTACTTAAGTACTGTTTGTTTTGTGTTTGCTCCTATACTTCTGTAGCACTTAACATTACTTCTGCAAATATGAAGAACATTACAAAAGAACCATGAACCCTCCATTGCTTTCTCTGCCAAAAAGAAACCGGCCCAGCAAAACTGCTGTGGAACCAAACTCCCACTGCTAAGAGAAATTGGAAGCGTGAAACAAAATTTTCACATCAGTGTATTTTTGGTGATAATGTAATATGATCTGTAGTGTGTCGCATGTATAATATAGTGCATAATATGCTTATTTTTCGATGTTAGGTTCCACAGTTTGGCATCCCGACTGTAAGCAGTCCACAAAGGGAGAAGAAAAGCTACGGGTAAGGGTTTGTTGTTGTTGTTGTTTTGTGTTTTCTTTTTAAAGTTTAAAAAGATGTGTTCCATTGAAGGAGAACTCCTGAGAGTTTATACTTTCGATGACTATTTGTTTCCCCCCCTTTCAGAGAAACTGTAGTTTCTTATGACGTTAAGGTTGAAATCTTGCTGTGCAGACACACAAACAAATTCCCGCCGAAGTCATTGAGATCTGCCTTGAGTACACAGATGTAAAATTATGCTGCAAACAGTTTACTGATTACACAGGGGAGACCCATATAGGAGCATCACACATACCCTGTTTTCCGCACAGCAAGCAAGTAGCTTAACTCTTTTCTGAAGTTTTTCTGTTTCTCAGAGCCCTTTGCAGTGGTGCTTACTTAGTGTTTCCAAGTTGAATGTAGGAAAGGTGTCCTTTAGCTTTAATTGTTAAAAGAACATGGATCGGAAAATAGTACCATAACATTCTGTCAGGTGGAATTATGGGAGGTCTCCTTCTTCACACCCCACAATCACCTTTTAGCAGTTTCAGCTCCTCAGCACTGTTATTTATGTCCAGTGGAGAGTGAAGTGTGTGGGAGGTGACCATCCAGCTCTTTTCCCATTACCAGACACACAACAATAATGTCACCTTCAGGGGGACAAGTTACAACAAGGAGAATTCAGGGGTAAGGAAGGAGACCTGGGGCAGTTTGCCTGAAAGAACTTTGCAATGGCCATTTCCCTGCTAGACTGTTATAGTGCTATTATTCCACTTTCAACATCCTATGGAATCCTTTGAGGCCCCTCCCTAAACTACAGGCCCCAGGATTCCATAGGATGTTGAAAGTGGCTGGATGGCAGTACGTGTGAAAGGGATCTGGGAGTCTTAATAGACCACAAGCTGAACATGAGTCAGCAGTGTGATGCAGCAGCCAAGAAAGCCAATGCAATTCTCGGCTGCATCAATAGGAGTATGGTGTCTAGATCGAGGGAGGTACTGGTACCACTCTACTCTGCTTTGGTTAGACCTCATCTTGAATACTGTGTCCAGTTCTGGGCACCCCAATTCAAGAAGGACATGGTCAAGCTGGAGCAGGTCCAGAGGAGGGCGACCAAAATGGTGAGGGGCCTGGAAGCCAAGCCCAATGAGGATAGACTTAGAGAGCTGGGTATGTTCAGTCTGCAGAAGAGAAGGTTAAGAGGGGACATGATAGCTATGTTTAAATATTTGAAGGGATGCCGTGTAGCAGAGGGAGAGGGCTTGTTTTCTGCTGCCCCAGAGACCAGGACAAGGAGCAATGGATTCAAGCTGCAGGAAAGGAGATTCCACCTGAACCTGAGGAAGAACTTCCTGACAGTCAGGGCTGTCCGGCAGTGGAATATGCTGCCTCGGAGTGTAGTGGAGTCTCCTTCCTTGGAGGTTTTTAAGCAGAGGCTGGATGGCCATCTGTCGGGAGTGCTTTGAGGGTATTCCTGCATGGCAGGGGGTTGGACTGGATGGCCCGTGAGGTCTCTTCCAACTCTACATTTCTATGATTCTATGATTCTATGAATAATAGCACTATAACAGTCTAGTGGAGAAATGGCCAGTCTCTCTTCCTGATCCAGGATCTGCTAATGATTAAAGCTACAAGAGTCTATCCATATACAGACTAGCAACCCTGCACTCAGTCCTGCAAGTGTTCCTGAGCAGTTGCTGAATGACAAGCTAATAGTATGTGTGGCTTAAGAAGATGTCCGCCACTACAGCCACAACTAAGATCACTTCTGTACCTGTGCAACATAAAAAAAAGGGACAACACCAAATACAGGGAAGCAAAGAGGGAAAGGGGAGGAAGCAATGTTCAAAAGTACTGAAGAAATACAAAGGTTGATAAAATATTAAAATACCCAACATCTTTCAGTGGTGACCTCTTTCTTTATTAGGAAAACTGTGTTGCTGAAGAAAATCTTCTCTGAAATGTTTTGGACATTTATCTATTTTATAAAATTTCATATTTTTCCTAGTACTATTTAAGACTTTTCTACTTCGATTTCATACTTAGTGTTCCCATCAGACATCTGCAGATAGTAGAATAATTTGTTTCATCCTAACAGTGGTTTGTATTCAGACATTCTGTTCCATAAGTGGAGGGGTTCTTTCTGCTAGAAACTTAAATTCAGTAGAAACTTCCCCTGCAGGAAGAATCCTGTAGAAAATTCCCTTGTCAATTTTGTCTTCCTTCTGTAGCTCTCAGTTTTACTGTCCTTGCTATTCTGGAGGTTCTAATATTCCAGAACATATTTTGGAGAGTGGATAGCTGCAAGCAGGGAAAGGAATCTGCAAAATGTGCCTCTTTCTGTTTATAGGAACATCCAGCAAGTGAGATTCTACCTTAGGAAAGTTTGGAACAAACCATTATTTCTGTCAGTAGGATCTTGTATTGTTTTCTGTTCTGCATAGTTTTGTGGCAGATTTCCTGATATTTTTTACATTTAATTTTTATTTAGGTCTCCCCTTTTGCTCTTTCTTTCTTTTCATATTTTGTTATAAACCTATTCTCTTAGGTATCTATTTCATGCATTTGGCAAAGCAGGATTGGGTCCATATAGGCTTACACCTTAGTCTTTAAGGTGCTATAGAAGTTTGTTTTTTCTTACTGCAAAAATCTGATACCCTATGATTTGTCAGTAAAGATTTTGTTACTTGAAACAAAAGTCTACATGGGAATGGTAAATTTGCAGCTCAAAAGTCACTCCTGATTTGCCGTGTCTAAGGGTGTAAGTATGGGAATAGAGCCACCAGGCATGCTGATATTTCATTGAAATCATTAAAGCCTGGACATGTTCTAGTAGGGCACTGGATTCCATCCTGAATTTCATGCTAAATTTGAGCTTCTGGTATATTGGGATGTTAGTAGTACGTTTGAAATGACTGTATAATTAGTTCACATGTAAATTGAACTGAAGACCTACTTCATTCTGGCAGTGGCTAAAATGTTTGTCTGTGACCATTATGTAACAAATGGCATGGCTACTGGCAGACCAATGTACCCTCGATTATATCACTACATTCACAACAACTCTGCTGCCATGATAAGAATCCTCCAGCTGATTCAGATTGACCTTTCAAAATCCTTTTGGCTTATTTCCAGTTCCTTAGGAAGCACCAGGCACTCCTTCCAAGCATGTCTTCATTTTTCTCTCTTATGTGAGCAAATGCTCTTTTTGTAGCTAGGGACACTTGACTGTGCCAAGATACTGATACCCAAAGTATAAAGAATACTCCTCGGGAAGCAGCTGTCGTAGAAGGTACTTAATATTGCTCAGGGTTAAAATCATGTTCTTTTCCCCTCTCTTCTGAAAGCCAAAATGCACACCAAAAATGTTCTTTGTCAAAGCGGCTTGCTGCAGAGTCATCCTCACATTTTTGTCTTTTGCCCATGACTGGCCTTGGATTGCATCCTCCTTAATCAAAGAGCTTTCACTGGTTTAGATTTTAGGTGGAGTCCCTAAAAGTAATGATTGCATAAGTCCCATTTCCTTTTGACTTTTTGTCACAGAAGATGCCAAAAGAAACAGGAAATAAAGCAACTCAGCGTGTAAGTGCTGAGAATGTTTGCATGGTTTCTGTGGCAGCCTAGTGATTTTGCTATTGATGGGATGTGTTATTGGTAAAAGTAGCCGTCTTTGTTGTGCAGGGGACTTCTTTTTCTGTACGTATATGAGACAACTTTGCATTTTTCACTTTCTTTTCTTTTCTGTGTTTTATGGCAGCATTCCTCATCTGATTTCTTTTATCCAAAGAGTTTGGTTCTTCGCAGGCCACGCTCTTCAGAGGTTTGCAGTTGTACCTTTGTTTTTAACCTTCAGTTCTATGGAAGGATTTCTGCACTTGTGTTTTCGACTGCTGCTTTTACTGCCACTTCTGCCTTCCTTCAGCTTTTCTTTGTGTTTACTTTTCACTTGGACACTTTTGTCTTTTGCATCACATAACATACACTTGAATTGCTGTGTGCAATATTCTTGAAGCTACCTTTTCTGATTCCTAAAAATTGAGCACAAGAAGTAGTGTTTCTCTGTTTATTGTTAATGTATCTGTTTTAGAAAAATATGTTTTGGATCCTAAAAATGGTATTTTACATGATTATTCTAGCACATGGGTTTCAAGAAAACAAACTAGGCAATTGTCATACTTCTTGTCAACATTGGACAATATTTGAATAAAAGTCAAATTTTGACTGTTTGAATTTGTGCCAGTGGAGGTCAGATGATAGGACTAGTTCCAAAAATTATCCTAGTTCATCTGTGGTTGGGAATACGTTATACTATTGATACCTCTATTCAATATTACAAGAATCAAAAAAGTTTTTGTCAAATTCAGCTTTAAAAAAGAGAGAAATAATCCAAGTCAATTCAAGTCAAGTCATCTTTAGGCAAAAGGGGCGTTCTGTGACCCTTACTTTTTAGACATACCCCAATTGTAAACTTGGTGGCAAAGTCCAATCCAACCACACAGGACTTCAGGGCCTGTACACTATTGGCAATGCCAAATAGCATAGAACAGTTAAATCAGTTGTTGAATGGTGATCCTGTTGATTCAGTGGGTATACTCCTATTGAGACTACCAGTAGAATTCAGGCCCAGATATTCCTTCATGTGCTTCTTTGCCTCTTTTTTCTTTGGAAGAAGGGAACAAAATCTTTCTCACTGCTCCCTTTCCTCAGTCTGCCTGATTAAGAATTCACATGCCTGAAATGTCCAAATAGCAACTACTTCAATTCACTGGTGTGAATTTTGTTACACAAATAGTACTACTCAGTGTCTTTGTGGTTGTGCATACCTCTAGTGCAAGCACAAAGGGATGATGCATTTGCTTTTGTGTGTCATATTTATTTGGCTGTTACTCCCTATAGGTACTTAGTTGTTTCTGAAATTGTTGCTTATTGTAAAGCGTACTCTCAAAACAACTAAAAGCAGAAGGACAGGGCAGGTTTTGTTGCTTAGCTTAACAAAGTAACAACCACAGCCTTTTTAAAAAATGTTCCCTGGAAAACTTGTACATTCTCGTTGCCAACAAATTAGTTTATTAAGATAAAGTCATTAAAATAGCAGGTATGTACAAACATATTCAGACTTTATAAAAGAACCCTCAAAATGAAGAAAAAATTTGTGGTGTTTTCTTTTTTAAAAATTTGCTGTGCTGTTACAAGCTTAAACATGTTGTTCTGAGAAAAGTTCCTTGACGTAAGTAGTTTTGCCAGGTTTGCAACTTTCCTTATTGGTTCTCTGAAGAAATGCATCAAACAATGAAATTTAGCACATTAAATTTTTCCCATCAGTGAATTTTTATGCTGGATAAAATGTCACTGGCTGAATTCATGCACATGTGTCCAGACAGAGAGATAGGGAATGAGAAGAGCTGACGTAACCAAGGCCGTTTCCACCCTACACTGTTATAGTGTTATTATTCCACTTCAACATCCTGTGAAATTCTGGGGTTTGTAGTTCGCTGAGGCCAAAGAGCTCTCTGACTGAGAATTCTGAAGGCCCCTCCCTAAACTGCAAACCCCAGGATTCCACAGGATGTTGAAAGTGGAATGATAGCACTGTAACAGTGCGGCAGTGGCCCTAGTTTAAGCATTGAAATAATGGGCCTTTCAAAACAGTGTGGTATCTTACTTCTGTGAATTTTCTTATTAATTTCGAATTAAGGATATTACTACAGCATTTACTGGCCATGTGTTTTTAAATCACTTGTCCATCCATCCTCTTTAGTACCCTTTCTTTTGTTCAGGTTGGTTATTGCCTGTCATTAGGTGTTTTGTTTTGTTTTGTTTTGTTTTGTTTTGGAAGGAGGATGAGATTAAAGAGTCCATAATCTTTAAATGATTGCTCATGTGTGAGCAAAAACTTAAGAACATAAGAACTGATGGAGAAGTGTAACATGTACTCTGTAGCCTTAATCTGAAAATCTGTCTTGAGTTATACAGCCAAATGGGGATTGTTGGGTGAGACCCAGCCGAAATGAATGAATGAATGAATGAATGAATGAATGAATGAATGAATGAATGAATGTGTATACATGGATCTACTATGGCCAGTGATGCGTCCAGGAGCCATTGCCTTCATCTCCTGACCCCACTCTTGCAACTTGATTAATGGGAAGAGACCATTTGATTTGAGATGTCAAGCCCAAATTTTCAAAGATGTAGCCGCGTATTCCAGTAACTAGAAACAACAATGCTGTTTACATAGCTTTTTTAAAAGAGTTCCTGAAGTCAGTGGCATCAATTGATGCTGCAGTTGGCCATTTCTGTTGATTTCATAGATCTTTAAACCATTTCCTAGCAAATGTGAATATTTAGGAAACTCTGGCACTCAGCTATCAACTGAGAGCCCTGGATTCCACTACAGTAACGACACTGATGTTGAATAGAATGGTCCCTATTGCACGTAATGTAAAACTATGGCTCATTAGTTCACACTGTAGCAGGTCTTAGACTCATGTGTTTCCTTTCCCTCGTCCCCACCCCAGCTCAGCCACAAGGAGAATTCTGGACACTTTATTTCCCTTTTATATTAACAGAAGCTTGTTATGATATCAGAACCAATGCAAAGAATTGTTACTCTTAATTATTGTTTGTCTAAACAAGCCATCTCCACTGCATGTGTTATGAAACTATCTTGTTTCAGCAAACCACAGTTTAGGTTTCAGATGAAACAGTTAGTTCAGTATTAAGTGTAAGCAGTGACTATGTATGTGAAAAATGTCCTAAAATAATTTCTGTAAACAATAAAAAGCAATTATGGATTAACATTGCTTTTTGATAAGTTCTGTAGGGTCTGTACAGTTCTGCCTCTAAGGAAGTATTATTTTGGACAGTTTCTAGCAATGTTAAATGACTGTAGAATAACTGTAATCCAAAACAAACTGTTGCTTCTTCTCCAGCTGTTTTCACCACCTTGTATTTTGAACTCCATCAAAAAATTAAGGCAGGTACTGTAAGCAGCACTGGGACAGTGTTCTTTTTACCTTATACTAGTGCATCCAGTTGGCTTGATGTTCAAGGGGTTATTTCAGATATGCTGTATGTGCCTCATATGATTCCATAGAGCATGACTTGAACATCTGTAATGTAGAGTGGGCAGCCATCACATCAGGATGTTGGAACGATGTGGATGGTGCCAGTGCTTCTAGAAGATAACTGTCTAAATTATGTGCAACGCATGGCAAAACCAGTGTCAAGTGGAGGATTTCCATTTATCAAGACATGAATCAGTTCAACTTAAATTGTGAGGGAAATAGATTTTCATGGAAAGTGACAATGCATACAATAACCAAAAACCACATCATAAGCCCCAATATGTAAAAATGATGCAGAGGTGCTTTTGCATTGAAGTTAAAGGAGTGAAGAGGTAACTAAAGGGGTAGAGCCTAAAGTAGCAATATATATTTAAAAGTACTTAGAGGTGACCAATCAGCATGCAGGTGGTTATGTTGTAACTGTTCTTTTAAGAATTAGTCTTCTTAGGTAAGGAAAACAGTATGAGCATAACAGTTTCTTTTATATAGTAGTAGGTCTAGAACAAATGTGCAATGCACTGTGCTCTGTGTCTGTGTGTCCTCTGTCATTTTAACTGAATCATCAACATTAAAGATCAAACTAAATAGCACTTAGTAGAGAATGCACTCAATCCCACTTGGTACCACAGTGTGGGGATTAGCAGGATTAACTTAAAACATTTACCTGCTGCTGTAGACAGCTTTTATTGCCAAACAATTCTGTATTGAAAGAACATTGCAGATGGAAGCCCCTGCTCTGAACTGGAACTGTAGGAGGGAGAAAAGAGTTCAAGCTAAACCATAGTCTGTGCTAGGTTTCTAGCCCAGGTTGAGCAGGCTTGGGCAATGTTGGCCAGTTTTCACCCTGAGACCTGCATCCCACACTGCACCACTATATTTCAGTAGAAATTGTTGTTAAAAGAAATAGAAAATGTTTTGTCTGAAGGATTTATAGCAGTTTGTCATTGAGCTGCAAATCATATCATGAAATTCAGTTTCAACTGTGGATTGCAGCTGAGAACTGTACAAACATTCTTGGGCACTGCCTGTAGTCCTTGTGTTGTCCAGACCTGTTCTAGAATAACACGGTTTAAAGACATAGCTGCCTTTTTTTCTGTCAGCTACTTTGAGTCTTGGTCTAGTGGTATATGAAATTCTTTTCACAGTGGATGTTACAGCAGAATTTGGGTAAGGGTTGAGGTGTTTAATCCTTGGATGGTGTTTGGCCAAGAAACAAGGTAGTTGCATGACAGTTATGCATGAATTTACCAGGATGTAGATTCCTTTGAATTCAACATGGTTGTTGCCTCTCTAGTAAGCTTTTATAGCAGCACTTCTTAAGCTATCTGATGTGGTAGACAGGCAGGTTTTTTCTTTTTCTTACAATTTGCCAAGAACCAGTACCGTATTTGTATCCATTGGCTGCAATGGCTTCTTCTTTTCTGGAAGCTCTCCAGACACCTGCAGAAGATGGCTTAGGAAATGCCAGTGGTCCATGGACCACTACTTTGAGTAACACTGATTTATAGGATAACTGCCTTGGTGTCTTCAGAGAGACACCAGAGCAACAAAATGGTCTCTATATTCAAAGGCTATGTTAATGTCTATTAGGAAACATGGCAAATAAAACAGCTGTTTTTCAGCAGTTGCAACATATCTTTTAAAATATAGGTCAGCAGTCTTTCAAGGAGAATATAAAATTCTTTTCATGTATCAGACTGCCTGGTAATTTTTTTCATATGGAAGAATGGGGAAACTATGGAAACATTTGGAGCATATTTAAAATGAACTTCAAATGATTGAAAGTAAAGTTTAAAGGTGCGGCTCCAGATAAATACAATGTTTAGAGATGTAAAGAAATGTTTCTAAAACACAGATGATCTCTTTTGGCAGAGACCTTTCAATTTATGTGTCATGCAGAAAGCTTGCAACTATAGGACATTTTTTTAAAAAAGGCTGGATATTCAGAAATAAGTTAGCAAAAGCTGTGAGGTTTTCAAATGGATGCAAAATGTTAATGGTGAATGAAATAAGTTATAGAGCTATCAGGGTCAGAATAACAGAAAATTGGATAGCAAACAAAATTTAATTGCAATAAGGAAAGGACAGGAACAAGGAAAGGGAGAACATGTTAAGTGGAAGAGAAGGAAGAAGAGGAAAGTAAGGCAACAAGCAGCCTTATCAGTGTTCTGAAAGTGCTTGACCTTTATTATTCCACTTGAAAGCTTAAAAACGAAACACATGGCAGGCATGTGTTTGTGTAATGTCTAAGATGGAGACTATTGGTAATGTTTTTTCTCCCCCTCCTTTTTATTTGGGGGGGGGATCTTACAAAAGCAAAATTGTGTTATCTTTTACAGCATGTTTGTATTGCTTTTGTGCTCAAACCCAGCACTGAATCTTGGCTGGCCTGTTGCTTCTCTGGCGTTTGTTGTCTTCTTTCTTAAAGAGAATTTTGCAAGTTTAGCAACGTTTCTAGGCTTCTGTTTCAAGGCATCCCACTCTCATTTTTACTATCTAATTGAAATAAAAATAAAAATATTTCAGTCCATACAGTTTGCTCACTGGTTCTAAGATAAGCATTTGTATAGCACTGGGATTTTGACTTCCCATCAGAAAGGGTCCTTTAACAAGCAACATGTGCTAAAAGATGAGGAAAAGCCACTGGCTTGCTCTTGTCTTCAAAAATATTTCTAGACTGAGATCTGGAAGATGCTCGGTTTGCTTCCCTCCAAATGTGCACTCTCTGTTCTCTGTCCTTGGTTGATGGCCAGTGAGAATCAAGGGTAGGTTCACTAAGAGTTTAATTGTTAAGCAGCTTTCAGTTAAATGGCAAAAGAGGGTTGAGCACCACACCATCCCTTTTTAATTATTTGTTTGGTCTTGAAAAGACATGGAGCTTTTTACTGGCAGAGGGAACATGCCTCCATTACCAGCTGCTGGAAACTGGCTGCTGTCTATTTTACTCTGGTTCAATCCTAGTCATGCTTCAGTGGAGATGAAAATGCACATCCTATTGCATTCAATTTAATGTGGATAGACAACATTGACATTTGGATATTCATTCAGTTGCAAGTCCCTGGCTGTTTCTAAGGCAGCACAGCTGCCTTTGCAGCTAAGATTTGACTTCCTCATACAGAGTTAAACAGAGTGCAGATCATTGGCTCCTTTGGCCCTCAGTAATGGTGTGCAGTTGGCTACATGGCACTGTGAACTTATTGTGTTCCCTAGATGATCCATGATTGTTGGGAATCACTAAGATGGGGGACTAGCAAAAAAAAAAAATGTGACAGCAGAGAGGGAAGAGATGAGAACAGAATGAGAACAGGATTTGTGACTTCCAGGGGGCAGAGTCTATGGTGGTGAAAAAAAAGATTTTCGTCTTGCAAATTTCTAAGACTGACGTTCTTGCAAAACTCCAGTTAAAATACCCCGCTGAGAAACTGTCAATCTCTTTGATTGTTTAAACATCTTTCTAGTTTCATATCCATTTCTACAAAGCTCACAATATGAATTTTGTGACTGGGATGATTATTTTGGGGATAAGTCCTAGTTTAAATTGGCTGGATGCTTTGTGTTGTCATATTAATGCATGTTGACTTTTTATTTAGAGCACTTAATTTTTTTTTCATTTATTTGACTTATATTTTCATAAACCTTAATTGTAGTGAAATGATCTGTCTTTAATTTTGCTGTAGTAAAAATATAAGTTCTGAACCCTTTTTTTGTTTGTTTGCATGGTTGGATTTGGGAAGGCTAACAAATGACCCACATTCGTTGTTGTTGTTAAAGAGAGAAATACTTTAACTTCATTACTGATCTGTTAAATTCTTCCTGTTTTCCTTGCCTGAAGTTAAACTTTCATTGGATCAGCACAGGGTGATGTCCTATGAATGCTTTTTCTGGGAATGTGCTCCCCTGAACTAAGTGGAACTTTCTTTTGAGCAAAAATCAGGCATATTGTGCAGGAGTTGAATCTAGAACATCTAGTTAATGGCATATAGCCATAACCAGTAACCCATGTGGAGTGCAAATCACAGCTGTCAATGCAGTGAAGCACCAAAGGATGAAACCATGAAACTAGGAAGCTTCGAAGGAAAAGGCCAAAAATGGCTTTCAGAAGTTGCACAGAGACAGCACTGCAACACGCCCCACTAGTCCTTTTCCTTCTCCCTCTCCCTAGAACAAGGAAACTTTGGTCTCACTGATGTTTGGCCTACAGATCCCACCAGCTCCGTACCTGACCTGGACAAGGGAAAGTTGTAAACATCTATTGATCAAAGTTGTAAGCACTTAAAGATCCAAAAGTCCCTGTTCTGTAGCAAGGAGGAAAGAACAAAACTAGTACAAGAATGTTCAGTTTTGCTGCTGTTCGGCTCTTACCTATTTAAATACTGCAAAGTGACGGCTCCATTCCTGTTCTGCAGTAAAGCTTTTCCTGCACAGTTCTGGACACAGTGACCAGGCACATTAATGTTCTGTAGAAGCTTATTTTGGTTCAGCCTTTTGTGATCTTCACCATTCTCTGCTAACAAGAGCCAAAGGAAGACCAGCTGGTGGTGTGCGAATTCTGCACAGTTGGTTTCTTTCACTGCTTGAAGTTGTATTTCAAGGAGACAGAGAACTTCTTTGTGACATACCCAGGCCTTATTTCTGGTTACTTGCTACTGTTTCCCCAGTGTGTCTTCAAGGTGTAAACAAGTCCCCATGCTTAGCAGGGACTAGGCCTCAGGGATGCCAAGAACAAAAATGTACACCCAATGAATCACCCAATGAATTTGCAAAATGAGAACAGTTGCTGACCCATGAGGCTGCTACATCTGGAGTTGCCCCCCCCCCCGGGTAAATGTTAAGGCACTGGCTAAGCAATCCTATGCATACTTACTCAGAAGAAAGACCTGCAGAATTCAGTGGGGCTTAGTACCAAGTTATATTGTAAGCTTGCACCCCACAGAAGCCAAATTCATCTACTGGCATAATGGAGAGTGCTGCATTATATTATACCAGTTGGAAAGTACTCAAGATGAGAAATATTCCTTTCTCTTTGGTTAGATGTATTTGGCCAGATTTCTTCCCTGCCTAATTTACCGTTACTGTTAACATTGCTGTAACAATATGTGTAGGGTTACTTCTTTGTGTAAAAGCTATGCAACACGTGTGCCGGTACAGGCAGGTTCTAAGGCTTAGCTATAGTTTTCTTGTGGAAGGAATGGCATTCCCAGCAGGAGTAGACAAGAATGCCTCGGGAGTTTCGCATTCATCCTTGTTGGCTGCTTATGCTGTAACAGAAAAAGCTCTTCCTTTTTCTCAAAATGCTGCATTTGCTCTGCAGAGAGAAATCCAGGCTGCTTCACAAGCTAATGATGAAAACTTTATAGTTTTCATTGGGAAAACATTGACTTGTAAATTTGAAACTAAGTGTAGTTTTCTGTGTTTCAAAAGGGCATATCTTACAGCTTGGCCTTTACAAATGAAAATTTGTTTGTGTGTTTTTACAGCCCACAAGAACATCTTCAGAAAGTATTTATTCTAGGCCTGGATCCAGTATACCTGGCTCACCAGGGCATTCAATCTATGTAAGTATAATTTCATTTTGCATTTTATTTTTCAGTGATTGATTATTGATTTGTGTGATTTATTAGAGATTTATTAGTGCTGCCTTAATGAAGAAATAGGAACTGAGATTTTGGGCCACCAGTGAGATCAAAAACCCTCAGTCTCCATCTACTTCACTTGCACACAAATTTGAAAATCTCTGGCAGAAATTCATGCTGTATATAGCCCTTGTAATATTAGTTTGTTTGTAGGTGATCCAGCATCCTGACATTGGGAATAATATTTCAAAGTATTTTGAGAAAAGTTATGTATAAAGGAATTCCATTCTCATTCTACACTATTACTTGAGAAGAAAGGAGGTCAGACCAGCACAAGTTCAGAAAAAGTCTTATGTATACTAAGGATATCAGTTTGATAGTTAGTGAAGTCAGTGGGTATTTTTCCCACATCTTCTAGGACAGGTGCTTGAAGTAGAACTCTTTGTGAACTGCTGGTTTCAGACAACAGAGAATGCTCTGGAGTGAAGCCAGCATATACACATGGGTAGACTCAGAGCCTTAGGCAAATCTGGGAAAGTTTTTCATTACATACCCTATCGTCTAATCTACAGTACCAGGCAGACCTTGTATATTGTATACACAAGGGAGTAATTAAAATGTTTTAATAGCAATAGTGTAAAAAACGTCCAGACATGTGTACTCAGTTTAAGAAAAAGTGGCTTTTAAAAGTTACAGTTGCACGAGATCATTTTGTCAGGGCTAGTAATTATTTTAAAACAAGTTAGAGGAGTATGTAGTGGAATTAAATTCACATCTGTTTGTAATATCAATTGAACAACCAGCTTGATGAATTATTTGTTATGAAGTGAAAAAGCCAAGTAATACAGTCAAAATATGTATATTTTTAATGACACTTTCTTTATTAGCAACATCAGTGTGCAGACACTGTTTGCACTCCTGATTTTTCAACTTTAGATTATACCAGCTTTTAATCCTTTCTAATTTTTTTTAATGGAAATTTATCCTTCAATTTTTGGCATAGTATATTAAAATACTTACAATGCAATCCTGTATATTTACTAAGAATTTAGTTCCTTTATTTAAGTGAGAGCTGCTTTTGGGTAGACATGCACAAGACTGTGCTGTAAAGTACACTTTTATCTAGGAGTGACTCTTATTGGATATAGTGGAACTGATTTTTATGCAAAAATGCTTAGGATTTTATTATTGACGCTCTGAACTACATCATACACATAATTTATTCCCTGTATCAGCTCCGTAGACTAATACCAATGCTTATTGGCCAAAATGGCAGCGCTCATACATAAATGGAAATTAGAGGAAAGTTCAGCAGAGCCTAAAGATCTGCAGATTTTTTTTAAAAAATCCAAACAGTTGAATGCCTCTTAAAAAGAAAGAAAAGGCAAAACACAGTTATATGTACCTCCTTTACTCAGGTTGCTTGCTGTTAAAATGCATGAAACCAAGGATTGTGTGACAGACTTCCGAAAAAACATTCTGCAGGCTTCTGGCCAAGTGTGCTGAGAGAAGTTAGGTGAAGGGTTGTGAGCAGAAAGGAGAGAGATGGAGGGGACAGGAGCAAGGGAATAGTGTAGGAAGGATGATGAAAGCAGAAAATAGAATCTGAAAGAGATGAACAAATAGAAATAGAGAAAGAAAGATGGAAAGAAAAGATGCTACCAGGAGCTGGAAGAAGATGGAGGGGTGCCAAAACAGAAGCAAGAGACCATAAGGGAAGGTATGAACAAACATAAGTGAATTTGTGGCAGGAGCAGATGTGGAAATGGGAGGACATGTGACAAAGAAATGAGGACAAAAAAATAAGAGGCAAGATGGGAAACAAAGCTGAAAGAGAGGAAGAGGAGTGATACACAGCAGAAAGAAAAAGATGTAAGGAATCTGAGTTACTGAACTCATTAATTAATCCATCAACATTTTGTTATGGGCTTCCTTTGTTGTTGTTCTGTTGTAGCTATAAGGATTAGTGTGTCTAGTGTTTTATATTTTCTTAGTAAGTTACATGGCTGTTAAAAATAACACAGTTCTCCATTCTCCAGATAGTTCATTTTGGAATGGTTAGATTTGGCTGAAATCTAAATACTTCTGGTTTATTTTGAACAGAAGAAGAAAATGGCCTGAGTAAGGTGAAATACATGCTGGAGTGTAATCTTTGACATTGTTGTTTGTGTAAATTGCTGTCAAGACAGCTTCTACTTTTGGAAGTCCTATGAATGGAAGATCTCCAGCACACCCTGCCATTAACAGCCCTTTTCAGGTCCTGCAGATTCAGGGTTGTGGCTTTATTGTTAGAGTCTATCCACCTGTAATGCAATCTTCCTCTTTTCCTACTGCTTCCCACTTCAACCATTATCATCTGTGCTAACTAGTCATATTGTCTCATGATATAGCCAAAATACAATAGTGTCAGTTCAGTCATTTAGACTTCTCGGCTGAGTTCACTTTGATTTGCTGTAGGACCCATTGATTGATCATTTTGGCAGTCTGTGTTATCTATAGGACTCTCCTCCAGTACCACATTTCAAATAAGTTAATTTTCTTCCTGTCAGCTTTTTTCACTGTGCAGCATTTATAGCCATACATAGAAATTGGAAATATGATGGGACAGACAATCCTGACTTTGGTATTCCATGATATGTCTTTACACTTAAACTTTACTGTCTAATTCCTTCATAGCTTCCCTTCCAATTTCCTAGTCCTCTTCTGATTTCTTGACTGGAATCCCCATTTTGGTTAAGGACTGAGCCAAGGTTCAGAAGTCTTTGATTATTTCAATGTATTCAGCATCCACTTTGAAGTTATGTACATCATCTGTGATCATTATTTTTGTTTCTTAAAGCTCAGTTTTGCATTTTGCTTTTGCATTTTCTTCCTTGACTTTCCTCAGTGGTCATTCCAAGTCTTTCTTATTTTCTGTGAGTAGCATAATTTCATTGTGTATCTTAAATCACTGAGTTCCTTCAGTTTTCACACCTCCTTCCTCTGAGTCTAATCCAGCTTTCCATATATGTTCTCTAAATAGGCAGAACATATATGGAATAAGATGGAGATGATGATGCAGATGATAAGATGTAAGCTTTTCTGACTCCCTTGCAAATTGGAAACCATTTTGTTTCTCCATGTTGTCCTGACGGTAGCATCTCGTGCTGAGTATAGGTTATATGTCAGAGTAATCAGATGTTGTAGTCCATCTCTTTTAGTTTTTATGATCTTGGATCTTGTAGAAGTCTGTTCTACTTTTTGTTTTCTTCTCATGTTCCTTTGTGTTGGAGTTGTGTTAAAGATTCTGACCTTATTTTTGTCACTCTTTCACTTCTCACTTCTCTTTAACAGTTTGAAGAGTTTGATCTGTTATCCAGTTAGATTTTTCTTTTCTTTTCTTTTCTTTTTTTCTTTCCATTCTTTTCTAACAATATCACTGGTTTTGGTCCAGAGTTCTTCTGGCTATTAGTCTATTAGACTTAATCATGTGAATCGATTCTTAACATGGTATTTAAATTTTACAAAAAATGTTGTTCCAGGTTATATTTTGGCATGATGATTGCTTTAGTGTCCTCTTTCAATCTTACTCTAATTTCTGATATTAACTGTTCATGATTTGTAGCACAGTCTTCTCCTGATCTTGTTTTTGGAGAGAGGATAGAACTTCTCCATCTTTTGCTTCCAGTTATATAATCTATTTGATTTCTTTATTGGCCATCTGGTGATGTTGACACATATAGTTGTCACTGTGGTTGCCTGAAGAGTATGTTTGCGATGAACAAACTGTTTGGCCTCACAGCATTCAATAAGACACTCTCTTGCTTCATTTCTTGATCCTAGGCCAAATTCTACTGCAATGTTTTGTCCTGTTCTGTTTCCTACTTTTGCATTCCAGTCACCTATGATTATCAACATGTCCTGTTCTGGTGTGAGATCAATTTCCTCCATGACTCCAGCATAGAATCTTTCAGTTTGTTCCTCTTCTTTCTCTGTTGCTAGAGTGTAAACTTGAATTATGGCTATATTGATAGGTTTTTCCATAACATCTTATTGATATTATTTGATTAGATATTGCATTCTGTCTCTTGACTGTTTTTTGTTTCATATACTATTAATGCCACCCCTTCTTAGACTTTTCTGAGTAAACCATTGAAATTGCCCTATTCCAGTTCACTGTAGCTCACTCACCCCAAGCACTGCAATATCCATTTCTTGTTTTACAATGTCTGTCTTCTGTTGATTCATGCTTCTCACATCCTTTTGGCCTGAGCCCAATTGTGTCAGTAGACACAGCACAACTCATACTTGTCCTCTGCTTTTCCCCAGTAGCTGGTTGAATGCCCTCTGACCTGGGAATCTCATCTTCCAGTACTGTCTCTTTCTTCATTTTGGATACTCTCATCGTATAGATTTTGGGGTAAAAGACATTCAGAATTGGTTTACTGGTGCCTCCTTCTACAGTGTGTTAATAAGAGATAGTTACGGTGCCACTGCTATTGTCCTTGAGAGAGCTGTTGCCAGTGTCATTCCCCCCAACACACACACATAACTACTGATGTTGCCCAGTAGCTGTTTGGCACATTTAGTCTGTCTCAGCAAAAGCCTGTCTGACATAGGAGACTCTGCCAGCAACAGTGCCACTAGCAGCATAGCCTCTTGTCTTACAGGAGCATGCTGTCCTACTGCCATGACCATCTTATTACTATTGTAAAACAACAAATGGTGGTAGTTTCTTCTTAGAGGTGATTTTGACGTGTGAGAGTTTTATTCTCGGGACGGCACGGAGGAGCAATCCAGTACTTTTTGCTCTAACAAAAAGCCACGTCTCAGGGTCTCACCGAGGAACTTATATGTGCGAATATAGGAGTTAGATCTCAAATTATTTGGGGTTGGAGTGGGGTGGGATGTGGAGCTTTTGGGAGATGGGGCTTTGGAAGTTTAAAAAACAATCATGTGCCACATTTTCCCCACCTCTGGGTTAGATGATACATTAGTTGAGGTACTTAAAATATGTATTGAATCTCAAAGTGGCAAGATGACATGACGTAAATATCATCCAAGCTTGTTCCTGCTCTGGGCTGATATTCTTGCCTTATAGCAGTCCTTATAGCATAGCTTATATCATGCACATGCTGAAATGACCACAAGGTGTGGTGAGGTGGTAATAGTTGCACCTTGCTCTGAGAATGGCCTATAAAGCCTGAAATAAGTTCAACCCAGCATATTTAGGAGATGTCACTTTCCATAAAACTATTATGTTCACACTGTAGACTTCATAACAGTAACCGTTTGTGTGTCAGGTGAGATGAAGAAAGGCATAAACTGAGTCCCACAAATGTAGAGCTTGCTTTATAATATAGACCCAGCTTTGTGAATTATTCACAGATTCTGTTGAATTTATATATTTAAAGAAGAAGGTTTTTTCTTCCTGTTGGCCAAAGTAATACAGTTTAGTAGTATTTTCTGAAATTAGCATGTGCTGCTTTATTTTATTTCAAACACTTCAGCTTTCTGCTTTAATATGTTTAAAAATAAATCATTGAAATGCATTTGAAGTGATTAGGTCTTTTAATCCCCTGTAGGCTGTCATTAATTCTTGAAGATAGGTAGAATAGAATTGTAATCAAGACCAGTAATAAAAATGAATTATAACTTTTTGTAATCTGATTGTTGCCCCTACTATTCTTGACTCTTTTTTTTTTTTTGAGATAGAGATTGGCAGGAATAGCTGTTCACGTGATGTATTTTGCTAATGGAAAAAAATCAAACCCAAAATAACGAAACTGCTTCCCAAAGGCTGCCCACTGAGTTATTGACAGAGGTGGATTTAGAATTCATAATAGAATTAGAATAGAATTAGAACTGATGAATTGCCAAGTTTGGACATTAACATAACAAAAAAATTATTGCATTACACTGAAGGTGCTAAAACCCAAGGAGGAAAGAATGGTTGCTTGCCTTAAAGCAAAACCTGGGATTTTATTTAACTCTCTAATGTAACAAAATCCCTCAAAAATGAATTGCATACAACAGAGTCTGCACATTTGTGTTTGTGTGTTAATTTATCTTCTGTCTTTGACCTTCAGGCAAAAGTAGACAATGAGATCCTTGATTATAAGGATTTAGCAGCCATTCCCAAAGTCAAGGCCATTTATGACATTGAACGTCCAGACCTAATTACTTATGAGCCCTTCTACACTTCCGCCTATGAGGAGAGACAAGAGAGACAGAGTCTTGGAGAGGTAATGAATTTGGGAGTCACCCATTCTTTTCTTATGCTAACTATTATTAAAAGCCAGCTTAGCCTTTGTTCTCTTTATAGTACGCTGCTGCTGCTGCTGCTATTGGTGTTCTGTCTAAGTGCTTCACATCTCTCTAGCCTCAAAAGAATTGTGATGGTCTTTATCTTGCAGCATGAGCGTTGCTCCTACAAGCTGCTGGTCCTACAAGCTGGTCCTACAAGCATGTGGCTCCTCTCTGTCTCTTACCTATTATTATTGTTGTTGTTGTTTTTGTTGTTGTTATCATCATCATCATCATCATCATTATTGACTGCACACTACAAGAACTGTTGTCTACATGTCTGCTGGTATGCCCTTCCTTCCACCTTCATGGCAACTGTCAAATAATGGGTGAACCAAGCATAGTGGTGCTACCTGGCAGTATGTAATTTGAAGTACCAGCAGAAGGTCAAGGATTGTGGAGCTTTTCATGGCAGTGAAAGGCCACACATTTAGTAGGAGTGGCACACACTCTTGAAGGAAACCTGCTATTTGACTACTGTATTTATGTGAAGTATGGACAAACAAAGAGTGATTTTTCATATTAAAATTTCAGAAGCAGATTGACTGGCTATAGGGAAACTAATCATTGCAGTGTAATAACTGAGAAAATGACAATGAGTAGCTGTAAGGAAACCAATTGGGCATGATTTATTTAAATAAATAAATAAAATAAAATAAAATATAAAATAAGGATCTCTTCCAACAACCAAGGTAGAACAGAAGTCAGTCGTTAAAATTGCATTCTGTTTCCTGATACTTTCTTTGATGTGTTCTAGTAAATGAGCACTGCCTCTTAAAACTATTATCAAAATAACCTCACTGGAAACACATTCTGAGATGGCACAAATATGGCAGATATCCCCATATTGACATGGCACCATATGTCAATAAGGCTAGCTAATTCAATTGAGATGGTCAGTGCTCAAAGATGAGAGAAATCATAATCTGTACTAATTGAATAAGGCATTGTGAGGAGTACATTCATGCACCAGTTAAAGATTTAGGGTATCAGAATAAGCTCTTGTTTTCTTACATCTCTGTTTCTGTGAGATGTTTCACTTTCACAGCACCATCTTTCACATAATCAGTATATATTTTTGGATGCGGTATATTTTATTTCAGAATATATGCAAATCATGTTCAAGACTGTCCTTAGTTTGCCGTATATGCTACAAGGACACTTTGTAGTGTCTGAGCAAGAATTAAACTTCTCCAAAGGATTCTCTAAATGAATCTCCAAAGGACTCACTACATTGGTTTTCCTACAAATAGTGCAATTTGTATATGTTTTGGGATGTGTGCTGATTTTTTCTTGTGAATTGCTTTCAGGGCCCTTTTGGGACTCCTTTTTATTCTAGTGTTGTAGAGATGAGATAAAAATGATATATATTTGCCAATTACTAAATAGCTAAATTATCTCCTGGGAGATGAGAAAAGGTGGTGTCCATTTTTGTCATGTGCTGCTCACAGAATCTCTACTTAATGGCTTCCATTTTGTTTGTTGATAAATATTTTCCAAACAGATTACCACCAAGGACCTGAGCATAGGTATTCCACTGGTACCTAGGCTCCATTGCCATGTATACATGTAGTTATTTAAAGGGAGGTAGATTGATTTAGTACATAGAATATAAATCCTACAAAGATGAATGCAAACCTAAAGTGATCGGGCATACTCAGAGAGCTAACTTTGTTTTATACTAACATCTATAATGATGCAAAAGGGAAGGGGAGAAATTGAGATTGAAGGAACATGAAGTGGGGGATGGGAATGCTTATTTTTCATGTTTGCAAAGTGTTGTCCTCTACTTGAGAAGCAGAATAGTATAATGGAGAGGGTACTTGATTTACAGAGAGGTGTTTAGAAATGTGGGTGGTCTTTCCTAGCTCTGCTATGAAAACTGCTGGACAGCCTTGGGCAAAGTAATTCCTTCTTTTTCTATTGCTTTCTTCTCTCTTGACATGTTTTGTTCGAAAAATGTTTCTTGGTTATTGAAAAATATTGTTCATTGGCAGGTCATGCCTCTACCTAGTACCTTGTACATTACTGAGCACGAGGGACCTGTCAAGGAGAGAAAAGAGAACAAGTGGAAACAGAATCCGTGTTAACTTCTAGAGTGGAATGAAAAATATACAATCTGTACAAAGTCTAGTGAGGTCCATAAAGCAAGATCAATAAATAAACAGAACAAAACATGAAGACCAGACTGAGTGAAGTCCCCGAGTTTAATGAAGCAGAGGAAGTGGAGCCAAGGTGGAATAAAGCAATGCATGTTTCAGTGTTAACCCAAGTTCACATTGGGGTGTGGAAGGAGGAACCCTGAAACCTATTGTAAGTTAAGGACCAAGAAAATGGACTGTGAACAGAGCAAAGATGGTTCAAAATTGCCTTTCTCAAGAAAGCACTACAGTTGCAATCCAGTACACAGACCTATTCCATTGAACACAGTGGGATTCAGTTCTGGCTAAATGCACATAGGATTGTGTTACATGAGGCCTTATATCTTATTTTATCTTGTCATGAGGTCTTAGGTAAGCCGTTACATCAGCTTCAGTTATCCCATCTACAGTATGGAAATAGTAATTCTTACTAATGAGTTTTAAGCATTCCTATGGTAACATCTATGAAGCAACTTTCCACATGATAAAGTACTGCATACTGTATGTTATTCTCATTTACCCAAAAGCAGCTATCTTTTGATACCTCAGTTTGGGGTTCCAAAATATGGACAAGTTAAACCAATTGTGATATGGGAGGTTCATAAACATGAACTCCTGCATTTTTAAAAAGGCAGTTGTTCAATTTTCAGCCGCACTGTTGGGAACAAGGACATTTTTTCCCCTGAGAACAACTGCTCATCATGAGCAGGGAAATGTTCATGTACCCATATACCATCTGCCTCCAATCCAGATCAGGATTCCCCTGCAGTTGGGGGTTTAGAATTCCAATATCATATTTTATTGTATCCTTTGAAATAACATGATTGTCTTGTCCTGAGCTTGAATACATGTGAATGTGACTGTGTGTATATGCACAGGAAAGTTTGAACTGAGTCCACAGTGCTTAAGGACAGTTTGTCCTTTTACCCTACACTGTTTTCTGCCAAAAGAGACTTCTCCAAACCTATTTGCTGTCATGGCAAATAGTTTCTGAAAATATTTTGGGAGGAAAATAGTGGGGCAGGGACAGGTCAGAGCTCCCCTTCCTCTGTTTTTATTCTCTTATTCCTGTGCTTGGGCACGTGCACATACAACTTCTAAAATCACATACCAAAACCAAGAATAGACAGTCATGTGGTAGCTGATCTTCCATTCCATGCGAATATATGATCACTGTTTGCAAAACATACAGGCACGATTCCCTTGTAGTGAAACCAAGGTAGGCCTGGTTTTATAGAGACCTCGGTTCTAATGTTGTTCAAAAGTTCATAATTTCTCTGGAATGGAACAGTCTTTCTAGAGCCTATGAGCAGCCCATGAGAAGCCCCTCTCTCACGTTCCTATCAGCTGTACCTGTGAGGGTGGAAGAAGGGCCACCTCAGAATATTTCAAATTGCGGGCAGACCCATATGCAGAGATTTGGTGTGTTGCAGAGCCTAGAACTGAGCCATATAAGTCATAACCAGCACCTTGAAATCTGCATGGAAACAAACTGACAATTAGTGGAGCTGTTGCAATAAGTGTATGTACTGCTTGTAGCTAATCCCAGGTAACAGTCTGGCTGATGTTCTTTGGACCAGCTAGTTTCAAAGCACTCTTCCAACACAGGCCCACATAACACGTGTTTCAGTAATCCAAAGAGGATGTAAATAAGACACATGCCACTGTGGTCGGATTTGATTTGCCTAGCAATGGAAACAGCAGGTGTTTCTTTTACTGTGCAAATGCACTCCTGACCACCAGGGAAATCTGATTTCCCAGTCTGAGGGTTGAATCCAGGACTATGCCCAAGCTGTGAAGCTGTGTCATCAGGAGGGAGTTTAATCCCATCCGGTACAAGCTGAATAATTATTTTTGAATCTGCCTTTTGACTGATCAGGAACACTTCTGCCCACTTCTGGATTAAGTTTTAATTTGTTCACTCTCATCTAGTCCATTATCAATGGTAGGCACTGGTTTAGCAGACAAATAAATTACTTGGATGGAGGTGGAAAGAAGTAATGGATTTGGGTTTCATCAGCATAGGAATCAGACTGGAACCCAACACTCCAAACTACCTCTCTGAATAATTTCAGTCATGTGTTAGATAGCATGGGCGACAGAACTAAGCCCTGGGGGATCCTACAGGCCATCATCCAAGAGGTCAGAAGAAGGCCCCCTGTGTCACTTTGCATCTCGAAGAAGGAATGGAAGGATTGTAAATCAATGCCTCCAGCTCCTGTCTTGATACTGAAAGTCCAACAGGTCCAACAGAACCAAGAGAATAGGTCATCCACCTAAGCAACCAAAGCTATCTCTGTTGCATAGCCAGGTCTAAAAACAGATTGAAATGAATCTAGATAATCCATCTCATCCAGAAAGCAATGGAGCTTAGAGGTCACCACACATTCCAATACCTTGCCCAAAAATGGGATGTTAGAAACTTGCCAGTATTTATCCAACACAGTGGTATCCAGGAGTGGCCTGTCCTATATTAGGTGGGCTGCTGAGAAAATAATATTTGGGATAATTGCTGTTTTACTCAAAGAACTATGAACTCAGTTCATTTTTGGTACTGAGAACAAATTCCTAGACTGAGAATGGCACCCTGTTCTTTTATTCTAAATTTGTAGGATTCGTGTCCCCATCAGCTCTAAGTGACAAGATTGCACCTGAGCTTTTGTGCCTTTCTCTGTTCTGATAGTGGAATATGTTTTCTGGAGAAATAACCTAGAAACAACCTAGAATAACCTAGAAATGTTACTGGTTGAACCTCATCAGTTTAACAAGGAAACAGAGGATGTTTCCAATCAAAGTGTTGGAAAAATCTCAGTCTCTGTTGGACAGCATGTGTCTCTTGCGTACCTTCTTTCCATCAAGATCGTTGCTATTTGAGGAGTTCCAGATGGACAGGAATTATCCTCAGGAACATTTGTTTCATTGCTCAATGTTTTCTCTGTCTACACAAGAATAGGAAGTTAATAGCGGTGTGTTTTATTTCAGTAGTAGCTTATTCAGCGTTCATGTTTGCCGTATTTTGTGTGTTTGTTCAACTCATTACTGGGATGCAAAACATAACTAGAAATCCCTGGATGGCCATGCTTAGCAAGGTCATAACTGCTCTATATTTGTGTTGTCTGCTGCTTAGTAATTGATTCCACACTAGCTGTTTACTAAGTAATAGCCAAGCTTTGTTCACGTCCTTTTTAAAAGGCATCTACATGATATCATTATCAAATCATTGTTTAGCCATGGGCCCCATTGTGGCTGAAATGGACAGACAAGAACTTTGTGCACATGGGCATTGCTATATGAAAACGTTTTTTTTTCAAGGATGGGAAAACTTAACCTTGTCACTTTATGGTAATCTACAGTGTGTTTGTTCTTTGTAGATGTTGATCCTATGTGCCTGTCTTTGCTTAAGATGGGACCGATGTGGATTGTAAAGTCTACATAAGGAAGGAACAAACCTGATGCCGGAAACATCATGTTGTGTTCCTCATTCATTGTTTTCAAGTATTCTTCTCACAGTGCTTCAACCTTAATCTCATGTGTGTTGCAGCTTGTAGTCCACAGTAAGGCAAGGCCTGACATTGCGCAATTTAATGACCAGGGGCCCAGCCACACTATATACATAGTGCTGTGTACCATTTTAACTGCCGTGGCAACAGCCTGTAGAATCCTGTGGACTACAGGCATCCCCAGACTACGGAATGACTTGCCAGAAGAGATTTGGCAGCTAAATACACTGTACAAATTTAAAACAGCATTAAAGACCAGTTTCTTTTTGCCAAGCCGATCCCGCTAAGGTTTAAATTATGAATTTTAAATTAGAAATTGATAGTTTTTAATATGTATTGGTTTTATATGTTCTTTTAACTGATGTCATGTGTTGTATTTTAATCTACTTTGTTCCCTGCCTCCTGTTGTTGTTGTTGTTGTTGTTGTTATTTGTAATTTCATGAGGCATTAGAGCTCTCTGGCTGAGAATTCTAAACGCTTCTCCCAAAACTGCCAGTCCCAGGATTCCATAGGACAGAATCTTAGAAGTTAAATGGAATCATAGCACTATAATTGTATAGTGTGAATAGGTCCTGGGAGAAATAGAGGTCCTTCACCACACGGACTGTGCACAAAGTGGAGATTTAATAAATAGCATACATGTTCATGTTACGGCACTAGGCAAGAAAGCAATGATCATTAATCTTGTTGTATCAATAGATCAAGCATTGAATGCAGTGTTTCAAGCAAGTCTCTTTAGACCCTGTTATAGAAAATGTATTCACATAGCACCACCTAGTGAAAGATACTAGTTGATCTTCTAGTGACAATAACGGATTCAAACAGGGAGTGAATGCAGAGAATCAGCTTTACCATTGCACTATAATTCGTTTAGGAATATATATTTCTGGTAGGTAAAAATATTGCTGTTTGATTGCAGCACTTTTCATATATTTTATTGAGACATTCTTGTTTGCAGACTTTGCCAAGATAATCTCTAAGGATGGAGGGAAGACAGTCTCTTGGCTGCCTGATGTTTTTGGTGCATGTTAATGATGCCTTTTTATCTTTGTTCATATTTTCTCAGGGCTGCCATTTTGGCTGCTTTTCTTTCTAAGGGCTTCTAGCAACATGCTTGTTCTGCTGCTGCTACAGTCTACATTGCTCTTGCTTTTCTTTGAGGCAGTGTTTTTTTACATGCTGACTGCTGCTGTGATAATATACACAGAACATTCTTAGTGAAGCAAACAGGTGTTTCACTTTTGTCAGGATTGTTGAATCTAAACCAGAAATGCTACAGGAAATGGACAGTTGGTGTTAAATGATTGTAAGCAGAGTTATGTCCCCTTCTGGTAGTGTCTTGGAAAGTCATCATTTTATCAAAATGGCAATAGGACTAAACTGGACTTAGACTGAGTTTTGAATCAGAACCATATTTACATAGACACATGCTTTAGCATTCTCACCTTGAGACCCTAAAACAGGGCAGGTATGAAAAACTCTCCCTTCTTTGTGTTTCTGCATTTGCATACATTAGTCTCTTTCTCCTCAGTGACTGATGCCAGTCATGGAACTGCTTCTCTGGGTTATGACTTAACATGAGTCATGATATCACTGGTGACACAAGATATCTTGATGTTAACTAGATGGTAGATTTCTTTTTCTACATTCCCGGCTAGAGTCTATATAGCATTTCTGCGGGGTCTTCCATCTATTTGTTTTATACAAGTTATTAAAATCCCCTGTTCTATATAAATGATTTTATATAGATCAAATTATCAAATTTTTTTTTAAAAAAATCACAGTGTACTGTGGCTAGAATTAAGTATTGAGGATATGCTTAACTGAAGTGAAGGTATTCAGCAAAAACGAAATACAATAGTCTTGATGTATGCCTAACCTCACCTAGAAGGTGTAATGCAGGATGGGAAGTGATACGCCAGGTGGATTCAGAGCAGAGCCTGCAGCTATGTGGAATCACCAAGAGCGTCTTCTTCAGAAGATCTCAGTGATCAGTCAGGATGATAGGGGAGAAGGGAAGTTATCAGGTATCATTCTTGTAAGTTGTTTGTAAGGTTTTGTACCAGAGCCTTGAATCTAGCATTTTTGCAAATAGGGACCCAGTGGATAGCCTGCAGCAAAGATATTAGATGCTGATTTAGAATGATATCTGACAACCTCTGATCAATCTCACATAGACCTCATTACAGTAAACAAATGTGTTGAACTTACTACTGTGTGCACCACATTACTTTGGTAGTCCCCATCCAAGAACAGCTGTTGCTGGTATATCAGACAAAGCTCAAAAAAGACACTCTGAGGTGCTGGAATTATTTGGATCTCTGTGAAAAACATGGCTCTAACTTGGAATGAGCAACGCAGTTACCTGTAAATTTTTATTGGGGTGGTATTAACAAGGATCTAGTGAAGTCACATTTTAAAAGTGGGAACAGTTGATCGTCAGTCAATCATATTAGTTTAGATTTACCTTTCAGGAAAAAAAGGAAGCAGTTGATTTTTTTATGGGGTGGAATAAAAACATTTTCTAGTTCTCTCTATAACTATTTTAATGGGAATTTTCTGAATTTAAATGGGAGTTCTCTGCATTTTTAGAGACACACTGAGGAGAGTTTTTCAAATTGTATGCTATTCTGTTATTAATTCTAATTCTTATCCCCACAAAGAAGTAATGAAAAAGTGACAGTAGGCTATATTTCAGAGGAAGAAGCTGGCAAAACCACCTCTGAGTATTCCTTGCCTAAGAAAACTCTATGAAATTCATGGGTTTGCCATAAATTAAAGGTAGCTTGAAGGTACATCTACTCAACACAGTGAGTTCCTGATTTGAGGTGGGGCAATGTTAACAATGGCAAATTGCCCATCGGCTTTGCACTAAGTTGCATAACAAATTACTTTAAGAAAGCAACTTTACAAATTCTAGGGGTTCCTGTAAACTGTGAACTTGGGGAGAGGGAGTGCAGCACCATTTAGAATAAATAAAGACCCTGACTGGTGGACATAGGAACCACCCCCTCATGTGTTTTGTGTTTCACTAGGATACAGGCTGAGTTTGTTGTTCTCATCCACCTCGTTATTGAGTCCATGCAATCCTCCAGGACTTGCATAGCCATACCTGATTCAGATGTTAGGGGGTGATCTCTGTGATTGATTTGAATTCCTTTGGGAATTAAGGTTGCCATTCCATACTAATATCTAACACCTTTGCTTAAACGGGCTCAAGTTCTGTTCTGTCATAACACTACATGATTGAAAAAAAAATAGGCATTTAAGGTATAGACATGTTAAACCATTTGGATGATAATGCAGGTTTAGCAACAAGCTTATCAGACAGCCCAAGGAGTGGCATAGACCTCAATACTTTTGCTTGCTGTTATATAGACCATATACTATCATCTCTTCAACTGATCTGTTCTTACTCTCCTTTCTCAGTAGAAGAACAACTATAGTACATGTACACTGCATTAATAATGTGCAAATAGTGGCCATCAAATTGGATGACTTCAAAAGTTATTAGACAAATTTATGTAAGGTAAAATGCCAATATTACCTTCTCAGGTGAACCATGAGGGCAAGGTGTCATTTATTTATGAAATATTTGACATGCTGCTCTTGCTAGATTCCACTGTTGCCAAGTATCCAGAAATGAGTAGTTTATAGGCTTTGTGCATTATTTTCTGTGAAAACATTTTTAGAATTTACAAAAGGAGTGATGAACGCAAACTTTCCTTGACAGACTCAGAGTTCAAGATATGGCAGTTCTCCTGTGCAGGATGAAAGTGTAAGTTGGAAAAAAAAAAGACAGTGCAAAATCCGCTGAGGTGATTCTTGCTATAACAATAAAATTAGCATGAAACAAAATTAGTTTCTATTGTGCTTGGCTGCATAATTGCTGTATCTTGTGTCTGTGTGCAATCTTGAATAAGAGATTATTGGACAAAATATTATTAGAACAGATGGTCAGGACCCAGCATTTTTAGACCATGCCACTGTGTAACCTCAGATAGGATTGAACAATGGAGCTGAAAAAGTGGGGTTGGATGCAAAGGTGCCCTTCCACATAGAGAAGGCTTCTTTTCATGGATGAACTGCTTTATTTCTCAGGCTAGATCAAACCTGCATAATATCTGATTCACCAGGCTGATTAACCATGATTTGTCGCCTATCAGTGTTTGGCAGTCTCCCTGATTTTTCTGATCCCAGATAGGCTTCGAAACCAAGATGTTTGGTGAGCCAGGGGCAGGCTACACTACATTGTTAGCAGACTGTGCTCAACTTACTTACTAGGTCTTAAGTAATTCAGGCCTGTGCCAGAACATTGAACATGAAAAGTATAATTAAATCTAAAGATCTCTTTGTGCCACTTCTTGCACAAGCTGAATGAGAATTGCTGTGGAACATATGTCTTACAAGATTTTGGGAAGCATTGCACAAGCTGTTGCAGAACCATTTGTAGAACAGAACTAGCAGCTATTTTCCTTCCTGTCATTGTTCTTTTGTGTCCAGCCCCTGCAGTGAGGTGCTGTTGCATTTGTGGTGAAACAAATTTACCCCTTCCATACAAAACCATCTAGAACATACCCAAGAACCCATATGTTGTAAGGTTGATCTTAGGTGTGCTATGAAATCTGTTCAACTAAATATTACAGAGTGGCATTGGTCATAATCTCTTTACGTAACGCACATTAAAAGGTGGCAATTATGAGGCTGGAACGAGTTACTGGGAAAAGGATGGACTGCCAGCATAATAAATATATTCATCCCACCTCTTTTTCCTGGAATGACAATTCAGAAATTGAGTCAAGATGTGGAGATGCATTTTACAAATTTTTATAACAACACATTGTGAAGAGATCTCAAAAAAGAGGATTGATTGTTTTGTTTTTAATTTTCTTTATGTATGATTTGGATATTTTATTTCCTCTGTAAGGATACAGTTTAATTTGGTCAGGCTTTAGTGAAGCAGCCATTAAACATGTCTTCACTGGCAAAGCTCATTAAAGATTTGGCAGGTTCATGTGGAAGCAATCCAAAAACTTGTATTTGAGGTCAAAGACATGAGCCAACAAGCTATTGATTCATTGATTTATACCTTTGAACGTTTTCAGTGGAACTACAGTAATTGCCAAATTATTAATGTTTGTCGTTGTCGTGTTCGCAGCTAGTGATTAGTAATGGAGTCATATTTTATGAGACTGCTCTTGCAAAATACTTGATTAAATTAAGTGTGAATGATGAGGCATTTTCCTAGATACTGAAGCCAAACCAAGCGCAGTCTGATGGGCATCTCTAGCTTCGGGTGACTCTAGTCATCTTCATGTTTTTCCCTTTTATTAAAAGTTCTTAAAGTACTGCTAGTCAGACACTGGTAACACACCAAGATAAAAAGTGCTGTAATCATCTTTTTCTCATGTCTTACAGTCTCCAAGGACACTCTCTCCAACCCCTTCAGCAGAAGTAAGTTTGATGGAACTTTTGTCCAGTGTTTTACTCCCACAATGTTATTATTAATAAAAGAATAGTACTGGTATTCCAGTCCTGAATGTCTTCTGGAAACCCAGAATTCTGTGACTGCCAGTGTTGGATATGATTAGCCAACAAAATGAATATGAAAACTTTAATTGTAATTGGTAGCTAATTGATCTCAATGCATTTAATTGATTTTGTTCCATGATGGTAGTGCACATGTGTTTTTAAAGAATGATTTGGTGAGCAGTAGCAGCAACAATAGGGCACTGAAATTTCAGAGAACAGAGGTGAAGGTAACAGTAAAACAAATCAGTAGAGATATTGGCAAGTAATGACATTAAGTGAATAACCTTGGCACAATTGGAGTGACAAGCAAACTAGAGAAAATACTCTATACAGTATATGGCAGTGTTGAGAATGGATGGAAGTGAGCAGATACTTTTTTTCCCTACCAAGTCATATCTAATAGACCCTGCAAATGTTGTGATGGAGCTTGTATCTTAAAAGTGGAGGCCCACTACCTGTTCTGTGAACTGTAATCTAGCAAAATTCACTTAGGCCTACTAGACCTAAGCCCAATTGCTTTTTTCAGACACACTAAACCCACTGAAACAAATCAAACTGTTGACTTACCATAAACAGCTAAGTCTGTGGGTCTGCTTTAGTTGGAACTAGCATTTAGATTTAGGCCCTGAAATTTTAAATCACAGTTTACATCTTCAGTAATTTAGTAGCAGACTTTGATGGACAGCTTACCTATTATAAATATAGTCTAGGAGAAGTTTCATTTAAAAAGGTTGAGGGGTTAGTTTTTATTCCAAGAATTCACAAATGATTATCTTAATCTGATTTATCCTTTCCTAATTATCCTGTGTCTTGTATATCTGAAAGATAAAGCATGAAAGCCATTGTAATCATAGATTAAGAAGAAATAGTTAGATGCTGCATACCTCAAATCAGGTTTTAGTTACACTGTTTATGCGTCTCATGACTGCTTATTGTCAGTGAGGTGTTTTTGCGGGAGAAAATCAGAGTAAGTACTTACCTTTCACCTACTGCTTCTCCTTCTGAGTCATTTTAGAGCTGTGATGGAAATACTCCTTTGTAATACCTAGTTTAATTCTGACTTGTCATAGCAGTGAAATTCAGGAAATTAATTCAGTAAAACATTTTAGTAATATCTAGCATTGGCTTTGTATCTTTCTTGAATGTGCACAGATAGGATCATTGCAAGGCCAAATATTGTAATATGTATGTAAAATATATTCTTCCTTCAGGGTTATCAAGATATTCGAGATCGGATGATACAGCGGTCTACAAGTCAGGGTTCCATTGGTTCTCCTGTGTACAGTCGTCACAGCTACACTCCCACAATGTCACGTTCACCACAGCATTTTCACAGGCCTGGTAAGCCCTGATGAAACACCATGTCCAAAACATAGAAGCTTCATTTCTTCATTTCATGGAGTTGTATGAAAAAGGGACCTTTGTCTCGAGGATTAGACAACTTTTTGCATCTTATAAAACTCTTGAGTTCTTCCACCCTCCTCCCTTTTGATTTAAATTTATCTCTGTCTTATTCAAAGATTGAGAGACTTTGGAATTGGTGCAGATGAAAGGGAAAAAAATCACAACTTCCTTGCAGTTGGTCTTGTTCATCAATGGAAAGTTGGAATCCTAGGAGGAAATAACAAACTTCAAAAATTTAAATTGTTGTCACAAATGGAACATAAATTTCAATATCTGGGTATAGACATCTTTTTAAGAGGCTCAGTTTCTGAGATTGTGAGTGCTCATGATAATCAGACTATGTAGATCATATTACTTCTGTACTTTGATGCTAGAAGCATAAAGCTGTCCTTTGAAAAAAGGAAAATGTTTTGTTTGAAATCCTAGGGTGAAAACAGTGGTAATATTTAAAAGAAAAGAAAAAGACCATGGGGTGAGCTTCCTTACAGTTTTGCAACTAAAATGCCCTATGTAACAACAAGAGTATCAAACATTGGTTCTGCTTCAGGCAGTTCTTTGGAAGCCTTAATACTACTATTTTAAAGGAAAATTTAAAAACTACAGGACTGTTTTTGGTGTTTATTGATGATACCACAGAGGCAAGCCAAGCAATCCAATGATTCTGTAACTCAGTATTCATCCTCAGCTTACCTATTTGTTATTTCAGAACATAGTATAACATAATTTGTACCTGTACCTGATAAGATTCCTGAGCCCTCTGTTCCTTAAAAAGACTTCAGTGGATCCTCAATCTTCATAAAATACACTGCTGGGAATAGTAAGAGCCAAACGGTAACATTGAAACGTAGCAGTTTTGAGGTTAAAAGAAGGAATATGAAGGAGGAGGTCACTCTCAGACAGAAGCAGTCTCACTACTACTGGTAAGAAACTTGGCATTTGCAGAGGCAAGCTCTAATTTGCCTCAGCCGCATGAGCCGCACCATTCAAGTATAATAGTTTCCCATTATTTTCAAGACATTTTCACTTCTGGGAGTGGGGAACTCAAATTTACCAGCTATTCTCAGTTATTTGAAGGGTCAACCAGACCACTTACAAGCCACTTGTGACTTTCACTCCCTTCTCCATGTCCACATGTTTTATAAAGAGCAGACAAATAACATTATTTTAATTCATGTTATAATAGTATAATTAATTTAATTCATATTTTAATGTGAATAATTTATTCAGTTTTTATTGGATCATTTAAATTATTTTGGAATCTGCCTTGTATCCCAATCTGAGAAAAAGGTGAGATACAAACTAGGCAGCTAGATAGACAGATAGGTAAGTAGGTAGGTAGGTAGAGTTTCCGCTTAATCACTGGCATATGGATAGGGGGCGATGAGCGCAGTGCACCCTGGGCGGCAATTTTTGGGGGGTGCCCCGCATGATGCGGCCATACTCCTGCCCCTCCACCCACCTCTGCCCCCCGCTACGCAGTTGCACTTAAGTTGGCTATATAAGAGGCCTGTCGTGTGTAGATGTTTGGCAGGGGACATATGACTGGTAAAACCAGCTCTCAATACTTACTATGCAGTATGTGCTCTCTTTGCTTCCACCCACTATATACTCTTTGTAGCCAGCAAACAAAGATGTTATCATGCAGAAATGGCAGGTTTCCTGAACTTCCTTTAACAAATCCTTTTTAAGAAAAATCATTTATGAATGAGAGCAAAATGAACAAGCAGTTCATCCTATCTTCAAACTGTGATAGAAAGCAGTAAGATGAGCCTTCCTAAAGGCATGATAGCCTCAACAAATGGGGAATATTTTTGCCCTACCACTGAAATTTTAGTCTTATATGAATTTTAAAATATGTTTGTAGACAAAACGCCACACATAGAATCAATGCTGAACTGGTTTCCAGAGTGGTACTACTGAAAATGTCAGATAATTCCCTATTTAGAAACCCCAATTGGAAGGGTAGAGTGGGGTCATCTGAGGAAATTTCATAACCATGCCTGTCTATGTGCAAGTGGCACATTTTTCCAAAACAAACCATTCTGTGAAAATGGTTGCATAGTGTTTGAGCGTTTTCAGATGATGATGGTGAAGGAAGTTGATTTGCAAGGAAGTTTTCTTTTAATAGTGTGACACAGAACTGTGTTAACATGTTGCATGGACAGGATGTTGATAATCATGGTGATTTAAGATGTATGACATAATAGAATCTATTAGAAGCTTCCAGCTTCTACATTTCTACTTATTATGATTGCATTGTATTGAATTTTGAACAAACGTAGATTAAAAACATACTTAGGCTTTTGATGAGAAGCTTTGGCAGAACCCAATGACAATTTTTCCCCCCCTGATCTCCTTTAGATAAATATTTTTCCTTCACATGGCCCAAAGTTAAAATAAGTTCATTCAGATGTAATGCTAAATTATGGTTTAGTTTTACATAAATGAATATATTGGATTTTTACCCTTCCTTCCTGTTCTCCTCTTCTGGCATGGCTGTGAAGAAGAGACTTGAAGGTTTGGCTAGTGTTTTTAACTAACTGAGGTTTATGTTCAAACCCAGACAAATTATACTTAGTTTTAACTGTGGTTTACTGAAACAAGCCAGCTTTAAATTATGGTCTATAAAGGTGGCTTGCTTCAATAAATCAAAACTAAGATTACTCACAGTTTGGAGTATGGTCATAATCCTAACCTTTCACTCCTGAAAAATGAAAGTGAAATATTCTGCTCTCTGCATAGTGGTTCAGAAGAGGAAACATCCAAGCCCAGGGGGGTGCCTCTTATAATGCTGAACCACAGCATTACTTCTAAATAAGGCCAGTATGTGGATTTAAAGATATAATATGAAAATAGGAAAAGGGACATGGACTTGTCCATGAATAGTATACAGTTGACAACAAAACAATATTATGGAGAAACATACAGGAAGTTACTTTTCTCAGGATCAGATGATTTTCTAGGATTTTGAGAATGTTACAGTTTGCTTTACAGATTTGTTGAAGGGCTTGTAGCATTGTGTGACTAGTTATACACAGGCCATAAACTGGTGTTAGAAAGCAATTGGAAAAATAACCAAAAGTATATTTTGAAATTATTGAAAAAAATGTTTTTAAAAAATCTACTTGTTCTTTACACAGCTGTTGATATTTGCACATTTTGTGTACTCTCACATCTCTAGATTTTGAGAATGTTTTCCCAAGTGACTTGAACTTTGTGGAAATTTACCTCACTGTTAAACCACATGAAAGTCTGCATTGATTAGAACATTTTTTGTCATGGCTGTTTTGCAGTATTTATATTATATTAACCTTCATGAGGAGTTTCATTGGAAGTGGCAAGGTGTTACTGGAATTCTTCCAGAAGTGCTTTAAGTTTCCTTCTAGAATGTCTTAAGACAGGAGAAAGAAAAAAACCTTTCTGGTCCTAAGTTGGTATTGTTTAGCCAGGTACTTGTCCAGGCAGCTGTTGCTTTGGAAACTAAGGCCATTTCCACACTACACTCTTATAGTGCAATTATTCCACTGTCAACATCATATGGAATCCTGGGGTTTGCAGTTTAGGGAGGGGCCAAGTGGCCCGTCCCAAAACTGCAAACCCCAGGATTCCATAGGATGTTGAAAGTGGAATAATCACACTATAAGAGTGTAGTGCGGAAATGGCCTAACTTGGGTTCAAAGTATGTGATGCATAAATAAAAATTGCAATATCTTTATTTGTATAGTCAGAGAATAATTAAGTGAAGCTCTCGCAAAGAAGTATCCAGGGCAGATCTGAGTTGTCACTTTCTTTCTGTGAATTCTCCTAATGCGTCTCTAGCCGGGAACTTCTTTAACCCTTTTTCTTCCTAGTTTTCAGACTCCTAGCTTTTGAGTGCTTCTCTCCCTCTGTTCTCTCCCAGCCTCCTGCTGCCCTGCTTTGTCTTACTTTGTGTTCTCTTTCTTTGTTTCCATTTTGTCCTGCCGCACAATTCCTTCCTGCCGCAGAGCTGCTGTCTAATGGTGTGCAGCGGTTAGCCCACCTGCGCACTAGCAGTCCCATCTCCACCCACAATGACTCCCGCCCTTACTCCCCCTTCCGACACCACTTCATCCCCCATGTCAAAGGTAAGGAGACAGGCTGTTCAAGCAAACATCCGACAGACTGGAGATTTATTAGCATTCTAGGAAAGCTAATAAGGAACATCTCCATCAGGTGGCTATCAGCTATGTGGCTCCCAGCATGCCTTAGACCTGTGTCATAATGACCATGATAGACCTGACATATCTTCTTCCTTCTGAGGAAGTATGTCCTTTCTAAGGGTCCTCCCTAAGTTCATTTTTTATGTGTTAGGAACTGTCACTGTGAAATCTAAGAACACAGATGGCTGTCATGTTGAGAATTTAATTTCTGTGTTGTCATCAGTCTGAAAGCTGGTCTCTTTCCTCAAGCACATTTCATCAGCACTCTAAAAACACCTCTCCCCATACCTCAAACTTGCACACTAATCCACCACTTAAGCCAGCTTTGTAGAATTATCCCTTAGGTATATCAGCTTCTAATGTAGTTCTTTTTTCATGATTTCTAATGCCATGTTGCCATAGTAATGAGATAATTTCACAAGTCAGATTTATGGAATGAATATGGTATATAAATATCCCCCTTTGGCAATGTGAGCTGGTATCCGTCACTTCAAAGAAAAAATGTGTGTGAATAAGAGAGCATAGTACATGGCAGCTCCTGACTTAGCAAACTGCTGTATAACTTTTCTGTGTTGACTGACAGAGGCTCTTCAGCGGTTTTGACAGATATGTTTCTGAGCACTGTATGAAAGTGCCTGGTATTAATGACCTTCCACCCCTTATGAGTGTGCATTCATATAGAATTCTTATCAGCCGATCATAAAAGTACACTGTCATTACTTACTGCTTGGAAAGGTAAGATTGATGTCTTCAAAATTATCCCTTCTTAGGCTTGCCATTTAAATCTCTGGGGCCCCAATAATCATCACTCACTTAGAGCTGAAGTACAGTGATCTAGCTTAAATAATAAAAGTCCAATAAAGTTTAGATGTTTAAGATTCTGTGCACATCGGTATCATAGATTAGAGGAAGTCATTATTTATTAACAATACGCAGGCATTGTGAACCTTGTGAACCTTGTGGTAATACATATAGAACTCAAACCTCTCTGTCTAGTGAAATACATACTTCTACCCTTTTCCTACCAATTTGTTTTAATTTTTACAGTAGCAAAGTTAGCTTCATACTTTACCCATGGGGTCCCTTAAAAACAAAGACACAGCTCATGTTTGCATGTATTTGATCCATAAACTCTAGTTCCATGTGCTCTTCCCATGCTTTCAAAGGCATTCCAATCATCTTTCATGACACCTGAGAGCTCCTGGCTCTTTTGGGTTCAACTTGGGAAAACTTCACTATGGATCAGCTTGTAGTTATTACTTTCTAAAGTATATGTCTGTTTGGATGTTTGAATATATGCCTTGGTTTATCATATTGAATTGCAAAATCTGGGAAAGGGGTTAGGGGTGGTATGAATCTTGTATAATAAGGACATGCAATCAAAGCCAACTGTTTGCTTCTGCTGCTTCTCCCTGTGTGTCCCCCCAAAATTTGCTCAGTGAACCCTCTGGAGCATATTTTGGAGAGCATCAATGGGAAGGGGAATTGCTCACTCTCTGTTTCACTGACAAAAGCCCTCCATTGGCAGGGTGACAGTAGTTGGCAGACACTTCAAAGCAAGAATATGTGGGCATGTTACCTATGTGTCTGCAGTCCATACTTACTGGTTGCTTGTAGCCATGCTGAGTTTCCCCACTTCTGTGCATGGTTGTACAGGCTCTGCAATGAGTTCAGCTATCTTTATAATGTACATACAGCATGTCGTAGGAAGAAACGTACTTATCCTTCTAGCAATTTGCCATGTGTAACTGTGATGTGAAACTATGAAATAAGATTACAGTCATCCCTCCACATTCGCTAGGGTTAGGGACACAGTGCCCAAGTGAAAAAACCGTGAATAACTCTAGGCCCTCCCAAACTATATTTAACACAGAAAAAAGAAGTATGATCACCGTTTTCAACCCACCATGGATTCCTTTGAGACATCAGAGTTCCTTCACAAGGCAGAAGTGGGTGGCAGATGAGGCTTACTGTCACTTCCACTGCTGCCCCACGCTATTTTTAATAGGGACTTAATAGCTTCATTCACAGTTTCTCAGTCTCATGAGGCTTGCAATCCCTGTTAAAAATGGCATAGGCTAGCAGCAGAGGTGACAGTAAATAATCCATGAATAATCAAATCTGCAAAAGTGAAACCCACAAATGTGGAGGGCTGACTGTATAGCAATCTATCTTCCAGATGAAGACTGAGGGAATTAATGCTAGATTCCCTACAACATTTCTCATGGCAACATTAAAGAAAGCAATAGCTGAATGTGCATAGGACAGAGTTTGGTCATTTGGACCTGTCTAGATATTTTTGGCTATGACTCTTAATTACCAGTGCCCTTGCAAGCTGAGCCTAACAGAAGCTATAGTCCCAAACATCTGTAATGCTTAAAATTGGCCTACTTTTAAGATAATTTATTTATGTTAAATAAATGTTTCTGATGTGAATTGTTGAATTAAAGAGTTTTTTCTCCTGAGATGGAGGTGAAGGTGGAGGTGGGAGAAGTTCACCTTTTCTTCTCAAGCAATTTTTTGGAAACAAAAAGTTGAAAATATGTCTGGCAGAATAGATTGAGGAAAAAACTAGATTTATTTTGTCACAGTGGATTAGATGCTCACAGACTTTGGGATTAGAAAGAAATTGTCTAACAGTTGGTACTGGCCTAAACTTTACAATTGTTACTGGCCTAAACTTTGTCAGAAATCCCATAACAGTGTCATATGCAATGGTTTAAAATATCTTAGACAAACCAAGGACCAGTCTTCGTATCTGTGATCATAATCAAAGTACTTCACATATCTATAATCCTCAAAACAGCCCAACAAGTTGGATTAGGAATTGCCACTAGGTGAAAGGACTATGGAATTTCACAAGTAGATGGAGTGTTTGGAGGGAGATGGTTCCAGTGTTTATTTTACTTACAGCATTAGCTGTATCTGTATCCCATTTCTAATTCCCCTACCCCAAAAAACAATGCCCCAAATAGCTGCTTTCTTTCTTGTTCCCTTTGTGTTGCTTCTACAGTCCCCAGGTGGTTACTTCACCATTTCCTTTCCTGCTATTCTCCCTATCAGCTCTGCCTCTGTCCCACTGACAACTACAGTTTCTTTATCCTAGCATGCATAAGGCTGTTTCAGTTTGCTGCTTCATCAGTGGCAACAGATTGTATTGCAGAAGTCTTGTGTCCCTTCCACATACACATCTAACCTGAATTCTGTTCCTGGGAAGAAGCATCAGAAATGTATTCTTCCTTGTCTATTCTCCTACCCTCCTTCTCTTCTTGCCAAAACTCAGTTTTAGTTATCATACAGGAAAGGCAACACATTCTTGTTGGTTATCTTCCCACTGTCTTTCACTGACATTTTATACCACTAAAAAAAGAAGTTGGACTGGAAGTTTATGTACTTGTGTTGCAGATAGGGGTAGCTGAATACCACTCTATTCTGCATTGGTTAGGCCTCATTTGGAATACTGTGTCCAGTTCTGGGCACCTCAATTCAAGAAGGATGTCAACAAGCTGGAACGTGTACAGAGGAGGGTGACCAAAATGGTGAAGGGTCTGGAAGCCATGCCCTATGAAGAACGCCTTAGGGAGCTGGGTATGTTTAGTCTGCAGAAGAGAAGGTTAAGAGGAGACATGATAGCCATGTTTAAATATTTGAAGGGATGTCATGTGGAGGAGGGAGCAGGCTTGTTCTCTACCGCTCCAGAGACTAGGACAAGGAACAACGGATTCAAGCTGCAGGAAAGGAGATTCCACTTGAACTCAGGAAGAACTTCCTGACGGTCAGAGCTGTCCGGCAGTGGAATATGCTGCCTCGGAGTGTGGTTGAGTCTCCTTCTTTGGAGGTTTTTAAGCAGAGGCTGGATGGCCATGTGTTGAGAATGCTTTGATGGGTGTTCCTGCATAGCAGGGGGTTGGACTCGATGGCCCCTGGAGTCTCTTCCAACTCTACGATTCTGTGATTCTCTGAATCCTTGTCTAGTGCTATTTTGTGAGTTTGTGGCTGAAAAAAGATATGAATTGAGAGCTTCGTGCTAGATTACATGAATTTTTAGCTTTCATTCATTCCAAAAACTGAAAGGATTTGGGGCATTACACTTACCCTTGAAAAAACCAGCATTTACCCATACTGTGTACCATGAATGAGGCTAGCATTTCCCACAGTCATAGAGAGAGAGAGTTCCATGAATGTTTAAAGTGCAACTTACACTATAATCCTGTACATGTCTGTTTTAAAACTAAGCCTCATTGCACTTAGCAGAGTCTAATCCCATATAAGTGGGTACAGGATTGCAGCCCCAGTATTAGTTTCCCTCTGGACTTCATGCTCCAGAGGCAGTAGATTGCACAAAGTAAAAGAGCAAAAATACTGACTTGTGTCACCCATACAGTTCCTGTGGGACTAGAGACAAGTTTCCTGTGTTGTGCTATGCTATGTGCTGCTTTCACAAAAACTTCAGCGCATAAAGTTTACTGAGTTAACTAGCAACAGTTTGCAATGGACTTGTACAAAAGGCAGACAGTTCCTTTTGGGGTTGCCTTTTTCCCCCTTTTCAGTTAATATATGAAGAGAGAATTGCCCAGTTCCTTATTTATTGTTAAGTTTCCCAAGCCCTGAATGGAGTGTCTGAAGGCGTCCTGTGCAGCTCACAGGTTTGGAAGCAGACAGATGTTGAAAATCATACAAAAATCTGGAGTGGATTCACAACCAGCTGCCTATTTAAGTTTTGTGTTTGACACAAATTTGTATGACACCATTTCTATGAGCTTCTAAATACCATGCAGCATACTTCCAATATTTGCATTTTTTTCTTATATTTTGAACGTCCAATATTGCATGCCATTGTGTTCTGTATTCTTCTACACTTAGTGTTTCTGCCTGCAGATCTAGTGTCATTTTGAAGAGATATAAAAGCAAATTGGCTTTCCCAAGCTGAACAGACCTAGATACCTCTTTAAAATTAAAATTATTTTTTCCTGTTACATTTTTATTATGTCTTTTGAAGTGTTACATTCAGATGAATGTCCAGTCTTCTTGAAATTGAATAGATCTTATCAGTGAAATCTAAAACAATTATATCAATACTGTTTTTAAAATGCAGATATTTTGTGGTATTTTTTTTTTTTAAATTTACCACTTGGGAATCATTGAACTTTCAGCCAGGAATAGATATAAGTTTGAGTAAAACAAGGCCAGTGATGACACAGGTTTAATTTTATGATATATCTGTGTTATGTCTCTGTCATATGTTTCTCATGAATTTATTTCCAAACCTGTCTGCTGAACTGAGATCCAAAGTGTAGAATCAATGGCTGGATTCTACTGTGTTCTGTATATATTTTCTCCCTGTTTGATTTTTATCCTTCCACTTCACATTGAAAGGTATGGCTGTTCCTATGACTATGTTGAGCTGTATTTTTTCGTTTGGTCTCACATTCTTTCCCCCCTATGATTTTCCCCTGTTCTTTTCCTAGATGCAGCTTCATTCTACATAGGTATGCTACTTCTCAGCTCTTTATTGATTCCCATTTCTGATGGGTGTTTATGCTTTTGTTTAACCAGTTTTAATCCCCTCTTTACCACTTCCTTCTTTGCAAGGATCGGTCTAACAGTTTCCTTCTTTCGGTTTGCCTAACAACATATGTTGCACGGTCCAGCTGCTCATTTTGGCCAGTGTTCGTATTAATGCACACTCATTGAATTTGGTCCTCAGCCCAAGATTTTTACAGTCCTTTTTTTCTGTTTAGCATGCTTATGGTTAGTGGACACATACATACATATCTGACATAAAGATTTTTTTGCAGAGAACATTAAGTATAAATTCACAGTCTTAAATACACAGATTACAATACACATAATGAACCTGTAATGTCACAATGCATGATCAAGAACTGCAAACTTATTATCCTGTTTTTACAAAAATGTTAATGTCTTCATTGAAATCCACAAGACAGTTCCACCCCATTTTGCACCCTAAATGTTTCCTCCATTTGACATATAAAATTATCACAATATATACTATAGTTTGATTTTATTAACAATCAGTCTTGCTATAGCTGGGTTTTTTTTTAATCTGCACAGTTTAAGAGCGCATAACATAAAGTTCACAACTCACAGTACAGCTACTATATGGAAGTGACTTGAAGCTACTTCTCCATAGCAGGTGGAGTCCATGATGATTTGTTTCCACCATGGACTTTCTCTCTACACTGCAGCCAAGCATGTGAGATCTTAGGATGTGGTCTGGAAATTCCTTTAAGTTTCAAGCACTTAATACACATTTAATATATTTTCTGCTAAATGCATGATTAATTTTCCTCTAGATTCCAGCAGCAAATATAGAGGCTTCCATGAAGACTTGTAACTGGACTGTCTTATTTTCTGATAAATATATAAATACAAATATATATTCTCTTTCATAAATATTCTACTGGCATCATATGTCAGGGTATGAGACAGAGTTTTTATTATTATGTTGCTTGCACGTAATATGAAAACTGTCAAAACTAATATGGAGTTTATTTTGAAAGTCACAGGTAGGACAAATAAACGGATCTGAGAGCAAATCAAGTTTGAACTTTCACTAGAAGCCAAAATGACTTGAGGGGCCTATGTGAGGAAGGAAAATTATTTTTAAAATGGTTTTACCTCTGATAGTTGGAGTCAGTTAGGGAGCCAGCTGGAAAACAGGCTGATGGAAGAGTCAGTTGTCTGAGGGGAGTTTCTGAGCACTGAGTGTTCGAATGGATTTAGGCAAAGGATCTAACATAACTTAATAGAACAGTATTGTTTGAACCTAAGAACTGAAACCTGAAAACATGCATTCTGTCTGTTATTAAAGTTATCCCTTAGTTATTTTGTGACCTGACTTTGCAAGCATTATTTACTCTGAAAGAGGGGTGAGACATGCTTACCACTGAGGACATAAAACTTGCAAACAGACTAGTCCACAGTGAGATCTCCTGGAGGCCTAGGAGCCCAAATACAAGGAGGGATTTATAAAGGGGACTGGAAGGCAGGGGGACAGTGAAAGGTTTTCAGGAGGCAGGAACAGCAGGGCCAGCCTGGAGCCTCTGTATCACACTGGTTAGTACACACAATACTTCTTCTTGAGGCTTTGTATGATGCAACCACCCTCCCTTGTTTTCCAACTGCCTTGTCTCTCTTTAGCAGAAAAAAATTGATGAGAAAAAGATAGAATAGCTGCACAATTCTTTTTGATTGATGAAACAGAAATGAGCCCCACATCTTGGAATCACCCTGCCTCTGAGCCTTTGAGATAAATGGAATGAGTTAAATTGACCGTCTACCTAGCATTTTATGTACCCACTCTCAGTTTTATAGAAGAATCTGACACAGGCTGCCCCCAAAGAGACTTATCTGGCACTGATTTTGTCACGTTCTTTTGATCTGTCCTGCTTTTTAAACATATAGGAGGAATGATCTAACTAAGCTCAGGTTTATATCTAACTTTAATGTCTTGTGTTGTTTTATAATCACTGTTTTTGTTGTTTCAGTTGATTGTTTTTAATTCTCTTGCTTTGTTAGGTTTTCTGGTAGCTCATTGGTTTGAAGTGTGAGTTACAAATATATGAAATAAAGAAATGAGATATGCAAAAATCAGTGCTAAAGTATGTTAGAGCTTCCTTGGCATTGTTGTGTCTGAAAAGGTTGGACGTATTTGATACAAGTCACTTGTGTGCCCAAACAAAGGAAAATCCTTACATGTTTGGGCCTCACAGGGGTGTTCATACTGCGTAGTGATCTCCTTAGTGTTGAGAAGCAGTTCTAGAGCCCTTTCACACAGCAATTTTGAAAGGTCCTGCAGTCTAAAGATGATTTTAGTAGACTCCAATCTGACGCTCTGTGTGCAGACATTGAGGACTGTGGCACTAGCGCTGGTTAGACAGTTGTTGTAGCAGGAAAACACTGTTTCTTCTTTAAGTACTTGTTTCATCCATGAAAGGATATTGTGCGTCACTGCCATTCATATACCTTCTCAGCGTTTTTTCCTTCATACTGTCCTGCAGGACAACAGATTTGGGTTATTCCTAAAATGGAAGCAAATTGTAAACTGATGTAATTTGTTACTCCCATATTTTTACCTCTGTTGGATTTTCTGCATCAAATGCTAAAAAGTTTGGACAGCCTTTGATATAAGGCACCTTGATGGGGAGGGGTGGAAAATCCATATGCTATTCCTCATCAGGTAACAAAATATCTTGGGCCAGGCCTGCTTTTCTGTAATTTAATGAAGATACGTTTTTAGGACTATCCAGATAAATAAAATAGATGCCTATTGAGAAGAAGAGAGTGTTGCTGGTTTAAACAAAAAAGACCAAATATGGTAGACATTAACCAGAATAACTCATAGCTGCTTTGTCTTTCCTTCTCTTATGTGCATTATCATTTGAATTATGGGAGATTTCTCTAAGTGTGTGGTTAATGTGGAAACCAGTTGGATATGGGTTTTGCCTGGCAATGACCTTGCCAAATGTTGTGACTCTTTTTAAATGAAAGTTTTAACCCAGCTGATACTGAATCATTACCATGTAACTTCCCATTCCTCCTCATGGCTTGTCCATTTAATTTGAATGTGCATTGTTCCTTTATGCATGCTTTTGGAATGAACGAATGGGAGAATGCAGGCTGCCTGATTCCAGCTGAAAGTGAATGTCTCTCTTAATATGAATTTGCAGTACCTTCCAGTGCTAGCCATATTTCTTGACTGTCAATTATAGATTTTCTTTTCTTCCCTGTTTTTTACTTTTCCACTGTCTTCTCATTGGGTTTGGAATTATGCCTGCTTTTTTACTGCTCTTTTTGTTTTTGTTTTTTGTTTTTGTTTTTGTTTTTCATTCTCCTCATTGGAGGCAATGAGCCGTCCAGCGGTCGGAACTCCCCTGCCCCTTACCGGCCAGACAGCCGCCCTCTAACACCAACTTACGCTCAGGCCCCTAAACATTTCCATGTTCCAGGTAGGAGCTGGCACTGTGTGTCTTGGTGTCCTGTCATAGTGTAGACTGTAGCCTTTGTAAATTTTGTCTTGTCTCCATTTTTCACTCTTTTAGTTTCTTTTTGTTTTTAAATTTAAAACACACCATAAACTGCTTTGAAATGGAGGGCTCAATAGTTCGTTTTTGAGAGGCAGTAGAAAACACTGCTTATGGAGAGGTTTTTAAGGCTCGAATTTTTTTTTCCCTCTTAAAACAAGGTACGGTGAAAGCATTGTCCATGGTTCTGGTCTCTCACCTACATCAGGGTAACAAGATAGACTTCTTATGTGTTAGTCACAGCTCAGCAACAGTTCTGGGAGACAGACAGACTTCAAATTACACACACTTTCTTCAAATGGAAGTCTCACTGAACTCAGTGCGACTGCTGAGTAAACATTTTCAGAATTGGACTGTCAAGCACTTAGCCATTGCTTTGTACTTCTGGCCCAATAAATGTGCTTTCGTGCTTGCAGTAGCATTGCTTATACAGATAGTGTATAGTGATGTTCCTTGGTAAGCCACATTGGTGATCCATAGTCTGTAGACAACCACGGGAAGTGGTTCACAAGCTTACGTATTTTCGTCAACATCAATTGATTTAATAGTGAGCTTCACTTTACCTACTTCATTTCAATATGCTGGGAAGTGGTTATCATTTTGCTGTTACATCTGTTGAAAGTTCTTGGCGTCCATATTCCATCAGTTAGCAGGACCAGAACTCTAGTGGGTAGGGCATCCACATGCACATATCCTTTCACCTGTGCACAGATTCATACTCACAGAGTCATATCTGTCCATCCACAGTGTTGTCCTAGTCTTTCTCTTTCATTCTTTTCTGCAAAAGTGAGGAGAATAAAAGAGAGGGACGCACCCACATCCACAAAGACACCAGAGACAGGCTGACAGACAAGCATTAAATATTTGTACATTTGGATGTACTTGCCTGTCTGCCTCTCTTTCTCAGCATCTTTATTTTTCTTTCAACTGTCTTTTCCCCAAGAGAGGCAGAGGCACTAATGAGGAATACCCAGGCAGACTCCCTGTTTAGTATTTTCACTCATCACTGTCACTCTCACAGCCTTTTCAACCTCCCCATAGGATCTACTTCTCCTAGATGCTGCTGCCAGGACAGCTAAAGGCCATATGGCCTAAATGGAGGGTTATGGATTCAAGAGAATCCCAGTATCCAGACAAAAGAGAGCCAAGGGCCACTTTTGGATTGTTCTCTCATGCTACTATATACTTTAGAGTAGTGAAGGAGTATTTTGGACCTCCCTTTAGCAGTACTCCACCAAGTTCCGTTGTGTGAATAGTATGCTCTGCTTTTACAATGCTATCTGCTGCTAATATTGCAGACAAACATTCTCTAAATTTGGCTAAGGCTAAAGGCTGCTTCTTAAAACCTATCTGCTTCCTATTCCCAATAAAAACAATTGCATAACGTGCACAGTTTAATTTTTTGGTGGAAAAAAATGCATAGCGGGCAGATTACTGTACATAGTGTTAAGTTCTGCAACAAAAGAAAAATATATGTTATGTTATGCTCTACAAAGAGACAATATATTTCATCTATTTTATAAAAGAACAATTTCTTGTTCCAATATATTTTGAGGAAATAAAGAAGCATACGCCTGTCTTTTGTAAGTACCCAGTTTTAGGAGCATTTTCTTTTACAAAGGTGAAGTGGAGGTGTTTCCCTAGCAATAGCAGCAATGCGGCTGCTTATAAACAATTTAGCCACGGAGGCAAAGCTAGTGCTGTACTAATATTTGTCTTCCTGATCATAGATTTTCAAGACATTCTTAGCAGATTCCATATATACTGAAATTGTTTTCCACACACTAAACATGTACTAGGGTTAACAACCCTCTATATTGCTTACATCTCCTACTTTACAATAGATACAAATATCTATCCTTTGCATTCTGAAACTATAATCCTGTGCACACTCATATGGAACTAAATCCCAATCTAAACATAATGGCACTTTGTTCTGAATATACAGAATGTGTATTGGACCATTAAACTGATTCAGTTGCATTCACATTTTACTCTTATAACTGAGTTAACCTAGATGAGGAAATATCTGAAACCAAGTGATAGTTCATGTTTTGATATCTTTTATTTTTTATAGCATGTCAAATTTACATCCTTTGATAATTTTGTATGTATTATCACGTTAATTCTCAGTGGCTTGCATTTCTGTTTCTGAGAGGAACAGGAACCTTTCTTTCATAGTGTATTGAGGTACATCTTTTAAAGAAAGTTGGTCTTATTTAAGACTTGAATAGTGAAATATTGTGCTAGAATTTTGGGGCTTGGAAAACAATCACATGCCATAAAATGCTTCAATTACATTTCATGCTTTTGTTGGTGTTAGAATTAGCACCAAACAAATTGGCATGATAAAAAACCATCCTGGAGGCTCACGTTAATCTTGAAGAAGATGGCTGTGCTTCAACATGGCTGATTAAAAAGAAGTGTGTTTGCAAGCCTTCAATTTAAGTACACCTCGTTGCTATGTGAGATGGCTGTAGTTGCAAGAGAAATTGAGCTGCCGTTGCCCAATTTCCCTGTTACCACTGAGGGGCTGTGTGTTCTCCATCAGACTGCTCCTGTCTCCAATTCTGGCAGATCTGCTTTCTTGCCTTTCCACTGGATTGTTTTCCCCACTAATAGTCTACTAAAAATTTAAACCGAAATAGCTTATTCCTTAGCTACCTCACCATGTTGCCAGTGATACATTCTGAAGATTTTATGTCATCTGTCTGTAGTATTTTATCCATCTGTTTTTTATGTCTTGTTTCCATCCGATAGTTACCCTTTTTGTGTCATGCTACAGTGAGCTTTCTGGAATGATATGCAAAGTTGTTGGTTTGAAACATTTGTTAATTTGATATTTGGCCTCTTCCCCTTCCCCAAAAAGTAATGGAAGATGTCCAAATATTTATAAGCTTCTGCTTTTTATTTTTACAGATCAAGGCACGAATATTTATAGAAAACCACCTATCTACAAACAGCATGGTAAACCTTATTCTTTCTGTCTTTAAAATGGGACAAGCTAGTATATTAAATAACTGCATGGTACAACAGTAGACTTACACAGCACTCTACATTTATGTTAAAATTTTCTAACATTATTAGTTTATTGCTTGCTTTTTGAAGTTATTGCCTTTTGAGTTTTTTTTTTATGCAAGTAGAGTGTTTTTGAAAGACGAAAATGTAGATGATATACCTCAGTGCTTTGACTGTAAGGCATGGAACTCTTATGCAAGGCTTGTAAAGTATGGAGATGTTACCATTTTACACAATACCCTGCTTCTCAGCAGTGTATGTCTTTTTAGCCTTTGCTTCAGTCCTTAAACTGCCTGTATTTCATTTCTCTGTCAAAACAGAATAGTTATTTTTAAAGTTGACAGGCCAGCATTCCAAATTTGCTTTTTTTTGTGAAAAATTGAAAACAATGCATCTCTTGAGAAATATTATAAGCAGTTCAGACACTGATAGAAATAGTCTGTTTCATGATCTGTAGTGAAACTATGAGTTAGTACTGAAGCCAAAGGATTGTTCCTTAAAGAAGACACCTAAGTATCTAAAGAAAATGGACTTCTGCATTTTGTGAGAGCATTTCTGATTAAGAGCACACGTTCTCATTTAATCTGCACTCTCCACTGCTACCATGCTTCCTCAGATCTATTCAATCATAGAGATCCACAGACAACATGGAAGCTTTTTGCCTGGGTGTATCACTTGCTGTATGGACTATGGACATAGCTATGGACATAAATTTAATGCTCAAATGATCATCCCATTGGAGATGCTTTTCTGTAAGCCCTGATGGGCAGATCTATATGGGCAATGCAGTTGGATATACATCTAATTGGACTATACCTTGAAACCAATATAATAAGGATCAAGCATCCACCATTCTTGAACTAATTGTTTCTGTGGATTTTGTTGGTTGAGTTGAGGCACATGGCTTACATTATAACCCAACTGCTTTGGCTGGGAACCACCAAGCTGAGCAGAGGAATCGCAGATTCTGAAGAGAACTGCTACTGCTCATTCCAGTCCTGGAGTCAGGAAGCATCTGGTTGACCTGAGAGAGTTCTGTGACTTAGGGAGAATTGAGTTAGATGATGTGATCCTGAGAAGTATTCTTCAGTGCCAGTTCCTTCATCACTTAAACTGGAGGATCTCATCTACTTCTCTATAGTCTAAAAGATTCTGTTTGGGAAATTCGTAATTTTTTTTTTTAAAAAAAGCATTTTCAGAAGAGTACAGGTATATCTCAGTTAACAAGGGAAGTGCGTTCCTGGACATTACATCTTTAACAGAAACTTTGGTACCAGAGGCAGAAATAACATGGAAAGAATAGGAATAGTTTCGTATACCACCACCACCCTGAAAAGATCAGCAGATTTTTTTTACCCATAACTAACAACCTGCACATGGGAAGTGAAACACCCAGGTCAAGTAAACGTTCCATAATTGATAAAAAAAAAAATACTTTCAGCCTTGCAGAGACCACTTGAAAGCTTCTTCCAAAATGTATCCAGGGACAATTTTTTCTTTCACCAACCTCCACCTTTCTTACAAATTTCATTTAGGTGGCCAAACGTATGGATCTGTACTTTTTTTTTTTTTTTATAAGACATACTGGATGGAGCTAGTAAAGCAGGCTTATCAGTTATCCCCCATTTGTATTTCATGCAGGCTCAGTAAGGAATTCTAGAAGGAGCTCCTGTTCAGCTGGCCTGTTATAGGCAGGTGCAGACACACCATAGTAGGATTGGCTAGAGTAAAATTTCATTTTTTTCCCACCTTAAGCTTCATTGCATTATTTACCGCAGACATGCTGCTGCAGCAAGACACTGAAAATCTGTGTTTCACCAGCCATCCTTCACCATATTCCCAGTGCCAATCCTGCCAAAAACCTTCCAGCTAGACAGGGGATAAGGAAAAAAGGGGAGCTGGCAGGCATAAAAAGACATTGTAAAAAGGAGCTTCTTTGTTCAGGTGTTGTTAACTGAGGTATGCCTGTATCCTGCTGGCCAAATCACCACTCCACTTAAATTATCCTAACTCCACCCTAGGTGGATTGGGAGTTCACACCTGTAAACTAGTCTCTGTTTCCATATACACAGTTAGGATGAGGGCAGTGTGTATGACCCTGTTAGCCTGGAAGAGCATCATTTAAAAACAAACATGTTTTTTTGCTTCTTTAACATATCTTACTGTCTGCACATGTCTATATATACAAGATGAGCTTCCTGAGTACAGGAATTGATGAGGAAAAATCATCTGATACAGACTTACTTAGTAAGAATACTAAAAAGGCATAATCCAGCAACAATCCTGATTCACTCTATTAAGGCTGCTTTGGGAGCACTATTCATTTCCACTTTTTCTTACTATGCTTGACTGAACTGAAGTAGAGTTGATAAGAATCTGCTTTCTGTGCTGGGACAAAGCACTAGAATGTCTGAAAAGCCCCAGGGAGTGTATGTGTGTTTCAAGTGCCTTTCTCTCCCTGCTGAGTAACCATAATTCCTGACTCCCAGATGTAAAAACTTCTAGGTGGATTGTGTGTCTTTGCTTAATCTCCAGCAGCTCTCATTTTAGAAATTAAGCATCGATAGTGGAATGTTCATAATCACAGGAAGCCTCTCATTTTAACAGCAAAGGTATCTAGAAACAGAAATTAGAGTTATGCCTTTTCAGTATGTAATGTTTGAAGACTAAAGGGGAAGCAAAGACGCTGGGATAAGTAAGAGGTGCCTGAAAAGAGTTTCGGAGAATAGTATACAGCAAGGGTAGGCTGCTTGAGGACTTGTGGCTGTTCTAGACTGGCATAGTATTTTACAATTTTTATTTAATTTTTAATCATAACGCTTAATTTTTTTCTTAACATTTTTTTTTATTTCTTTATGATTTTTATTGTGTCTACTCACCTCCCATTAACTTGTGAATGTTTTCTCACTGACTTCATCCATTCTAATACGTAAGTATTGTTTGAAATCAAGCATTTGTAGTTCCCTGAGCAGTGAGCCAAGGTAGCCCTTCCTTTCTCACTGAAGATTAACAGTTTGTCAGGAGCTTCTCCTGTATGCCTTTTGGAATGAAAGGGAGCAGCCAGACAGCACTTTGTGAAATGCTTGTGCAGCTTCCATTTCTTCTGTTTAAACTCTTGCAGGGGAAGTTTCTACTTGATTACCTTCCTTTTAAACAATAGCTATTCCAGTTTCACAGGAGCATAGAGACTTTCCCACATAGTCAATAAATGCACATTTGTTTCTCATTTGCTTTCTCTCAAAACATATTATCATCACTCAGTCAGTAGCTGGGAAAATGCAAGGCTTCCTGTCCCAGATAGCAGATTAATCACTATTACAACTTCTCCATAACTGACTCAGTAGCACTTATGTTACCAGATATTGCTGGCATGAGAGGAAAATGGGTCTGTGGAAGAGGAGCGGGGATGGGAGAGTGGGACAGTGTAGCTATCCTTCCTCCCTCTTGGTGTGTGCACACTGAACATGGCAACTGCATGTGCTTGTCTTCCGTAGTCAGGAATCTTACACATTAGTGTACATGGCACCTGTATAGGTTCAACTGGCAGTGTGGACACACTCCTTTGCAGACACAAACTGATGTTCATGCATCAGAGTTTTAGATATAAGCCCAGCAAGGCAGTCCTGCTCCTTGTTCTTCATGCATAAGAAGAAGAAGGATAGCCTGTTATTGTTCCCTGCCTCAGTCCATAAGGAGAGGTAGGTAAGAAATAAATTATTATTACTATGACGTTTAAAGACAGACAAAAACACAACAGTGCACCCACAGTGCCGTTGTTAACTTTTGAAATATAATTTTCAGAAGTCTTAACTTTATGTTCTGCACTGGCATAGATAAACAACTCTCTTGCACACTCTCAGCACTACAGCATTACTCCTGCCGCTTTATGAACTTAATCTAATTCTTGGTACTTTCATGTCACCTGCTTTTGTGCTGGAGAATAGCTTGAATAAGAGTTTTCAACATATGGTAACATAAAGCCTGAATGAGGCTCTCCCTTCTTCAATTATGTGTGCAGAAGTAGTCACAGTATTGTCATTGGGTAAAAAGGCCTCATCCATTTTAACTGAATGTCACATAATCCAAGTGTAATCTACTACTCAATAATAGTTAGGCAGGGTTCATTCAAATGAGATAGTAGACTTTCCATCCATGGCTATATTAGCATTTTCCATCCACAAAAGCACAAACAACAACAACAAATAATTCCTAACAATTATTTTCTTTGTGTGTTTTATTTAAATTATGTTTAAAAATTAAATTTTTTGCAATCCACTGGGTGAATTGAACAATACAATAAAATTTATGTTTTAACATAAATATTTTAAAATTAAAACAAGTCCTAGAGACAGTTCTTCCCACTGTGTTGGGGCCTTCTGTGGTCGTCTAGAATGGCTACCTGAATGAAGATTAACTCTGTACCCCTCAGGAGCAGCCCTTAAGTCCCTGCTGACAAGCCTTCTGAGGGAAAATGCAGTCAGCTGTCCACATTCACAGGTTGATTTTCATGGATTTGATTATTTAAGAGTTTCTTCAACCCCTTCCCCCTACCTCAGGCTCTTCTGGAGGAACCTTCCCTTTCAGCAGCTCCAATCAAGCTGCACGGCCCTTTAAAGACCTCCTTCTACTCCTCCTCCACCAGCCACTGCCTTGCCAGCTAAGCAGGGGTCACAGCCCAATTTGTCAGCACCACAAACCCTCTCATGATGCCCTCTCCAAACCCAAGGAAGAAGATGGGCAAGAGAGAGGAAGTATAGGGCTACTATGCCAACTCATCCCCTTCCCCTCTCCTTTCCCTGACCTGGTTTGGATCCTGGGTGCCCATGCACTCTACTATGCCTCAGCCTCCTCCCTGCCACACACAGTTTGATATTTGGATTTTTCAACTTTTGCAGGGGTCCTGTGCCCCAATCCCAGCGAATGTGGAGAGCGAACTCTAGTCTATCAGGCACCCACAAATGTAAGAAAATTAAGCATATTTACAATATTACTCAACAGTTAACGAATCTAAAAGAGCTTTACAACAAAGTTATCTCCCTATTTTAATATCTCATTTTAATTTTCAATAGCAGTAACACCTTGTTACCATTCCAATAATCAATGTCTCCAACATAAGGATGTCTTCACATGCATGTAATACTAAAAAACTGATCTGCTCTATTCCCTTCAAAAGCAACTCTCAAATCCCTGCTGACAAGTCTTCTCAGGGATTCTGTGTGCTGTAACTGAAGAGAGAAAGGGAGTGAGCAGTTGAAATGTCTTCTGTTCAGAGCACACATATAATGATTTTATGGTGTACTCCATTTACATCCAACTCTTAATAATGACCTAAATAACAATGCTAAGCAGAGTTAGCCCTAGTTAGTACCTGGATGAGAGACTGCCAATGAATACAGGTGCTTTAGGCTATATTTAAGAAGAAGGAACTGGCAGAACCACCTCCAAGTATTCCTGGCATAAGTAGACCCTATGAAATTCATGGGCTTGCCATAAGTCAAGAAGCCATTTGAAGGCACCTACATACATGTATAAATAACAGTGTGGGTTACACAAGTAGCTTGAAACAGTATGTTATAAAAGAGTGAAAGATAAATGTCTGCATTCTCCCATGTCTTTCCACTTATAAGCTTGACGACTGCCTCCCCCCAACCAAGAACTCGTATGTCTCCAAAAAGGCCTTTTTAGTTTAGGTTACTGTGTGAGGACTGGAAAGATTTTGGGATGGGGCTTTCAAAAATGGACTAAAGCACCCACTCCAAAGTATGTCCCAGATCAACAAAAAAGGCAAAAAGCAACAACAAAATAAAAATACTGTAATTTTCTGGCTCATAAGCTTTTCTTTTTTCCCCAAACTCCCCCACCCACCCAAGTCGATCCATACACAGTGGAATCAGGCTAATGCCTACGGTGAAGTTACACTAGGCTAATGCCTAGGGTGAAAATGCACTGTTGATGTTGTTTTCCTGCACTGAATGGCTCATGTTTTCAAGGATATATTGATTTTATTTCAGTTAAATGGAGATTTTCCACATCCATAATTATGCCCAGTCTTCACCCTAAGCACATTGTCAATATAAATTGCATTGCATTATACACTATTGTTACACTTGGATCAATTTCACATAATAGCTGTATCGTATAAATGAACCATGATATGTAATCAGGCTTAAAATTCATGTGCAGAAGTAAATTTCAAGGAGGCTCAATTAGTGTTTTTAACCAAAATAAAATGAAATGAATTGTCCTCTAATTAACCCAGCTACTGATTTGCACTGATGAAAAATAATGAATTTGATTAGGAAATGAGAATACACGGTCAAAAAAAGAGGGGGTGATTATTCATACGGTAAAAGTTCCATTGCACAGATTTTATTAAAATGTCATAAGACTGGACCCATTTCAGTAGAACTACGTCTTTGAAGCCTGCTTTAAAAAGAACAAACTGCCATGGAATGTTTCTGCTATTCCAACGAGCACTTTCTCATTCCAGCCAAGGTGCATACAGACCTAGCATTATTTGAATTGGAGAGAAATCTACTCAATGTGTACTGTTCACATAAGTACCCCCTCCCTTGCACATCCTATTATCTTTGAAACTTTTTTTAATTATTTATAACTATTTTATTGTGCTTTTTTCACATAAAACAACTAATTAGCATTTAAATCTGAGGTGGAAAAAAACCTATTCCATTGTGGATTATCTTATGGGGTCCACCATGCCAGGTTAGAGCCAAAGGTGAGCTAAACAACTTATCTCAATTTGCAGCCAGCTCTTCTCCCCTTTCAACCACACCCTCTCCCCACCCACTATCCCACATTCCCCCCTTTGATTCTGCCCAGCAGATTCCTTTTGCAGATTTTGGAAATGACTGCATGCGAAAGAGATTTTTTTCTCTTTGGCAGTAAAAATCAGGGTTTCCCATCCCTTGTTTAAATAAACTTACACAATGGATGAGAGATTGGCAAAACCCCGTCAGTGATTGGATTACTGCATGTAGGTCATTTACACTATGAAGATAGGGGAAAGTCAGCACCAGTCAATAAGAGAAAAGTCCTCTGTGACTTCTAATGTAATGCTACATTTGTATGCACCTAATAAATGCACATTTATAATGAAACTTTGGATTTAAGGCAGATGTTGGGACTTGTTTGTTCTCAAGATGTTAAAGGATGGGTTTCATGTTGGTAGATGAGGATATGAAAAACCAGTGAATGTATTGTTAAATATCTGAATTGTAAGAGAACCTGAAGCAGAAAAGAACCATAGCATTGACATAGGCTGTAATATAGCAACTTAATTTGATAGTTTAAGTTCCCCTGATTGCCATCTAGATGCAGCTGCTCTGGCAGCCCAGAACAAGCCTTCTGATGAGATCATCAAGTCCTCCAAGTTCCCAGCAGCCCATGCTCCAGCGCCCAACGAGATTCCAAAGATTGAGACAGAATACTGGCCAGGTCCTCCCTCACTTGCGGCTGTAGGTATGGAATAAGTGATGTGGACAGAACCAAAAATACAACTTCCTACTGCCTATAAATAAGTCTAGACCAATTTTAATGCTGGATGTTGAACTTTGTTTACACCTGGCCCCTAAAAATCATATGGATACTACAGTAAATATATAGTTAATCATACTATGAAAAGGGAAAGGGTATTCCTAGAAAATCTTGCAAAATTTATGACCTCAAAACAACTAGTGGGATTTCAGACCCCTGAAGTCTATATTCCAAGAGAGTCACACTTTCATCCTTTGTACATGTTCTTAACTTTAAATGATTTAGAGTTCATGAAAGTTGGGGATTAACACAAGAACTTTTTAGAGGGGAAATGCTTTTTTTCCACAGATGTTGCACTTAAAAAAGCTTTTAGTCCACAAGCCCCAGATACCTTCTGGGTTCAGAAAGTTTAAATTCAGATTTGAGGTTACTATGGAACTCTTTCTGAGAAGGAAAATGAGAAGACTGTGGATAGATCAGTATTCATGACCTCCTGGATCACTGATACAAGTACTACAAGGACTTCAGTACAGGCTGCAGAATCAAGATATGCCTAAAATAAGAAACTGATTACAAGTCATTCTTATCTTGATAACCTCACTGTAATACCTTGAACACTGTAATGAAGTTTGACTCCTTTCAGGTTTCCTACCCTCACCCCTTTTTCAGCCTAGTGCATTAGGACAGAAGTGGGAAACCTTGGAGAAAAGGGTTAATCATTAGCAATGAGTTGTTCTTGAGACAAATATTGAGGGCACTAACTAACATTAATCATTTTCTCTAGTTTGTTAAAATTTATGTAAGTCATTGTTTATTGCCTCTCAGCCCACCAAAGATTTACAGCAAGTAAAAATGGAAAAGAAAAAAAAAGACAAGGAAAAACAGACTAAGGCAGCCTTTTAAAAACAGTTTTTTAAGAAACACATACACCTAAAGTGAGTCTGATTTTAAGGACCAAAGAGTGTATGATACAGTCATGGCTGTTCACTGGAAGCTCAAGACAGATGGAGCCAGACTGGTTCAATAGAGAATTCCACAGCTAGGGTGTCACTAGAGAGAAAGTCCTGTTTGTATAGTCAGCAGCCTAGCATCTGTGGATGGTGGAATGTGCAACAGGGCCTCTGTTGAGATTTGCACGTTTCAACCAAGCTTTTTTAAAACCAATTTTCCCATCTCTGAGGACTGATAGAGCCAGACTACCATTAGGGACAATGAAGCAGATGGCTCTGACAGTGAAATTTGAGAGCGGACTCCCTCATCGTATACCCTGAGTTCCCACCGTAGCCATCTTCCAGAGCTGTTATCCAGCTGCAAGGCTTTCTTGTTGCCTTTGCTGACCTGGCTGTCTTGTCTGGTTGCTTTCCCTTCAGTATGTCACAGATGCTGCCACTGGACAGAGTGACTGTCTCGGTGATTAGACAGAAAAGCAGCTGATCATTTCATGAGACAGTTTACAAAAGGATGCATTGCTCTGCCCATGTGATATACGCAGCTGCTTTAATGCAGCATTTGTTGGCATAAATAGTGAGCAGCTGCCCACTATGGGAAGCAGTCAGCAAGGCGTTAGAGAACAGAATTGTGTCTGCCACGTAGCCTGTCTTGTAACCCCTGAGTTTGGCCATTTCCACAAAACCCAGTGAAGGAGGCCACCCTGTTGCCAGTGTGGAAGGTCCATTTGCTATTCCATTCACCTTCTGTATGGGGAATATCTTGCAGATGACCATCTTGTCATCTTTGTATCTTGCCAACCATATAGTTTAGGATTCTTGGTGGGCAATCAAAGCACAAAAGGCTTTTAAATGAAGTGTAAAGTAATTGAAATGTAAAGTTTAAGTTTACATGACTTTGATACCTTTAAATGTTTATTTTATCATTCATTGTGTTTTTCATTCTTTTTTAAAATCTTGTTTTAAACCCAGTTTTTGTATCATGTCATCTCTTTTGTCCAAATGATTACCTAGGACCTAGGGTATATTACATTCAGAGTACAAGGATGCCTTTGGCAGCACCTGCAAGAGATTCAAAACCCAGAAGATTGTAGGAGCAGAGTTTTTATTGAGCACAGTTAGGCACTTATGTATAAGGGAAAGTAGTTTCAGGGATGGACTGGGAGCAGAGGAGAGAAGGGAGTGTCTATCATCCAAGCTTCTGCACTTTTCTCGAAACCATGGTTTCAGACTCATGCTTTTGGGGTCATAGATAATGTGTATTAAAAAGCAGATCAAGAAGCAAGGAGCTGGAGGAGAATAAGTATTGGGCAGGGAAGAGTTAAGTGCATGCAGCTGCCTGCACTTGTATTCTGAAAACTAGGGGTCCTCAAAGCTGCTTTTCCTTATTAAAATAAGCTATTGATGTTTCAATCTATGTATATGCATATTATGCCTAGTTTTGTCAATTAAGCATAATACGTATATGCACCTTTCACCCCCCCCCGATATCTGTTGTTTCCTCCTAATATATGTTATGCTTATCTCTTTCAGCTTTCCCCTTTATTTCCCAATATTTCCTTCAGTTCTCTCGTTAAATTCTTCCATATCCAGTTTATATAGATGAAATTGATCTTTTATCCTATTACTATTTATCATTTCCATTGTGTTCAGCATGACTTCCTCCCAGGCAGAATTTAGAAAATTACTTTTAAGAAAAATGATTCTAACAACATGCTGACGCCATTGATAACTGAACAGTGGTAGGATGATACTGTGGGAACCATGACATATTCATTCTCAGTAAGAGTAACTTTCCAAGTTCAGCTCTCAGATAAGGATTCACAGGATTGCAGCCTGAAACTAGAATATAAAGACATAACCATGAGTTGAAATATGATTCCAAAAAGCCAATACTGATTTGTATATAAATGTTTCCAAAGCTTTGGAAATCCTTTATTATTGATTTAGGGACTTTGTTATTGAAGTGCTTGCACATTTCTTGTAAGAATATAATATCTACCTTTGCTTAGTGATCTGGAGAGAGTGAAATGGGAAAGCACTGACATTATTAAAATCCCAGCCTTCCATTACTTCTTTGTAATTTCTAATTTTCTTACATGGGCTTGGATCCAAAGGGACTTTTCTGTAAGGGAAGGTCATTTCCCCAAGCAGAAGATTGTTTTTATTTTCACTGTGCACTTGCCCTTGCGTGAAAGAAGAGAACTGAACTCCCATGCTGTGTTTCTGTTGCTACAAATCATTGTGCACTATCTTTCACAAAATGTAAAATTCTCAAGATGTTTCCTTATGCACAGTCTTCCACTAACTCTTACACAACAATTTGAAAAAGAGTACCACTTCCAGAATGTCTTCTTGTAGTACATCTCTGGATTCAATCTACAGGCTCTGAGATTCACTTTTCAGCTGTGAAAAAGATAGCTCATTCATGCAAATATAGTATTTAGTCAAGGGAATCAGTAAGTTATAATTTCTTGTGCTGAAGAATTGCCCCCAGTATTATAAACACAGAGATGAAAGATGTATGTTCTCTGTGTTGTAACAGTGGAAAGAGCAACAACTATAGCAAGAAGACTTACCAACAAGCTATTTTTAGGAGGTTGGGCCTTCAGCACACAAACTTTCTACTCATAGCTCCTCTGATTAAATAAACCAGAAGCACAGTTGTCACAGCCACAGTATTTGCAGCATAGACAAGAAAGTGGGAGCTGGGAGCTCTCATACCAGTAGTGTGGTGTATGTGCTCCGTCTTTTAAAGGAGTTATGCAAAGTGCTGGATCCATTTTGGAAATACTGTTCAGTACCTTGGATAGCTCCTTTAAAGTTTTTGTCCCATTGACAAAGAAACCACCACCAGCCACTATTGAAATAAGCCAATAGGAAGTAACAAAAATTTGGTAGGTGGAAAAGTTGAGCTACAGACTGGATATTATATAATCATACTTATTTTGAAACAAAATTGGTGGAATGTCTATATGTTTAGAAAAGTGTTTTGTTTGTTTATTTAATAAGCAAATCTAAGAAAACGTGAATGTTAGATGCAAGTCCATTTGTGCAAGAAGCTTTCTTTGTGCTGTGGTTTTGTGGAAGCAGGTTCTGATATGCGACGCAGATCTACTGGCAGAGATGAAGATCTTGAGGAACTCCAGAGGCGTCGGCAGCTACAGGAGGAACAGCTGATGAAGGTGGCTATAATTTTGATGTAAAACATTCATTTGTGCCAATGTAAATCATCCATCTGTGCCAATGTGAACATAACTCAGTTTCATTTCTCTCTCTGACATACTATTTTCATTTCTCATATGCAGCTCAACTCAGGTCTGGGACAGTTAATATTAAAAGAAGAGATGGAAAAAGAAAGATCGTCACTATCCAGCAGTCGTTATGAATCTTCAGTTAATTCATGTAAGCAACAATGTTGGAAAGCATGCGTGGGTGGTCTATGGGAAGCAATAAATTAGGACTGTGTCATACCTTCAATTGATGTCCATTGGTCTCAGTGAGATTTACTTGAGAGGACATATGTATAGCATCACATAAATAGCTTCAAATAGGGCCAATATTAATCTACCCAGCTTTCTCCAACTGGGAGCCCTCCAGCTGAACTGGATTACAACTCCTATCACCTTCTGGCTAGGGATGGTGAGAGTTGTGGTCATACACATTTGGAGAGCCCTGGTTCATGCCCTTAGCAAAAAGCATGGGATGTTAATGTTGCCACCATTATGTATATAAATGTTTTCTTGCTACTTTTCTGCTTGCTGTTTGCTTTTCCTAGTACATTCTCAGTATGTCTTGAGCAACAATGAGAGATTCCAGACTCTTAGCACATAATATGCAAATGTGAAAATTCCCAAGCAAATATTTCTGGATTACAGGGGAAGCAAGATGATGCTGTTTGTAGGAACACTGATCCATAGAATTAGAAATGTCATACTTTTGTGTTCAATTTATGTTTGATCAAGAGCAAGTATAAGAATAGCTTACATTCCTAATTTCTAGATATGTACATGATCCAAGCCAGATAAAAAGTCTTTTTTTTTAAAGAAAATCTTGTTGGATGAAATCTTATAATTTTTGTTTATGCATGCACAAGCATAAATTTTTGGGCATGTTCACAGAAAGTTGCAGCCTGTTTTAATTCTTTATAGGCCTCTTCTGCAGTGTTTAGATCTCACATACTCACTTTTTGAAAAACATACACAACATGATTTTATTGCTTGCATATTTCAACATTAGATTGTATTCTGCAATGGATTCATGAGAGAGATCCTCAGTTTCTGTTATGTATTTCCCTAGATTTCTATCTTTTGGATAACCAATCCAGATGTAACATCTTATCATTTATGTGCTGTAAGGAGAAAGTTACTGCAAGGATGTTGTTCATTGTTAATTATATGATTAATTCCTCTTTTTGATATAATTTTGTCTTATTATCTAAAATAAAAGAATTTTAAACGAATTAGAATAAAGTTCAGAGCCTGAATCTGAAAACTGATTCAAACTATGGTCTACAATTTAGATTGAATCAAGATCTTTTAGAACTACAAGGGTTAAATTAGAATAAAATAATCAAATGGCATGTTTTATCATAATCTCATTTATGAAATTATTGTTCACATGTTAAGTGGGATATAAAATGTAGATTTATTTATTTATTCATTCATTCATTCACTGAAATATTTATATCCTGTCCTTTGTCCAGTCTCAAGGTGACTTACAATAAAGTTAATTTAAAACAATAAATAATTACAGAAGTTTAAGAAAAACATAAAAACATATTAAATGGTTTCTCAGTTTAAAACCAGACAATTTAAAACTAGTTAATACAGTCTTGAATCATAAAACATGTGCAGTCTGGATAAAATCAGTTTGGCTAGAAGGCATTAATATAAAGCCACGTTTTCACTGTTAAGTCATAGCAATATTGGTGGGTTCCTGAAAATCCAGCAGGCTTGGTCATGAAATTGTGATTAAAATGCCCCGTACACCTTGTTGATATTTATGTTTCTCATAGCCTTTTAGCCTTTCCCACACTGGGAGAGGAAATCAACCTCAGGAAGCAGGGCAGCACATTCCAAAGTGCTGGATCATAGCAAATTAATTGCTGGCTTACCAGCAGGTCTTTTTGGGCAAACTGCAATGCATTCCAGAGAAGAAGCAAGGTTATAATTACTGTTTATTTATAACAGGGGCTCGATGTGTGTGTGTCTGCATTGTCTGTGTGTGTTTGTTCCTGTGTGTTTCCATATAATTAGAAGGCATGTCTTTGATGCCCTGCCCATACTCCTAAACTGTATGTTGGGCTGTATATAAGGATGCCTCTGCACACACAGAACTTACAGCCGTAATAGTAACAGAACATCAAACTTTGGAAGATTAAAAATAATTCTCTGGAAGTTTTGATCCCACCTATCCCACATCACCTCATTGATTTTTAAATAGACAATCAGTCCCAGTCACTGAATGCTACACCAACAACTAGATTGATGCTCAACCATGGAATAAAGAGACCAGACACAAAGTTGTGTTAACTAAAGGCCACTTTATTTTGACCTGTTTTATTTAAATTGTGTTAACCTGAAAGATACAAGAGGCAGGGAGCAACATGATACGGATCCAGCTGATACCAGGGTCACAACATGACAACCTGCTCACCATACCCGTGGGCGATAACACCTCAGGCCCAGGGGCAATCCAAATTGCTTTGGTTGCTCCCCAGTCCAGCATCTTGGAAGGTAACCCAGGTGTCAGGAATCTCTCCCTGCCAGGCCGCAGCCAGCAAGGGAGGAGAGAGGTCAGGAACACGAGGGGAGTCCAAATATACCAAACATCAGCAAAACACAAGCTGAGCCAGGTCATGGTCCAGTCCAAAGGTTCAGGAGGCAGAGATCCATCTGGAGGGTTTCAGGGAGCAGGAGACACAAAGGCTGTGAGGACTTGCTAATAATTTGCTGCAAGCAAAGAGCAGCCACGCTGGCAGACTTAAATAGCCCCTGTGAGCAGGTGCTGCTCATAATTGTTTCTTCAGCCTAGTCCAAGCAACCTCCCTCTCAGCAGCCCGTTTCAGCCTTCTGCATGATTGAGGGCTGATGGGCACAGCTGGCTGCATCACTGCTGGTTCCCTCTCTGTCATGAGCTAGCTGGGGCAACTCAGTCTCTGTTTGACCTTCCAGTACAGGGGATGTTTGCAGGTTGACTTGCTCACTCACTGGCTCAGCCCCCTGCACAATCAGCTGCTCCTCAATCATAGCATCATTATCTATCACACCAGGGACTCCAGCCCAAGCTGCATGGCTGTAAAACTGAGAGCCAGGTTAACCTGAAGGGTAGCCTCCTTCACCGAACCCCTGGGATGCAGGACCCTAAAGAGGTGGTTCCAGAGCCCTACCCTACATCACATGGGTGCCAATAGGTGATCACTGAAGTTTTATTATCCCCCATCATCTGCCACAGAAAGGGCAAGCATCCGCTTAGTTCCTTTTCCCCCACCAGGGCAAACAACACGGCCCTCACCCCTTCTCACTTCTTCCAGGAACAACTGATTCCCATGATCAGACAGGTGCACCCCATCTGCTCACTAGAGGTCTGACTGCCCAAGGGGGTGAACTGCTTCACTGTCTCCTTTGCTCCCATCACATGTCTTGATTTGGTGCTTAGCACCAATCAAATGTAACACTCTGGTCTCATTCCATGGAGACCATCAAAAGCTTACCTTCCCTTGCAATGACGTTTGTCATGCAAGTCCAGGTAAGTATTGTATTTAAAAACATATAAATTCAATCTTGGAAGTTTCAACATATTTCCCGAAGATAATACCATGGAATTTTTCATGATGTATTCTGACTTTGATTTTTGGTTTGTGTTTTTATGTCATTAATAGTAAAACAGTTTCTTAGTTTGTTCTTCTCCTTTCCATTTAGCTCCACGTGCTGCTGCTTCTAAAACCTCCTCCCTCCCTGGCTATGGAAGGAACGGACTCCATAGAGTAAGCAGACAAGGATTTTTTACCTGTAAAAAAGTGGAGAGTATTTGTGTGTGTGTATGTGATTTGCTTTTACAGAATATGAGAGCTTTTCTATGACAAATTATTATTATTATTACTACTGCTAATAGTATGTGTGTGCGTGTGCGTGATGTGGGCCTTCAAGCTACCTGTTGACTTATGGTGACTCCATGAATTTGATAGGTCATGAATTTCATTAGGCAAAAATACTCAGAGGTAGCTTTTCCAGTTCCTTCCTCTGCAATGTAGCCTACAGCACCTGATATTCATTGGCAATCTCCCATCTAAGTACTAATAATGGCAGACTCTGCTTAGCTTTCAGATCAGACAGGATCTAGTGTCTACTATTTCTGTTACTTTGTGTCTCCAAATGCATTGTATGTGAACTGGTGAGGGGGGCTGGGTTTGAGGACATTGCCATATTAGTCTGGATCAGTATGCAAAGGGTTATTGTAGCATCTTTGAGACTGACTGAGAGAAGTTTGCATCAGGAACTTTCATAGACTGAATCTACTTCATCAGATGTGATATTAGTAATTAGATGACCTTAAGAGACATTCTCTGTTTTAGAACAGAACAAAAATCAAAGTTCACCTTTATCCTAGCTAGAATTCTTTGGAGTGGGAGAAGTCTTAATATGATTTTCACCATCCCATTTTTCTGTAAAATAATTGCAATGAGGCTTCCATTGAAAACAGAGAGATTTTCACCATTCAGAGAGCAGATGATGTTACGTTGTCCCCACTTACAATGAAGAATCTTCTACAGAAATTCCAGGAACATAGCACTAACTAGATCAGTTTCCATTGGAAGCAGGATAGTGGCATATTTGTACTGTAGAAATTCATTAATAAAATATACAGGCAAAAACAAGGAGAATCACAGCTTAAATACACCAAAAGAACAGGAGAAAAAAAAGACTGTTTCATGTCAGGTGTCTAAGAGGTGTGAGACTAACAACACTCACCCCCAAATATTTAATTCAGATTTTTCTCTGTTGCCCCAGTACCTGTTCTCCCTGTACTCTGCCCTGGCTTTGTCCAAAAGTAATCCACACCAACAGACCTGTTCATAGAAATTGGAAGGAGACTTGTAAACAGTAATAAACTACTCCTTAAGTTATTTTGTTAAACCAGTAACAGCCTTTATTAAGCCATGCCTGGTGTCAAAAGTTTTCATGAATTTTAGTCATTTGCAGAAACCCTATGGCAAACAAGAAGGAGTTTAATTGGTGCATGTATTTCCTTATTGCCTACTCAGAGCTGGTCCAAGCATTTTTGTCACCTTGGACAAGAACACTGGTAGCAAACATATAATGATAAGATGCTGTCAGTGTTTACCCTTTAGTGCAGACAGTGTCAATTTACTCTAGACTAATTCTGGGCCATTACTGCACCCTTTTCTTTGGAATTTCTCTTCCTTCCAACCCCAACACATAAGTTTTGTGCTAAGTGAACAACCCACGCTACAGTATAAATGCCTACTGCCCCGGTATCCTGTTCTACTTTGCTGCTTCTGCTATCATTTTTTAACTGATAATTTCCACGCCTCCAGATGAGATGACTGTGTGGTTGACATGGCTGTTGATTTCTTCTTTTTATAGCCAGTGTCTACAGACTTTGGTCAGTACAACAGTTATGGAGATGTGAGCAGTGCTGCTCGAGGTAAGATTGTAAGAGATATGGTTTCCTTCTCTGTATTGCTTTGGTTATCAGCTGGTTTTGCAAAGTGCTCTCTTAGCTGTACCTGTGGTCAGATTAAAAGGTTAATCTGTTCTCATATCTCCCTACCCAACATCATCTTTGGGCCTGAACTGTACAAATGCTTGTTTTTATTTCAGACAAGTGTTTTGATCTAGTCCTGTAGCATACTAGAATTGAGTGAAAACAGCTACAATTGAGTGAAAACAGCTACATTTTAATACATGCATGCATAGAGGTGTTCTTACAGTAACTGCTTAATTCTAATTTATTTATGTTTTCAAGTTATGAGTCCTTGGCAGTATAGCATTTTAAAAAGGTACTACAGTTAAAACCCATACTGTTTGGCATCCTAATGATGTGTATTTTATTCCCCCCTCCCCAATTGCTTTTCAGATTTCCAGGTACAGTACAGATTTTCTACCTTCAAGTAGTGGACGCTCTGAACAACTCCATCAACAACACATCCATTATATTACTCAAGTTTGAATTTCTGCTACAAGGAAGAGTTTCTTAGAACATGTTTATTTGCATGTTTCATACCTAGTTAATGATGTTAGCTTGTATCACTGTGGAAAAGAGACAATACTTTGTGCAAGCCAGTTTTATGACTTGCTTGGCCAGCTTTCCTGAAATTGACATGGAATCTGTGGCAGTTTTCTCTTTGCTGGACCTCTTCTGATTTCCAGCCAAAGAGATGTGCAGACGTAAACCTTTTCTTTCTGAAGTCTTTCCTTCCCCCCATCCCCATTTTCCAGATGTTATTCCCTGATTTTTCCACATATGATTTCCTGACGTTGTATATGGTTGTGGGCATGGCAAAAAAAAACAAAAAAAAACATAGCAAGTGACCTTGTGTAATACTGACAGTTTTAAGGCTCTGTGGATTGGCCAATAAAAAGTGTAGGGTTTTCTGCCCACCAATTAACCCTCACTCTAGAATTAAGAGATGCTAAGTCCATCATAAATCACATATTTATAAACAGGTGATTTTGACAAAATCTTTATTGCATACTAACTGCTAAAGACTTGACAGCCAGATGAACAACTTAAGCAGATCCAGGGATCATTTTTCTGCCTCTGGGACCATCTAGGTCCACACAGACTGTAAGAAAGCCTGCCAAAGGTCCAGAACAAAACTGGAAGTAGCTGAATTGCACTAATGGTTTTGGATAATTGGAGTTGCTTTATGTTGAGCAGGGGGAGTGATGCTGTGACCTGGAGACAAATCTATCCTTTTCCGCAGAAAAAGGGTTGATTGGGGGATCTGGGCCGCAAAAACAGTGCTAGATGACCAGATGGAAATTTATTGTATTAGTTGTCTAATGGGCAATTTAAAAAATGTATAGGTCGAACATACCTAAGTGAGAAGAAGGAATAGAATTAAAATGACAGGATACATCTGTGTCAATACTGGGTCAATATTGCCCATCACTGAAGTATGAGTACTAGATATTGAGGACATCTAGGAGAAGACTGTTACCTTCATGCTGTCATTGTAGGCATCTGACTAGCCAATACTAGAGAAGGAAAGCTGGATTAGAAATTTGGTTTGATCCAGTAGGTCTTTCTTCCATTCTAGCGATTAGAAAGATTCTCGCAATTTGCCACTAAATCCGTACTTGGAATTCTTCTTGTTGGGACCACAGAGAACTTTCTTACTCAAAGAACAACTGGGTGGCATCCCTGGTGCTGTACCATAAACTTGTGTGATGTTAAAGTAGTAAATAACAATAATATTCAGTTGGATGATACAGAGGTCAAAACCTGAAGTGTAAATTCATGTCCATATTCACCATGAATGCCTTTACCCTATTTATGTATGTCTGTGTGCATGTAACCTGTGTGTTTGATGTCTACCTATATCCCATACAGTCCTTCCCAGATGGTCATGTCCCTGGAATGCGAATGGACCGAGGAGTGTCTATGCCTAACATGTTGGAACCAAAGGCAAGTGCAGATATTATTCACTTTGCTTTAAGATGATAAAATGTCATTAAAAGTGTCTTTGCATCTTTGACTTTTTTTTAGTTGTTCCAGCCTTCTATTACTTTGGAACCCAAGATGTGCTTTCCCATTTGTATTGGCCTCATGACTAGAGCAACATATTATGAAGGCATGACAGCAGTGGACAATGTGAACTTAAAGCTAGTAAACCTCAACCAGCTCTGTGACTTTCAAATAGAGCTTCCCCAAGCATCTGACAATAAAAAAAGGAAAAAAGAAATCCATGGAGAATGATCTGGCCATTGCATGATGTGAAACCAGGTTGGTGCAGTAGCCAGAGCATACCAGCCAACAGTGGCTTGTGGTCCAAGATGACCATGGGCCACTGGTGACCACAGCGTCAGTTATAGCACATATTGTTTATACTGTCTATGTGAAAGTAACCCCAATGCAAAGGAAATGGAAAAGAAATTTTGGCCATGAACATTTGATGTTTGAGTAGTGCTGCAGCACGAGGCTGACTGACAGACAGACAGACAGACAGACAGACAGACAGACAGAGAGTGGTACTGCAGCACAAGGCTCTACTTGGAAGTTCATCTTCTCCATTTGCTAAAAAGATGATAAACAGTGTTAGCTCCAATGATAGCAAAGCAGAGAAAGCAGAACTGGAGTCGCATAGTCCACTGTGGTTGTCACAGGTCTTTCTCATAGATGCACTGTAACTCCAGGGATCTGTCATTGCCATTGAGAAGCCACACAAAAAAGTTTCAAAAATACTTATAAGAAGAATAAATATAATGATATGCTTCCTGAGCAGTGATAGGATGATGCTGTGGGACCAAGAGCACTAGCCTAACACTGCTTGGCATTCTGTCATATTCATTCTTCTCATAAGCAACTTTCCAACTTTCTGCCAGAAAGTGAGACATAATCAAGGCAAAATACAACTTTTCCACAGACAAAACTTGTTTGGTTTTCTTTTTCTGGAAAAATATAGCGATCATTTAAAAAAATAAAGATGATATGTTTCCTTAGTGTGATATATAGAAGCTCTCACTTAAAACTCAAAGTCTGAATTTTTTTGGTTTAAAAACTTTTTTTTTCCTGAGAGTCCTTGAGTTCTGGACTCAAGCTAAAACATTTTGAAAAACACTCACAACAACAATGTATCATAACTTTGTCAGATATATAGAGTTGGTTCACAGCTTCAAAACTGTCCAAAGTGTTATGTTGATTTTGGCTGTTTTGTTACAAAACTGTATTTTTGTTCCATGCAGCACTGTAAAACATAAAAATAATGTAATTAAAGTCATATAGTGGAATGAACTGTAAAACTGTCAGATTATTGGATTCTGCTACTAGTTCTCTTCTGTATATAATTATACTTTACATAATTGCTTATAATAAATTAAGTGGTGTATGTTTATCCTTGACCGAATCTTTATTGCACTTCTGAAATGCTTATTTCTTATAATAGATAATGAAATGTCATAGGCCTACATTCAGTTGTTATTCACAGCTAGAGCAGGCCTACTGAGTCAATGAAATTTACATAAACACTGATATAACCACATTTACATCGATTTCCTACTCAAGTCAGAACTAGCAACTGGATGTAAGGCAATGAGTCAGGTGGTTCCCATAATTCTGTTGCCAGTTCAAAGAAAAAAAAATCTGAGTTGTTTTCAAGGGGAGGAAACCGGTCTAGAATGGCCTTCACTCTAATTGACAGATGTCAGTGATTTCAAGAAATGTCAGAAACAGTTATCTGTTCAAAGGCATCCTCTCTGTAGAAGCAGTGCAGTTGGAGGGAGTAAGGAGCCTTTAAAATGCCCATCAACAATTAGTATTTGGACTGAAAAGTGAACAGACACACAGGGCTATCTGCTCTCAGTTTTCCTACTGTGGTAAGATAATTTAAATTATTCCCAAATTTGCCTCCTTACAAAAATAAGCATATACAAATTTAATTTAAATCTATACACTCTTTTTTTGGTGATGCATTTTCTCCTCTTTGATGATGTATAAGTGATCACCTAATCACTGACATTTTAAGCAAAGAGACCAATGCATCATAGAGCAAGGTATCGATTTTCTGTTAATTACAATGGTTATTCAATCAGTGGTGGCTCATGGACAAAGTGAAGTGGGGCCCCTCCCCATATGCAGTTTCATATGGCAGATGACAGCACCTCCAGCTCAGTCCAGAAGCCATCCGTGTGTTAAATATCCTGACAGATAAAGGACTAGGGTGTCATTAAGGCCAAAATTCTTCCTCTAAAGGAAGATCCTTCAAATATCATTCCCACCTTCAGATGTCATTCCTGCCTTCTGTCTAACTAACCTCCACAGAATGTGATGCACCAGGAGCAAACAGTAAGAAAGAGATCTGTAAAGTAAATAACTCTAAACTATTCAAGGAAGGAAATTGTGTTATACACTATGTGTACATCTTCAAGAAGTTAGAATCTTAGAATTCAGTTAATAAGATTATAGCTTTAAATATGCAGGATGATGAATTTACTGTTTGTTTCACTAATTGTGAATGTGATAAAAACAAGTTTCATTCAGCAGATAGTTTTTTTAAAGGAAGTAATTTTGATTTAGAAATAAGCATTGGTGAATTTTTTACAAGGTCTGTCAATTTAAAGGTATGGGACAGGATATCCCCATGCAAATAAAAGAGGATTTGGGAAAGTCACAGTTTCAGAGACTCTGATAGATCTCCTCAACATTTGCAGGATTGGAGTAGATATATTGGTTGCGTCATATAAAACAAACAGAACAAGAACCTTGCATGTGGATTTATGTGCCAATGCAGAGAGGTCAAAATAGAAAAATGCATTTTACACACAGATGTAGGTTACTGTGCTTTTTCAGGTCTCCAGGGCTGCAAACAGTCAGCAAACAGCTGAAAGGGTCAAAAGACTGAACACAGGGGATAATCAATTGATCCATAAGGTTACTCTGGCACACTGATCATCTGGGGAATTCAACTCATATGATCCACATAATAATCATATATTCAGGATTTCTAGGGAATGTAGCACATTAAATGTGATAAAACAAATGTATATACAGTTCATTCTGCATAATTTCCTTAAATAATCTCAAGTATGCTTATTCAGAATTCAGTTGTGTTTAATGAACTTTATCCCATAGTAAGATCACACAGAATTACAGTTTAATCCTCATCCAGAGAGATTAAAAGAAAGAAAATGAATTTCGTATTTTGTGACAATCTAGAGTGTTTTCAGGACCTAGTGACAATTCCAGTGTATTGCTGGGTATAAAATGCCACATAGTCAACATAGGTCTTTTGTGTGCAGAATCCAAGGCATTCTTTAATACCCAACAGCTGGACAGGGATGAGCTAGAACATTTCTTTGCATAGCTCAGACATCTTTTTTTTATTATTTCTAAATGTGGTATCTGCATTTTCTGTCTATAAGATGCTATTTTTGTTTCTTTTGTGGGGGTGAGGAACAGCCTCTGTGATGGGATCTGAAATGTAGAGTTATCATTTACAAAATGTCTATTTTGTAGATCTAATTTTGCCTGGGTTCTGCAACAGGATGTGACTTGGGGAGATTAAAATATCCTCTACCTAAAGGAGGGTTAATCATGTAGCTCTCCCTAGATGATAATGGATCTTATAAAGAGACAGCATCTGGAATTTAATGTAAAATAATTACAGCAGTTATAATAAAGGTATCTTATAACAGGCAAATAGAAGACTGTATTCTTTATAGGATATAGTCACTCTGATTACAGGCCTGAAATTTCTACTTGACAGCCAAATAACATGTAAACAAAATGTACTATATCATTAGGTCTTAGGCCTAAAGCCAATCACTGGCCTCAGCTAGAGCTGAGCCCCTGAATCTAAATGGTAGGTCAGCATTATATAAATCGTGTTTATTTAATGAGTCTACTTTAGTTGGGACTGGCCATAGGATTTAGGCATTAGCCATTAAGTAACTGCAATCATGTATTTATATTCTAACTACATAGTACAGTCTTATGCACATTTACTCAGAGGTAAGTCCTATTTAATTGAATGAGATTTAATCCCAAAGAATGATGCCTAACAAAGCTACAGTGTGGTGAACAAGAGCGGTAAGGTGACAGACAGTGAACCCTCTCCACAGCTCTACAGGCTTGCTCTGGCTATGGCATATGGTATAATGGGTGAATTTGCAGTTAGGTTTACGAGAAACAGTACATTTTTTACTTCTTAATATTCCGTATAGTCACCCAGGCTCTTTAAAATTATTCTAATAAATATATGCAATTGTCTATGTTGTATATTTGCATTTCTGGTCATCTGTCTTTTATAGCATTTGTTTTGTTCTCATACTTACCTGATCTTCTAATCAAGAAACACTAGATATGTTTCTGAGTGACTCAGAGGGGAGTGGGAGACACAAAATCAGCAGCTGTGATGAATATGTGGATATCACAAAAAGTGTATGTGCTTATTTTCTTAAAAGAGACTCAGAATAGGGCTGAGGAAGGCAGTGACAAAGAGAACGGAATTGTGAATATTTACCCAGACTGAATGTTGTACCTGTTTAAGGCAGAATGCCGTCAATGGCAGGGACAGTAAGTTATGCAGAAGCCACTACATTCTTGGATTACACATAGTGCCACTTTGTTAGAAAGCAAACTGATACAGACATCATCCTAATCACAGGAGTTAATTTTTATGTAACAATCAAGTAAGTGCAGAAAAATGCACCCTTTGTATTCAAGTATTTATTGCAGTCCTTCAGTGAACTTGCAGCTGCCTTCCAACAATGACCACATTGTGCTTGTGAGCTTAGTGGTGTCTTTCTGTGGCACTATAAATTTTACATAAATTCCTCTTCTGTATCATTAACAGATATTCCCCTATGAAATGCTGATGGTGACCAACAGAGGGCGAAGTAAAATTCTCAGAGAAGTGGACAGAACCAGGCTGGAGGTAAGAAACCTTTTATTCACAAAACAAAGTAGCAAAGTGGCTGTGATGAATAAGTGGGTATCATTTATTGCTCTTTAAAAAAAAGCAGAAATACAGGGTTCATCTTTTACTTTTAATATATCTCTGGGATGGTAGCAGCCATGTTGATGAAAATAGTAGTATAATAAGTTCTCCTCCTTCAGATTTACTACAATTTGTATATGTTTGGTATTTTTTATTGTTTGTTTCTGATATGGCCTGTTAACTTACTCAGTGGCCACTTCCGCAGTAGACTGTTATAGTGCTATTATTCCACTTTCAACATCCTGTGGAATCCTGGGGTTTGCAGTTTAGGGAGGGGCCTAACTGCAAACCCCAGAATTCCATAGGATGTTGAAAGTGGAATAATAACACTATAATAGTTTAGTGAGGAAATGGCCAGTAAACTTTTTATTACTTTAGAATGGAAAGATTTATAAGCCAACAAAAACTGACCTTATGTTCATTTAAAGGAAATGAATTGATAAAATCAGAGAAGCTTATTGTTTTAATCCTGTTCATGTCTACCCAAAAGAAAATTTAGTAAGATTTAACACCAGGTAAATGTGTACAGGATTTCAGGCTGAATGGGCTAAAGAATATTTATCATCATTATATTGTGCATCTAAATAACATAACTAATGGTCAAATATCAAGTGGTAAGCATCATGCATCTAAGAGAATAAGCACTTATTGGATCAGAAACAAGATGACTAGAAAGTTAGCCCATGTAAGCTACTTTTGACTACTCTGAGTATCAGCTGTTTTCCAAGTTCCAGAGCAGAGGTCTTTCCACGTGCTATTACATAGCATCCTTAAGTAGGATCCAGGACCTTCTGTATGATAAGGTGCTCATCTATTGAATATTAAAAATATGGGTGACTAGAATTTTCTTTCCTCCTAGTTTTTGTGTAAATAAGTTTTTAGGGTACCATCCTAGTATGGGACTTGAAATCTGTGTGTTGTGGGCCAGTGACTTTTAGGCCATACAGTTCCCAAGAGCAAGATCCCACAATAACAAACTGAACACACTGATGTTTTCTGATTTCAGAAGCTAAGCAGGGTCTGATCTGGTTAATCTGTGGATGGAAGAGCACCAGGGTTATTCAGGCAGATCTGTGAAAGAGTCTTACCTATACCCTTGAGAGTTGCTATCAGTCAGGGCTGACTGTATGGAGCTAAAATGTACCTGTTCTGTGACTCTGTATAAGGCAACTTCCTGCATTATTTTTTAGGGTGATGCCATTTGCAAATTCGCAATGTTATACCATGAAACATAATTTGTTTCCACAAAAATAAAGCCTGGTAGTCTGAGTATTTAGTCACTTTATGCACATTTTTTCCCAAAATGCATTTTCCAATATGCATTTAAATATTTAATACCTAAAGATAATAGTCAAACATGCATGCTGACACACGTGTGTGTGTGCACACACAAACCTATATATACATCTAATTAACAGGGGAGCAGGAACTCAGAGACAGAGCACAGTGGTTTGCTTGCAGAAGGCCTCAGATTCAATTGTCAGCATCTCCCTGGAGTGCTACTGCCAGTCAGAGATGACAGAACAGAGCTTGATGGACAAATGGTCTGACTTGTGTTAGGGTGCTTTGTGTGTCTGAGGTTTATGAAAATTCAGAGAAACAAACATTTTAAAAAGATGATATTTAAAGCTTTGGTTATTACTTAGTTTTATGAAAATATATCTCTTTTAGCAAATTGCAAAAACTTAACGTGTATTTCAGTGCTAAATGCCTCCATTTCTTTTCAGTGTCATAAAAGAAGCTTAATTAATTCAAAATGAGATGTACTTTGAAGTTCTTATTGTGTTCTGTGCATCACTGTTCCTGCGTTATCATCTGCCACACTACAGGTTTCCTCCACTTATCCAACAGGTTGGGTAAACTGGAGCATGGTCAGAAAACAGAACTAGTTCAAAAGCTGAACCCAGGTGCTGTACCATAGTGTGCATGAAAGATTTATGGAGGCTCACTTGGGACCAAGTGCGCATCTGCTGCTTGTGAAGTCTTTCAGCTGGCTTAGCACTTCGCTTAGCACCTTTCCCCTGCCTCTCAGCTCACTTTGCAAGCAGCACACACATAGAAATGGTGCCAAGCAAGCCTCCATAAGCAAGAAGAACTGATGAAAGAGCAGAACCCCAATCAAATTAATGGAACTGGTCCTTAATTTGGAAATGTTAAAAGAGCAAGGCATCAAATAACAGGGTGTCAAAAACAGGCGGCTTCCTGTAATGCTCTACCATTTGCTGTTCAGATTTTTTGGACTTCAGCTTCTAGAATTCCTAACTATTGACCACTGGTTGGGGCTTATGGGAGCTGAAATCCAGAGGATCCAGAATGCCAAAATTGTTAACTGCTTAGCTATCCCACAGTCCTTTGCTCTAGCTCAAAATAGCTTACTGAGCTTCTTATTACACAGTCGCACTTCTGGATTCCTCCTGAACATTAGTCTTCAACTGGTGGGTGAGGACCCCACCACTGGGCCATAGCCTAATTTAGGGAGGATTGCAAAAGCAACACCATCACAATATAAGTATCTGATTGGCTAAAAAGGGCTCCTACTCTTAAATGTGATTACAAGCAAAGTGATCTGCAAAGGCTGAAAGCATCTCCTGTAGCATACAGTGCTCTTGTTTTATGCCTTGGGACTGACTGCTGTCCTTTTTCCTGTTTTTCTCTAGCGTCACTTAGCACCTGAGGTTTTTCAAGAAATATTTGGCATGACGATACAAGAGTTTGATAAGTTACCTCTCTGGAGACGCAACGACATGAAGAAAAAAGCCAAACTCTTCTGAATCATTTTGTCCCTTTGGAGGAGAAAGTAATCACACATAGGATAATGTATTATACTTCAGTCCTGACAATTTTTGCAGAGCAAAAGCTTAAGGAGGAAAATAAAAAGGGAAAAATCTGAGAAAGGCACCTTTCAATGCCTTACAATTGTGCAAAGGGCCTGTTGAGTTTGTGAGAAAGCTGTGGCACAAAAGTGTCTGTATTCAAAACCTCAGCAGTGTTTTTTTTTCCTTGCATTACAAAGTTTTAACATGACATATATACATAATGTGAAGCTGCTCTGCCTTTCCTGTGTTCCCTCCACTTTTATGGTCAGGGGACATTATAGTGATGGAGCCAGGAAGTGCCCATAGGACTCCAACCCACCATTATGTAGCCATGGTTTCTCTGAGGAATGAATGAATGAATATATTCTGTAGTTAAGGAAAGACTCTTGTGTAATATACCTGTCCTTTGGGCACAGACATTACAATTCACTGGCATTGTTTCTAAACAGCCTATTATTTTTGCAGTACCCATCAACAAAGCAGGCTGCTGAGCTGGCTGTGCTCTGCTCTGCTTGCATATCAGACAGTTTTCTGAGAGCAAACTCCTAGTTTCAGCTTGCACATATCTGTCGATGAATTGCTGTGTTTAGTCTTCTCTCTTCCATTTTCACCCCTGCTTTAATTAATAGAGCTCTTGCTTCAAACCAATTCACTGAAAGTTAACAAGATCAGCAAGCAAGTGGGGAAAAGAGGGAGTTAGTTTTCTAGTACTGAAATGACAAAAGTGTTTCAATAGCCATTTCAGAAGTAAGCCGTAGCAAAATGCAAACTTAGGTCTAATTCAGAGGCTGCCTTTGCTGAGTGAGAGTCACCGTGGCAGGATCTCAGCCACAGGCTGCCCTAGTAATGTTTGCAAAGAAACATCATGCTAGTTGATGCGATTACATCACTGCTTTATCATATTGTCATAGAGTTTAATGCCTGTGGCATGGGAGGTAAGCATGCCATCATGGCATCACTCTTGCAATGACAGCTGTATTTTGCAAACATGAATAGTTTGAGATGGGACCAGATTTTGCCAAAGTGAGTCTCATCCTACTGGCGAAGGAAGCACTTGAATCAGAACAAAATCTTTGAAACAGACAGATACTATTGGCATAATCTGCTGGCTCACTCCACTGGTAAACTCTGGAACTTGGATGACAAAGAAATGATGTTTAAACTGTTTTAGAGAAGAGATGATACAAAACTTCTCCTGCCAGGCTGTGCTGCTAAAAAGTGTCAGATCCAACCACTGTCTTGTGTATACACTGCTGACACTGCACAATATATCAAGTTAAGCAACTTTTGGTTTGGTTTTTTTATTGATGTAACTATGGACTCATTCTTTGCAGAAAGAGGCTTGCATTTGACTTTCTCTTAACATTAGAAAGCTGCAACCTAGGTAATTTTCTTTATTTACCTTCAGTGCCTGGAAGAAGAAACATGTAGGACAGTTTCTGAATCTAATTCTGCTACATGTAGTCTTTTCCCAGAGTGTCTTGTGTGAGGAGGTGGCCTCCCTGTAGCTGAACTGCCTGAAGGGTAGTAGATGTTCTGCTGAGATACGAACACACAAAGCCTGTTTCGACAGAATCCAAAACTGCTTCTTGCCAACAGTAGCACACGCTGATGTGTTGATCTTTGACTCTGAGTGATGATTGCCACCATTTACAGTTTTGCTGTTTTCTTTTCAGTTGAGTATGCAAATTTCATAATAACACTGCACTAGGTGCGGTCCTGTATCATATTGACTTTGAATACAGTGAGGCTTATTCCTATGAGGCTTACTCTTAGTGGGGTGCACGTAGGATTGCAGCCTAGTCACCATAAGGCTTGCAAGAACAGAACTCCTAAGACTATCTGATCTTATATTCCTGAGCTAGTTACAGGTGAATAAACGTAGGCATTTGTTGGTGGTAAATGGCCACACAGGTGCTTGGTCAGCTGAATCCATTACAGGTGACCAAACTGCACTTCTTGTGCTCTTGGCTGTGTGTGCTTGTCTTCCTAAGAAACAAAGAGGGTCTTTTATACTTGTGTATAACACTATGTGGTAAAACATAAGGTGAAAATGTTTGTATGGGGGCCTTCCCCAATCTGGTGTCCACTTGATGACTTAGAACTCCAGTTTCCACCATTTCCAGTTAGCACAGTCATTGGCTGCGACACCATTTCTGTAACATCTTGCTGAGGATCAATGAAAATCTTATTCATATTTGCATTCTACAGCTCTGGGAAGAAGAGGAGAGATAAAAATTCTCCCAACTACTTGGCAAAATAATACTGTTGGCCAGCATACTAAGTGGTTACATGGTCAATTACTACCTGGCAAATAGCCATCTGTATTCACCCTGTGGCAGGAAGGGGGTTCCTCATTAGCAGAACAAGCATGTACTGTGGAAAGCCACACCCTTCACCTCTTCTAATTCTGTCATATCCTCTAAAGTACACTGTCACTTAAAACAAATTGTAACAGAATTAAGAGGCTTAAAGAAACTGCTGAACTGAAATGCATAACTGTGTTTCATTTCCAATAATACACTTTATGTCATTATACTGGGTTGACTTGTCTCTTCACGTTAGCTTCCATTTGTATTCAAAAGGGCATTCTGGATTGGTGGTTTATCATGAACCATGCTCTTCTTTGGAGTTCTTGAGAGCAAACATTGAGTTTGGAGTTCTTGAGAGCAAACAAGCCAACCAATGACAAAGAAATATATGGACTTCTTTCTTCCTGTGCATGCTGTTTCCACTGCCACCCTGTCCATTGTCTCTGTGTGGTTTGCCACCCTTCTGCTTTTCCTTCCCTGCTCTTTTGCTATGAGCTCTGGCAGACATTTCCATTTGACCCATAGAAAAGGGTGTGCATAGCATGCCCTATTTGTAATTCAACAGATTAGCCAAACACCAGCCTCAGCAACTGAAGCCAACCCTGTGTCTGCATCTTGTGCTCAGCAGTTGGGTGGGTTGCCTTTTTCCAAGGCATGGTTGTGTCTCCTACTTTGGCCATGCTTCCTTCAACTGAGCAGCTAGTGATATAAAGCTGTAAGCATATGACTTTTTGCATGGTTGCTGCTTGAAACCATCCTACCTGTGCTGTAACCATGTAGGGAGCTGATTGTTTGTAGGCTCCAACCACATGGAATGTCAAGTCCTACCACAGCCTTTTTTTTTCTTCCACATCATTCTTGGATCACTCCTCAATTTCTCTCCCTCACTTAACTTCACCGCAATTCCCACATTGGCTAATCCACAGCTAATTCCACATTTTAACTTTTGAGAAAAGTAGGATGGTCCTTCTGCATTGTGAAGTTGTAAAGGCAGTGCTACTCAAAGTGGTGGTCCCTGGACTATTGCTAGCCCCAGAACTATTCCCTGACAAGTTTCCAGGAGGGAAAAATTGTACCCAGTAGGCACAGCTTTAGTGCCAGTCCCTGGTGCATTGGAAAACAATTGCTGGTCTCTCACATCAGGTAACCTAAGAAACACAATTGTAAGGTGTACAGAATTTGGAGCCTTCCTCATTAATAGAAATAGTTAATTGCACCTTGGTGTCTTTCATATACTTTGGCAAAAGGGGAGAAATTCTTAAGTAGTCTGAAAACCATAGACTTTTTCCCTTATAGTAGGCAGATGAATCTTACGATTCTTTAATTACTAGTAGTTCCCAATGTGGTGCAAGAGGCAGTGTGGAGTAGTGGTATGAGTGTTGGGCTAGGACTGTGGGACTAAGATTAGGGTTTGAATCAGTCATGGATACCCACTCTCATCCCTTCTGAACAAAGCTTGCCAAGAAACCCTTACATGAGTTTGGCCAGGGTTATTGTAAGTCAGGAATGACTTGAAGTTCCCAGTCCCCAAGGTATAGTTCTGGTGAACAGTACTGTTCACAGGTGAAAGCCTGCAAGCTCTGGAGATGCCACCTAGAGGTGCTTCTCAACCATTCGTAGAATTATTCAGTCATTTCCACTGTGAACTAGATGGAATTGTAATTGACTTTCCACACATAGGAGAGGAGAACATAATGTATGTGTGTGCGTGTGCAAGTGCATCATTTTTAAAATGTCTTTGTAAAAGGGCATTTTAGTGCAAACTGAAGTATGTAATTTAGGCAATCATATACCACCTGTGAGGATTCTTTGCCTAAGAAAACCCTATGAAATTTGTGGGGTCACCTTAAGTCAATGGGGAACTTAAAGGCACATGCACATTTTTTTTTTGAAATGCGCACTGATAATTTTTTTCTAATGGAAAAGTGATAGAACAGAAGTGTAGTAATAGGCAAATTCCCTCCACTCCCTATCAGTCACTGTATGTGTCAAAACCATAGTTTAAAAAAAAGGGAGGGGGAGCATTACTGTGATGTATGGCCATGGAGACTGCATTACGATTTCATGCCTTCCAAAGACAGGAGGTCCAGTTTCTGTGGTCAAAAGCAGAGACAGAAGAACCATATGGAAACAGGGCTATAATGATTTGATGGCTTTGTTATGTAGACACCTCATAAAAAGTGAGTGTGCAAACCAAGAGTATCCCAAAGTAAACAATTATGGACGCATCCTAGAAAGTAGACTACCACTGTGGAAAACGTTACTTGTCATAAGGCATGTTCTTTAAGCATTTGCCATACACAACTCCTGGACTCTGTTGTGGTGGGACCAATGCTCGGAGACCACCCATTTGAAGTGAAAATAATCCAGTCACCTCCAGTGAGATAGGTGCTTAATTCCTAATGGTGCTTAACAATGGGATTGTTTTCTCTTCCTGGTCTTCTCTTTAACATCTCTGCTGCTTGAACCAAGAGGCAGCCTAAAATAACATGCTGAATATCCTGCTCAATTTTTTTCTCATGTTCAACATGTGTCATTTTGTGTACTAGAAAAAAAGAATTAACTGGTGTTGCTTTTGCTAATGTAGAGACTATATGAGGGGGGAAAGCTAAAGCAGCTGGATTTCTAACGCGAAATATAGCTGTTGTAAGTGCAGAATCTGCCTAGAAAAGTTGACAGTTCTACAAAGGCCCTTCATCAAGAGCTGCCTTTGAAAGATGGCCAAATAAGTATAGTTTAAATCCTAGTTAAAAATATGGAACTACTTGATTTTTTTCTAAAGTAGCATTGTGAATTCCTTCATTGTGCAGTTTTTTTTTTAATGCGAAGGAACTAATAGGTTTATTATTTCCTTTTTAACATGTTCATCCATGTGTGAAAATGATAACACTGCATGAGTTTGTTCATTATTTTCCAGTGGCTTCCATCAAAAACATTAAAATCAAAAGGATTTTAGTAATGAAAGCCATGAGGTTACAGCAATGTGAAGCCACAACAGATTTCTGTTGCTCCTAATGGCAACTTTGCACTTGTCTTTTTCTTTAGGGGTAACATATATATAAATTTGGACAATCTATTTTCAAGACTATAGTGTATCAAAGTAAAAACAGTCAAATTCTGTTGTCAGCTCCATGAACTTTAATGGGAACATCATAATTTGAGGTCATTTTGCATCCACAAAGGTCAGAGAAGAGCCTTTATCACAGAGCTGGGCAACTATGGCCTTCAGATTTTTGTGGTCTTACTCTTCTCATTAGCCCTAGAGAGTATAGCCAAAAGGTGAGGGATGATAGGAACTGGAATCCAAAAGTATCTGAAGAGCCACAGTTCTCCACTCTGCATTATCAAATACTGTTTTTGCCACTTCGTATTGTTAATGACCCCATTTAATGCAAAGATGTACAGGTTGCTGATAACCCTTGTAGTGAAGAAGCCTTACTACTGATTGGTAGGAAGATCACATTAGTTAATTAAATTCTGCTTCACTTTTGTTAGATTTTTAACTACAAGAAGTTTACATGTTCTCTGAGCAATCCTTTTCCAGAAACAAAAAAAAGTAGCCTTTTTCAGATTATTTCCCTTTTGTTAGTTTTCCCCCCTTTTTAGTGTGGGACAGCTCTGATTGGGAGCCTCTTTTTTTTAAAATCACCAATGCCTGTCTCTACAAGTAAATATGCTTTTCGGCAAAACCAAACATTGGCCATCACAGCTGTTCATCTTTACTTCCATGATGCAAACGTCACCCAACCACCCCAATGCCACTATAATCTACATCACTGTTGTATTCAAACTAAGTAAGCAAATAAAGTTTTGAACTTTATTTTTCTCTCTGGGTTTTGGTTTCATTTATTTTGTGGGTTCACATTCACATTTCCAAAATCTTAATTATAGCAGAGGTTTTGTTCTAAGGGACAATAAAGTTTGGGAACAAAGGTTCAACTTGTGATAAAAATGCCCTCCCCTGCTGCAGAAAAACCCTAATCATGTTGAAGAGTTATTCCTGGTGGGAAAAAAAAAATACCAGATTTTTTTCTGCAGGCTGAGGCTGCTCTGATGGTATTTTTAGGCAGAGGTGAGTCAAATTGAAATTGCTTTGGACCAAGTAGGGCAAAGTATCTGAATATCTTAGAGGCATCAGATCCTGTCTGATCTTGGAAGCTTAGCAGGGTCATCTCTGGTCGAATAGAAGAGCACCAATGGATACCAGGTGCTCCAGGTTACAGTTCAGAGGCAGGAATTGGCAAAACTGCCTCTGAGTATACCTTGCCTAAGAAAATTCTGTGAAATCCATGGGCTTACCATATGTTGACAAACAACTTGAAGGCACATACACATAAATACACCAAAGCTCTAGAACTAGGTTGTGGGTGTGAGGAAATGGAAATGGTGGACTATCAAAGCTTGCAAGATAGCCAATGTGGTCTAGTGATTTGAAAGTTGGGCTATGGCTCTAGGGACCAGGTTTTGAATCCCTGCTCTGCTATGGAAACCCACTAGGTGTCCTTGGGCAAATCACGTTCTTTCAGAGGAAGGCAAAGGCAAATCCCCTCTGAACAAATTTTGCCAAGAAACCACTGTGATAGAATCATCTTAGGGTCTCCATAATTTGGAAATGACTTGAAGGCACACAACGGCAACCAAATCTTGCAGCCTACTGTCTAGTGCACCCTGGCAGATGAATGGTGTCCGAAAACTACTGGCAGCAGGGAGCTCCCTTTCCTGATAATGGTGGAGGTTTCTGTCATGCAGCTTTGGTAGTGATTTAGTTGGGGAGTGGAGGATTTTCAGAGCTCCATACTCTGCTCTAAGAAGATCAGTTCAACATGCTTCAGTCAACTTTTTATCCAGAACCAATACCTACACACATGTGAAGGTCAAGTAAGCCTTCCATAAGGAGACAAAAACATATTGAACCTTCTAGTGACCACTTGAAGACTTCTTCCATAGTGCATTCAGGATTTTGTTTATTTGTTTATTTCACCAGCCACAGTTTTTCTTATTACTTCCATTTTGGAGGCAAAACTTACAGATCTATCCTTTTTAACCATGCTAGCTAGTGAAGCAGGCTTCTCTCCTCTCCTCTTCTCTGTTTTCCTGTTCACATATATTCAGTGAGGGATTCTGCTGTTTCTCTTGCCTGCTGTATGCAGACACTCATCACCACAGTAGCCTCAGCAAGACTAGAATCTTGCTCTTTTTCCCAGTTCAGCTTTATTTCATGGTTTGATGCAGAGCCACTGTGACAACCTGACACTGAAAGTCTGTGTTTCTCCAGCCACCCCCCCCCCACCTTTCTAGTACCAATGCTGATAAAAAGTTTCCAGCCAGACAGGACATGAGGAAGAAAAGGGAAATCAGGGGCATAAAAAGACTTGGTGAAAAAGAGCTTCTTTCTCAGAGACTTTGTTGACTGAGGTATCTCTGTACTTGTCCACACTTAGTATGGCTAACTCCCCATATTTGAAACTATACAGTTTGCAAGGGGGTCTAAACCAATTGCAACGAAATAACCAAGATCATCTTCACAGTGTGACTGTCATTTCCTATGTAGGGTTGCTTTGTGGTCTGCTTGTGACACTGTATCTCAAATGAGGGCTCATGGGAAGCAAGAAACTCTTCCTCCTTTTCCCACCATCTTTTCGTTACTGTAAAACATGAAACCTCAATAGACAGCTTTATCAGTAAAAACTTAGAATTAAAGCAACATTTATTAGAGTGATCACCAATGGGCACCAGTGGTTAGGATGTGTATAAGCAAGTCAGAACAATGACTCATAGCAGAACCATTAGTGAGTGAGTGAGTGAGTGAGTGAGTGAGTGAGTGAGTGTGTGTGTGTGTGTGTGTGTGTGTGTGTGTGTAGGGGGGGTTGAACTCCCTTATTCATTACCAGGTCTGTTCCAGAAAAATATTCCAAGGAGTAAATGCAGTGCAAATTATAGCACAAACAGGAAGTTGGCAGACCTATGGATTACATGACATGGCTAGAATTTACAGTGCTCAGAGTAATTGTTTCATTCTGGAAATAAAGCAAAGTCAGTGAAGCAAAACAGTTAGTAAAACAAGTATTGTTTAGTGTTATAACACATTAAAGAAATGAAAACCCCATAGTGTGTGGCTGCGTCTTATGCTACACTGCCCAAGGCTTCCCTCTCCCTTCTCATTATGGGTAAGCTGCATGGTTATTTGCATTCCAAGAGAATAAAATTCTTATTCAGCTTGTTGATTCCCTGAATATATTATTACTAGCTGTGGGTAATTAAGCTGTGCCAAGACACAGTAGCCTTTTGCCTTTTGCAAACCAAGGGAGAAGGAAGGACTGGAGTGAGTCCTGTGCTTTTAAGAGCAGAGGAGAGTGGCTACAAGAGACGAGGGCCACCACCACCATACTGTCAGAATGCTTTCCCATGGGAAAAGATGCTCATCCTAATGAGGACTCATTAGTGTTCTCATCTTTTCAGTCTTTCTATTGCACTATAAAAAGAACAAGCCATGTAAACTTTGTTGCTTGATGTTAGGCATTTCTTTGTAGGTTTTGGTGAGAGGTGGGAATGTGTGCCTTTCCAGATGTTTTTGTACTGTAGCTCCCATCAGCCCTACCCAGCATAGCCAGTGGTGAAAAATCATGAGAGCTGTGGTCTAGCAGCTCCATTTCCTCTCCTCATGGCTTGCAAATGAATAGGCTCTCCTCATTGAAGGTATGTGGTGAGTGTTCTAGTCCCTGAGGATTTCCATTCCTAGGAGAATCATAGAATGATAGAATAGAACTATAGAATCATAGAGCTGGAAAAGACCACAAGGGCCATCTAGTCCAAACCCCTTCCATGCAGGAATACACAGTCAAAAACCTCCAACGAAGGAGACTGCACTACACTCCAAGGCAGCGTATTCCACTGTCAAACTCCTCTTACCATCATGAAGTTCTTCCTAATGTTTAGATGGAATCTTTTTTGCTGAAGTTTGAAGCTATTGCTCAATGTCCTAGTTTCTAGAGCAGCAGAAAACAGGCTTGCTCCCTCTTCTATATGACAGACATCTCTTCAGATATTTAAGCACAGCTATCATGTCATCTCTTAACCTTCTCTTCTCCAGGCTCCCTAAGCTGCTCCTCATAAGGCATGGTTTCCAGGCCTTATATCATTTTGGTTACCCTCCTCTGGACACATTTCAGCTTATCAATATCCTTCCTGAACCATAAATTCATGTGGTCATATTTCCATTGCTGAGGAGGAGGGTGCAAGACAGGGAATAATAAGGAAAAAATGAATGATTTATGGACCTAAACAGCAGCACTAAGTGAAGGCTAAAGAAGGAGGACTCAGAGGTCCTGAAGAAATCCTCTCACATTATAGTGATAAACATGAGTTTTATAAAAGAGGTCTAGGATCTCTGCTCTCAGCTTCTTGTTTCTCATCACGTGGCTATTAGACTCACTGTACTCACATTTAAGGACTTACGGTGAGATAGAATGTTGCAAGAGCTCCATAAGCAGTGTTGAAGAAAATGATGGTAAAGGCACCATGGCAGGTAGCTGCCTTGGCTCACAGGTTTGGAATCTTTACACTAGTCCAGGCAGAACATTAAAAACTGAACAAACCACAAATGTCTGAATAACTATGGCTGAGATCCTGACTCAGGAGATGTATCTCCAGCATGGAGCTATGATATATCTCTCCATGCAAGCTCTCCATCACCTTTTCTCTGCTTCAGCCCCACCAATATGACCATTTCCCTACCAATGGAGAGTGAGGGAAGCAGCAGAGTTTTGTCTTCAGTGACCTCGGGCTCCTTGGGAGGTCCCTGATGGTGACATTATAGCTGTGTGTCCAGCTAAAGGAAAATAGCTGGCTGCATGTCTTCTCCCACTGTCCGCTGACACAAAAAAGGCCGTCTTGAGGGGCTGCAGCAGAAAAAAAATTAGGTTTGGATGGATTTTGATCACTGAATAGGAAGAACAGAATTTCAGTCTCCACAGCAGCCAAAAAATGGTTTGTTATGGTGTAATTTGGACTTTAAGGGCCAGTGGGATGTAGTGGTTTGAGCACTGGACTATGACCCTGAAAAGTTCAATTCCCCACTCAGCCACAGATACCCACTGGGTGACCATGGGCATTTCACATACTCTCAGCCCCCAGAAAACCCCATGATAAGTTTGCCTTAGGGTTGCCATCAGTTGGAAACAATTTGAAGGCACACAACAACGATTTTGACTTTCACCATGTAATTCACTAATAGGACGCTGGCCTATGTTTGAAAGTTTGAATCCCAAAGCTAAATCTGCTTCCTATGTAAGAACCCAGAAATAGTGAGCTTAATAATTCAGCCATTCATTTTCAAATCCTATAATAGTAGACAGTTCCCTCACCCATTTGTTGTTATCATTAACATCCTTGGTATTTTTTACTCTCTGAGCTTAGTAACAGACTTTTCACCCCAAATATTTAAAAAACAAAACAAAAAAACTCCAGACTCTAAATGCCTGGTTTTCTTTCCTGTTTCCCTGCTACTAAAATAATTCTGAGTTTCTGACCCTTGAGTAATGATTGAGGAATGTACTACATCCCTCAACATAGCAAGGCAGCTGGTAAAGTGCATCTTCACAGCATGTAAAAAATACAGATAACAGTGCCAAAAACTAGATCTGATTGAAACACAGTCAAATGTCAGCACTAATTTGCTGTTAAATATATGTAGCTCCTTGGGACTACTTCCTTTAAAAACTACAATATAAGGCTTTTAATATTTTTTCTTGATCATACCACCCAAAAATAGAGTCCTGAAATAAAATGTTGCATTTTTCCCCCCTTCTCTGTTTCCATGTTCATGTTTGTTCCCTTTGCTAGGACTTCTATTTAGCGTGAGACCGGGCAGGGGCGGGACGGGAATCAGTCACGAGTGCTGTTTTTTATTATGGGAGAACTTTAGCGGTATATACAGGCTCTGTTCTGGAACGTGAATAAGGGGGAAGAGAAGGGAATTTTTCTAGGCATGAAACAGCCTTGTTGAAGTATTTGTTTACAGATCCCGGCATTTATTTCCAAAGTTCCATAATGACTGACAAAGTTCAATGATGAGACAGGTTTTGGGCACTGACTGTGCTGCTAGCCTTGCAGATATTGTTGGATTGCCTCTCCTATCAGCTAAAGCTAGCATAGCTTCTGGTAAAGAATGCTGGGAGTTCCAGTCTAGTAACATCTGGAGGGCCTTATGATTCCTTCCCCTTTTCTAGAAGAATGCATTGCTGCAAGGCAAAAAAACAGAGAACTACAAACATGGCTGTAAACCGAATACAAGGAACAAGGGATCACAGAACCATAGAGCTGGAAGAGAGCACAAGGTCCATTCAGTCCAACCCACTGCCATGTAGGAATGCACAATCAAAGCACTCCTGACTGATTGATACCCAGCCTCTGTTTGAAAACTTCCAAAGAAGGAAACTCTACCGCACTCTGAGGCAGTGTATTCCACTGTCAAACAGCTCTTACACCCAGAAGGTCTTCCTAATGTTTAGTTGGAATATCTTTTCCTGTAGTTTGAATCCATTGCTCCATGTTACAAGGCCTTTCTTCATTTCACTGCACTGTTATAGTGCTATTATTGCACTATCAACATCCTGTGGAATTCTGGGGTTTGTAGTTTACAGAGGCCAAAGAGCTCTCTGGCTGAGAATTCTAAATAACCCTCCCTAAACTGCAAACCCCAGGATTCCACAGGAGGTTGAAAATGGAATAGCAGCACTAGAACAGCGTAGGCCAGAAATGCCCATAGTTTCTGGAGCAGCAGAAAACAAGCTTGCTCCATCCTCCATATGACATCTCTTCAAATATTTAAACATGGCCATAATGTCACCTCTTAACATTCTCTTCTCCAAGGCTAAATATACCTAGATCTCTAAGCCTCATAGGGTATGATTTCCAGGCCTTTTACCATTTTGGTTGCCATCCTCTGGACACACTCCAGCTTGTCAATCTCCTTCTTGACTAGACAAAGTACTCCAGATGAGGACTGACCAAAGCAAAACAGAGTGGTACTATTACTTCCTACAGCTTAGACACTATAATCCTGTTGATTCAGGCTAGAAATCTCAGAGCATCTCCTAAGTTGTAGAGATTTGTCAACTGTTACCCCAAAATGTGGGTGACTCAGGGGTCCACCCACAACACCAGTACCTCCATATGACAACGGGGAATTAATTAGTTCAAAGTTAGGAGGCCTGCAAGAAACGAGGTAACTTAGCGAGATCTTCTCCACCTATGTTTTACAGGGTCCTTGCAGGAAAGAACCAACCAGAGATTCTGAATGTAAAACAAAATGAATTTTTTTATTGAAAGATTCACACAAGTACGCAAAAGATCCAAACACACACACACAGGAACTAACCAAAGGTAAAGGGAGGAAAGTGTGGATAGAGGACTTTCAGGCTTCGGGTGATAATTATCCTTTTGGAAAAAAATGAAGAAAAGCAGTGATGTGTCTTAGGTAAGCATCTAAGGACATTTCCCATTAAGGGATCAAATGGACAGTGTGGCATTCAGCAAGGCAGGAGATGCACTGAACCACTCAAAACCGAGAGTTCTTATACCTGAAAACTACCTTGTGGGTGTGGGTGTGAATTGCTCTCCCAGCCAAGCAGACAATGGGAGTTGCAACACAGACAATGACGTCAACAAAGTTAATGGTCTTAGTGGTTAGGTGACAAAGGGGTAATGGCTGTCGCAATAGCTCTGTATTGCAGAGAGTTTGGGAAGACAAAATAGGGAAACATCCAGGTGTGAGGGGTCAGGGTTAAAACAATCACAAGTTGGTGGGGACTTCCCCCTTCTGCTCTGAGATGTCCAGCTCTTAGCATAAGCCTATTGTCTCTAGAATTGCCTTGCAATCTGCCTGACAGATTGCAAAGGATTGCCTGGGAGGGGGCGTGACTGACCTGCCTTGCCATCTCACATTTACAGTCGGTAATTGCCACTTTCCTGCTTGACCTTCTAGTAACTTCAGGATTCCATTTTATATCAATGCCAATTAATGTAGTGCTAATCAAATAATATTGCCAATTAAACCATATCAATATGGGGTGGGTGGAGGGCCGTAACACAACAATGCTATGCAAACAAGAAATAACAAACTGGGATCCAGCAAGCTTAGCAAATCAGAAACATCTAGGTTACTTCATCATTCATTTGTTGACAGTACCCCTTACTCTACATTACCTACTTAGTTATGTAGGCATAATTAAATAGCATCTCTTGGCCCAGCTTCTCATCCCAAACTTACTTTACCCTGGCAGCAGCCACACCAAGAGATGGAGGGTAATCAAGGCACAGGAGAATGATCTTTTCACAAACACCCTCCCACCAACCATCAAGGCTGTGACTGTCCCTGGACTCCTGTGGCAACTCCTTGTCATGTCCTCACTCCCTTGCAGGAGCAGGCTGGAAACATCATCTTCCTAGGACCCAATCAACAGTTTCATCTCTTTGTGCAGCTGCTTCCTGGTTTACAGTTGTGGCAATAGTGCCATGATACTGCCTACACAGTGTTAGTGAATACAGAGCAGTTACAGATCTGTAACTCTAGGTTACAAATCTTTACTCACAACACAGAATGCCAGTTGATATTTATCCTGACAGTTAAAGGCAGCTAACAAAATTGAGAAAAAACACACACGCAATAATCCAGTCATAACACTAAAGTAAAAAAAAAAAGAGAAAACCACTCAAAATATCCCCATTAAAAAAAATTATAACCTGTGAAAGGTTAGAAAACATTAGAAACAGCAGCAAAAGATGTAGCTGTTAAAGTTACTTGCAAAATAAAAGACTCAAATATAAGAAGCTATAAAAGGATAAGTACAATAGGAGATCAAAGGCTGAAGATGTTCACCTGGAAGCCTGGTAAAGAGTCAGCCAGCAGACAGAATTTCACTACTGAGATACTGTGATAGTTGAAGCTCCTGGAGAAGCTGCTGAGGAAGCTGCTGATGACGAGCAACGGCTGTTGGTCCCTGTTGCTCAGGCTGGAGATGAGTCCTGCAGTCCCAGAGCTCCCTCTTCTGCCATGGACCAAGCAGGCTCAGACGTTCCTCTGCCTGCTCCTTTAGGGGAACAGGGATCCAGCAGTGATCCTGAAGATACTTTTGAGCCTGCCCCAATCAACCCACAATCAAGGCGGAGACTTAAGAGAGCTGAGCAAAGGAAGGCTTCCTTGATTAAGTTTAAGATGCGGTGACTGGCCACACCTGTGCCATGGGCTATATAACCTGCCTGCTTGGAAGCTTTCCTTTGCTTGTGGCAAACTTTCTACAAGCCCTCTCCTTGCTTCCAGCACCTGGCTCCTGATATCTTGGATTGAACTTTCAGCTCCTGACCCCTGGATTTAGACTCTGACTTTGGCTTTGTGTGTCGTTCTGGCTTTGGTAAATGGACTTTCTCTGGTTAATTCCCTGCTTTGACACATTCCAGCTTGACTCTATTATCTCTCTTGCTCCCTACTCTGGGCTGGCTCACCGCCCGGGTCTCTGACCTTGACAGTTGGCTCCCTAAGTAGTTCCCAGACAAGCATCCCAGATCTCTGGTGTCATGCCCTGCTTCCAGAACATGGACTCTGACTCTGAAGAGGGGACATGCCAGAAGCTGAAACATGGGGCATGTAAAGGAAGAGGTTACAGCACCACAAACAGAACAAGGAGCAGGTCCAGGTCCAGCAGAGAGTCCTACCTCTTCAGACACAGAAGATAACTTACCAGTACCTACCTTTGCTGAGCGCAAACAGAGAGCCTATGTTGATCCCAGAGAATGTATAACCTGCAACAATTACTCAGGCAACAGCTGCGTTAGGTGGCTGACCTATATAGCTGTCACCCTTCCCCTCCAGGAGTTGTCAGAGCTTATCTGACCTCTCTGTTTGCCTTGCTGAACTCTTGTGCCTGACTCTGGATTACTCTGATTGAATTTGGACTCATGTGCCTCCAAATTCTGTAGGACTTTATTTTTAACTTTGTGCTTACTGAATAAAAGTAAGAAATGAGCTGGGAGCTTTTCAGTTTGTTTTCTTTGAATTATCAGCTGTGTGGCTGGGACTGAGATAGAACATCTGCAGAGAGAGAGAAGGACCCAAAGACCATCTGGGAATGATGGAGAGGGAGCTTACCAACTACTGCACTACCTTTGGCCACTTCTTCCTTCATGCTGAGACTCTTTCATCACAGCAGAGTGAGTCACCTCTTTGTAGAACTGAGGCCCAGCCAGTGAGCCAGACAGCCAGACAGCCTTAGCAGGTTCCCCAGCTGCACTGGGCTAGCTCTCAGGCTTGGGAGTGGGTCTGGTGCTGGAGAGGTTCTACTAAAGGAGGCAACACCAAAGAAGGTTTGCCTCTTTGAGGAGCTACTTCAGGGGTAGTACAAGGGTGAGGATCTGTCCTGCTGCTGCTTTGCAGGGGCCTGTTTATAGACACTAGCTTGTTAGGATAAATAACAGTCCATTTCTGTGGGGAAGGGAGATGTGTTGTCAACACAGGGAGGAAAGTAATTGTTCTCAGGAGCAGCCTTTCAGGTTATACGGGGTAGAGAGATACAGAAATGGAGAGACAGTTGTGCTATCCTGGTGGTAGAGTCTACAATAAGGTGTTAGTCACCTCCAAACTGTTTCTCATCTCAGATAATCTGGATAGGCATGAGTGTGGGCCCTGCTGGGTTGGGGCTTGGAGGTACTGTTCTACATTGTCTCTGTTCTTTCCTGGGGGAGCTCTCAGAGGGTGGTGCTGAGAGAGTCCTGCTTAACTCCTTGGCATTGGCCTGTGGAGTCCCTCAGGGCCCAGCCTCGTCCCCTGTGATATTTAACATCTACATGAAACCACTGGGGGAGGCTGTCCGGAGTTTGGGGTCAGGTGTCACCAATTTGCTGATGATGCCAAACTCTATAATTCCTTTGCACCTAGTTCCAAGGAAGCTGTTCCTGTGCTAAACCAGTGCTTGGCAGCTGATTAAAAAACATTTTGCTGTGTTTATGTGGAAAATCAGAAGAGAAAAACACAGTAGCAGCACTTGGAAAAGTTACCCATCCAATTACAGTTCCCAGAAGCGCATAGCCTCTGGATGGGCAAGGCACTTTTGAGAGCTGAAGTTTAAAAAAAAAACGCTTCCACACTCTGTATTAGAACAAAGATATGTTCAGTATCCCATTTCCAGGTGCTTCTTGGACAAGACAGGGAAGGACATAAGGAGTATAGCCTTCCACTAGTTTCTGCCCTCTGCATCTAGCATTTAAAAGCAGATCACTGCTGGAGCTCAAGGTTCCATTTTATTGCTATGGTAAATTGATCTCTCCTTCTACTCCACAAATTTGTCTTATCCTACTTTAAAGCCATCTAATCCCAGTGTCTGCCACTGCATCAGAACCATGTCTGGATCAAGCTCAAGCGTGACTGAGCTTTTGTTTGTTCACTAACATCCCCAATCCTTGAATGACCCTGAGAAACCCTTTCTGGATTCTGATGGAAAACAGAGAGAGAGTGTTGGGTGTTGTCCACATATGAATGGCTTTGTACTCCAAATCCAAGGACAATCTTTCCCAGCAGTTCCTCTATAGATCAGAGGTGGGCATTCTCCCAAGTTAGGTGGCCTCAGGAGGATCACTCTCCCACTGCTGCCACCATGAACCCATTGCTACCAAATTTTCTAGAGACACCACATAGAAGCAGCAACAGGAAGCAAGCTACATATTGTTTGTTTATAACCTGCTTTATAGCAAAAGATCTCAGGGCTGGATAGAATCAGTAAAATTATAAAGCAATGAAAAATAATTCAACTCACTTCAAAAATAATTGTAACCACTGCAAAACAATGTAAAAATTCAAAGAAAAGAGCCTGCCAAAATGATAGAGCAGAACCAAACCATGATCTTGGCTTTCCCTAAACCTCATGTTTCCCAGAAAAAACACTGGATTCTTTTCCCCGCAGCTCAAATTTTGATTGCACTGGAAAACTAGAGGTGCACAAATGGTCAAACAGGGAGGCAGGCAGCTACATGCCTCTGATGTATTTATTAAACAGGCAAATAGGGACCTTGTGGGACACCATAGACCAAAGGACAAATCCTTTGAGCCCCTTAGTATTATATTCTGTCATTTGCACTTCAGAAAGGAATAGAACTGTTTAATTTCATGATTAAAATCCTATGTAGGTCAGTTGATACCAAAGAACATAATAGCTGATGGCATGAAAGACACTTTCATCCATCTAGTTCCAAGCACATGTCATCCACAAAGATAATCAAGTTACTCCTGTCTCCAAAATGGGTGTTAAGAGGAATTGAAATGTATGTATATAATCCACGTCCATCAGAAAAACATGTACATATGCAACAATCATCCACTCAAATACCTCACCTAAGAATTGGAAAAGTGAGAACACTTGGAACTGTAAAGAACTGTAAATGCAAACATAGGTGGTAGTGACAAATTGTGACAGAGTGAAGAGAGGGCCTGTTGTTATGATCCTGAAGCTGCAGGCATGCTCATAACCCTATGCCGTTTTCAAGACAGTCAGCGTATGAATCACTGTTAGAAATTGCTTTTTTGATGGCTTTAATACTCCAATTAGGTGTTCAGAAGCTACCAGGAGAACTCTCTGTGGCATCCCAGTAAGTGCTTAGTCCCAATTATCATTTTGTCAGGGGCAGGATCCAGTTAGATAACCAAGAAGCTGAGCATAAAAGTGTTTGAGGAGAACTGTTGATGTAATTACAAAAAGAGCCCTGTGGTCTATTAGAGACTTCAAGAGCCATCCAAGTTGCTCTTCCCATAGAAAGGCTTACACAAAGCCTTCTCCCCTAGATGTCTGCTGTGTTGCTGTGCAGAGGGATTTTGATGACTGTTTTTTTTTTCTTGTCTACTGTGATGACTGGAGTTACTGATCCAAAAAGTCTGTCTGCAAACCTTTGAATCGCAGCAATGTGGGTAATAGCTAAGATTTAGAAAAGTTTTACTTCATTTGTTGGCAAAGAAGCTGAGATTTTGCAAGGAGCTCTGCACTCATTGGGGCTGCTTTTCAATCAGCCACTTTCTCTGGATGTAATGGTAGTGGCAATTGCCGTCAGTGACTTTTATCAGCTTTGGGTTGATAGGCTGGTTGCGGCTTCTTCTCTAAAGGCAGATTTAGCCTCAGTTATCTGTGCTTGGGTTAATTCCAGACTAGATTACTGAAATCTTATTTTTGCTGGAGAGCCTCAGCAAACAGCTAGGAAGCATCAACTGATTCAAAATGTAATGGTCAGACTTCTGTCTGATGCTTCTTGCATGGACCATATATAGTAATTGATTCAGAGTCACTGGATGCTTATTGATCTTAAAGGTCAGTTTAAAGTGCTCTGCTTGCTTTTCAAAGCCCAAATTGTCTAAGGCAGGGGTGGGCAAACTGGAGCCCCTAATGGGTCAAACTTTGTTTTTGCCCCAAATGCCCCAGAATGATGTCTACTAGGATCTTTACAAGGCATTTCCACATGTCTGGAGGCCATGGACTGCATGGGCTCAAAATGACATTTTGCAATTTGTTTTTTTAAAAAATACCTCAAAATGCCCCCCAGATGTCATCTATGGGCCCAGGAAGGCCCAAAACCATGTCCCCATGTTCCATAGAGGATGTCTGGGAGCAAAATAAATTGTTTTGGGTTTTTTTGTGGGAGCAAGTGTAGCCCTCAAAACTTTAACTTTGTCTCCTCACAAAGTTAATAAGGCACTCTAGTCTTGCTGTTGCCCACACCTGGTCTAGGGACCAGTTAGCTGAAAAACTACCTTCTTGTACACATATTAAGATGCTCTTTGGATCACATCCAGCCATCTGGCAATGAAGCCTGAAACACAGAGCAGTTTCAGTGGCCTTGCTAGTTTAATTCTTATGGACTGATTGGCATAGCCCACTTGCAAGATTAATAGGTGAGCAGTGGGCTATGCCAATTATTCCTTCCATGGGGAAGTATTAGCAACTCCTTGTTCAGAATGGCTTCTTCTATTCTGGCTGGTTCCAAAAAATCTCACGAGATCTAGATAATAGGCACATAGATGGAGAGGGAGGGAAAATTCCATAAATATCCTCATACATGACCTACAGTTTAGCTTTGTTTCTTTCTTCACGATAATAGGGCTGCAGCTTGACTGGGCCCCCTTAGGTTTTTAGGCCCAACTGAAATAATCTTTTTGCTCTTCACCAGAGGTTAGACCCTGCCTTAAGTTCAACAAATCAATCCGTTTAGGCACACTTGACTCTTTGTTGGATTGGGGCCAAAGCCTCTGTTTTGTTTCTGCAAAACTAAAATATCTCCAGCAGGATATTTGGTTGGATTCAAATAATTGAAAATAAAAAGTCCTACATAAAGTTCTAATTGTGTCAGAGAACAGTGTTTCTAGTCATCTATCTTACTATTACAGAGTGAATTTCAACTGCTTCTTCCCTACTGGAAGTTTCTCCCCTTCTTTTGAACTTCTATTTATATTCTCTTACTTGCTCTTGCCAGAAGATCTCATGTGGATAGATTAGGGCCCTTTCAAAAACTGATTTGAATTATAGTGATTTTTTTTTTTCCTGTAGGAAAGCAACTGCCTGAACTTCTCTTGAAAAAGGGGGGGGAAAAAAGAAAGGAAAGAAAAACGGGGGTGGGGGAGAGTATTAACTTCAATTACAGAAGAGCAGAATGTGACCTATATTTCCATGGAATGTGTAATGTTGCTACAAACTGCAGGGGAAACTATTAGGCTGCATGGGAAAACAAGGGTGGAAGTGTTGTTGTTTACAAAACTGACTTCTCATCCTATACATAAAAATCAGAAGAAGGGAGGGAGTAGGGAGGATGGGAAAGAGAAAAGAAGCTGCTCACAAAAGATGCATTAACCCAAAGCTAATTCCATTCACACTGTTCACGCTGACATCTGTGACAGAAGACTTTTCAATCTATCAACATAAATTCTGTTTCTCTAAATTATGTGCAGCATTCTGGATAGTTTTTCCTCACTCCATACACAGCTGTGAGTTGAAGAACCATGGACGGTTATTGACTTTGGCTGGACTGATGTGGACTATGTCTAAGGGAAAAGCCAAGACCTAAAACTTTATCTTTGGAAACATTACAAAGAGGGGAAAACACTCCTTTCTGTGAACTCAGAACTGGAATTTTGTAGTTTCTGTGAAATCTAAGAGCTACACTCTCAGTTTGACAGAACATCATGAAAGGTTCTCCTTGCTGTTGTTCCTGTGTGCCTTCAAGTGGTTTCTGACTTATGGCAACATTAAGGCAAACCTTATGACAGGGTTTTATTACCTCTGAGGCTGAGAGAGTGTGACTTGCTTAAGGTCACCCAGTGGATTTGCATGGCTGAGCAGGGATTCAAACTCTGGTCATCCACAGTCTTAATCCAACACCCAAATCACTACACCTAAGGAAGTACAAATTTGAAGTTGTGGTACTGTCTTTTCTGAAATGAATTCATCTGCATGTGTACACAAAAAATCATGAGAGCATCCAGAGATGGCAGAGAAGTCAGCATGGCCAGCTCAGGAGAGTTTGCCGCCTGAGGTATAACACTGAATGAACTCACCCAGATCAAGTACTCAAAGTAAGCTATTTTGACACATACAAAAAAATACCTCTTTACCCTTTGCAGTAAAAATCTAATAATAAAAAATAATTAGCAATTTGTTTTCCTTTTGTACCACTTAAAATCTCCATGAGGATGCTGCTTCCTTCTATCCAATGACAGAGCTGGCCTTGAAATTGAGCCAACTTTCCCTATACTCCACCACAATTTGCTTGGAGAACAAATGCCTACATCACTGTTCTTTGGCTGATGCTTAATGTTTATTCACCTGTCTGCCAGCTTCAGCTTTTCAAATTTTGGGAATTTTACTTTTTTAGAACACACATCCCAGAATCTGGCAGTTTTAGATCAAAAAAAGGAACTTTTTCTACATCCTGCCTTTTTGCCTGATGCAATGCTATTGGGTGTCATGGTATTTGTATATGTGGACTAACTGTCAACATCATTATGTTTTTAGAGAGAGAGAGATTTCCAGTAATCAAGTCGCACCACATGTTTATTGTAACTGCTGTCCAACTAGGCTGATAACTATGTCAAAATATTCTATCTGGGATGAGGACTTGGAACATAAATGAAATAGCTGAGGGGAAAGAAAAAGAGCCAAGATCTAGGATGTCTTTAAAGAACAAACACATCCACCTGCTTTTCAGAGATCCTCTCACTCTTTTGGCTGTTCCAGTCCATAGCTACCTGCATCCTTTGATCTCATTTTAAAACCCTTTATCCAGCACTGACTCTCCCTTCCTCTCCCCCCCCCCTTCTTCACTTTCCCCATCAAAACGTCTTTGGACAGGCTCCCAGTCACTTCCTGGAATGACTGAATAGTCTGCTCTGCAGCAAAGCTCCACTTATCTTATGGGAAATGATGAGAGAAAGTTCTGTGTTTTTATCAGAGGTAGCCTTATCCGGAGGCAAAATGTATTTGAGGAAGGGTGAAGTGTGGTGAGTCAGTTGCTGAGGGTGGTGAGTTTCAGATGCCATCTCACATTATATCTGTATCTATAGCTATGCAAACCCACAGGATGACCTTGGGCAAATCATGCTGTCTCAGCCTCAGAGGAAGGCAAAGGCAAACTTCTCTGAACAAATCTTGCCAAGAAAACCTCATGATAAGTTCACCTTAGGGGCCCTGTAAATCAGAAATTACTTGAAAGCACACAAGAACAAATAGCTGTAGCTGAACACACCAGAATCCATAATTGAACAATAACTTTGTTACAAACCACTAAATGCTACAAATGTATGCAAGCTTTTCAGTTGTTGAAAATATTTCCTCAGGCTGTTTTTGTTGTTGTTAATTGAATGAGGGATCTCCAAAATACCCTGTTATTAACAGTCCTGCTGAAGTCTTGCAAACTCAGGACCATGGTTTCCTTCACTGAGTTAATCCACTTGTAACCAGTGATGTAGACTTGAATTGATAGGCTCAAGTCAGACTTAAGTTGCTTCAGTGACTCGACTCAACTCGGCCATAAATGATGCACTGACTCGACTCGACTCGAGACTTGTGTATTTTTAGTGGCTAACTTGCTGCCCTTGATTCAGTAACATAACACATTCATCCTTGAGACTTTGAATACATGAACACAGATTGGTCACATGACAATCTGTCTCAAGTCCAAAGTGTGGGTGCATTTCCCAGAGGGGTACAGCAAATAGATTAGGCAATGGTCCTGAAGCAGGCTTGAGGTCTGCTCAGCAACCTGTCCCCACTGCATATAGGAGGAGCCTTCTAGAACATTTCGTAAGAGCAAAAGACAAGACTCACCCCAGAGCGTAGAGTGCTGTTCTCAGAGGGGATGAGCACATGTGTTAGGCAACAGGCTTGAGGAAGAAGGATCCTTCCTTCTAAAGCTTTTGAATCTTCAGTAATGGGGAGTAAGACAGGATCCTATTCCCCACTTCCGAAGCTGCAGATGGCAAAATTGCAAATGTGGAGAGCTGATTCTGTTTAAATTGTTAAAACTGACTTTATTTCACTATATCCAATAATTCTGGAATTTTGGTTGGAGTATAAAGTTGGCTTCCAGACTTGATACTTGACTTGAGATTTGAATTGAAAGTATCTTCAAGGACTTGAGACTTGAAGGTAGGGACTTGAGACTTGACTTGAGACTTGGAGCAAAAGACTTAAATACATCACTGCCTGTAACACTATTTTCCTCTTTTCCTACTGCTTTCAGTGTTATTGAACACTGTAGTCCTTTCTAATGAGTCCTAGGGCCATAGTGCAACAACCTCAGTTTGGTCATTTTGGCTGCTAGTGAGATTTGCTCTATGACCCATTTATTGGTCAAGCAGGGAGCCCAGGGTAACTGTACAACTCTCATTGAACACCAAATGGTATTTGTCATTTTTATTTTGCAGGAGTGCCATCATTAATTTTCAGCAATGTAGTTTTGTCAGTAGTTGGGACAGCACTGCCAATTTTGGTGATGCTCTTTTGGCAGTGGTAGCAAACAGAGACAGCAAGGGCTAGGAAAAACACACCACAGACTAACCAGCTGAAGAACTAATATTGTCTTCTTTCTAGTATAAGAACCAGTAGCTATGTAGTTCAACACAACACCCCTGAAATGAGTATCAATACATCATTTAAACCTAGATCATTCCAAACATGATGGACCTTTGTTTTCAAAGGAAAACAAAAACAACACTCTGGCCCTGTTCCCAGTTTTTCAAACCTACCTTTTCAAACTATATTAAGTAAATACATTAAAGATGGCTTTTCTTATCAAGGATGAATTAACCTTACTAAAACTAATTTCTCTTCATTAAGTAAACTGTTACTTAATAAAAGCCTTCATCAAGGACCCCACAAAAACAAGTGTTCTAGTTTTGGCAAAAGTCACACCCCTCATTGTCATGTAACCAGTTCCTTACAATTTACATTTCAGTGAAAAATGCAGACTATAGGGAACCATTCATTCCTCAGGAGCCTCTGGCTTTAAACTGCAGACCATCCTACCAGATAACCAGCTGCCAATCCTTTCTGGAATATCTGAAAGCTTCACAGAATGCAATTGTCTTCAAAGGGTCTAATCTGCATCTGAAACAAGATTTTTCTCCTCTACATGCAGGGTTGTTAAAATTGGACTTGCAAGCCTTCACACAATTACTTCAGAGTAATCCTACTGAACTCAGTGGGATAGCATTATACACAGTCAAAATATTATGTGCACATATTGTAATATTGAAGTAAACTATTCATTTAAGAGTATAGTGATCTACAATGAGCTTCAAGTAGCCTTCTGTGCTGTCTCCCCCCCCCCCCCCGGCCCCAACATACACAGAGCTTCAAGGGTCTATTATTGGTGTTTTCTTGACAAAAATGTCTTCCCAAATTATGGAGGTATGTGAGCTTCAGGAGAAGCCTAAAAACTAGTTTTGGAGACTATATGCAGCCCCTAGACCGGATTGTGGCAGTCCTGCTCTTATTAACGGAGAACGCTTCCCATGGTAGACAGCTGGTCTCAATCTGTGGAGGTTAACAAGAACAATGACATTGTGCTTGTGAAACCATGTCTGAGGCATGGGACTGTTGAAGTAAGCTTATTTCTCAGGATTTCACTTTGTATGGTTTCAAAACATCATTTCTGAACACCTGAAGAGGGCTATTCTACATGCTCAGAAATATTTGAATCTACAGTAATACTGCCAGAGGTCCTACAGGCTTCCTCTACTTCCTGACAACTTGTTTTTTGACATTCCACTCCTTTGACTATAGTGAATTATAGATATGTACCATTCTTTCAACAAGGTGTCCACTCTTTCATCAATTCTTCTCCTTGTGGTCCCAAGTGAGCCTCTGTAATTCCCTCACGTTCCTACAGGAAGAAGACAAGAGGAGAACAACTGGTGAAAGACTGAGGCCCTTTTCACATGACGTTGCTGTCTCGTTTCTGCCACAGGATGGCAGTGGTTGGCAGATCACACTTCCGCATGATGTCGCTGCCATCTCGCTGCCATCCTGTAGCAAAGCGTTGCACTTGCGCAGTTTTCGCAGAACAGAAAAAATCCATTTCACGTCTGAGATTGCGCGGTGCTCCTGCGGAAGCTGCGGAAGCACATTGGTGACGTTTCCTTCCATAGTGCAGCAATGGAAAAAGCCCGGCTGTGCTGTGGAAGGAAGACACGGTGCCATTATGCCCCCTTCCACATGGACCAAGTGGGTGCAGAGGGGAGCATTGCTGATGCGCACCCTTCTGGACTCAGGACAGCAGTGAGACAATGCGGAAGAGTGTCATCGTGCGGAAATGGCCTATATTCCGCTTTTCAACCAATTACACTTTCTGGTCCCTAACCCATCAGATAGGCAGGAGATGCCTACACGTTATGTTTCTGTAATTTACATCAGCACTCATGCAGTTAAGTGGCAGTGGTACTCCAACACCCTCCTCTGGAATATCAATACTGTGTGACCAGTGGCGTATTTGTGTATGTGCCTAACAACTGTGCCAATAGAGGCTGCACAGTGTCTGTATCTACAGTTCCAGTGAAGAAAATGAGGCACTGACAAATTGTTATTCACCACCCAATAATGCACAACTGCATGTGCACTGGTTGCATTTGCAGAACTCCACATACACAATGGTGAACTGAATGCAAATGTACAGCTTGCATAAAGTAATTACATATGTGTAAAATATCACCAGCAGCCAATCTTCTTGTTCAGTTCTTGAACAAAAAGGAACAAGTTAGAAGAGGGCAATGATAATTTGACCTGAGTAAAAGTTTTGGGACATCAGAACCATTGGACCTGTAAAATATTTTCCTACTTAAGATGACTAAGAGAACTTTAGAATTAAACAGTCTTTAATCCTCTGTGCTCTTTAGATGATGCCAGTGAATTAGGCAAAGAGTCATCAGTATGTTCATGAGGCCCAGCTCCGCTTCTCTGCATCTTCTGAATCAAGTGAGGTTCAGCTGAGCCATTGTCTGGTCTTGGTAGTGGGCTGAATCAGGCTAATAAAAGCTGAAGGCTAACAAGACGAAGCACAAGGATCAGGGGAGAGTTTTTTAGCCCCAGAAAGCTGGTGTTCAGTCTTTTCTGGGTGAGCTTTCCCTCCCTTGGAAAGGACAGGTATGCACTTTCGGGCTACAGTAACATTGTTACTATAGACCTAAGTGGCCTTGGTGGCCCAGAACACCTTTTACAAGTGTTGGAAGGTTTATCTCAGAGCTTTCCAAACTTTTCATGTTGGTCACACACTTTTTAGACATGCATCATTTCGCAACACAGTAATTCAGTTTTATTAGCGAACTAGAGCTTAAACTAATCCCTTATAAGAGATACAGGCACATACATAAATTGTAATAATAAAATGTATGGAAACACAACAAATCTCATGAAAACTTTTAATATATTTTTAAAAATTTGATTTATAAATAATAACATACATTCCCAAGACTGTAGACAACACACCTATACACTTCAGGTGATGCACTAACGTGTCACAGCACACCGTTTGGAAAACCCTGGTTTACCTGCTATAGCTGTCCCTGACAAGTATAAATTAGCCACAATGACCCATGATTCAATAACTCCACAGTTAGACTAACATAGTCTTTTAAAAGTAAATGAACTTATTATTATCTTGTTATGAATACATGATAGGAAACTATTATTTGTAAGTTTCCAGGGGAACAGCCATGTAAATCTATTGCAGCAAAACCCACAAAGAGTGTTGTGGCACCTTAAAGGCTAATATCTGATGAAGTAGACTGCTGCCCATGAAAACTTATGCTACATAAAACTGATTAGGCCTAAGTCTAAGTGTGGTCCAAACTGAATCCATCATCCGACATTCCCAGTGATCCAATGGGCTTAGTTTAGTTGGGACTAATAACTGGATTTAGATACTAGTCTTAAAGATACAACAAGACTCTAAAGAATTTAAAAGTAATAATCAAATAATAAATGAGCAATCTCATGGGTAACCAGAGGGAAAAAAATACTGAGCAGCAAAATACATTCACAGAAGTCACTGGAGAAGATTCATGTGTGGTCACAGAACTTTTTTTTCTGGTGTCCTTAAAGTAAAATCACTGCATTATATTTGGCTAATGTTCTTGCTTTAAATTTTATTGTAGTTTACCTCATATTTTAAATATTAGTAAGAATATAACAAAGAAAAGTTAGGAGTGGGAGCTGGACTGGATTTGTAACATGTCCTAAACATCAGGACAGCACTTTTAACAGCATTTCTATACACACACACTCGGATGTCAGTCCTATTGAGTTCAGTCGGTTTTCTCCAGGTAAGTGTGCCTAGCATTGCAGACTGGGCTTCAGTTGAAATTGAGACCTTTCTTTTATTCTGGGTACATAGCAACAAGCACTAAAGGGTGCTTCCAGACATAGAACTCCTAGGGATACCAATCAAAAGGCATGATATAGCCCATCCTCAACAGATTATGAGGTACATTGCTGTCTAATCCCTCTGACTCATTTGTGGAAATTTACAAGGGGCTCAGCCCCTGTTCTCTTCACTTGGTAACTCCCCAGTGTTTTTCCATATCTTATTTCTTCTTAACAGAAAGATAAGGCCAAAAATGACAGAACAGCCTGTGGAAGCTGGTGGCTCTGATGTATATAGAGCGATGAACCCACTCCAGGTTTATTTTGTACTTTCAAAGATCTATCTAGGGTGCTGGACCTGGAAAGAGAGTCAGCACCTTGGATTGCTCCTTTAACATTCAGGCTAAAACCCAGAGCATGTTTTTAGCTTGGCAGTGCTGGGGACTGCTCACACACACCTCCTGGGGCACTGTCAGATGCACACTGTGTATACTTTTGTATAAGTTGACCTCTTAAATTCCATATTAGAGAGAGAGGAAATTGTACCATAAAAGCCTCACTTGGAAATTCCTCAACTCCATTCCTTCTCAGGGTGGTTCCCAGACAGAATTACCTTACCATGCCCTGCAGCTATTCTGTCTTTGTATGTTTCATGTTTTTTTTCCCTCAGGCGAGAAGAAGCAAGAAAAAAAAAGGATTGCGGAAGAGACACGAAAAATCTACAAACTGAAGACAACAATTAGATCTTCCCCAAATATCCATGAATGAAGTGGTGCTGTTCCAAAAAAAGTGCATAATGTGGAAGATAGCTGAATTTTTCCTCTTCTGGATCTTCTGTAGTTGATCTCTTCCCTTTAATTGGACGAGATGGTTCTCAGCAAGGTTAAATTTGGCAGCATTTTCATCCCTACGTTTATGTACCTTCAAGTTGCCTATAGACTAATGGCGACTGCATGAAATTCACAGAGGCAAGGAATACTTAAGTTTCCCATTTTCTTCCTCTGAAACACAACCTGCAGCACTTGAGATTCTTGAACAGTGCCCATCCAAGTACCAATCAGGACTGATCCCAGCTTAGTTTCCAGGCTCACACATGATCTGGTACCTTCTGGGAATTCCAGCTTTAGGATTTTACAGAGAAAGAGTTGCACTATCCTTTTCTCTCTGATCCCAACCTTCACAGCTTTGCAATTATGCATAAAACGGGTAAATGTCAGTTGAAATAGATGTGTTCTTGGGTGTTACTTCTTTAACCGAAAATTTGTACCATAAGCAGGAATAACATGGAAAGAATAGGTATGTGTTCCGGCACCACACATGCACACACAAAATGGCAGTTCAACATATTTCAACAAATTTTTCATTCAAAATGTATATGATGTACTTACGAAACTAAATCACCAGGTAAACCTTCCATAAGTAAACAAAAATATTCTGAATTTTCTAGACACCACTTGAAAGTTTCTTCCAAGTGCATCCAGAAAACATCTTCTCTTTCACCAGCCTGTTTTTCCTATAGAGTTTCCATTTTGGGGACCAAGCTTCAGGACCTATGCTTCTTTAGCATGCTGAGGTTAGCTGGTGAACCAGACTGATCCACTTTCCATTTTCTCTATTTTGCTCAGTAATGGATTTTGGAGGCAACTGCTGTTTACTTTGCCTACTGTAGACAGACATACACAACTACAATGGAATCAGAGTAGAATCCCATTCCTTCTCTGATCAAGTTTTTATTGCATCTTTTACTAAAGACACGTTGTTGTAACTTGACAGCAAAAGTTCACATTTGTCCAAATAACTTTCACCATCTCTCCAGCGTCAATGCTCCTAGGAGTCCTCCAGCTAGACAGAAGATGAGGAAGAAAGCAGGGGCTGAATGAGTAGGAAAAGATTTTCTGGAAAGAAATTTTGCCGGAAGCTTTTTCAACTGGGGTATGCTGGCATACATACCAAAGGTTTGAATACAGTACCTTATCAGCCCTCTTGTGGGCATGGATCAAGCCATGGAAACTCAGGCTCCAATAAGCCAATAAGCCCATGGGGTGGAAGCATGGGGAAGGTCAAAGTGGGGTCCCTATAATGATTCAGCTCCTTCAGGACCTAACTTTCTAGCATTGCCCTAACTTAAAAACTTGAGCATTTAGAAATACATTCGGACATCCAAAGAAACAAGGTCAAGCAAAGATATCAAGGGAATGCAAGCACAGTCAGTATTAAAGAGTTTGGGGTGGGAGCACTTTGTAGTGTCTTAGGCCATTTCCGCACTAGACTGTTATAGTGCTATTATTCCACTTTCAACCTCCTCTGGCATCCTGGGGTTTGCAACTGCAGTTGAAAGGTTGAAAGTGGAGGTTGAAAGTGGAATAATAGCACTGCAACAGTCTAATGAAGAAATGGCCTTATTCTTGGCAAAGTTTGAAATTTGGGAATTGAAGGAAAATTTCATCTTGAGGACAGAACGCTTACTTGGGGGGCAACGCCCCCTTCCCCTCCAACTACACGTTGCCCCCAGACTCCTGATGTCCCCTCCTCCCCAGTCATTCACACCCGCTTTGGCGCCCGCCCTCTTCCGCGGTTTGTTGCCGCTTCTTATCTAGCCCAAAGGAATGCGCTCTTCGCTCCCTTTTCAATTCGGTTTCTCTCTGTTTTTCAGGCGTTGGCTTCTCCCAGCCTTGGCAGACGAAAACAACCAGCAAAAAAAGCACCCGTAGCCCAAATAAAAATAAATATTTTTAAATAATAATAATAAAAAAATGGAACAAATCGGTACACGCTCTTCTCCAGATGGGCGAAGATTTCCCGGGCGGAGGACGTCGCGCGAGGTCCAAGCGCCACTCGGCTCCCCCACGCGCGCCGGCAAAGCGGCCGCTCCGGTTGGTCCAGCGGCTGATTGTGACGTCACAAGGGGGCGTGGCGAGGAAAGTCAGCCGGGGCGAAAGCGGCAGAGCAGGCAGAGAAGAGATTTGGGGTTGTTTTTTGTTTTTTTTGCCTCCCTTTCCCTTCCTAAGCCCAATGCAGCGCCGCATCGGCAAGGAAGGAGGTGCGTCCTACGGGGCAGAGAGAAGAAGGCAGAAACCCTGAAGAAGTTCAGGGAAGAGGAATCCGCAGCCTTCCACCCTCTCCGAGGTCTCCCTGTTGCATCTATAGCAAAACAAATAAAATAAATAGGGGGGAAAAATTTAAAATCCCAGGATGGAAAAATATAAAGGTAAGGGAAGACGCTTGGTTTTGCTTTCCCGCTGGGGCGTGGGACCGGGGACGAGTCGGCGCTTCCTCGAAGAATCGCGTTAAAGTTCCCATCGGGGGTTTGGATCCCCTCCCCTCCACGCCTTTCGCTTCAGCGTTTTCCTGGGAGCCGGAGGCGAAGCGTAGGAGTAGCATCGCCTCTTCGTCTCCCCGCGAACGGCTTTCTGTGGGCTTTTCCGCTGTCCACGGTTATCGTGCTATTATTCCACTTTCAACATCCAATGGAATCCTGGCGTTGGTAGATGACTGAGGCCCAAGAGCTCGCTGGCTGAAGATTGTAAATGCCCCTCCCGAAACTGCAAACCGTAGCATGTTGAAAGCGGAATAATAGCACTATAAGAATGGGGTGTGGAAAGGGCCTGTGTCTCTTTAGCGTTTCATGGGATGCGCGATTTTGGAGCTGGATTTTCTGATGGGGGGGTAGGGACGGGGAAAGGGTGCGAGGAGGCTTCGTGCGCAGGTGAAAAGAGAGGCGAAAGAGCGGGTTAGAAGGAAAAGAGAGCGAGGAAGAAGAAAACCGGTGTCTTTCTTTGCCTTGTCTAGTCCTCCAGAACCGGTCTGACAGAGCAGGGGGTGTGATTATTATTTTAAGGTCTGCTTTTTCTTATCCGAAGAAGCGAAGAGCCGACCTTGTCTCCCCTGAGTTATGATATGATAGTGTTTTGGGTGCCGGCAGGGATGGTGAAGGAGAGGCTGGAGATGGAAGAAGTAACAAAAACTGAAGTTAGTCTGGTCGTGACTATGTGGTCTGGTTCTCCTTCAAACGGTTTAGCTGAAGGATCGAGAAGTAAATCAGTCGGATATGAGAAAGTGAATCCGAGGCTTCTTAAGTGAGAGCCGGATTGCTTGCACAACAGGCACCTTGCTTTGTCTCTCGCGCCATTTCTGCACTAGACTGTTACAGTGCTATTATTCCACTTTCGACATCCTATGGAATCTCGGGTTTGCAGTTTAGGGAGGGGCCTCAGGAGTCCATAGATGTTGAAAGTGGAATAATAGCACTATAACAGTCTAGTGCAGAAATGACTTCAGACACTAAAAAGTGCTGCCACCCCAAACTCTTTAATACTGGCCTCGCTGGCATTCCTTTGGTGTTTTTGCCTGCTCCTGTTTCTTTGGATGTCCAGCCTTTGAGGCCCCTCCCTAAACTGCAAACCCCAGGATTCTGCAGGATGTTGAAAGTGGAATAATAGCACTATAATAGTCTAGTATGGAATGGCCTCTCTCTTCCTCTTTCAGTGCGGTGGACAGTTCAGAGTTCTCCCAGGCCCCCTTCCCCTGAGGAGAGGCTGATACTCCCAAAGAAAAGAGCAGCAAGGGTGCCTGTTGTCGTCCTTGTTGCCTGTGCATAAACAATCCCAAATATTTGCAGACATCTAGCTTTAGCCTTTCATCTCTCTAGTCAGCAAAGATCAGACTGGGGATTTGTTGTAAGGAGTGGCAGATTGGTACTGTGGGGTGAGCAGCTGCATGTGCCTCTGATGCATGTTCAATAAAAGACCTTTTGGTGTACTTAAGGAAGCGGTGTTTAATTTTATGCACACAGTACTTTGTTTCTAAAGAGCCTACATACCCCGAAGGCAGTGGGATCAGGCCTGGTTAGTACTTGGAAGGGGGACCTCCAAGGAATACCAGGGGCTAGGAACTCTGTGTCAGACGAAGGGGATGTCAAAACACCTCTGAATATTCCTTCCCTAATAAAATCCTATGAAATTCATGGGGTTGCCATAAATCAACAGGCACTCACTTAATTTTTTTTTTAAAATGCCTGCTGCACCTTGTGCACTCTCCTTACAAGCATTGCTTTGTAACTTGAAAATATGGCACAAAAGCAGGTGTGGTTATATGCTAGTCTGGTGGGTCGGAAATCCCTGCCTCTGCTCATTCATACACTAAATGCATTGGTTAGTCTCAACTAGAGTAGACTCACTGAATTAGTAGCATTTACATAGGTGTTGACCTACCAAAGTCTCATTGATTTAATGGATCTACTGTACTTGGCACCAGCCATTGGATTTAGCCAACTGAGTTACTGTAGTTCAGTCCAGTGGCAGATGGTCCCTCTGTGTTAGTGAAGCTAAAGGACCTATCTGAGATCCTATGCCTATTTGAGGAATAAAGCTCAGCACAATGGATATTTCCTTCAAAGTTCAGACTAAAACCTGGAGACATTCACTGCCACCCTGACACAGAAACTACTAGCTGCCACTGGATGAAGCTGCTCTACTTTGCAGGGGTACTGAGAAGATGGCAGTGAAAATGACTGTTGCATGCAGTATGCAGCCCTTGGATTTGAGCAGTAAAGAAATTGAAATATTGTCCATTTCCGCACTATACTCTTATAGCGCGATTGTTCCACTTTCAACATCCTATGGAATCCTGGAGTTTGCCGCTCCCTAAACTGCAAACTGCAGTATACAACTGCAAACTGCAGGATTCCATAGGATGTTGAAAGTGGAATAATCGTGCTATAAGAGTGTAGTGCGGAAATGGCCATTATAAGAGATACATCTGTCCACACTGCCTGTTTAAGAGATTGCTTGGACTAGCTGACCATGCCATTCAGTTAGCAACACCGCCTGAGAATTCGCCTTTATGCACATTAACTTTAGGAACAAGTTCTTTGTAAATTTTCCATTGTTGATTGCCAGTCTTGATTCTTCCTCTCCAAGGAGTTCTCTAATATGTATATTGGATATATAAATTGTCCGACATTTGTGGAATCTGGGTTTTGGAGGAGTTATAAGATGTGTGGTACTATCCTATACATGTCTACTCAAAAACAGGGCCCTTGCAGATTGCAGCCTGGGGTTCTTAGATCACTCCACTGTACACCCTTTTGATGTCAAGGCCAAAGGCAGCAATTTAATGTACTGACCTCCTTATGTGTAGCAGCTCACACAAATGTGGTTGTCATTCATTTATGTGGATGTTGTTTGATTCTTAATTCTGTTTGGTTTTATACAGCCCTGTGTTAAGCACAACCTTCAGAAAAGAATCATTTACCTTCTTTCTCTTACCAGTTACCAGTAATGATGATACCCCACTAGGAGGGAATTGGTGGTGGTGCATATCCTTTCCTTTCCTTTTCACAAGCAAAGCAAAGGGGTGGGGGAGGAGGGGCAAATAGATCTAAAACATGGATAGGCAACTTCATCGGGGTAGGTAGCCAATTCTCACCTGAATAGCAGGCCATAACATAGCATTTTCAGCAGAAAAGGGGTCCTAGAAGGCAACAGAAATCTACCCTGGTTTTGATTTCCAGCTATTTTGGCTGATTTTTGCCTGGATTTTAGATGTGGAGAGCAGCATCTAAGGGGCTGACAGAAGGGAAACTGCTATTTTGGGAGGTCATTTCACCTATTTTATAAAAACACCAGGGTCTTGGGAGTCAGAGGGGTTGGGCGGCCACAAAAAATGGGTTAGGAATAGTCACGTGGAGCTTATGAACGATACTTGCCCCACTTCTGCTCTAAAAGTTTAAAGTACTTGTGCAAAAGGATTATGGTTTATGCAGGCAGAGGGGCCATAGAACGTGCTCTTCAGGCAGAAAATCCCAGGTTGAATCCCTGGCATGTCCAGTGGAAAGGATCAAATAATAGGTAGCGGAGAGGCTTGAAAGTCTGGAAGACTTCTGCCAGTCAGAGTAGCCTACAGCAGGCTTGATGGAAAAGTCATTTGTCTGGGTAGAAAGCACCTTCCTGTCCAATACCCTGGGGATGAAAGTAACCTGCACATAACAAATGAATGACAAGCCTACAAAAATATAGGTAACTTTCAAGGCTCAAACATTTTCGGCTCAAGGCATTCAAGGCTCAAACCTGCTTTCGACTCAAACATTTTCAGTCAGTTTTAGGACTGAACAGTGCAGGAACAGAGGCCTACAGAAAAAAGATACTCTCTGTTTCTCTTTTATATTACCTTTGAGGAGTAGCACCTAATGGTTTCCATGTTAAGTGAGGCAGTGAATACACTCCAAGTTTGGGTCTAAACTTGAAAAATGCTATTCAAGAAGCTGAACCTTTTCTGTGACACTAAAATTCAGCACTGTGGATAGCTCCTTTCAAGTTGAGACTAAAGTCCACAGCAGATACACCACTCCACTCGTATGGAAGCTATCATTGCTCTGCAATCCATTCCTTTCCCCCATTCGTCTTGTTATATTCCTTACAGGGACGAAGAGAGCTACTGCATGTCCAGGAGGTTTCTTGGCGCACAGTCATATGCAGAGAGTTAGAAATATCTTAGGAGTTCAAGAGGAGCAATTGTGGCAAACCCTGTTAGATTAAGGAACTGTCTGCTGCTTTGAAATACCTGAATTTACAGAGCAGCAAGTGTTCACAGCAGAAAAGGGAGCTGGAAGTGAAAATCTCAAATGCCTTTCTATACAGCTAGGATTCATGCGCATAAAACCGTAAGCACGGAGCTGGCATTCTTCTTTGAAGTTGAAAATTTGCTTTCATCATTTGGGAAAGCGATGTGTTCTGCAGAGCTTGACTAAATCAGAAAGAGCTTCTTCTCCCCTTTAGCACAGATACTGTGGGAACAGAGAACTGCATTCTTCTCATGTGTGACGACTTGTGTCTGAGGAAAGGGCAGAAGCCATGGCAAGAGCAGCTGGAAAGGCAGCATGCCAGTTGGAGCAAGCAGGGGCAGAGGAACCAGGAGAAGGTGGAGTAGGGAGGTGGGATGTCCTGCTTTGTTATGTATTTGATAACTTTAGAGGCAGCAGCAAGAGGGGCTGTGGAGGCCCCTGGTCCACCTTTGCAGTTGACTGTCCTCACTGGAGGTTGGAGACCAAAGAGTGATTATAGAGTGGCTTTATCCACTGCTAGAGAAAGGATTCTTTCCCCTTTGAGTCCTACCAGTGCAGGAAAATCCTTTTAGAAACTGTATGTATGTATGTATGTATGTATGTCTGTATTTATGACGAAACATACAAAAGAGAAAACCTGAAATATACATAGTATGGGAGCCAGAGTTGTATAGTGGTCTGAGTGTTGGACTAGGATTCTGGAAGACCACAGTTCGAACCCCTGCTCAGCCACGGAAACCCATTGTGTGAGCTTGGGCAAGTCACAGTCTCTCAGCCTCAAAGGAAGGCAATGGCAAACCCCTTCTGAAGAAATCTTGCCAAGAAAACCCTGTGATATGCTTACCTTACGGTCACCGTAAGTCAGAAACAGCTTGAAGTCACACAACAACAACATACAAATATACGGGACTATTAGGTGTATCATTTAATACTTACTATGGATTTGGATGTCTCATGATTTCTATTTTGTAGATTTTAGATATGACAAAAATAAAGAAAGGGCAATATAGGTCCATAAAATCATTCTGTACTGCAGTTCCATAGCCACTTACCTGGTGGTATGCCCAACTGAAATCCATTAGACTTCTGTAGATGCAGTCATAAAATTGTGCTGCTTATTTCTGTTATTAAACAGATCAGCTTCCCTGTTTCAGCAATATGTAACATTTTATCTTACTAACAGCTCAGCGACAATACACCTGAGGATCTTAATTGTTTACCAATATATATGGATGCATGCGCGCGCGCACACACACACACACACACACATATGAAACCTGTATCACCAAAGTATCACTGTTAACATACTTTCAAGCAGTACCTTTCTCCTGGGGATCCAGGGAAGAGGTAATATTAATCTGATTAGGAATCCAATTTACTGTTTTGTTCTTCAGCTATTTTAATTAGAATATTACTGAAAGGCATTTTTATGTTTGTATTTTAATCTGTTGTTATTCATTCTGTTGCATTGGTACTGGGCATGCTGTGAATTCAAACAAATTAGTGTATAATTCCCAACTGTTTCAAGACTGATGTAATGTTTAGCCTGCCCAGGATGGCTTTAGAGATGATTCCCATGGAATCATTTGAATTCTTCATGCAAGTTTCCCAGAGTAATCTGTGCACTGAAGCTGAACAGTTGGATAGATCCTGAGACTGGTCAAATGCTATAAACTGTACAGCTTATGTTTTCTGGATGCTGGGAAAAAATGCATGCATCGTTCTGAAAGGTTTGCAGTCTGTTCAGTATGTTACTGTGTCACCACCAGTCTGTGGGCGTTCTGAGAGGTGTTCAGTGCTTGCTGTTGTAACCTAATGTCATTAGCTTCGGCTTCTGGCAGTTGTAAACAGAAATACCAACTGAGTGGGAGATTCTTGTACAACAGAGAGCAGGCCTCTTGCTTCTTGGGTGTTTAATGGGGTGTTTCCAGCAGCGTGCCACTCCAGGTCTGCGAGGTCTGACATCGATATACAGCAGTTATCTTCCTTAGTTTTGAAACTGCAAAAAGTTGGTGCAGGCCTAAGATGTCAAATAACATACGGAGGTGTGTTTTAAGTCGCTTCTTGCCTGTCGACATAACTTCCACTCATGCCTCAAGGCTTTTCACACCATTCTGTGCGCTAGCAAGATATTTTTCTAGAAAGAGAGAAGTGTGAGCCTTTCAAAACTTAAATTGGGAACAGGAATCAGGGAGTTTTAAGGTTCTCAAGGGCCATCTAGTCCAGTTCCTGGCCTAGTGTACCACCCAGAGGTTGTTGCACTTCAGCTCCCAGCAGCCCTACCCGGCATAGCCGCTGGTGAGAAATGTTGGGAGTTGCAGTCCAGCAACATTTAGACAGCCACACAATTCCCACCCCATGTTAGATTCATCACCATCCAAAAGATGGTCTCTGAGGATAGATTTAGAAGTGATTGAAAAAGGGACTGTGTCTCTTTCAGAGGGATCTAGTCAGATATCCTTGTGTGCAGTCATGGGTTGCATACGTGCTCCTGCATGCAAGGACCTGCATGTGCATACCTGTGAGCTAAAAATACTATGAGAGCAATCAGTGGTGATAGCACTGATTATGTTTTGATCTCTAAAATGTAAAGAGAGTAGAGTAGAGAAGAGGGGCACAGGATTCATTGCTCCCTGGCAGGATATCACTATTGTCAAAGCTAGCAGTGTGGATCGCTGGTTAGGGGAAGGGTGGGGAGGGAGTTCAGGCAACTTCTGTGGGGGCAAGGGCCATATGTCTGCTGTGGGACCTTTAGGGGATGCTGAAAATGCAAATAAAAGAACAACCAAGAAGCAGCTACAAGTTCATTCCTGGTTTTGAAAGACAAGTGGAGTTTTTAAAAATGTTAAACAGTGCAGAGGATTTCTGAAACCAGTTTAAAAGATCAATGACTATTTTTGAAGCTTCCAAGAAAAGGGTGGTGTGGAGGAATGGGGGCCACAGAAACAGCCTTGCGGGGGGCACATGGTCCTTGCAGTTGCATTTTGTCCACACTTACGCTGGACAGTGCTCTTCCAGACATAAACCAGCCTGCATGACCATGTCTGCAACCACACATGCTGAATGCAAGATTTTAAATCATAAAGAGCACCTTTTTGTCTATGGAGAACGCAAGGCAAACTCCACTTCCTGGTTCAGGATGTTCCAATTAAAGTAAATTAACTAATATGAGTCTAGACACTCAAAAAGTGTTTGTTGCAGGGAAAGAATGTTTATTATAGCTTGCTAGACTGGATTTTCACTCACTGTCTGTAAACAGGTGAGATAACTGCAACCAACTTTATAATAAGGCACAGCGACTCATTATTGACTAGACAAAACCTAACGTATTACCCATAATAGTTTGGGGTGATAAGTATAACAGGGAGAGAGGGAGGATTATGGCACTGGCCCAGTGCTATTGCTGCCTTAGTTTGGGCTTAATTTGAGTTTTGTGAGGTGGGGGGGTGAGCATACAGTGTCCTCCCGACTATGGTCTTCTGCCTGATTGTTTGCTCTGACTGGTGCACTGATCATAACAGAAGAATCTGTCTGGAAGCCTGATTACTGTGGACCAAAATTGTTATACTGGGGAAGAGGGGAAGTTGATTGTTGTTGTGTATATACCCTCAAGTCATTTCCAACTTATGGTGACCCCAAGGCAAACATGGGGTTTTCTTGCCAAGATTTCTTCAGAGGGGGTTTCCACAGCTGAGCAGGGATTCAGATCCTGGTCTCCAAAGCCATACTCCAGTGCTCAGACCACCAAATCACGCTAGCTTTAATAACTTATATTAAAATCAAAAAATCATGATTGTAATATCTTTAGTAGGACCAATAAAAGGGCACACATAATTTGCATACTTTTCACATCTCCAGATCTCTTCATCAGGCAAGCTGCTACAAAAATCAGGTGGGAAGGGAAGAAGGTAAATTGATGCTGAAATGATCATACTGTCTACATGATCACAGCCTTGAAATGGAATAGGAAAAGAAAACCTTCAGAAATTCTAATGGGGCTGAAGCTAGTGGTTTCCACCTTCCCCTGGAATAGTCCCTAGGACTGCCATGAACAAGAAAGACAGAATACTTTGATTCCTTTGTTTTTGAAAATATACAATCCAGTTGTTAATTCAGAGCTGCCTCTGTGCTTACTGGTTCCTTTATCTGTCAGAAGCAGAACTCAACAGCCTTTGCTTAGCAAAGGTAGAGAGTAGCTTTACCTATTTGTTATAGGGGGTCAGCCCTCAGAAAATAATATGACGCAGTTAAAAAATCCTGTTCCTCTGGTATAAATGTATTTAATTAACTAAACTGTTGAATGTATACCACCATTTTGCTTTAGGTACAAAATAGCCCCTTGAGTGCACAGACAGAAAGGAAGAAAGGTAAGGCTTAATGTACTTTGTGTGCACATTTTCCTTTCTGGAAGACAGCCAAAAGAGCTGCAGTGATAGCTGTTAGTCCCAGAAAATACCACTTGTAACCCAAGAGTGTGCCAAACTCAGGACTAGAGGAAGTTACATTTTTGAACCACAGCTCCCAGTATTTCAAATTCAGTTCAAATTCTGGGAGTCTAACTGTGGTTTAAAAAGTAACTTTCCCAAGCTCTGTCTAGAACAGATCTTATTTCCTTCTTGTCAACATCTTGTATAGCTCTTCCTGTGGGTTATTTTATGCAGAACAAGCATGTGACTTTCTTATGGATGCAGTTTTTAAGTCACAGTCCTAAAAGCCATTCATAGTTTTTAGGTTTAAAATACATTCTCCTTATATAACACTTTAAAAAAAACACCACTGTTCCAAAAGAGATTCTTCTGGGTTATAAAGATGCACACAACATATTTAGTTGGATTCCAAGGATAGAAGCTTTTATTGGTTTGGTGACAAGCCACATTTCCTTTCCAGAACTGAGCCACAATCAATGCCTCCAGACCATATCCTCTCCTGGGCCCCATAAACAAAACCACCTTGTATTTTGTGCATGCATGTTTTATGGTTTTCCAGGAAGCCCACAAAATTTTCGTGCCTTACTGCTTATGAGAGACTTTACTGTCCCACTAGTGTTACCTGTTCCTAAGTGTAAAGATCACAACTACAGTCTCAACAGATAAGGAAATAATGAGAGGGACGTTATTTCTGAGCCACAGAAATCTTTTCACTCTGCTGGGGTCTGTCTTTTCACTTGATTTGGGGTAAAACTGAAGTTCTCTTTGCAAGATCAGACAGACAAAAAGGGTGAATTGGTATCACACTGGGAGATAATCACCGTTCCTTCCTTCAGTTGTTTTTTATCCTTGAGTTTTACACAGAAGCAAAGAGAACCACTGGTTCAAGTGCCCCTAAAAGGGTTAAGTTTGGGGCAGTAACTTACACCCAGACTTTGAGACAGGACATCACAGTCTGTCCAAGGAGTGGGGATAGGGTTGCCAGAGTGAGAAATGGAGGGGGCTCCTTTCGCATTAACAGTTGTGTAGAAAAGGGAATTTCAGTGGGCATTGCTTATAACCTGGTTGCATGAAAAGGAATACTTGCTGCAATTCCCCATTCTGCATAGCCATTAAAGGTACAGGAGCCTTCTCTAGTTTTCAGCTTGACAACACTAAGTGGGGAATGTGTGGTCCTCCAGATGTTCCTGATGGCTCCCATCAGCCCTGGGCAACATAAGTGATGATATGGGTGATGTGAATTTAGTCCATCGGCTCTTAGGTATTCTCCACCCTGGGCAGCTTACAGTGTGGCTGGCAGGCTCCATTTAGCTCTACAGGGCTGTTTTTGCTGCTCTTTGGGCCTTTTAGAAGTCTTTAAAAAATCCTAAACACCTTCTAGGGGACATGGGGATATTTTGCCATGTTTTAGGGGTCCCTGTGCCATATTAGGCCCAGGAGATTTTTTTTTTTAAATAGGAAGTCAACAGGAAGTAATTTCTAATCACTTCCTATTGTTAAAGATGGCTTTTCCTGGACCTAAAATGGCTGAGGGAGGGTCAAAATTAGCATATAGTTTCTATTATGGCAACCTCAGAGAGAGCATTTCTAGGCAGGCTATGGCCTGCCTTAGCCCTTGGTGCTGGAGGCAAAATATTGTTCCCTAGGCCTGATGAAGTTGTCTATCCCTTCTTTAGAGAGTTCTGAGCCTGGGAACAGTCATAGAGGAAGCCTCTTCTTACATCACCACCATATATGATTTTGGTGAAGGTTGCAGGTCTGAGAGCAAGGCTTCCTTCAATGATCTCAAAGTCTAGGAAGGTTCATATAGGAAAATACAGTCCCTAAGCCCAGACCCAACTTATACTTTCTACGAGATACTCTGGTCTTGTCACAATACAGAACATTTGTATTTTCTGAGTGTCCTGTCATTCCTTTATTTGCTTCTCTTCCTCTCCTTAACCAAAACCCACCGTATGTCTCTATCCCGGAGCTTCATCAAGGAGCTCACTGGCTAGACTGGAGCAACACAGTTTCTCACTTCTTTTGTAAAGTAGAGATGTACTTTCTACTTTTCTCCACTCTGTGGTGTGATATTGTTAATGCAATGGGGTTCTCAGCTCCCCATAGCAGAGTACAACTTCTGGTTTCTTGGGTTTTCCTTCCTGCACAGCTAGGTTTGTTAATACCAATACAGTGATACCTCCCATTCTCTCTTGTCCAATCCCTTCCTTATTTTCTCAGAGCCCTTCACAACCAAATTTGCTCTTTGTGGATGTTGAATCCCTTGAGCTGACGGAGATTTCATGTGAATGACCTTATTGTAAAGTTTTTGTTGATTTGCTTAGGGATGCAAAACTTTATTTGTCCTTATTTATAAATCCTTATCTGTGAGGATGAGAGAACTTCTGCCTTTTTCTCCTTGCATGTGAGACAAAGCCAGAAATTTACTGTCGGTCTCATAGTTTTCACATCTGGAAGAGTGACTTTTGTGCAAGTTGTACAAATTGCATAAAATACTAGCTTAATTGCAGAAATTGTCTGGTTTTGTTGCATGGATTCAGAAACTTCAGGTGTGTTGCTTGTGACTTTTTCTCAGTCAGCCAGTTTGTCTTTGCTTGAGTGTATGCTTTGCTTCACGAAGGGGAAAAAGTAGTTTAGTGCAAAGACATTTTTGTACAAATGGTGGAAACCCAGAAGTGTAGCAAACCCGGATTGGTGGCATGCCCTCCCCTCAAGAATTTTGCCCCACTCCAATAAAATTGTCCTTCTGTCCCCAAATTTCGAGCATTGTAGAGTGTGAATCAATAAAATGTTCATGCTTAGAATAGTTATACTCGTTGTGCTTCTTTTTCTTGGATGGCTCAACTGTATGTCTCTATATTTGACTAAAGCTTTAACTTATTGCAATTCTAGAAATGTGGCTACTGAAGGAAAATTACACCTGAATGGGCAGTATTCTTATTTGGAGAGGGAAGATCCCCTCATTTTGCCTCCCTTGTAGCTACACCCCTGTGGAAACTTCAACAAAAAGCAACACACTCCTTGTGTTGCTCCAAAAGTGAGAATTGGTGTTCTGGAAACTGGTGATATCCTGGCAGCATCTCACCATGCTGAAATACCTTTCTCATCAAGAAAAAGAAAATTTGTGAATATTCTTCAAAACTCTATATTTCTTTCATGAAAGACTTAGAATATATGAACAATGCAATCCCATATTTGATAGTAATCCCTATAGAAAATGTAGAGATTTATTTCCAAAAAAAAAAAGTGTGAGATTGTAATGTAATGCAATGTGCAAAGATCATTGCAGCCAATATGGGCTCACCAAAACCACCTGTATGCCTTGTTTTTTTCTGTTCCTTAGTACTCATGCTAATGCTTCCGTTTAACAGAGCCTCTGATGGTGCAGTTTCTTTTTGCAAAGTCTTTTTACACATGCCCAGACCCCTTTTCTTCTTTGTCCTATGTGTAACTGGAAGGCTTTTTTAGCATCATCAGCATTCTGTGGTGGTGAAGGAGGGCTGGAGAAATACAGTGTTGCAGCAGTGTTTTTGCAGTAAACAGTGCAATAAAGCTTTGAACTGGGAATGAAGGGTATTCCACTGCAGCCAATCCTACTGCTGTCTTGGATCCCATGGAGGAGTATAAATTAAATACATACATACATATATAAATACTGTAGCTGTGTGTGCCTTCTTACACCAGGCCAGCTAAACAGCAGCTGCCACCAGAATCCCTTACTGAATATGTGTGAAGAGCAAAAAAAAAAAAAAAAAAGAGGGAAGAGCAGATATTCCTACCTCACTAGATACCCTGGCATGGTGAAAAAAAGCATAGATCTGTAAATTTCACCACCAAAATGGAAATCACAAGGAAAACTGAGGTTGATGGAAGAAAAAAAAATCATCCTGGGACGCATTTTGTAAGAAGGTTTTCAGTGATTTCTAGAAGATTCAACATTTTTTGTTTGTTTACTTATGTAAGGTTTACCTGACTTGATTGTTTCATTTCACTCATTCATACTGTTAGTTTTGAACAGCAGTTTTGCTGAAGCGTGTTGACTTGCTTTTGTGTGTGTGTGTGTGTGTGTGTGGGTATTAGAACCTATCTCTATTCTTTCCATGTTATTTCTGCCTCTGGTACCAAATTTTCTTTTAAAGAATTAACACCCAGGAACACAGCCACTTCATCAACTGAGGTATTTCTGTATAACTTCCCTTTTGGTCAATTTTGTTGCATCCTTCTGCTTGAGGTCACAACATTCTTGAATAGAACTGATAGCTCACTATCACAAATGTGTTCTCGTAATTAGTCCTAATTAGTCTTGCAGTGAATTGAAAACATCTTCCGATAGACCGTACTCTCCTGGATGAAATAAGAGCGCATTGTTGAAAATTGGTCCTTGCTTCTGCTGCTGCTTTAAACCCATCTGAACCTTTCTTGCCTGATTGTTTTTCTCCCTTCTCTGAGCAGTCTTCAGTCAAGAACTCTGTGAAGTGACATATGACCCTTCTACGGTGGCCCTAATTTACATTTAACTTGGCAAAATTTGTTTTAGTGCTGATTGGATTATAAACTGTCCTTGAAATTTTGGGGGAAGAGTGTGTGCAAGGTTCTAGCCCTGAAAATTCAAATTTTGCAGGCTGAGGAACAGAGGAGTTTTATGATCAAGGCTAGAAAAATCCTAAGAACTTAAGTTTTTGAAGCTAAAAGCTTACTATTTGGGAGTGAGCGAAATTAACCAGTATACCGCAAGCAATTCAAAGCAAAGAAACTATTTAGGGTGAACATGGGGATGCATGAGGAAAGATGTGTAAAGTATTTTTGAAAACTGAATGTATAGAGTTCCTTAATGCTGGAGTCATATCCACAGCAGCAGGTGTCACATTTTGAGATACCTTATCTCAGTATTTTTAGTCACAAGAAGGGGAGTTCTGACTGGAACCAGAGTCTCTCACTGCCAAAACTAACCCACTTTCTTAGTCTGCTCCAAAAGCTATATGATTCTTTCCACTGGGCCAGGCTCTGTTGTGGAGTATGTAAATTCTAGTTTTGAATAGATAAAAGTTGAAAGACAGGAACTAAAACGTGCCATATGAAGAAAGAGATGTGCTAGGAAAATGCCAAGGACTTTGAAAATAAGCTGGAAAAGAAAAGAAAACAAGGGTGCGTCCTTACCTGAGGAGGAAGCAAGGTGACTCATTTCAAGTATCCAAAAGAACTCATGCAACTGGCATTTTATCTGGCTCATTTGGAATGCTGAATGATCCTGTCTTGTAAGTCAGGTATGCAGATAACAAAATGGATTGGCCAGGTGAAGCTGCAGGGATGAAGAACTGTAACGACATGAGACTCATTTTGTGTGCAAATAATATCTGTGAGTAATTGCTCCTTGGGTTTCCCACTCTCACACGAAACACTGTCAGGAAGCAGGACCAACTTAAGCATGTATTTTGCTTCCTGAGGCACCAGATAAGGTGACACCGTCTTCCCAATCTGGGCCCAGAAGCTGACGGAGAGAGTAGTTGAGTCCTCTGTCAATACTACCGTGTCAGGGCCTTTTGAAGATGGTTGTAGACTTGGTTTTTTGAGTCTCCTCCCTGAAGTCAGTGTGTGGTAGTGTTTAGAGTGTCAAACTGGGAGTTGGGAAATCCAGCTTCTAGTCTCTGTTCAGCCATGAAGCTCACTAGGTGACTTTGGGCCAATCACTGACCTAACTTTCTACACAGGGTTATTGCAAGGATAAAATGGAGAGGAGCAGGAATATCTATAAATTGCCTTTGGTCCTTGGAGGAGAATGGGAGACATACAAGTATAATTGTCTGAGTATGTTTGGGCTGGACTGCTACTATTAAGATTGCCTGTGAATGTAAACACTTTGCTCATGTCGTCATGACAAAGGGACACTGCCACCAGTAGAATGCAACAAAATCCAAAACATACATTGCAATGATACCTTTATTAAACCAACCAAAAGGTGCAAAATAGTTGTACTAACTTTCAGAGCTCTGGCTTTCTCATCAGGCAAAAATGTTAAAAATCATAGGGGAGAAGAAGGATGATGGTGCTAGAGCCATGGGCTTGCATCTGGTTTGAGATGTTTGCTCAAGTTGGTGTTTAAGGTGCTACCAGTAGAGTTTGCTCTGTGATTGTTTCTATATTAGATTTATGGAGTTCAAGTTAGTGAGGTTCTGAATGAAAAGAACTGAAAACAATGCAGCCATGCCAGGGTTGATGTACCCCCTCCATGCCGTGGGACCCCTCATGTGAGACACCTAAATCAATTTCTACCTGTGCCCCCCAAAGGTCCTGGATAGGGTTGTCCATAATGTCTGAGGCAACAGGCTAGCTTAGGAGACCACGGTAGTTGTATGGCATACACCCCTTTGTCCTGCAAAAGAGGGAACAGAGAGTTCAGGAAGAACAGCTGGGGGGCAACGTGGATCAGTGAGGGGCATTTGGAGAATGGGCGTTTCCCTAACAGTAGGGTCAGCCTTGTCTAGGACTAAGCTGAGGGGTGAATAGGGTAGCTAAAGTTTTTCTATGGGAGTCAGGAGAAAGGAAGGCAAAAGATACAGAAATGGGAGCATCAGGTTTGAAGCAAAAAAAAAAAAAAAAAAAGATTAGGCTACCAGCATCCTCTTTCTATTTTTTTTGTTTTTCAGTCAGAGGTTGTAGGAAGGCACAGTCCAAAGACAGCAGTGACCTCTTATTGTCCTATGTGAGCTTGTCTCATATGGAAATGATAGACTGGAAAAGGTTTCTATCTAAATATGAATTTTAAAACCAGCTTTCCTTTTGTAGCATTGCAAGGTACATTTGCTGCACCCTAAAAGCCCAGAGCAGAAGGTTCACTATACCTCGTCATACATTGTTATGCTCACCTCATTATACAAAATGTTTTCATTTGAATCAAGCATCAGCTACAGGAAGCTGCTGATGATTTTTTTCAACTAGACAGCAGCCTCTGCTGTCTTCTGTGGAGTGAGGTTTCCCAGGTAAATGCCCATGGATCTACTCTGAGAAAAATACCAATACGTTGATTTATGCACACAATACATTGTTAAGCGTATTTTTAATATTTGCTTAATCCAGTGAAGACATGGAATTGTACTTTTGTTACCTCACTATACCGTTTGAGAGAAGGTAGATTACTGGGAATAATCTGCCCAGTGTCCTCTCATCTGCTCATGGCTGATGTGTCTAAAATGAATGAGTTCTTCTTCTATGAATTCACCTGTTCAAGATAATGTTTGAGACCCTGCTCTAAATGCCCTTTCTGTTGGAATGTAGAAGGTGGGATGGATGGGTGGAGGGTAGGCCCGTATAATGCCAAATCTTTTAGGTACTAAATCAAGACTGCTTTATTTCTCTTTGATTTTGGAGAAAATCTTTGTTGCTATTTTGATGCTACTGATAGTTCTTACTTCTGAGAGGAGGGTTTTGGCCTAGTGGCAGTACATAATGTTTGGATGCAGAAAGTCTCTGGTTCAAGCTCTCACCTTTCCAGAAGTCTAACCCTGGATTGCCGCTGACTGTTCATAGAGACAACAGTGAGTTAAATACACAATGGTTTGACTTGATATAAGTCAGCTTTCTAGATACTTTGAATTTTTAACTGTTAGTTTTTAATGTATGTAAATTTTATTGTAAACTTCTCCTATGTATGGGCTTGTGAGACAGAGGTGGGATTTAAATGTTTATATAAATAAAATATCTGGACTGAGAACACCTGTGGATGTAGATTTCATTACAGACTGGATAGAAAACCAGTCTGTAAACTGCTATGCGTACTGCTTTGAAACTGCAATCCTGTACACAGTTATTAAGAATAAACCCCATTAAACATACCTGGACTTTCTTCTGGGTAAATATGCATAGGATTAGGCAGCAGGTTTTCTAGGATAAATCAGGCTATAAATGCAATAATAGAGAGAAGCCAAATTTTAATGACATTATTGGTATTGGGAGAATTGCAAATTGTATTTAAACTTGGGTTATTTGATGTGGGAGGAATTAGGTTATTTAGACTGGGAGATAATTTATTACTCAAACACACTGTTTCTTTGATAATTTACTACTTCAAAACACTGTTTGTTAAAATGGTCATTGCATAATCACTGTAAGACAATGGTTGAGATTGTGTTTAAAGCTGACAAAGCATAACGTTCTGCCAACACATTCAAGCAGAAATCCTGGCACTGGAAAGGAAAGACAAAAATGGCTAGCCAGGCAGCGGTGTGAAATAGCTTTGCAGGGGTACCCCACCACGGCCAGTCAGCAGCCGTTTGGAATAGTGGTTAGACCTGTACTTGGGTCTCATACAGCAGCCGTTGTGCTGTTGAAGGAAATGGTTGTAGTGAGAGAGATTGGATACCTCTTTACACAATGCTGAGAGATGTAGATTGACTGGGGTAACACCCCCCCCCCCTCCATAAGGCTAATGTAAGACCTCAAGATGATTCTGGCCAATATAAGCATTGCCATGCTTGCTTATTTAGCATGGATATTTTACTTAATATTTGACGACAGTACTGGATTTTGAAAGTCCATACCAGCCTGTGGACCAGTTTCAAAATTTTGAATCCAAATAGTCAGACAATCCAGTTGGAGCTGCTTCTGTTCTTTATAGCAGTTGTATGCACAGCCCCCAGGAATCCAAATGATTAAGCTTTTTGGCCAATCATTCATTCAGAACTGCTGTTGCTAAAGAAAAGTTGAGCATAGGCTAGCAATATTGATTTAGGAAGGCCTGGGTTATTGTGGCAACTGTGGAGCTCTAGATGTTTTTGGACATCATCTCTCATTTCCCGCACAGTGGGCTATACTTGTTACTGCCAATGAGAGTTGTCATCCAAGACTTCTGATGGTGGTACACAGTTCTTCCTTTCTCTCAGTGTAAATTTTTTCCCCAATAGATTACAGTGAAGTGTTAGCAGTAGAAATAAACGTTCTTCTAAGTACATACTTCCAACTGTTCCAATTTGGCAGGAACAGTCCTGATTGAACAGTCCTCAACTGGCTTACTTTTTAAGCTGCTTTAAAACTGTCACAGGTTCTCTCTCCTCTTCCCACTTTCCCCCTTTGTTCTCATTTTATTTCCGCTGGTGCAAAGGAGTTTAAAGTGCAAAAGCAGTTTGCATTCAGCTCAGCTGAAGAAGAGGAAAGGGGACAGAATAGTGTCCTTCCCTGTAGGCTCAGGCAAATGTAAACTACTGCAGCCTCTCTCAGCTCTTTTTTTTTTTTTATCATTAATAACTCTTTGCCATCTTGACCACACTCTGATGTTGCTTGGCCACTGTTTTTAGTCTGTAAAATGTTGGAAAGTATGCAGGTATCTATTATTAATAGGCTCCTTCTGAAGCTGTGCTGTGGAAGCATGGGAAAACTGTGAGTGTTTGGTCTAATGTTCCAGACATAAGGGTCAGTATCTACTGGAATATCTTCCCTCCTCTTCTCCCCCTTGACCTACTGCCTTTGTGGGTAGGATTCCACTGAAAGCACATCTGATGATGGTTTGGTGTACGGTAACATAATAATACTATCTAGTTACAAATAACACTGCCTAAAGGCAAATATCCCAGCTTAATGGGTCAGACTGTTATTCCCATGAAGCAAATAAATTAGGCTATGTATGCTTAATAAAAAAAATTATATAGGTCAGATTTTAAAAATTGATGCTTATCAGAATGCCTGTACTGTTTGTATGTCTGTGAGTTCCCTTTACAAGGCAGCTTTGAATTCATCTTGCAAGTGATCTTTATAAGTCTTTCCGTCTACTGCAGGTTTGTGGACTGCAAACCTCCCCCTGCCCCAGCCCACTGTCCCAGGAGAGCAAGCACTTATTATTGCACTTTATGGGGAAACCCAAAAACTTCCTTAACTAATAAGGGGAATCTGACACAAATTGAATCACATGGATGGTTTTGTATGTTATAGCAGGCATTGAACAGGCAATATGAGTGAGGTATGCCTGTTTAGGAGCTTCTTAGGGTGTTGAAGTAACATGAAGTTTATATATGCTAAGTTTATGTAGATTTGGAAATGCTTACCATAGTTTAAATATGGCTGTGTCAAAGCACAGTACATCTCACCACGGTAGAGGAAACTGTGTCAAGGTGGCCTTGTGCACCTGCTTGTGCTGCTGCCCATGTGTTATAACACCATCCTACAACTCGCAGCATTAGACAGAACACAAGCTCTAAAATGCTGGTTTGCAAATTAACCCATGCTTCATGTTTCCTCTCCTTTGTTCATATGACTTATTGGATGGGAAAGGAAGGCATCCTTCAAAAATATGAAAGCCTGTGTTCTCCATGGGCTACTTAGAAACTAAAGCATTATGTGCTTTTGTCCTCTACACCAGTGATACATAGAACAGTTGGATAGAAGGGGGAAAGGGTGAACCAGGAAGCAACAACAAAGATACTAGACTTAGTGGGCCTAATAGAGAAAGAGCTGGAGCACAGAGAAGATGGGAGGTGACAGTGGTTCAAGGCAGAGCAATGGGCAAGAGAAAAGGGAAGGCAAGGGAGGTGGCATATTGTTTTCTCTCTCGACTCCTTAAACAGCCTCTTACTCTATAGTGTTTATTTTAGAGTTACTGGAATTCTTTTTGCAAGGAGGAGAAAGGTGTGGCTCTCCAGATGTTGTTGAACTGCAGCTCCCAAATTTCTTCACCATTGGCCATTCTGCAAGTTCAGAAGGGAGCAACTGAACAACATCCAAAGGTGTGCTCACCCTTCCTCTCATTTGTGTTCGACTGTGGGAGTGAGTCCGTAAGTGACTGAGTGCAAGATGGAAAGAGGTAACATATCTGAACATGCATGTGTGTGTGAGAGAGAAAAAAAGATTGACACAGAGAGAGAGAGATGACATTGTGTGTGTGTGTGTGTGTGTGTGTGTGTAGTTTATTCGTTTTTATTTATTTATTTATTTATTCTGGCATCTTCTGATATGGCTAAGGAAGGCACCTATCCAAAACTCTAGAGAGACATGCAGTTAATCAATGTATTGAGCCATGGTGTGGATCAGTGTAACACATCTTCCTATGTAGCTGTGTTGTGCTGACCTGCAAAGTGATGGAAATGGTTGCAGCGAATGGAAGGAAGTGGAAGGCTTCCCCTCAGCACGCTGACCTTGATGGTGTTGCAGGTGTCTCTCTAGGTAGCATACAAAATTGTCCCTGACTCTTGCCTCATAACTTATGGTCTCAGTGTGTTCTGAGTGTGAAGAGAAATGGGAAGTCTGAGAACAGAATAAGTGAACTGAAGGGAAAAGACTGAGCACAATGGGAAGATAACCCTTTCAGTCCTTTCCTCAGTGCTACTGATCATACTGAGGGGCTGTGTCTTCATGTAAGCATGAAGAAAGATATTCTGAATAAAATCCTATTGCCAGTCTCATTTAGAGTAGACCCACTGAATGAATTGTGGACAGAGAAGTTAACCTTTGTGTAAGTCCCACTGATTTACTGAGTCTGCTTTGGCCGGGACTAATTTAGACATCTGCATTTATGTTGTGCAAAATCAGAAGTACGGGTTTTAAGTGTTTAAGGTGAATTCTGAATTCAGAATAGTAAAATGTGAATCCATTTATTCCTTGAATTTCAAGCAGATCCCACAGTTACACCGTTCAAATGTGAAGATAAGCTTTGGGCTTCAGCACCGTGAAGAGGCTGACTTTAAAATTTCCCTTCAAAACAAAACATTTTTATAGCTGCTTCAGGCTGCAAAGAATAAGACTTGTGTGCTAGCCTGAGAAGGAGAATCTTAAGAAGAATTAGAGCTGAAGGTTTTGTTTAACAGGCCAAAGTACATTGTCTGGATCACAATGAAAGACTGTTTTACCCTTTGTATGTTGAACTGCCTGGCTTTCCTCATTTCCTACCAAACTGGGATTATGAAACTGTATGTATTCAAAACATTGTTTTCATGAGAGGAAGTGTTTCCATACTTTTGGTATTTTTCTTCTGTGCTGGTCTGCTGTCTTTTCAAGTGCTCGATTTTCCCTTTTCCCCAGCCCAACTTTTAAAAGATCTCCTTATAATGGTTGAAAGATCTTAGAAGAATTTTTTGAGAAAGCAATAAATAGGATATCACTGTAATAAATAGAAGTACTTCTTTTAAACATTTCCTGATAACCACCTTCTACCAGCTTGCTCTGCTTTCCAGTGTTACAAAGGCCTGAAAAGAAACAAGAAGTCATTCAGTCCAGCACTCAACCTGGGTGTTTCCATGTGTTTTTACTTCTGAACTTCACTTCTTATAAGCCCCTGCCGGTATGCCCAGTAGTTAGGAATTTGGTGAGCACCGGTTCAGGCAAGACTGCTTGAATCAATCCAAGTAACTGAAAGATCCTGACTCACTTCATCTGCAATTATACTCTATGGAATATCCCATATCAACTCCCTCAGCCTTCCTTGGCGTGGAACCCAACATGGTACCCTAGAGATGTGCTATATTACAACTTCTGTCATCACCAGCCAGTAGCATGATGGTTGTTGCTGATAGTGTGCATGTGCTAGATTTGGCAATAGATTTGAGCTATAGTTTATACAATCCACTGCAAATCAGAGAGCAGAAGTAAGCAAAATTTACCCTGTTCAAGATATCTGGAGCCAAGCAGATTAGGGACACAGAGCAACTAGCAAGTATCCCTGTTTAGCCATGAAGCTCACTCACTGAACAATCTTGAACCAGTCATTTTTTCTCAGTTTAACCTGCTTCATAGTCTTGTTCTGGTGATAAAATATAGGGTGATAAGAATCACATGCTCCATCTTGGAGGAAAGGAGGGATGTAAATGTACAGGAGGAAATAAATAAAAATATGACTGTTGAGGGAACAGGCTTGATGTTCATCGACAACCTAGAGAACAAGGCAAACACCCCCAGAAGATCTTCCTGCTTTACTCCGTCCTCCCTCCCACAGTGAAAAGTTCCATTTTCAGACAACTCTCAGAATCCCCAAGCCCCTGACTGGAGGATTCTAGAAGCTGCAGTACAACACGTAACATTTCTGAGCTTTGCAATAAACTTGGAAAATTCCAGGTTACTTCAGGCCACACCAGAAGATGTTTTATCAAGGAGGCACCTGCCAATTTGGCTATAAAACTTAACACTAAACAGAATAGATGGGGGGTGAGGGGTTGGAGTTAAATTCTTTTCCCATCCTAGATTTTACTGTTTTAAAATGGTTTTTACCCAGCCCAGCTCTGAATTCGTCTCAGGCTTATTTTCAGCTAGTTGAAATCTCCATGTTAGCTGTGCATAAGCCAGAACCACTGCTCTTTTCACCTTCCTGTGTTCCACTTGCCTCCACCTCAGTTGCCCATATCTGTTGGTAGGTAAGTAAGTAACTACGGTTATGTGCAGCCTATGCCAGAAGAATGTGAGTTTCTTTCCAAGAGGTCTGTATGTGCATCAGCTAAACCTATTTGCATTTTCTTAATTAGTTTGCATAATTTATTCCATTTTTAAGCTGTGTGGAAGTAGGTTCAGAGCATTTTTAATTTGGTACATGTATCAGGAAACTAGACCCAGCGTGATGTAGTAGTTTGAGTGGTGGACTGCAACCACTCTGATTCCCATGGAAACCCACTGGGTGACTTTCAGCATGTCACACTCACCCCCCAAAACCCCTGTAATAGTTTTGCCTTAGGGTCACTGTAAGTCAGAAACAACTTGAAGGTACACAGCAACAACAATGAGTCTTATATTCTCAGGCTCAGTATTTCAAAGAGTTGTTTTTATGAACTGCAGCTCCTAGAATCCTTTAGCCAGTATTGCCACTCGTGTAACCTGGAGATTCTGGCAGCTGTAGTCCAAAAAGCTTTTTTAATTACCAGGAGGGGGAAAGACCCCATTATCAATCTTTTCTCCATCTTCAGTATACCTGGATCATACTCTGAGATAGATTGTGTGGCAAGGATGTGAGTGCTTGTAGAATGCTTAAGATTCTAGTGCTAATCCCATTATTTTCAACCATTGGTTTCTGACTTTGGAAAAATACTTCAGAATACAGCAGTGAAAGAATGGGAAATGGACATAAATGTAAATACCTGTCTTCATTTCACTTGACAGCATCATCTCCAGCTGTCCCTGTTTGGCCAGGGCTGTCCCAATTTAATGCTGCCAATCCAATTTTTCAGTTGCTTTTAAAATGTCCCAGTTTCTCTCCTCTCCTCCCATATTTACTCTGTCTTTGTCTTACTTCAGTTGCTGCAAACTGAGTTCAAAGTACAAAAGTACTTTGCACTCAGCTTTACAGGGAGGGGGAGAGGGGAGAGACAGAATCTCAGCTTTTCCAGTAGGAGCAGGAAAAAGCAAATTGCTGCAGACTTTCCTAGCTTGTGTGTTTTTTCTTATCAATAACTTGCCATCTTGACCACACTCTGATGTTAATTGGACACACACGTGCTGGTTTTCATCAGTGAAATGCTGGATGGTATGAGACAGTTGTTATAGTTATAGAAATATCTACTATACCAGCACAAATATGTTTACTGAGATGTAGTCTCAGTAACTGCTTCTAGGCTCTGGAACTCCTTTCCTAGGGAGGCTAGAATTACCCCCTCCTTGTTCTTCCATCCACAGGCAAAGACTTAAAAAAAAAAAAACCAACAGGCTTTTGAGAAGGAAGGGCTTTTAAGCGTGTCCTGTCCTGTTTTAATTATACTAACTGGAATCATGTATGGGACGTATGTATGCATAAGCACCATAGTTATGGTTCTGCACAGAGAATCCCAGCCCAATCCCCACTTCCAGAAAACAGCCGTTGTGATTGATGGGGACCTGTTCTCTTGTTGCTTGGGAAGCAGCTGATTGCCATTTTCACCCTCTCCCATGAGTGATCTCCTGCAGGACAGGCAGAACTAGGACCTCCCCATGCTGGAGATTGCTCACGTGTATATGGGAGGGAGCATCAACCCGTTGCTTCTCCATTGACAGGGGAGGAAATCTCTATTGATTACAGTGGCTCCTTCCTGACAGGTAGGGACTGGGGGACTTTCACAGTTCCTACCCACATAGCCTTAAAGTAGGAGCTATATAGGGCCCCTGAATATGTCAGTCATGAATACATAACTCTAGGTTGTGCATTTGTAACTACCATAGAGGGTTCTGGCCACCGTTTTTAAAGCTGCTTTTAAATATTTTCAGCTGTATGGCATTGGTAATAGCTTAGTTTCATTTTAACAGCGATCTTTTGCATGCTTTAACTATATTTTATTTGTATTAATTTGTAAGCTGTTTTGAGTCTTGGTCTTGTGGGAAAGACAGAGTCTATATAAAGATAAGAACAAATTCCATCGGCATCATGGAGACTGATTTACTGGGAAGTGGGTTTAAAATAGCTATCTAAGGGCAAATCCAGATAGGATGTAAGAAGAGCCCTACTGCATCAGACCAAAGGCCTGTTGGTGCAGTCTTTTGTTTCCAAAAAGCAGCTTCCAAACAGCTGTCTTTTAAGCTTTATAAGCTGCTTTGAGTTCTCTTGAGAGGAAAAGCAGGGTAGAAATAAAGATAGTGGTGGTGGTGAATATGATGATGATATGTTCTAGATAGCGCACAAGCAAGACATAGCATGTATCTACACTACAGGGTTATATTGCTTCCATACTACTTTAAATGCCATGACTCCATCTCATGTAACTCTTAGTTTGATGGGTGTACTTAGAATCAGTGGCGGAGCTTGGAGTGTGTGGAGGAGGGGCCACATGGCCACTGTGCGTGGTGTGTGGCTGTGGTGCATGGAAGGGGTGGCCGGGGCACACGGGGGGGTGGCTACGGGCTGGGACGCCCCAAAAACATTGCCACCGAGAGCGATTCATCCCCTCGCCCCCACATTCCTATGCGACTGCTTAGAATTCTCTGCTGGAGAGTTTAAATATATTCTGGCTAATATACTGGCTGTCTCTAGGAGTGGTTGCTATCAAACTGCATCTTCCATGATTCTGTGCAGTGAAGCCACGGCAGTTAAAGTTGGATCAAACTGCTATAATTGTATAATGTGGATACACTCATGAGCTCAATATCACCGTCCTGCTCCCCAGCAGTTGATATCTAAATAAGTGCACATTTTCAGCCCCTATTTCCATCTGAATCCCCACTCTAAGAAAAGATGAACATCAGTCTCCAATATCATAACTTGAAGTCAGACAACTGCATTCGTTCCAGAACAAGAGGTTGTATGATTATTTACTTTCCAGAGTGGAGTGTTTGCCAGTGGGGGTAGTGAAAGGTTTAGCACAGATTTCTTTAGATTTACTGGACATATCACAGAACTTTTTGAGAAGGAAATTGGATGAGAAAGGAAACCATTTACAGTTATAAACAGGTAGAACACATAGAAAAAAGAAACTTCACATCTAAGGGTGCCAGCCATTCTGCAAGTCATGCCTTGTTTTCAAGTGGAATCCTATATACCTTGCTCATTAAATACAACAAGACTCCGTTCGCTCAAGTATGGGTCAGTTTGAGCTACACTAACAAAGACTGTCTAACTATGCCTAGGGCTGCGCTGCAGATCTGCTGTTTGTAGGTGGTGACACCAGCTGAGCTTGAGTTCTATTTCATCTCTACCACATTGCTAGTGATGTGCTATGTAAGGAGTCAGGTAGCTAGTGAGAGCATGCTGTAGTGTACTTGGGATGTCCATTAAAGTGTGAGAAGAATCTTTCCATGTATCCATGTTTTGAGGTAGCGTGAGACTGATCTGTGGTCCCAATTTCCTTACTTACCATAATGTTTTGCTTTAAACTGAAGGCCCCCCCCCACTATATGGGAAATATAATCTGTTTTTAATGTGTACATTACAAATAGGTCCACATGGTAAATCTCTACTAATACAGAAATATGTTTGCCACATTGAACTTTAGTGTATATCCTGGAAAGTGGAATTTAAAAACTATTTTTTTGTTAAAGTCTTTTTAAAGGTGTGTACATGGTGCAGTGGTTAGAATGTTGTACCAAGGTTGGGAAGAAAACCTGAATTCACATCTCCACTTGCCTGTGAAACTTGTTTGATATCTTTGGACCAGATCTTACATCTCAGCCTGACTAACTTCAAAGAGTTGTTTTGGGGATGCAAATGCATATAAAAATCATGTACAGTGTCTTGAGCTCCTTGGAGGAAAGGCAGTACATGCGTGTAATAAACAAATGCTAGAAGTTGCCAAATAAAAATGACCTGCAGGTGAACTATCCTAGAGGATAACCTTGAAATGAATGCTTTGGTTAAAACTATAGATTTGACAGTGATACTTTAAGGTCATAGTTATTAATTCAGTCAGAGAATCATGGAATCCTAAAGTTGGACAGAACCATCGGGGCCATCTGTTCTAAATCTCTGCCATGCAGGACTATACACCTAAAGCACTCTTGATAGATGCCCATCCAACCTTTTTATAAAAACCTCCAAAGATAATTTACCATGCTCCAAGGCAGTATAGTCCACAGTCAAACAACTTTTGCAATGAAAAAGTTCTCCCTAACGTTTATGTGGGATGTCTTTGCTTGCCGTTCGAATTTTTTGGTTCATGTTCTAGTCACTGAAGCAGCAGATGTTCCATCTTCTACATGATATTGTAATATAATAATTACATGTATATATTAATATCAAAACTGCACAAATAAATCAATTTTTAAATGACTTGCAAACAAACTGTGGGTTGACATGAAAAATATTGTTTTAGTTAAATAATATTTGCAATACATCTTTATGCATTTTTGGTAGGATCTACTCCCAAATAAGAGTGCCTAGGATTGGAAAATTAATGTGCGTATTTTTTTTTAATGAATTCTTAACCTGTACATCTTCCCCGCTTTGATCTTGTTTTAAATTACAGTGTTTTTCCAGATGTTTTGGTACTTTGTTCTCTTTTAGCTTTTATAAACAATATACTTTTCCTGACCTGTTGTTCAAAGCAGTATGTGGTTGACAGTGCAAAGTGATAAGGAGAAATTTGTACAGTTTTCATCCATTTTGGAAATACCTTAATAATTATGGAGCCATTGTACATTGTACATTCTTTTGTACATAAATACAGTTTAAACTTACACCAAAATGGAGATGAGATACATTATCATGTTGTTTCTTAAATGGAATACCCCTTCTGACTGAAATAAAATCTATGAAATTGAACATCTTGCATGCTGTCTGTGAAGTAGCGGTTGATCCCAATAAAACACTGATTTATCATACTGCCTGATTAAAATTCAAAATAGAGTGGGTATCACTGTCCTTCAGAAGCATTAGTTTCTCATGCTTTCCTTATGGATTGCATTTATAAATCAGATTTTGACTGGTAATCTGTTGAAGGATTCACAGAATGGCAATTATGCTATAAAGCTTTTTTTTCTTTAAACAATCTCTAAGCAGGCCTCTAGCCAATCATGCAGACTTTGCCATTAAATTTCATTCCCATGCTAGTCTGAGTTTTTGTTGGACTCATTCTCTGTGCAACATATGTTCTTGTTTCTCTCAGTAAACTTAACTGTCTACTTGGCCAGGATCTAGGGGAAACGCCAGCAAGACCAATGGTTGTTTAAATGTTCCTCCAGGAAAATCAAAAACGTGATTTCAGGATCTCTGTGACCCCGCAACCCTATAGTTACATTAGTAATGAGGTGCTCTGGATTATCACTTACATGTGTTACCCACAATACAAAAAGTAGGGGAATATAATGGTAGTGAGAAAGATGCTTACTGGCGTAAAAGATGCTTACCGGTATAAAACAGAATCCAAATATCTAAATTCTCCTAGAAACAAGGGATTCAATCCAGACTAAAGTTGCAGTCCTATGCATGTTTACCTAGGAGGAAGCTTCATTCAGCACAGTGAAACTTACTTCTGAATAGATATGCATAAGATTGCACCTGAAAGTTGACAGTCATAAATTTGCAAAAGCCAAAGAAAATGGAAGCATCCAGTAAAATCCAACTCATTAAAAAAAAAAAAAAAAGGGAAAGAGAGTCAGATGTTTTAAAAAAGAAAGTTTTATTTCAAGGAATAAACAGGTATGTTTTGGCCAAGAAATATTTGTATGTCCTTCTTTATGGGATGTTAAAGCTGGAGGATATGCATGCATTACTATTTTATTTTGCTGCATTTCTTTTTATTTATTATAATGGCTTGGCTTCATTCTTCCTGAGCACTGTTTGCAGGCAAGTTTGGATTTTGTTTTATTTTATTTTATTCTGTTTGTGGTTTTCTGCAAACAGCCTAAGCTTTTCCTAAAAATTGCAAAATCACCCAGAGAACTGGAGAGGATCACATGCAAGTTTAAATCTCTATAAAGCTGTGAGACTTCACTCATTTGTTAGACACTGAAAAGGCAGTAGCAGTTTCATTTCTTACAAAACATTAGGGCTGCAGTTTTTTGCCTCATATCTCAGCTTCTAGATGGGCTAGTGAGCAGAGACTTAATTTTTGTTTTGATGAAAGTTTGGAATCTGGGTCAGCTAATGGTTAAGCAGGCACTGGGTAGCATGCTTAGGATCTACGTAAAAAACAGCCAGCTAGGTAATATGACTACTTTAGCTTAAACCCTTTGGTATGTCAGATTAAGGGCTATTGTAACCTATTCAGATCCAGCAACTAACTTGTACTGGAGTGAAACCAGTATAAAGGGAATTAAGGAGAATTTGGAAAAGGAAAGCCTGTAAGTGTAGTAAGGTACATTGTTCTGCTCATCAAAAGGTAATCCATCTATTACTTGACTGGCAATTTTGGGGGGCATAATTATTGTTAAATATCATAAAGGTATCAGATCCCATCTGATCTTGGAAACTAAGCAGGATCAGCTCTGGTTAGTACCTGTATGGGAGACCTCCAATGAATACTAGGTGTGGTAGGCTATATTTCAGAGGAAGGAACTGGCAAAACCACCTCTGAATATTCCTTGGCTAAGAAAACCCTATAAAACTCATGGGGTCACCATAAGTTCATGGGCAACATGAAGGCATGTACCCTCCCCACACACACACTGCAGTATAATTTTCCTACTCTAAATAATAATTTTCCCGTTCTGACTTTTTTTTAAAAAAAACTGATTGAATGAGACATAACAGAGGGCAATATTCTGGCATTCTCCTTGCACAATGATGCTGTGTTTATGGATGTCCAGTTGTGACTGGTGTGCAAGTGTCAAATCAAACATAAATCTGCAACATCCAGTTGCAGAACAGTCATACAACCATTTGCACAATCATTTATAGAACAGAAAGTGCCTGCCTAGTGACCACAGGAACAAACATACTACTACTTCCTCCCTAAAATTGCTCATTGTTTTCCTTTGCTAGCATTACATTGGACTTAGATCAGTGATGTTAAGTTAATTGGACAGGAAGTCTAGATAAGATTTCTAGACAGCAGAAATCTAGACAAAGGAGATGCCATTTATATAGACTTTCATGAACATGAGGCAACATTAAGAGAAAAACCATTTATAGTAAGAGGGATGTTCTGCTTTTATAGCCATTGCACAGGTGAAAATCATAGGAAGTTGCTTCTTGGGGAGAAATCTCATTGCTCTTATCTCCTCATAACACAAAACTTGCATGGAGGTGCTTGAGGCTATATCTGGATTCCTGTTAGTGATTCATTATTTGTTGTCTTACTATGGCCTTTTCCACACAATGCACCCAACCTGCCATGACGATGAGAGAAGGATGGGGCTGGGATGACACTTATGTACAACATTGTCCTGGACCCATCCTTCTCCCATCTCTAGGAGGTGTGATCGCACTGCAAATCATTGACAGGTTTTCCCTGTCAATTGTGCCGCCCTCCCACTGTGTGCCTGCACTTATCTTTACTGCGGAGGTCCTGGAAGTGCAAGGGCTACACCTCCTGCCACAGTGCAGCCTGGAACGGTACCCAGCTGTGCTGCAGCAGGAATAGGCATGGCCATCACACTTCCTGATGCTTGCAGGCAGCTGGTGCAGTGGGGAGCGCTTCGTTGCTCTCCTCTCCAGGGAGAGCCACTCCTGCCATCATCACCGGATGCTGCTGAGACAGAGGTAAGCTGCAGAAAGGGCCTATGTTTCTGAGGAAAGAATAGAAGATGAGTTGTGCTTCAGGGATAATGCTTGACTCCTTGACTGTGTTTCTTTGAAGGCTTGTATGGTTGTTTTTTGCTTGTTTTTTGCTTGTTTTTTGGCCATGGACTCTCCCTGAGAACATGGTCTAAGGGAGTGGGGCTTCTACTGTGTCACTGACTTGCTTGGGGGCAGAGCTAGCAGTCACTAGCTCTATATAAAGAGTTATAGCAGTCTGACAGGAGTCAAAAAATAACTGCAGAGATGGAATCAGAAGGATCTGTCATCATCTCCTGCAATGTATGTGCCACGTTTGTCTTCTTGTCAGAAAACTTCATTGACCACACTCGCAGTAACTGCAAACTGGTGGCTTTCTTGGAAGAGAAGGTCAAAACACTGCAACTATGTGTTGAGACCCTTCAGTACATCAGAGAACACAAGTACTTCCTGGATAGGATAGAAGGAGAATTAATCCTACGCAAGCAACAGAAAGAAACTGCCAGTGAGACAATGTAACCACCAACTGCAGCAAGAAGAAAAGAAACATGCTGGTGATAGGGTATTCATTGCTCAGAGCTATAGAGGAAACTTTGTGCCAGCCAGACAAGATGAATTAGGAAGTGTGCTGTCTTCCTGGTGCATCTATCCACGATGTGGCTGACAAATTGCTGAAGCTCATCAAGAACAGAGCAGCATCCCTTTCTTCTGATTCATGTGAGCACCAACAACACTGCAAAGAACATCATGGAGAAGATTACCTCGGACTATGAAGCCCTGGGCAGAAAGGGAAGAGTTTAGAGGCACGGATGGTATTTTTACTAGTTATACCAGTGAAAGAACCACACAGGGACAGGTGAGTGACTCGCTATGCAGATGGTGTCAAGTGGAGAGGCTTAGTTTCTGGGATCATGATCTTCACTTCTTAGATGAAGGACTATTTGCTACAGTTGGGCTATACTGCACAAAAACTGGGAAGAGTGTTGATAGCATGGTGAATCTGATCAAGAAGGCTTTAAACTAAATCCTTGGGGGTTGGGGATGATAGCTTAAACATCTGTCCAAAAGCGAGCTGTAATCATAAGGATTTGAATTCTAGGGGAGAAGCTGAGGGAGAGAATGGCAGCCACAGTAAATTTCATAGTAGAATAAAAGATGAAAACAAACGACATTTTAGATATCTGTACACCAATGCACAGAGTTTGAGAAATAAACAAAACAAGCTTGAAGTCCTGGTGCAGGAAGGTAAATAATTTTATAAATGACTTTGTAAGTGTAACAGAGACTTGGTGGGATGACTCTCATGATTGGAATATAAAAACTGAAGGATATAATCTATTCAAAAAGAATGAATGGGAAAGAAGAAGAAGAAGGGGGCATTCTATGTCAAAGACAAACTCACTTGTACAGAAGTACACATGAGTGATCAGACTGGACCAGTGGAGAGCATTTGGGTAAAAATAAATGGAGAAATAAATAAATACAAGCCTATGGTAGGAGTTTACTGCAGGCCACCAAACCAAGACAAAGTGGTAGATAATACTTTTCTGAAACGAATGTCAGAAATCTCCAAGAAGCAAGTACTACTAGTTATGAGAGACTTCAAATCATCCTAATAGGCTCTCCAAAAAATTCCTAATGTGCCTTACAGATAATTTCCTCCTTCAAAAGGGAGAGAAAGGAATAAGGGGATCAGCAGTCCTGGACTTGATTGTAACCAGTAGGAGTGAGTTGGTCACTGGGATTAAAGCAGTTGAAGCTTGAGCGGGGAGGGACCATATAATGCTAGAGTTCATGATTGTGAAACAGGCCAAAAAAAGAGTATAGTCAAGCATGACCTTTGGATTTCAGGAAAGCTGATTTTATCAAGCTCAAGGAAATACTGGGTAGAATCCCATGGCTAGAAATGCTGGAAAAAAAGCACTTAGTATGGATGGGTTTTCATGAAGAAGGAACTGCTGGAAACACAATTACAAACAGTTTCATGGAAGAAATAAAATGGGAGACATCTGAAAAAGTCAATGTGGCTACACAGTAAACTTGAGGAGGAAGTGAAAAGAAGAAAGACCTATAAAGAACAGAAGGGAAGACCAACCACCAAGGAAGAGTACTGATGTATATCCCAAGCTTGCAGAAACAGTGTGCTGTTGTGTGTCTTCAAGTCATTTCTGACTTATAGAGACCCTAAAATGAAACTATCATGATGTTTTCTTGGCAAGATTTGTTCAGAGGGAGTTTGCTTTTGCCTTTCTCTGAGACTGAGGGATTGTGACTTGCCCAAGGTCACTCAGTGGGTTTCCATGGTTGAGCTGAAATTTCTCCGTAGTGGTAGTGTAGTGCTCAAACCACTACACCACATTGGTTCCCAGGAATGGTGTAACTAAAGTTAAAGCTCAAGATGAATTGAGACTGGCTAGGCAAGCAAGGAGCAACAAAAAGGTTTTTTAAAAAAACATGTTTGAAGGAAGAGAATGATGAAGGAAATGGTGGGACTGCTGCTCAGCAAGTATGGTAAAATGCTGACAGATCACAGTGAAAAGGTGGAACTGCACAGTACCTATTTCACTTCCATTTATTTCCCAAAAGGAAGACTGTGAGTTTCCATGTATCGACAGAGACCTTGGCACCTCAAGGACCGACACAGAGAGAAGGGTGCAGGTTTGTTCTTGGCTTCCTCAAAGGTTAGAAAGAGGTCTAATGGTTTTAAGATACAGGAGAGTAGATTTTAATGGAACATTAGAAGGAAATTCTTGTCAGAATGGTTCAGCAACAGTTTGGAAGCAATTGCCGAGGGAAGTGGTGGGGTCTTCTTCCCTGGATGTCTTCAAAAAGAAGCTGGACAGCCACCTGTTATGGATGTTTTAGCTCAAAATCCACCACTGAGCAGGGAGTTGGACCCGATGGCCCTTGGGGCCTCTTTCAGCCCTATCATTCTTTAGCCATTTCCACACTAGAGTGTTAGTGCTATTATTCCACTTTCAACATCCTATGGAATCCTGGAGTTTGCAGTTTAGGGAGCCCCTTCTTTAAACAGCAAACCCCAGGATTCCATAGGATGTTGAAAGTGGAATAATAGCACTATAATACTCTAGTGCGGAAATAGCCTATGATCCTATGATTCTGTGTGGTGAGAGTGAGCCAAACTGTGGTGGAAGCCAGTCTCTTTTATGGTTAGTATACCTAAAATGGACAGTAAGTGTGGTACAGTGGTCTGATGGTGATTCTGAGAGACCTGGTTCACGTCTCTGCTCTGACATGGAAACCCACTGGGTGACCTTGGGCAATTCACACTCTAAGCCTCTGAGGAAAGTGAGGGGAAATCTCATCTGAACAAATATTGCCAAGAAGACCAAAGAATAGGCCCAGTTTAGGATTGCTATAAACTGGAAACAGGACTGTTGCAGAAAAGTTGTGCTCCAGAAGCTCTTAAAACGACATGGGATACATTGTCTAGGAATTCTGCTTTTTATCAGTTTCTCCAGAAGGAGAATTATTAATGAACTCTGTTGTGACCTTTCTTGAGAGAAGGAGTTGTGATGTAGGAGCTTGTTCTCAAATAATGCTTATGGCTGTTTTTAATCTGCAATTCAAAAATCATACAATATTCATTAGGATTATATTGTTTCATTCTCAGACTTTTATGTGTTTCAAAGGCAGAACTATAGGTGGTTGTTAAGGCTCAGAAGTCAGATTTCATTATGCTATTTCACCTCCACAAAAACTAGACTGAAGACTACTTTAATTACAAGTTTCTCTTTTAACAAGTAGAGTCTGGGGCTTGCTTAGTGTCACCGAGTGAGAGCCTAGGAGCAAGGAATAGAGCTTAGTTCTATGCAATGAACAGTGCGTAGTGTTATTTACTACAGAATAACATGTCTGGTGGTACCTACCTTCAAATAGTAGAATTATTTGTTAATAAAATGCTTTGGCATGTTTTCCACTTAATGCAATGCCTGTAGTTTTCTCTCTGAGGTGTTTCACTCTCTACTTTCCAGCACAACAAATTCACTTGAACTGCCATGGTTGCATCCTTTGGAATCCTGGGGTTTGTAGTTCAGTGAGCCCCTAGAGCTCTCTAGCTGAGACTTCTAAATACCCCTCCTGAAACTGCAAATCCCAGGATTCTTTGGAGGGTAGCCATGGCAGTTAAAACAGAATCATCATGCCATAATTGTGTATATGAAAAGTCCCTTTGTTTTTCTTTCAGTGAACTCAAGGTGGCATATTTAGCTCTCTCCTCCCCACTTTATCTGCACAGTAACTCAGTATGTTTGTGGTGTATATTCTGCGTGCTTGCTGCCAGAAATATTAATGAAATGTTACTGTGCAAGAGCCCTTTGACACTACACAGTTGTGGTACTGTATTCCATTTTATTAACTACCATGCCAATGTCCTATAGAATCTGGGGTTTATAGTCTGGTGAGGCAGTAGGGTTGTTTCTGGCTCGGAAGTCTAAATACTCCTCTCTAAACTGCAAGTCCGAGGATTCTATAGGATGCTGCTGTTGCAGTTAAAATGAAATCATGGTGCTCTAAATGTGTGGTGTGAAAAGGCCCACTGTGTCTTCTTTACTGATTTTTCTGAAGTATTATGTGGAGATTGTTTTGGCAGTTAAGAGTGCTGGATTGGAACTTGGAAGATCCATGCTCTTATTCCTACTGAGCCAGGAAATTCACTCGGTTACCTTGGGATACCACTTTCTGTCAGACTAACCTACTCCAGAGGGATGTGCAGGGGTAAAGTAAGGAAGAGGAGATCCATGAGGTGGATCTGGAGGGAAAGTAGAATATAAATTCAACTAATAAACTTCCTATCTGTTTGGCAAAGAGGAAAGAAAGAGAAAGCTCTTTGCACCATTGATTGACTCATTGACAGCATAAAAGGCATGTTTCATGATGGGGAAGAATAGTCTGTTACTACAGATAGGATTTAGAACACACCCCTAATAACTTGTTCTGAAAAGAATATGAACAAAGCCATATCTATTTGAAATCACAGAGGAGAGTTTGATCAGGCAGGATGTAGCCACTACTCAAGTAAGAGGGAATTTTTTTTATGAGACAGGATGTAAAATGCTTTTATAATTGCAAGTATTTATGAACAAGAAACTGAAGCTTCCTTTTTTTTTTCCAATTCCCAGATAGTTCTAATAAAAAAATTGTTCACATCCTCCTTAAAAGCTAACATCCTGGGAGATTCCAAGCCTGGGTCAAAGCCAGTCATTTGGCTGCCTTCAGTGATTCATGCACATGTTGAATCAGGGTAGTTTCGTATAAGATGTGTAGCCGCAAGACTTATGGAGCAGGTAAATTCGAATCATGCTGATTCATAATCCTGGAGGAAACTGTGTAGATAAGGTGAATCAATCCTTTGGTAAAGTGTTGCCATTTTAGATATCTCCCAGATGTAACAGTGCTTCCATTTGAGCAGCTATAGTCAAATATGGATAATTTTGCTGGAAAGCAGGGACATGGCTCTAGGATAAAGCAGAGTATGCACAGGCAAGAGGGAAACCATTGTGCTCTAGTCTCTACCATGGTCCCATGAGAACATACCACCAACAATACAGACAACACACTGAATAAATAAAAAAATCAAAAGAGAATCTGAATATAACCAAATAGAATACTATCAAAATACACCACCTAAATAACCAATAATACAGAAAAAGAGAAAGAAAATCAGTATAGGACAGAATAATGCTTCTGTGCAAAGAAAAGGGAAGGAGTCCCAAAATGAACTATGTCAGAAATTGATTAATAAATAAACAGGTAATAGAAAAAATTTAATGTGACAGTCCCATTCTGTAGAAAACCATGATAAATGCTCTGAGAAAAAAGTTAAAGTTGTAGAATAAAGTCTTTAATCTACACTAGTGTTTCAATTCCAACACAGACTGATTGTAATCCAGAAAAACAGCAACATTATCTACAAACCTCAGATATGCTTCTTGCCATAAATAGGCTTTGAATCCATACATGATTGTTCCTGGACCCATGAGGTCAGTTCAAAAGGTCTTCACCAGCACTGTAAAGTCCTTTCATCAGCTTTGATGGATGTCTTTACCATGTATACACTGCTGTTACATTAACATTTAGTTGCTTGGCACTGATCTAAGAAATCTGCACAGCCTTGAATTTGCAAAACCTGAGCAGGGCCTTAAGCAGGGATTTCTTGGAGCTCTCTCATTTATAGAGTTACCAAAAGTCAAAGCCAACTTGATGGCACATAGCAACAACAGAGAATATTGCAGACTTTGACTACTGTAGCCATACGCATGTTGAGTAACTACTGCCACAATCCAGTTCACAGTCCTGTTTTTAATTACTGCATTGTCACATAATACAGTGTACCATAGTATCTTGTAAATTGGATGACGGGTGTGCTGTCTACTTGGGCAGTTAATAAATAGTGAAGAATCTTCCATGTATTTAGACTTGCTTGTGCTACTTATGTCAATTGAGCCACACTTGGTAAAGTCACCTTTTGGACCACAGGGCCTCAAATCTACAGCCATGCTGGCTGATGACAATGGAATTTACAATGAGAAGAAACTTTCCCGAGCTCTGGGTAGGGCTTGTGCTGTTTTCCAGTATTCTCACTTTAGTGGTGCCATACAGTATCCCATTCCGTGTAGAGTAGCTCAGTAAACACAAGTGTGAACTGAAGGAGTTGCTAATTCTAGAGAACTAGGAATGAGCCAGTGGAGGATTTTTTTTTAAAAAAAATTGCCATACATGTCATAATGTGCAAACTCTCCAAAAGAAAAATTAATAGACAACAAAATCATCCTCAGTTCTTTGATAGGATGGCCCAAAAATATTCATCTGCTCAGATTGTCAATTAATCTTTTAGGCAGGAAACACAAGCCAGCTTTGGACTTAACATAAAAAAGGAGTTTGCAACCACATAAATCACTTGCAGCATTGATTTTCTGCTTCTAATATAATGTCATACATGACTCACACCTGCAGTGAACTGAGGTTCACATTTGTCCCTAAACCAGTAATCTCTCATTTAGAATAAGAGAAGGCATTGATCTCTTGCTTCATTGCTGAGGGGGTGGGATTCTGTAAAGTTCATTTTCTCATACTGTCTCATTTCAGCCCTAAATGTCCCAAGTCATGTGTGACTTCTACCCTTTTCCTGATGGGATTGCTCTGCAGCATTTCAAAACCTCATTAGGATCTAGCATACAGTGGGAGGTTTCCCAGTGTTCAGATGACAGCTGGGAGCCTGTATTGTGAAATTAACTGTTTGTTGTTCCTAAATGCTATTTGTTCCGTTTGAAAAATTCCCCCTTTCAATCTCTTGGCAACTGACAGTATAAGGCATGTATCTGTGTAGTGCAAGATTAAAATAATCTCCTTTCTTAGCAGGATTGAAAAATCCCATTTTCAGATCAAAACAACCACCACATTCTCCAGGGCCAAAGAACAGCAGGCACACACCTCTTCATTGGAGAAACACAGTTATCTTCAGCAGTATGGAGTCAGCTAATTAGACCCATGCTGATTGCACCAGGCAGTTTGGCAGTGCTATGGTTAGAGTGCTTTCATATCAGAGTCCCATTACACAAGCAAGAGGAGGAAGACATGATGTATAGTAAAAATATGTAGTGAATGATGACCGAGGCTAAGATGGACGTCTTTACAGGGTGCAGCCACACAAGCAAGCAGAGAAAATTGGGTACAAGTCACAGTGAGCTGGTATAAAGGTGTAGTCAGCTTATTTTAGCTTAAAGGTGCAGCTGGCTTATTTTAGACCATGGTCTTGCTTGTGTGGCTTTAGTTGCAAAACTCAAAATATTCATTTAATATTATCCAGTGCCATCAGACCATTCCAAGCTTTACAATTGCTTCTGTACTCCTAATATGAGTTAATACAATGTAGTTCCCTGCCTTTGACACAACAGGTGTTTAGGAGTTTAAATCCCACGCCCTTTTTGCACCTTACCTTCTTCCGGTGCTGGGGTGCGGGGATTGCGCAAGCAGCCTCTGGCGAGAGGCTCTCGCATCTGGGGTCCTTCAGCTCCGCACGAGCTGCCTGCTCGCACGAGAGCCCCACCTCTTCCTTCCGCAATGCAGCCTGGGACTTTCCCAGGCTGCGCTGGGGCAGGAAGTGTGACCGGCGCGGCTCCAGAGGCTTCGCACGCCAGGTAAGTGCACGTGGGGCCCAGGAGCAATGCGCGATTGCGCACCATTTTCGGCTTCTAGCCGAAAATGAAAAGGTGCGCAATTGGCGCCTGCTGGCCCCTAGAGTGTTGTGCAATTGTGGGTGTGTTGTGCAGATTGCTCCTCACAATTGCTCAACGCTCCAGGCGTCCTTTCGCATGGAAAATGCCAGACGAAAGGGGCCTCAGAATCCCTGGCCCTCGGCAATGGTGAGTCTTCGGTGGCAGGGACGGGGATTGATGGCTGTGAGGAAAGAAGCTGGGCAAACCAGGGTAAATCACCCAATCACAGTTCATTGCTAGGGGGCACCTATGGGGGCACAGATGTAAAAATGAGAGGCTTGTCTGTAAAAGGGCTGGACAGGGCTAGTCAGAAATAGAGTGAGGCCTGATTAGAAAGAGGGAAAGTTTTGTGTAACTGAGAACATGGAGAATGTTCAGAGCGGAATGTTACTTTGTTTGATTCTGAGAAATTACTGTGTCCTGTGTGTGGAACCAGTATATGACTAGATGTTTATTTGTTAGTAGAATAAATCTTGACATTTTTTATTTTCTACATCTCTGGATGTTTTAATTTAATAATTAACAAGAAAAAACAGTGACACTTTAACACACTAAACCCATTGATTATCACAGCCACTTGTTCAGAATAGTGGTCACCTTGAGGTGTGAGTCCCAGATCCAAGGAAGAATCTTATGAATAAAAGGGTGTCCTGAGTGCTAGAAGCAAAAAGGTTGGAGCTGCAGGGGCAGCCTTGAGAAAGTTTGGTCACAAAATCCAAAACATTTGAGGGGTCAAGAGTTGAGAACCACTGTGTTTGAGAGAGAGAGAGAGAGACCAACCAGAGCTGTTTTGCCAATCCCAAATTTTCTTTTTTAAAGAACAAATACTCTAAGCATTTCAAATTCAAACTGTAGTTAGAACCAGCATGATCGTGGGAATAAAATGAAGTTTGCTGCTGTCATCTAAATCATTTACTTGGGAATGGTATGTTGTATAGAATGGTAACATTTTTTAAAAGTTTAAAAAAAATAAAATTAGCATCTGAAGCCCATCTATAATTAAAGGTTTTACAATAACGTGGCCCTAGTGTGATCTTTTTGGCTGAGATGTTGAGGCCAAGCTTGTTTGTCACTTCTCCATCATCTGCCACCCTCTTGGAAATTAGTTGCGAGCATTGGGAACCTCAGCTTCAGCCCCCAGGTCCATCCTTAGCTTCACCACAGGCCTTAATGGCATCTGTACAGGGATATAGCTGCTCTGCTGTTTCCATTAATTTCAAAGGACATCACCCCCATAAGAAACAGGGTTCAGATGATTATTGTTATTCAGGCAAGTTTGCTTTTCATCAAGTGCAAGGTTTCAAAACATTTTACATTTTGGTACATTTACGAGCCTTATGGGCCTACTTGTCTGGTACAATTCACTTTTTAGAAATGAGAAATAGTTGACCAGAATCCTGTATCAGCTTATACTTAACTAAGTACTTAATTAAGTAACCTCTCTTAGCTTGTCCCCTCCAAACCTGATGGAAAGATCATTCCGCTATGGGCTGATTGTCAGCAGAACCTGGCCATAGCTTTTTTGTAGTCTTGATTGCTCCGCAGTCATGATTTTGACTTTATTGCCATGATCATAATTCATCCCTTAACCTACTTTACCAGCCATTAGCTGCATGGGGAGAAGGAGAACCATTCTGCCATTGGTGAAAGCATGGATGAAAGATGTTTCCATCAGATTTGGAAGGATCGGAACAGAAGAAATTATTTAGTTAAGTTTAAATTGATATGGGATTCCAGCCATTATCTTTATTTGATTCCAGCTTTCCTATGAAGCAGCTTACTGTGTAGGGAAGGCTGATACATTTTGTTGCAGATAGATGTAATAATACCTTGTAATCCTTACCTAGAACAACCAGTATTGCAGTTATGGTCTGCTGAGAAGACCTTAAAAATAGCACAGTTCTGACCTTGGAATGCCCTTTGGAACATCAGTCTTCATTCCTGGCTAGTTGTCATTCCAGGCCCAAGATATAGGCACTATTGGTTAAATCATTGTATGAGAGCAAGATGTTCTGTTGACATACCTGGAAGTAGTAGTGCTGGTAGTAGTTATCATAACGTAGAGCCATCAATGTACACAATACTTCACAGACATCTTGAAATATTGTATCTGAAGTACATGAGTAAGGCCCAAACAGAAGATACAAAGATGAATCTTTGTCTAGAAGATGCCAGTTTGCACTGCAGAGGAGGGCTTACACAATGGAATCCTCATCCACAGTAAACTGCAATGTTAAGGAGAAGCCTATTTGTACAGTTCTTCTCCCCAAGACTTATTTTTCTGTGTGTATCTCTCTCTCTTTCTCTCTCTCTCTCTCTCTCTTCCCCCCCCCCCTCAAAATAACTGTATGGAGAAGCATTCAGTCATGTGAACCATCTGCCTTCTGAACTATCCAGACATATAGCTTTACCTTTAACGGTAGTGTCCAGACATATAGCATCCTGAAAGAGGCAAATTAATTTTTTTAAAAAAAATATATTCTTTCCAAATGTCAGGGTCATGGCCTATTTGTTTTCCACTGACAGCAATAGCCCATAGATGGCAAAAGTAAATAAATGATTTATTTAAGGGATCAAGTTTGAACTGGGATCAATTACGTGAAAAGGCTGTTTTTCAAAAAGCATATATGCGCATGGTGTGTAACATGTAGCTTGCCAGTCCTGAGGAATTAACTGCAAGTGAACGTTGGCAGTTAGATTTTAAAATCGCCCAATATGTGTGATGTAAATTAGAATGGAGAAAGAGATGAATGAATAATGATGTTGGAGATAAATCTACATCCTTGAACAGAACAACTGGGTTGCTATATGGGCTCCAGTGGCTCTTTAAACAAAGAGAGCTGGCTATCTGTTCTGTAGAAATTGTCTAAAGAGTTCCTTATGGGAGGAAACAATGGTCCTTCTGAGAAGCACTCATAATCTGAAATTAGTGCCTGTCGGTTTGCATGTAAGAAAGAATACCATTGATTCTGAAAACTAGGCATGGATAAATACCAGTCTCCAAATGTAATTGGAAGGAACAGTCATATTGTAAAATGGAATGTGTGAGTGGGTTAGTTGAAGTCAAAGGCTGAAGACAGATGGCACAAATAATTGAAGGGATAAATGAGATGCATGACAAATGAACTTTCGTTTCTCTTCTTACTCTTTTCCGAACTCCATCTCTCTAGGGATGCATTTGTCTATTGTGCAGAGGCATGCAAACTTTAAAATTCTGCCTCGCAAAATACATCTCAAAGGCTTGGTATCCTTGATGTCAGCAACAGAAGAAGGGCTTCTTCTATGTTTTGCATCTTTGATTGCTGGAATCAATCAATGTTGTATCTTATTGTTCTGCATCTTCAAGTCAAGTCCAGCTTATGGAGATGTATGATATGGTATACAACCTACGGCTGCAGGGCTTACTTGGCAAGAAATGTCAGTATCAGCAGAGACTTTGCCTAGCTTGATCTCTCTCTGTGTATGCGTGTGTGTGTATACTATGTACACACACACACACACACACCCCAGCGTATTCAGCACTCTTGTTGTTTCCTCCTGTATTCTTATGATGGTGTAATTATGCCTTGATCTACCCGTATATAACTTCCTTTTATTGTAAATTCCTATTACTTTAAGGTCTGAGCTATCTCTGAACATAAAGGAAGTTGCAAAACATTTTATGATGAGGAGAGAAGATTCTCTCACTTTTTTAAATATTTAGCAATATGAGAAGGACTGAATTTAAAGTGTTGTAGTTTCATCCTCATTGTTTGTTACGTTAACAGTTTTTAAAATTAATGGTGTTTTAATATGATAGCTTATTTAATTGGGTTTTAACCTTTTATCAGCTTTTTAACTTTGTCTTATTTTAACCTTATTGCAAGCCATTTTGGGCTCAATATCAGGGGAAAGATGGAATATAAATGTAAAAGAAATAGATTTAAAGAAGACAGTGAGCCCAGTTCTGCAAAAGCTGGTTGTTATTAAATCCCATTTACGTCTTTGGAATTTTACTAAGAACTAACTTTTGCAGAATTGCTCCCATTGTCTTCAACTAGATTTTAGTCAATGAGACTTTAAATATTTACTCTCTGCTTTATAAATTTATTATGGAGATATTTCAGCAGAAACCTCTGTGGCAAAATATGATCTGACCCCAAGTTTTATTTGCCAGCTGCTTCCTCTTCTGTCATTGTTTGCTTTAAAGTGAACTCACACCTATATCTGAAGTCTTAACTTTCTTCAAACTTGGAAAGTGATTATTCACAAGTAACATGGTCAATTGTAACTTGTTACCCACTTTTTCCATAACAAGGGCACAATAGAGTTACATTTCAAAAATAACATAACAAGTGGGAATGAATGTTGCTGCTTCTTGGTGTAAAGAGCAGTCTTTGCTAGTAAAGTTAACCTTAATGTACATTTTAAAGGCTTTTAGAGCAAAATAATTTATGTTGTGGTAGGAATTGTGCAGTCCTCCAGATCTGGTAGGATTCCAACTCCCTGTAGCCCTAGCCAGCAGAGCCACTGATGAAGAACGCTGGGAGTTGCAGTCCAACAATATCTGGCGAGCCACACAATTGTATCTGTGTTTTAAGTCATGGCATCTTTTTTTGAATCTTATTTCTTTTTAAGGTAATGAAGATGTGAGTAATTGCAGTGAATGAGATACAGTACTGAGTTACTAAAAAAAAAAAAAAAGTCTTACTAATGAGCTGTCCAGAGAGGGGGCTTAACAATAAGTCACCCAATGAATTACTTTTAAAAAGTAAATTAATCTCTGGCTTTCATACAGAAAGGCAATCTCCGTGGTTTATTCTGAAAGTTCATGAAATAGACAGGTACTGCAAGGGTTTACACCCAGTTGTAGACTAAAACACACATATTATGGCAGACTGGTTTTTTTTTCTTCTCTCTCTACATATGGAGGTTATTTTCAAATAGGAAACCACGATTGAAGTGATTGGATTGTTTCAAAAAACCAAGATGCAAGCAGCACCTTCAGACATACAAATAGCCTCGTTGCACCATCTACAGTGTCAGTAGCAAACGAAACTGGGAAATGTTCCTGTAACTTTTGTGCAGGTCAGGAAAGCATGATGAACAGTTTTGGAGGAAGCCATGGTTGTCATTTGTTTCATATTCTCACTCCTTCCGATACTGTTAACCATAATTAACTTGTGACTGATTGGTTGGTTGGTTTCATCTTTATGCAAAAGGAGCAAAAAGCAAAGAGGCTGCTTGGTGAGGTCAAAAAGGGGTAGTTATCACTTCTTGGCTTATGCAACAAAATTCACTAAGATGAATGACCACCAGGTTGTGGTCATTCAGATTCTTGCAATGTGTAAAACAGTTCATCTCGTTTTTTCTCTCTCTCAGAGTGCTTTGTGAACCTGCTGGAAGTGAACATGTCATTCTTGAGAAACAGCTGCTAAGAAATCCAGAAGGGAAACATATTTTTAATGATTTTTTTGCCCATTCTATAAAAACTGACTCAGACCCAGCTGTTTGTAACCGTTAGCCAGTTTTTATAATCTGATGGTCGAAATGTACAGTAACAGCAGGTCACAACTGTTCTTAACCCAGAAGCCAAGAAACTTGGAACATCTCTCCAGTTTCAGTCTTAGTGGCTCCAGAAACAGAGAATTGGCTGCATGCCATTCTCAAAGCAAATCCAAGGGGAGCAGCCCTCAGTTTACTACATTGTCTGTTTATGTGTAAGGGTATCTCCCCAGTATATACCTAAGACTGGGATGTGTTGATCTCCAAGCCTGTGGGGATTTAGAGATCACAGTGTGGTAGGTGAGTCTTTCACGTGTCATCATCCTCCAGCAGCCCATAGATCTGCAAGGGCAAAGACAAGCTTCCCCTCCCTACATACTAAGGTATGTGTATGCATTGGTGGTGGATGAGACTGTGTGTGAAAGAGCACACATGTATGAGTGTGGGCATACATGCATGTGCAGTCCTGCCTTCCTCAGCCAATACCAGATGTGGCCGTCAGGACCAAAAATGCTGTGTACCTCTACCTTTGGGTATCAATATGTGCTGTCTGTATAGTGTAGTGAATCTGGGAAACATAAGCTGTAATTCTTTATTCAGGAGTAATTGGATACTTCTGAATAAATGTAGGACTAGGCTATATTTTTGCTCCAAGTGCAGTGACAGAATCAGGTTATAAATCATGTTATGAACTGCTAGGTCCCATAGGAAATCCACATAAATTGGTTCCATATGACATAATTTACATAATTTTTGCTTCGGAATAGCAGGTGTCAGACTACTTGTACTAGTGTACAAGTTGAACTCATTCTGTACATGTCAGACATCACTGGCCAATACTCTGCATCTCGCTCCAGTTAAAAATTCTCCAAAACCAAGGCTGTATTGAAGCAGTGATCTGGTGGCTTCCATAGCCACTACTTGGGTCTCCATAAAGAAGTCTGTCTAGCACAGCTAAAACTGCAACTCCGTTGCCCTTTTGGTATCTTTTCTGTGTAAATCATGAGGAGTTAATGGTGGGTTAATCCTTTGGGCAGTCAGTCAAAGTTCATCTGGACAAAGGCTAGAGTAAGATTTCTATGCTTTCTGAATGTGTGGATGTTCACTGGCTGTTCGCTGTTTTGGAAGCTTATTGAGATCTTCCTGCCCAGAAGACCTGGTAATGGAAAGTCTTGTACAGATAATGCAAAAGTCAGCTGGCCAGATGTGATCCCTGGAAGAAGTGCTCCTCTGTCAATCTTTAATTGACCCACTGTCATCCTTTGCATCCTTCCAACATAGTGAGGTTGTGCCAATGGCCCCCAGCACCTCAGATACTTGAGCTGGAGTAGGGAAAGATATCTTCAAATTTGTATTAAAAAATACACACACACGATGAAAGGGATATGCAGTGTTGTAATAGGCAGCTATTCAAACTCTACAACATCAGCAACTGCATTTGAAAGACTGGGATGAAGGATTATTTTTGGCAGGATCCTCATTGTCTCCAAGGCAGTTCATCTGGGAAGCATGCACCTCGAAAGGGGATTTCCTTACTTGTAAAACTGGCTGATGATGATTCAGTCTCTCCAACTGAACTTCACCATTCTCTTTGAGAGGTGAGAGGCGACTGTACAGCATTGGCAAAAGAGCTGTAGCATTGGCCAGAGAACTGTTAGCACTGCTTCAATGTGGTGAATGCCTTTGCACTCACCTGAACCATTGTACAGTTGATACAACATTGTTGTGCCCTAAATGTAAATGATAGGCTGGATCAATACAAGGATCTTTCACTACATAATTATAGCACTACAGCATACTTGCATATTTCACTTTTAACTGCCATAGCAACATCCTGTGGAATATAGGGATTTGGAGAGCCACTAGAGCTCTCTGAGTGAGAAACCTAAATTGTTGTTGTTATGTGCTTTCAAGTCAACTCTAACATGTGGTGACCCTACTTGTTGTTGTATGCCTTTAAGTCATTTCCAGCTTATGGTAACCCTAAGGCAAACCTATCACAGGGTTTTCTTGGAAAGATTCATTCAGAGGGAATTTGCCACTGCCTTCCTTTCAGGCTGAGAGAGTGTGACTGGCCCAAGGTCACCCGGTGGATTTCCGTGGTTGAGCGGGAATTCAAATCCTATTTTTCAGAGTTGTAGTCCAACCCTCAAATTCTACATCATGCTGGCTCTGGTGACCATACTACTCATAGGGTTTTCTTGGTAAGATTTATTCAAAGGAAATTTGCCGTTGCCTTCCTTTTAGGCATAGAGAATGTAACTTGCTCAGGATCACCCTGTGGGTTTCCATGGCTGAGCAACAATTCAGACCCTTCCCTAAAATGCAAATTCCAGGATTTTATAGGATAGAATAATGGTATAAAGTGGAATTACGGTGCTACAATTATGTAGTGTGTTAGGATCCCAAGGGGAGAAGTATTCTGGCTTTCACTGTTTAGTTAAGAGAAAAGCTGGAAAAATCTTCAGAAAACACATTGGGAATGGGAAAGCACTATCTACCAGAAGCTAAAAGAACAGTCACTGAAGAGTCCTTCCTTTCCTGTCTCTCAGGAAAACAGAAGCGTTTATAAAATATTAACCAATAGGAGGAGGAATCCTTCCCAATGCAAAAGTCTGTGCTAATTGGCCTACTTTCCCATCATGTAGCAGAAGTAAAACAAGTAAAACGAAGAGTGAAAAACAGAATGAGCTTCAAATGGCAAAGTGCCTTTTAAGATTCCTTTGTTCAGAAGTATTATTCAAAAGGTATTGTTTCTGTGTAGGATAAAACCTCCTGGGCTGTTGGGTGGTGGCTTGGGTTGGGGGATAGTCTTCTGCTTTGTGAAATAATTGTGTTTCATGTAATTTAGAGATTAGAATATGACTCATTTCATCTTATTCTATGTGAGAGAAATGGGTGAAGAATTAGTTCCTAAATCTCAAAAGAGACTGTGGCACTAAGTATGAACCCTTTATTTTTCTGCTTTGCCTTTTATGTGCATGCTGCTATTATTCCAATTTTCCTCCAAGGAGTGTAGGGCATGTCTAATTCTCACTTCTCTCCATCTCTGCTTTATTCTCACAGCAAATATAGGCAAAAACTGGTGGAGAAAACAGAACAGGAAAGAATGGTTCCTTAGATCTAAGTTATCTAATTATATCTATAAATTATAACTTAAGGTTCCTTTTATACTTTACATATATGAAGAAGGAAGCCTGTGTGATGATTGCAGAATATGACTGTAGTAATGCCACTGATTCCACTTGGCATGATATGAAGGTGGAGCTACCTGTGCCCTGTGGCTGCTGGTGGCTTCCATGTCAGCCGGGCGGTGAACCTGCTCCAGGTTTTATGCCAAGATTTATAGGAACTATCCAAAGCACTGAACCCATTTTGAGGGTAGTGTTTAGAACCTTGGATAGCCTTTAGAACCTTTAAATTTCAGACTAGAACCTAGAATGGATTCACTGACATGGAAGTGACCAGCTGCCACCGCGGTCTCATATGTGAGATGAAGATGCCTGAGGAGAAGCCCTTACATGTGATCAGCTGCCCTTGGCCTAGAACTCCATGCAGCTGGGACATCCATGCAGTTGAGGGCCCTGAACTTGTGCATGATCAGAGGCTCCTTGTCAAATGTTTGTGCTCAGTTCACAGGCATCAGAAGTTCAGCTAAGTCAAGTGCACAAGGCTGGGGTAGGGGTCATTGGTGGATCTCCATTTCCCAGGCATCCCATGGGCTCTGAATGCATATAAGAAGCTCAGCTTGGATGGAAGCTGCTAAGAGCGTTTCTAGTTCTCAGCAAGTTGACAGAATAGGTACACTGTGTTACCACTTAGATGTTGCTAAATGACCATGTAGGCCAAATTTGAGTCAAAATAATGTTTTATCCTGGATGGCATATTTCCACCCTATTTAGTATGCACTGTCTTCATAGGGAGTGTGCGTTGATCAGGAGTGTGTGAGACAGAGTATGGGAGCTCCCTATGGCAGTTTTCCTTCCTCTCACGAATCCATCTACACAGTCCTGATTGTCCCATGCACAGCAAGCAAGTGATTGAAGCTGAGAGCAACTAGTTTCAGATGACTTAAGTACTCTACTGCAGAGGGCAAATAATTACCAAGCGTCTGTGCAGGAGAGGAGGAGGGGAGGGGTCATTTCTGGTTCCAAATCTGATGTCTGGTCACTCTCTGACCACCAGCAAACCTGTGCAGCCTGGATTTTAGGTGCTTGTGCTTGCTCCTCAAGTCCCAGAAGAAGACAATTAAATGCATAACAAAAACGTAAATAAAAGGAAGCAATTCCTCATCCCAGGGAGTCAGGCATGGGATTTCAGGAAGAGTATACAGTCCTTTCTCTACATTAATGGGTCTGACCTTCACGAACTTGATTATTCGCAAGGTGCCTGCTTGCCTCCGCCCATTTTCCCCCTCTCATTCCCCTGCCTTTTGCTAAGGCATGTGTCTTCTTTCCACAGACCTGGGCAAAAGGCAAATGAATGGCGGGGGCAGCCCTGCGTGCATAGAGGGTGCATGCATGCTTTCTCCAGTCATGTTGGGGTAAGGCACATGTGCACACCTTCTCCAGGGACATGGCTGCCCCCACCCATTTGCTTGCCTATTGCCTTGGCACCTGGAAGGCAGTGCGCCTGGGCGAAATGCAAATGAAGGGGAGGAAGCATGCATGCATGCCTTCTCTGCGTTGGTGGTTGCCCTTTCCCATTCAGTTGTCTATTGCCTGGGTGCCTGGAAGGAAGGCAGCATGCCTGAGCAAAACGCAAACGAATGCGGGGGGAGCCCTGGAATGGAATGGGAGAGGAAGCACTCACTTGGGCAAGGGGTGTTATTTGTGTTTCTTTTACTTTTGCAAGGGTTCTGTGCCCCAAAACCTTGCAAAAGTCAAGTGGCCACTATAAAAGTGCCCCAAGATTCTGCTTTCTTTCTTTTTAAAAATACATTTGATAGTCCATGTTGGTTGAAAAGATGGCATTGCTTTTATATGTTGGTCTCCACAAGAAGTGGGAAAGCAGAAGCTACACAGTGCATACAAAATAGTTTAAATTTGCATAATGTCAACAGGCTACAGGGCTTTGGTGAAGATCCTTTCTTAAAGCACAAACTATAGATTACCACAGAACTCAGATCACTAAACAAGAAGAAAACATTGTGCCATCCCACCATCACAGTAAACATTCTTTGTCTCTTTTTCTTTTTCTTTCTGAAACACACACAAATGGATACTGTAATTAATAATAACTTTGAAAGTTTGCTTGAAAGAAATTCAACTAGTTTAGAAGTGGAAAATGATCATCCCTGATCATTAGCCATGCAGCTTGGGGCATATGATACTTTGGAGTCCAGCAAGTTCTGGAGGGCCATGGGTTCTGCACCAAGCTTCCTTCTTTTCAGGTTGTCCTGCTCTCATTTTCCCTGGCAGTACCTCGATTTCATGCTGTTTTGAAAACAGGGCTTTCTGTTTCAAAGAAACTGCCCTTTCTCCCAGTTATTTAAACCTTTGCCATTGGAAAATGGGTGGTAGATGACATGAGCTGTGTCTGCTTTGGGTCTTTTTCTCATAGTATTTTTAGTTGAGGAATGGACTTCCTGACCCTGTTGTTTGTAGCGCTGCGTGTGAGAGTTCTGCATTGTTAGGCCACAGTATGCAAAGGGAGTACAATCCCATGCAAGTTCCAGCTGTGATTATCTGATCTCTTCCTATTTTGGGAACAGCTGGGTGTTTCCATGTCCCTTGAGTTAGTTGTGTTTTGCCTTCTCGCCTTTGTCTAATGTACTTAAGAGTATGGAAAGAACTTGGAAATGTGTCAAATCCTTATTATTGTTGTTTTGGTTTCAGTGCTTTAACTTAAAATGAATAGGTTCCTGCCTTCTCTCCTGTAAATATACTTGTGGAATATTTGTGTACACATGCGGTTGCATTTTCTCTTTTTCCATTTAGGTCTATCAGCTCCCTTTTCCCACCCACCCTACAACCCCTAACGAAAGTCTGTGTTTTTTTAGGACAGCTCCGTAGCTATATCACCATCTCCAGGGTATGTTTGAGCTTTGGTTTGAAATCTGCATGACTGGGTTTTTAGCCTAGGGTTGAGTTTACAACAAGGAATTTATTAGTGGGTTTCACCCCACCTTCATCCCTGACTATGAAAAGAAGCCATATGTCCAAAGGCATGTACATGGCTGGCCTGTTATACCATTAAGCAGATGAGGGAGCTGCCTTACATGGTATATGTTGGAGAATGGCTGTCCCCCGAACTTCCTTCTGAGCTTCTAAGCCATTCCATTCTACTGGAGGATAGAGCTGTCTGTACCACATGGCCTATTCTGTACCTCTGCCCGTGTTTTTGAGTTAGATGCAATTTGCCACTCTGGTTCATTTATGGACATAGAAAAATGGTGGGGGATCTTTAGTTCTGCCTGCGAAAAGTTGTGGGCCAGCTCTGTGCACATACATTGGTATTTTAGATGATTGCTACCTTTTAGATCAAGGATCATAGAATCGTAGAGTTGGAAGAGACCCCGGGGCCATCGAGTCCAACCCCCTGCTATGCAGGAACATCCATCAAGGCATTCCCAACAGATGGCCATCCAGCCTCTGCTTAAAAAACCTCCAAAGAAGGAGACACCACCACACTCTGAGGCAGCATATTCCACTGCCAGACAGCTCTGACCATCTTCCTGAGGTTCAAGTGGAATCTCCTTTCCTGTAGCTTGAATCTGTTGCTCCTTATCCTAGTCTCTGGAGTGGCAGAAAACAAGCCCGCTCCCTCCTCGACATGACATCCCTTCAAATATTTAAAAATGGCTATCGTGTCCCCTCTTAACCCCTAAACATACCCAGCAACCTAAGCCATTCCTCATAGGGCATGGCTTCCAGACCCTTCACCATTTTGGTCCCCCTCCTCTGGACACGCTCCAGCTTGTCAATATCTTTCTTGGATTGAAGTGCCTAGAATTGGACACAGTATTCCAAAAGAGGCCTAACCAATAGAGAATAGAGTGGTAAATAAGATGGACAACCTAGTTCCCTCTAAATGTTTTGAAGCTCCTCACCATTGGCCAGACTAGTTGAGGCTCATAGGAACTGTAGTCTAAAACACCTGGAGAGCACAAGATTGTCTACCCTATTTTAGACCTTTGTATTCCTTCATTACATTATTTTAATATCCAGTGTGATATAGTGGTTTGAGAGTTGGACTTCAAATCCCTGTTCAACCATGGAAAGCCATTGGGTGACCTGGAGTTGACTTCTCGGGAGGAAGAAAAAAAGACAAGGTAAAGGGCTTACCAGTACTTTCCCTTCAGACAGAGAAGAGCAGAGTTCTGGGCTTCTAGCTACTTCTGGTTGCCATCTTGAGAAAGGAGGAGTAGGAACAAAGGGAACACCTGGCCAAACAGCAGCCATTACACAGCAGAATGTGCAGCCACATGGCAGAGAAAACATGCCTCTGGGCGGAGGGGGGGATGCTCACTCAAAAGGAGAAAATGTCCATTTTAAACAGAAGCCTCACAAGCCTGGGGTGGAGAATGCAAGGGAATGGGAAGAGGAAAATGGCAGGGGAGGCAAGGATGTGCCTGGTGAATAATCAAATATGCAAAGGTCAAACCCATGAATATGGAGAGAGGACTGTATTTCTTTTAAAATAAGGTGAGAGCTTTCTGGCCCCTGTACCTTGTTTACTAAGTAGAATTGCTTTCTCAGCACCCTCCTTATAGTATAGTTCAGAGGGCAGTTGTGTTCTGTTTAAAGGAAATGTAGCATGTGTTCACCCCTACTGTAGAAGATTCAGCAGTGAAAAGGAGATGATGTCCTCTCTGGTAGGTTTGGGGCGTATCAATGCAATTTCCTGGCCCCAGAAGTTCTACCCATCCCACTATACACAAACTTCTGGGAGTAAGCCCAGTCGAATTTTACAGGGACTCTACAGATTTAAATCAAATCCACCCTGGGTGTGGGACTTGTGAGCTTAACAGATGCTGCTGGATTGTAGTTCCTAGCAGCTCTGACCAGCATCGCCAGAATTCTGGGAAATGCAGTCCACCAACTAATGAAGAGCTACATGATTCTCACTTCTGACTTCTCATGTTACAGTTGCCAGTTGTACAGAAAAGTGCACTGCAGCGACCAGGAAAGCTTCATCCAAAGATTTCTAAATGGGAAACCTCGTAGTGGGAAGTTAAATAAGATCCAAAATATTCATTGCCGACTCCTTTTGAACTGTATAACTGCACTCTCCAGTTCCTTCCTTTAGGCTTTTCATCTTTCTTCTGTTATTTTATCATAGAAGTTATGCAAAGCTCTTTTGGATGTAGCTTGGACAATGGGGACTTTCTGGAAACCAAATGTGTCCACTTAGTAATCTCTTGTCTCAATATTTTCAAAGAAGAATTCTAAAGAAGATGGAAATGCTGTTGATTTATGCCTATAAAAAAAGAGAAACCAAAAAATGATAAAAGATTGCAGAGTTGCTTGTTTTTTTTCTTTCTTCCTTTTTGTAATGATGGATACTTTGACACACATCTCATTTATTTATACACAACTGAAAGGACAGAGGTCTCTTAATCAAAGCTGATCTTCCTATAAAGGAAGGAAATTAAGCTATTGTGTTTGAGGCCAACTCCTCTCCAAAATTAACATCCTTAGCGAGCTGAGAGGCTTTTAGCACGTCCTTTTAAACTGATGGCTGGAAAACTGTGATTACAGCTGTGTGGTATGCAGTATGTCTTTATGTGATCCATGCAGGCTGCCATAGAAAATCTGGGAGTCGAAAGGGTGCTTCCTACAGTGCATAGTATGGGAAACTAGCTGCCCGGGTTGCACAGTTCATATTGGTCCTGAACTGTGCCCTGTCTGTTCTAGAGTTACAGATAGCAGTATTATACTCTCCAACATTTCAGAGATGAGAACCAGGATGCATGTGTAACATCAGAATGTGATCAAGATGGCGAAAGTGATTAATGAGGAATAACACACAGTTAGGAGAGGCTGCAGCAGTTCATTTTTGCCTGAGCCTACTGGGAAGGGTAAGATTCCACACCTTCCTCTCTTCTCTTCCTGGCTGAGTTGATTGAGTGTGGGGTACTTTTGCATTTTCAACTCAGTTTGTAGCGATTGAAAAAAGGTGAGGACAAAAAGGGAAAGTGGGAGGAAGAGAGAGAAACAGACATTTTAAACATGGCTGAAAAAATGAGAGGACAGAAGATTAATCAGGACTGTCGCTGCCAACTTGGTACAGTTGAATGGCATGCAATATGAGCTGAACTATATGTTAACCCTAGACTGTGGATGCCAGAAATGCCGAAACAACAGTCTTAATCATTGGAATTAGAACCATCTCAAAAGGGCTGGAGATTCACTTTGTTTCTTGTCCTCAATGTGTATGAAGGAAAATCAACTGATCTAGAATATCTTCTGAAGAGTCAAGTATCAGCAAGAGCTCGCGGCTGGAGGAAGGAAGAAAAAATTGGGGCTAGAAAATATTTTCAAGCACCTTCTTATTCCTTTCTTACCATCTCTTCTGTATATTATCCTGGGGCCCTGCAGCCATCCATTTCTTTCTAGCTAGGCAAGCTGCCATTTTTTGTTTTTTTGAAATGGTGTCATATATTGTAAGGGTTTTCTTTGACACAGAACTAGCACATGGATAGAGGCAGTAGCTTAGTAATACTGCTTTGCATGGAGAAGAAGCCCTGTCTGAAACCTAGGAGAGCTCTTGCTACTCAGTTTAGACATTGCTGAGGTCCAAGGACCCATGGTCTTAATACAAGGCAGGTTCCTCTGTTCATTCCTGTGTTTGTTAGAACAACTCATTTGTAAAGAGTTCCGCTACTCAGAACACTACAGAGTGTTTTTGCATTTCTTTTCATACACTTTGGATTCACCTCTATAGTTCTATTTCACTAAATACTTTTTTATATTCTAGATGCATATTCCAGATGCATGTGTGTAGTGAAGCAGAAATAGTGAAGCTCTGACCTTTGCCATACATAGGTTTTGTTGATGGGTCTTGTAAATATGCCTGTATGCTTATACTTCATACAGCTTTCCAGATCTGGACCTCTGTCCAATGACTTGACCTAGCTAGTATAGACTCGGTGAATCTGTGGGATTTACCTAAGTGTTGACTGATTATTCAGCAATTGATTCAGTTGGTCTACTCTCAGTGGAGCTTGCAACTGAGTTTAATGAGTTCTTCCTAGTTTCTTGGAAAGGTATGCACATGCCAATGAGTGCAGTAAATTCAGGAATACCAGCAGACATGTGTACAATATTTGCTAGGGTTGCCAAACTGAAAACTAAAGGGGGCTTGTGTGCTTGTGTAGAAAAGGGAATTTCGGAAAGTGTTGCTTATTACCTGGTTGTGTGACAAGCACAACCTACTGAAATCCTTTATTCTGTACAACCATTAAAGATACAGAAGCTCTATCCAGTTCTTACTCTGGCAAACCTACTATTTATGGGCTGTACCACTGCAATGCCATTAAATACACAACAGGAGCAGCCCACATGTATGCCGAGGATGACAAGAGACTTCTAGATAATCATATCATTCTACCAAAACCATGTCACTCTGTTCCATATAGTTCTGAGTTACCCAGCTTATAGAAGCAGAGCTGTGTCTGCTGCTGTGTCTGCGTGCGAACTAAAAATGGAATCTGTGATTTACCTTAACACCAAGTGGAAAATAATTGGCCATGGCCACAGCTGAGGTCTTCTGAGGAGCTGTATTCAAAGGCAGATGTCTACAGCATTTATAATATTTTTTAGTTCATGCAATGCTCAAACCTCATATGTTCTTTTAAATATATAATCTTTTCTGTACAAAACCAATATATATGCTGCATTCAGCATACATGGCATTTTGAAATAAAGGGCATTTGGATGGTGCCAAATTTAAAACAGCCCTTGGGCCAAGCCAGTGCTACTCAAGTGATGGTCTGTGGCCAATTTCAAAGTTAGTTTCTATTCCACAAGCCATTGCCTGCTGGTCCATGGCTAGTTTCCAGGAAATTAAAACAAAAACAAAAACATTGTAGCCAATGAGCACAAAGGTGGTGCTAGTCAGTGTTACAATAGAGGGAAAAACCAACATCAGATAGTTTGAGAAGCATTTAGGCAGGCCTTGCTTGCGTATAATAGAAACAATCAAATAGTTTGTGTGACCAAATTACCTTACCATGTCTAATGCCCAAGAAATGTCAGCAAAACTCCCCTTTTGGAGTTCAAGCTGCAGCTGCCGTGCTGTCCATAAGGTGGGCTTGAAAGCTCTGAGAATGTAAGAGAGGTTGGAAATTGTGGAGAAAAATAGGGGAGAGAAAGGGAAACTAGTTAACAAACAGCTGATGGGTAGCTTGGTAAAACAGCTTAATAGGCAACAAGGAGGGGCAAAGATTAAAACTGGAGGTCAGCAAGCCAGAAGGCAATGTTCAAAAGAAGGCTAAAAAGTAAACAAAGACCACTTGGCAAATAATGGATCGGTGGCCAGAATGAAACAAAGGAATGCTGACAATAAAATTCACTGGAGAGGGACTGCTTCCAGAAACTGCCCTCCAGCTGTGTGCCATGAGCTTCCTCTTCATGCTCCTCCTTCCCATTCTTCTTTTTCTGTGCCACTTGCAGCCACCACTACTTGTATTGCAAGTGAAAAATTCAGGCAAGGATGGAGAGGGGCAACAGTGAAGCAGGGGGAAACAATGTAGTAAGTGAATATGCTATTTGTTCTTGGAGAAATGCCACAAAATTACACTAAATCACATTCTTTAAAAAGATACAATATAATTAATAACATTAATACAATAAATTCATTGCTTTTAATGAAATTTTGTTGGTATAATTTTGCTTCTACTTTCAGAAGTCAGCTGAACTCAAATTATTTGACTTGAAATCCTTCAGTGTTTTGAGGCTATCTCATTATATTCCATAATTAACAAAGGCTTCCTGTAAGTAAAGGAAATTGTGAATGAAACAAATGACCTATTTTTCAATACAAATGTATTCCTTGATGGCATGCCAGTTCCTCAAAGGACACTGTTTATGGCAAGAAATATCAAAGAAACAAAGAATCTGTGATGAGTATTTGGGGAAAACAGAGCTTAAGAGAAGGGAGTATTCAGTCATAAAGTATTACAATTCAGCTATTGCACTTGTCTTAACTTGAAAAATTCTACAGACTCTGCATTTTTGAGGAAGAATGGGGAAATATAGTTGTAGAACACTGTCCCAAGGAATATTTCAGTTGTTACTGTATTTCTCTGGTTTCTATAAGAATGTTTGGTTGGTTTGGGTATTTCTACAATATAATGATTTTCTGAAGCATGACTTGTCACTTTACCTTTGAATTTGGCATCCACAATGCTTTTTGAAGCCTTCTTGCTTCCAGTATGCTAACTATCAAAACTCATTTTTCTCTCTCAGCTCACTGTGTTTTCCTTTAGCTATCAACACCATACTGCTTTCTGCTAATGCTAGTAAAGGCAAGAAACATCCTCTAGACCTTAATGAGGTCATAGTGGGAAAGTCACCTGTTCTACCCTGTGGGATTGTGTCAGTATGCACAATTGTTCTACTAGTTATGCCCATGCAGCTCTCCAAAATCACTGTACTGCATCACATATTAAGGAGAAGCAACTGTCTGACCAGTGTATCCCAATTTCTGTGATATGTAACTTAACAAGTTGACTGTGGCATGTGTGTGCGTGTGTGCGTGCGTGCATGCGGACATGCATGTACATGCAGGGCATGTACTAAAATTGAAATATGTGAAGAGGTATAATTGTGTTGAAAATGTGCTAATGTAAGATGTACACACAGGTTGGGGAGTCAGTGCTTTTTATCTTATGAGTGACTCAAGTCTCTGGCAGAGGGGCTATGATGACGTAGCAAAGCAAGGGGACATTATCCTCTCAGAGAATGGGTACCTAGTGACTCATTAAACAAAAATGCAGGAAATAAAGACTCACTGTGTTCATGACCTTCTGGAGGGAACGATTTTGAATAAAGAAGCAGGGGCACAGCGTGTGTACTTGATCCTTTCCTGCTAGCCATTCAGATCTGACTATATGGCCTTACTCCAGTGGATGGAGATGCTTTCAGATGCATTTTGGTAGTTGTGATTGCAAATTCGCCCCACGGTGGTCAGCACATACAATCTAATTTGAGGTTACAGTTTTGTAGTGGGGGAAGCGCAGAGGATAAATGGAAATGACCGTCTTGGTTATAAAGTATTTAAACAGGATTTGCAAATTTTGGGTTGTCTGCTGGGCAGATATGGCTCGGTCTTGCTTTTCTTCTGTAGCACTGGAGATTACAAGCAATCTTTTGAGGAGGACTAAAAAAAATATGGCAAAGAGTAGCAAGCTAACAAGCACATTTGTGAACTCAAGGGCTTTGAACCTGGATTTTCCTCATCTACTTCCAGTACTCTGATACATTCTCAAAAGGGGCCATATCACCCATGAGGGAGCCCTGACACATTTGAAGGGTTCACAGACTGAAAAATATGAGAAGGGGAACCTCACAGGTTTATGGGGACTCTGGTAACTGAACCAATGAAATACCCAAACAGCAACCTTAATTGGAATCAATAGTTTGCCTCCTATTCATAATATCTTTCCAAAACACAATTTGACAGTTTCCATGACAAAATCCAAGAACAGAATAGATACTGCAACAAGATATGACCTCTGACTGTCATTCTCTAATTTGGAGCCTGGTATCAGGAAACTTTCAGAAAAGCACCAAACTGAAGGGATCACATTAAGCCTGATAGAATAGATGCTTAATTTTGTAAGTCTTTTTTTTTAAATTATACGATATGTCAAGAATGTTCAAGTTTTCTTGGTGTTCAGTAATAAATTGCTTTCTGTCTATCCGTTCATGTTGTATCCCTCTTTGACAGGGGGCCTTGAAACCTGGGAAAAGCTGCAGCCACACCAAAATGATGATGATGATGATGATGATGATGGTGGTAGTACAAGAGAATGTCTCTCAAACATTTTACCTTGGAGGAACCTTTGAAATAAGTTTCAGGTCTCAGGGAACCCTTGCATAAAATTTATTAGATCTAAATCTCAAAAAAAAAAAAAAAAAAAAAAAAATTTCTTCCAGTTACGATTTGTTGTGGAAACCTAGTGACTTCTCACAAAAGGTAGGGTTCCAGAGAATCCTGGTTGAGAAAGCCTGCTGTAGAGTCTAGATTATTCCAGTACTGTACAGCAGAGTGCCCCACTGCCAGGGGACCTTGGATGGACACAACCACACCATCTCCCCGTCCAAGATTCCTCCAGTACCAGGGGGCCCATGGATATGGGGGCAATTTTGCTGTGTTTTCACCCTCCTTCAGTTGTTAGAGGCCGAGAAGAGGCCTTTTTTAAAAGAACAAAGAACAACCTGGAATTTCCTGTTTGAAAAAAGGTTCCTCCTTGGTTTATAACCACTGAGGGGGTTGAAAACACTGTAAAATTGCTACCAATCCCCTCCAGGGGGAGAGTTTTTTCACAAATTTGGGGAGAGCTAGGGGTGTATAGGCCTGAAAACCTGTCTTGGGGGCCCAATGTGGTTCACACACTGTACCTTCACCACCTCTGCTTTAGAGTCTAGACTCTGTATCAAACTTAAGAGCATCTTTTACATGACAAGGGTATTTGCTCTGTGTTTATTGTTGCCTCCTGAAGAAAGCCTGTATCTGTAATACAGAGGTGGGAAAATTTAGTGTGTCTGGGAGGGCAGTTTTAGGCTTCTGGACCTGGCCGTGAGCCACTTCTACCCCCACTGTGCATTCCCAAAATTCAGTGTTAATTAGGGTTCATAGAGTGAAAATTAGAAAAAGCTCCTGTGTCTTTGATGGTTGTATAGAAGAGAAAATTTCAGGAGGTATTGCCTGTTACCTGATTTCATAATGAGTAACACTGGGAAATCTCCTCTTCTTCACAACAGTCAAAGGTACATGAGCCCTCTCTACTTGTCAGCTTGGCATCCCTAATTCATAGAATCATAGAATCATAGAAATGTAGAGTTGGAAGAGACCACACGGGCCATCCAGTCCAACCCCCTGCCATGCAGGAACACCCTCAGAGCACTCCCGACAGATGGCCATCCAGCCTCTGCTTAAAAACCTCCAAAGAAGGAGACTCCACCACACTCTGAGGCGGCATATTCCACTGCCAGACAGCCCTGACCGTCAGGAAGTTCTTCCTGAGGTTCAGGTGGAATCTCCTTTCCTGCAGCTTGAATCCATTGCTCCTTGTCCTGGTCTCTGGAGCGGCAGAAAACAAGCTCTCTCCCTCCTCTACATGGCATCCCTTCAAATATTTAAACATAGCTATCATGTCCCCTCTTAACCTTCTCTTCTGCAGACTGAACATACCCAGCTCTCTAAGTCTATCCTCATAGGGCTTGGCTTCCAGGCCCTTCACCATTTTGGTCGCCCTCCTCTGGACCTGCTCCAGCCTGACCATGTCCTTCTTGAATTGGGATGCCCAGAACTGGACACAGTATTCAAGATGAGGTTTATGAGGTTTAATTGTTATACTGTTATTGAAAAGGGAGGAAAGCTTCTACAGTTAGCCCATTTAGGTTTAGTATTCACGAATTTGATTATTTGTGAGTTTCTCCAACCTCTGCCCCTGCCTCAGCCTCAGGTGTTTCTTTTCCTGGGGAGCCTTCCTTCTTAGCAGTTCCAATCAGACCACAAAACCCTTTGAAAACCTGCCTTTGGTCCTCCTCCTCCTCCTCCTCCTCCTCCACCAGCTCCTGCTTGGCCAGCTAAAGATAGATTGCAGTCCAATTTGTCAGCACCACAAACTCTCTCCTGATGCCCCCCATGCCCTAGGAAGGAGATGGGTGTGAGAGAGGAAGTATAGGGCCACGATGCCCAACCCACCCATTTTCCTTTTCTCAGCTGGTTTGGACCTTGGGTGGCCGACCTCCCCACCATGTCTCAGCCTCCTTCCCACAGACAGACAGACAGACACAAACAATTTTTCAACTTTTGTGGGAGTCCTGTACCCCTAACGTTAATAAATGTGGAGGGCTGGTTGTACTTGTTTTATCATGAAAATACAGGTTTCTTTAAAAAAAACAAACAAAAAAAACACTTATGACAAAAAAACCCTCGTCAGGGTCATTCTTCAGAATCCTACCCTTAAGTTACTTGCCACCCATCTTGGTGTTTTTATTACAAGACGTTTATCTGGATCCCCACTGAGGCCTTAAGGCATCCCCAGACCATTGGTGTTCATGTGAGCTCACTGGTACCAGGTAGCTGTCAGGATCCCGGAGCACACATTCAGTCCGGGCAAGAAGTACTGAAACAGAAAAGGTTCTTGTTTACGTAGGGAGAGTACAGTAACTCTGTATCTCTGTAGATCTCTACAGATCCAGGGTAAGTTTATAGAGTAACATTATTTTTCCTTAATATTATCATTCAGACTACTGCATCATTTAAACCTTCATCTCTCCACCTTCCCTATTTATCCCCGCCACTTTCCGCTCTTTGGTTGGAATTGCAGTCTTTCTGAATATTCTAAAAACACTGATTGGCTGCCTTGTCTCTGGCAAATTAAACCTTTCGTGATACCACCATTCCAAAAATCTGGGCAATGTACCAACACATTAATTAACAGGGGCTCTACCAGTGTCTATAAAAATGGCTGGCAGGGCTAGGCAGGGGGCTCACTTCTGCTGTGTAAAGGATATGCAAAACCAGCATACATTTCTGTCTCTTACAGTTCTAGGTGTACACAATTCTTTAAAGACATTTGTATCAGTATATTTACAGTCTACATTTTACAAGTTTGATTGTCAACCACAAAATAATGAGACCAGACACTGAAAATTTGGGTTAAATAAGTTAAGTATGTGGTTTAACCTACTTAAGTTGTGTTGGCTGGCTTGGAAACGGAGCACGAGGAGGGAACAACTTGATGTGGGTCCAGTTGAGACCAGGTGTCACTGTATGATGACCTACTCAGTCATCCTACAGATGAAGACACCTCAGCCCCAAGGGCAATCCAAAAATCTTGGGTTGCTCCCTGGCCCAACATCATTGGAAGGTAACTCAGGAAGCTCCCACCCAAACTTCAGGGCCCTATAAGTGAGAGCCCAAATCCCAGGTTAACCTCAAGGGTAGCCCCAAACCACTGGGATGCAGAACCCTAAAGAGAGATTTCCAGAGCCATACCCTACACCAAAAAGGTTGCCGAAGGTGATCACCGAGGTCTTATGTTCTCCTTCTGCTGCCTTCCAAAGGGAAGCCTATTAATGACACCACATAGAGACAGTTGTCTAAGCCCATCAGATCCAGTATGGGATGGGGGGGAAAAAAGAAACAGGTGAAAGGGTTGGAAAAATCCCACTCTGGCCCAAAGCAACCAGATGAATTTCACTATACCGAGGACTGAGGGCAGAAGAGTGGGTCACATTGAGAAGATCCAAGAGAGCATGTGAAAGGGCAGTATGGCTTGAACAGCATCCTGTCCCATCTGTGGTCCCTGTCACATTCTGTGATTTGCCGCCAGGTACCAGTCACCACTCACCCTGGGGTCTGTCATGGACACCATCAAATAGTTATCTTCTCCTCCAGCATTGTTTGCTGTGGAGGTCCAGGTAAGTATTGTTGCAGGAAACATTAACACTATCATACAGGTTTGGAATTTTCTGGGTACATGACACTTGCATAGAAAGGAATTGATTCTACTGGACAACTGACTGTAAAAATGTACAGCTGTCCCTTCCTTCCTTCTGCCTCAAGAGCAATCAGAATAAAATGTCTTTTGCTAGCATGATCTTAAGACTCAATAATTTTCACATTGCAGTTCTATTGTCAATTTGCATTTTGATTTAGATAGTGTTTTTTTAAAAAAAACCTCTTCTGTAGCCCTGGGTTTGAAATGAGATAGTGAAGTTCCAGGTTTTAATTTAGTTATTGGCTCTTACTTTGAAGATGGAAAGAATGATCTTTGTGAGTTCACTGATATGTAATGATTATTTAAGGGGGTTTCCTGTTTGGTAAGATAATAACCATATCCTGGGTTGAATTAAGCCTGAGGTTGAAAGGAATTAGTCCAGATTATTATTAGGAAACTAAGGAGAATTGGTCTCAAGTTACTTGTATTTCTCCCACTGCCCTGCAGCTGAGATTTTAAATAGAAAGTGTGTGACCCTTTGGAGGTATTGATTTTGTGTTTCCTACTGAAGCACAGACTACTATAGCGATTCCATGTACTCTTGATCCACCAAGAAACAGACATTTTTGGCTGATGAGATAGCTGTGAGTTTGTACATAGAGTATGAGCTTTAATTGGTCTAAGATGTTCAAATGCATTTCTTTTGCATATGAAATTAATTGGAGTATGACCCTTCCCTGTTACAGAAAATGCTACAGAGCCTGGACAGCTTCTCTATATTGAGCTCAAATGTGAAGAAATTGTAAGAAAAATTATGTTAAAAGCTCTGTATACACATTCCAAGGAATGAGCCCAAATGACATTTCTGAATAGTGATGCATTGCAGTGCACTGTATGGAACAGTATCTTTCAAGGCTGTTTATCTATCTTTGTAGATATTTCTCTACCTTTATGCCTATTAATAATGCAGGGAACTCAATGAACAATCCCTACAGGATTGAACCTATGTGGGTAGTGGTTCAGGACCCCATTGCCTGGAGGGCTTTCAAATACAGTTGCCACCCTTAGTTGTAAACTTTTAAAACAGGCCAGGCATCCTGCCAAGAAAGCTGCATTCGTGGTCAGTATATTCATTTTTCCAGAGGGTTTTTGAGTGGCCTCTTACAGGGCAGAGATATGCCAGAGATATAGTCATAGCCATATGCTAGGCATGAATACAGCTGCATACTGCCTTTTGCCCAATACTTTAAAAATAGGCCTTCTTGATATGCATGTTGGAGGTTGTGACTCATCTTACCATCCCTGAACTGTATCTCATAAATAGTTTCATCACTTTGGAGATCTCCTTTACAGTTTGAAGTAAAACCCAGAACACATTCACTGGAGGCACCAGTACATGTTGAAATGGGCAGGATGAGCAAGTATATCCTTCTTCTTCCTCATGCATTCTCCCTCTCTTGGATAGGATTATAAACAAATAGTGAATCAAAGATGGCATATTTTCAAGGGTTTTTTTTTCATCTGTCCTCCAGTCCCATTTGTATCACAACAATATTGTATAATAGCTCTTAAACCTGAATAACTATTTGAATTTATTGTTATCATGATGGTTCTGCAGTATAATGACTTTTACATTGATTAACTCATCCAAAGGGACAGTCAAGTGGGATGCAGTCTTCCAGACAACTGTTGTTGTTGTGTGCCTTCAGGTCCTTTCCAGTTTATGGTAACCCTAAAGTGAACCTATCATGAGGAATCAAATCCTGGTCTCCAGGGTTGTAGTCCAACACTCAAACCACTGCTATACCATTAAGATTTATGCTCAAGTGTGACTTTTGTCACTTCATTTCAGGTTTTAGATCCAAACTGTACCAACCAGTTTAAGACTTGGAAAGTAAGAAGAGTTTCCAAAAGTTTATGTAGAGACAGCTTTTAAATTATAGCAGACAATCTAAGTGATAATCAACAGCCATGCTGAGAAAAGAGAAATCACTAAATTATAGTTGAGCTGCAAGGATCTCTTGGAGGCTTGTTAGTGCAAAAGAGAGATTAGAGACCTAAACATGCATATCAAATGTTCCGAGAAGACTGAAGTTACTGGAAGAGCACAAACTCTTTCATCAGCAGGTTTTTTTTACACTGATTTTATGCTGAAACATTAAATCAAACCAGCTCTTAAGTCTGTGGTAGGATTAGCAATACCTTTTGAGAGTTTTATTTAATGGTCTTTCAGGGCTTCAGTGCTACTCTCTGCACTTAATAGGCTCCTGTTTATTTAAAATAAAGTCTGGCTAAGCTAAGTAACAAAATCTTTTTTTTTAATCTGGTAAATGGGTGTTTTGCTAAGCCTGGGATTTCTGAGCAATTAAAGTAAGGGCCACCTGTGGGGAGTGGGAGAGAGGAGGAGAGAGAGAGAGAAAGAGAGAGAATGTGTATTTTAAGTTGCAGGTATTTGCTTCTTAAGATTTAATACTTCTAGCAAGCACTTGAAATGTACCTTCCTTGAGAAACAAAGTGTGTGCTACATACTCAACACAACGCCTTAATATGCAAGCACAGCCATAGCTATGTGTTAAGAGTGTCGGAAACAACCTTTAGTAAAGATTAAGGGAATGACTGCTGATTTTTCTCTTTGAGCCATGTGAACAAATAATGATCTAGTACTGTTCATCATACCTTGGAGAGTGTTTTGTGCAGAGCAAAGTGGAGGACTTGGTAACTTAGTCAATTTTGTGTATCTAAACAGACTGTCTATGAGATGTTCTGGTTTTGCACTGATTGTGAGATAGAGTCATCCTTAGAATTTTACAGTCTAATATTTGACATAGTAACTTGTGAGGTTTAAGATTGTACTGAGGCAATCAACAAGTAAATTAGAATTTGAACAGCATTGTATGAACATGCTTCATACTCAGATCAATTTGATATCCCTCTGCTATCTGCTCTAAACAGGAGAAGATTTCTGTTCTCTTGAGCGTTTTCTTGACAAAATGAAAGAGATCTAAGAAAACTAGTTGCTGTTGTTTACCTTCAACAAATGGCAACCACAAGGTGAACCTATCACAGGGTTTTCCTTGTAAGAGTTGATCATAGAGAGTTTGCCATTAACTTTCTTTGAGGCTGAGAATATGTGACTTGGCCATGGTCATCCAGTGGATTTCCCTGGCAGACTGGAGATTCAAATCGTGGTCTCTTGGAGGCCTAGTCCAATATTCAACCACCCTACTGCACTGTCTGACTTACATTCAGACCACTACATCACTCTGACTCAAGCTCCCCCCCTCCAGGTGGGATGTAATGTTACCAAGCACTGACCTGAAGCTCTCTTAACTGGTGATACTGGATTTAATCTGGATCTTCCTGCATGCAGAGCATGTTCTCCACCATTGAGCTATGGCACTGAGCTACATTATTGACTATGGTGCTCTGTACCACTGAGTTACTTAAGAACCATGCTTGCAAAAGAATGGAAAAGAGATGGACAAAGTCAATAATGATCCAAGAATCTTTTTGGCTACTGTTTGTGAATATCCTAAAGCAGCAAAAAATAAAATACTAGCATTACACAGGTGACAACCTTGAGCAGGCTGCTCCCCTAATGAAAGTGTATCACAAGATATTGCTTGTCCTAGAGCAATGACTCTCAAAATTTGGTTTTAGAGATGTTTGGGACTTCAAATCTCAGACCTTTTGGTCATTGGGCATCTTGGTTATGGTTTCTGGGAGGCAAAATACAAAACATCTAGAAGACCAAAGGCTAAGAACACATTAATTTGCCAAGGTGGTCAGGAGGTGCCATTTTATTACATGCAAAATCATCACATTATTGATAACTAGCATTGCCCAGGATTTTATTTTCTTATAAGTAATACTTGTTAGAAAGATTTGAGATCCTGTGTCTCTAATTCCCCACATTGTCTTGTCTAGTACCTATAACTTTTCCCCATATTCCCCAATCCAATCTGTATTCAGAGTTATTAACATACAGAGGTCGGGTTCCTGAGGGAATACGCTGCCATCCTCCTTGCTGCTAGGCCTTGTGTCCATAGCAACCAGCCTCTTCAAGAGACTGAGGCCCAAGAGCTCTCTGGCTGAGAATTCTAAAGGCCCCTCCCTAAACTGCAAACCCCAGGATTCCATAGAATCTTCTTAGACAACCATATGAGGTCTTTGCCTGCAGCCGATCATATAAGGGCTTTGCCTGACACAGACAAACACACGAACTTTGACTTTTATATATTAGATCATTGCAATAAGTGTTTTTATGCAATAGTTGTGTTGCTGCTCATGTTATCTGATGATAGCAGTGTCATCAAGGAAACAAAATCATAACTGCATAAATCCAAAAGCCATTATTTTCAGGTATTCTTTCATCTGCACGCTCATAGGTCATATTTCATCTTGGTTTTTCCTAATGTGAGCTTGTACAATTGGAGTCCAAACTAGCTGGCAAGGAATACTTTCACGAATAGATCTGTCATTTTGTTGAACTTATGCGAAGAATGTTACCTTCAAATAAGTGTATTTTTGAAAGTATACAAATAAAAAAGAAACCTAGGATCTGCAGTGGTTGAAAGAAAGATTCTGTTTGAGCAAATGAATGAATTACATTGCAACAAAGCATGTGCTGGCATTTGCTATCATTTGGAAATTATTGCTTTTCACCAGAAAGGCCATCATTTCAAAAAAATTTCTACAACTCCTACTTGAGTTGCAAAGAACTGATTCTTTATTTGTCCTAAACATTCTAACAGTCCTGAATAGAATTCCATCAAGTGTTTTGTTGATGTTTAGTATGGAACTGCAAATCGTAGTTATGTTATAGTGAAGGGAAATAAATATGTGATTACCAAATCTTCAGACTCACAATCTTATTTTCCTAGATAATTAGTAAGATAAATTATTCCCTTGCAAGTTCTCCCCCCCCCCCCAATATGCCACTCATATCTCATTCCTCCTAATTATTCCTGTTTAATGCTGTATTGTCCCTTTTCCCTGTCTGTCACCTGGCCACCTTGCCAAAGCATGCATAAACTGGTGTTGACTTGCAGGTTGCCCCTCATGCATCTATGCTGAATGAGCACAGTTAATGAAAGCAAGACAATTATTCTACTTCTTTGTGAAAATGCAGAGTTGGAAGGACTGTTATCTGTCTCAGTTTAATCTTACCAAGGGGAAATGCATTAGCCCAGTGACAGAGCACACTTTTTTACCCTTTTCGCACAGCATTTCGGATGCAAAAGGGCTCCTTGAGCGTTGCGCACATGTGAGGAGTGGTCCACACAACGCACTCACATTTGTGTGACACTCAAGGGCCTGACGCAGACCGCGCATGCATTTTTTCATTTTCAGCTTGAAGCCATGGTCGCACATCGCTCCGGGGCCCCACGCACACTTACTTTGCATGCGGAGCCTCGGGAGCCAGGCCGGTCATACTTCCTGTCTCAGTGCAGCCTGGGACGTCCCAGGCTGCCCTGCGAAAGGAAGAGGCAGGGCTCTCGTGTAAGCAGGAAGCTCATGCGGAGCCAAAGAAGCAGGGAAGTGAGAGCCTCTCTCCAGAGGCTGCTCGCGCAAGCCCCACACCACGGAAAGGTAAGGTGCAAAAAGGGTATCTGAATAGAAAAGATCCCAGACCCACCTCCCAGATTGGAAGGTAGGGCTTAAGACTCTTACCTGAAATCCAAACATGATATCAATCACTAGATGCTACTGAGCTAAATAGCCAGTGGTCTTAATGCAGCTTTATGTGACATTGCTAGAGATAGCAACCTTAGCATACCTATACTCAGTGTCAAGGTCAGAGACCTGGGTGGCGGGCCAGCCCAGAGAAGGGAGTGTGAGAGCCAGCCAAGTCCAGCCAGGAGGAGACAAGCAAGCACTTTACATGAGGGAGTTCATTACCAGAGCATCAAGCAAAAGCCATAGTCAGAGTTCCAAAGATCAGTTCAGAGTCCAGAGATCAATTCAAGGTAGCAGGAACCGGGTGCTGGGAGCAAGGAACAGGCAAGAGGAGGACTTGGAAGAAGTTTGCCACAAGCAAAGGAAAGGTTCCGGGCAGGCAGTTATATAGCCCAAGACACAGGTGTGGCTAGTCACTGCTTCTTGAACTTAAGGAAGCCTCCCTTTGCTCAGCTCTCTTGAGTCTCCACCTTGTTTGTAGGCTGATTGGCACAGGCTCCAAAGCGTCTTCAGAATCGGATCCCTGTTGCCCTAAAGGAGCAGGCAGAGGAGCATCCAAGCTTGCTTGGTCCATGGCAGCAGGGGGAGCTCTTGAGCTGCAGGACTCATCCCCAGCCAGAGCCACAGGGACCAACAGCTGCTGCTCGTCATCAGCAGCTCTGACAGGGACTTCAGTTATCACACTCAGTAGCTGCTAGTTCAAAGTTCATCTGAGTTGATCACCCATTTTGTGGTTCTTTCTCCTCCATGCTTGAAGAGCATATGTTCCAGAGCTTCTCACCATGGAATGTTATAAAACATGTAGGCCCTTTTCGCACGCAGTTTCTTTTGCGAGAGGGCCCCTTGAGCGTCGCGTAAACGGGAGCGGTGGTCTGTACGACGCACTCCCATTTACGCGACGCTCACAAGCCTAACGCGAACCGCGCACGCGTTTTTTTATTTTCGGCTTCAAGCCGAAAATGCTGCGTGGTCGCGCAAGGCTCCCGGGGCCCGCGCGCACTTACCTGCCCTGCGGTACGTTGTCCCAGGCGTGCCGGTCGCGCTTCCTCCCCCAGCGCAGCCTACAGCTCCCAGGCTGCACTGCGGAAGGAAGAGGCGGGGCGCTCACACGACGGTCGCATGACCAGGAAGCCAGTTGTGGGACGAAGGAGCAGCGAAGAGAGCGCTTTGCGCAAGAGCCTGCTTCCGCGAACGGCACCCCCCACCTCTGCGATAAGGTAACGTGTGGAAAGGGCATTAGTGTTTGTAAATACACCTACTTAATATGTTTGTGTGTGTGTGTTTTTTTTACAATGACTAAGCCTGCTTTATTTCTCTGCTAGATGTTATGTGGGAGATGGAGTGGGGTAGAATTGGTTGTTGCTCACTTTCTGCTTACAAATACTAATTACTCTGGCTTGTGAAGTATATTATAGTCTCTCGTCCCCCAACAGATCTAGGCAGCATATGGGCTTGAGGATTCCAGAAGCTGTAATTCAAAAAGTAAAAATTTTAAAGCACTTCCTGAAGCATATGCTTTCCAACACTGGCAGTAACAAGGAGTATTACTAAGATGCAACTGTCCTTCCCTTTGCTCTCTTTTGATTGCATTGGTTAGAGATATAAAGCTGATAAAATCTGCCACAATACGTTCAGCTGAATTTTCTCGATCAAAAGATTTCCAAAGCCTTAGAACTTAGAACATTGTAGGTGTGATTACAATAATGAATTTTTTAAAAATCAGGAACAGACCTTTTTATCCAAGGGGTCTGTGTTATGCTCTGACTGAGTCTAGGCCAGAACAAACAGATTCAGAAAGCTTATGTCACATCTCACCATATTAACACTGCACATTGTCATAAGGCAACCAAAAAGTTTGTGATTGTTTATAGCAGGGGGGAGGGAAACAGCTTTATCTTCATAATGTTTTCTGAATGTTTCTGTCCGTTCATTCCCCCCCTCTTCCTGAGTCTTCCCACCACTTTCTTCCAGAGAGGGGTGGGGAAGCTAGTCTGTTATTTGTTCGTTAAACTGGAAAGCCTTGTCTGCCTTTTCTGCTGCCTCCGTTAAAGTTCAAAGTTCCTGCTTATGAGAAGACAACGCATCAATGGAATGATTGTCCAGACTTCCAGAATGGCCTATATTGTGCTGATTGAGTTCAGCAGTTGGGCTTTCAGCCCACAAGCAACAAGGTCCATTGTTCTTATTTATTGTGTTTCATATCTTATAGAAAGATGAGGAGACTTAAAATTGGATTCTTCAAATCTGTGATTCACTATAGCTTGGAAATGTTACTTTTTTTGCACTATAACTACCAGAATTCCCCAGTCAGCATGGCTACTGGACCCAACATGCTTGTGTTTTTATCTGTTGTGTATGGCTAACACACCACGTCCAGATTTTCACTTCAGTTGGCAAGGATCCCACCACCAAAACTGATCTCAGAAAATAGTTATGTACCCCACAGGTTCTTTTATTTGAGAGCATTACAGTGTGGTCTGGTACAAGCTCTGACAGGTCAGAAAGTCACTCATTGAAAGAAAGGATTTATGCTTTTCTGCAGATGTCCTGTGAACAACTGGCATCATCTTACAAATCTGTTCTAGTTCCTTTGCCCACTTGTTTAGATTTGAATGGTTTGCAACTGACAAAGTCAAAAATGCAGCTCAGTTGCCCTATCTGTAATCTTTGGAAGGTAGCAAAACCAAGATGTTTATGGAGCCTTGAACTGCTATGGGGTGGGGAAGGGTAGTATTTATCTTGATAGGTGAGAAGTTGTGCAGGAGGAGCCTGGGTTGTTGGCAGTATTTCATTTGCAACTTCTGATGTTAACCAAAAATCAAATGCTTTAGTTATCTGGAAGTATACAATATACAAAGTGTCCAAAAATTATCTTTACAATTTCAATTCTATATACAATTGAAATTGTAGAGATAATGTTCAGACATCCTGTATTTATGAAACAATTAAAATGCATACCCTCTAACAGTCCTGATTTGGTAAGGACAGTCCTGATTAATCCTCTGTCGCCTCATTTTTTTCAGCTACACTTGGTCCTCCACATTCGCTAGGGTTAGGGCACAGGACCCTAGCAAAAGTGAAAAATTCGCAGATAAGAAAATTTGTGTATCTGTGGGAAGGAGGCTGAGGCACAGGTGGGAAAGTGGGCATCCAGGGTCTAAACCAAGTCAGGGAAAGGAGATGGTTGGCATCCTGTACTTCTGTCTCTGCCTTGCCTATCTCCTTCCTTCGGTGTGTGTGGGGCATGGGTACAGGGTGTGTGGGGCTGAGAATTTGGGCAAAGGGCCATCCTTAGCTTGCCAGGCAGAGACTGTAGAGGAACAGGAGGACCTGAGGTGGGTTTTTAAAGGGATATGCGGCCTGATTGGAGCCACCAAGAGGGAAGGTTCCCCCGAAAAAGAAGCACTTGAGGTGGGAGGGCAGGGGTTGGAGAAACTCACAAATAATCAAATCCATGAATATCAAACCTGCAAATGTGGAGGGCTGACTGTACTTCTTAAATGCCCCAGTTTCTCTTTCCTCCTCCCACTTTCCTGCTGATGCAAACTGAGTCCAAAGCGCAAAATAGCTTGTACTCAATTAACTTGTCGGGGAGGGGAGAAGAGAGGAGAGGCAGAATCTTTGCCTTTCCCAGTGGGCTCAGGCAAAAGCAAACTTCTGCAGCCTTTCCAAGCTTGTCTTTTATTCCTTATCAATCAGTTTTGATCACAACCACACTCTGATGTTGCTTGGCCACCTGTGTCCCAGTTTTCATCTGTGAAATATTGGAGGGCATGACAATGTAATCAACTTTTTTTAAAAAAATGGTCCCCAAATCCCCCATAGTGTTTTCATTACTTTTTGAGGGCTTGAGATCGCCTAATCTTTTTAAGCCCTGGTGGGCTTCCCACTTCCCAAACAGTCCTGTGGGTTGAGACTCTCTAGTATTAGCAGGCAGGCCCTCTGATACTTCTTTTGGAACATCTCCCAGGTTATACTCTTGCTTTCAGTACTCAGAGAGGGCAAGACCCTAAGACTAGATCCTGGAATGTTTTCTTGAGAGATGCTGTACCCATCAGCACTCAGAGGGCATTCCTTCTGAAACTGTGCCATAGAATGCTGGACTGTTCAGAAATAAGGCCTGTCTGGCTTCAGACATGAGAAGGAGGGTAAAAAGCTCCTAAAATGGCCACTTGTGCCCCTCAAAGGGGATTTGGGGTGCTACTGGCCATTTTGGGAGCAAGCTCAGAACTGGGGAAGAAGTGGGTTGGTTTCCCTCCAAGATCCCATGGGGCCTTCATGACTGCAGCCACTCCTCTTTTAAAGCGGGCTTCTTGACACCAGTTCCCTCCAGAAATTTTGGCTTACAACTCCCATCAGCCCTAACTTGTATTTCCAGTGGCCATGGCTGATGGGAATAGTAAGCCACAAAAGTTGAATGAGCCAAGGATGGAAGGGCTTATCTAAAGATTTGTGATTTTGCAGCTGGTAGGGGTGTCCCAGCCTATTAGACAATCCTATGCATTAGGTATAAAAGACCCTCCAGCTCAGGAGCCACATGTGGACTGGAGGGATTGTCCCGACTTCATCTTCTGCCATATCCAGTCAGTGATCAGCAATAAGAGCTCCAGAGATAGTTCAGGAGTGCAGGCAGGAAAGGTGTTGTGTAAAACTGAGCTGTGCTTTGCAAGCAGCAAAGCTGCTGCACTGGAATTTGCTTCTGAGAAAAGATGCTTAGAATTTGGTTGTGATTGGTGGGAAATGACCCTCACTTACAAGAACTGCTTGTGGCCCCATTTGGCTGCTCTCATTGTCTACCTGGTTGCCATGTGTCCTTAGCTCTGTGCTAGAATACACATTATGACACCTTTCTCAAATTTGAAATTTGGCCTCTAGGTCAAAACAGCTCCCCCCATACTGCCATATTTGCTGCCATGAATGCCTTGTCTGTAAATTGAAAACAATACTTGAAAACAAAGGAGTGCTGAACTGCCTGTGTTATTTATTCAGAATGAGTTGCCAGTTCAGCTACATGTCAGTGTTGCTAAATAGATGGTTTCCATGTAGGTAAGTTCCTGTACTGACCACTTGGTTATCCAAAGATCAGCATATTCGTATTTTATTGGCACTCAGGCTATTTGGAAAGAGATTCTCTTTGCTTGTTAATGGATTTTTTAATCACTTAAGTAGGTAATGAGGCAAACACTTGTCAACATTCAACTTATTCAGATGTTAACATTTTCCTTTGCTTAGAAGTACAGGGTCCTGCTAATTTATAGTACAGAAGACTCCACGTACACCCCTCAGTCAGTTTCTTTCTCTCTCCCTGCTTCTCTTTCTCCCTCTCCCTCTCTCAGAAGAAAACCCAGATGCTGTTTTGTTTAGGATTTTTGTGGTAAATGTGGAGACTAAGTATGTGCCTCTTAGAGACCACACTTAATATTAATTTGCTGTATCATTTAAACTGACTAGCCCTATAGCCAAGAGTTAGAACTGTAACAAATAAATGAAATAAGAAATGGCTGTTTTCCATGTTCTCAAATATATTGACTTTTTTCATATGTTAAAGGACTGAAAGAGGTTAGAGACATCACATAACACACACAGAGCAATATTTTTAAAGAGCTTGGGAATTTTTTTGGCGGGTGGTGGGGTCCTACAACTTTCAGAATTTCCCAGCTGGCATGGCCACCCTCCATGCTCACTGTGGGATTCTGAGACTTCTAGTCCAAAAGAACTAAATTTTCCAAGTTCTACATTTGTAGCCTCATTTGTGAAAGAGGTCTGTGATTTTACTTAGATTGAATACAGTGTTAACTGGAGCAGGTCTGTTGTAGATAAATGTGTTGTTGTTGTTGTTGTTGTTGTTGTTATATCCTGCTTTTTCCCCCAAAATTGGGACTCAAGAGGCTCATAATTTAAAAGAACAATACAATTAAAAACATACAAAAGGTGAATATTAAAAGAGAAATAAAATATTAAAATAGAATTAAACTACTTACAATATTAAAACAATTACTCTTTAGTAAAAGACTAAAATGTGATTAAAATTATAAACATCTCTTTAAAATCACCATTTAAACAGTAGCACTTTTAACACCTTCTTCTCTGTAATCTGGGCAGGTGGGTAGCACATAGGAAGGGTCTTCTTGTTATGGGGGGGCGGGGGAGGGAAGCACGTGCCTTGTTCCTTTTGGAAGATCCGGCCTCCTGACAAAACCACCCAGCTGCTTTAGTTGCCCCTGTCAACACATCTGTTTCTTTTCGCAGTTGGAGAGAATAGCTTTCTCCTGCCGTCACTGCAGTTGACTTTCCCTTTCCCTATAGGCAGCTGACCCTTCTCAGCCTTGGAATGCTGGGCCTGGCAGGATGGGCTGGGAAATCCAAAGCAGCACCCCACTATTCAGCAACAGGAATGCTTTACTCTAAATCAGCATTACGTGATCAGTGGGTCTTTTTTTATTTTCTGAAGCAGACAAAGAGTGAAGGTGCAGCTAGACGTTGAGTGCCTTCTGCCGAGGCAGTCTACTTGGAAAATGAATGGTGTCAGCTTAGAAAATTTCGGCAGATGTTTTGAAGATGCGTGGGGAGGGAATGTGAAAGGTTGCTGTGGCGGTGAAGGAATTGTCCTTAGCATTCACTGCTTGGTATGGGAGATTTGTAGTTGTCTCTTTAACTTCGGTGTACTGTTCTGTCTCCTAATTAACACTCGGGACCTACCCGCACTACGCTTTTATAATGTTATTATTCCACTTTCAACATCCTATGGAATCCTGAGCTTTGCAGTTTAGGGAGGGGCATTTAGAATTTTCAGCCAGAGAGCTCTTTGGCCTCCCTAAACTACAAACTCCAGAATTCCACAGGATATTGAAAGTGGAATAAAAGCGCTATAACAGTGTAGTGCAGAAAGGCCCTCAGTTTCTATCAGAGCTTGAAAAAGTTCCATTTGGAGGATGACTTCTCCTGGAATTCTCTAGGCTATATGATAAACAGCCTTGTTAGGTCAGGGATTCTGGCAATTGTCCTGAAAAAGAACTGTTAGCCTCCATCTCCTTTTCCTAGCAGAGATTTCATAGTAAGAGCCAGTGTAAAGTGATATCCAGAGTGTTGGATTAGGTCTGAAGGAATCTGAATTCAAATCCCCACTCAGCAATGGAGCATACACAGTGACTTGGGGCCGATTATTCTTTCTCAGCCTAACCTACCATGCAGGGGCCCCTGTCATGGGAAAAGGATGTACATTAGCTTAAACTCCTTTGAGGAATGGCATAGTTAAAATGTTATAGGCAGAGAACATGGGCCTTGAGGTAGCTATCAAGGCAAGATAATGGTAGAGGGGAAGAGGGTTGATGCTCTGTTGGCTCTGATATTTTCCAGAGAACACTTTAGCCTGGTCCTGGCATTTAGAGAGCTCCATCATTCTGCCTATATCTCTTTTATCATTTCCTTTTTATAATTTTTTGCACCTAGTCTTCTGCAGAATGCTACTCCCACTTGGCCTCCTCTCTTTTTTTCTCCCTACATATGTAAATGAGCTTATCTTTGGCTTTATCTCCTTGTCCTTCCTGTATTGCTTCCCTTGTACAAAATTGAAGATTGTAAGCTCCTCAGGGCAGGCTATTTTTCGTCGTAATAGTAAGTTGCCATGCACAATGATGGTATTGGACAAAGAATAAGTAGCATTTGAAATACCTGCCATGCTGTTTTTTACTTCACTTCAAACACATGTCAGAGACAGGAGCCTATAACAGAACCAGGTAGTGGCTCTGTAGCATACTGGTTAAAGTGCTGCTTTGAGATTTGGGAGATCCAATTTAAATTTTCCACTGAACCATGAAACTCATTGGGTGATGTTAGGTCAATCACGTTCAGCTCTCCCTGCCTCATAGAGTTGCTGTGTTGATAAAATGAAGAGGAGAGCCATCTATGACATGTTGGCACAAACTTGTTGGAAGAAAGTTGGGATGTTAATGTTAATCATAAATAAAGAATAGAATGCTTTTTCACAGTTTGGCAACTATTCATGCTCTTAGGGAATCTAAGTTGTTTCTTCCTGCCTTCTGCAGTATGTTTGAGCATCTTGAGATATATCCCCAGTTTCTTCTGGAGATTTCATTGAATGCTCAGATGGTTCCTTTGTGACATTTTATAGTCAGGAAGTTATTGACTTGGTGTATATGGAAAGGACAGTAGAATGCCAAATATACAGAGGCTATTTCCTCACTACACTGTTATAGTGCTAATATTCCACTTCCAACATCCTGTGGAATTCTAGGATTTGCAATTTATTGAGGCCAAAGAGCTCTCTGGCTGAGAATTCTAAATGCCCCTCCCTAAGTTGCAAACCATAGGATTCCATGGGATGTTGAAAGTGGAATAATAGCAGTATGACAATGTAGTGCGGAAATAGCCCCAGAACTGGTTAACTCTGTCCTTCCAGTCCATTGACACTAATACCTTTGTTTCTTATTCTATACAAAAAATAAAAGTTATTTCCTTTCTAGAAGCTTATTTAAAAGTATAGGTACATAACAGCACACCACTTGCCTAAGTTTGGAAACATTGCTTTTTGGACAACAGTCTTTAATATCTCCAAACCATTGTGACTACTGGTTATACTAGCTTGGGGATTCTGAAAGTTCATCCAAAAGAGTAACTTCTCTTCCTCCTTTCCTTTGGAGAGATATTAGAATGCTTGAGAAGCTTAAATGTAGGGGAAAGTATATTCCATATCTCTTGCCCTACCCCCACCTCTTTTAAAGTAGGCCCACTGAGTGTGGTGTGTGGCCACCATAACTCCTTTGGCTAGCTTCTTTCTGCGTGGTATGCATCTGTTCTTAAAAATAAGTGTTTGGACATCATAATGGAGAGATGATGAAATCTGATACAAATAGCAAAGAACTAGTGGAGGACTACAGCACACCGATTTGAAAGAGGTTTCAGAGTTATGTTTAACCAAACCTCTATATTATTATAAACTCCAGTGAAATTAGGAAAAACAAAGAATTGTGCCAAACTTTGAAGTACAGAAATTTCCCCTCTTGCGTTTCACATATTTTGTAATAAATATGCCATTTTCATGTTTGTACATCAAAAAGTTTCAGTTAGTGTTGGCTGAAATTTTGGCATGCAATAGAAAAAAGCATAGAACATCTTTTATGATTCCTATTGTTAGGCAATGCTTGGGTCAGATATTTCAAAGCAAGTCACTTTCTAGGCTAACTTAAAACTGGGAAACAAACTGATGCTGAAAGCATTGATCTTGGTTTAAAATGGGGTTTTAAATCTAAATTCTAAGAGTGTAGTACGGTGATTTGTGTATTATACTAGAACTCCAAGAGATCAGGTTTGAACCTCCATTCAGACATGATGGAAATCCACTGAGTGACTCTGTGCAGTCATATATTTTCAGCCTAAGGAAAAGAAAATGGCAAATACCCTCTGAACAAATCTTGCAAAACAAAAAAATCTCTGTGATTGGTTTGCCAGTCTAAATTCTATAAACCTAAGGAGTTTTAACAACTTTTGGTTTATTCAAAGCAATGTGTGAAACTTTTTTTCTATTAAATCAGTGGTCAGAGTATAGAAATATTTACAAATATTTTTCCTATCTACTTTAGCTCTGGAACAACTGCTTACAGAACTTGAAGATTTTTTGAAGATACTGGATAAAGAAAACCTCAGCAGCACAGCTGTAGTGAAAAAGAGTTTTCTTGCTGAACTACTTCGTCTGTGTACAAAATCAAGTGGTAAGCACTGCTATGCAGAGGGATATTGCTTTTCGTAAACAGGATGTTAAGTTTCAGCTGTATTATTTGAGGCTGCAGGTTGCTGATAACCACACTGACCTAATTTCCATCACCTTTGAATCTTGTCTAGAGTGTCTCCAATTGCGTGTAAAGACAAACTTAAACACCTTTGTTAGCTCCTCTGCTCTATTTTCCCTGGCAGGAAAAGACCTCCCTGTTTACTCAGACCTTCAATTGTTAATTGGCTATTGCAGGTCTCTTAATTGAGGTGTGTTGTAATTAAAAATATTATTATTACTATTATTACTATTACTATTATTATTATTATTACTGCCTTTTCAACTGTTTTAAATTCATGTTTTAATACAGTTGTTCATGTAATTGCTTTTTAACTTTTGCACAACCCCTTGTTTTAACCTTGTTTTTATTGTTAACTGCTGTCAAGTTTACTTTGACTTATGGTGACCCTAATAATGAGAGACTTCCAAGTTACACTATCATAAATTGCCTTGCTCAGGTCTTCGATTCAGGGCCATCCTTTCACCTCTTTTGTATAGTTCCTCCATGTATTGTTTCCACCGTCTTTTTATAGCTTCTTGATGGTGTGCTGCGTTCACCTGCCAATCTTAGAGCATCTGCACTCCTGCTTTAGATTTCCCTGTTATTTCTTACATCTTGCAGAAAGGTCTCTTGTTGTTCCTTTTTGTGTTGATTATTATACTAGCCCACCTTGTCCCTGCACAAAAATTTTATGTCTTGAAGTTTATAAGATGCATGTCCCAGTTGGTAGGTATGCATGTGTACAAGGGGACACACATATGCATTTATTGCTATAAGAGCTGGGAGAAAGAGCCAGTGATTAGCTTATTGATCTGGGATTTGGGACATCCAAGTTCAAATTGCATTCAGCCATGAAACTCCTTGGGTGTACTTGGGCTAGCTGGTATCTGTCAGACTAATCTCTCTCAAAAATAAAGCGAAGGAGAAGAGAACTACATGTACCACCACAAGTTCGCTGGAAGAAAGATGAGGCTCTTACATAGTGATAGCACTATAATTACACTTTAACTGCCATGGCAACATCCTAGGGAATCCTGGGAGCTAAGTTCCATAGGATGTAACCCCAACAGATACAACAAGAATCATATTGCTGTGATTGTGTTGTGTGAAAGGGTCCAAAATCTGAATGAAATAAATTATTGTATGGTAGGCTGCTTGAAACACCATAAAATTCATTAGCAGTATTGGTTCTGCTAAATTTTTATTCGGAATCCAAAAATATATGAGAAGAGAGCAGAGAGCAAAAGACCTTGAATCAAGACAAGTTACTTTCTTCTGGTCAGCTTTATTTCAAGAACTATACCCATTTTTATTCACTGAGGTTTCCTGAATCATCTAATTGGCCCTAATAACAAGGGAATAAACATTGCACAGGCTAAGTTTCTAAAAGCCAAGTAACTTAGTGGTTCCCAAACTTTAGTCCTTTGGTCCTCCAGGTGTTTTGCGCTTCAACTCCTTGGCTAACTTGGCTCAGAGTCAGGAATTCTGGAAGCTGAATTCCAAAACATCTGGAGGACCAAACTTTGGTGTTCCTTCCAGTACAAAGTTTCTATAGGTTTTAATTAAGATTAGCTTCGCAAGAACAAAGACAGTTAAGAGACCACTGAGCTATAAGTAATGAAAACAAGCCTTTTTTTTTTGGTGATGCAAGGGAAAGGAAGAACAAACTAGCTGTGGATAAACAGTCTTTTATGGCCAAGTTTAAAAATGCTCTGTATGTATGCTATGCAATGCAAATGTACACAAAAGAATAAGGAGCTTGTATTCTTTGCTTTGTAGGTGGTGATGAGGAATACATTTACATGAACAAAGTCACCATCAATAAACAGCATGATGAACTAGAGAAATCAGACAAAGGTAGGAATTGTTGTCTTTTACTTGTTTGTGAACACATTTATGCAAATGAGAGGAGACTAAGGCCATTTCTGCACTAGTCTGTTACAGTGCTATGATTTCACTTTCAACATCCTATGGAATCCTGGGGTTTGCAGTTTCGGGAGGGGCCAGAAACTGCAAACCCCAGGATTCCATAGGATGTTGAAAGTGGAATCATAGCACTGTAACAGGCTAGTGCAGAAATGGGCAAAAGCACATGGAGATTAATTATGTTTTCTTTTACATGTTTGACAATAGTTATTTCAGACTGAGCCAAAGAATGCACAACAATTTCTGCATATGCAATTCACATCTTTATTACATTATTATGTATTAAAGTTTTGTTAGTGTTACAAAATTAAATAATAACAGAAAAGGCAGGAGATTTCCACAAAAGCACATTGCATGCATCATTTTCATGTTTATACATTATTATTGTTATTAGTATTAGTATTAGTATTAGTATTATCGTTTCCAGTACAACATCATGGTGGTCTAGGAACACAGATATCTCTTCACTTGGGAGAAGAAAATTACATTGTAAAAAATTTCATTTGCTTTGGCTAAACTTCTTGACAACTTTGATTCATTAATCAATTTTTCCAGTATTATTGGAGAAGGACATGTGTTAAACACTTGAGTAGCCTGCCTGTGTGAATAAACTAACGTGAAATGCAGATTACATAAGGCGTTGTTCGCACATGCATGTTTGCACTATCTGTACAAACGCTCAGTTTTTTCTAGAATGTCTGTACCTATATTCGTTCCTGATTTGTGCCAAGATACAAGAATTCTATTATATCTCAAATATGGAACAAGTGTACAGTAGTATCAAAGTAGCATGAACCTATGTATGTTCATGCAAATTTTAATTCACAACAGTGAATAAAAGTTCACAACAAGAGTATTTTTTTAAAAAAAGAGGACACTGCACAGTTAAACTATTTTTATAGCACCTTAGGTGGAACTAATAAATTTTCCAGAGAGCACAACGAAACCCCCACTTAACATGATTATTTTTGTGTAGGACAGGAACAATACTTTTATGAACTGTTGTTTAATTTTTGTAAAAAAAATGGATTCATATGAGACCACCAAAATTGCTTATTTCTACTGTTTATTATTTGAGAAGCTTTAATAACCAGAACAGTGTAAGCCCTGAAACCCCTGTGTGCGTACATGTACATTGCATGTGAAAACTTTAAGAGTATACAGATCAGCAGTCTATGTACAGTCAGTGAACACGTGTTGAGATTATGTAACCATACCACTGTACTCATCAAGAATTTGTGGATTCTTCAAACGTTATTTAGATATTAGTTACCTGATTTGCATCAACAGGTGAGGAGAAAAACATCTGCCCCGTCCTACCCTGTCATTGCTTTCCTTATGTATAGTTGTGCAAAGAAGTTTCTGTTTGTATAAAGCATGGATGGGCAATGGTGAAGGACTAGGGTGCTGCATTAGGCCTCCTGAAGTCTTGTGAGAGGCCCTCCTCTTTCAAGGCTTGAGGCTGGCTTTATATAGGCTTCAGATGTGCCTCACCTCAGTCCCCAGGGCCTGCGAAGTAGAGAGCAGAAGAGCAGATGTAGGTCATGCTTGCAGTAGAAGGTTCTCCACAGCTTTTGGTATGTAATTTGAGGTCTATTTGTTGAGTATCAAATGCTTGGGGTCATTCTGTCTTGAGTATGGCTAGCACCTGGTCTTCCTGCCCTCAGCGAGTCAGAAAATACAGGTTTTGCAGCTGCCCCACAAAGAAAAAGATGTGCAACAATAGCTAAGCCCTGAAGCCTCTTTTAGACTGCCACACCACAATAATTTGTGCTGGCTTCCGCCCTTGACCCACATCAGCCATGCTCTCATCACCAGCTGTCCTGTCTAGGGCTGATGGGAATTATATTCCAAACATTCCCTAGTCCTGGGATCCTTCTTCTATTGCTAAAGTTTGAGGGATTGCCACATAGTATGTTTAGATTCATGAAACTATGATAAAACAGAACTGTGTCGCAATAAACATTCATGGCCTAGATAAGAAAAGCCATTCTGCTCTCAGAAGCTTATTTCTACGTATTTAATAGCTGGTGGGACATGCTTCATATGCACAAAAAGGTATGGTATAAGAACAACACTGATCACACAGTAACTGCATATGCATTTGTTCATTTATTAGGTCTGTCTGTGTAGCCATCCTGTAACACAGTGGTTCCTAATCTTAGGTCTCCAGATATTGGTAGTGTATATCATTAGGCTTTGGGATGATCAAGTCCAGCAACATCTGGGACCCCAGTTTGGGAACCTTGGCTCCAACAGATAGCTGGCCTGGAAAATTGTGTCAAGATTATATTTTAGCTTTTGTGGAAGCTCTGCCTGTATTTGACACAGAGATCATTTCAGTTTAGGATATATAAATGGAGACTCTTTGATAGAGTCTCGTTACCAGGTGGCACACAATCAAGATATGTAAAAGCAAATGTCAGGAAATACAAGAAGGCACAGGAAGGGCAACAGATGTCTAATGTATTTGGTTAATAACATCACAGGCTGTCTGGATCTTGCTTTTGTTGCTTCTGCTTTTAAGCCAGAATCCATCACAGGATGTGGGTGCAGACCTGTTATTGTGGCTTCCCAGATACAGTCTGAAAATAACAGTGATTCTAACTTTTATTTTTAAATCCTGTAAGTATGCAGGAAGAATCATGTCAGGTTCTTCCCAGTGCCACTTTAAATTATTCATAACATCTTGACTGTTATCAGGCTAATCAGTTTAGAATACCCCTATTTTGCAGTGGTAGTTTTACTTGGAGTATCTGTAGGTAGTACAGTAATTTCCATGTAAGAAAAAAACATGTACACCCACCTTATTTGAAGATGGCAGGGGCTGTGTGTTTTCCTTTTGATTATGTATATTTTAAAGCCCCATAAATCCATTCAGAAATGCAAACACTGGAGTTTACCTTTTGAATGGAGACTGGAATCATTTCATATAATTATAGTTAGTATGTGATCAATTTTTAAGCAATAACCGTGTGGTTTTAAGCAGCTACTTCGTGGTTAGCAGCCGTCTGTTTTCAGTCACCATCAAGCCCTGAAGAACAGAAGAGATACCCCATTTACTTTCAATATAGTCAGAGCCCTCTATTGTCTCTCCTTCGTAGATATCTAATCATGTGGATCCCAGAATTATGGGGTCAGCAAAGCCATACTTCACTTGCAGTCTAACTGCAAGTGCTGCTGCTCAGCTGACTGCTGAGACTACAGCTTTTCCTCAGTTTGAGTTCAGTTTGTTTGACTTAAGGAAAGACTGAATTGCTTGCAAGTTTAAATCACTCTCAGTAACAGTAATGACAGGGTGAATACCCAGGATGGCTCAATATAGATGAAGGACTTGCTTTGCAAGTAGACAGATTATTTTTAAGCCGTCTTGGTCTCTGCAATTTTCTGTGTCAAAAGAAAAATCTGCCAGCAAGAAAACATGTCTGTAGCTGTTCTGCTTTTTCACCATATCCTTGGGGGTGGTTTCAAGTACCATTTTTATGACCACAAATGTGCTGCTCAAGGAATGCTGTACTTCCTCCAAAACAAAAGCATAGCTTCTAAGAATGTTACTGTGCATAATCTATGTAATGGACAGTTTGGATGTTGTTATTTCTGTTTGGGCCAAACTGTTAGGTCACAGAGATTCCTTGACCAATGGGGAAGTGGAGCAGCATTTGTCTCCTCCTCAGAAAAGTTTGCCAGAACTTCCACCTTCGAAAATAGTAAGTCACTGTTTGTTCTTTTATCTCCTTTGAATTTCTGCTATATAACAATAATATAAGCTGTATTGTGTTGTAGAATAGAATGTCCTTCAGAACAAATTGTAATATATTAATGCACCTGGGGAGAAAAATCTCAAAGTTGTTTTCATTCACAAATAATACATAAGTAATTGTTTAACCTATATAGTGCACTAAAGGTGTTCTAGACATTGGAAAATGATTTATTGCACGTATTTCCAAATACCAAACTCTCTATTATTTGTCTTCTCCATTTACTTTACTTCATTTCCAAATACTGTATGGTGTGGTTTAATCTTGGACTGCAAACCAGAATGAGATCCTCAGCTGATAACCTTGGGCCTTTCAGCCGTACACTGTTATAGTGCTATTATTCTACTTTCAACATCCTATGGAATCCTGGGGTTTGCGGTTTAGGGAGGGGCCTTCAGAATTCTCAGCCAGAGAGTGCTTTAGCCTAGTAAATTATAAAGCCCAGAATTCCACAGGATGTTGAATGTGACATAATAGCACTATAACAGTGAAGTGTGGGAAGGCCCCTTGTTAATAGCATCAGATTAAACTACAGTGTCCTGATTCAGACATGATGGGAAACTGTGGTTTAACAAATGTTGCAAGTCTTCAGTAGTTGCATGGGAAAAAAAGAACAAAGGAATTCCCACTTTCACAATCATTCTTGACTGAACTAGACCTTTGCCTCTCTTGTTTTAGATGTTCGGCAACTTGCAATTTTTTTTTTAAAAAAAATCTGTACAAAATTTATTTTAGAATGAATTCCCAGTAACTATTTGTGCGATGATGCTCAGGTTTTATTGTTGATCTAAGTTACTGCAGAGGAGAAATGATTTAGAATTTTATATCCATTATGAAAAAAACAATTTTCTGAGGAGTATTTCCTTCCCCAAAAAATGCCTTTTCCTTTCAAGCACAGACCTTTTTGTTTAACATCTTGGGTATAGGATTAGTGATTAGGAATCTCAGCTATAAGCAATACTGAGCCATAAAAATACAGAAGAATTGAAAGGAAGTGTGTGCGCGCTGGTAGTGTGGCAGGAGGTGAAGGCCTGTGGGTGGTCTGTTGAGGAAATGGCTGTGTGAACTGCTGTCAAAGGGTGATCTGAGGGATTATTGCTATGAAATTGCGCTTCAGGGATTTTAATGGGTGGGTGCATTTGAGATTGCTGGGAAAAGGAAGCCTGAGAGGAAAAGAGCCTTTGAGATGCTCTGCATTGCTCTTTTAATGAATACATTCCACGTCCCAAGGAGGTTTCAACTGGTTATAACTGACTCTCGTTTTTAAAACTCTGTGTTGAGACAGTGCCCTTTCCCCCAACATAAAAAACCCTGTCCTCTTTCTGTTTTAATGTTAAACTCACATGAAACTTCATGTTTACATATATGTTTAAATGCCTGTATTGTTTTTTTAACATCTTATCTTAAAACATTTATTTCTAGATGTATTTGCTCCCTAAAATACATGCTTTAGAATATATTTTGATTCATCTTTTGAGCTGAACATCTAGGACATGTGAAAGCTGGTTGGATAACTAAGTTCTAATTCACGTAACAGTCCACAGAATTGAAATTGGGTTCGAGAAGAGACATTAAAAATGATAAAAAGGGCTTCTTTAAATATGTCTGTAGCAAAAGGGAAAAGAAGGAGACGATAGGGTTGCTGTGCAGAGAAGATGGCGTATTACTAACAGAGGGAAGAGAAAAGGCAGAACTACTTAACACCTTCTTTGCCTCAGTTTTTTCCCAGAAGGATACAAGCACCCAACCTGGCGGTCGGGGAGCAGGTGAGGAAGCAGGGGAAATGAGGCACATAATAGGTAGAGAGGTGGTACAGGAATACTTGACCACACTGGATGAATTCAAGTCTCCAGGGCCAGATGAATTGCATCCTAGGATATTAAAAGAACTGGCAGAGGTCATTTTGGAACCGCTTGCTATAATCTTTGAGAAATCTTGGAGGACAGGAGAAGTTCCAGCAGACTGGAAGAGGGCAAATGTTGTCCCCATCTTCAAGAAGGGAAAAAAAGAGGACCCAAATAATTATCGCCCAGTCAGCCTGACATCAGTACCCGGAAAGATTCTGGAGCAGATCATTAAGCAGTCGGTTTCTAATCACTTAGAAAGCAACGCGGTAATCACGAGAAGTCAACATGGATTTCTCAAAAATAAGTCATGCCAGACTAATCTTATCTCTTTTTATGATAGAGTTACCAGCTTGATAGATGAAGGGAATGCTGTGGATGTAGCATTTCTCGATTTCAGTAAGGCCTTTGACAAAGTTCCCCATGACATTCTTGCAAAGAAGCTAGTAAAATATGGGCTGGACAGGGCTACTGTTAGTTGGATTTGTAATTGGTTGACTGACCGAACCCAAAGGCTGATCACGAATGGCTGCTTTTCATCCTGGGGAGAAGTGACTAGCGGGGTGCCACAGGGTTCTGTCCTGGGCCCAGTGCTGTTCAATATTTTTATCAACGACTTGGACGAAGGAATAGAGGGCATGCTCATCAAATTTGCAGATGACATCAAATTGGAAGGGGTTGCTAATACGCCAGAGGACAGATCAAAATTCAAAATGACCTGGATAGATTGGAGTGCTGGGCCAAAGCTAACAAAATGAAATTCAACAGAGAGAAGTGTAAGGTCCTACACTTAGGTAGAAAAAATGGAATACAGAAATATAGGATGGGGGACACATGGCTGGATGGCAGTACGTGTGAAAGGGATCTAGGAGTCTTAATAGACCACAAGCTGAACATGAGTCAGCAGTGTGATGCGGCGGCCAAGAAAGCCAATGCAATTCTCGGCTGCATCAATAGGAGTATGGTGTCTAGATCGAGGGAGGTACTGGTACCACTCTACTCTGCTTTGGTTAGACCTCATCTTGAATACTGTGTCCAGTTCTGGGCACCCCAATTCAAGAAGGACATGGTCAGGCTGGAGCAAGTCCAGAGGAGGGCAACCAAAATGGTGAGAGGCCTGGAAGCCATGCCCTATGAGGATAGACTTAGAGAGCTGGGTATGTTTAGTCTGCAGAAGAGAAGGTTAAGAGGGGACTTGATAGCCATGTTTAAATAGTTGAAGGGATGCCATGTAGAGGAAGGAGAGGGCTTGTTTTCCACTGCTGCAGAGACCAGGACAAGGAGCAATGGATTCAAGCTGCGGGAAAGGAGATTCCACCTGAACCTGAGGAAGAACTTCCTGACAGTCAGGGCTGTCCGGCAGTGGAATATGCTACCTTGGAGTGTGGTGGAGTCTCCTTCTTTGGAGGTTTTTAAGCAGAGGCTGGATGACCATCTGTCGGGAGTGCTTTGAGGGTATTCCTGCATGGCAGGGGGTTGGACTGGATGGCCCGTGTGGTCTCTTCCAACTCTACATTTCTATGATTCTATGATTCTATGATTCTATATGTATCTTCTACAAAGATTCAAAGCAAACTTAGTGGGAATGGCAGTGGTGACATCTGCATTTCTGTAGCAACTTTGTTGGTCCTACCCCAGTGGTTCCAGGAGATCCATGTCATGGCACTAACCCTGACAAGTTGCCCATCCTTGGTAGCAAAAGATGATGACGACGACAATGATTGGACTACAGTGCTCAGAATCCTCCAGCTAGTATGACATTGTTTCAGTGCAACATACTTGTGTTTGATTGTGGTATATAAGCATTATTTATAGGTCCTAGAAGCAGATGATTTCTTTGGAGCATCAGAAAGATTTAGCTTTAGTTTCCTGATATGTGGGATAGACAAACATTGGCCATTTCCGCACTATACTGTTATAGTGCTACTATGCCACTTTCAACATCCTGTAGAATTCTGGGGTTTGTAGTTTACTGAAGCCAAAGAGCTCTCTGGCTGAGAATTCTAAATACCCCTCCCTAAACTGAAAACCCCAGGATTCCATAGGATGTTGAAAATGGAATAGTAGCACTATAACAGTTTAGTGCAGAAATGGCCATTGATTACAAGCAAACTGAGGCCTATGCAAAGCTGGTTTGTTAAAGAGGCATCCATTTTGTTTAGACTTGCTTCAGAAAATCCTCACACACATGCACATCAACATTATCCTATTCCTAATATGACACCAAAAAATCCCACCTGAAGTTGGTTGCTGTTATAACAGAAACAAGGCACAGTAGCCACTTTCTTTTTCACATATCCAAAACTTGTTTGGTAGAATAGGAAGATAACAATAATTTGTTGCATCACTGTGCACCAGTGTTGTTGCCAAATATGTTTATTGCTTTCATCTTTCCATGAAGTATTAAAGCAACTGGCTCCAACATCAACCAAAAGTCAATTCAAATCAGAGACCATTTCCACACCAGGCTTCTGTAATGGTGCAGAGTGACCTCTCACGGAGGTCTTCTACACCGTAGAGTGGACTGGCGTGGACTACTTTTTGTAGTTCCACACCAGAATCCACTCAGGAGCGGCCAGTGTGTTTTTTTAAAACCTCTTTTTCGAGGTTTTTAAAAAGCACGGAGCGCGCGGCCCAGTGCCACTCCGTCGCCCGGCTCTGACGCGGATTTGCAGGCGCGTGCAAGTGCGTGCGTGCAGATCTGCCAGGGGCAGGCTTCCAGCTGGCAAGCTTCTCCAGTTGGTGGAGAGCCTCCACCAACCGGAAGCTGCCATTTGGGACGCCGGAGGACTGCGGAGCAGCGAGCTCGTGCTGCTCTGCGTCGCGACGGACTTACCCAGCTGCCGGTAAGCTCTGTTTTTGGGCGTTTTCGCCCGTCCCCCCCCCCACATGTGGAAAGGGCCAGAGACACACTCCCTGCCTGGCACCCACTTCTTAAGTGTTTTAATGCCCTCGTTTGATTCTTAAGCACTTAGATACTTAACTCAGTTCCTATATGCTATTGAAAACTGCCACTGCAGCTAACGTCAGTTCTTTGTGCAGTTTTGTATTGATTTCCAACTTTAATTTTGCAGAGGTGAGTAAATATTTTGCCAGGGGACCAACTGAGAGCAGTAACTTGAAAGAATTATCATTATAGTGAGTGGAGCATCATCTGCTTTGTGCTTAAATTAGTTAGCATTAGTATATTCCCCTATATGTTGACAGTTCCACTGGGGAGGACGGTGTCCAGACTTTGTTGCAAAGGTAATATGGAACTAACTTATCTTTGAAATGTTTGTGTAAAATGAAACAGGAAGAATTAAAAAAAGATAGATTTTCAGAGCTTTAAGCTAGGGTTCTCTTTTAAATGATTCAAGGCTGAAATTATTAAAAGCTATAATATTAATGTTGGTAGACACAAGGGACATGAAGTCAGAAGCATCAAAAGATGTTCTTAAAGCTGAATTTCTGATCCACATAGACCAAAACTCTTCAGAACTGAAGCCCAGACATCTCATGCTAGGGACTAAAATAAGAACAGTTTGCTTGAGATTGTTGAAGGATAGGCATAAGACTGGAATCAGATTAGTACTTGTCACATCTCCAGTCATGGTTGTGTGAGAATCCTGACATGAATATTAAATGTACCATATCAAACAGCATACCATCTAAGTAGCTGTCATTTGTCTAATGTGTATGGGTTATTTCAATGGCTACCATACAGAGGAACATGCCACCAGTTTGTTTGTGAATGTGTCACTACATTGTCTTGGACGTAGTCTTGTTGCCTCAGCTGGTAGCAGAATGTACCATGCAGCCACCTCTAACCTGGTACCCTCCAGATGTGTTGTCCACAACCTCTGTCACTCTCAGCCATCATTTGCCAGTGGTTATAGCCCAACACATCTGGAGAGCACCAGCTTGGGGAATCTTGAATGAGTTGTGCAGGAGAACATACAACTCTTCTCTAGGATAGCACATAACAAAGGCATTTAGAAATCCTGAGATGGAAGCTTAGAAGAAACCATGACAGAAAATCTTTACAATAGATACTCCTTGCCATATGCTGCCATCTCTCTTCCACTTCTAGTTAATCCTGAGTGTCTTGTTTTCTCCCAAAATGTTGCTCTACACACTAAGATGGACCTGGCAGCCATCCCAGGGGTTTTCCAGTACTTGGAATCTTTTGAAAATGTTCAGTTACTTCAATACTATTTGTCTAGTTTCTTTTTGCTTATATTGATTTGAAAATGTCTAGTGTATTTCCAGTTTGCTTCTCCTCCCTTCCTCCTCTCAAATTTACATTAACCACATTAAGTTGTGCAATCCCAAAATCAACTTCAAAATAAAGAATGACTATACTACTCTGTCTTCCATGTGTATAAAGCCCATTCACCTTCTTATTAAAAATCTAATTAAGAGATGTCTTATAAGCAGCAATCTTCTTGCAGGAGCCCAGTTTGATCTTCTTCATTAAAGATTCCTCATTTTGTTTCAGTTTTAGGGTCCCATGATATAATCTCTTTCTAGAGAGGTTTGAATGGCCTGATCTGGTTTCCTTAGTTCTGAATTTTCAATATGTTAATGTTGAGTTTTCAGGAAAACTTTGGCCATTTTTGCACCACACTGTTGTAATGCTATTATTCCACTTTCAACGTTTTATGGAATCCTAAGGTTTGCAGTTTAGGGAGCGGCATTTAGAATTCTCAGCCAGAATGCTCGTTGACCTCAGTAAACTACAAACCCCAGAATTCCACAGGAAACACATTTGTGTGGACCTGAAAGCTCTCATTTATTTGGATTCAGAAATACAAAATATGATGATATAATAATAAGTATTGTGTTGCACTGCAGCTGGGCATAGTTGGCTTTATGTTGACCTCACTTATATTTTATTTTGTGCCAGAAGTTTTATCATTTATATTATATGCCTTCACAAAAGAATACTTCTTTGATCTGAGTTATAGATATTATCTTGGGAGTTTATTTCAACATCATGGGAGCTCATTTCCCTTTTCTTTGTCTCATTATCTACACATTTTTGTAGCTTTTGTTTGTATTCCACAGATTCCAGAAACAAAACCACATTCAGGTTCTAAAACTGAGTCTCCAGAAGGGTATTATGAAGAAGCTGAGCCCTATGGTACCTCTCTGAACGGTATGTGACATAATATGTTTAGTTTCTGTCTACTAATTTAATCTGAAGAATTTAATTTTTTCTAGAATCAGTCAGCACAAATGCATCTGCAGGGATAGGGCTCAGAGATTCAATTGCCAGCTCATTATATCTTTCCTGCTGCCCCCTACCTTTTCACTTTCACAAGTGGCTTTTACATCCCGTATGGAGCCTTCGATCTTCATTTGCAAGTCTTCACAAGACGAAGTGTCCTGGCTCCTGCCACCATCCCATAAATGTTCTGGTATGCTCCTCCTATATCCTCCCGCACACCTTAGCTCATGATACACATTTGGAAGATTCCTTTTATTAATTTGTTCTAATGTCCTGTTGTTGTTCAGAAAGGTCTTGGGGAAGATAGCAACCTACATAAAACTGGATTTGGTAAATTTGTGGACTTCAGCTCATAGAACCCCTAGCCTACATGGTAGTTGGGAATCTTAGGAGACATCAACCCAAAAACAAAAAACAAAAAGTTCCCAAGCTCTCCCTAAAACTGCAATAGAATATACAAACACTGCTGGAGCCATAATTTTGAATTTACAAATATCTAGTTTAAAAAAACCCATCAGAATAATCAGAAGAGAAACAAACAGAGCACTTGCCTACATGTTTACTATTCTAGGGGCCTGTGTGGTGTTTAAAGAGAGAAATTATGTATGTGGTCACTCTACTAGCTTGTTGTAACATGTGAAAACATTTGGGTAAGAGAGCTCAAAAGTTCAGAGATCAAGGAAAAAAAACATGAAAAGGCTCCTTTTGTTTTGACTATGAAACACCTGTGTTTTTCCTACAGAGCTATATTCATGTGTCCTTACACTGGAAATGAAATAATGAGGTCACTGTGTGGATAACCTGTCTTTTCAAAAAGGTGACTGGCAGTCCAGGTTTTTTTTTTGAGAAACTGGGCTTAACTGCACTTCAAGGGAACATCTGCTCTTCTGCTAAAGATTCTGCTAGATCTAAATTTCATTTCTGACATGTACTTGCCTGCCAGAGCAAGAAGGTCTATAGCATTCTCTGGAATATGCTGGAAGGCTCTTTCGATATGTGGGCATTTGCCAGGGAGATGATGTCATGTTATGCCTCACAAAAGGAAAAAGATATAATTGCTCAATTAAGAGTGACAGCATATAGAGATGTGTATAAAACTCAATGCAGAATATTATTTAATCCAAAACATTACTTGGATCAAGAAAAAATGTTTCTAGGTTGTAGGTTAATATTCCAGCTGTTGGTTGATAGTTATGATTTCAGAGAAGATGTGGCATTACTGCAGATGCTTAACATGTCCATAGGAGGCACAATTATATAGTGGAGGTGGTATATAACAGACCACTGAAAAACATAGAGGAAGTCTGGGATTCTCAGATGGCACTCCTGTGCATATTTGCTTGGATTTAGCTCCTTTGAAATGGTAGGGTTTTTTTTTCCTTCTGAGTGTACCTGTCCTATGGTCAAAGATGGTAAATTGTGGACCTTTACCATTTCTTTGCTATTCAAGCACACACAATTTTGGGGACGAATGAATCCCCAGTTACAACATTTTGTCTGCAGGAAACAATATTTCTGTGTAGAAGCATTATCTTCTGTACAGAAAATGATGTTTTCTGCACAAAATACCCATGTGTGAACTTTACACTGAATAAGTCCTGAGCTGCAGAAGTTCTCAGCAGTCCAAGATTCTTTTCAGCAGAATTTCTCAACACTCAAAAAAAGTGGGTTTTTAAAAACTCATTTCCCAAATGTTTTCAAACATTGTTCCATTCCTACTGCAGTGATGAGTTGCACAGCTGGGCTACCTTTTTTTTTTTTTTAACCTTCCCTGCCATCGGTACAATGGTGGCCAATATTCCCTTGTGTTTCCTTCCCATGAACTATAAGAATTTCCTTCTCTCCTTGTAGTTGAGGCAAAATAACTGAATAGTGTAATTTTAAAAAAACCAATATGGAACTGAGTGGAGCTGATTCATTCAAGGATTGAAGGACTGAATAAATAATTATTATTCTGACTGAATCAACACCATTTGTTTTATTGCTAATGGTCATGATCATCGCCACTATCCTATCACCACTTTTTTAAAAAGATTGTTCTAAGTTTTATCATACTGTTTCCAATTATTATTGTATATTTTGTGATAGATTATTCTTTCTCTTTGATAAAAAACAGTTTAACTCATGTTTTAGTGATCAAGTAAGGTTCATTTGTAGGTCTTTTTCTTTCTCTCTTTCTTCTCTGTGTATGATTATGCAGGTCTTTATGGTAGACTTGCAGCTACTGAATCCAGACCAGGGCTGCAAGTTACTGAGGGAGTCATATATGCCACGATAACAATGGGTACCGCATGTTTTCAAAACTTATAATTCATGCATTGCCTTTCAGTATATTGTAAAATGAACATGGATGGTATTTCATCATATATCATTCATATATCATTTTATATTGTCATAATTGTATTCTTGCCCTAAATATGCATGGCGGAAGTTACTATATATTCTTTCCCATACCTTAGCCAAGCACAAAGAAAAACTGTTAAGTGTCACTAGCCAGAAGACTTAATCCAAGAATCCTTTAAGGTTGCTCCATCTTTAGAACGTTAGAGCTTTTCGTGGGGTAACAAACGACATATTGCAAGGTTCAGAGCCTAGAAATCACAGCATTAGCCCTAATGTGCTAATATTAAATCATGAGGGACATTTGATTAATTACTGTTAAAATGTTAAGAGAAACTTCCAAATTTGCTTCATAATTACCTCATATCAATAGCTCAACCAACATCTGCTACTCAGAAGTTCAGCTCTTGACATGCCTACTCAGAAGTAAGTCTCATTTAATTCAGTGGGACTTACCCACAGGGACATGAATAGTATTCCTCAGTAAATACTGAATGCCCCTACACATATAATCATTCTATAAGGAAGAAATCTTAGCAGTTTATCTAGAGAGAGATGAATAGAAAGTCTGAGGTTTCCATGGTCAAAGCGTAAGTCAATGACTCTCTTCTTTTTATTTGATGTTCTGGAAGCAGCAGTTGAGACAGCAATGGCTTGCACACCCCCTGCAGGATTTTGCTTTTCTACTTGTGTAAAAGACATCTAATAGTATCTGAAGGATGTTTTCAAAGCCAAGAAATCAAGCAAGATGTGTCTGCTGGCCAGTTCTAAAATGAAAGTCCAGGTCACATTTAAAATAATTATTTGGCTAAGAAGCCAAGCAAGTTCAGGCCTGTTATTAGAGATGAAGCAAGCAGAACATCTTCCATTTGCAAAACTAACAGACATAACCAGATAATTAATGAAGCATGTAGCTTAGTGTTTTCACCTTTCAAGAGCTGGCCACAGATATTCACTTATGCATTGCAAACTTGGGTCCAAGAATTGACTAACAAAAACATTGTTGGATGTCCTGTATTATTTTCTGACCATGGGGCGTAGTAGTTACAAGACTGGACAAATATGTAAGTTCATTCATTCCAGATTTCTGGGGAGAGAACACAATCACTCATCCTCCACTTGCTTGAATTCCCTTGATAGAATTTAGTTGTGGGGTTCTTTATATTGTCTCAATCCAGCATCGTTTTTGCAAGAGTATACCTATTATGTTGTCTTGTGAACACATCCTGAGCACCAGTAATAAGCTAATGACCCTTAACACAAAGGATACAGGACCTTGCCAGCACTAAGAAGTGGACTTGGCTGCTTGCTGTATTCCATTTGCAGTACAAATGGAGTGATAAGCACATCAACTTTAAGAGAACTAACTTTCATAATGCAAACTATTGACCATATCTGGGCACCAAGCTAAATCATAATTGAATGTTATGGCAAAGAGACATAGGATTGGGCACTTTTACCTGTCTTCTGTCCTTTCCTCAAGTATGGTCTCAAAGATGCGTTTGCAAACTTTCCATTCTCTTATTACTTAAGGCAGCTCGCAGTGTCATCTGAATGGGCAAACTCTATTGAAAGAGTCCAAATTTATAATGTGTGGTCTCTAGTTTCAAACAAAACATAGTTTTTTCACAACAAATTGTGGTTAAGCAAATATGGAGACTTCCTCATGGGTCAGCTGGAGGGAGAGTGGAGAAGAATGGAGCATACAGGACCAAGGCTCACTATGGCTTATTGAGATCTCATTAATCAGGGATGGGGAACCTATAGTTCTCCAGAAGTTAGGTTACAGTTCTCATCATTCCTAACCATTGGCATGGTCAATTCTGAAGCATGACAGAAATTGGAACGCAAGCATCTGGATAGATTTCCCACATGTATGTTAACCTGTGGTTTACTGCAACATCCAAATCCGCTGTAGTTGAAGCTAGCTGCCATTTTTATACAGTTTCAAACAAATGTGAAGAGGATGCAACATAAATTAATTTGATTGTCTTCAGGGTAGAGCTTGAACCAGCACTTATTTTTCGTTTCAGTTTGTCTTGATATATAGACTTCCATCTCCTGAGATTATGTGGGGATGGCTGGTGTGTTTGTTTAAGGATATCTATCCTTCACAGATTGCCAAAAGCCAGAAACCAATTTGAAGGCAATGAACAACAACAAAGTTATAATATGGCAACCCAAATATGTGCAATTGCTGCTCTGTGCAAGCATGCCTTTCATTTTGTTATATTACTTCCTTTGTTTGCTTCCTGATTATTTAAAAAATCTTCACAAACATGAGCATAAATATGAAAGAATTAGTTAAGCAGAATCCATAATCTTGGAAGTCTGCTTCACATATTCAGATAATTACAAGATGGTTGCAATTATCACATAAATAATGAAACATCTGATACAGTCCTTTCTTTGTGATGTTTATCTGGCTTCTGCATGCTGATCAAAGTGGTGTGAGAGAAAGAAGATAAGAAAAGATGGCATGGGGGAGCAAATTTTCAGTGTTCGAATTTTGCGAGATCTCATCCCCTGTATTTCTTCTGTGATGCTGTTATCATACATGCTGTAATGTTCTCCAGTTTGCCTAGTGGAGCATGGAACAATGCTTTATCACCAAGAAGTGTGTGTGTTGGCCTTTTCTCCCCTCCCACTTGGATGCAGATGATGGAGAAGCAGTCAGCAGTTCCTATGAATCCTATGATGAGGAGGAGAGCAGTAAAGGCAAATCAGCTCCCCACCAATGGCCCTCCCCTGAAGCCTCCATTGAACTCATGAAAGATACTCGGATCTGTGCTTTCCTCTGGCGAAAGAAATGGCTGGGCCAGTGGGCCAAGCAACTTTGTGTGATTAAGGACAACAGGTTGTTGGTAAGCACTTGATTTAACAGATGGGATGTCTAAACTAATTTATTTCTTCAAATTAGAGAAAGAAGCAGTTCCTCAAAATTCTGCATGGAAATAGTACAACACAAGAATGGCTATGCTGGACTTGATCAAAGGTCTGCTCCAAGACTGTCCCATGTCTTCCTCATCCATAGCCTTATGTAGCCTGGCTCTCTGTTTCCTACAGTGGTCAATTAAATGCCTCTGGGATGCCCACAAGCAGGACATGAAGGCAACATCAGTATCATCCAGTAGCAATGATTAGCAGTAGAGGGTTCCATAAATGAACACACTTGCAAGGAAGGTACTTGGACAGAGGAAAAGATGCAGGTCCCATGCAGGAAGGGATATGGACCTTTTTTAGTTACTGCGGTTCATAACAGTGGATGGAAAGCTGCCACAGTGGGTGTAATGAAGGTGCTTCATGCAACTGCCCTGCCTTCCTCCCATAGGATGCATTCAGGATGTTTGTGAAGATGTGTCTGGATATTTGTACTTATGTGAGCATGTAAAATGGCTGAGACCAGAGCCTTGCATTGTGTAAAAACCACATCTGCCCAAAGTTTAGAAAAGTTACTTTGTTTGGACTACAACTCTCAGGAATCCACTAGCAAGCATATCCACTTACCATGCTGGCTGGGTGTTTGTGGGTGTTCCCCTCTCTTTGATGAGTGCTTGATTTTAATTTCAGCTTAATAGTCTAACCATTCTGTATGCTTGTCTGCTGCCATCCAACAGACAAATGCTGTAAAGATCCATTCTCTTTCTGTGTGTGTGTACACGTGTGTATATGTTAATGATCTTTCCATTCAGAAACCTGTGGCTTTGTGGGTGAGTTTTAAGAAATTAGTTACTACTTGGAGGTACAAAAGTTGTAGTCCGTTATTTAAACAGCAAGTCTGTCTGGTCAGTTGTTTTAATATTAGTAGAGTTTGAAAAAGTGGTTGTTGTTGTTTAGAGCACAACTCTAAGAAACTTCAACTCAGCATGGCTAGCAGCTATGACACCTGTGAGATTCTTGGAGCTGTAGTCCAAAAAAAAAGCTAACATTTCTAAGTTCTAGATTTTAAGAAACAAACCACATGCTCTTTTCTATGGAACTAAGTTCCTGCTTCCATTTTCAGTGCTACAAGACTTCCAAAGATCACAGTCCTCAACTGGATGTTAATTTGTTGGGCTGCAGTGTCATCCACAAGGAGAAGAATGTGAGGAAGCAAGAACATAAACTGAAAATCATCCCAATGAATGCCGATGTCATCGTGCTGGGTTTGCAGAGTAAGGACCAGGCAGAACAGTGGCTCAGAGTGAGTGGACCACTTTTTGGTGACTTCTTTAACTATCTCCAAGCTATATAGATGTCATGCCCCTACAGCACAAAATGTAGGGCTCAGCTTTGTAAGATTCAGACCATCTCAGTTAAAATAATCTGCCACCATTCACTCACTGTCCAGTCCTGAAGGCCAGGTTTTACATCTCTTTGGATTTCTCAATTAATTAAAATGTACACCCAAGCAAGTCCCTTTTGCCTGTGGGAAGATGAAGGGGAATTTTACCTTGCAAGGGAAGAATGAAGGGATTCTTTCTTCAACAAGAGTTTAGCAAACTCCCAACTTTGTCTGGTTGGGTTTAAAAGGCAAATTACAGTGACCCCTCCATTCTCACAAGGGTTTGGGGCATAGAACCCTTGCAAGAGTGAGAAAACTATGAATAACTCCCCCCTGCACTCTCCCTCTCATTCACTTTTAGGGCTCCCCCTCCTGTTCTCTTGCTTTTTGCCTGGGTGTGTCTACCTGCCTTTTCCATGGGTGGGGAAAAGACAAGAGAATAGGGGGAAGCTTCCTTCCTCCCCATTCCCTTGCCTTTCCCTGGGCATGCCTGCTTTCCTTCTCCATGTCCAGGCAAAAGGCAGGGGAATCGGGGGAAGGCATTTGTGTCTCTCTCTATTGCCTTGTCTTTTGCCCTGGTGCATGCTCTCCACGCACAGGCAAAAAGCAAAGGAATGAGGGAAGGCATGTGTGTCTCCACACCCCCCCCCATGGATGGGGAGGTGGGGAGGCAAGAGAACCAGCAAGAGAACTATGACTAAATCCAACTGATAGTCCCAATTATGTGAATGAAGCATCTCAAAAGATTTCTCTTTCCTGGGTGAGATTATGGGTGCTTGAAACTTCTTGAAAATTTTGAAACTTTTTTTGTGAAAATTCTGTTTCCATAAAACTCATTGTATTTTGTGCAAATTATAATAGGCTAGTACAAAATTTTGCATATTACACCAATTCAACAGACGATGAATTGAAAATTGCAGAAAAATATGCATTTGCACAAAGTACATTTTGGGGATCAGTTGAATTTTTTGGAAGTCTGAAAATGCAAAAAATTATTGCAGTGCTCATTGTAATGTAATGCTCATTTTTGTATTAATTTATCAATGTATTTTGAATTACTTGGCAATATGCTTAAAATAAATGTTAATTTAAAATGGAATTAAATTAAATGGTAGTGATTCTGTATATCAAAGAGCAATATGTGTGTGGATCCTGAGGAAGGATGAGAAAATCATCTCGATCCAACCATTTGTATTGCTACTGCTAGATAGATTTAAGAGGTTTAAAAATCTGCATCCCTCTGAATTCTATTTTCTAAAGAGAGATTTTCTAAAAATCCTTTCTTTCTCTTATGGTGGATATGTTTGGCAAGTTGGTTGGTGAGATTTCTGGAATGTTAATGATGTACTAAATGTTTTGGTTGAGTAGTACCTAAGGGACTTAGAGGACTGGAGAATTTGAGCCTTGCTTCTCTGAGTATGTACAGATCAGCTAGGAGTATTATTTTCCTTGTTTACTGCTGAAACTCTGAACAGGGAAAGGGGCTCATCTCTATTTGGCTGCTGATTGGAAATAAGACTCCTCCTCCTCAAAAGAAAAAAAATCCTTTTATCTCAGATCACCTGCCAATCTGAAATAAATCTTTTTACTAGGAGAGAGAGAAAGGGACCTTGAGGAAAATGCTGATGAGCTGGATAGTGCACCCCTATAGGACATTTTGAGCCTCTAGATTAAAAGATGCCCTTGCCTGTTTTAATATGCTGAAAAGCACTGATGGAGAAAGAATGAGGCCATTCTTCTAACAAGGAGAGTTGCATACATTCATGCACACTTAGTTGTTTTCATGATACGATTGCTATCTAGCCAGACAGGGAGTACCCCAGTCTCTTCCTGGGTCTTTTCATCTGTTTGATCTTCAGAAATTATGAAGTGTCAGACAGGCTTTTTATAGCATGGAGATTAAAAGCAATACAACCAGCTTTTAGATATCAAGGAAAAGGCTGGGAACCCTGTGTAGTGATGTTTTAGTATCTCTTTACTGAAGTACATACTGATTGTTGCTTAGAAAACTAGCAGTGGTTTGCTTGGGCTGTTGATTGATCTAGCTAAAGCCTTGAAAAGTCACTTTTTGGACTGTGATTCCCAGGATCCCATACTGGATGTGATATTCTGAGGTTGCCATCAAAAAGAATTCCCTTTCCGAGCTCTGGATGTAGCAATGCATTCTTTTGTGCATTGTTTATATGATAATTTTCAGTTCCTTTATCAGCCAGAGCTTTTTGAAGGAATTCCATTTATTTGCCTGTTGCCCATGAGAAATTTCATATGAACTGAATTATGTGTGAGTTAAAACACATTCCTTTCAGCACATAAGAAAAGGAAAATAAAGAGGGGAGTTGCCACAAGACAAGGCTTTCCTTAAAATGTGCTTCTGTTTCATTCTTTCTCCATATAGGTAATCCAAGAGACAAGTGGTCTCTATCCAGATGGGCTGGGTGAAGGAAATCAGTATGTTCCAGACTCCCAGCGGCTTAGTTTTCCCAAAGTAAGTCTTATGTCTTAAGGGAGGGAGTGCTTAAACAAAAATGGCATCATATTGTTCTAATTTTCATTTTTAAAAATCAGATTATACAAGAGAGAAGTAACTCTCATCCTCAAAACAGAAGAATTCTTGAAACTTAACACACAAAGAAAACCCAGCCCTTTGTTTGCCAAAGGAAGCACAGCTGGCATGCCACCCTGCTGCCTTTCCATTCATTAACATCAGCACTTCTTTTGTAGACACTTATTTGTCCATAATGTTTTCTTCAAGCAAAAATCTGGATTTACTGAGAGCTTGCAGATTTAGTCTTACATAAATCCAAATGAAAGAATTATACAAACAAGAATTCTGGAAGGATAATTTTGGATATCCCTCTAATAAGGAGACAAAGGTAGATGACAAGTTGGAACAGAAACGTCTTTGTAGACAGACTACTCGAGAACTGAAAGCCATACTGACTTACAGAATGCAGAATGGAAGCTGGGACTGATCTGACCAGGTCATGGACGTGATTCAGATAAATGATTCTGAACATTATTAATGATGCTTAGTAAAAAGAAATAAACAATTACTCTTAAAAGGTTTCAATCGCACTCTAAAGCTGGGACAGTCTATGCTGCCTTTTTTCCGAACCAAAGCCGTAGGGCTATCAGAGATTAGGGCCAGTTTAGCTGCCAACAACACTTCCTGTAGTGGCCAGAGGCTCTCACTGCTCTTTTCTTCTGTGGCTCCATGATGCAGCCAGCAAAACACAAGGGTTCTTCACTGCTCTGAGCAGCATAAGACCCTTGCTTTGAAGAGAAAAAAAAATAGAGGAGGAAAACCCTTCCTCTGCCTTGCGTTGTTAAGGTAAGCAGTGGCTGCTTTCCTCTCTGTTCCCAGAGGACTAGCAGCAAGAAAAAGTCATTTGAGAAAGGTGTTATTTTACACTGCTATGGAACAACATTTTCCTGTTAACCCCTCGAAGTAGCTTGTTTCAAGCCATGTTGCAGGAATCCTGTTGGGCAGTAATGAATTGGGAGCCCAGAGTAACATACTTGTGATTGCTTTGTATTCATGCTCCCTATGTAGCTCCTTAGTTTAAGCCTCTAGTAAGCACGTATTAGAATCGTTTCATTTCTATGCATTCTGCTTATTATGGACTGGACTGGATCGAAAGAAAAATTGGCAGAAGTAAGTAGGTGAAGGACTTGCCTTCCTTCTACATTTTCACCCACCTGCCCTTGTGCAAGCCATCACTGGCATGAGCCAGAAATGCAACAGGGAGAAGCGGTGGGGAAGGGATGTCAGCTGCTTCCTAAGCAATAGGGGAACAGAACTCTGTTGATCACAGTGGTTGATGTCCGCTAAATGAGAATGAGGGGGATCAGGGCAGATTCACTGCACAGCACTGTAACTTGCACATTTGTAATCCTCAACAGGATTCTGGCTGTCATTACTTGTAATAAATTACTCCCAAACTGTGGAACTCCCCCCAAAAAATACTGGGCTGTGGCCATTCTCACATGCCACGCTCCAACATGCTTACCTGGCATCAACCTGGGTCTTCAGACAAAATAAGTTCCTCACCCTTCCAAGTAGCAAAATGAAACAGTGGTTATTAAATGCTCATAAGAGAGAGAAGTACATCTAAGGTATCTCTGTTCATGGGACAAGTGCAGTCCACTGTGAAGGAATATAGAAAGAATGACTCTTCTTTCCCACAGCCATGGATGTACATTCGTGTTCATGCTATATCTTGAAGCACCATTCTGGCATTGTGGCTTGTCCCAAATGAATTCAGGCCAAAGTAAATTTAGAGAGAGCTATATCCCACAAAATTATTGTGGTGTTATGTATCTCATCCCTTCTTCTTGTTCACAGGTGGAGCAGAGTGAGAGGTATTCAGTGGCATTGGAAAGTGGAAGCAGCACTGATGGTCACACAGAAGTGACAGAAACTAAAGACGGTAATAGCAGTTTAAAAAGTGAATGTGATTATTAAGAGAAGAGAGGAAATGAATTGGAGCACCTAGCTCTGACAGTCAAACCTAGTTTGCAGGTTGCCTCATCAATACTGAATTGTCTTTCTTAGTTAATTGAAAAAAATTATCACAGAAGTGCATTGCTAATTATATTACATAACCTGTACCAGAGCTTAAAAAAGTTACTTTCTTGGACCTAAAATCCCCGAATCCCCCAGCCAGCATAATCTGTAGCCATATTCTGTTGGAGATTTCTGAGAGCTGGAATCCAGAAAGCTAGCTACCAAGTACTATAATTACAGTTTCATTTAACAAAGAACACTCAAGGAATGAAGTGGCATAAGAAACAGCAGCACTGGAACCCATAAAGTTATTTTATATCAACTCAGACTGTTTGTCCATCTACTCTTAGTGACTGTGGCTCTCCAGGATCTCAGTAAGACCTCAGTAAGAGGTCTTTTCATCACTGCCTACCTGATCCTCCAATTGAACCTGGGATCCTCTGTATCCAAAATGTGTGTTTTGTCACTGATTTGTGGGCTGTGCCAGTGGGAGAGAACCATCTTTTCTAAAATGAAGGACTAATGTCTTAATGTCCTCCACATTGCCAGTGGGAATTTTGCCACTCATGACATTGAGAACAGAAGTTCAGTCTTTGACTAGCCTTGTTAGCACGTTTACTGGGAGCTAAGTTGGTAGAACCTGAGAGCAAGTATGTTCCAGATCAGATTATTAGCCTTTTTTTTTCCTGTGACAAATGCCCTCAATACATTTCTCTGGAGCAATACCCATGCCCTTAAATTTTTGATCAAGCGTGGATCCATGGTAAAGTTCTGACTGGCAGGATTTTAATTCACACATCTGGCAAATTGTCTTGGATATTCTCCCTGAGGATAAAAGTAGTAAAATAACTGGTAAGGCTTTAGTGCAAGATGAAAAAGAGTCTTAGATCTGAAAAAGTCAGCTGCATTAAGGATGGGTGAATACTCTCTGTTTACCTCAAAAACCATCTGGGTTTGGTGAGCATTGCAAATACTTGCCAAAACAAAACCCATACCTTTCTGGTAAAGGGGGCTGAGTAGGTTAGCGAGATGTGAGAGAGATTCCATCTCCCAACTACATAGGCAGATAGGACGGACTCCTCCAACCAATATTAGACTTTGTTGAATTAATGCTTTTGACTACACTCAGAACCACTATTTTCCACTGGAATGAAAAGTTAATCAGTTTGTTCAGCCAAAAAAGAGCTACAAATTCCTTGATCCCAGGAGCCCATTCATGTTACAGAATTATAGCACTGATATTCCACTATAACTTCCATGGTTCCATCCTGTGGAATCCTGGAGTTTGTAGTTTGGTGAGGCACTAGAGAAGCACTCTGGCTGAGTATTTTAAATCCCCCTTCTTACATTCGAATTCCAGGATTCCATAGGGTGGAACTATGGCAGTTAAAGTCGAATAATAATGACATAATTCCGTAGTATGAATAGGTCCCAAGAGGAGATGACACTTCTGATATGGTGTTGATTAGAAAAGATGTGCTTCCCTCACTGCTGGTAATTACTCCCCCTTCTCCTGGCCTCCAGACAATGCACAGATGGGTGGGCCTGGCATAGGAGGCTTTGAAGGTGGAATGCAAAACAAAACAAAACACATGCCTTTGAGCTATGTGTTTCAACTCACTCAAAACAGGCTGGAGCTTTTCAACTGAAGGGGCATTTCTTTTAGAGCCCTCACCTTTTTTTGCCCAATCTTTAAGGCATCAACTTGATAGCTCCACCTTAAAAATGTCCTCCATAGTACTTCTAAGCAGAAAAATATATAGCTGCTAGCAGAAGCTCATGACTTCCATGTTAGTGAGGTGGTGATTTTGTTCTCAGTTTTAGTCTAATCCCAAGTGCTGAAGATATTTTGTACATAAGATTCAGCACCTTAGATAGCTCCCTTAAAGCATGGTCTAAATCCCATTACTGTATTCACTGTCCCACTGACATGGAAACCACCAGCTGCCACTAGAAGGCACTAAGATAAGATGAAAATTACTGTGCTCCTTTTCTGTTTCCTGAGGCAGTTACAGGAAGGTGTCATTGACATAACTGTGCCTATAGATCAGCAGTTCCTCTTCAGCTAGCCATATCATAGGTTTTAAAGTGCCACATTTGTTTGCAATTGATTTAGGTTAGACAAGTGTATGCTGCTACTATAGTTGTTTATATGGTTCCCTTGTTGAACCACAAAATGGATATAATGGCCTAAATCAGAGGTGGGAAGTATGCAACTCTCCAGATGTCATTTGACTATAGTTCCCAGAGTTCTTCACCATCAGCTATACTGGCTAAGGCTGCTAGGGAGCACAGTCCAACAAATATGGAGGGCCACATAATTACATAATCTAATTTTTAGTCCCTAGAAGAGTAGATCCATTAAATCAGTGGAAATTATATAAATATTCATTTAGCAAGTTCCTACTGATTGAGCATTCCTCCTGTAGCTAGGATTTGTAATTGAATTTAGGGCATTGTATCAAAGTTCATTTAAATTGTTTTTAAATGTTTAGTTGATATGTGGCTTGGATGGATGGATGTCTCTCTCTCTCTCCCCGCCCTCCATTTTATTTATTTATTTGTTTGTTTGTTTGTGGATTTTTAGCTAAGAAGAAAGGCACATCAGGATTAAAACTGAGCAACCTGATGAACCTTGGAAGAAAGAAATCTGCCTCACTGGACAGTCCAGAGAGGTCTTTGGATACTTGCAGTAAGTGACCTGAAAGAAATCCCTATGAACATTTCTATTTTATTTTAATCTCTGTCACCCACAGCCTAGAGGACAGTTTCAAACAGAGGTGGGAATCATGTGGCCTTCCAGATCTTGTGAGACTGCAACTCGCAGCCATTATCTATGCTGCCTAGGGCTGACTGAAGTTGCAGTCCAACAACACGCATGGTCTAGAGGATGATCCAGAGGGGAATGTTGACCTGACCATTGTGACTAGAAAAAAAAAATCAGAAAATTTTAAGAAAAGTTCTGTGTTCCATTTCTCTTCTCTCTTTCTCTCTCTCTCAAATTTTTTCCTGCAGAGAAATCAAACAAAAAAAAGGTCTTTCCCTGTCAGTTAAAAGACTTTTGAGACAAACTTCTAAACTTTCTGTATTCTGAATAGCCCTTTCTACATCAGAATTTGGATCTAAATTCCCACGGTTTCATTCTCCATGAGGAGTCGAGCTTGCTGTATATGTTAGAAAATTCTTATCACTGAAAAAAGCTAGTATTACTCTTATTGTTACATTTATGTCTTGCTTTTTTTTTTAATGAGGTCAAGAGGTCCATGGCTCTCCTACTCCCTACTTATAGCCATACAATGACCCTTTGTGGTAGTTCAGGCTGAGTGAGTTTCATGGAATATCGAAGCCTAGAATCTGGATCTCTTCATTCCCAGTCCAGACCTCTTAACCCTTACATCACATTGACTCTCAAAGCTAGTTTAGATCAACTGCCACAAAACCCATTATATCAGTTCCAAATTCCACTGTAAAAAAAAAAAATTACCATGGAACATACCTTTCTTTGCAGCATACCTGAATGTACTGGTGAACAGCCAGTGGAGATCCCGGTGGTGTTATGTGAAGGATGGGCTGCTCCATTTCTATCAGGATAAGAACAGAACCAAAACTGCCCAACAGCCTCTGAACTTGATAGGCTGTGAAATTATCCCAGACCCAAGTCCTGACCATCTCTACTCATTCCGTATCCTGCATAATGGGGAAGAACGGGCTATGTTAGAGGTATGGCTTGTCACTCTCTTTTGAAATTTGGTTGTGAACAATATAGATGCTTAGTGTGCCATAACTCTTTTGGCTCACAGTCTGTGATCATTTTCATACCATACAGTTAGAGACCTCTCCAGTTTTCAATCTGGCAAATCTATTGGGGGGACCCTTCACACATAATCACACTACTTTGATTCCACTTTAACTGTCATGAAATACTAGAGATCTCTGGCTGAAGATTCTAAATACTCTACCCTGAACTGAAAGTTGTAGAATTCCATAGGTTGTTACCACAATAGTTAAAGTGGAATAATAGTGCTATAATTGTGGAGTGTGAAAGTCCCCTATAATCACCAGAGTCCTCTAACCACTATTCCTAATGGGCATATTGGCTAATGGATTCTGGGAGTTGTAGTCAAAAAAGGTATCTTTTCCTAACCACTGGGTATGACATGGCATAGCACTGCCTGGAAGCTGTTTGAATGGGTTTTGTGTGCTTATGTGCACCGCTTGGTCCTGAATGTGTTTTCACTGAATGGCACATAACTATCATGTAGGAATACATTTTGGAGAAGAGCAGACAAATATATTTGGTCTGGGTTTTTTATTTCTTATATTTTAATTTATTTTTATTTTTGTTGTTGTTATTGTTGTTGCTTACTGTTCATCCAGGCTTTTCTTCATTGAGATGAAAGCTTACATGACTCTCTTCATTTCCACGTTTATCCTCACAGCAACCTGTGTAGTAGGAAAGGATGAGAAAGAGTGATTAGCCCAGTGTTATCCACTGAGTTTCATGTCTCATTAACCATGAGACCATGCTATGAATGGCAATAGAAATGAAGCAGCAGATACAGTACAATTTAAAATATAACCGATACAATAGACTCCTCTCCAGTATTACAGGTTGACCATCCCTAGCCCAGAAATCTGAAAACCTCAAATAAAAAAAACCTTTTTGTTGCCAGCCAACCACTTACACCTTGAAGGTGCTCCTGCTTATTTATCTCTCAGATCCTCAGTCTCTCTCCAGCCTTGCATCTCATGTACAAGTAACAAATGAATGAGACATAAGGTTGGAGAGAGACACAAGGATATGTGAAATGGTGGGAATCCAAGCATAGTGCTCAGCACAAATCTGTGCCTCCAATTATTTTGCAGATCCTTGCATCTCTCTCCAGCCTCACATCTTGTTTGTTCACTACTTGTCTTGTGTATGGGATGTGAGACTGGAGAGACACTAAGGATCTGAGAGACTGAGGGAAAAAAAATACACTACTGTATAGGAGATCTCCGGGGAGCCCTCCAGCTGCCCACTTCTACCTTTAAGGCAGTGACTGTGGCACTCGTGGTCCTGAGATCTCCTGTGTAGTAGGGTATTTCATATATATGCAAATGCAGGTGTTCCAGAATCCTAAATAAATAAATCTGAAATACACAACACTTCTGGTCCCAAACATTTTGGATGATGGATACTCCACTTGTATAGCTATCAAAAGAACAACAGATACATTGCAGCCACAGTAGGGACACACTTTTCCCTCCTGGGCTGCCATTGGAGATAAAATGCCAAAATCCTGTTTGGCGAATGCTCAGGCATAATGCCAAATTATGCTCATATATGTGCTTCAGTAGTCATTGCAGAAGGAATTATCCACTACCTCCTTTGTGCAGTGACACCCCCCCCCATTCTATGGAACCCACTTGCCATCCCTGCCCCAGTCATTTATTGGCCAAGGGAGGGAAGAAGCAAGTAAGCAGCATGTGCCTATGTTCCTACGGCTGGACACACAGTGAAGAAGGCATCTTCTAGGAGTTCCTGCAGGTCCTCCAGAGGTCCCAGAGGGTGATGCTGTTTTCATGTGCAGAACTGTAGAAACATGGCTAAATACTGTGTGGGTGCCACTTGCCCTCCCCCAGCCAGGAGCAGCAAGAGAGTAGTTGAGTTTGCGTGTGGGGAGAGAGAGAAGGGAGCACAATTCCCTCTGATGGACCTTTATTGTCTGTCAGATCTGCGTAGGATCTCAGCCAATATACACTCAGCTATACACTGGCTATAGGTGCAGAAACAATTGGTGATGGGTGGGTTTGCCCCTTTTTTTCTTTCTATCTAGTACTTCCTTCATATTCTTTCTATCCCCACTCTCATTTCCTGAAACCCCCCTTTTTTTTTGTCTGTCTTTCTGGCTTAGTGAATCAAGTAGGAGAGATTTTTCAGTGTTTTTCTTTAGTCAGTCAAGACGGAAATTAAAGTCCCACCTTTTGGTAGACAGATACATGAAGGGAATTTTCATAATTTTTCTTCATCATTTTATACATAAGAAAGTGAGGCATACATTTTAAAATGAATGATATAGAACTGCTTACGGCAGACTCCCTTCATGGTACTTCTTCCTCTAGCTTCCTCTGTCCCTTTTCTTTTCTTCCGTTTCAGCTGATTCAACCATCACTTGAACTCTAAACTGGACCCTCTGTATCTCCCTCTCTCACACACACACACAGCAGGGGAAAAAACATGGAAGACATACTTAAAGGAAGTGTTGGATGAAGTTACAGGGGCAAGAATGTGTTTTGCAATGAAGCACACAGTTAATTGCTTACCTTTGAACTGTCCTGATTTAGCAGGAACAGTCCTGATTCATTCCGTGTTGTCCCACCTTTTCAGCTGGTTTCAAAACCTCTCGCTTTCTGTCTCCTTGGCCCACATTTCTTCTTGGTCCTCAGCTTATGGCAATTGCTGCAAAGTGAGTTCAGTTTGCAATTTTCGCACAATTAACTCAGCAGGGAGGGAGAGGAGAAGAAAGGATGGAGTCTTGGCCTTCCCTGTAGGCTCAGACAAAAGCAAACCACTGCAGCCTCTCCCAGCTCATGTGTGCTTTCTCATTAAATTTTGCCATCTTGACCACACCATAATTTTGCTTGGGCACATGTGTTTTCATCTGTCAGTGTTGGAGATCATGTAACTGTGTTGCTGTAACATACCAGCTCATTCACCACTCTGTGAGGAAGCACTACAGGAGGCTCACAGGTTTTGCAAAATGTTGTACACGGAAAGCCTAAGTAGCTAACTTGGTTGTTAATTTATAAATAAAATAATTTTAACTTTTTGGGGGGGAGTGGAGAATGACCCTACGTCATGCAGCTGAGTGAAGAGCAAATGATTCTAATAATGGAGAAGAAAAAATATTGCTCTATTTTTTTTAAAAAAAAAATCAGTGTAACTTCAGTGAAATTACATTCAGTTTACAGCAGCTGAAGCATTAAGGCAGAGAAAGGGCAAGTCACCCATGTCTGCTACTTTCACTTGTCTTGGATCAGACTTGTTTTCCTTCTTCATTTACCTCTAATCTTAGATTCTCTGATGTCATCACCACGGGATGGGAGGAGGAAGCTGTGACAAATTTCCTGTATTTTGTAGTGGGAGGACTGTTTGCAGACAACAACAGACTTGGCAGGCAGACATTCCAAGTTTTGTTTTGCTGAGCAGATGGATTGCTGAGGTTGGAACAATAATAAGGACCATAGTAAATATTGTTCACTATTATTCACACTTACAAAATTAAGGTACACTTTAGAATGAATGTTTTGGTTCAGGACAACTAGAGGTTATAAAATCTTTTCACATGGGTTGGTTAGGGTACCAACACGGTACTTACTTTCACTGTTTACCATCAAAGTTTTAATCATAATTACTTTGGGGCCCATCTGGCAGAACAGTATTAGAGAGTCAGGTTGGTGCCCTCTTCTGGTCAAAAAAATAAATAAAAAGATAGTATTCATTTGAAATGCTGGGTCATTGAAGTACCATTGTTCATCCATTTCCTTTATTCATCCATTACTAAACATTCACCTACGAATTCAGCTTTGAATATCTATTGGCAAAAAATTACAAGCAATTTGAAAGAAAGAAGGAAAGAAAGAAAGAAAGAAACTCAGTATTTGTACATTATGAGTATGAGGCCCTACATGGTAAGCACATCTTAGAATGATTTCCTTTCCATGCATTCTGCTTATTGTGGACTGAATCCAAAGAAATATTTGTAGAAGTAAGTAGGCAAAAGTCTGACTTGCTTGCCACCACTTTTTCCTGGCAGCTATCCTATCTTACATTTAGGCAGTGGGCTTCCATGCCAATTTGGGGACCTTTTCTTCCCTTCAGCTGCACAGCCCACAGCCTACCTCATTCAGGAAGATTCTCTTGGAAGAGGCTGGAGAAAGGGCAGACAGGGCTGCGCCCATTGTTAGTAATGCAACTGCCTTAGGAAGCCAGTTTGGGGATTTAATGGAAAGGGAACAAGTACCTAGGTATCTATTTTATTGATGGTGGCTGGAATCTAGTATGGTCTTTACATATGCAAAAGCATTGCAATTATGGTATTACACACTAAATTCCAGCATAACCCCCCTTCCTAGGCAACTCCTTCTGAGCAACAGCAGCCTCTAAGTTCAATGAGGGCCTGTTCTCCTGGAGTTGGCTGCCATTTCTACATCCTCCCACGGGTGACCCTCGTTGGAACAGGCAGAAACAGGGTCCCTGTCACAGATTCCCTTGCACCAGTGTTCGCTCACAGAAGTGGAAATAGTGATCAGCTGCTTCCTGAGCAACAGCAGAATGGGCCCCTGTGGATCACAGTGGCTGCTGCCCAGTAAGTGGGGACTGGGGGACTTTCACAGTCTCTAAACTAGGCACTATGTAAGGACCATGAACGTGTAACAGTAATGATTGTGTAACTGCAGGTTACTCATTTACAATTGTGATACAGGATTCTAGCCATTCTTATTATAGTTCTGTTGCCAGCAGGAGCAAAGATGCTTGTGGGATTTTTCCGCCTCAGGTGCCAAAATCACATGGTCAGCCTTGGGTCACCTTAATCAGAAGTGAGGGGATGTAACTTGCTGCTTTACCTCAAACAGAAATCTATTTTATCTAGCCCTGAAGCCAAGAGCAGAATTTGGAGGTTAATTTCAAGAAGAGTAAATATAATGATATGCTGAAGCCATCCACAAATGAGCAGCAACAGGATGTTGCTCTAAATCCCAGAACATCATCCTACCATGATGACCTACGAATGGTTTCAGCATTTCATATTAATTGTACTTGAAAGTAACTTTCCAAACACTGGCTGGGATTGCTGCTGAAGGGGAGAGAAAGGGGAAAGTCTCCTTCATCTTGCTCTTTTCCACCAATGTTTCTTTGGATCCTATCCATTTTCCAGATTAGAAGACTTTCTAAGCTTGAGGCTAGGTCCCTTACGGTAAGCTTTGCCTGCAGTATACAAATTGTTTCTTCTTTGGTTATTTAACAGGCCAAGACTTGTGAAGAAATGGGTCACTGGCTTGGTCTTCTTTTATCAGAAAGTGGCTCAAAAACAGACCCTGAAGAACTTACTTATGATTATGTAGATGCTGACAGGGTTTCCTGCATCGTCACTGCAGCAAAGAATTCATTTCTGTAAGTTACTGTGTATCATATTTGACATCCAGACCTGTTTTCTTTTCGCTGATTTCTAGCAGTGGTTGACACTACAAAAGGAATGGCTTTTCTGGGAAACGGAAGAAGCATAATTTGCCCAGAATATAATTGTCAACAAAAACAAACAACAAACAAAAAAGAGCTTGCTCTGATATATAAATACCCACTATTGGAGGTACGTTCAATTAAAATAACATTTGATGAGAATTGCACTGGTAAAATATAATAAAATAAAATAAATAAGAATCAGCTTGAATGGAGTCTTTGCTTATGTGATAATTGGGTTCAGTCAACTTTGCACCTGTCTGGCCATATTTAAGCTTTGTCCTATAATGGTGGAGCAGTCATCATAAGGTTCTTTCTTATCTATCTCTTTTTAAGATTCTAGTATTCAAATAGAATTGATAATTGAAGGATTTCAGCAGCTCTTTAGATTCATAATGAATTCTGACTATGTATATTTGAGTTTGACTGCACTCAAAATATTTTGACAAGAATATCAGAAGAGAGCCAGTGGAACATGGAACAAGACTTGGGTCTGTCAATGTCCCAGATAATCTGATCTCAGAAAATGCATATAAACCTTCAATAGACAGTAGGGCAAGAAGTGTGCTGTATTTCAGAATAAAATAGATGCCCCCTTAGCATCATTTTCCCTTCTAGTGGGACATTGAGAAACTAACATTTTCGGTAGACGATACATCCCTTCTGGAATGATTAAGATAGAAAAATACTGCATGCAGATAACCTTGGAAGTAGCTGAGGGGTGTTTATCAATGGTGCAATGGAAAATCTGGAAGTTCAAGCCCCCATTAGGGCCAACTTCATAGCTGTTTTCTCAAGGAAGGTCCAGAAATGCAGGCAGCTATGTCAACAAACCAATCTAGCTGTTTTCATTTCCACTGGGAAACAAGTATTTTGTAAAACTAATGATTCTTAATTACCAACTGAAGAGCAAGCGTTCACAAAATGCATAGCATAATACCAATGAGAGCTTACAACCACATGTTGCTGCTGGTAAAATTCATTTTATCTGGTGTCTGGTACTTTAAGAATTGGGGCTCAGGCAACTGATGAGGCAGGGTGACAGACTGCATCATCCCTACTATTCAAGAAACATCAGGGCTTTGACCCTTGGCTCCACAACATCACTGGAGTCAATGCCTTGTCCCTTTTCAGCACCTTTTTCAGTCTGAAAAGGAACGGGTTTTGTATTGTGGCTGTTTGGTCATACTGTATACTTGTACATGTTTGAAGGAGAAGAGGAGTCAAGAGCAACAGGTGACATATTAAAAGCTCGTACAGCCGCCTGGTCTGAGACAACACCCATCACCTCACACAGCTGGTACAGTCTTTGATGGCATGTGTCCTTTCACCTTTTCCAGCTTAATGCAGAGGAAGCGCTCGGAGCCCAACACATATATTGACAGCTTACCAAAGGAAAAGGGAGAACAAGAAGAACTCTATGATGATGTGGATATTCCAGAGGCAACAATGGTGAGGATCTTGCAGTGCAGGTCATTTTGTTTTGTTTTTTTCCTGCTGAAAGGGAAAAGTGCTCCTAATGTGATGACCTAAACCACACAGTGTGCCTTGTTTCATGTCCATGCCCTTCTTTAACTACGGATAATAATTAAATGATTTTTGTGCTGGAGCACTGGTTGTAAATTCTTCATAGAATTTACATCTCCAGTACTATTACTATTATAATAATAATATTATGAAGCATTGAATTCTTGGTGTCAGATGAGGGTCTCTCTCTTTCAGGATGAAGCTGTATTGATCTGCAATTGCTTTAAGAGGATACATTTACTATTTCTCAACAGGAAATGCCTCAGAATGAAAGCAAATGTGAAGGAGAACAGGACAAAGTCTACCTTGACCTCATACCAGTTCAGTCTTTTGTGCACTCTGTTGGCAAAAAGCATGGTCAGTTGACCCCTTCAGGGTCTCCTTCCCTTCAAAGATCTCTCAGCAAGAGTTCAAATGACTCTGAGAAAGATACATCCATGCTCCATAAAGAAGGAGAGTTGGACAGAAGATCAGTGGAAACTACAGAGCAGGTACTTTAACAGAAACAAATCTGAAACACTGTGGAAGAATATATTTTGGCGGCAGAATACATACTTGACCTGATCCCAGGTTCATTTCCTTGCAGTTTTAATGAACTGATTTTGTAGGTAATGTAACTTTTATAACAGCTGGAAGTATAGCCAGCTACGGAAAGGCAGCTTCTGGAGGGAATTCTAGAGTATACATTCTAAACTGCATCTGCTCTGGCTTCAGCCTAAGCCAAGGTGTCAAAATTTTCACTATTTTCTATTATCCAGTTAAAAAACAAAAAGTGTTCTATATCTTGCTTCTGCCTCTATGTTGTTAAAAAAGTAGAAAAAAACTCTCTGTCCAAAATTCTGAAAAAAACATTACCAGTCAGAGCAGACGGTGTTAGATGAGGGTGACCACCTGGGGCCCTCCAGATGTTTTGGGACATGGACTCCCATCAGCATAACCAGTGGTGAGGAATCATGGGAGCTGCAGTTCAAAAACAACTGGAGGGCCACTTTTGTCCACCTTGGATTAGAAGCACAGGTTGTCTGGTTTCACAATAAATCAGTTTGCTGGGATCGTCAATCAGGAGCTGCACTGGACCTCCCTTTCCACAACCCACTAAGAGTTGTATCCTCACTGCCAAATTCACTGCAGCCCAATATCTGGTTTTCTTTTCTTGTAGTCAATACACATGGAGGCTGCATAACTTGTTTTAAAGAACTGTGTCTAGAGACATCTAAGAATGTGATTCTCTTAAAAATAACATGCATGGCTGCCATCCTCCATATTCACCAGGGGAAAAAGGCTATGCTATAGTGGCAATAGAGAACTAGTTGGGAATCATGGTTGGCTTTTTGCCCATCACATCCTAAATGGGCAGCCAGCTGCACTGTGTTGCTTAATCTCTATTACATTCTTTTCATCCTGGTGTCCCAACAGAAGCCCCCAGATGTGGATGAGCTCCTGCCACTAAGGTCACCCACAGTAAAAATCCAGGCTCAGCAACAACAAATTGCTTTTCCTCAAAGTGGCTTTGAGATTAAGAATGTCACCACAGTCATGTCTACACCCAAAGAGAAAGGAGAACGAACCAAGGCAGTGAATCCAGGTGGGTTTACTGACTGCAACAATATCTTTCAAGCCAAGAGCTTGAAGATCAGGGCTTAAGAAGTGGTGCCTTCTGTTGCTAACTTTACAACCTGTTTCATAAATATTGTGCCAGTTCAGGAAGTGGCTAGGATCCTGTAATTCCAGTGTCTAGCTTAATTAGCTGCCATAGCTCAAAATAGTTTTGCATCTCTGTTTGCAGCACCTGTTGAAACCAAACTAGGCAAAAACAGGACAGAAGCTGAAGTGAAGCGATACTCAGAAGAGCGAGATCGCTTGGAGAAAGAAAAAGAAGAAATCCGCTCTCAGCTGGCACAGCTTCGAAAAGAGAAGAGGGAGCTGAAAGAGTTGCTGGCAAGCTGCACAGGTAACCATTCCTTGATATCCTTAATAGCTGCTTAGTGGCTCATGGTGCCAGTTGGAGAAGGGTTGATATTCTCCGGTATGATGTTCTGCTGGTGTATTTTGTGAGGTGGTGAAATGAGGACTGATGTAGCAGAGTTTCATCTTGGAGGCTGCCAGTGCTGATCTTGGACAAGTTCCTTTAGATTTTGAAGGTAAAAGCCCTTATCACCAAGAGTTTGATTGATGGCCAGTGTTAATAGTCCAGTTACAACTTCTATATCCAGTTTTGCCTTGATCCTATCCCCAGTCATGTGCACTGTGCATATACACCTGAACATCTAAGATTATACTCCATGCATTGAAAAAAGTGGATTGTACTTCTTCACAGCTCATGCTATAATAGATCTGCTAGTCTAAGAGATATCATGTAACTCTTTGTTCTTTGCTGTACCTACTACCACTGCCATAAGAAAAAACAAATGAGGGTAAGAGCAGAGACTGGACATTTGCATAATGCCTGTCACTTACTGGATTAGCCACATCCATGTATTTCCCTTAACAGACAAGAACCTTTTGTCTACAATGGAGCAAAACCTGAAGGAAATAGAGGAGGAGTGCAAACGGAAGGAAGATCAGCGTGTGGACTTGGAACTGAGCCTTGTGGAAGTAAAAGAAAATCTTAGGAAAGCTGAGTCTGGTCCAGTTACACTTGGCACTGCTGTGGATACCACGCACCTGGAGAATGCAAGCCCCAAAGTATGTAGCTGGATCTTTTGATTGATGGTAGCTGTAGAACCCTTTGCAGCAAAGAGAACCAGCTGAACCAGCCTGTTCAGCACACTTATAACAACATCAGAGACCTGGGATTCAATCTCAAAGAGATTTTAGAGAAAACTAAAAAGGGACATCCTGAGGAGTTGAATTATCTCAAAACATTATCACTGAGCAAAGGAGTATTTGTGCCTTCCCTCCCATACTGTTTCCTCAGTCAAAACAGAGGCAGGATCCTTTCACACTGCACAGTTATAGCACCATGATTCTACTTTAACTGCCATGACTGCATCCTATGGCACTTTGCTAAGGCACTAGAGCTAATTCTAAATGCCATCCCTAAGTGACAAACCCCAGGATTCCGTAGGATAGAACCATGACAGTGTAAGTGGAATCACAGTGCTATAACTTTACATTGTGGACAGTTCCCTAGAATTGTGTCGTGGTTAGAGCACTGGTCCAGAACATGTCTTCAAGTCCCAACTGGGCCTTGAAACTCACTGGGTGGCCATTTGCCAGAGGATAAGGTAGGGAGCACTTACCTCACTGAAAGATAGGCAGGATATAAATGTGAAAAATAAATAAAGTTGCATGCCATCTTCCACTGCGGCTGTTAATAGCAATATTAGAATCCATTTTTCTCCCTAGCTGGGGTAAAAGCATACCTTTCAGTGAGGGAAATCAACATGAAGATGGAACAACCTTTTGCCTTCCCACAACTGATTTTTCTTCTAGTGCTATCAAAACAGTAGACTACTCTCTAGCCACAACCGTGTCTGCTTTTAATCCAATTACGAATCTCTTATGTCTTGAATCACTGAGCCTGCAGTCAAAATGCAGGTTTGCACATTTGTAAAATTGGTTCTTTTTCATCACTTTAGGCACTGCTACTTCAAAGAATTAATCAAAATTCTTCTTACAATCATTTTTTGACTTCATTCTATTTAGATTTTGATCCCTCTGTATTGATCAAGAATAAAACTTGGAAAATGCTCTGCTTCAAGCTATGGCCAGGGCATGTATCATTCTCATAAATGAAACGCGTGCCTTCTGCCTCTAGAGGTTCCAAGAAGAGTCTGGAAAAATTGCTTTTGTGGGGGACAGCTGCAAGGCGTCCCACAGGCAGTTTGGTCATGGCCATGCTACCTAGAGGATTCTGGGAGCTGTACTCAAAAAATGGAATACTTCCCAATTCTGGTTCCAACTAGTTATCTGTTATCTTATATTACTGATCAACCTGTCCTCCCTTATGTAAACAGGGAATACGCAAACATATGGAGGACAAACTATTCGTTATGATGAATCTGTCCTAGCAGGTTAAGCCAAGGACCGCACAACGTCTTGAGTCAGTGATTTTCGTAATTTGCAGGGGGCTGCAGAAAATTATGGGTGACTTCAATGTGGACATTCAACTAGACCTTGAGAAAGTTTCTTTTTTGCAGCTTCAGCTCTCAGAATTCCCCCAACCAGTGGCTATTCCCAAAAGGTAAATTTCTGAAGCACTATTCTTAGCATTAAAAGCCAGATGCCTAAGCAAGGAGGCCTCCCTGATTTCAAATGCTTGGCCAACTTATGGCTATTTTAGTACAGTTTGTATGATCACAGCTATTCCCTTTTTCTGTAAAAACAGATGAAAGCTGCCAACTCTATGAATAGTACAGAAAACTCACCCGTCAATTCAGCAATGGCACTAAAAAACCGGCCACTGTCTATCATGGTCACAGGGAAAGGAACAGTTCTACAGAAAGCTAAGGTAAGGAGAACAAGAACCATCCTCACTGTCATTATTACTATAGTAATAATTTCCACCTTTAGCATAAATCATGAACTAGAACCCCAAGACAAACTCTTCTAGGTGAGTTTTTCTTTTCTTTTTCTTTTGCAGGAATGGGAGAAAAAGGGTGCCAGTTAGGGTATCACAGGCTCAAAAAATGGACATATGACTAGAATTGGCCATTCATGGACTACAGGATTCTATTGGCAGTAGATAAAAGGTCCAGAAAAGGCAACGTGCTACAAGAAGTATACCGTGTTGCTCCATCTAGAAGAAATTTGTGGACCTCAGCCAGATGCTTTCTTGTGTAGACAAGACCCAGCTTGTCATAAAAGGGCCTTTGTTAGAAGAATGATGTTGCTCCTTTTTAGCAGAGATGCATTGTGTAGCAGCAAAGAGAGTTAACACAAGTGGAAATATTGCTTCTAATCCCACTGATGTCATAAATACATTGCTGTATATATAGATGCTTTTGTGTATTTCTTCTTTTGGTGTTTATAGCATTGTGCAATCCAGGATTTGTTGTTAGCAAAAGAATTGGCTTCTAGCCAGATCTGTTTAATGTTGCTATGTTACACCAAGGGGGTTGTTTGGAAGGTGGGATGGGGGGCAAGGTAAATTGAAGGCTCCTTATTAGACTTCATTTGGATCAGAATTTTTCTAACCAATGAAGAAAACTTGGAGAAGCTGGGAGGCATCAGGCAACACAACTAAAAAGTTTCTGCTTTCTAGCTGTGTGTAAAGTAAGACCCAACTTGCCAGAAATAATTCCTGGCTAGAATTGAGTACGGCTAAGACCAGAAGAGAGTATGGCTCAGAGTTTAATGTTGGTACAAAGCACACATTTCTGCATGAGAACTAATAAACCATTTGTGGCCATCAGAACTGACTGGCATGCCGTTTGAACCGCAAGGAACCCCTCTATATCCAAAGCAACATAGCCCACTTAGTGCTAGGATATGGCCTGAAAAACTGATGTGAATTACGAAGTCATGCATGTATAATGGCTCAATTTACAGAAGGTAGATTAAAATGCCAAAAAACTAATTCTTAAATTGCTGTGACTGATATTTGCTATTTGATATTTGCATCTTCAATTTGATATTGAAGATGATTTGAGGCACAATTAAAGGGTGACATTTTCTTTCTTGTCTACCATAATTTGGCCCCCAGTGTTACCAATGCACTTTACTGATTCTGCAGTGCTTCTTCTGGTTAATAACCATTTAATACTTTCCCTTTTGAGCTGGTATTACACCCTTTCCATGCAGCAATCAGCATAAGGTATATGCTGTATATATGTGAAAGTTCAGAAGTTTTTTTTAAAAAAAGATATTACCCAAATACTGTGAATGCTGTCACAAAAAGATGATTTGGAAGAATACAGAATCCCTCTCAACATATTTTATCATTGTTCTTCTATAAACAAAAGTATAATTACATCAACACAGGATTTGACTGAATTCTCTTCAGTAAATCTGTTAAACACAAGGAAGGTTAAGCATGGCTTTACACCAAAAATGACAGAAACTTAGATTTTGCTTTTGATTTGATCAAAAGAGGATACAAAGAGGAAAAATTGATGTTAAATGCTTCATTGTGCTCATGATATAAAATCAAACAGACTCAGCAGGCTTACCAGGCAAGGACCTTTATAGACAATCATTCTCTCATGCAACAAATTAGTACTCATGTCAGTTATTGCAGGAACTCTAAAGATGAGTGTCCCAGCTTATAGGCACATTGCGATGAAGGAGTAATTTCTCAGCAGCTAAAGCCACAGGGAAAATGCTATTTTACCCAATAGTATATACCAGCTGAACGTAGTCATTGGTGTACTATGTACTGTGACTATGTGTTACAAATACCTATCAGCTAGAGCCTGTGGAATATATGGCTGTTCTAGCACACTCTTTCTCCCCAGCCAGAGTTTTAGAACATCATGGGGAATGCAATCATATTCTGTGCTACATCTTCCTCACTCACATGTTTGTGCTGTTCCACATGTAAATTCCCATGTTAGCAGCCTTCCACTGATGTGCCTGTACACATGTGCATTCTAGGAGATCCTGGAAGCTATCCTCCAAAAAAAGTAACTTATCCAAACTCTGACCCTAGTGAGAAAACATTAGCTTGCACTTTCAGATTGCAACTTCAATCTTGGCTGAATTATGTCAGAAGGGAGTTTTCTGGAAAGCCTTAAGAGTCAAATGCAGGCCTCAAATTCCAGTTTTATGTACCTTCTGCTCTTTTTTGACCTCCTGAGGGTTCTTCATATTGAGTGAGAACAAGTTGTAAGTTTGCAGGCAAAAAGTTATCTAAATTAAACATCAGCAACCTTCTGTATTTGTGTATTCCAGCAGGCTTTTTGTATATAGAGCAAGTGTAAAAGGTACATGCATAACTATTCCAGAGACCACCAGCCCATTTGAAAGGGGTGTGCCTTGTACCATCATTTTTAGAGCAGCAGCCAGTTCACTCCAGCTTAAATGTTTAACAGTACAATCTCCACCCTTCTTTAAGTACTGCTTCCAGATGGCAAACTTCTTGACCTTGTTGTACCAGTGTATATGCTCTCATTATCACTATAATATGTTTTGTGGTGTCTGTATTCTGTTGTGTCATTTACTGGTGCTACACAGGTGTTCAGATGGGGACATTAAGGGAAGAAGGAGGTAGAAGAGTCAAGAAAGCTTTGGTTCTTTTGATGCCCTGACAACTGGAAGCATCAATGGGGAAAGTACCAGAGATGTAGCAACTGACTCTTTTGCCCTACCTTCTGTGCTACAGTTCTGCATCAGCACCAACGTACTATAGCTGATGGTGTCAAGACACAAAAACTCAATACACAAGCAGGTAAACTCAAATCCAAAATATTTGTTCATGGAGCTGTGCAAAAATACTATTATTGCATTCCTAGCTAGAATATAAATTTCCCTTTGTTGAACATGTGTCTTTCCAATCAGTTGCTATTTTAGAGAGACATTTTCTTAAAAAAAAATAAAATACAAAAATAAATAAAAATGTTGGCTTTATCTTAAATGTGTGATTTTTTTCCCCCTAAAAGATATCAGGTTCAAAATAAGGAAGTGTTGACTGAGTGATATTAACTTTCCAAGCTCAAATACAGACAAGCATTTCAACTTTGTGCCCTGGAGGACTATTATGTATACATGTAGTTTCAAGTTGCATGTTGACTTATGGTAAACCCATGACTTTCATAGGGTTTTCTTAGGCAAGGGAAACTCAGACATGGTTTTGTCAGTTTCTTTTTCTGAAATATAGGCTATAGCATTTACTATTTCTTGGGAGTCTTCCATCCAAGTACTAACTACAGTTGATCCTGTTTAGCTTCCAAGACCAGGTGGGATCTGGTGCCTTTAGAGTATTTAGGCCATTGGATCTTAGCATCATCTAAAACTCTGCAATGGAACTCCTAGCTGTCTTGTGGCAAGACCTCCTCTCTATGCATTTGTAAAGGAATTTAAAAAAAAGATTCTTCTGTCCATTAGGGGGCACTCATGCAACATATCACACTTCCTGGCCATGGCCCAAGCATCATTTTATTTTCAGCTCTCTCTAGACTTGTATCATGGTTCCCTTTAGCACACCAGCTTGTTTATCTCATATATACAATCCACAGCCACCAACAATGTTTTAATTCTGAAGTGGCATCTTACATGTTCTACATTTTGGGGCAGGGGGACAGCTTCTGATAGTTTTAACAGAGGATTTCACATGATCTCAAGAAGGATCAAAATCATAGAATCATGGAGCTGAAAGAAACCACGAGGGCCATCGAGTCCAACCCCCTGCCATGCAGGAATCTACCATTAAAGCATTCCCACCAGACAGCCATCGAGACTCAGTTTAAAACCCTCCAAAGAAGAAGACTCCACCACATTCCGAGGCAGTGTATTCCACTGCTGAACTGCTCTTATTGTCAGGAAGTTCTTCCTAATGTTTAGATGGAATCTCTTTTCCTGAAATTTGAAGCCATTGTCCTAGTCTCTGAAGCAGAAGAAAACAAGCTTGCATCATCCTCCATATGATATCCCTTCCACTAATTAAACATAGTTATCATCTCACCTCTTAATGTTCTCTTCTCCAGGCTAAACATACCCAGCTCCCTAAGTCGCTCTTCATAGGGCAGAATTTCTAGGCCTTCTACCATTTTAGTGGCCCTCTTCTGGATACATTCCAGCTTGTGAATATCCTTCTTGAATTGTGGCATCCAGAACTGGAAATAGTATTTCAGGTGACGTCTGACCACAGCAGAATGGAGTGGTACTATCACTTCCCTTGACCTGAACACTGTATTCCTATTGATGCAGCCCAGAATTCCATTGGTCTTTTTAGCTGCTGCATCACACTGCTGACTGATGCTCAGCTTGTGGTCTACTAAGACTCCTACATCCCTTTCACATGTACTGTGGTCAAGCCAGGTGTCACCCATCTTATATCTGTGCATTTCATTTTTTCTGGCCAAGTGTAGTACCTCACACTTCTCCCTGTTGAAATTCATTTTGTTAGTTTTGGTCCCGCTCTCTATTAAGGTCATTTTGAATTCTGATCCTGTCCTCTGGGGTATTAACTACCCCTCCTAATTTGGTGTCATATGCACATTTGATAAGAATTCCTTCAATTCCCTCATGCAAATCATCGATAAAGAGGTTGAATAGCACTGGGCCCAGGACAGAACCCTGTGCCACCCCCCTAGTCACTTCTCTCCAGGATGAAGAGGAGCCATTGATGAGCCTTTGGGCTTGGTTGGTCAACCAATTACAAATCCACCTAACAGTACCATTGTCTAGCCCACATTTTAGTAGCTTGTTTGCAAGAATATCATGGCAGACGTCCTTAAAAGCCTTACTTAAGTCAAGATATGCTATATGCACAGCATTACCTTCCCCTACCAAGCTAGTAACTCTATTTTAAAAGAGAGAAAGTGAGAGAAAGAAGATTAGGCCGGCACAACTTGTTTTCAGAAACCCATGTTCACTTTTAGTGATCTTGGCATTCCTTTCTAGGTGTTTACAGACTGTCAGTTTAATGACTTGCTCTAGCATCTTTCCTGGTATTGATGTCAGGCTGACTGGATGGCAATTGTTTGGGTCCTCCCCCCCCCTTCTGAAGATGGGAACAATATTTCCCCTCCTCCAATCTGTCAAGACTTCTCCCATTCTCCAAGAATTCTCAAAGATTATTGCCAATGGTTGTGAGATTACTTTTGCAGTTCCTTGTAATACCCTTGGATGTAGCTCTTCTGGCCCTGGAGACCTGAATTCATTTAGAGTAGCCAGATATTCCTGTACTACCTCCTTACCTATATTGGGCTGCATTTTTCTTACTACCGTATCTGCTCCATTTTCCCCAGGTTTTCTCCTGTTGGGAGAAAACAAAGGCAAACAAGGTGTTGAATAGTTCTGACTTTTCTCTTTCCCCTGTTAGCATTTCACCATCTTCTCCATGCAGAGGCCCTACCATTTCCTTGTTCTTCCTTTTGCTTTTGCCCTTCTTATTGTTTTTAACCTCTTTAGTAAGCCTGAGCTTGTTCTTCACTTTAGCTTTTCTGACTTTTCTAACAACAACATCCAGTCTGGGTTTGTTAACTGTTTTGTGACTTTGGAGCTGTTAATAAGGGGATTATCATTGTTAGAGTCTTGATTTTTCATTTTTATTTTTTTGTAATGAACAAACATGACTTCAAACATTAGGCCAATTAATTTTAAACCTGGTGATGGAGGCACAGCTTCCAACTGTCCCCCTTTGGCAGGCACAGTCCCAATTAATTCTCCATTATCCCACTATTTCTGTTGCTTTTAAAATGTCCCAGTTTCTTTCTCTTGCTCCCACATTCCCATTTTTTCCTCAGTTTACTTCAGTTGCTGTGAACTGAATTCAAAATCTGTGAAATGTTGAAGGATATGCAGAGATCCTGAAAAGAGGGAATGCGGTGTAAAGGCTTCACTGATGGAACTATGCTACATCTCCCCCGTCGACCCCTGCAGGGATCACCTTTTACCTGCTACAGCTCCCATTCCATGGCCAGTTAGTGGCCAGTGCAGAACTTGGAGCATCTGAGAAGCACCTGGATGTATAATCAGACACAGATTGATGGCATCACCCGCTGAAACATCTAGGTGACTCCCAGTGGACTCAGTAGGTGATGTCATAGCCAGGTGCTTCTCTGATGCTTCATGTTCTCCACCAGCCACTAAAGGTCCCTGAATTAGCTACTACAGCAGCTAAAAAGGGGAGCCCTGTAGGGATTTTAGTCATTATGTGAAGTCAGTAGAAAATTCTGCTCTCTGCAACAACCAACCAAAACCATGATGGTGCAAGTTGGATGTACACCATCATAAGTCACTAATGGGATGCTAGTCCATAATTGCTAAATCATGAATTAGCCCACCAAATTCATTTAGTGAAACTTTTGATTGTTCTCTATCATAAGTCAACATTCACGATTATCTCTAATATCAGTAACTCAGAATTAACAAAGATACACAATTCATCTTGCAAGATGAATGATTTCAGTCACTTCTGAGATAATTGTTAACCATTCATCTTGTAAGTTTATGTTACTAAGTTGCAGCCACAGACAGCTGTACTGAAAGCTTTCAATGTCCCATTTCAGGTTGTGGTAGACAAAGGCATTGAACTTGACCAGGGGAAGAGGAATAAATTTACAGCAAATTTCCAAAACTTTCTACTAAATTGCCCCGATTGATGAGGGTGGTAGTGGTGGTGATGATGATAATGATAACAGAAATGTATGGTATATATCCATAGTTACACTGGCATCTATCTATGTACACACACAAACACAATATCTTAAGAATCTTTTCTGTAACTAATATTTCATAAATACCAGAATCTTGATCCTTCTGTGCCTCTGTAGAGAGAGGGACTCCACTCACAGAAAACACATCCAACAGAATTTTCTCCCAAGGCTCTGTCACATTTTCCAGGTGGTCTGGAGGGGCTGTCATTGGGAAGATGTGGCAAGGTGATCTGGTTCCACGAATCCAGATTAATTTTATTTTAATATGCATTATTTATATGTTTTTAAATTGTCCTGTTTTAAAGTGTGAGCTAGTTTGAAGCCCAATGCTGGGTAAAAAGCAGGATAAAAACAACCACCACCACCACCACCACCACCACCACGTAATCAACAACAAATTCAGGCAGTGGGCTTCCATGGCCAAGCAGGGATTTTAACCTTGGTCTCCCAGTGTCCTAGTCCAAAATTCAAACCCTGATATGCATTTTTGCAATTCACTAGGAGGGTTTTGTAGTGGTTCTACTTCAAAGCTAAGTATGTGTAAAGTTACACAATATAGATAACTAGCCTATCTACCCAGCATTGCCTGGAATTTTTTCTCATAGGGAACACTTGTTAGAAATACTTTAGGAACTACCTTACCTTACCTTACCTTAGGAGTTAGATGTGGTTGAAATACACAGATTTGAGATCCTGTGTCTCTAATTCCCGAAACTGCCTTGTCCAGTACCTGTAATTTTTCTCCATATTCCCCAATAGAATCTGTATTCAGAGTTATTAACATACAGAGTTGGTTTCCTGAGGGAATACACTGCCCTCATTCTTGTTGCTAGGCCTCGTCTCTATAGCAACCAGCCTGAGCTCTATGGCTGAGAATTCTAAAGGCCCCTCTCTGAACTGCCGGCCCCAGGATTCCATAGAATCTTCACAGCCATCTGATCATATGAGGTCTTCTCGCCTCACACAGCCAATCGTATGAGGTTTTTGCCTGCCTGACGCAAACAAACAGACGAACTCACAGACAAACTTTGACTTTTATATAGTAGATGTCATAATGTGGCCCTGTTTTTCCTTAGGAGTTGTGGATGCAGTCCTTCAAGGGCCTCTGGACAACTAATGTAGCCCCATAACCTCAGACAGTTGCCAACTCCTATTTCAGCTAGACCGTTTCATCAGTCTTTTGTTAACAGACAAGACAGCAACCTTTCTCATCACAGACTCTTCAGGTTCTATCATCTTCAGATTTTATTTTTAACAATTAGCCTCTTCAAGTATTCCTACATGAACTATGAGCAAAATACAACAAGATACACAGAAGACTTGGGAAGGGGTGCTATGCATAATACACACCTCAGCATTCCTGTGCAACCATTTTTTTGTAGATGATGTGTACACATTTTAAAAAATGGAAAATATGCATGTGCTCACTGATATAGGGTTGGCTCCAGATAAGAGACAATCATTTTAGTGACATTTAAGTAGGGTGTGTATACGTGCCTTCAAGTTACTTGTTGACTTATGGTGACCCCATGAATTTTTCATAGGGTTTTCTTAGGCAAGGAATAATCAGTGCTGATTTTTGCCAGTTCCTCCTTCTGAAATACTGCTTGTGAAAATCATGCGAAATTCATGAGGTCACCATAAGTTATCAAGCAACTTGAAGGCAAATGCACACACACACAACTTCAGTCAACTAAGTTTGGATTCAGCTCATTGCTTTTGCCAAACTATATGAAAATCAATGCATTTCCTATCCAGCAGTGATCAGGTTTAGTTGAAGCTGTTGTAGGTGAAAGAAAGAAGGAAAGAAAGAAAAAAAGAAAGAAAGAGGGAGAGAGGAAGGGACTTCTTTTTGTAAATTTCAGACTAATTAGAAAGGGGGCAGTGTTAAATGCCTCCATGTTATATTGTAGAGAACAAGTACATGATGCAGAAGAGGAGGCTAAAGTCAGATTACATAGGATTTTGGACTAATGTCACAGATTCCATCATACAGTGCCAAACTGTACTTTTGCTATTTGACTGTGAATTTAACATAGACTATTGTTTCCTTAATAGAGGGTTTTTACAGCAAGAAGTAAAGATGAGGACAGAGCTATGCCTGTAGTTTATACCTGTCAAGAGCTGGAGGACTTCTTTTGGGATCTCCTGACCCTTGGCAGGCCACACCGACAGGACTGGTGACACCCAGAAGTAACATTTTGCTATTTTTGTCTGGTTTGGGGTAAAGGGCGCAGAAATAGTCTTTATGAGCAAAACCATACATGACAGAGTCTTTCTTTGGCAAAAAAAAAAAAAAAGACAGTCTGTGATGGCCCAAGGTGGGAAAAAAGCTGCATGGCACTCCCAAGGATAAGATGTGGGCTGCATGATTCCTATCATGCAGGAAGGATCTTTCTTTGAAAAAGGCCCTCTGGCGTGATGCTCTTCCCATATTCTCCCACTGTCCCAATTTTGCAGGGGCAATCTCAATCTTCCGTTAACTCACTTTTTCAGCCGTTTTTCAAATGTCCCAGTTGCCCTCTCCCACTTTTTGCCCCTTAGTACCCAACTCACTTCAGTTGATGCATACTGCACTCAGTTAACTCAGTCATGGGGAGAGGAGAGGAGAGGAGAGGAGAAGAATTTACTCTTTCCGGTAGGCTTAGGAAAAAGCAAGTTGCTGCTGCCTCTCCTAGTTTATCTGTTCTTCATGTTGGAGGGTATGCCTTCCATACAAATCAGTTTACATAGAATGTAATTACACTGAATAACACATTTTCCAAGTGTCCAAACTACAATGAATATTTTGAATCTGGGATAAATAGGAGAGTGTGTAACTCAGAATAATAGTTCCAGTATACTTATGTATACCTATGCTTAGGTGTTATAAATTAGAAAACCAATGTGCAATGGGAGGAGATGTTTGGTATAAGAATAATCCAAGCAGTATGGTTTTTAGTGTCTATAACTTGTACTTGTTGATGCAATACTACAAATATGAGCAGATAGGGAGAAGGGGAGAAACCATTTATTTTGCCTTTCTTTGGCATTCTTGATATCCCAGTGGGATTCCCAAATGCTAGGCCTTTGTCCATAATAAAATCAAGGAAGAACTACTTAGTACAGGAGGTTAAATCACAAGAAACATTAATCTAGAAAATCCTCATACTCATCGTGGTGGTGGCAGCAAGAAATACAAGTCTTTTGTGGAGAGAGTGAAGGGGACTTCTCTTCTCTTGTAATACTAGGAGAAATTAGAAGACTAGGCCTAGTGAATCAAGTATCCAACCTTATTTAGGCTAAGAAATGCATTTCTGTCTTGCATCCTGACAGACCAGAATCTGAGGACAATGGGAGTTCTGAGCCACAAGCTCTTAAATCCTAATATAATTCACAAGGTTGCCAAGCCACAGCTGCAAAGTGCATTAGCTGGGAAAATTCCAAGTAGCTAATGAATTCAATACAAGTCAAAACTTCTAGGTGCCAGTTGCCTTTTGCAAGGTAGGCAACCATTCCCTAGTTCTTGCTACATAACCTATTCTCCAGTCTCTTGATTTTGCAACATAACAAAATATACTTTTGAAGCTGCACTGGCTTTTTCATCAGGCAAAAGATGATAAAAACCTTGATTTTTTAAAATGTCGTTTGCCTGATGAAGAAGCCAGTGGAGCTTCAAACGTTTGCATGATATGTTTTATGCATTTCAATTGGCCAATAAAGGTATCACACGTTTGTAGATTTTACTGTATTTTGCTGCGTGGTCAACTTAGCTACCCTTGAATATGAAAATATGCCATGTAATCTTCTCAGTGCCCGCTTGTTCCTTTGCAAGAACTTCCCTAGCACTAGGATGCACAAATAACAGAGATGCAGGCATTTTGTGGGTTAGCAAAGCAATCTTCATTTCCCTTTTCAAAAGGGGTGGTGTTCTCCTCCTTAATTTCTAGTAACTTGAGATTTCAGTGTGTTTGGACTTTGCTTGGTTAAGGCTGGGTGCACACAACCCAGTTTTTCACAACATGCATAAGGTAAGTGAATGCTTCTTAACACTATGCATCTTCTTTCAGTTTTATCAGTTTATCAAGAAACTCACTAGAGTTGTCCCAAGGCATTTTGCCAATTGAGGCAAAGGACAAAACAATGCCCTTCCACAGCTGCCAGTTAAATCTTTCTTTGGGACTGGCAACAGGCCACCATCCTCCACTGCACCTAAAAGCACCAGCTCTCTCCTCCCCACTCCCACCTACCAGCATCTGTTCTCTAAGGGAACCATGTTGCAAGTCCTAATGTACTAAACTGTACATTAGTACAAACTAATGAACTAAACTGTAACCAAGTGGAGCACATCCTGAACACAGCTGAAGACTACTATGCACTACAGACTATAAACAGCTTCATGTTCACATTATCTGTGCTCCCACAGCTGTATTGCAGATGAATCTGACAGAACACTGCTTGGCAGGGATGAGAGCACTGCCTCAGCAAGGCCTGGAAGGAACAACTCTAAAATTTGTGCTGTTATGAAAAATAGAATTTAGTAGAATTCAAAATCCATTGTTTGATGAGATCAAACAGCTTTATCTCAGTTTCATCATTCCTCCTTGTGTTACCATGGCTCATCAGGAGAGTTTAAACAAGCCATTTTTCATATTACCTTGCCAACAATGGGAGTTGACAACAAAATGTTGCTGGTACATAAAATAAAGCATGTATTGAATACCACCGTCCTTATCTGCTTGTTGCTGATTCAGTGCTTCAAAACAGTAAAACAGTATCTGTCAGGCACAATTAAGAAACAGTTTTACAGTCAGCACTCCACATTTGTGGGTTTCACTTTTGTGGATTTGATTATTCACGGATTATGTGCTGTCCCCTCTGTTGCCTCCCTAGGCCATTTTTAATAGGGACCACAAGCCTCATGAGACTGGGAAACTGTCAACAAGGCTTGTAAGTCCTTCTTGGAAATGATGTGGGGCAACAGTGGAGGAGGAGGAGGCAGTAAGCCCCACCTGCCACCCACTTCTGCCTTGTGAAGGAACCCTGATGCCTCAAAGGAATCCACAGTGGGTTGAATATGGTGATCATACTTTTATTGTGTTAAATATAGTTTGGGAGGGCCTAGAGTTATTCATAGTTTTTCCACATTTACAGAGGTCCTGTGCTCCTAACTCTAGCAAATGTGGAGAAATGACTGTATACTGTAAAAAGTAACTCCTCTTTCTTTCCACACACAGAAGAGGAAACAAGTAGAACTGCTCTGTGGCTTCAGGGAAGCCAACTTAGCAAAAAGAAGGACATGGCTAAACAATCTCTCTCCTCTCTCTCTCTCTTCAATCAGAGAAGACGGGGGAGGAAAAGAAATCACAACATGCACAGAAATACCTCCTTGGTTGCAAAATCAGCAGAAGAGCTGCAACTCCCAGCCCTAGTCAGCACAGCGACTGGCAAGGAAAGCTGGGTGCTGCAAAGCCAATAACATCTGGAAGACTGTACAATTCCCATCCTGTAGTAGATGTAGAGCTAGAAGTACTGCTGAAGACCTCCTGATAGTCAGTGGCAAATTTGGCATTCCCAAGGATATCTTTACAAAAAGTGAACCAAGAAGTCTAGAAGGGAGCTGAAAGAGACCTGGGCCATTTCTGCACATTATTAGCTGATCCCGTTGTCCTCCTGTCACAATCCTGGCAATGCCTTTGCTGGGAAGGGAGCGCGATGGGAACACTTCCCTCTGCACCCAGCCAGCTCCCTGCAGAAGGGAGTGCAAACTGGAGAAGGAAGCACCTCCCTTGCGCTTCCTGACCTTCTGCATGGCAGGTAAAGATAGGAATGTCACGCAATCGCAGGTGCTTAATGGATTTAATCTGTTAAGCAAATATGCTGGGATTGTGACAAGTGGGGGCAGGATGGCAGCAGGATGTCCCACAGTGGGCCCTGCTGTAATTTTCCTGTCCATCCAAAGGAAGAGGCAAGCTACTAATTGATGGCAAAGGGAAGAAAATACAGTTTGAACTAGAAACAGAAGGCAACAGGTACATAACAAAAAATTTTTTGAGAGCTTGTTGTCTCGTTCTGATTTGGGGCACTGGATTTGGAACCCTGTTGGACTGTTAAGATGTACCTCTCTGTGTGATGGAGAGGAGTGTGACACAGAAGCTGCATGCAGTCTCCCAAGGCACTCAGTGTGGCCCTGACACCATCGATTTTTTTTTTAAAAAAATAAGACCCTTAAAATACTCTCTGGTGCCTCTAAGAGATTTGGGAATAGTTTTGGTGTGTCCATTCTCTGCTGTTTTATCATTTTCATTTTAAAAAAACCCTGTGTAAAACATGCCAGACAACACTGAAATCATAGCAAAACTGCTATGGGGATGTGGAAGAACTGCGATGTGGAAGAACAGCCCATGGGCTACATGTGACCCCCCCAAGGCCATTTTTGTGACCCCCATCACCCCCCCTTTTTTTTTTTACTCCCAAATGTCCTCTATGCCCCATTTCATCATATTCTGGGAACATGCAGAGCTGTTTTAGGCTCAGGAAAAGTCTTTTTCTAAAGAAAAGTAACCTAAAAATTGACCTCCAGCTCAGTTGTTTGTTTGTTTTTTAAAAAAAGAACTTTCCTGTGCGTAAAACAACTTGAGAGTACCCAAATGTGCTGAATGACCCTTCTAGTCTCCTAGGGGCATTGAGGGGCATTTTGAAATAATTGTTTGTTTTCAGTGGTCTATGTGTATGTCCTTTCAAGTCTCCTGTTGACCTATGGCAAGTCATGAATTTCAAAGGGTTGTCTTAGGCAAGAAGTACTCAAAGATGATTTTGCCAATTCCTTCCTCTGAAATACAGCCTACAACACCTGGTATTTGTTGGTGGTCCCCCATTAAATACTAAGCAGAGCTGACCTTGTTGAGCTTCCAAGATCCAACAGGATCTGGTGCCTTTAAAGTACTGAGGTCACGTTTTCATAGGCAGGGAATGGCAAAGAACATGTGACTCTGCAATGGCCCTTGGAGGACCAATGTGATCCCAAACCTCTGACAACTGCCCTCTCTTTTTAGAAGGTCTTTGGCATGTTTTTCTTTTAAAAAAGGGAGGTGGCTGGGGAGGTATATATGGGCTTCCAGAAGTCTAGAAATTGTTCATAGCAGATCTATTTCTATCCTATATTGATGTAAACAAATTCTAGTAACATAAAATGTCATAAGCTTTTAGTGACCAAATTGATGTAAGCAATGTATTCGTGGAATTTCAAACTAATCTGGGAAGTTGGGAAACATCTAATAATATATAAACTCATCCTTAGTTATTTTAATGTTTTGATAGGTTATAAAATTTTACCATTGTCTTGAATGTCCCGTGCAGTTTAAAAAAAATCCAAAGTCTTCAGAGCTATGAAACTTATTGTGTAGTGTCTGGCAGTGTCAGTATATCAATAATAAATATTTAACATAAAAATATAGTAGTAATTTGCAACCTCATTTGGTACACCAGGAAGCGATTCTATGCAAAAGTCTCATGCTTTGAATCAGCATTACTGGTTGAAAATATTGCCCGTGTAAGAAGGCAAGAATATTTTCAGTAGCTGAAGATCAGACTATTTCTGATGTCCTCACTGAGTCTGTTGCCTCTGCCTTTTTGGCTGCTGCTGAGTGCTGTACAACTGCTGCCACCCATGTTGGTTTTGTAGACTGTGGACTGTTGCTGGATGTTTCTGTAATTGTGAAGTATCCCCACTCTGAATTCCTGTAATAATTAAAGAGGAGGAGGAGGGGAAGGTGAAGATTATTATTATTTTCCAGGAAAACATTACAGGGTTTTTTTCAGATTCACAAAAAATTAATGTCAATTTTAAATGCAGAGTTTTCATTTTCCCAGCATTTCAAGTGAGATTTGGTTACCCTAACCAGTACCAAGACACATAGTATAAATTGGCTTTCTTTCTTCTTTCTTCCTTATTTGTTTATTTATGTATGATATTTCTCCAAGTAGTGAACAACTATAGCTGTTAATGAAACAAAGAACAATAAAATAATTCAATAGCAGCTACTTACTACATTTTAAAGTCCTAATTCTACTGAGATCTTGCAGATGTTGTAAACGAGTGTAGTTATACATAGTTAACTCTTAGAATGTTAGACTAGTAATATTATGGTTAGTTCAAAATCCCACCACTATTAGGAACTCCTTTTCATTTCACCAATAATTCCACTTCCATTACAATGTTACTAACAATTTATTAACTTTAGGGGAAAGTATTGCAAGGGGTAAATTTGTAGTTGTGTGCCTTAAATCATTTCCGACTTATGGCAATAATAAGAGAAACCTATCATGGGGTTTTCTTGGCAAGATTTGTTCAGAGGAGGTTTCCCACTGCCTTCCTCTGAGGCTGAGAGGGGTTCCCATAGCTGGGCAAGGATTCGAACCCTTGTCTCCCAGAGTCCTAGTCCAACATTCAAACCACTTCACCACAATGGCTTCCTCAGAGGTAAATTACACTATTTCTGCCCCTTTCCTGGTCGAGAAAGTAATGCTGTTTTAGAGATCAATATGACCTGTGAGGCCACCCAGTGGTTCCTCATGGCAAAGCAGGAATGACCTGTGGGAAAGATCTTGTGATCAGTAGCACTGAAATGTGATGCCCATTTAATGCCACAAGCATGGTGCCATAAAAATTACTCAAGGCCATGAACTCTCATTCAATTTCCTTCAGTTAAGGCATCCCCCAATACTTCCAGGTCCCTCCAAACAGGTGGTTGATGGTATCAGTGGAGACAAATCTATTGGCTAGATGCATCTGCTAAAGTTCCTCTTGTTTAGCAAACTAAATGCTGTCTATTGCATGCTAGGATATTTGATCTTTTTGCTATAAAAATCTAACATGTCTCCTTTTCTGGAAGGAGGTCTGACATGCTAACTAAAATTAAGCAATATACACTTAATGATTGCAATGAGTCAAATAAGACTAATACTTGTAAAAGTAACTAACCAGAAATACATTTTACCATTCAGCCATATAATATGATACCCATGGGTCTTGTTAATTACTCTTTTTTGAACATTATTTTAGGAATTGGGATCAAAATGCAAGTGCTTTGATTTTTTTTCCTCCTCAATAGGTAAGAAGCAGGAAATTTCTACAACATTGGCTTGAGATGCAAGTAAGGCATCTAAACCAGGGTGACTTGAAACATTTAACAGAAATACTCTGCAGTAAACCTTACTGTTTTGACAATGTGGTCCTTCCCAGCCTTGGCACTGACAGCGGTAGCTGCCATTCCCAGGAACACATATTCCATCATTCATGCAGGGGTTGGGTCTGCAAAGGTTTACTGGTTTCTTAGCCTCTGTAGAAGCAAATAATAACAACAGTAGTAGTAATAGTAGCAGTAGTAGTAGTCATAGTAGTAGTAGTAGTAGTAGTAGTAGTAGTAGTAGTAATAATAATAATAATAATAATAATAGCAGAGCCTGTTGATTCTCAGGGCAGAAGATGATAAGACATCTCACATATTTTAATACTGCAGATACTGCCATTTTGTTTTTATCTGGATACCAATAAGCCCAGCTCCTTGTATTGCAGACACAACACTGAGAAAAGGAGGCCTAACTTGTGGGACAAATCAGGAGACTATAATCTGTAATGCAAACTCTATAGCAGAGAGCCTCAGGCCCTACAATCACATTTAGTTTCCTTGGGCTTCCAGTCTCACCTTCTAGACTTATCAAGATGGCCATGTGTTCTTCCCCATGTACCAACATTAAATGATTTTCCAGTTTTTGTTATGTCTCTCTCATCCATTTTCAAAAGGTGAAATTCTTCTTCTAAGGCAGGAATGGGCAAAGGGTAGCCTGTAGGCCACATGTGGGCACCAGAGCTATTTTTGTGGTGTCCAGACCCTTCTAGGGATTGAAGAAAATATAGGGGGGATAGGGACGTTTTTTGCCATTTTTTTGCCCTCCAGGCCATTTTAGGACCAGAAGAAGCCTTTAAAAAATTCCAAACCTAGAAGTGAACAGTAAATAATTTTCAATCACTTCCTGTTTTTGATGTCTTTTGTCGGGTGTGTGGCTGTGGGTGTAGCCCTTCAAGATCTCCTAGGGGGCTGATGTGGCCCCCTAGCCTTCTGCAGTTGCCCACACCTATTTTAAAGCATTTGTTGTTGTGTGCCTTCAAGTTGCTTCTGACAACAGAAGCAACCCTAAGACGATCTTATCATGAGGTTTTCTTGGCAAGATTTGTTCAGATCAGAGGGGGTTTGCCTTTACCTTCTCTGAGACTGAGAGAGTGTGACTTGCCCAAGGTCACCCAGTGGTTATCCATGGCTGAGTGGGCTTCAAACCCTGGCCTCCAGGGTTGTAGCCCAACACTCAAACCACTACACCACGCTAGGTCTCTGTTTTAAGGCACAGTTCACGACAATAAGAGCATTAAGCTATAAAACGCTGGTATTTTGGCTTCATCCTATTCCCTGCCTACCACTAAAAGGCAGCCCCAGGCCTCCAGCCCCAAATCTCTTAAACTGAATTTGGTCCTAGCTCTGAAGGAAGATCTTCACCCCCGGCTTACAGGTGGAAGCCCATAAATCAAATTAGCACAGCACAAAACCACAGCAGAAAATAACTTTTTCACCCCTGAGTTAGGAACTTCAGACTATAGTTCCAGGCTTCATTTATAGCATACTCCTCAAATTACAATCATTGTCCTCATTTTAAGATTTGTCACTTGCATCATCACATTCCTTTTCCTCCCACAGAAGATCTGACAGGGTGTCATCTCCTCAGACATTTAATAAAAGCTAAGCTTCAGCTGTTTAAAGGGCACAAGCATTTACCTGTCATTGGCTCTGTCTTATAAAACAAACATGCTGACCATTGTAAGCATGGCTCATCATTTTCCATGTTATCAAAAATAATTAGGAATACGTAGCTAATCTTGGACAAACAATGTATCAGCACACATAATTTGTGATTCCTTCTTTTATCTCAGACATAAGAGAAGCTAGAAAGAGGAAGAGCTGACCTGAATCATATTCACAAATTCCAATCCATTAGCAGAGATATGAACAAAGACAATAGCTTCGTGATGCATTATATATATATATTAATACAAGAGTTTTTGCTACTGTACGTATAACAAACAAAATCTTCTCAGAGAGAGTTTTGAACCCAGGGAAACTGACTTTTGGTAAGCAGATTCAGTGCTTTCAACATAAACAGTAACTGATCACTGTAAAGATCTGAAACACCTATATCACATCACGCAGTCCTTTGAAAATTTAGGATAAGGAATATCTTTGTATTTGTATTCTAATATTGCAGCCCAGGCAGAAGAGTCCAGAAGAATGTGAATGGGGCCCTGGTTCTTGGGTTGTTATCATGTTAGCACCAGGAAAAGATCACCTCACATGCTCCAGCTTTTTGACAAGCAGAGACATTTTAGCTCTTAATTTGATCTGTTTTTAACCATGGTTTTTCCTTATTGCAATTTTGCATTTTATGATATTCTTTTAACTTGGAGTTTGTAAGCTGATCTGGTAAATTGATGGAAGGAAAGGGTATAGAGACATTATCCAATAAAGAAAATTTTACTATCATCACTGAATACAAAATCTGATCAAAAAGTAAAAACAGCCATCTTACCATCACATATTCTTTCGATTATAAGGCCTTCATTATATTTGAGATCTTTGTAAGAAGAAACTCTTAACATATTATCATGAGAACCAACAATCTTCAGTAATGAGTCCATTGGGACATGTCCCATTCCAACAACAACTAGTGATATGTCGTTACTACGTAGCTGTTGTGCAGGGACTGTGGCATCCTCGGCTCCAGCCCCACTTGTAATCATCACCACTATCTTCTTCACACCAGGCCTTGCTCCTTTTTGGACAGTGATGACATCATCATAAATATGCAGCAAGGAGCTGCCAACTGAGACAGAGCCACCTATAAAGGGAGCTTGATTGATGGCTTCATGGAGCTTTGAACTAGTAACATGTGTGTCCAGGCCAAAGATGGTTTGGGGCCTTTTACCAAAGACAACAAGCCCTATCTGTGTCACATCCTGGTTGATGTCAAACTGGGAAGACAGACTGCTGACAAAGGTTTTTAGCTGCACAAAGTGGTCCCTTCCAACTGAACCTGAGGAATCCAAAGCAAAGACCAAATCCAATGGCTGGGATGGACAGCCTAGGAAGGGAAAAATAGACATTAAGTTTTCAAGAATTTATACTGTTTAGCTGAAAAGTAGCTTAAAAGGCACAAAAGGAAGAGAATTCTAATTTTCTATAGTTATTTTGGCATTATTAGGGGCTAAAGAAAGTGATTTGGGCAATCTAAACATCTCAGAATAGCAAATGTTCAAAAGGTTGAGGTTGTATTGAACATAAACATTGAGCAATCAATAATGTAAGGCCAAACCTGAGTGATACAACAAGCTGAAGACCAGTGTTCAAGTCTTTCCTTTGTTATGGAGTTTACTAGATGGTCTTTGGTCACTCAACACCTCTCAACTTAGTCTATCTCACAGAGGTTTTGTCAGAGTAAAATTAGAGAGAGAAAACATTTCATACTAGGGCCATTTGGAGAAGGGTAGAATTTAAATGTGACAAACTATTTCATCTGTGAACAATGGAACAGAAAGCAACCTTCCATTGAAATAATGAAACTGGACATCTAGAAAATCATGGGAATTATCTTGTACACATAATCAATTCCTTCTGACCACCTTATCAAGTATTTTTGAAGAACAGGAGAGATAAAATCTGAGATTGTTCAGCAAATGGTAAGTCATTTTCCATTTCAAACAACTGGTCTTAATGAACCATATTCCTTGTCAAATTTTAAAGGATTTATCAGAATATACAACCATCATCATTATCAATTTTTATTTCTTACCCACCTCTCCCCAGAGGAGCTGAGTGTAAGAGGCAGATTTTACAAGAGGAGTCAACCCTGCAGGTAACTTGGACCCAAATCATGTAAGGCCTTAAAGGTAATAACCTACACTTTGTACCTTGCCTCCAAACTAATCGGCAGACAGTGGAGTGATTTTAATATCAGAGTGGTATGCTCACTCCTTGCTGTACCTGTAGTCAATGTGGCTGCCATATTTTGGACCAGTTGGAGTTTCGAGATTTGGTACAAAGGTAGCCCAATGTACAGTGCATTGCAGAAGTCCAACCTTGAGGTTACCAGCATGTGCACTACCATCTTTAGGTCATTTGAAAGGATGGATCGAGGAGCACCCCCAAGCTGCAAACACAGTCCTTCAAAGGAAATGTGACCCTGTCCAGAAATGGTTGACACACCTCCAACCCCAGATTAGAACTCTTAATAATAAGCACCTCTGTCTTATCTGGATTCAGTTGCAATTTGTTTTTCTTCATCCAGTCCATTCCCTCCTCCAAGCATTCATTCAGAGGAGACATATTACCCTTAGCTGGGACTGTTTTTGAAAGCATGAAGAAATATATTTGGGTGTCATGAGCATACTGATAGCATCTCACCCCGTGCCTCCAGATGGTGTCTCCCAATGGTTTCATGTAGATGTTAAAAAGCGCTGGGGATAGAATAGCATCTTATGGTATATGACATAACAGCTCCTTTTTTGAGGAGCAGCTATCCGCAAGCACCACCATCTGGAACCCGCCTGAGAGGTAAGATTGGAGCCACTGCAACACAGTGCCTCCAATTCCCAACCCCACTAGGTGTTCCAGAAGGAAACCATGATCAATGGTATTGAACACCACTGAGAGGTCTAAAAACACTAACAGGGCCCACTCCCCCTGCTGATGCTAAAATAGAGATCATTCACTAAAGCAACCCCAGCTGTCTCCATTCCATATCCTGCTCTGAAGCTGGTTTGATCAAGGAAGTATGTGTCATCCAAGACCACCTGAAGCTGGAAGGCAACTGCCTTCTCAATCACGTTGCCCAAAAAAGGAAGGTTAGATCCAAGAAGGGCTTTTTCTGGAGTGGTATAACCACAGCCTCTTTTAAACAAGACAGAAAGTTCCCCTCCCTGAGAGATGCATTAATAACATGTTCTATTTAAAGTCTAATTGCATCTCCTCCCTGGACAACCAGCCAAGATGGAGAGGGATCAAGAAAACAAGTCTTCCTTACTTGCCCTAGCAGCTTGTCCACATCAATAGTACTCATTGATGAAATTGATCCAGTATAATCCTACTCACAGAGTCAAGAGATACCTCAGTATCAACTTCTGCTCCAATAATGTCATCTAAGTTGGCTTTTATGCAAGATATTTTATCTGTGAAATGGTCATTAAAAGCATCACAGCAAGCTACTGAAGGCTCTAAGATTAGATCATGGGGGTTAGACCTCTCACCATCCTGAATAGCTCAGCTGGACATGAATTCGCAGACACAATACATGCATAGAAGAAAGTTTTCTTCACTGCACATATTCCATCCTCTAGGAACAAAGATGTTTCTATATCGTGTCTTGTCACATAGGAGTTGAATTGTCTGCTATCTGCACTCTAGTTGTCCTGTTTGAGCCTGTTTACCAACAGGTCAAAGATGATGTTTGTCAATAGCCCTGATTAGATTCTGATTCCACTTATTAACTAGAGCTTCAACAGAATCATCAGTGTCACCGGCCCTAAAGCCTTCTAAGGCCTCCTGGTATCTCAATGGATCCATTAGTCTTTGAGAACAGACCATTTTAATAGGTTCTCCACCCCTACAGGGGTAGACTGTAGCTGTGATGTTACCCTGACCAGAAAATGATCTGTCCATGACAACTCGGAGGTATTAATCACTTGTGCCCGGCTGTTCCAGCCTGTTTAAGTTGTCCTACCAACCAACAGTAGCCACTGAAATACCAGTTAGTCTTGCGTCCATCCCTAGACACTTACCTTGGCTCTCTGTGCTGCAGATTTTTCTCTTCAGTTCAGTGATCTTGTTGAACAGATCTTGTGGTGTTGAGTAAATAATTGTCCATTTTGGATTCCCTGTAATTTCCTCTAGCTCTGCTCTCAAAAATTCACTGCCAACTCCAATAAGGAGAACATCTTGGTCTCTGTTGTACCTAGCAGCCTCCACCACTGCATCCTGAGCTCTTGCATCTGTCAGCAAGACAATAACATGCGGGAGGTCATCAGGGACATCAGCAAAGACTGGCGCACTCCGAAAGCCATGTTGTGCAATATGTCGTAAGGCTTTGCCAGTTAAGGTGCTCCCCCCAAGGAACTGCATGGCATCAATGCCTTTTACCAGATTGAGCACATCTTTGTAGTCCCCAACGCTGACAGTCATCTCAACATTGTCACTGTATTGGGCCACACCCACATCCCCTGAAGTCTCTGGACTCCACACTGCTTGGAGAAACCTTTTCAGGAAAGCTTTATAGCGCAAGAATCCTTCAAGGGTGGTGCTGGAAGAACTGTCCACTAGAAAAAGAAGGTCCACACTGCATTCAAGGCTCAGTTTGGGTGCTGGAATTTAAAAAAAAAGTATGGAAATACTGTAGGAAATTCAGATGAAAGCAGAACAAAAAATTTTAAAAAATAGACTACAGAGTAGCTGGTGGACATTGCCATAGATGAACCATAGTTACTCCAGAGATAGTAAAAATATATTCTACTACTTTCATATTGTTGTATTGCTGGTTTACTTCTTGAGCTTTCTTTTGCATTTTTTAAACCATACATTATTATAAAGTGATTTAAAACAAAAAGTAGTATCCCAAAATCTCAACTAGGTAAATAAATAATCCTTAGGAATCTTTAGATCCTGAACAAACTGAACAGGAAGAAATTCCCACTGACTTCAGTGAAACCTACGTCCCACTGCAGCCATGAGAACTGCAGCCTTAGGTTAAGTCTTCACCGCAAAACAAGAAATAAAAACAAATAACTCTCATCCAGAACATATGATTGAGTTCACTGGTTTTTAATCAAGCCTTTATCTCTTCTGCTTTCCTCTATTATACAGAACAAACACAATTATAATAACCTAGCACTGCTATAGGGAACGGATTGATGCTCCTGACACTGTAAAAACCAAGGCACTGGTGCATTAAATTAGTCAACATACCACAATTAGCATCTCCTCCAAATCCAGCTGGACAGACACAGTGGTATCCTTCTAAACCCTGTTGGATGCAGGTACCTCCATTCTGGCAAGGGTAGGAACTGCATGGATCTGGAGGGGGTGGGCGGGGAACAAGAAACAAAGAACGGGAGAGGGTGCTATTCAATTTTGCATCAATCCTTAATGTTAGTTACAGGCAAAGATGAGCTCTGGGAATGAGCTCTGAGCTCATTCATACTATATCAAATCAGAGTATTTAATCATCATGTTCCTTTTTTGATCCTAGCAACAGCATATCTTGCCATTTAGATAAGCAGAACAAATTCTGGAAGACAGAATGGTTGTGGAAGTAAATGCAGTGGGAGTAGGGCAGGTTTATCTACAATGCCCTGAGTACCTCTGAAGTAGAGTGGAACAAAAATGTAGAAAATGGATTTATGGCTGGAACCTCATAGGTCCAGGCCCAGCAAACACCAATGAAATGAAGCAGTGCAGGGCAAACTTGTAATGACCATGACCAGTGTTATCTATTTTTTTTAATGCTTTGTAGTGTGATAAGTTTAAAGGGACAGTCTCCACCTGTTGCCCTTCCTCATCTCCCTATCCATAATAAATTCAACTGTATTCATGCCTCAGTTGAGGCAATGTCATTTAAGAAGACATCCTGGACCCACTACATAAAGAGTTCAGTTAGAAAATGTTAATAGAGTTTATAACAAACAAAACATTAAAAATGGGTTGCATTTGTGAGAAATTATAATCTCTCATTTTAAAAAGTTGGTATTTTAGTTGGTAGTGAGTTTATGACAGAATCATGCAAATATATACACAGAGACAGAGAAAGAAAGTAAAGAAAAATAAAGAATTTAGGAGGAATTGCAGATGATCAGGTGTTTTTGTCTTTAATGTAGTTAATAAGAGGAGAAGGTTGCTAAGTACAATCCAGTGGTTCTTAACCTTTACCAGGGACCTCCTGTAAATACAATTTGTTTCTGGGGACCACCAACACTTAACTTAAGAATTAAGTACAGTAATCCCTTCACATTCGCTAGGGTTAGGGGCACAGGAGCCCTGTGAAAATGGAAAAACCATGAATAACTCTAGGCCCTCCCAAACCATATTGAACACACAAAAAAGTATGATCACCACATTCAACCCACTGTGGATTCCTCTGAGGCATCAGGGTTCCTTCACAAGGCAGAAGTGAGTGGCTGGTGGGGCTTACTGCCACCTCCACTGCTGCTCCGCACCATTTTTAATAGGGACCTACAAGCCTCGTTTGCAGTTTCTCAGTTTCATGAGGCTTCTAGTCCCTATTAAAAATGGCATAGGGAGGCAGCAGAGGTAACAGCAAATAATCTGTGAATAATCAAATCCGCAAAAGTGAAACTTGCAAATGTGGAGGGCTGACTGTATTTAAATTTAGATTTAAATATTCAAGTATTTATTTAAATATTTGAATATTTGTTTAAAGTTGCTCATCAGTTGTTCACCCTTATCCCTTATTCTTCCAGTAGACAATGCAAAGGAAAGGAGGATTGTTAAATGGTCTGTGGAGTAGCATACTGAGATCCTTCAAGCACCAAGAGAGTAAATAAACTGGAATTTCCTAAAGGAAGGTTATAAGTAGTAGGCAAGCCTAAAGAATAATTTCTTTTGCCCTTTCCCCCAAAGCAAAGGATCTTGGTACTACTTTGGATGAAAGTACAAAAGAAATGCTGTTTCCCTCTGAAGGAGTACTGAGAAAGTAGACAGGGTAAGCACTTCTTTTGCAAACATCTGCCCTCTCTACCCTCGCAGTGCTCCTTCAGAGGGAAATGGTATTTCTTTCGTGCTTTCCCCTGAAGGAGCACTGAGACCCTTACCACTTTGCTTCCAAGCAGCCGCAAGAGTAAAGGGACTCCTTTCTATTATCATGGCTGCTTGGAAGCAAAGCTCCGCCATGCTGGCTGGCCCTGGGCTCAAGCTGTATTACCACAATCACCATACAAGGCCTGGGAGTCTTTCCTCATCTTCTGGCCAATCTTCTTGCCTACTGAGTTCTCTGGTGCACCTGCGCAGTAGCTCCCAGAGCCTCCAGAGCAGGATGAAATGCCTGCAGTGCACTGTTACTGCTGCCGCCACCACTGTCACTACCTCCTTTTTGGAATCTGGGATGTGCTGAATCAGTCGGCTGGGACTGTCCTTTAAATCCAGGATTTTCCCCATCTTCTAGGATGGATGGCAAGCCTATGCAGAATCCCTGTGAGGGCTCTGCGGACCCCTGGGGGTTCATGGATACCATGTTAAGACTCTCTGATGTAATCCTGAAGATAAAAATGAACATACCAGAACAAACTTTTCTAAAATTAAGATTGCGCCTTTCTTCCTTTATTAAAATAATACAAAAGAGAAACAGATAATATAGTTTTCTTTCTGAGGTTCATTTAAAAGCAGTAAAAGAATCTAGCATCCATTCAAAATCTTCCTTTACATGTAACTTCTCTTCATTCTAACAAGCCAAATATACTTCCTTTAGATGGCAGGATTCTTTCCATCGATGGTAGGGAGGAGATCCTCTTAGCAGAATTGGAGAAGAAGCAGTTTTCATAGATTTCCAGAGACTGGGGGAAATGGGGAGGATGGCTCGAGAAGAAGGTTAAAACAAAATTCTGCCAGTGGGAAACTCCATATTGAAGATGCTACCACTCATGGAGAAATTCTCTGGATCATACCCAATGGCTTAAGTCCTGTTGTCAGTCCCAATTGGAATAGATCCAGTGAATCAATGGGATTTACCTATGTGTTGACTCACCATTGAACAAATGATTAAGTTTATCTAGGACTAGCCAACAGGATGCCAGCCATAGTTTGTTAATGGATGCCTGACCTTAGTTTGGCCCATTATTCTTATTTCAAAGAACCGCTAACCAAGATTTTCAGAAGACCTGGTCTTACCTGGGCAGGTGGTTCGATAACATCTAGATGGATATTTGATGAAAGTGTTTCTCCAGCTTAAAGCAGAAAAGTAAGCATTAAAAACAAAGACCATGATAGTTCAATAAGATGGCATTTAAAACCTATAAAAGATAATCCATTTACTTAAATTAAGAACACAACTTAGTACAAATCAGGAATAAATTCCATTGAATTCAGCGGTGCTTCATCCAAGTTAAGGATGTATGGGGTTACACTCTTAACATATACACATCCCTATACATATTTACCTGAAAGTAAGCTTCACTGAAAGAAATGAACCTTATTCCAAGTAGACTTATATAGACTTACATTTGCTCAGGCCCTTTCCACACGGCATTTGCCATGTGAAAGGGTGCCTAGAGCGTCGTGTGATTGTGAGGAGCGATCTGCATGACACACTCACAATCGCGCGACGCTCCAGGGTACCGCAGGCGCTGATTGTGTACCTTTTCACTTTTGGTTGGAAGCCAAAAATGGTGGACGATTGCGCATTGCTCCCGGGCCCCGTGCGCACTTACTTGGCATACGGAGCCTCTGGAGCCCCGCTGGTCGCATTTCCTGCCCCAGCGCAGCCTGGGAAACTCCCAGGCTGCACTGCGGAAGGAAGAGGCGAGGCTCTCATGCGAGCAGGCAGCTCTTGTGGAGCTGAAGCAGCAGGGACACGACAGCCTCTCACCGGAGGCTGCTCGCGCGATCCCCGCACCCCAGCGCCGGAAAAAGGTAAGGTGCGGAAAGGGCCTTAGTACATCCAAATGAGTGTAACCCAAACCAACAACTGCTTTTGTTGAAGGGAAAAAGATGTCAGGATAGATGAGTTATGTGTTAAGAAACACACAAAAAATGGTACTTAACACTTTCCATGCTAGTATACCTCAACACCAAGCTCTCCCCCTTGCCATTTTCCAGTGGAATCAAAATTATATACTTGCAAGTCAAAGAAGAAAGGGGGAAAAGTTTAATTAAAAAAAAAATCATCCAACAGTGGAGTAAGAATCTAGACATCCATTTTTATTTTTATTTTTTTTAGGATCTCTGCATATAAGTGTTGAACAGTTGGCCCTCCACATTTGCTAGGATTAGGGGCACAAAAGTGGAAAAATCGCAAACATCAAAACATATTTGTGTGTTTGCGGGAAAGGGGCTGAGGCATGGTGGGAAGAGCGGGCACCCAGGCTCCAAACCAGATCAGAGAAAGGAGAGGGAATGGGGGTGGGTCAGCATGGTGATTCTATACTTCCTCTCTCTCATCCATCTCCTTCCTTGGGTGTGGAGAGCATTGGGAGAGGGTTTGTATTGCTAAGAAATCGGGCTGCAGCCATCCTTAGCTGGCCAGGCAATGGCTGGTGGAGGAGGAGGCCCATAAGCAGTTTTGAAAGAGCTGTGTAGTCTGATGGGAGCTGTCAGAGGGAGGGGACCCCCAGAAAAGAAGCATGAGGGAGGGCAGGGGGTTAAGAAACTCACAATAATCAAATCCATTAAAGTCAATCCTGCAAATGTAGAGGGCTAACTGTAATCCAGCTATTAAAAAGAACTGAGTGCTTTCCGAATATAAGAATGTTTGGATAGTTTCTGGGGGGAAAAAAGTTGTAGCAATATGGCAGATATATAGATAGTCATAAATGCAGAGGCAGATATACATTTAACCTCTCACACTTTTCCAATCCTTTTCAATGCTAGGTATCTGAACTCCACCCCCTACCCAGCTACCACAAATGTCACCCTTCTTACCTCTCAGCAACCTTGCATATACACACACATGTGCAAACGCACACACTTGACACTACCTTCAAAAAGCACATTTTTTCTATCAGAAACATGCCCTTTTTCTGCTCAGAACATTCTCTCTCCTTCCTTTAGACCATCTTAATTCTTCCTATGCTATGTAAATAATACATTTGCCTTTAAAAAAAACTTTTGGCACAAGCTTTCAGAAGTTGCCTTTTGGCTACAACTCCCAGAACGCCCCATCCAGCAGGGTCAGTGACCACGAAAGCCCAGAGGATTCTGGGAGATGTGGTTTAAAAAAATCAACTTTCCCTAGCTCTGTTTTATGTCTGCTTACACCTAGCAACTGAAGCCAATCTCTAGGTAGAGAAGCCTTGAATATCTGTTACAGGAAACAAGCAAGGGGGGGGGGCAGTATTATATTTTTTTCAAGCCTTCTTTAGATTCAGAATATCAAAGGACACCAAGTTTCATTTTCCGTTCTAGATCCCCTCTTGATATTTCATTTATAGTACCTGCCCCTGTTGCTAAAATTTGACCATGAAACTACTCTGTTTATCAGGATTTGTCATTGCTTGTCTTGCATATTGCAAGGACGTATTCTCATCACTGTGCAGTGGGAATTTTTTTTCTCAGTCTACTGAACTGACAATATAGCCCTGTGTTTGCAGTCTTCCAGTTTAGCATTGCCTGTAATCTGAGGAGAGACTACTTCCTGCCAGTGACTGAGCCTTTGCCCTGTGTCAGTGACAATCTCATAGCACTGTCAAAGGAGCAAGACAGAGAAGTGTTCTTTCCAACCAAAAGGCTTGAAAAATGTCCTGAGAGACCTTACTTACGTACTGGGGCCAGCTGCAATTTCTGAACCTGGCTATTTACTGCATGGAAGGTAATCCATTGTGATATTTTACGAAATCCATAAACACAAAAATGAATACTACATCTCTGTCAGCCTGGAAGAAAATGTGCTGATTTGCTCATTTTTCAAGTGACTTAGGTTACATTTTAGGATACATTTCCTTGCTTCTGCTTTTCATCCTTATCTCACTTCTCTTGTTATCCTTGTATTTAACCTGAATAACTTTCTGGAGACAAGGAATATGAGGAGAAAAGAATGACACCCAGGGTCTCAACATACTGAGGAATGTACTATAGTTCATATACTGTTCCTACACACTGCATACATTTCACCAGAACTTGGAAAAATGAAATTTTCAGCTGGGGATCTGTTTTTATGATAGAGTTTGAAAAAATATGAGATTTTATTTATGCATCACTGAGGATGGATAACAAGTTCTATGAGCATAAAGCACAGTGGCTGATTTACTTGTAAAAAGGGCAGAGTGAAGTCTGCACAGCACTATTGCTCTTCGTGCCCTTCCAACAGAAATAGTTTCCAACAAGCTCTTTTACTCTCTTCAGCGTTCTGCGTTCACAAGGGTGAGATTCAGCTGTGCAACCTGGCAGAGGAAGAGAAAAATGGAAGCACTGGTATACATTACCTGAGACCAGAAGCTTAACCAAACATTGAACAGGGACCATAGCAAAGTACATTTCGCTTTGTTTTGTACACAGAACAATCCCTGGTAGCATCTCTGGTTATAAGGATCAGGCAGTAAGTGATGGGAATGACAGGATGCTTTTTGTCTGGTACCTCAAGGAGCTATGGCCAGTCCATCCAAAGTAGCATGATCCAGGAGCTTCTTTCCCCTACAAGATGTTTGTCCTGTCTTGCAACCTTGCTTTGCAATGGGGGCTGCATAGACAGGGATGGTGGCAACTGGAGCTGACATATCTGGTGTTTGGATGTTCCTTCTGGAGACTTTTTGACACTTTTTTTCCTCTTTTGTTTCTTTGGGGTGTATTTATGGAACAAACTGGGCACGACAGTGTTTTTTCTCCTTCCCAAAATCAGGTTTTGGTGTAAACTTTAAAAAAAGTTTCTGGGTTACCAAGTTTGGAGACCCCCACCCCACAGGTTGCATGAAGGCCATACAATTCCCACTTTTGCTTTAGAAGCTTATAGACAAGTGGTAAATGCATGCTTAGGATTCCTTCCTTTACTGGTCCTCCAGTACCTTCTCTGCTTGTGGACAGAAGCAGCACCTGGCATCTTCAGACAGACTCCTCCAAGACTCATGTTTGATCCACCCTGCTTTCTGTGTCTTACCACTTGTTTATCTATCAGCAGTGGTGGGAAAACTACCCACCACTCTGAATTTCTCCCAGTGTCAGAACTGATCAATACACAGGGCCCTCTCACAGGTAAGTCTATAATTGGGAGTGCAAGCAAACAGAAAGGTGACTGAGGCAGTAATGACAAAGAGGCCATCATGAGACACTTTGCCAGGGGTTTCCATCTGACCTGGAAGTGTACAAGAAGTGTACAAGGGACTGGTGCTCCTAGTGCTCTCTAATCACAAGCTCATAGAGACAAGCAGCCATAAAAGCACACAACCGACAAGCTGGCTCATGAAAATCTGGCTCTGTGGGGGGGGGGGGGGAGCACCAGACTTTTCAGCCTCTCTTGGGAACTCCTGTTCCTTCCTCCTGCCTGATAAGAGGAAGGATGCAACAGATTAGAAGCAGAGACTTCAAAGAGGAAGGAGATATTAAGCACTAGTTCCATGGGGTGGGGCAAGAAGAAGAGGAAAAAATAACATTAAAAAAGATATCTATGCAACAGCTGGTGCTCAAAACAAAACAGAAGGCAAAGTTCATTTAATCAGTGTGCGTAAATCAAATTTTCATTACCTGGAAATGCAGCATGGCATATTGCAGATCCAGTAAAGGTGGTGTAGAGGCCATTGGAGGCATCGTCAGTGTCTTCTGCAAAAAGCAGGTGCAATTCAGTTGGCTCACTGGCTAGAGTGTACAGTTCTTCCCATCTGCAAATAAATAAGTCTACTACAACAAACAAAGCACTGTGGTACTTGCAGTAATTTCACGGTAAGTAACACTGAAGAGCCAAGAGTTGGTTAGAAGAGCACAGAGTACTTATCCACACATGTAGGAAACAGCTTTATATAGAATCTCATCATGTTCCCCTTTCTGAACTCTTTTTTTCCAGCAGATAATTTTTTTTTAAAAAAATTACTTTTTATTGTTATTATTTCACAGATGTTAGGTCAGGTCTTTCACATGGCCAGTGTGGTACTAACCCACTTTTCTTCTTATGCTTTTAAACTGTTTTAACACAGTGCTTAGTTTTAGTAGGATATTTTTTTCAAAAATAATTGTTTGTTTTATAATTAATTGCTTTCTAGCAATATGTTGTTTTAAGTCATGTTGTAAGCCACTGTAGGTTTTGTATGAAACAAAAAAAGGTGAGAAACTTAATATTATCTAAATTGACTCATGAATCAACTCTGGGGTTTCAAACAGGATTCCTTCCCTGTCCAGCCTGGGACTAAACCTGGGACTTTATATCTACCACACAAGCCCTGTAGCCACTAAGGTACAGGAACTGACCTACAGCACCCATTGCTTTTCTTTTTATAAAACATTTTAAAAAACTTAAAACATTTCCTGTTCTTAGAACATCTGCTTTTAACAAAATGTCTTCTGATATAATCCCCTGCTACAACACCCTCATGTATACTCTCCCCCACCCACATACACATACTTTTATCTGCATGTTTGGTTTGCAATGCCACAAGTGCACAAAACTTTATAATGCAATGAGATTCTGCCTGGCGGATAATGTCCCCTGTCCCTTACCCTCTCCCCCATCTGCATCTCCATTCTGACCAGTTCAGTTATATTACTTCCTGAGCAAGCGTTTTCTCTTGTTGTTAATGGTTCACTGTTAATTAGTGCATGCCACGTGATTTTTCTCTCATTTATAGAGCGAGGAAAAGTGGCTATGCTGGCTGGGGCATTCTGGGAGTTATGTCCAATGACTATGTTTTCCAGGCTCTGATCTCTTCCCACTCTAAATGGTAACTTACCTGGGAAAGCTGACTCCCACTGCAAACACAGCAATTCCCCTTTCTTTTAACTGCTTGGCTGGTGCAGCCACATTGCCTTGAGATTGCCCATCAGTAAGAATGATAAGGACTTTGGGTACTAATGAATTCCTGCCCCCACGGAATCCTTTCTGAAGGATGTATTTCAGAGCGAGTCTTGTTTCTGTTCTACCACCTCTGAGGGAAACAAGGGAAGAACAGGGAAAGAAGGAGGAATTAAGATGACTCCATTTAGGCTGACAGAGCTTCCATTCTTTTCTCAGAGGCAATGTTAGAATATAAATTAATTGGGAAGGGAGAGGTCATGTATGACCTTTACTGGAATAAGGAAGAATTTTCCTTGATATATTTCCATCAAATAAGAAGAATCACTTTTATCAGTCACTCCCAACCTGGTGCACTCCAGCTGTCTCAGACTACAACTAACACCATCCCCAATCACATGCCTATTAAGTGTAATGCTAAGGAATAATGGGAGTTGTAGCCCAAAAAGTCTGGAGGGCGCAAGTTTGGGGAAGACACACTGGTAATATATGTGCAGGCTCTGGTATGCATAAAATCATATATAAACACACTTTTTTAAAATAAATATTTGGAAGATAAATTATACTGTATTTCATGCCATTCCCTTAATTTGCTGCTACAGTTTGACTGTGAGGTGAAGAGACATTCCATTTTTCCAGTAAGCTGAGCAACAAAAAGAAGCCGTGTTTTGAGGTGATACATATTCCTCTTTTAACACTAATTTGCTTTCATTCATCCTGCTTTGCCCATTAAGAATAATGGACCTTTTCCACTCCTTTTTTGGTCACATTAGATACCTTAGTAAGTCATTTCTGTCCTTAAGGGCCAGCTACACATTACACACATTAAGGATGACTAAAATAGCCCTTTGAAACTCAGAAGGAAGTCAATATGCACTATTGACTTCCCAGAGTTTTTGACCGTGATGGCAAAACAAATGAAGGATACCGACAGCAAGGAGGAAATGAGGGAGGCATTCAAAGTGTTCTATAAGGAATGGAATGGTTACATTAGTGCAGCTGAGTTACACCATGCGATGACAAACTTAGGGGAGAAACTCACTGATGAGGAAATGATAAGAGAGGCAGATATTGATGGGGACAGACAGGTCCGGTATGAAGAGTTTGAGCAGATGATGACTGCAAAGTGACACTTGCAGAGTTGGTGGCTGGCAGTCCATTCTTTTTCAATACTTTTCTCCAATACATTCCCTCTACTTAAGTAACCTGGTTCTCTAAGCAAACAATCAGCTGTGGAATAAATCTGACCAAGCATTTTAAAAAAAGAAAACAGAAAAGAAACTCACAAGGAAGAACCAAAAGGCTCTGAAGGCATTAACTTTCTCCATTCTCCACTTTTCTTCTTAGAATTGCTATACCTCCTTTTCAGCTTTTGCACCTACAGGGCTCCAATCACACGCTTGTCTCCTGGCATCTTTAAATTCATTACTGCACCAATAGAGAAGGAAGCACTAACTTTGTTAGACTACCTTCTTCCTGTCCTTTCATTTATCTCACTTCCCTCCCTACTGTAATGAACTCAAGACTCTAAGAGTAGTGCAAAACAAAGGGGGGAGGCAATGGATTAAAAGATCAAGGGAAGACAGGTAGGAGAAACTGCAGCTGCCTTGATTTCCTAAAACAAGGGCAATCAAAGGGAACAGTCTGGCCACCAGGGGTGACTCCTGGTTTTCGTGTCAGTGGGGAGATGAATCTATTTTGGGTTTTAGACTCAACTTTGAAGGCACCATCCAAGGTACTGAACCTATTTTAAGCTGAGAGGTCAGCATTAAAGATCATACTAAATTTCTGAGCATAATCACCGACCCACTGATATGGAAGCCACTGGCTGCCATTGCTGGCAATCCGACTACCTTTGGTTTACTTTTATATTTCTCCTAAAGAGATCTGATCCTCACTGTCAGGATGAGTTCACATAGGATGTGCGCTCATCCCTTGGTAATAATAAGCTGGAGGGATGGCCTGGAGGTGGGAAGAGTCAACATAGATAAAATCAAAGGAGTCTGTTGATCATAGCAAGCCCAATTACTTCCCAAGGAGGCAGTTCAAATTTTCATCTGAGATGAGTCACTAAGTTCTAAGTTAGGCATGTGTCACAATTCATCCATCCTGCCCACCTTTTTGTGGGTGAAGCTATGTTAGAAAGATTTTTAAAGACCTAGAGTCCACTGCAGGTGCAATTTCATCTCTGCCCCCACACTTCCACTGCAACATCTGTGAAAATTTAGTGCCTATGACTCCCAGACATTAAGTGCATTTCTGGGAAATCTGCTTGGATTTTACTAGCTGACATTGGAGTGCAGTAGCAAAACATTTTGGCTATCACAGACAGCTGACTTTTTCTTTTTTTCTTTTTTTTGCCCTGGGGGTTCATATGCTTGAGATACATAGAATATTTATTACAAGACCTTGAAGGGAAAAACTGAAAATGCTTCAGTGTGATACAGCAAGTGTGATAGTGGTGGGACAAAGATATTAACCCTTCTCTGTTACTTAGTCTGCTTGCCTTTGTTTACAACTGGAAGCAATCCTGCATCTGTACAAGTGTATGCAGATAACACTAACAAGAGAAAAGAGATACCACCTAAACCTCAGGAAGAACTTCCTGATGGTCAGAGCTGTTCGGCAGTGGAATATGCGGCCTTGGAATGTGGAGAAGTCTCTTTCTTTGGAGGTTTTTAAGCAGAGTCTGGATGGCCATCTGTTGGGAGTGCTTTGACGTGGGTTCCTGCATGGCAGGGGGCTGGACTGGATGGCCTCTGTGGTCTCTTCCAACTCTATGGCCCTTTTCACATGTGGGGGGGGGGATGGGCGAAAACACACTAAAACGGAGCTTACCCGCAGCCGGGTAAGTCCGTCGCCCCGTGGAGCAGCGTGAGCTCGCTGCTCCACATTCCTCCGGCGTCCCAGATGGCAGCTTCCGGTTGGTGGAGGCTCTCCACCAACCAGAGAAGCTCGCCAGCCAGAAGCCCGCCCCCGGCAGATCTGCAGGCATGCACTTGCGCACGCCTGCAAATCCACTTTAGAGCCGGGCGACGGAGCAGCACGGGGCTGCGTGCTCCGTGCTTTTTAAAAACCTCGAAAAAGAGGTTTTTAAAAAACACGCAGCCCGGCTAGTTCCCGCCGCTCCTGAGTGGATTCTGGTGTGGAACTACGAAAAGTAGTCCACGCCAGTCCACTCTATGGTGTAGAAGACCTCTGTTAGAGGTCGCTCTACACCATTTTAGAAGCCCGGTATGGAAATGGCCTATGATTCTATATTTGGATTTTTTTTTTGGATGAATAATACACACATGGTAGTCTGTGCATGTTCCTAGAATATATAACATTAACTAAACAATACCAACAAGTATTAGTTTCAAAAGCATATGTTTGTTTCTTTTTTTACCATTAATGCTTATAAGAAAGGGACAATTAGAATTATGTCCTATTATATTGGACCAGCAGACTTCTCTATTTTGATTCTTACAAGCAATGGCAAAATAAAAGGGAGGGAATTAGATTTATGACCTGTCAAATAACAAGCAGAGAAGGCCCTAGGAAAATGGTGAGGCAGTCTTTGGAGGTCTAAGCATAACAGGGAAAATCAAGTTTCAGCGGCCCAGGACTGGTCAAATGTCATACCAGAAGGAATATATGTGTGACGTCAGGGGACTAAAAGAGGAAGGCAATGACAAGCCAGCTCTGAACAAATCTTGCTAAGAGACTGTCATGATAAATTCAACATATATTGAATCTTAGGTTTCCGTGTAAGTTAGAAATGATTTGAAGGTACACAGCAACAAAACACAAAAGGGTATAGTTACCCATTTCAGAGGAAAGGGAAACCAGGGAGCTTCATTTCCTGGCCATTCAAAAATCAGTTGGAAATTCACCCAGTTCCTCCTGTTTCATAGTCATTAATACATGACCACCTTTACTGGGACAAAAGCCAGAGCGTGCAAAGTGATATTTTGTCCCAAAATAACCAGAGCTGGCATTGCAATGCTGTAGAGACCAAGGATAGGCTAAATGGCTATTAGGAATCCCAAAGCCTTTGCTGGTGAGGAATGCAGTTGTGACTTCACTTCTCTCAAAATTTGGAATGGATGGCCATGCCTTAAAGAAGAGCTTTCTGCTGCTATGGGAGTTTGAGGGAGTAATAGAGCTAATAAAAACCTTGTTAAAAAGTGAAAACACTGGAGCTCTGAATATAGCGTCCTACTGGGTTGCCGCCATCTTAGCCTCTCTGCTGCTATGGGAATAAGCTTAACTGCCCAAAAGCTTAATCGCCCAGAATCAGGGGGAATATCACTTATCTAATTTGCTATAAATGTACAATTGAAATTTTTCTTTGAAGTAAAGCCTGCACAATTTTACATCAAATTGGATTCTACTTCATGCTGATTGTGAGACAGGGCAGCTTATGCAATTTTAATCTTCGCTTAGATCTTGGGGTATAAAGCTGGTTCTATATCATTCCCCACCCTGATCTGCCCTTCCAGATTATATAAGGCAATACAGCAATTCTTTTGTGTTATATTTGATTATAACACCAAAGAAACAGCCTATTTCTAGTTAGCAATGCAGACCATTTTGTAATAAAGCAACAGTTGCCTCCTTCTCTTTTCTAAGCCTGCCATGGGAGTTCTTAATAGGGCCCATTTCCACTTATTGTCTCTTAGCACTGCTTTTATTTCAGTTTAAAAGGATTAGGGCAAAGCCAGATTTGCAAAGTAAACTCCCTCTTTAGAGAACAGTCTTCTTCTCCACTACTACAAGCTCTTGATTCAGAGCCATGTTTATTCTGTTTTTTTTTTTTAATGAACCTTATTGTCATTTCCTCATTTCTTGGTGCATTCAGCATTTGATCAGACTCTTGCTTTGTGCTGCCTTGCTCTTTAATCTATACACTACTCTTTGTATTAGCCTGTAATTCTCAGTGCTCTAAACTCCTGCCAGAGTGAGCTTTGATCTTCTGAAGGTTTCTTCCCTACTCCATCCCTCCAACATTTTCTCTCTCAAGCCACATGTCAGGAACACGTCAACAGTCTAGCAGTAGCAGTCATATTTTCCTTGGCCAGCTGTATTTTGTCACTGGTCTTCCTTTTCACCTTCAAATGGCTCAAAATGCTTAACAACATTGCCTCTCCTGATATCATCTAAGATTCTATGTAATCAGATCTGCTTACAGAACTCCTTCCAATCCATGCATTAGTGCAGGGATGGGTTCCACACTGCACAATTATTGGCATCTTGGTGCCACTTTAACAGCTATGGCACCATCCTATGGTATCTTGGGAGTTGTAGTTTCACAAGGTATTTATAATACTCTGCCAGAGAGCTCTAGTGCCCTACTAAACTACAGTTCCAGGATTCTGAAGGATATAGCCATGGCCATTAAAATGGTGTCAAAGTGCTATAATTGTGTTATGTGAAAGAGACCCTAGGCTGCACCTCCTCTGCAAAATTATAGCAGTTTGATATCATATTAATTGTCATAGCATCTTTCCTAGAAGTTTACGTATAAATGTGTTGAATGTATTTTTAATTGCTTCAAATTTGTGCTTTCATTGGATTTTTTATGCTTTTAAACTTTTCTACTCCGTATTGTTTTTGCTATTTTGTTTTAATTTATACTGTAATCTGCTTTGGGTCCCAAAACAAATAAAATAAAATAAAATATTTTCTGATATATTTTCACTGCAATATCTGCTGGCTTTTTAAAAAATTAACTTTGTTTCACTTCTTTTAATTCTTTTATGCCACCAGTAGGATTTCTTAATATGTTCTTTGCATATAAGACAAATGATAAAAAAGAGCCACTGAGTACCATTAAAGATAGCAGGAGAAGTTTAGATACAAGTATACTGGCTTGGATCCAAATGATGAAAATGGACATTTTGACAAAACATAAAGAAGAGCTTCCTGATGGTGCAAGCTGTTCAACAGTGAAACAGACTTCTTCCCAAAGTATCAGATTTTCCTTTCGAAGAAAACCATGAGAACGAAGCAGAAGCTGGATGACCATGTGACAGGGATGCTGTAGCTAGGGATTTCCTACATTGGCAGGGAGCTGAATAGATAACGTCTGAAATCTTTTCCAGCTCTGTGATTCTGTGATCCAGATCAATAATGTGGATGTAAAACTGCCAGAATGCAAATATTCTGTAACAACTAATTGTAGCATGATAGGTAATGCAAACCAAATTGTCAGTAGGAGCTGCAAGTACGTCAATCTTACTTGAACACAATCCTCCTGAGTTTGTTTTTTATTTCCTGTTTGGTGAAATATACATCCAATGAGAATTCCAAGTAGGCAGTGTTGCTGAACTGTATTGCTCCCACTCTGACCTGAAAGGACAGAATAACAACCATAAGGCCGATGTGATTTTGCACTGCTGCTCCAGGTCTGAAAAACCCACAAGACGTTTAATCAAGCAAATGGGGTATCAGTAGATGCACGCTGTATTTAGGTCTGCTATTTGGGTTCTCAGCTTTCAAGCCCCTCCTGGACCCTCATCTCTACTCTTCAAGGAATGGGAGGAATCTCAGAGTGACAGTACTGCCTTGAAAGATGTGTATATATTTACCTCATTTGCTAACTTGGAGTTTTTTTAAAAAACTGAATGGCATAATCTATAGAACTGTGGATGATGCTTAATATAATATAACCTTGCCAGGGGCTGCCCTTTGCAACAACACCCTTGTAACATCACCAGGGCCTGCCACTGTGACTTCACAAAAGGTCGTCCCTAGGTCTTAGACTTTGGTCCTGAAATCTCCCGCCCTGGAATAGTCATGACCTGGCAACTCTACCTGCAATAGAATTATTTTGTGGAAAGCTCTCTAATCAAGTTTCCCACACTCTCACAAAGGCAAGGACTTAGTACAGATCAACATCACGAGTCATGTTCTTCTTTATCTGAAGTATTGTATGTTGTATATAGGAGCATGTAAATTCACCTCTCATTACAGGTGCCTAAAATGCAAGCTGAAGTAAGCTAGTTCCTAGGCCATGGTCTACTGAACGGCAGCAGGCAGAGACAGCCTATGAAATATTAGCTATAAACACTGGACCACCAATAGCAGAGATACTCAGAACATAGCCCTGGAGTTATATGTACCTCCTCAGGGTTAGTTTGATGGCTCTTGACTCTTCTCAGCTCTTTGGCTGCCTTTTTTCCTAGCTTCCACCCTATACCTGCCCAAAGAGTGAACTGGCTTTTCCAGAAGCCTCCCAGAGAGACAATTTATCTTTTAAACCATTTGCTATTCCTCTGCCCCCTGCTGCCAGACACACACTGTTTAACATTTAAAAACTACTAGTATTTCAACAGCAGACATGGACTTCCAGCTACTTCTTTTTTTAGGGTGGAGGCATTTTTGGCAGTCCATTCAGTGTCCAGAAGGCTGAAGAACAGGAAAATTCAACTGCTGTCACAGCTGCCTACTCCTTCCCATAGTTTTATTTTAAAATTTTATTCTATTTTAGAATGATTTTGCATATAATTTAGATTTTGTTACTAGGTGGCATAGGATACCACAAGAAGTGTGGAAAATATGAAACTACTTCCAGACACAGAAAAATCTGAGGATAGCTGCTTGTTGTATTTGGACTGTTAGATGATTCAAGAAATAATTTCCTGCTCATATTAGTGGTTTTTCCCAGCTAGCCACTGACATCTGGTAGTGTATTTTACTGCTGTATTTGGATAGTGAGGCAGTGGGGTGGCCCATGGCAGGTTCCATGGGGAACATATAAGCCTGGACCTGCCAAAATTGGTAATTAGATCTGGCCACCCCTGCCATAAATGAGTTGTGATTAAGCCATACAGTAGGTCCTTGGTATTGGCTAGGGTATGGGTCTCCCCACTGATACTGTGGACACTCAATTCCCATTATGTACAATGGTGTAGTAAAATGACATCCCTTATATAAAACAGCAATATCAAAGCTTTTTTTTGGGGGGGGGAGTATTTTCAAGCTGTGGTTGGTTGAATCCATGGATACAGAATCTGTGGATATGGAGGGCTGACTATAGTTGACTTTAAAAAATAAACAATGTAATTTCTAACAATCAATCAGTTCGATAGCCCAGCTCTGCTTCCTATTAATAAACAGCCACAACTTCCTTAAGGTTAACTGAACAAGGCTTTCTGATTGGGCTGGTTTAAGACTGAACCACTAATTAATTTTTTCCCAGTGTCAGATGGCCATGTATAACTTTCACAGACATATTGGTTGGATTTTTGTTGCAACTTTCTGGTTGTTTCAGAAAGCCTTCTCATACATATACTTACGAACTTGATTTTCTTTCCCATTTCCACTTCTTATCCATTTCTGTCCTTGTACACATTGCATGGAGTGCACAACAGTGCTTACCTTTTCTGGACCAATATCCAAGGCATCACAAAGCTTGATTGCTAAATGTTTTGCCCTTTCAAAGTTTCCTTTGCCAATGCTGTAAGATCCATCCAACAGAAACATGACATCAACTGGGGCAGAACAATTCATTACTAGAAGATGACAAAAAAATTATATCAGCTGTAATGAAAACCCTGTGACAGGTTTGCCTTAGGGTCGCCACAACTTGGAAACAACAACAATATGCAAAAGGTCAATTGCGTTGGGAGTGAGGGGAAGTGGGATTGGCTGATAGAAGGAGGAACTATGTTGGGCAGAGCTTTCCAAACTTTTCACATTGGTGACACACTTTTTCGACATGCATCATTTTGTGACACAGTAATTCAGTAAGCGGAGGCAGCCCCTCCACCCGAGCCTGGTCCGCTGCTGCCCCTGCCCTCCCTGGGGTCTTCCTCGGCCTGGAGCGGCAGTGGGAGAGGCACCCCTTCCACCTGTTACATTCACGTGACACACCTACACACTGCAGCTGACACACTAACATGTTGCAAGACACAGTTTGGAAAGCTCTGATGTGGGGCATCTGGTCATACATGCAGGTTCTGCACTCTTGCCCACAGACTGATCACACACTTAAGCTCAACCAACCTTCATGCCATATACATTTGCATGGAGGTAAAAAGACCAAAGTACCACAATATCTTCAACACTCTGAGAAGAGTGTTCAACAGCAACTATAAATGGCTGGTTAATCACTACTGTCTCTGCACCAACAGAAATCATATATTTTCCAAATGTTAAAGATACAAACATGGGATGGTTGCAGAGCCTTTGTCAGCTTTAAAACTTTCTGAACAGGATTTTAGATCTCTCCCAGAGAAACCATAAAGTCTCTTGCAACAGTATGGTTGTATGAAATACTTGCAGTTTTTGGTTTGACTGAAACAAATTTCATAAAGCTGGTTTTATATCAGCACTAGATTCTTCTGAGACTCTGTCCTGATGTTACCCGAGCACGCACCAACTTGCCTGAAAAGCAATTACTAGCTGCCACAAGTGTTTGTTTCCCAAGGTACAAGCTTCATGTTCTCAGAAGGTTGGATTAAGTTAAGGTTCTCCTTTCTCCTCACAGGGAGGGTCTGTGAGAATGTGCAAAGCACAAAATGCCTCTGGAAAATTGGGGAAATTAATTTCACTCACTGGGAAGATTCTGTAACCTTGAGGTATAGGTGGAAGTGGGTGTTTAAAGACAACAGAAATAGACAGAGAATAGGAAAATTGGTGGTGAAGAGCCACTTCTGTGGCACAGCACCAGAAGAGAGCACAGGAATGCTATCAATTGGACATGCACCTTTTTGGAAGATCACCTAGTAAAGTCAGTGGGGAAAAAGCAAACACCCAGAAATGGAATATCAGTGATCAGTGCTCCTTACATCTCTCTCTCTTTTTCTGTTTCTCCTCCTACACATAAAAATACAGGAAACCATGAAGAGGCAGAGGTTGCTTTAATTTTTATTAGTGCAGTGGTGTTGGGTGAGGAGGCGGAAGCCAATATTGCATGAGCAGATGTCTACTTGCACAACAGCAGTGTCCTCCTTTCCTTGAAGAGCCCCCATGTGTTGTGGATTGCTCCTCTGCCTCTGTATTTCGAGGGAATATAGGAAGAAATGTGCAGATGGGGAAGTAACCTCCTCCCATCTCCACTGATGCTTGAAGAAGTTCCATCAGTCAGAAAACTGTGCTGGATTTTGTATGGGGATGTTTAACACACATCCCTTCTGTATTGTTTTCTTGATTTAAAACACCTCCCTGCAACTGCTATGTGCATAGTAGCCAAATAAGCTAGCTTTTTTAGCTTTACTCTTTTAAGCTTTACTCTTTTAAGCTTCCTCTGATGTTTTAATGACCTGCTATGCTGTTTCTATCCCCACCACCCTGAACTATTAATTATTATTTTATGGTTTTTTTTTTGAATGTTATCTTAACCAGAGTGCAAAGTCTGGTTCATAAACAGGCAAGATTTAAATTGTTCTAATAGAATAATAAAATTGAATCATAGTCTTTGGACAAACTGGACAAATGATACAAGGTGAGGTGATGCATGGTGTAACAATTAAAATTGGCATGGCACAAAATCATTCTCTGCTATGCTTGATTTGCAGTTATTGATTTGTCTTGCTTGTGTATTCAAGTCTGAATAAGGAATTATTTTGGGGAAAAAAACATTATTAGGACAGATAGCCAGAACGTGGCATTTTTAGCCCCTGCCACTGTGTAACCTTAGAGAATGGTGAACAATAGAACAGTACGGGTTTTCTATGTGAACAGGCATTTCAGTCCTGCAGGGTTTTAGTTTGTGCAGAGATCTACAGCCTGGGTTTCCCTGCCCAGATCCATGCATATCTGGGGGCAAGAAACTGACCAGTCTTTTGGGATGGTACCTGTATGTATGGGGCTAAAGGAAAGACTTCACTGGCAAAAGATGCAGAATAGCTGTCCTCACGGTATTTTAGACTACAGCCCCAGTCAACCCCACACAGCAGGGTCAAGAGATAATCAAAACTGTAATCTCGAGGGCTCCCAGGTTGGAGGAGGCTGATGTAGCTGGCAATGCACGATAGATTTGAACGCTGGTGTGACATATATGACGGGAGTGGCAAAAGTACAGTTTTCTAGATTTTGTTGGACTGTTAAGTCGCAGCATCTCAGCCAGCACAAACAGCCAAAGGTGAGATGTGCACCTCAATAAATTGCACCTCAATAATAAAATAACAATTTGCTTACCCAAGACAACCAGCCAGCCAGAATATACATATATGTATGTGTCTCGGTGACACCTATCCATATCTGAATCTGTATTTCTATATGCACATTCTATTTTATTGTTGCTTTATCCTCCCTGAACTTCAGTTAGCCTACTCTAATTGGCAGCAGTTTGGCATTTTAATTCCTTCAGAGGGTCTGGGATAGAAAATAAAATAACTGCATAAATCTCAGTGTCCAAAAAAGACTAGAATTTTGTGCAGTTTGAATAGAAAGGCATGACAAAACTGTGTTTTTAAATAATGCTGCCATCATTTCCCCTCCATCTGTCTCTCTCCCACCTTCCTATGCAGAACAGTACATCATCATCTCTCTTAGTGTGGATTTTTACCTAGTTAGTAGGATTTAAAATGAGATTTGCACCCCTGCCCCATAATTAAAAGGAATCCAAAGTCTGAGAGAATAACACTGAAGGCTCTCAGAGTCATATTATACGGTAACCTTTTTCATTCCTGTCCATCGATAGTCCAGTACACTTCTAATTCAACAGAGTTAGAACACTGAGTTGTTTCAGCAACAGAGAATAATGATAGAGCTGTAATTAGCAAAATGTAGAGGCAGAATCTGTGAGACTTCACAGCCAAAGAAGTCAAGCAGGACATATCATATGCCACTATCAGCAGAGGAGAGCAACAAATGCAAAATTATGGAGCCACAAGAATCCTATTTTCTGTTGTTACACACAATGGGGGGTGGAGGAGGGGGAGGGAGAGAAGCTATCATTGTTTTAAAAAAGTCAGACAATTTTTTTTTGCAAAATATAGGCAGGCATTTGCCTCTTAAACTCATTTGGTAGCAGAGTTTTTTATGGTATATTTTGTGCTTTTATCGTTTTACTGTGTGTTTTAAACAGTCCTTTTAACAGAACTAATTGCTTTTAACTTTCATACAGTAAGATTTGAGCTGTGTTTTCTTCTAACTTGTTCCAAGTTATCTTGGGTCCTACACCTGGAGAAACCAGAAAAACCAATCAACCAACCAACCAACCAACCAATAAATAAATCTGGTTTAACTTGACAAGATACTTTCCAAATTTACCCAAAGCAGGACTTTCTCTGTGATAAACCATATTCATTCTTCTGGAAGCAGGAACTGAATCAGAGTAATCACAGAGTAAAGAAGAGGAACAATTTGACAGAACCAACAATGGGAAGCAACTCAGGGTTCTCCTCATTTCCATCACTACCCGTCAATGCTACTTAGAGGCACTTTGTGTTAGAAATACAAAAATGCTCAGCATTTGAGAGTGAAAGGTATCTTAGAGCAGCAGTGATAAAGTTAAGTATCTTTCAGTGATCTCAAGTCTTCCCAAGTCTTATCCACCTATCCTAATATATCTGAGTTGTAATTGAGCACCCATTCACACTACACAAATGTAGCACTACATTCTTTAACTACCACGGCAACATCCTATGAAATCCTGGAGTGAAGTCTATTGTACCACTAGAGCTCTCCAGCTGAGAATTTTAAATAACTCCCTAAACTGCAAATCCTAGGAATCCATGAGATGTGGCCATGGTAGTTAGTGGAATACAGCTTTATAATTGTACAGTGTGACTGTGTCTTTGGGATCTTCCTATGTCTCCTCTTCCAGTCCACTTATTCTCTGACTTCTACCAGTAGAGGAACTAGCTTAGTTCAAAGTTAACTTAGTAGCTTTAAACAACTTTCATATCTTTAACAGAATTCTCATAATCAAGCTTCAGTTTGTTTCTTTAGTCACTGATGTCTTCACTCCTTAAATAAGAGTTGCTAGCCACATCCATCTCTTTGTACCGAGTGGACATTCACTCATCAAAGTCACTCTTGAGAGCCAAACCTTAATTTGATGATGTGCACAAGTCTCTACTCATGACAGAGCCCGGCCTCGTGTTCTGAAATGTGGGACAGATTTGGTATTTCCATGTCTTCTTCAAGAGGATTATCCCAAGGGATAATTGGGGAGAGAAGCAAATATGTGTGAAGGCGCAGGGAAAAAATAGATATTCAAATATTCAAATAATCTTTTAGGGCAGGAAACAAAATGACTTACATCGGCCAGCATCTGAAATTTTTTCAATGGTTTCCTGGCTGATGTGTAGTTCTTGTGTGCTCTGTGACATCAGTGCTGCAGGATCATTTTTAAAATAATAACAAAAGATAACAACAACAATATTCTAATTAATCACAACAGGTCAACATGCTGTCAGCTTCCCACTCCCCTAGTACATTTTGACAAGCTGGACTATCATCGTCATAGCTAAAAATCATTCCATTCCTAAAAAGACAAATCATATTAAAGAGAAAAAAACTAGAAATACAAGGTAATCACATTGAGTTCATTCAAAAGATACTGTCCCAAAGGTTCATGTGAGATGAAGAAGTGTAGGATCAAAACTTGTTTCCAAGGTTATTAATCTATGGCTACCAAAATATCTCAAGGGTGTATTTGCAAAGCACTACAGTGCTCCCGCCACATCCATGAGTTTGACCTTTTCAAATTTGATTATTCACGAAGAACATGCTTTCCTCTCCCACATATTCCTACTTGCATTCCTCACCCCAGGCTTGCAAGGCTTATGTTTAAAATGGATGTTTTTTTCTTTTTTGGGTGAACAAAGCCCCCCTCTCACCGCTGAAGGCGTGGCCTCTCTACCATGTGATTGCACATTTTGCTGTCTATTGGCTGCTGATTGGTCAGGTGCTGTCTTTGTTCCTATCCCTCCCTTTTCAAGAGGGCCACCAGAAGTAATTAGAATTCCAAAACTCTCCTCTTCTCTGTCTGAGGGGAAAGTACTGGTAAGCTTTTTAGGTTGTCTCTCCCCCCCCCCCCGCCCTGCTGGGGCCAGAGGCAAAGGAATGGGAGGGGGGGAAGCTCCCGAGGGAAAAAGGAGGGGAATCATGGGGCGGGGGAGAGCTATTCACAGGTTTTCCACTTTCATGAGGGTTCTGTCCCGTGAACCTTCACAAATATAGAGGGCCTACTGTACTTTCAGACAACTGCTAGAACACTGTACCAAACCGAGGGACATTTATGTTTGGGATAGAGTAGTTTGTTTGTTTGTTTGTTTGTTTGTTTGTTTGTTTGTTTGTTTTAAAAAAGGCACCAGCACTAACCATTTTCTAGCTTTTCCAATTGTAGCTAAGCTAGATTCTAGCCACTAGCTCCTAGAGGCTTAGGGACCTTTCACTCTACAAAAATACAGAACTAAGATTCTACTTTAATTACTATGGCAATAAACCTGGGTTTGCAATTTATAGGGATATTTAGAATTCTCAGCCAGAGAGTTAAAGTGCCTCACCAAACTCCAGGATTGCAGAAGGTAAACCTACCACTTTTTCTCTTTGATTCTCTCCTTCCTGACATCTCTTTCCTTCCTTAACCTGCAATTGTCAGGGGAAGGATAGATTGCTGTGACAGATTATGACTATTTTCTGTCTGCCTACTGTTGGCATATGGCTCCGAAGAGATTACCCGTTCTCAGCAGTGGCAGCTGGTGATTTCCAAGTCAGGGGTGCACTGAATGCATTCTAGATTTTATTCCAGCCTTTAAAGTAGCTATCCAAGATGCTGAACTCTAACAGGTTTTACATCTTGCATAATCCCGTTGAAGTGTGGAATAAAACTGAGTGGATTCATTGCACCTTGACATGGAAGTCATTGGATGTCAATGGACAGAGAAAAGGTTATTAAACTCAGCTATAAAGGAACATAAGCCAAAGAAAGCAGTGTATTATGTAGCTGCAACATTAAAAGCAACTGCTTTAGTCTGCAATGCAGATGAGTGAACCTGAACTGAAAGAGCTGATTTGTGTCATTGTACAAATCTTCACATGGGTTCTTTCATAGTAGCTACAACATATTTTGTAAGTATTTTAAAGCTTTATAAGGTCATAGTTCTAAGAACAGTATAGTCTCTTTCTAGCCACTCCTTCTGGAGTGCCATTAACTCCCGGAAGTCTTCATAAGGAATACAGGAAGGGAAAGGAGCCAGAAAGTAAAGGACTAGATAGAGGGTTAAAAAAGAGATATGGCTCAATAGAATGATATAACTGACTGTCAAACAAACCTCAAAAGAGACATAGCACATAAGATTATTAAAATACTAAAATGTTTTTGAGGAAGTGCTCCTTGCTCCAGTTAAAGTATGTCTTCCTTGAGCCATCGTGCCTTTGATTTGCTGTTCCCATGGCTGTAACACAACAGGAATCAGACAGGACTGTATAGTACATTGTAACTCAAATCAGGAACCACTCTGGAAACCACAAAATTGTTCATATAGTGTTGCACCAGGGTGCAGCTATGAGGCATATGTGAAGTCACTGCCCCTTCAATAAGAGTTCTGACTCTAATGAATTTTTCCTTCAAATTTCTAGCACTGCAGCAAGAAAACTGCTCACATGTTCGCATCCCTTGGTAAGGTTGCTTGCCCTTTTCTTTGGATGCCTAAATTGTATTTCTAAATGCTAACTGAAGTTTTAAGTTAGAAACTTAGGGACTGAACAATTTTTTTGGGGGGAGGGGGAGAAGACTTTGAAGAATGCTCTCATTTTGCCCACCACCTCTACCTATCCCCTGGTTTGCACCAATGATACTGCTCAAATTATTCAATTGCAGGTCTTTGTTGACCATTAGTAAGTATCTGATTCATGACTACCAGAACACAATGTATAGCTTTGCTAAATGCTTGTGAAGAGAAGACATGTCCAGTTTTGTGTCTATGTAGATTCAGTCTTTCTCCTTGTCCTACAATCATCATCAAGTATGGCATGGTCTTTTCTGCATTGAGTCTCAGAATATTATTGTGTTTCCTTCAGCACATCAAAATTCAACCCACTGCTGTTAAAAAGTGTGAATAAGATGTTTACCTTGAGAAAGCAGGAAAATGCACGCTGATTCAAACAACAGCAAAAGGCTCATGATTGGAGCACTGGAGGAAAAGAAAGGGAAATATTATTTTTAGGTAAAGAATGAAAGAGATTCCTTTTGACAATGGAGTTTGTCATTTTATTTACCATACAAGATAATCTAAAAGGAGAACCCGCATGGTTTGAGCTTTGGACTGAGACTCTGGAGACCAGAGTTTGAATCCCCACTCAGCCATGGAAATTCCTTGGGTAACCTTGGGCATGTCACACACACTTAGCCTCAAAGGAAGGCAAAGGCAAACCCTTCCTGAACAAATCTTGCCAAGAAAACCCTTGGATAGGTTTGCCTTAGCGTTGCCATAAGTTGGAAATGACTTGAAGGCACAGAACAACAACAAAGCTAATCTAACTGGAAACCATGCCCTATCAGGAGCAGCTTAGGGAGCTGCGTATGTTCAGCCTGGAAGAAAGAAGGTTGAGAGGTAACATGATAGCTCTGTGTAAATATTTGACGGATGTCATATGAAAGATGGCACAATCTTGTTTTCTGCTGCTTCAGAGACTAGGACACAGAGCAATGGATTCAAATTTCAGGAACAGAGATTCCATCTAGAAATTAGGAAGAACTTCCTGACGGTAAGAGCAGTTCAACAGTGGAATACGCTGCCTTATAGTGTGGTGGAGTCTCTGTCTCTGGAGATTTTTAAACAAAGGCTGGACATCAGGAATGCTTTGATTGCATAGCAGGGAATTGACCTAACAACAACAACAACAACAACATTTATTTATAACGCACTTTCTACCAAAGGGCAGAACAACAACATATACAATAAGAGATGAGGACATTAAAACAAAAAACCACAACTATACATAATACATGGCAAGAAATCCCCAACACTGTACCAGTCGCTACCTGTCTCAGCACCTTAAACACAACTCAGTGGCTTAAGATGGAGAGTCAAAGAGGTCTCCAACCATTTAAGAAAACTGATGAGATCTTCTTCCAGCTGGAGGTCCAAAGGAAGACTGTTCCACAAATGTGGAGCCAGATCTTGAAAGGCTCGCAGCCTTGACAGAGCCATACACGTTGGTGGAACAGACAATAATCCCTTGCCTGCGGATCTCAAATTCCTGTATGGAATGTACCAAACAAGATGAGCTGCAAGGTACTGAGGGAGGTTAAAACACAAAGCTTTAAATACCAGGACCAAAGGTTTGAAACAGGTCCTGGCCTGAACTGGTTAGTCAGTGAAGGGATCTACGGGGAGAAGAAACAGGTGGATATTTTGGTAGATTTAAAACAATTTGGACAGCATTGTTCTGAATTAAAACCAGAGGAAGAAGGGAGGAGGAAGGCAAACCTGCCAGTAAGCTGATACAATAATCCAAGCGTGAGACAACCAAGGCCTGGACAAGCAGGTGAGCAGTCAGGAACTTCTGGATCCTGTGAATGTTCAAAAGATGGAAGCTGCATCTTTGCCATAGCCCCGATAAAGAGATGTAGAGATAAGTGGTCATTCAGCAGAACTCCTAGATGGCCCTTGTGGTCTCTTCCGATTCTATGATTCTGTGCTTCTAACATACTGGAGAAAGCAACTGGTAGGCTTTTCTGTCATGGTGTAGTGAGAGACATTATCTGTTCCCTCCGCATAATTAAACAACAACAAAAAGCAGTAGAAACCATGGATAGGCAACTAGACCAGGGTCAAGAAGGCAATCATCATAGTACAGCACATGAAAGAGCTCCGAACAAGTATTTTGCACCAAGAAGGTCTGGCAGCAACTGGCAGCAAGTGCCCAAGACTCCTGCTCCCTTTCCCATAAACTGGGAAGCCCTGGAGGGATACACCTTTGGCTTGTATCCCAGTACTCCTTCTGTACTGGGACAGGTATAATAATTTTAGAGCTCATGGAGAATGGTGATGCATAGTGGCAGTGCTGGAACTAAGCTCAGTGGTTGCCAATGCTAGGCTGGGCTCAGGGCCTTTCAAGTTGTGGACCTCAGCTTTTCCCCTGGTGCTTAGCCCTGTTTCTTCTCTGCCTGGGCTCCCAAATCCTCCAAAATTTCACAGATGAAAACCCAGATATGTATAGCCCAGTAATGTCATAGTGTGGTCAAGATGGCAAATTGTTATTAGTAAGGAAGAATGCACAAACTAGGAAAAGCTACAGAAGTTTACTTTTGCCTGAGCCTGCAAGGAAAGAGAATAATTTTAAAAAGATTTTAAAAATGTATTAAACAATTCAACAGGATACAACAGCTTTAAAAGAGTTTGAAGAATAATGAAAATGTTCATTATCCTTATCTTTTATTCTTCTGCAGGTGTAACCTGATCCCAGTTCAGAATCTGGATGGAGTTCTTCTCAGTTTTGATGGAGTTTGGATTATTGGAATGACCATATGCACACACACACACACATCATTTCAAGGTACATAGCACCTAAAGCCCACCAAGTTAATTTGGCTCCTAAGACGGAAAACTCCTATACAAAATGAAAGTGACCATGTTGATCCATCTGGACAAACCCACAATCAAAAACCTACAGGCAGATGATACCCTTGCTTTTATAAATATCAACTACAATTTCACAACAATGCGCAGGCGTCCATCTTCTCTAAATGTCTTTCTCGAGTGAGGTGGCAAGAAGTGGGACCGGAGAAAGAAGACAAAAGTAGGATGAAAGCCTAAAAAATGTAGCCAGATGCTTTATCTGCAAGATCCACAGTTGAACTAGGTGTGAAGATGAAAAAGGCAGACTTGATGAATCACTGGCAAGTGTGCAGGTATCTCATTATATATGCAATGCCTGCTTAGCCTAGCCTAATGAGGAGTTGTGGAGAACTCAAGTTTGCCCACTGTCATGGAACTGAAACTGATCTTCATTTTCACCTGTGGACAAAATTCCATGTAACTCTTCCTACCTCTGACAGAGAAAATGTAATAGCAACAGATGTAAGTAACTAATTAATTGCTGCCTTTTCATTACATCTAAAACGTACTGCTTGAGGTGGCTACCTCCCTTTGCCTAATGCAAGGACCAGCCCTGACTCTACAATTTCCCCTTTACTCTCCAACCTGTCACAATTATTTTTATCTGTCTCTGCCCAAGTAAGTGATACCAAAATGCTAATAAGCCTCTTTATGCTCAACAAACTTCTTCCCAGACCACTTTTAAAGGAGGGGAGAGAAGAGAATTTGGAAAATTAAAATGAACTCACCAAAAATATTCTCATAAGAAAATACCTTGGCTCAGTGATGCACATGGGCATTTGCTTGCAAAATTGTGGACCTCCTGATGAAAACAGATCACATTATTTGGAAGAATCCCTTATAATAAATGGTCCTGTTGTACTGCAGTATATGTTCTACTGTATATATGCTGTCTTTTAAGATACTGCCTGCCAAGGAAAGTAAAAATAGTTCTGCAGGCTGGTGCACAGAGCATAGTTGCAGATCCATTTTCTTATTGTAGATTATACATGAGTACCTTTTAAATTTATGAGCTACTTATAAACCTCCATATGCTGATCTAAATAGTAGTGGCACTTCTGAATAAACATAGATCTGGCTTCTATCTAGCTGGCTAGTGCCCAAGTTTACTCTAGCAAAAACTTTCCATTAAAATTGTGCATGGAAACCATAGGCTGGTGACTTTTGCAGAAGGTTGGCATGACTCACTGGTGAGTCTTGATCTATTGTTTGGGAGCTGTGCATTATGCTATATATAATCCTTCATCACCAATGCATACAGCTTCATTAGAACTTACCAAATTTCAAATATAACATCCTGTAGCAAATTGTAGACTAGAATCCTGAGACAGAGTGTGTTTTGATCTATACATTGGCAGACAGACAAATAATGGTTCTTGTGGGTTTTTCGGGCTTTGAGACCGTGTTCTGGTTGTTCTGGTTGTATTTTCTCCTGACGTTTCGCCTGCATCTCTGGCTGGCATCTTCAGAGGAAACAACCAGAGCACGGTCTCAAAGCCCGAAAAACCCACAGGAACCAATGGATTCTGGCCGTGAAAGCCTTTGACTCTACATCAGACAAATAATGATTAGAAATACAGAAAACATGATGCTAATTTTCAAAGCTCACTTGGTTCTTGATCAGGTGGTTAAAAAATCATGCAGGGGAAACAAAAGGCACGTCCTTGGCATCACTGAAGTGTGCTGGTCTGCATCCTGTCATTCTGGATATTACAGTGAGAATGTTTTTATCCAAGAACAAACTTTGCCAAAACCTGGGCTGTTAGTTTTACTGGAAGAGTCTGACCATATCTCAAGGGAAACTTTACAATGGAGAACTGAAAATCTTTTCAGTCTTTCTTGGACAACCTTTGTTCCTCTTGCTCCTCCACATGTCTTTGTGGGGGTGTGTGTGTGAAGATGAGATGTGGGGACATAACTTTTTGCCTGCAAAAACATTCTCACTGTAACATCTAAAACCACAAAATGAAGACTGAAGGCTTTTGTGGCTCCAACAATGCTACCTTTGTTTCCCCTGTATTATTTCTCTTATTTATTTTGTTACCATCTTTACCTGAAGAAGAAGCCAGTGAGCATAATGTTTTTTACACCTTCTGGTCGGCTTAATAAAGGTATCAGCAATGCATATTTTGGATTTTGTTTAATGGGCAAAATGCCTACTCCTGGATTTTTTAGTAATACAGATAAAAGAATGTTACAAGCAGATCTCAACCAGGGCCAGTATCTAACTTAAGGGTGGACATCTATGACCCTCCAGATCTTTTTGGACTGTAACTTCTTTCAGCCCTGGACAGCTGACCAATGGTGAGGAATATTAGGAGTTGTGACAACATCTGGAGGGCTATAGTTGTCCATCTTTGACCTAGACTGAAAACCAACTGATAACTCAATATATGCAACTCTGAGCTCCTTGGAGAAAAAATGGATTACAGATGTATATACCTACCTACCTATCTTCTGTTTGACTGTCTATTTGTCTGTCCATTTGTCCATCTTTCCTCTCAGACAGATTTATTTGGCCAAGTTACATTCAGAACTTTAGCAGTTGAAGAACTAACTATGAGCTGCCCTGGAACCTCATTCTTCCATAGTTTGCTTTGACATGTGAACTGGGAGTAGGGAACATATGGCCATCCAGATGATGTTAGATACCTCCTCTCATTGGACTTTCAACCAGCATGGCAATGGCCTGGTATTATGGGAATTCATCTCTCAATGCACAGAAGGCCACAGGTTTCCCTTTCCTGATCTACATACTGAGCTTTCTAAACAACAATCTCTTTTCCTTACCAAATCTTCCCTGTCCCAGGAAAACTGGATTATGTGCATAGCATCCAATTTAGAATTACTTTTATTTTACACACAAGTAAGTATAGGTGGTTCCAGGTAGATAAAGGTAGATCTCTGCCCAGTTTTTATTTTGAAATGCTTCCCCAGTGATAGAGGCTAAATGTGTAGGGGGACTTGGAGAGTTCTTTCTTTATTAGTTCCAATGGAGAGGGATTTTGAAATGAAAACCAGCTCAGTTTCAACTTCCTCTAACCAAGTACAGTAATCCCTACCCAAACCAGAGCTATAAAAACAAAAGTGATTCACAATTGCACATTATGGTCTGAATCTTATTGATTAGTCCCATGTAAAACAGGCCAGTTGAATCACTTGTTGAATGTTGTGTCCTGTACTAAGAACTTTATTTAGGCCTTGAGAACCAGTGTAGCATAATGGTTGGAGTGCTAGACTAGACTCTGGAAGACTAGAGTTGAGATCTCTCTTCAGCCATGGAAACCTGCTGGATGACTTTGGGCACAACCTTAAACAAAAGCAACAGCAAACCTCCTCTGAATAAATCTTGCAAAGAAACTCCTCAGATAGTGTTATCATAGAGATCCAGTGAGGTGTAGTGGTCTGGATGTTCAATTAGGCCTCTAGGAGACCAGGATTCAAATCTGAGAAAGAAGATTGAGAAGTGACATGATACCTATCTGTAAATATCTGAAGGGATGTCATATAGAAGATGGAGCAAGCTTGTTTTCTGTTTCTCTAGAGACTATGAACCAGCTGATTCAAAATACAAAAAAAGAGATTCTCCCTAAACATTAGGAAGAACTTCTTTCACTGTAAATGCTGTTCAACAGATGAACAGGTTGCTTTGGAGGGTGGTGAATTCCCTACCTTGGGAGGTCTTTAAACAGAAGTTGGATGGACATCTTTCAGGAATGCTGTAGTTGTGTATTTCTACACGGCAGGAGGTTGGACTAGCTGGCCCTTGTGGTCCTTTCCAACTTTTTGATTTTGTGATTCTATGAAATCCCCACTCAGCCATGGAAACCCACTGGGTGACCTTGAGCAAGTCACACTCTCACCACCCTAGACAACAGCAGTGGCAAATTCCCTTTGAACAAATCTTGCCAAGAAAACCTCACCTTTGCTTTAAGATGAAAATGACTTGAAAGCACAGAACAAGAACCATGATGTTACCATAAATCAGAGTCAACTTAAAGACATATAACTGCAAAAAAAATGGAGTAATCATGGTCGAGGTACTGAGTACCACCCTAAACCAATTTTCAAATTCATGGTTCTGTATTTAATCACCGATACCTACAAATATAACAGCAACCAAGGAGTCCTTCAATTACTTTGATTTCCTTGTTATGCACTCAATCTCTTGGCACATGCCAGGGATATAAGAGTACTTTCCCTCCATTCCCCGAGGGCATATATTCACAACTCCAGAACTCCCTGACTGCAAATTTCCAGAAACAGGCCCTCACTTGCTGTCAGATCTGACAGGTGAGCAGGGGAATCCACCTGAATTTTGGGAGATAAAGGTGTTTTCATGACCTTCTTATCTGTCCCTTAGATCTCAATTTTCTCCAGGGAAACTATTTCACCTACCCACCCTGCTTTATTCTTTTGAGGGAAGAAGTGAGCATAGAAAACATTACATGGATACATCAGCAAGCTATCAGTCAGTGTTCATCTAATATCAGTTTTTAGATAAAAACATTCAAAATGGTTTGAATGTTTAGATTTGCAAATAGGACTTCGGCAGAAAGGGGTCAGAAGTACATTCTCAATGCACACACACATACATAAAAAATCTAGACATATGAGGCTATTGTGTTTAGCCTTAAACATATGTTGACCCTGCACACGTGAAGATCCACTTCTACTTCTTCTCCAGAAAGTATCTTCTACTTCTTCTCCAGAAAGTATCACAGTGGGGAGAAAAGCAATACCCAATGCTTTCATTTTACTGTTCTGTGCTCTGCTTGGCTGCATTCTGAATGGATCTGTTTAAATATTGTTCCCAGCCCTATTTCAGTATTAGAAATTAGCTGGACAGGATGCAGCTCTTTATCCTGTGGACCACAGTAAGGTAAGATGAGGTCCCATGGTGGAGTGGAGGGAACACAATCTCTTCTGTATGTTTAAGAATGTCATCTAACTGCACCCTCCTCCTTATATGGGAACAAGAAAAATATGCTTAAGACACATGCAGTTGCCTCAAGAGCTGGGCTGACATACCCTAGTCAGAATTTGCAGTTGCGCAGCACCCACCAAGAATGCAGGCAGCAACCATCAACAGTATTATTTACTGTTGTTGTTACTGTTGTTATTATTTACCATTAATATTCTAGTATTATTTACTACTAGAATTACTGCTCTAGCCCTGGCAGACTGCAATCTGTTGGAGGTTCTTGGAGGTTATTAAACACTACGAGATGGATCTAACACAAAGAGCAGCATGAAGTTCCTTGTCTCAGCTGGTTAGCAAATCTTTCCCAATCTTGAACCCCCCTGGTGTTTTCTCTTACATCAGCATAGCTAATGGTCACTGATGATGGGTGTTCTAGCCAAAAAACTTATCAAGGGAGACACGTTTGATGATAGCTGGTGGTTTAAGTGTAGGAGAGGAATAATGTGGTCCTTCAGACTGGACTGCAGCTCCCAGAATTCATCATCATTGGCTATGCTGGATAGGACTGCTGAGACCTACAGTCCAATAACTTCTGGGAGGTCATAAGATTCCTATCCCTGTTGTAAGTGAAGATCATCCTTTTATGATACCACTACAATAATTGGGAAGGGGTAACTAATGGGAGCTGACTACAGCTAGATTAAGGATGGGCAGACTTGGGTCTTGGACAGTTTATTGAGCTTTACATAATCTGTCTCAGCTTAGACTGCCATACTTATACTAGACCCACCAAAATAAAGGGGACTTGTCCAACCTTAGTGCATCTACTCTAAACTTCACTAACTTCACTTCAGCAACACCCATGTTACCTATCTGTGTTTTAAATTTTTGAAGCATGATGCAGGACCTCTTACGGTTTATCCATAGCTAGTTGGAATTGGTTGTACTTCTGTTTAAAAAAAATTAAAAGTGCTTTAAAGGATCAGATCTATGTTGATGTCATTGCACACTCTATACAAGAAGTGCCGTCTTCCTAGAAGGTTTGCCAGATTATTTGGACTGACCATGATCATATAAGTAAGTCATGTGAATGTGTCTAGTTCCTCCTTCCTTCAATAAATGTTTTGCCTTTCTACAGCAAATGTATCCCTAAAAGGCAATAACGTTAACTACCCTATAACCATATGGCTGCTTTAATCTATGTCAGAATGAAGCCTAAATAGACAGATTTCAAATTATAGTAAAGTGGATGTTAGAATTTAGAAATGACTCCATAAATGACCTGCAGTTTTCATGCTTTACGTGTGCATGCACATTTTAACTATTTTTTTTAAAAAGCTTTAAAGTAATGCCAACTCTTAAACAAAAAACACCAGTAGCCCAGGATACTTAAAACTGAATTTAGTTAGGTAATTCAAATTCAACCCACATATTCACAAAACCATGTGCAGTGTTGTGTGAATTAAACCTAGCTTTATGAAGAATGTAGGGGATTACTTATAATCTCGCAGAATGTAGGTCTGAAACAATGAATACGATCTGGGATTTTTTTCCTTTTCATTTGGACACATGATCATAAATGTACATAAAGTGTGTTCAAGATGTGACTAAGAGGCACTTAAACCAAATGTTATGAAAAGTGGGAAATCAATTCATTCAGAAGTGTTGTGCATTATTACAGCTTTAATTGATGATTCTTTTTTGATGAGGAGCCTACCTCAAAAAGAGAAGCTTATTATGCTTGAGCTGCAAACCTTTCTCATTCTATTTCTCAGAAGAGATTACAGCACATGTATAACAATATCAACATCATTATCATCATCGTAAAAAAGTAGTCGTTAAAAGTATTATTTTAAAGAAATGTAATGCCAGCTGTGAGGAGCTGCTACAAGAAGTACAGAAAGACTTTCACCTTCTTTTGTAAATGCAGATGTAATTTTAAAAGGACAGTCAAAATGCAGATTCCTATTTATTAAACATTTTTTGGTGGAAGCAAGAGACCTGCTTATTTGAAGCCTTCCAGTGTAACTAGATACAGCTGTTATTATGAATCATAAGATCTGAGAGGGAAGGGTGAGTCAGTGAGGTTTATGTTTGCTTTGGCTCACAAGTTTTAAACCTCTAAAGAGAAGTTCATTTGGTTCATGGAGAAATACTCAAGAAATAGTCCTTTTTGACAGGGCTCCTGTTTGTCAATGCTGCTGCAGCCCACACCTGAACTTCTATCTGAGTAGAGAAATCCCATGTTTGCAGGCTTCAGGCTTGTCAGATCTACTTTGGTTTTGCTTTTTTTTCTTCAATAGAACTTCAAGACCAAGTGCCAAATACAATACACATAAACTTGGAATAAAAAGAAGAAAGAGCCTCTGAATGAGGGATAGGGAAATCCGTCAACGTCACTTTCTTCTACATTTTTCTTAAAGTCCTCAAGTTATTTTGAAAAAAAAAAAAAGCACATTATGGTAAATTCTTCAAAAATTAAACTAGATTTCTTCTTCCCTTTTCACCTGCCAAATTCAACAGGTACAGCTATTCCCAGCAGGGAGGGGACTGCATTCTACCTACTGGCCATTTAAGTATAATTTGGAGCCTCTCAGAAAAAAATCAGGCAGCAATCCTAATTCAGCAGTAATAAAATAATGTATATGCTGCGATTCAAATTTAGACTTCCGAGAGTTAAGCAGTCAATATCTTTAGCCAGGATGATCTGTCAGTTTAGGTTTCACCTATGTGCAGTGTTTTACAATCTCAGTCTCTTCTATCTTCAGTATGAAGAGCTTTGCTAATTCTGGTAAATTCTTATGAAAACTGACATGAAATAAGATTATCACCTATACCTATTCTGAGTTTAGCAAATGTTTTTAATAGCAGAACTGAACTGTCCTCACATGAAAGCCAGCTCATGGTTACTCTAAATTATTTTCATTTCAACAACCCCATGGAGTGGTGGTTGAGAAGCATTTGGTTTTGCTGGTGCTAAAACAAGTGGAAGTTGGGCATCATCAGCTTGTGGCCCAAAGATGGAGGCTCCTTTTCCTTTCAGAGTGAGCCTGCCCAACCTCAGGTCAGGCTGTAGGCTTACCTTGGAACCTGCTGATCCAGAGTCTACAAAAAAACAAACAAACTGAACTACCTTTACTTCACCTATCATTAGGTCTAATTTTGCCCTTACATACTTTTCCAACTGGTTTTGAAAATCTAGATTTGGATCCCAGTATATTCATTATTACTGCTGAATTAGGATTGCTGCCTTTAGTTGTGTGTGTGTGTGTACGTGCGTGCATGCACACACATGCTTTCTGTGCCTTCAAGTCAGCTCTGAGTTCTGATGACTCTGTCTGAAGGTTTTCTTAACAAAATTTCTTCAGGAGAGCTTTGCAACTCCCTTCTTTGAGGCTGAGAGAGTAAGACTTCTTCAAAATCAGCCAGTGGTTTTCCATAGCTGAGTGAGGATACGAACTCTGGTTTCCTAAACACCTGGTCAATATGCTCCAATGGAGACAATTTTTAAAACTGTATTTCCCGTTACAATACACAAAATTTGAACATGGCCCCATTGTTTGATCCTAATTTTTCTTTTACAGGTACAAATGCTAAGTTTAATTTAATATTCAAACCATGAAGACTACATGTCCACTCTGTGGCACCTTGTCTAACAAGATTCTGTTTATGGATGGTGGGACTCATACAGCCTTCCAGATGTTGTCAAACTATTGCTCACATCAGTGCTAGCCAGCATAGCTATAGTAAGGAATGCTGGGATCTTCAGTCCAACAACATATAGAAGACCACAAGATTTCCACCTGTACTCCAGAGTTTTTCAACATAGGCAAACAAAGTTTTACTTCATGTATCATACAGACTGCTGTTGCTGTAGATGCATGGAAAAAGTGACCCAAATGTTCTTGTAATTCAAAAGCCAAAAGTCAAAGGGGAAATCAAAATAAGATATGGGAGATTATTATCAAGCAAATGAAGAGGAAATATATAGCATGATTACAAGCAAGCAGTCCAATGGACATTTACCTGGGAATAAGCTCCATGTAGCTGACTTATGAGTAAACATCTATAAGATTGTACTGTTAATTTTTCTCTTTATACATGAACTGGCTTAAATTAGGATGCATCTGAGTGGAAATCCTTACTGAGATAGTGTAAAATTAATGGCTATAGCCTACAAAAATGCTGAAAAGATTAAAACTGGTTGAAAGATCAAAGGGAAAGCAAAATTGACCTATGAGTATATTTTCTTAAACAGGAAGAATAATATAAATGCACGGCATGTTACCATGTATATTCATACACATTAAGGCCCTTTCTGCAGGATGGTGCCCTCCCGACATGGGGACGCTCGAGGAGTGGGACTGCGATGATACTTCTGCATGACATTGTCACAGCACTGCCCTTCTCATGTCATCAGCCAGCGCAATCGGAGGATATATCATTGATGGAAAAACTTCGTCAGTCACCCCCTCTGATCAAGCAAGCCTTCTGTCAGAGCCAGCCATGCAGAAGGGCTGGAAGTATGATCATGCACTTCCTTTCCCACAGTAGGCTGGCTGAAGTGCAGAAGGAAGGGGCATGTCCCTCGTGCTCCCTTCTGCAGGCAGCCGGTCAGGCGTGGAGAGGAGTGCTGGAGACATGCTCTCACCCTGGCAGAGGTGCTGTTGAGATTGCAATGGGACAACGTGCAAGAGCGTTATCCTATGGAAAGGGCCTAAGTGATAGCTGGTGGATACCATGGGAGGAAGGTCTATTCTGGACCATAGTCTAAAGAAGTTATATAAGGTGTTGGGATGAAGATCCAGCACTTTGGATCGCTCCTTTAAAGTTTAGAGTAAAACCCAGAGCAGATTCAACATCGAACTGATGTGGGAGCCACCAGCTGCCACTGCAGCATTATGAAATCGGGGACAGGAAGAATAATGAAAAAGTAATTGAAGAGCAAGAGCCAGTGTGATTCAGTGGTCTGAGAGACAAGGATTCAATTCCTTGCTTGGCCATGGAAATCCACTGGCTGACCTTGGGAGCCTCACACACTCTCAGCCCCAGAAAATCCTGTGATAAGTTTGCCTTAGAGGTGCCACAAGTAAAAAATGACTTGAAGGCACACAACAACAGCACAACAATTGAAGAGCATGGTGGAAAATTGCTGAAAGCTATGTTTAGTGATTCATATGGCCACCTCTCACCTGATGCTGACATGTTTGAATTTATTAAGATCTGAATGGATCACAATTTGAGGCCCACAGTACAACACCCTGCAACTCTTTACAGTTCTGAGCAAATTTAGGCTGTCTGGGAAAATACAAGTGATCATACTACAAGATCAATTTAGTGTATGTCCCCACTGAACTATCACACCTGAGAACCTCCCAGACACGATGCTGATGTGGACCATTCTGGGACTCATGAAAACCTCAATGTAGTGTACATATATAGTATACACAGGTATTCAGTTATTAGTGGGGAGTTTGGCACAACTTCCAAAATGCTGCAATGGTCAACTCACTGCCAGACACATTTTGCAATAGATTAACTGTATCATAAAATACACTCTGCATGTTCTATTATCTTTGATTCATTTAGGACAGGGGTGGGGATCACATGACCCTCAAGATATTTTTGGATTACATTAGCTGTGCTCACTGGGCTGCTGGGAAGGCAGTCCAGGAACATCTGCAGGGCCATGCAATGCTTAACTTTGACTGAAGACAAAGGTAAATAAAGAAAATGACTAAAAGATGAACAAGACAAGCAATTAAAAAGCTAGATGTTTATTTAATTGATGAAGACAAAAAATATAGATTCATGTAGAGAAGGAGGAGTAAATGTAATTACAGTTATGATTTATAAACATACAAAGAAATGTTTAGTTTAGATGCAGAAGCTGTTTAGGTTGCTTTCCTACAGTGCTTCATCCCCATCCACTGTTTCAGCTTACAGCTTTTCCAGCCATGCTATTCACAGGCCTTTCACTAGCAATGCCATGGTCAAATTTGGAGCATTGTGCATGCAATGCGTGTTTCATAAAACTATAAGAAATCCCCTCTTTGCAAAGGCTTCATTTCTGCCTCATCTCACAGGACTGTCTCATTGGTTTGACTCAGAAAATGAGCTACATTCTTCCCAGCTGCTCCAGGAAACCCACTTCTTGAGAGCTTAGCAAAGCAGATGAGCTCATGTCAGCGATAAGATCAGGCAGCAGCTACATTTACAGAAAAGTATCCATTTTCTTCAAGATCTTATGTGTACAGGTATGCTTCCAGGAAGCTGGAACGAGTCCCAAGCCACCATGATTAGACAAAGGAGTAAGTTGTCTCCCCATCTCTCTCTTGGTGGATTGGAAACAGGACTTTGTTCTCAACCAAAACTGAATTGGATAAATTACCCCTTTTTATTTCTGAACTGCAGAGAGCAGCTGCCTTCTTTTGGTAAACACACAAGAAGGGAACTCAGAATTTGCCTGTGGTCATTAAGATTCATAGGCACTGCATTGCTCTGATGGACTGAAAGGGATGTAAAATGCTTCCTTCCCCCACCTGGTGCCCTCAGGCTGTGTTGAATAACTCCCACCATTCTCAGCCAGCGTGGTCATTAGCAGGTTTGGGAAGGCTGGTACTACAGTGCCATCAAAGATATGCAGAGAATCATGTCTCTCTACCAGAAGGAACATATACTTGACAGTAGAGCAGTAGCTTTGTTGGGATCATCTAAGAAGTCACAAAAGACTGTGCTGTGGTAATAACTTTGTTAGGCCAACAAAGCACAAAAATCCATGCATGTTTTTGAAACTTCTGGGTTCCCTTGTTGGGGTGCATGATGCTACAAAAAGCAAGCAGGGAAATATGAAGTCAAGATTTCTAGAAGCCTTTCTGAGGCCGGATGTTAAGCAAAAAAAGGGTGAGTGGTTTGATAACAGACGTTTCCAGACACAGGCTTTTAGATTCTGATCTCATAACCAGATTTTTCTCTCTTCCATCTCTTGCTGAACATCTCTCACAGGAATAGAAATCATGTGGCTTTCCAGATGTTGTTGGACTGCAATACCTATAATTTTTTCACCTGTGGCTATGTTTGTTAGGGCTGCTGAGACTTGGAATCCAACAACATCTGACAGACCACAGGACTCCCATTCCTGATCTAGCCTGGAAAAGTTCTGGAGAATTTGAAAACTTGTGCACTACTCTTTGCTGCCATTTAATGAGTTCCATGGAAAACTGCAAGTGTTCCACGCTTGATTTGGGCTGTGCTAGGAGTCTACAAAATTCAGCCTACAGGTAAGGACTGAGAATCATGCATCACTTCAAATGTTGGGCTGCAAGCAGCATCAATCCCATCAGCATACTCAGTGGGGAAGAGTGCTGGAAGCTGCGGTCCAATAGTATCTGGATGGCTACATGATTCCCACCATGGCATGGGACCAGAATAAAAAGAATCTGTCAATTCAGTCTCTGACCTCAAAGACAGCATGGATAGAAATGAGAAAAAAACTGGCAACAACCTGCTCTCCTGACAATCATTCCAGAAATTTCCAAAATGTAGAATTTTGTTCGCTGAGCACCCTTACAGGCAGAGATGTTAGCCATACCATTATTTTAAAATCCTTTACTAATTCTGTCTGCACTATGCACTTACACCATTTTCATACCAGTATATTATAGGTGGTTTCATCTTGGGGAATCCTGGGATCTGTAGTTTGATGAGATACTTAGAAGACATAAAAGTACCTTTGGGAAAAGAGGAACTGATGATTAAATCAATTTAATTCTGTAGAAAAAACAGACAATCAGTGTACTTTGGGCACTCTGGTTGAAGGGAATGCGGTCTAAGACCATTTCTGCACTCCCCTGTTATAGCACTATGATTCCGTTTTAAACATCCTATGGAATCCTGGGGTTTGCAGTTTAGGGAGGGGCCCAAGGGATTCCATAGGGTGTTGAAAGTGGAATCACAGCGCTATAACAAGCTAGTGTGGGAATGGCCGAGGTCTCCAGCAGAAAATCCTAAGTACCTCACCAAACCATAATCCCAGAATTCATTGGAATGGCGTACGGGGTAATTAAAATTACTGTGACGCCCATATAACCGTGCAGAGCCAGATACAACTGTTTAACGCCACACCCAAATGTACTAAAATGAAAAGATGCTACGCTCCAGCATGACTCCAAGTGCCATCGGGTGCGCTCTTTGAAGGCCAGTTTCCGAGTGCCAAAAACCCTCAAAAACTGCTGTTGGGATGAAAAGGCATCCTTGGGATTTATAGAACAAAGTCCAGTCACAGCATCACCCAGGATCGAGGCCTTTAGCTTTATGCACCCTCACCCCACCCCGTCTACCAGATTCTGGCAAAACACGAAAACGCGATTGAACTCATCCACGCGGCTCTCCACCGCCAAGCTGCGAGCGGCCCATTCGCACCCACGACTCCGAAGCCGTTCCCCTTTCCCCAGCCCGACTCTTCGCTCCCGTCCCACTCTTCGCGGAAGATCGGAGCCTCTCCGCCGAGCTCAACGGCTCCCGCCGCGCGTCGCGCCTTGGGGTCTTTCGCCTCGGCTGTCCTAAACCGCGAACGCCGCGCGGGCGCGACTTACCCTGTTTGCTCGTTTCCCTCGCGGATCCCGCGGCTGGACTCTTGCGAGGCGAAGGCGCGCGAGGCAATTGAAATGTGGAGAGATCTCTTTTGCAAGAGGAGGAGGAGGAGGAAGAGGGAAGGAGACAGGAGGGTGATTGCAAAGTTTCCCCCGGGGGCCTTTTCACCCAGCCCCTTCCCCCTTTCGGTGGCACCGAGGGCGCTTGCAACACGCGCGGGCTTTTTCGCCTTAGGTTAGCGTCGGGGGCACGGAGCACCTTCTCCCACGAGCTCCGAAGGGCTTGTTCCCTTTCGGGGAGTTGGGGTTCTACCAATCCGGGCATCCGATTGCAGCGCGAGACCCCCCCTCCCCTTCCAGCTTCACCTCCGCCTGCCGCACGATAAGGCTTTGACAAGGTGCCCGTGGAGGAGGGTGGCGAAGGTGGATGACGCGCGTCCCCGACTCCCGCCCTCAGCCCGGCCAGACCGCTTCGATCCGGAGGAACGGGACCAGACAGGAGCCCGAAACTCGCACCTTTTAAAGCCGCCGCCGACTTGGGAGCGCGGGGTTTCTACGAGGGGAGATTTCAGGAAACGCTTGGAGCAGGTGAGGGGGCTCCCGACTGCACCCGGAGGTAGGCATGTATCTTTAAGGTGAGGAATGCAAGCCAGGAATGTCAACAAGCAATTACACACTGGGGTCAGGAAGAAGGGCAAAGGAGGCTGTGACAAACCCACCCTCCTTTTCCTTCAGCCAAATTGGGTATGGTATTTTTTTTTAACCCCAGCAAGCACAGCACAATCTTTCTCACCCTTTCAACTCTCTCATTCCATATGTGGTCCTATAAAACTTGTGACTGGACTCTTCTAGCATAATTCCTTCTCTTTCACTCATCATCCAGTCTAGCAATCTAGACTAGTCTAGCAATCTTCTACTTACCCAGTCTAGCAATCTAGATCTCGTTTGCTGCAGAAACGCTGGTTCACTAATACATTTAAAAAAATAAAAAAAATCTCGATGTACATCTTTTAAATCCTTGAGTACAGGCCGAGGCTCTTACATGCATGCATAGCTGTGTCTTAAAGGATGCTTACTGGTCATTCACACTTGCTGCTCAAAACACCTTGGTCTCCTCAATACACACAACAGCTGTGCAAATGCCAGAGCTGTTCTATTTGACCCCAGCGCAACTGGTCACGGGGCCAATGTTCAGCTTGTGGCTGAACAGCCATCCAAAAAGGGAGGCATCTAACACCTGTGCAAGTGATGTGTTGATCAGGCAATTGATGGGGATCCAGATCTTTGAACCTTAGACCACCTTTGATGATGAAAATTCCACACACAGTGCTCTGAACAGAATGCCTCTGCACCCTTATGCTTGTGATGATTCATGCGTGTGCGTGCAGGAGGATGCTATATTCTCATGTGAATGAGTACTCAGGGAGTCTCTAGTTGCTGCAGATGATTCAAAGGACAGCAACGTCTTAATGAACACTCACTTAGAAGCATCGCTACGCTGGGCAGCAGAGCATGATCAGTAGACCCCAAGAGTGAAGCAGGCTATTTGATGTCTTCAGTATTGATATAAAATGTATCAATGGAAATTTTAATGGAAGAGGCTCTGTAAGGGCTGTCCAAGTACGCAAAACGTAACCAAGATGTAATGGACAACCACACGAATAAGCTTCAAAGAGGAGATAAAGGAGCCAGGTCCCTGTGTCTTAAACCCTCTGTGGCAAACTTAGTTTTAGAAAAGAACTCCCAAGAGTTCTGAGAAACTGCACATGCTTCTCTCCAGACCTTGGAGGATTTCCTCCTTTATTTAGAACCTGCAATTTTGCACATTTCCCCAACCTGTTTTAGGCTGGATCTCCTGTCCCCCAAACCTGCAGTAACCAAAAATGCTTGTTATTAACACTTGATTTGTTCATTCTATCAGCTAGAACTCCTGCAATCACTTTATATGGGTGCTTGAAGAAATTAATTGCGCAATATTATTATTTATTTTTTGAAAGCAGAAAGTATATATTGTCTTTAGCACCAAGTTATACATCCTTTGGTATGGCATCCTCAGGACTGGCTACCTGAAAGGGAGTTGCTGGATTCAGATGTCAAGTCTATGATCCAGTCTTTTAGTTAAACTAATCTGGAAACTTGTTCTGAGATAAGAGCTTGGTCTGAGATAAGAGCTGCCTAGAAACTCATCTTCTGGTAGGAAAGGAGTACGTTTTGGCAGCTCAGCACTGGTCTTATTTTATACAATTTTTGTTGGAACAGTCTCTTGTTCTTTTTACCCAAAAAGAACAAAAAATGCAACCGGTAGTGGTCATTCTTAACGACAAATCCTTATTTAAAAGGCCTATACATTCTGCAGGAATATTACAGTTTACCAGAGGAGGAAGATGTTGACTCAAAGCAATTCCATTCCCTTGACAAAGCTTCTCAAAAGATACCAAAAGCAATATTAAAGACTAACATAGACAAAGCTTTAGAAGAGATGTTGCTTCTCCTTTTTTACTATTTTGGTGTGGATTTGCATTCTTGTTTCAGAACTCACTGGGCAAATTCTCTGCCTGAGTAATATTCTGTAACATGTAACATTCTGGCGCTGGGTATCAAGGACTAAGACTCCACTTGATAGATCCTTCATCCTAGTCTGATAGAAGAGAAGATCTCTCTCAAATTATGGGGAATCTGTATTTTCTTAATCTGGATTGTATAAGAGGAATGGGACATTTACCATTTCTAGAAAGAAGTCTGTTGGTTAACTACAGACTCAGTAACATGCCATGAGGTATACATTTAGAGTCAAAGCAGTTAGTCTTCCCCCCACATTCATGGGTTTGACTTTTGCAAATTTGGTTATTCGCGAGGTGCCCACTTGCCTCTCCCACATTCTTCCCCTCCCATTCCTTGGCCTTTTGCCCAGGCGCAGGGAGGGGGAAACATCTTGGTTCCCCTGCCCGTCGCCCGCATGGGCATGCTGGCGGTGACTGGCAGGAGGGTGCAGGGGGAAAGATCTTTGCTCCCCTGCACTCTCCTGCCTGTCCTGCCCACATGGAAGAAAGGGCATATGGGCAGCAGGCAGGAGAGCACAGGGGGAAAAACCTTCCTCCTTCTTCAGCCCCTTGCTTGTCGCCCACGTGGGAGCACAAAAGGAAGGCAGGGGATGGGCGCAACAGGCAGGAGACTGGGGTGGGGGAAAGTCCCCCCCCCGAACTCTTCTACCTTTCTCCCAGGCCCGCAGCAGCAGAAGAGGGAGAAGTGCTCACTGGGGGGAGTTATTCACAATTTTTTACTTTTGCAAGAGTTCTGTGCCCCTAACTCTCATGAATGTGGAGGGCCTACTGTAGTTCTTTAGAGTTAAGGAGTATAGAGAACACACCTTTTAGACTCCTGGGAAATGCAGTTTAGGGAATGGCACATCACCATCTGTAATTTCACCATCTATTCTGAGTAAGTCTTGCAGTTTTACAAACACCCCATTTCACTCACTATATTGGACTGAAACTGTTTCACCCTTGTGTTTCTTCTAAAGGCCTTTACTGAGCTTTCTGTCATTTCAAATTTATCATCTCACTGACAAACTTTTATTGGGGAGGCATCAGTACAGTAAATGGCCAGTAAAGCACACATACCTTCTGCGCTTACCTCAGCTCTATCACAGCCTCAAGGATGACATAATAAATTGAAATCACACAACAGCAGCACCTCGTTTTGACCTATCAAAAACATGGAATCAAGGGACATTCACCTGTTCCAGTGCTCTTGCAATTTTGAGGTGGACATTGCAGCTGATTTGCTTTCTACCTAAATGGAAGAACACAGCATCTTGTTCAAAAACACTCATGTGGGTGTGACCTATGGACAGATGCTGGTCCCTAAGCCATTGGCAGCCAGTCCACAGCAAGCTTCCAGGAAAACAAAAAGAAAAGAAAAAGAAAGTCAATGTGTGCAAACATGGTGCCAGTCACTGGCACACTGGGGATAAAAAAACACCCTGCCAGTCTCCCATAGTAGATAGCTTATACAACACTGATTTGTACATTCTCTTGTTTTCTTGAGGGAAGCGGGGACAGGGGGACACGATTCTTGAGTATAGAATGCAAAAGAATTCTACCAGCAAAGTTGCAAATATGTGGCAAACTTAAAGTGTTCATACATTCTAATCATGACTGAGGGTTTCTTTTCTCTACTATTGGGGAACTGGAAGTTAGCATGGCAAGGCAGCTAATGCCAGTTAAAACTGTTTCATGTTGTAGACATCTTGTATTTATCTCTGCTCTGCAAAGAAGTGCTGCAGATCTATCACCTATCCTTACATTGCACAGACTTTGGGGTTAACCTAGATTCTTGAACATATAACTCCACCCTTTGAACAAGCAATACCAAAACAAAGCTCTTAGTAATGGCCTCTCTAGGCAGATGTGGACAGGTATGTACTTTGGAAACACTTTAAGGTAAAACTAAGAATGAGTAGAGATCTAGGGAGACAGTCCACAATACTATCCTTAAATCAGTTACATTTATATTCTACATTTCCAAACAACATATCACAGCATTTATTACATGACATAAATTCAGTTAAATATAATAATTGGAATGGAAAAAGTATGCAGACATGTAACGCTTTCTTGTTATGATTTACAGTACCAACCTATCCATGTTTACTCAGTGTAAGCCCTAATCGGTTCAACATGTCCTGATTAGGATTACAGCCCTAAATAATAAATGCACAACTTCATTTCCATAAAAAAGACCAACAATTCAGAAAGTAACAATAATTTTATTAGCTAAGTAAACAATATCTTCTTATCAAGGTTTCAAGGTTTTAGTTTTGAAAAGCAGCCATTTCAAATTAAATTAAACCCATAAAAATGTAAATACAGAATTTTAAACTTAGTCATGTTTTCATGGGCTATTATTTTTAATGGAAAAAAAGCTTCAAATTAATTGCTTCTTTGGTTTGAGCTACTTCTTACAGCATAGACGGCAAACTTTGGCCCTGCTGCTCTTTTGAACTACAACTCCCACAATCCCTCACCACTGGCTCTACTAGGTATGACTGTAAGCGAAAACATCTGAAAGACCAAAGGTTCCTTGTGTTTATATTACAAAAAAGTCACAGTCCCCATTATCAGAGGGCATCACACCTCAGAACATGAATGTCTAGAAAGTTAGTCTTTGTCACAAATGCTGGTAAAAGATAATTAGTTACACTGATAACGAGATGAGGAAGAACCAAACACTGTCTTGGTCCTCTTCTGAAGGCTAGCATTCTGCTCTATGAGATCAGGCACAAGAGCTTAGGTTTATCACAGTTTGTATATGAAGTATCTGCATTCTGACATCTTGTCCTGTCAAAGCTTTTGTAGAGTATCTTGTGTTGCCTCTCTTAATGGTATCTGAATCTTCACAAACCACAGTTTAACAACGTTTAAACATACCGGGTGCAGTTCATATTCTTCTGAGGTTACTGTTAGAACTCTTATTGACTTAAATGATTCTGGCCTAAATCTAGCTCCTATTCCCAACTACAAGAGATCAACCAAATCAATGAGATTTATGTAAGTGTTGATTTACTATTCAACAAATGATTGTCTACTCTAGTTGGAGGCACCAACTGCATTTAGCTTTGCATCTTGATCCTAAACACACTGGTCTTTCTAACAGACATTTTCCGCAAGTGTATGTTGACTTATGTCAGTATTCTTGAAAGTCTTATAATAATATTTTATATTCTAAAAACATATAACATATTATAGCAAACCTTTATTGTTTTAAAGACTTTACAATTTCTGTAAGTTTATCTTCACCAAAATGGTCCTTTAGTAGCAAATAAACGATCTGCTCTAGCTTTGCAACCTATGAGAACAGGAAATTTCAAAAATTACAAGTGAACAGCCTTGTTGTTTAATCAGTTTGTTACAAAAAGGAATAAAGTGGCCTACTTCACACTACATTCAGCATCCTGCAACTGCACTGCAATTTTTAAGAAAATGACGTATCTCACTGAAGATATGTAAACTTTCCAAATATTAGCCAGGATGAAATTTCATGTCTTGTTTCCATAATCACTATTAACAGAGCTTATCTTCCTTGTGTTAAATGGGTTTTTAAAAGCAAAAGCCTAACATTGATAATCTTATAATCTCCAAACTCAAACCTTGGGTTGGTTCCCAGGACATCTTTGCTCCATAACTCATCTCTCAAAATCAAGAGATGAAATGCACTGAAAATCTGAGCACATTTAGTTTCTTACTCAGATTTCAGCTAGAAACATTTCAGTTTCATTAGATGTATAAAGTGAGCTAGATAATGATCTAAAAGTTACCATTTTACTAGCTCTGAAAGCAATTATTTCAATTTTGAATAGATACTTACTTGCTTTTTCAATTCTGTACAGCAGCACATAGCTTTCTCTGCACATTCTAAAGGAAACAAAATCCACAGAAATAAGCACTGAACAATGAACATACAAAGGAATTTCTGGTTTTGTAAACTAAAATACTGACTTCTCATGTTTTTGTGCAAGTGATAACAAACAACATTAAGAATCTTAGCAAAGAGCATATACAACTGAGGCGGACACATGAACTGCCGCCTGTATAAAGTACTTACAATTTCCATACTATGTGGAATTTTGGGATTTGCAGTTTAGTGGAAGTATTTAGAATTCTTAGGCAGGGGACTCTAGTGCCTCACAAAACTACAAACCCTGGGATTCTACAGGATGCAGCCATGGCAGTCAAAGTGGAATCATCATGCTACAAGTAGTATGAAAGGTCCCCTGCTCTCAGCATCCAAGCACAGATGATGATGTGTGCCTTCAAGTCCCTTCTGACTTATGGTGACCCTAAGGCAAACCTATCATGGGGTTTTCTTGGCAAGATTTATTCGGGGGGGGGGGCGGTTGCGCTTGCATTCCTCTGAGACAGAGAATGTGACACACTCAAGTCACTCAGTAGGTTTCCATGGCCAGGTGGGGATTTGAACCCTGGTCTCCAAAGTCATAGTTCAACACTCAAACTACTACACCACACTGGCACCCAACCATGGTTGTTGTGTGCTTTCAAGCAACTTCCAATTTTCCTATTACAGGGTTTTCTGGGGCTGAGAGTGTGTGATACACCCAGAGTCATCCAATGAGTTACCATGGCCAAGTGGGAAAGTGAACCTTGGTCTCCATGGTACAGTGCACAAAAAATGCAGAGAACAGGAGAAAAGGGAAACCTAGTGGGTTTCCTACACACAGGCTGTATCTGCATTCAGCTTGGTGCCTAGGTATATAGGCACTTCTTACATTTCCCACCTCCACACACTCTTCTGTCCTTTTCCCCCCTAGTCAGCTACTCAGTTACTTCACTTTATCAGAAACAAACAGAATTAAAATATGGTGAAATTCCTAATTACGCAAAATATAAGTTGATTTATATTAAATTGGACACCAGGTCATGGTAACTGATGTTAGCTTCCCAGCATTTTGTGAAGCAGGTGGGAAATTTAGCAACCATCACAATTTGAGGTTTGAACACACTTAACAGCAGCTTTCAATACAGTAACCAATATTGCTTCTAAGTTAAAGATCCTCCACAATGTGAATTTAAAACCTGTGACACTAGGTCCAATATGTTATGCTTACTCTTACTTGAAAATTAGTACTGATATAAATTAGGAGGGGGCAACTGATTTTGCAGATATTGTTGGACTATCACTCCAATCACCCTTTACTGGCTATCCTATAAGCACTGATGGGAACTGCAGTCAAAAAAGCATATGGAGTTTCACAAGAATCCCATCTGTGAAATGAAGTCTGATAAAATATGCAGTAACTGCTATTAAGACAAGAATTATATTTGTTCCATGAACCACACCAGTATTTTTAACAGCAGTGTGATCTGATCAGTAATAGGTAGCCTCATCTGCCTCTCCTGCCCCAACTAGCTTAGCATCTAAAGATCACTTGAATTGCAGGAGACCTCCTTACATACAGTTCAGACTGTTCAAAGTAATAGAATTTCAAAATCATAAGTGCAGACTGCCTGGTTTAATGGCAGAGCAACAGGCAGGTCTTGCTGCTGTCACCCCACGCGGTTTAGCCAGCTCGATTAAAACGCTTAGAGTTGGCCAGTAACCCCCCTGGTAAAGGGGGTTCAGAGGGACTCACGGGGGACCCGAATCCGCTCATCAGTCTTCGAGAACCAACACAAGTTGGATTGGAGAGAGAAGGAAGAGTGTGGGGTTGAAGAGTTGCCATGACCAAGCTGGAAGGCAGCCGACTGTCGGACCAGCACAAGTGACATCTAAACTTTTTTAAAAATAGGTAAGTAAGCTTTCAAGTTAAGATTAAAGAAAACAGACTCTTGACTGGTCTAGAGAAACCTCAACATAAAGGGACTTTGCCAAGCATTAAACAAGATTTTTCAAGAATAATGAACACTGAGATTTTATTTAATCATTAGCTACTTGAAAAGCGACAGATTTATGGACATTGAGTTTCTCAACCTGAAATGCTTAAGTGACTTAAATGTTTAAAAATCCAGGGGAGCTTAAAAAAAAGAAAGAAAGAAAGAAAGAAAGAAAGAAAGAAAGAAAGAAAGAAGATATAATTTCTGAGAAACTCAGATACTAAAAAGCAGTTTCATATAAATGTATATACCTGGCTTGAGCTCGCGAAAAGAAAACAAAAGCGAGGAAAGTTAAATCCAAATAAACTTTGCTGAGCTCACTAGGGAAGAAGACAGAGAAGAAGACGGAGCACAAACCAGTGGGCAGTATAACAGAAGGAACAGAAAGAACAGGAATTAAAAACTGAATTAACAGGAAGAACAGGAATTAACAGAAAGAACAGGAATTAAAAACTAAAAGACAACTTGCTGAAAGGGGCTGGAAGTGACCAGGGGAAATAAAATCCTACATGAAGAAGGGAGCAGAGCAGAGACGAGTGAGGCGCGATGGTGGAGAAAAAGAGACAGAAATAGATTGGATATTGGATACATTCAGACTTCTTGGAACTGTTTCTAATGATCGGACTTGAGGATATTTAAATAGTTTCTCTGAGGATACAAAAGAACAACGTGATTAACGGATACATATTAATGCTAGCAGAAGTACCAGTTAAAGACAGTATGGGGCAAATACAGCACAAACTAAATAACCTCACACAGGGAAGACAAACGCGTCGTATGGTGAGAAGAGAAGTCAAACGGACATTCAGAAAATTGTTATACGACAAGTGTGTCTGGGGGGAATTGGTGGAAAAGAAGGAATGTCAGTGAAGGGGAATGTTATTGATTGTTATCAAAGGGAAAAAGTAGTGGGATGGGAAGTATCCAAGCATTTAAGCATTTAAATATGTATTTAAGTATTTTGATCTCAGAAAATTAATCGATGGGGCTATTTAAAGAATTAATTCTATTAATCTAGATTTGATTAACTGATTAGAACTACTCATCAATTCTTTTGATTAATAGGCTGTTTAATTAATTGTATATCTGATTAAGCCAGGGGAAAAGGGAAGGAGGGAGAGGGGGAAAAAAAAGGAGCTCAGTAAAGGGAGGTTGATTAGCTATTTGAACACAGCTGCTCCAGAACGAACAAAACTAAACAGACACAGTGCATAAGATATACCTTCAAACATATAAGGAAACAATTTAAGCTACAGTGTTATTCAGTTACACAATGTGCTAAGTGCTCCATCTAGTGGCAAAGAATAGCCACTAAACAGTGAAGCTTAAATAAATATTTCAAGTTTTCTTATAAATTGAGGAAAAAAGAAACTTAAAATATCAACCTCACAGCACAAACTATTTCTTATATATTAATAGTGTAACATATTACATTTTGTTACATATTAATATATCATTTAAGAATACTTTAATAAGAATGGCAAGCAGAAAGAAAACAACATCTTATGTGCAATCTCAAATAACTCTGGAAAGAAGATCCTCTCTAGAGCAACCTGTACAGATTCCGGAACTATGCCAACAAATACTAGAAGAACTACGAAACTTTAAACAAGAAATCAGGCAAGAATTAAAAGATACCAGAGATGAGATAAAAATGGACATTAAAAAAGAACTGGAAAGCTTTAATAAGAAAATAGAAAAAATAAACAAGGATATGAAAACAATGAAATCAGACCTAAAAGACTTACAGGACAAAACAAAACATGTAGAAACAGAGATGAAGACACTGAACAACAACCAGAGACAAAATGGGACAAAGACAGACATTCAAGAAATGTGATATGGGGATAAATGCCTTAAACTGAGAGGAATTTCTGAAAAGGCAGGGGAAGACCTCTGTGAAAGATTAATTCCAGATTTAGCAGCATGTATAGAGATACCCAAAGATAACATGGAGGCTGAAATTGACAGGATCTTCAGACTGAATTCAAAGATTGCAAAAGAAAGAAATTGGCCAAGAGATGTAATTGTTTGTTTCACCAGAAGAGAAAGAAAAACTCCTACAGAAAAACTACGAGGAAAAAATAATAGTGGACGGAAAAGAAGTGAAAATATTTAAAGACATACCATTTCAAATATTAAACAGAAAACAAGAATATAAAAATCTAATACAGTTGTTGCAGAGACATAAAATAAGGTATAAATGGGAGAGAACCAAAGGGGTCTTATTTACCTTTAAACTAAAAAGACATAAAGTCACCACCCCATCGCAAGCAAACGAACTTCAGAAGTTAAGAGAAGAACTATAGCACCCAAGAAAAAAGAAAGAATTCAAACAAAGAGAAGAAGGAAACTACTGAAGGACAAGACAAGTTAGAAGCAGAGAAAGATATAGAGGAAGAAGAGCAACAGGAAGAGGAATAGCTTGACTCAGATATAGAAGAGAAATGAACAGAAGAAGAAGCATAAGAAAATTAAAATGTCACTAAAATGTTTGTCATGGAATGTGAAAGGACTGAACTCAAATTATAAACGTCGACAAGTATTTCACTATTTAGAAAAATAAATTGGATATTATATGTTTCCAAGAAACCAAAATTTGAGAATCTGACACTAAATATCTAAAAAATCCTAAATTTGGGAAAAGCTTCTTTTCAGCTTACCAAAAGAAAAAAAGAGGGGTGGCTATTTATGTAAAATCCAAATTTCCCTCAGAAAAAGTCTTCTGTGATGATCACGGCCACTATATTGGAGTACAAGTGCAATTCCCTGATCTTACATTATTGGAGGTTGGAATCCATTCCCCATTAGAAAATAAAAGTGAGTTCTATAAGAAAATAGAAGAAGAATTACAGAGATACATTCAAGAGAAAAATCAGGAAAACATTTTAATCATGGGGGACATGAACGGAGTCCTACATCCTGAGAAAGATAGATCAACAATGATCAGTTTAAAGAAAAAACAAGGAAAATTGCCAAAGAGTTTCTTTAAATTAATAGAAAACATATCACTGAGATATATTTGGAGATTAAAACATGGGAATTCAAAAGGATTTATCTTTTATTCAGAGAGCCACAAAACAATGTCAAGAATATATATGTTTTTAATCTTCAAAGTGTTACACACAAAAACAAAAGACATGGAAATACTCCCAAGAATTGTATCAGATCACAAGCCGATCCAGCTGAAATCGACTGTAAGGAAAAAAAATCAAAATGGAAATTGGAGACTTAATGATTTAATACTTCAAAATGAAGAATACTTAAAAAAGCAAAAGAGGAGTTGAAATACTACTTTAAAGAAAACATCTCGGAGGAGGTAACAATGAAAACAATCTGGGATACTGGTAAAGCAGTAATTAGAGGACAATTCATTAAATGGAATACAGAATAGAAGAAAAAAAGACAGGAGAAGATAAAAAGATTAATGACAGAGATCAAACAAAAAGAAAAAAAGTTAAGAAACGACACTGCAAATAATAAACTAAGGAAAGAAATCAGGATATTACAAGAACAAATCAGATCAGAAAATTCGATTGAAATCGAGAAGAAACTAAGAAGAATTGAACAAAGGCACTTTGAAAGTGTGGACAAACTGGGCAAGTGGCTGATCTACAAATTAAGGAAAAACAGAGAAAAACCTGATCTTACAAGCTAACAAGGGGAAGTCGGTGGTCATGGATCAACACTCAGTAAAATATATTTTCAGAAAATGCTATAAAGATCTTTTTGGCAGTACTTCAGATTCGGACAAAAAGAAAAAAAACAGAAGCTTACCTAGAAGAACAAAATATTCTTAAATTAACTGAGGAGCAAAAAAACAGCCTGAACTCTACAATAACTATAATGGAAATTACAAAGGCGATCAAAAAATTGAAAATAGCAAAATCACCTGGCCCAGACGGACTGAAAGCATTATATTACAAATCTTGCCAAGATGAACTGATCCTCCCAATGCATAAAATGTTCAATGAAATCGTAAATACTGGTAAGCTGCAATCATGGAATGATGCAAATATAACTTTAATCCTAAAAGAAGAGAAAGACCCATGGGATCCGAGTAATTATCGTCCAATCTCTCTGTTAAACATTGACTACAAGATCTTCGCTAATATAATAGCAAATAGATAATAACAAACAGAAAATATTACAAATAATAATTCTGGAAGATCAAAGTGGTTTTCTACCCCAAAGACACATAAGAGACAATATAAGAATAGTAATCAGCATGGTAGAATATTATGAAAAACATAATGAAAAAAAATTTGTGATGATCTTTGTCGATGCAGAAAAAGCGTTTGATAACGTGAATTGGGACTTTATGATGACACTATTCGATAAGATGAACAGTGGCGAAAAATTTATCGCTTGGATCACAGAAATTTACAAAAACTGCAAAGCCCAAATCATAATCAATGGAGAGAAAACAAAACCTACTGAAGTCAAAAAAGGTACCAGACAGGGATGCCAGCTTTCACTGCTTTTATTTATAATGGTTTTAGAGGTCCTCCTTACAGCAATTTGTTTGGAATCAGAAATTAAAGGAAGAAGGATAAAAGGCCAAGAATATAAACTAAGCGCCTACGCTGAGGATCTAGTAATCTTCCTAGAAGACTCCAAACAGAGCATGGTAAAATTAATGGAAAAATGTAAAAAATTCAGAGAGGTTGCAGGGTTTAAAATTAAAAAGAATAAAACAAAGATTCTATGTAAAAACATTAGGAAGGAAGAGATGGAAGAACTGCTACAGATAACAGGATTTAAGAGAGATAAGAAGATAAAATATCTCAGTATTGTGATCATAAAGCAAAACAACGAATTGTACAAAAACAATTACAAAAAAATGTGGAATGAAATCAAAAGAGAGACTCAGAACTGGGCAAAACTGAAATTATCTTTAATGGGAAAAATGGCTGCAATAAAAATGAATATCCTCCCCAAGATAAACTTTCTCTTCCAGAACTTACTGATAATTATAAATGAAAGATGCTTTCGAGACTGGCAGAAAGATCTATCCAATTTTATCTGGGGAGGAAAGAAACTAAGAATAAAATGGAAGATCTTAACAGACAGGAAGGAAAGAGGTGGACGCGGGCTCTCGGATTTGAAACTTTACTATTTCGCTAATGGGCTAATGTGGATTAAAGACTGGATCACATTGCAAAATAAAAGAATACTGAAGTTAGAGGGTCCAGATTTGTGATTCGGATGGCACGGGTATCTATGGTACAATAAAGCAAAGATCGACAAAAATTTCACGAACCATTACATAAGATGCTCTCTGTTAGAAATCTGGATGAAATTCAAACTTAAGACTTATAGAAGAATTCCACAATGGATATCACCACACGAGGCATTATTTGGAAGATGGAAAGACCCTAAAGAAAGATGGCTCAAATCCAAAGATATAATAATTGAAGGGAAGAAGGGAAAACAGATCTAAGAATAAAGACAAGAGAGGAGTTAGAGAAGGATGGATTGAACTGTCAATGGTTGCTTCATCTACAACTGAAAGATTTAAAATGGGCTTAAAGCTCGAAGGTTTTGAAACAAACAAACAACTTAATGAATTTGAGAAGGCTATCTTTGAGAAATCAGATCACTTATCTCAAATCTACAGGATTCTATTAGATCGGAAATTAGAAACAGAAGTGATTAAAGACTCCATGATTCAATGGGCTTGAAATATAGGACATGAAATAAAAGTGGAAAATTGGGAAAAAAGCTGGAAAAATACCCAAAAGTTCACATTAGCCCAAAATCTGAAAGAAAATCATCTTAAGATGGTGTACAGATGGCACTTAGATCCTGCCAAATTGAGCAAAATTTATAAAACACAGAAAACAACTGTTGGAAATGTAATGAAGAAAACGGTACCTTTTTTCACATGCGGTGGTCGTGCCCCAAAGCAAAGAAATACTGGAAAGATATACATAAAATAATAACTGAAATCTTACAGATAAATATTCTACTGTCTCCTGAAATTTTTCTATTAAACGTGTTACGTGAAATAGATAAGGTGTCAACAGTGAGGTACTGGAGGGCAATACTTTACATGGTCACTGCGGCAAGAATAGTGTATACTAGATATTGGAAAAATAATGTTACTCCAGAAACAGATGAATGGTTAACTAAACCAATGGAATTCACAACATTAGATAACTTAACTTTTGCATTAAGGGGAGAAATACAAGGGAAAAATGAAAGAGAAATGGCTCCAATCAAAAATTATTTGAATCCAAGCTGGGCACTGTAAAAAGTTCCAGAATAGGAAGAAGCAATAAGCGAAATCATAGAGAAATGGAAATGGGGATGGTAATTAAGCAAGAAGCATGAAAACACGAGATTTTATAGTCTTTCTTGAGTTGCTGGCAAGCCATCAAGGTGATATACAGATATAGAGGAAACTCTGTAAGACATACAGATGTCAACCAAGCAAGAGAATGTAGGAAGTGGATATTACATACTTAGAACATAGATAATGACTAATTAAAGACAATAGGTAAATCTCTGCAAATGTAAATAGAAGACCTTTGTTGAAACTGTACTGTAACAGAAACTAAAGATATTAGAAAAATTGTATTTTAGGTAAAACTGTAAATCAAATATTGCTATTCTTGTTGTGTATTTATAAATAATGAAGATTTTAATAAAAATAATTAAAAAACAAAAAACAAAATCATAAGTGTATACATCAACATTCACTTGAGATCACAGCCAAAATGCTTTACAGTTCTTACCACACAAGTCTAAAAATATAACACTGATACATATTTTAGTCTAATCTATAGTGAAATTTTAAACACCCTGATCCTTCAGTCCTGTGAAATATTTCTTCCCACCTATCAATAAAAATATCTTCATTGTGTATATCTTAAGATGAATTATGGCAAAATGAGAAAAAGACAAATGCTAAATGGGCAAGAAACTGGGCATGTTATACTGTTTTATTAGTGGAGGTTTTGTTCATCTCTGGAAAGCTCATCTGCAAGAGTACTATGTTTATTTGAAGTTTCATTTACCTCTATTTGAAGAGTGGTAAATTACAACATTATCATATTTCCCTAAAAGGCCAAGTTTAGGACTCAGAGTCCAATTTGTCTCTAATGCTATAATATTGAGAAGGACTATATAATCTGCAGGTAGAAAAACAGGTTAAAAAAAGGTGCTCTTAGGTGTATTAGCAAATGTACTTACCTCATCACTATGCAAAAGTTAATGGTATTTTCTATTGTAATGATACCCCTGAAGTTTATTTTTAAAACACGTTTTACAATTCACTATTGTATAAAGTGACCTTGGTTATTATTTATCTGTGAGCGAGACAAATCTTCAAGAATACTGTATTGTATACAATTAATATATTTATTATTATTGAGATCTGCACTGTTAAAAGTTCACTACCACTCTGGTACCTTACCTACCAATAACTACCAACTTTATGACTTATTTCAATAAATGTGATAATAAAGACCAAGCCATATCAAGAAAATGTCTGAAACATGGCTGGTGATTTCAATGAATTCTTACATTTTCTAACTAACATGTTCAACAACCTAGCAGCTACAACCTAAACTTTTTTTTTAAAGCAGACATTTATGTACATTCTAGTGTCCTACAAAAGATTAGGAACATTAATTACCTTGAAAATCATGGGCTATTAATCTGCCTGAAGGCATTTTTTGATTAGGTATGATTTCTTTTTTTAAAGCCAAATGACTTTTAATTAGAATGTCATTTATCATTTTTGGACTGCCAGCAGTATTGTCAGTAAGTTCAACTTCAGCACTATTTGTGGTTAAAGAAACTACTTTGGCCTGAAGCTTCTTTCCAGCTGTGCACATCTGAAATGTTGCTGTCGCTTCTTCGGTCCATTTGTTATTTATTGGGCGCACACCTAAAATATGAAGTATTACAGAAGCACCTTTTAATCGTCATATAATGGTCTTGAGATCATCAAGAATGCATTTTTGGCACACTTTCTAGGGGTAAGTTTCAATTGGCTACATCTAATTGCTAATTCCTATCACAGCAGATCAACCAAAGCAATAAATTTATGTGATTTTTACTTATTGTTCAGCAAGCGATTCAATGGTTGTGCTCCAGTTGGCACTAGCACTTGGATTTAGACCACTGAGTTCAGTGAGACGCAAGTAAAGTGCAAGATGATGAAGACTGTACTGTAAAATTTTCTCCAAGTATTATGGAAATGTATAAGCCACTTTGGGCTTAAAATATTGTTATCAAATTTGAAACAGCTATCTAAAAATCAAGATTATAATTGTACTTACTGACATCAATTGGGGAAAAAAGCCCTTTTATCAAATTGTCAAATCCTGTCAGCATACAGTATTATTTCATACACATGCATACCCAAAGCTCTTGTCTCTTGAACACAATATACAACATTTAGGAAAGTTTAGGTGTCACAACACAACTGACCCCTCCCAGGCTACTGATGGAGGAGGATATATATAGCTTGCTTAACTAAAAAAAAAAAAAAGTTATATTTCTCCAGGTAAAAATATAATTATATGAATCCTATAGTTGTTTTGTGTTACTTACAATTTTACTGTACTTAAAAAATACAAAAGGGATACAACTGGACAACTACCTGAGCTTCAGTGCCTTCTTAAGGCTAGAAGTTCATTGAGAAAGGCTGGATTAAAAGGTAAACAAGTAATACAATCATTATACTTTTATTCGAAAGAGTGGGGAAAAGATAAGGCGTTAAGTCTTCACCCCAAGGACTATAAAAGTCATACCTGTAAAACTGTAAATTACTGTGGCTCCTTTTCAGATATGATTTACCCATTTAAAACGTGGGAAGGCAAGCCTAGAGATAAATTAGAGCTTGGCCATAATTATTCTATACCACTATGGCATTATAGAATGGGTTTACTGTTCTCCAATTTCCATTCTTAAAAGATAACTTTATGAGAAGTAAAAGAGACTGAAGTGCATAATAGGATTTCAAGTTTCAATCCCAAAATAGGAAATTGAGGGATTGGTACTTTCCCTGAATGTTCATTCTTGGATGGTCCAGAGGAGCAGTTCATATAGGAGTCCAAAATTCTCTTCTGTTTTAACCACTGGCTCCTTTTCTCTTCTTGTCAGTTTCATTATAAAGTCTTAGACAACTGATCTATGTGTGGTCTTGTTTATAATGTCATGTTTTTATCGTAGTTTAAGTATTCCCCTATTCTATTCTATTCTATTCTATTCTATTCTATTCTATTCTATTCTATTCTATACATATAATATTATCATGTACCCACAAAATGGGAGAGAGTGGATTGCTCTTCCAGGCCATCCAAGAATGAATATTCAAGGTAATTTTATTTATTAATTTATTAATTTATTGATTGAATTTATATGCCGCCTTTTTTCCTCACAAAGTGAGAGCCAAGGTGGCTTCCAAAAAGTTCAACAATAAACTTTAAAAACACTTAACAAACAAGTAAAACCTTCCTGTTCAATCATTAACAGCCTTTATCTCCCTACAAAAGGAAAGCAGGGAGGGGGACAGTCTATCCTCCCACAGATGAGAGTTCCACAGAGTGAGAGCAGCCACTGAGAAGGCTCTCTTCCCATGTCCTCACCAGGCAAGCCTAGGGTAGTAGGGGGTCCAAGAAAAACCTTTCCCCTGCAGATCAGAGTTCCAGCAAGTTGTTACAGAGCTATAAGTATCAACTCCTCATTCTCTGGAATCCACATACTACCCAAGCTTTCTCTATGTGGTGGGCATGGCTGCCTCTCACTTAATTACTGTTTGTAGGACTATTCATCTGAAGGCGGCCTATGCTGACATATTTATCAATTTTATAATGTCATATAAACGCAGATGGTTCCTTCCATCCAGCTCCATTACAAGCATCCTCTATTGATGCTCAAACAACATAGACAGTACTTGTTGACATAGCCTGTGTAGAATATGGCCATACATTCTGCCGTCTTGGCACCTTTGCTGAGCCGTTCTTATATGCCACCCTGCCAGTCTATGCACTTCTGCCTTCAGTAGAGCAGACTTTACGGTCCTCTTCAGGAATCCTATCCAAGTATGAGAATGCATTTTCCCATAGGAGTTGCTGGTACATCCCCATACATGATACATAATTCACAATCTTGAAGACAACAGCAGGAGTAGAATAAAATCTGCATCCCATGGGTCCAACTTTTCCACTCCTGATCAACAAGAGTGGAGTGAAGCTTCTGGGTGTCTTTGACTGGCAGCTTAGTATGCAGAGATGATACCAGAGGGAGAGTTGACCTCAAGGGTCTGAAATCATGGGATCATAATTTTGGCCCAGTACAGTAAAAGATGCCTGAGGCTTAGGAGACTGCACCCATGTGTGGTGAATCTGGAGGAACTGGAGATAGGATGGAAACTTTCCTATATTTCAGAGAGTGCTGAACGCTCTGGGGAAAAAAAGCCTTTAAACAGTTTAGGAAGAAGGTTGCAGCTCCATGCTGCTCCTGTGCTCTGCTGCTTCTCTCTGCCATTGTTTCTTTCCATTGCTTGCACTGGTAATGTCCCTCAACATTCACGCCTGCGTTGAAGCTTCCTTTTGCTGTTCTGGTTGCTTAGGAATGTAGCCGTGGTTCAGTTTCATCCCCAGCCTTGGAATTTCTGTTCCCAACATGGCAACCCACAGTGGCAGTTGGGAATTTTCTTCGCCGCTAAATCTGTAGCTCCTGGTCATAGCTGAGCAGGTAACACAGATTTCCTTTTCTTTTTTTTATTATTTTTTTGTTTTAATTTGTTTTTTTTTACCTTCTCTAAGGAAATGACAGTCTGTTCCGTCTGATTGTTTTCTTTGGTGTTCTTAGTTGTTTTGGAGATGTTGATACAGAGCTGTCTGATTCACTGTCACTTATTTGAAATAAATGTTCTTTTCAATGTCATCTCATTACTGTCCTCAGAGGCTTGCTGTTTTGTGGCCATCAGAGCTGAAATAATTGATTTGTTTTCCCAGACTGTGATCTGCTGAGGAGCAGTCAGCAGAGCCATTTCTGTTTCCTTGATCTCTGTACTTTGCTTTCTTTTTCTTTTGGCAAATACGTGTGAGCACCATTACAGTCCTCATCAGATGTTTTCTTCTGAATATTATCCATCTTTGACTTTCTAATTTTTCCTTGCCTAACTGAAAGGTATTTGACTGGCTAGGCAGCAAGCTGAAAAACTGTTGTGAAGGGAGCAGGAGCCAATGGTTAAAAAAGACGAACTCTGGACTCGTATATCATCTGCTCACACAAGAGGAATGACTCAATAGTATGTGGATTTCTCCTCTGTGCCATCAGAGAGTGAGATTATAGCTGAACTATCTCCTGGCTACAAATCCTTACACTAGACCATACTCACAGTTTCAAGCTAAGCAAGAAGAGCAATGTTTTCTTTATGTTGTAACTTTATACCTTATTTTCAGTTTGAAAGATTACCTTACTAATGAAGTTGAGAACTTTACCTGACAGACAACACCTAATTGCCTGAAAGGGGAGTTTCATAAATATTGCTGAAATTGGTCTGACTTTATTCAGAGTAACTTCTTCATAATTTCCATAATCCACAAACTGAACTTTACAGGTTTCAACAGAAGCAGTATCTTTCACCACGGCTCGGTACCATCTGCCATCACCTGAATTCAATGAAAAGTACAAAAGTTTTGTAGTATCCAACAACCCAGAATGCACAACATGGAGGCTCCTAGAGGTGAACTAATTCCCATCCCACTCCAATTCCCCTCCCCACTACTGCTAGTAATGGAGAGAAGAACAAAGTGCATCAAGATTGCTTAGGGTGAAGCTGGAGAGAAATAAAGAAGAATTATCACTGGGACGTATATACATGCATATTCATCCTGTTACATCCTGAGCCAACCTAACATGTTGCTTTTTGGTCCAAAAATCGTGCACTTCCACATTAAGCAGACAAATTTAATTTCTCTTCAGAAATAAGAGTTTGACCTTTCTCATCATCTCTTATTTTGGTGTGTACAGGTATAAAGCAAATGCATACTCTCTTCCCACTTCACACTGAAGTTACTTTCCATGAAACACTAAACTTGTTCAACTGGAATTCAGGGAACATGGCACAATCCTGTTCACAGTAATGAATACCATCAAAAGTTAGACCAACCTTCAACCCACACAAGAAAATACTGCAGATCTTTTTCTACTGCTCTTTTTCTACTGCTCCTTTATTTAACTAATCTGAATCAGGTAAATTCAGATTTATTGTATAATTCAAAATCTGCAGTTGCTTTTCAACTTAGCAAATATTTAAGACTTCACATACAAAATCAATCTTCCCTCAAAGATTTAGTAGAGTAGCTCTGATTCCTTTTAGTGAAACAAATTTCTAGGAAAAAATCAGTGCAATACAGAACAGAAAGAGAAACAGAAAGAAAACTTACCAGAGAAGTAAGCACAACACAGCTCACCCTTTGTGACCTTAGAAACACTTGGAGATATTTTCTGGCAGTATTCCACTAAAGATAAATTGAGTTCTTCTAGTGCAATCAAGTCTGTAGATGTAAGAAATACTTTACTTTACCCGACTATGCAAATAATTAAATGGTTATCAAAATTTATCAATATGTGATTTCAATCAACCACAGCTATGATCGTAAATAGCACTTACGAAAAAAAAATCTATCAGTCTCCCTGCTCTTGCAATTACTACATGATCATATTGCTTGAGTTCTGAAGTATAAAGAGAAAAACTACTGAACTTGAATATAGTTCAAATATACAGCTATAAAGGAATGTCAGTAAACAGCTAAAGTTATTATGCATTCTGTCCTCACTTCCCTACTTCAAGAATGTGAATGTGGGTTGTCCCCTACATGTTGTTGAACTGCATTTTTCTATCAATCTTAGCCAGTATTATCAATGGTAAGAAATGGGAATTGCAAACCAGCACCTATTCTTTTTTCTAAATAAAATTTTAGACATAAACAAAACACTAAAACAATAAGGAAAAAAGCAAACAAATACATACAGTCTACACAAACTTGAAACAAAATCAAAATACAAATTAAAACACAAACCATCAATTCAAACAATGCTAATAATACTAACAATCCACATTAGGAAAAAAATTTCATAATTACAACTACAAAACTACATTACCACAAATAACTAAAAAATTTGGTTCCCGCTCCATTGTGTACAATCCAATGTACTTAACTTACATTTGAGTATAACTAAGAGTTGCTAATAATTACATATTATTAAACACTTATTACTTAACAACTACCATTATGATTATTTACCTGGTTATCTTATTAGATTACTTATTCACTTACATATAATCTAATTCGTTAAATTAACCAGTCAAATCACTATTAGCCTATTCTATATTCTATGTAATTTCTACATTCTAATCTTTATTTGAAGCCAATAATATATTATCCTATAATAATAATCTTTCAACTAAATAATACTAATAATCCTTTATCAATAAGATAATAATTAATACCCATAATTAATAATAATAACCATCCAATTAAAAAGTGATAATAACAACCCATTCAAGCCAACAAACAGAATGTGACTTTAAATTTTAGTTTCATACTTCTCATGTAATAACATAAATTTAAGAAGTTTAAGTTTAAAAGGCTAAAGTCATCAGATTGCCTTCATTCTTCTTTAAAAAAATCAATCAGCCATTTCCATTCAGACCACATTCATTTTGAACTCTGCCTTTTAATCTTTATGTTAGACTGTCTATTTCAATAATTCCCATCAATCTACTTAAACCAGTCATCCACTGTAGGTTAGTCTGTTTTTTCCCAATACTTAGACTTGCTGCTAGCACATATTGGACCAATTTATGTTGTTTCTTCTCCATAATCGTATCTTCCTTCCAAATTCCTAATAAACATAAATTGGGTTTTCTAGGTATTTGAGATTTCAGTATTTTTTCCATCATATTTTGAATCTTCATCCAAAACTGTTTAGCTTCATCCACCACATACAGTTCACAGACCCAAGATGGTCATGGATAGTGTATTCTTATTTTTAAATGAAGAACCAGAAAAACATTGCTTTGAATGTATGTCAGAAGGAAAAACACCCTCCTACATCTTTTCTACCTTGAAGAAAAAGCTACGTGTAATGGTTTCCATATCTGCTGTGCAAGTAAGGAAGAGCAAGAGAACACCTATCAGGTTCCTGGCTGCTGTTTATATGTGTGAACAGGACAGACATGAATATGACGGGATCTAAGTTCGGGAGCACAGTTACAATTAAGGAATCATAAACCTCTAAAATGCAATACGAATATTCAGGACTGAATACTCAAAACAAAGAAAGATGTACCGTGACGGTTTAACAACTGGCAGTAGAATTCACTAGGACTGTACAGCACACACACACTGACATTTACCACCTGCTTAGCTGTTAATGTGACCCAGGATGACTCAACTCGGTCCAGTTTTTGACCTATAGAAAGGTAAAGGAAAATATGAATAATCACTTGAGTCATTTTTATTCCATAACCATGCTGGTGTAATTATCCCAGCAAATATCCCAGTACCCTATCTTCGGTATAATGAAGACAGGCAAACTGTGAACTTTGTTTTTAAAGCAACATTCACAACTTGTGTTCCAAGGAAAAATGATGGTCTAATGCTATTCCTAAACCCGAGTCTTGGTTCACTTAATGTAGCAGTCATGCTAAACTCAAAATATAAAGCCAAACACTTACTGCAGTAATATACTTACCACTCACTTCTTCCAATGTATTAATTCTTGTTTCAACCGCTATCATAGCAGAAGATTCTTTTACTGCATACCCTGATTTTAAAAGGTAACTGGAGACATTTATTATTGGAGTCATGGATTCATCCGCAATTTCTACTACAAAAGCATTCTCCTTCTTATCCACCACTGTTATGGTGACCATTTTATTTTGCAGTAGCTTGATCATGACTGAAGTTGCTTCTGTGGACCAGGTTCCAGATACAGGCTTCACACCTTAAAAAACAAAAAAGACTTCCTAGCTTCTTTTATTCATCACAGATGAAATACCTTGCTTGTTTTCACAGCTAGATATCAAGTATTACCCCTTGTAAAACAGCAATATAATATTTCACATTTTAGCATCCCTATTATCATGTATTTTCATGCCTATTGCCCTATCATACGTCATATAATCATACGTACAAAATGATAAACTTGTTTCTTCAATGCAGGGGTGGTAAATGTGTGCCTATTCAAATGGCACTACTCTAAACACCCCATAATCCCTAGCTACCACAGCAGACAGCAAAGGAAGGTGGTAGTTCCAATACAACAAAATCTGAAGGCCCAATTTAGATTAAGAAGATGTTTCATATACTTAGGCAGGGTAGGCCCAAGACTATTTGCTGTCTCTAATGAGACAATAAATCCACTCCCATACATTTTGTCCTTCTAGTAGCCACTTCCGTTTCCCCAGGCTTTTAAGAAAGGGTGCCAGATAAATGTACTGAAGTGAATACAGCTCCGTGCCACCAACTAGCATGGTTAGGGTTGCTAATAAAGAATTTCTCATTAAGTAGGAAAAAAAAATCACTGTATCTATTCCTAATTTGCATTTATCTACATTCTCTCATACCTGCTAAAGTACACTTGATAGCTTGAACTGGTAATTCCATTAATTCTGGAACAATTGGTCTAAGTTTACTTAAGCGAAGAGCTTCAACATTTCCATAGTCTACATAACCCACTAGAACTGTGTTTTCAGAAACATAGGACAAAACTGATGCACGATACCACTTTTTGTCTCCTGGAAAATAAGAAAATATTTTTTAAAAACCTATCTCGCTATCATTGGGCAAGCAGTGGTTCTATCCCCAGCCATGCATAGAAATCTTCCACTCCGAGCCTCCTTCAGAAATTAATTTTTATTTATTTGTTTGTTGAGAAAAGTTGCAGCTTCTCTTTCTGCTCCTAAAGCCACTGATAAGTTGGGCAAGAAAAGAGGAAAAGCTTCTTAGTCCCATCCATTCTTCTTGCATCCCCCAAACTCTTTCCCATTAGCATTTTCTCCCTCTTTTATCTTTGCTGTCTTCCCATCCCAATCCCTCATCAGCCTCACTCTATTTACTTTTTCTCTCTTTCTCTCCTTCTCACATATAGTGATGACAACACAGGACTGGAAATGGTTGAGCCCAGGAGCTTCTGTTATATTCTGAGAAAGTCATGCACACTAAAAGACACGACAGCATCTAAACCCTTTCTCCCTTGCCCATACCTGTAAACTGAGCACCGCACATGTCTCCTATTGCTGGGCAAAAATCTTTGATAGTAGAGATTTTGTCACAGTACTCATTCAAGGATACTTGAAGCTTGGAAAGTTTGCCTGACAAAATAGGTATTCATGTGAAAAGTGGACATAATAAAATCAAAACACTGTATCTAAATCACACATGCTGAGAAGAAATGTTATTTTTTCTTACTTCAAATGCATATCACATTCCTTAGAAGCTCAGCTAGTACTGAAAGCAGTTTTAATTCTTTAAGTTTACACTTCTGTCAGCTCATATAGAAGGTCATTATTACAAAACGCATAAACTGAAACCCTCTTTCACATTACAGGAATGTTTTCTTCACTATCACTTTATTCCACCTCAAAAGGGAACTCATGCAAAAACCTCTTTAGCCAATTTCAATTTTTTGTTATACATTAAAACATTATTCTTGCTAAGTGTTTACACTTCATTGTAATTAAAACAACAACAACAACACACACACACACACTTACGGCCATTGTCCATCTGCTGACAAAAAAAATCTCCTGGAGTTTGTATATGGGCAACCATACCCAAAAATGAATCTCCTATAGATAGTGAGATAGCCTTTGGAGTTAGACAGCTACTATGATCTTTGCTTTCAAGTTTCTTTTCTTGAACGTTGCTCTCTTCCATAGCAGAACCTAAGAAAAACAGAATCTAGTATCAAAACCTGATTTGCATGTTCCATTTCTTCAGTTTACATAGAAAAGTTCATCACTACCCTTAAGAAAATCAAATGCTACTGTGAAGGCTCCTACCCCATGGAGCATGGAGAGTATACTCAAGTGGGATGCTCCAGCTTGCTCCAAGTCTCAGTATCTTTCCTGGATGCAAAACTCTCTAACACTTTCAAAAGTTAAAGAGTATGGACAACAAAGAACTTACATAAACAGTATGCAAATAAATAGGAGCCATTGTTGTATAGTGGTCTGAGTGTGACCAGGGCTGGATTCCCTGCTCAAGCCATGGAACTCCCCACACCTGTGCAGCACACATTCTCAGCCCCAGAAAAGCCTGTGACAAGCTTACCATAAATCAGAAATGACCTGAAGGCAGACAACAAGTGAAGATTTTAAAAAATCTGGAAATCTTACAATTGTTTCCAGAATTCATAAGAAAAATAGTTTAATTCCTCAGTTCCTCTCCTGCCTCCAGAAGTAAGGCAAAACCTCACTCAGGTGAGTAGGATACTTTGAATGCACTACAGAAAAGGAATCAATGGAATAAGGTATCCAAGACTAGCACACATTTCAAAACAATACTCATTAGCATAGGACGCCTATCACCCCTAAAGAGTAATGAACTATTCTCTTTAACTGCTGTCTCACAAAAACAGTTCTACAGAGAGACAGGTATTTAATTTTTGATGTCTACCAATGAAAGACAAAGAATCAAGATGGCAGACCTACAACCGGAAGTGAATTAGTGCTGAATGAAAAAAAGGTAACTGCTATCTCCATTGGGTTGGCCATGATTTCTTCAGTGGAGCAGAGGAATTAGTCCTGACTTCTACGTAAAGGTAATCAAACTTTGATGTAAACATAAGGTCTGTACAAAATACTATGGAATCTAATGGTATGATGCAGTATTTTTCTGGGGAACAAAGCTGCTAGCTCTGAGATTCTATTTACTAATGCAACAACCATTAGAGAGGAAAAAATCTTGCCTTGAAAGAAGCTTTAGTAGAAACACCAGTACTCCCAGTGCCATCAACTGAGAATGAGCATTTTATCTATATACTCTTTGGGGAGTAAACAAAGGCACACAGAACTCATAATAATAGATGAAGTAAAACAAGTGACACAACAATCTGAAAGGGGCCAGGGCTAAAACCCTTAAAACTATGTATAAGTTCCAGAAAGATAGTCCACAGTCCACAGGAGGTTTTAGGAGGTGAGCAAGAAACAACCTGACAGGATGGTTCAATGAAGACTCCTTGGGTAGCAAAACGACAGATCTTAAATCTTGAATTAAAGCTTCACTTTAGAGCTGTAACCTGCACCTAAAAGTGTTAGACTACTAGACTCACTTGAAAAAAGATTAAACTGACTTTGTGGCTCTAAGAGGTAGGGAACTTTTTTTTCTGCACCAGTGTCAAAAGGTTTTCCAGACTGTTTCCTGTATACATGGTCAAAATTTTATCTGTGAATTATAATGAAATTGGAATCATGCTATTCAAGTGGTAGGTTCCTAGTTTTAGTAGGTTCTGTCTCTGAAGGGACCAGTCAAGGTTTTAAAAGGTTTTAAAAACTGTCATTGTCATGGAATCAGAGAAGTCCTTCTAGGTAGTTCTGGATCCAGTAGGATTAGATGCACTTGGTTGATATAAGACTTCTGGTTGATACAAGGCTTGTAGCAAGCACAGACACTGAAGGAAAGGCATACTCTCAACACTTTTTACATTTTTGGTGAGAGAGTTTGAACATCAGCTGCCTCCTCCAGATGGTACTACAATAAACTTTTCGAGCTTGTGGTTGATGAAGCACTGAAACAAATCTATGACAGGAATACTAAACTTGTGTGCAATGTTAGCAAACATGAGTAGATTCTATTCTGCCTGATTTACATACTGCTGACTCAACCAAAGGGCTGCCCAGGCAACAGTGGAATTGTGCTACTTCAAGATGAGAGAGTTAAACATGGCAACTGAGGTTAAAAATGGTGTAGCACAGTGGAAGTAATGACAACACCCAACAACTGCCTGCTTCTGCCTTGCAAAGGAACCCCACCACCGTGAAGGCAGAACTGGGCAGCTCCCAGCCACAGATTCAAATGTATGTGAGTGTAACAGTTTGCAAGCTAGAACTGACATCTTAGTCCTGTAAACTACAGAAAAGCAACTTTATGACATGAAGACCCACTGTAATTTATCCAAGTACAGTCCTCCCTCCACGTGCAGGTTTGACCTTAGTGATTTGGATTATTCATGAGGCACATGCTTGCCTTCTCCCCCTTTCTCTTCTTCCCATTCCCTTGCATTCCTCACTCTAGGTTTCAGAGGCTTGTATTTAAAATGGACATTTTTTTCCTTTGGGGTGAGCAAAGTTCCCACCGCAGCTGGAGGTGTGTCGTTTTTGCCATACAGCTGCATATTCTGCTATGTAATGGTAGGTGATTGGTCAGGTGCTCTTGTTATTCCCACCCTCCCCTTTGGGAGGAATCTCCTTTCTCAAGATAGTGACTGGAAGTAGTTAGAACACCAGAACTCAGTGCTCTGCTCTTCTACTAGTAAGGCCTTCACCTTGCATTTTTCCTTCCCCTCTGGGAGTACAATAGCAATAGCAATAGCAATAGCAATAGCAATAGCAATAGCATGTGTATTTCTATTCCGCTTATCAGCTAAGTGCTCTCTAAGCTGTTTACAATGTGTCAGCTAATTGCCCTCAACAAGCCGGGTACTCATTTTACCAACCTGCAGAAGGATGGAAGGCTGAGTCAACCTGAAGCCCAGCAGAACACACAACCTTGTGGCTGCAGTACTGGCATTTAACCATTGCGCCACCAGGGCACAAGGGATAGAGGCAAGGGAATGGGAGGGGGGAGCTCTAGAGGGGAATAGGAGGGGGATTGTGGTGGCGGGGAGTTATTTGCAGCTTTTTCCACTTCTGCTAGGGTTCTGCACCTCAAATGCTTGCAAAGGCGCAGAGGCCACTGTATATGAAACCTGTGAATGCACTCATGTGCCCAGCAGACAGGACAAAACAAAAAAACAACAGAGAACTGAAATTATCCTTATTAATGCTTGCTTATTATTGTACCTGCCTGTTGCACAGATACTAATAAAGCCTTTAAAAAAACCCCTCTATGGACTCACCAGTAGTAGAATTACCCATCTCAATATTCTTATTCTTTAAATTCAATCTGTCTTCCATTTCCAAGAGCATTTCATGCAAGTGTTTACCTGAAACAAACATTTCTGAATAGTCACAGAAACGTGGCAGTAAAGCAATGTGTTTAGTATGAATCACCATTTCCAAGACTCCTGCAATCTGATCTGTGAAATCTACCTATGCATCATTATACCAGTAACTTAACCCTCAGTACTGGATACAGTACTGTAAGAACCACAGATAAATGATACATAGAGTAACAACTCTGTTTAAGAGACCATCAGTTCTCAACAGATAAAAACATAAACATTTGCACCCAATTATGAAATGAAAAATGTATTCTGGGAAAAAAGGGACCAGCCACACTGATTGGAAATCAATGAATCCTGTATTGATAGTTCTCAACTAACATGTGCCTAATACAATGATTCTGCCAGTTTTGGGTTGTTGCAGGGGATGTAAAAATACATACACAGGCACCCAAACACATGTTTGAACAACCTGCTAACCTGCAATTTCACATGGTCCTCTGAAGTCACACAAATGGATTGTTCTGCACCTGCACAGAGCTGCTTGGAAACCAATACAGTTCAAGACGTTTGGACAGAAGCCCTGTTCACACTCTTTCTCACAGTTCTGAGTATAACATAGTACTCTAAAATGTGACATATTTGTTAGTGAAAAGCTACCTGCAAGAAAAAGGGTGAGTTGTCTGATTTCATTGGTTACCACTCAAAAAAGCACAGATAAGCAAATCTATTCTTCTTTGCAACCGTTACCCTGAATTAATCAAATGGGAGAATGGTTAAGTTGGGGGGAGGAAAAGGCACACTAGCATAATGTTGAAAGTGTTGCCTCTCTAAATGTTGTATCTTTCCAATGCCATACATACAGATGGTAATGGTAGATGAAACTGGAAGGATGTAGCAACCTGGCAAATTTCTGGAACGGATATCCCTGTACAAAAACGTAGTGTGTGAAAAGACTTAGTTCATTCAAAGTATTAAGTTTCTGACATCCAAGAACAGGTTGCTTACCTGTAACTGTGGTTCTTCAAGTGGTCATCTGTGCCCTCACACATTGGGATTTTTGCGCATGCGCGGTAGCCTTTGGAAGATTCTAGAGCTAAGTGACTCGGCGGGAACCCCTCCCCCCTGCTCGTACTGAGCATGCTCAGCCCGCCAAACCAACGGTCTCGCCTCAGTTTAAGAGTCCGCCGGAGCAGGACCTGAAGAAGGGAAGGCTGGGCGGGTATGTGTGAGGGCACAGATGACCACAGTTACAGGTAAGCAACCTGTTCTTCTTCTTCGTGGTCTCTGTGCCTCACACATTGGAAGATTATGTAGGTTACCAGTGGACGGTGGGTCAGGTCCTAGAGAACGGAAGACAACACCACACGTCCAAAGCGGGCATCCCTTCTGGCCCGGCAGTCCAGTTGGTAATGGCGACGAAGGTCAAAGGTCGTGACCAGGTAGCCACATGACACAATTCTTGCAGGTCCACCCCTCGAAGGAGAGCTGCTGAAGAGGCCACGGCCCTAGTGGAGTGGGCATGGAGCAAGGCTAGCGGAGGCTGTCTGGCCAGTTCATACGCCAGCAAAATCGTCTGGGCCACCCATTTGGAAAACCTCTGGGTGGACACCTTCTGACCCTTTCAACGACCACCATAGCAAACAAACAGGTGGGAAGTCTAGCAAAAGGATGAAGTCTGATGAATGTAGAAGGCCAGAGCTTGAAGGGCCTCGAGCGAGTGAAGCGATCGCTCCAAAGGCGTAATCGGATCTGGGTAGAAAGTCGGAAGGATGATGTCCTGGTTTAGATGGAATTCAGAGACAACCTTCAGTAGAAAGGAGATGTCTGGTTGAAGGACCACCTTGTCCCGATGGAAAACCAGGAACGGCTCATCGGACCGCAATGCTGTCAGCTCACTGGCTCGCCTGGCAGAGGTGACAGCAATGAGGAAGGCAGTCTTCATGGTCAGGAGCCTGTCATCAGTGGTAGCCATACGCTTGAAGGGCGGTTGTGTCAGCTGGGACAGCATCAACGACAGTGACCAAGGCGGAAGCGGCGGAGACACCAGTGGGTAAAGATGCTGCAGCCCTTTCACAAATTGCTTGAGGGTAGCGTCCCGAAAAAGTGCCGCCGAGGGGGAGCCACGTGGCTGGTAAGCGACGATGGCTGCCAGGTAGACCTTCAAGGACGCAAAGGCCAGTCCCTGTTCCCGAAGGTGCAGGACAAAGTGCAACACGGTAGGCAGGGTGACAGGTGATGTTGGCTCATGACGAGCATTGGCAAAGGCCACAAACCGCTGCCACTTGTAATGGTAAGACCTACCTGTAGACTCCTTCCTGGCCGCCGTGAGGACATCCCGTATGGCTGGCACATCTAAGGGGCTATCCTCCAAGCATGGAGAACCAGGAGCGGTAGATCCGGGTGTAGCACGAGACCGTCTGAGTGGGAAAGGAGATCCGGTACCACTGGCAGTTTGAGAACCTGGCCTCAAGCAGCCTCGAGAAGGGGACCAAACCAGTGCTGCCTCAGCCAGTATGGGGCTACCAGGATGGTGTCGGCGCGGTCGGAGAGGATCTTGGTGATCACCTGACCCAAAAGCGGAAATGGCGGGAACGCATACAGTAGGCCCTTGTCCCACTGGAACTGGAAAGCGTCGCCAAGAGAGTTGCAACCGAGGCCAGCCCTCAAGCAGTACCGGGAACACTTCCTGTTCCAACTGCTGGCGAAAAAGTCCATGGACGGGTGATCCCACCGGGCTGCTATCACTTGGAACGCGGCCTCAGAGAGGGACCATTCCTGGTGGCAGGAGATTCTCTGCTGACAGTATCCGCTGTGACATTCTCCCGGCCCGCCAGGTGGACAGAGACTGGGTGAACTCGCAGCGGTACGCACCAGTCGCAAAGGCGGAGGGCTATGTTGAGGAGGGTGGCGGATCGAGTACCCCCTTGTCTGTTCACATAGCACACGGCTGTCGTGTTGTCCATGAGGATCTGCACCGTGCGGCCGACAAGACTGCGAAACGCCCAAAGCGCCTTTAGGATGGCGGGGAGTTCTAGGGCACTGATGTGAAGGCGAGTCTCTGGGCCGATCAAGTGTCCTTGCACCCTGAGATCGTTGCAATGTGCTCCCCAGCCGTAGAGGGAGGCGTCCGTTGTCACCGTAACCCGGGGGCGCGGGCTGACGAATGGCATTCCCGGCAAGAGGTGTCGGAAGGAGAGCCACCACAGAAGAGAGCTGCGGACCTGTGGAGGTACCCGCAAGGGGAGGCCCTGATCGTCCAGTAGTGGGTCGAAGACCCTGATGAACCAGTGCTGTAGCAGGCGGGCACGAAGGCAGGAGAGGTAGGTGACCGACGTTGTCACCGCCATGTAGCCAAGAAGCTGCTGTATTTTCCTCGCCAGTACCACGGGGGCGAGGAGGATAGCGGTAGCAGCTTGGCGCAGAGTGTGAGCCCGCTTCAGTGGAAGGAAGGCCTTGGCTGAGACGGAGTCCAAGGTGGCGCTGATGAAGTCGAGAACTCTGGATGGTTCAAGGTGCGACTTCTTCGGGTTTACCCTGAGGCCAAGGTGAGACAGGAGACACAGTGTCAGATGGATGTCCTCGTAAAGCTTCTGCTTGCAGGGCGCCACCAGCAGCCAGTCATGGAAGTAGGGGTATACCATAATGCGCTTCGTGCGGAGGTACGATACCACCGGGGCCATGCATTTGGTAAAGACCCTGGGCGCAGTAGACAGTCTGAACGGCAGCACCTTGTACTGGTAACAGACGCTGTCGACCGCGAAGCGCAAGTACCTCCTGTGGTGGGGTCAAACTGCGATATGGTAGTAGGCATCTCGTAGGTCGATAGAGGCGAACCGGTCCCGACGTCTCAGGAAGGGCAGAATGGAGGATAGCGTGATCATCTTGAGCTTTCGGGGAAGGATGTAGGAATTCACCCCCTGGAGGTCCAAGACTGGCCGCAAGGTACCGTCCAATTTCGGTACCGTGAAGTACTGGGAGAAAAAGCCGGTGGTACTGCCTGATGGGACCCGTTCTATGGCCCCTTTCTGCAGTACGGACTGTATCTCCTCTAGCAGAGCCAGGTTCGCCAGGGTGGAGTAGTAGACACCTCGAGGTGGTATATTTTGAAATTCGATGGCGTAACCAAGATGGACGATGGAGAGAACCCAAGAGTCCCTGGTGATGCAACACCACTGGCCGAGATGTTGGGCTAGACCCGGATGTTCGACAAAGCTGGTAGGGAGGCTGAAGAGTGGATGTGGCGGCGACCTGCAAGGCAAGTCAAAACCTCGACTTCGTCGTGGACGATGACTTCTTGGAGGAGACCTGGTGTCTCCTTAGAGGCCTGTGAGAAGATGGTATTGAGGACCGGTTTGATGTTCGGCGTGGCGACCGAGAGTGATAGGCGTAGGACGACCGACGCCAAGATGAACGGGAAGCTAAACTGCGACGGGACTGCGGCGTTTGGTGGATCCCCATCCGCTTCGCCATGAGGCGCGCCTTCACAAAGTGGTCCATTGTGTCATCCATTGTCGAATGGAACAGTCCCTGTCCATCAAAAGGTAAGTCCTCGATCGGCTTCCTGCTGTCCTCCTGGAGTCCCGCAGACTGTAGCCAGGTGAACCACTGAAGGGCGACAGCACCCACCATGACTCGGGCCACTCCCTCAACCACGTGCCGGGAGGACAGGATCTGTTGGTTGGACAGCGCTACCGATTCACTATAGAATTGGATTGCGCTTGTCTGATGATCGTCCAGGAGGTGCGCCAACAGAGGATACAACCTGTCCCAGATATTGTGCTGGTACGCAGTGAGGCAGGCCTGAGTGTTCAAAATCCTCGCAATTAGGGAGGACGCAGAGTAAAAGCATCTCCCAAAGGAGTCAAGCCTCTGGCCCTCTCGATCAGGCGGGGTGGTGTGAGCCCTCTTGCCGCCCTTGGTCTGGGATGACTCGACCACGATTGAATTGGGCACCGGATGATTAAACAAGAAGTCAACATCCTTCTTCTGGATCCTATAAAGATGCTCCAGATGATGGGGTATTGGCTGCAAGGAGGGAGGCTGGGCCCAAAGATGTTTCAATACCTCTTGCAGGACAGGCAGGAAAGGTATCAGTGCCGCAGATGGTGGGCGCATGTCCACATAGTGAAATACTGGATCCTGCACTGTCGGAGCCTGACCAGAAACATCAAGGCCAAGGGCGTTGGCCATACGAAGAAGGATGTCAGAGAACTGTTTAACATCCTCCAGTACTGAGTCAGGTGTGAGCTCGCCAAAAGCCAATGGTGGAGACACATGGGAATCAGGCGTGGAGTCGCTGGAATCAGAGTCGGTCTCGTAAGATCGCAAGGAGCGCGAAGGCGATCTCTGGGCTGGTGGAAGCTGAGGCTGTAGAGAAACAGTGGGGTGGTGACCGCTGCTGGCGCAGAAGACAGAACTGTCACCGTCGATGGTGTCGAAGACGGTACCGTAGGTGGTGCTGTGGAAGCCAAAATCGGCTAAATGGTCGGTATCAGGCGTTGAATCGACTGAGTAGAAGTCGTCACCGTCATCGAGTGGTGAGATTTGCGAAGGGGCCTCTACAGAAGGTCGAGAAATGGTTGCCGTGACCCGAGGAGGTGGCAACACAGGCCTGTGATGCGGCGAGCGGTCCCTTGGCTGAGTAGCAGTAGCTGTGACCCGAGGAGGAGGCGACACAGGTCTGTAGAGTGGCGAGCGGTCTCTAGACCTCCAATGATAATAAGGGGATCTAGACCTGGAGTGTGAAGGAGAGCAGCGGTACCGGGACGCATGGCGATACCGGGAGCCCGACAGCAACCAGGATCGACGGTGATACGGGGACCAGCAGCGGGCATTAGCATGGTAACGGTCTCTGTAAGCTGGGAAATAAGAATAGTAAGACCCCGGCTGCTCCCGCCAAAGATGCTCATGGCCGTACCAGACAATATACAAGGCCGACGAGAACGGAAAGCCTATCCTCGTCCTGGACCTGCCACGACCGGAGGTGGTTTCTCGCCGCCAAGGGGAGTGATGTCTTTTGGCCCGGTCCGGACAGCGCGCTGCACTGTATCAAGCACGGTCACGGGACGACATTCTGCGCTGTGACGGAGACCGTGGAATCTCCAGGGCAGGACCCGGGTGGTCCACCCTATGTGGAGGGTGACCGAGCGGCACCGATGATGCAGTCAAGACAGGCAGATCCAAAGGTGCTGGATGGTCATCCAGAGTCGGCGGTACCAGGAGAACTGGGAGCTGGGTGTCCTCACGCTCCACAGGCTCCCCTCCTGCCGTATCCACTGAAGGTTGAGTCAGAAGGGACATCGGCAGGCAGGCTGTCCGCGGGGAGGGCGATCTCCTCTTCTCCTTCTCCTTCTTCTCCTTAGAGGTTGTTTCAAGGAAAGAAGTCCGTTTCCGCTGGGCCGCCTTAAGCAGCCTGTTTGGTTGTGCCACCTGCAGTCCCGCAGGGGCATCTCCCGATGCAGAGGTAACCAGCGTCTTGTGAAGCTTCGGAATCCATGGTAAGGCGGAGACGGGGGGCAAAGAGGATGGTACCGAGCCCGGTACCATCACCGTCGGCATCGCAGCCGTCAATACCGGCGAGGGTGTGATGTTCTGACTGCCAAAGAGGAACGAGAAGCCATAGCAGTAAAGACGGCAGTATTTTCAGCCGCCTGCTCCTTGATTTTAAGAGACTGTTCCCAACAGTGAGATTTTAGCCTAGACGACCTGTTCCTCAGCGTCTGCGCTGTGAAATCCCTACACACGGGGCAGGCCCAAACGTTATGGGTTTCCCTGAGGCAAAATAGGCACTCAGAGTGCCCGTCGGATAGGGCGACTTTCCGACCACACGAAACACAATTCTTGAAGAGAGAAGACATAAGAAGAGAATTCTCACAAAAGAAGTCCAACGAAGAAGAGGGGGGGTTCTGAAGAAGTCCAAAACAACGAAGAACGACGAGAGAGAGAAAAAATGCCAAAAGAAGCCACTAAGCTAGAGAACCTTCGGTTCGCTGCGAACACGCTGGTGGACAAAAGAAAACTGGGGAGAGACCATTGGCTTTGATTGAACAAACCTTAACGTTGTGAGTCTCTCCCAAGCAAAAGAGGCACTCACGATGTCCGTCTGACAGAGCAACCTTGCGACCACAAGTGACGCAAGCCTTGAACAAGGCAGACATAGAAGGTAGACGAAGTTCGAAAGAAAGCTCAAGAAACTCACGAGGACGGCGGAGAAGATGGAGACCGAAGAAGAAAAGAGCCGAAGAAGAAAGGTCGAAGGAGGGTTGAAAAGATCCAAAAATACCAAAATCCAAGTCTGAGTACCAAATCCAAGCCAATATCCGAAGTCCGAAATCAGGATTACCAGAAAAAACAGTCCAAAGAACAGCCAAGAGTGCTACTAAGCAAAGAACCTTCCGTTCGCAACGGCGGACGAGAAAGAACTGAGAAGAGACCGTTGGTTTGGCGGGCTGAGCATGCTCAGTACGGGCACGGTGGAGGAGTTCCCGCCAAGCTGCCAAGCTCTAGAATCTTCCGAACGCTACCGCGCACGCGCGAAAGCTCCTAGTGTGTGAGGCACAGAGACCACGAAGAAGAAGCTTGAGTTACTAAACATTTAAGAATCATTAAATATGCTCTTTTTGTCACATGCAGAACAAACCAAGATATAGTTTACACCCACTGGCTTCGTTTTCAATTTTTGTGGTCCACAGTTTACATACCTCCTGACAGCCAAGCTACTATGAGTACATTGGTATCTAAACACAATGTGTGTGTATATGAACAGAGAAAGAAACAACACATTTATTAGAGTTTCAGTTTAACAGGATGACACACTTATCTCCACGTAGGAAGCTGCCACTCTATGTAACCCAATACTCTTTCCTCTGACTAAAAGCTTTGTTCTAAGGCCCCAGCAAATCTGTCCCAGCCTTGCTTCCAGAATTTCCAAATCAAAGGAGAGGGTTTTCTCCAACTAATGCTGATCTTGTTGCTTATTTGCACATGACATGCATACCACTGACCATTTGTTTTGATACACATTACACATGTTAACTGTTGCCTCTAACTCATAGCAAGCAACGCATCCACAGCATCTTTTTCTATCCTTTCATGGCACCTGGTGGGTATCTTGATAGCTGAAACTATCATTTTATTTAATTTCATCTTAACAGTTGTTTACTTGAACATTTCTTGAACAACCAAAATATTACCACTAACAAACTTACCAGAATCTGGCAAAGTAACATCCACAACAAAGCATGGAATTTCATTCATCAAAATATTAACAATAGTCAAGGAACAACACATTCCTATAAGAACTGGAGCAACAGTATTGCGGCAGATTGCATTCCATTCTTCTTTAACAACGACATCCCCCAAACAGCATTTAATTGCCTGGAAACAAAATCAATTTACAAAAGTAAAATATGTTTTCTGAATAATCAGTATACCAATGACTTAAAAAACTTAATGCATATAACATATAAAGCTTTTTAAAAGGCATAAATGAGAAGATCTTAAAGCAATATCAACTCTCAGTTTGTGTAACAGCATCTAAGCATTTTTTTTAAAAAGTTCAACATACCGTTTTGGAAAAAAGATTATACAAATAATCTGGTGTTCTCATGAGTACTTGACAAGAACTTCCAATTAGGAAAACGGTAGCACGCTTCATTCTTCATCCCAAGAATAGTCTATACTAAAGACCCGGTCTCAAGAACGATACCTTAGAGACTTTGACTAGAGAGGGCTGGAAAAGACCTAAATGGTCTTTTCATCTCATTCACTCATTCATTTCATTTATTACAGCAAACAGCCAGCAGAAGTTACAAATTAGAACAACAAAAAGGTACAGTTAAAACAGTAGTAGATTCCACTAAAAGTTGTTAAAAGCATTGACCATAAAATACAATCAACAACAAGTAAGTGGAGTTAGAATCGTAAAATTTAAGATTATAAGATTTAAAACTTAAAGATAACAAATCTATCTATGAGTTGTGTTAAAATTCATTAAAATACTGATAAAAACTTCAGTCATAAAATACAATTGACATTAGGAACAAAGAGATAGAGCTAAAATTCAAATATTTAAAAAACAAACACACAGCCACCATGGGAGAAGAACAGCAAACCCATCTGTGAAGAATATAAAAATATTAACCCATTAACTGTTTTCGATAATTAATGGCTGCTGCGCAAAAGCTTGCCACTGTAGTTGTGACCTTGGGATTATAGTCTGACAGAAAATAGTCTAAATAAAATTCCTCAGGCCTACCTGGGATTTTTTGTATGATTGGGGTTATATAAACAGACTTTAGATCTTGGTAAAAATTGCAGTGAAGTAGGACATGGCCCACTGTCTCTACTTCTCCCATCCCACATGGGCAAGCCCGCTTACTGTGAGGGATCTTTTTATATGTACCTTCCAGCAACGCAGATGGTAAAACACTGAATCTGGCTAGTGTAAATGCCTTTCTGAATTTAGGAATGGTCAGATCTGTCAAATAATTTGGGAGCATAAATGGCCTTCTATTATTCCTAAGAGCTGGATATAATGCCATTTGGCTTAGATGATGTTGAAATTCAGTGTCTTGAATTCTCTGTGAGATAGCTATTTTAGCTTTGGTATATACCCTAGGGTTCCAAGGGCCATTATTGAAAAACCTAGGGTTTGTAATTTCATAATTAATAAATTTTTCCACTTTGATTGATAAGAATCGGTTAGTATAAGTGGAGCCAGTCCAACTGGTGCAAACATCATCTTTATCCAGAAATGAAATTTACATAACCATATGCAGGCCTCCACAGAGATTTGTCCTGCTTCTAAGCAGATAATTGCATTTCGAACACAGCTCGCGATGCCAAATATTGTCCTCAGGAATTTAGTCTGCATAGCTTCCAGAGGGACAAAGTTCTCAAGTGCCCATACTTCTGAGCCATATAACATCTGGGATATCACCTTGGCCCTAAAAACCCGGATTACTGAGGGGATGTGCTGCCCTCGTTATAAAAGAAGGAGAGGAGTGCCTTCAGAGTTCTCTGCACATTTGTAACTGCACATTTTGAATGTACCCTACAGGTTCCATGTGAGCAAAAAATTATTCCTAAGTGTTTATAGGAGGTCACCTGCTCAATTTTATGGTGATTTATTCACCATTCATACTTTGTCCTCTTCCTGCAAAACACAACCATCTTAATTTTATCATAATTAATTTACAACTGTTAATTTTTACAATGGCTGTCCAGGGCCCTGAGCAAACGCCTTAATCCAACACTTGTCAATGATAACAGCACTGCATCGTCTGCATAAAGCAGTATTGACGGGAGTCTATTTGACAAACTGGGGTGGTGGGAGCGCACCTTTGCTAAGCTTTTGATCAAGGAATTAATGTAAAAATTAAACAGAGTTGGTGCTAATACACAACCCTGTTTTACTCCCTTAAAAGTGGGAATAGGCCCAATCAAATGGCCTGCACTGCTGCATCTGACCCTCAGTCGAGTATTTTCATATAGATCATGAATGAGAGAAAGCAGCTGGTGATCGATATTAGTATCTTCAAACTTTTCCCACAATTTCTCTCTTGAAATAAGATCAAAGGCTGATTTGAAATCAACAAAGGCAGCATAAAGTACCCCCACAGAAGATGCTGTATGCTTGTCTACAAGATGGTGCAAGACTAATATATGATCTACAGTAGAACGCCCGCTCCTGAATCCAGCCTGTTCATCATTAAGTATATTTTCCCGTTCTAGCTAATCTTGTAATTTTTCCAGTAAATGGCTAGCATATAGCTTACTGGTAATAGTTAGTAAGCTGATTAGACAGGTCTATAGTTTGCTGGATCTGTCCGTTCTCCTTTTTTATAGATTGGGATAATAATAGCCAGCCCCCAATCTTCTGGGATTCATACTGAACAATTAATGCTTGTAAATAGTGCAGCCAGCACAGGTGCCCACCAGTCTATGTTAGATTTGAATACTTCAGGTGGAATGTTGTCATTTCCTGGGGCCTTGCCACTTTTAAGTTTAAAAATAAGACTCTTAATTTCCAAGGCTGTTACAGGATGCCATTCAGGATAGTTACATATATTGTCCCTTTTGCTCTGGGGACCATTTTTCCCTATTTCATGTATCTTACTAAAGTGGGTTTCCCACGAACTTGCAGGAATATAATATTCCATATTGACTGAGGAGTTAGGCCACCCCCTAGCAACTATTCTCCAAAGGTCGTTGTATCCTTCTCCCTGGCTGCTTTAATTAAATCTCCCCAGGACCCTCTCTCTTTTCATCTCAAGTATGAGATAGCAAGGCTGGTAACAGACGATTTCTAAGAACAATTTCACACCAAAATAGTCTATTCCTTCACTTTGCATTTTGAATTTGACAGAATTTACCTTCACACACCTGAATATTTGAAAATGCACAATTCAATACCTAACACACTGCCATAAGGAGTAATCATACCCAAAGGGATCTTTAGATATTAAAACATATACTTACACAGGGTGGAAAATGAGCAATATCTTCAGGCAATCGCTTAATTTTGTTTAATGGTACCTTTTCTTCATTTCCAAAGTCGATATATCGTATGTGAGCTATCTTCTTAGGGATATCCACCTCTTTTATAAGCATTCTGTACCAACTCTGAATATTAAAAAGTAATTTTAGATTTAGAAAAACTTAACTAAGTGGTAGCCATTTTTTTCTTTAGCAAAACATAGAAAAAATAAAACAATTTCATCTTCAAGTAGAAGAATTAATAGTTTTGTTACAGGTTTACTGAGACAGACACCAGTATTTCAAATATTTCTACTCTTTTCTTTTGAATGGAAATACTCCATTTTCATTAGCTATGCTTTTAAAAAAATACCGCAACTTATTAATGAATGCTCAGATATTGTTCTATTAGTACACAGTGCTGACTTTTTTAAGAATTACTGCTGCAAAGCTAGAGGCATACCCTTCATCCTTCATTAGCTAAACCACTACATGTATACTACACGTAATAATATTGGAAGAAGACAAATGACTGATTGATTTAAAATGCTGTTGTTGCATGCCTTAAGTCAAATAATTTCCACTTTATGGTGACCCTAGACAGAACGTGTCACAGGATTTTCTTGGCAAGATTTGTTCAGAAGAGGTTTATCTTTGCCCTGTTCTAAGGCCAACAGAGTGTGACTTGCTCAAAGTCACCAAGTGGGTTTCCATGGTCAAAAAGGGGTGTGAAACCTGATCTTCAAAGTTGCAGCCAACGCTCAAACCACTACTCAGGTCAAAAATTTATTGCCAAAAATGCACTTTTGCCCAAAACAACCACAGAAAGAGAGGGAATGGCAAAACAAACTATCAATCTGAATCTCCCTGACTTCTATATTTCACAACTTTTTTTCACATCTTTGTACGTATATTTTCTTCCCTTACATGTGAGGGTTTTGAGACAGAGGGTTTAATCAGTTCATTTCTTGTTATACTTCCATGTATTATTTATATTACTTATACACATTCCTTGTAATGACATGACAGGAGAAACAAGTTTCCTGAACAAAACTTGTTTTCTGCACAAAACAGAATCTTTCTGACAAAGAAAACATTTTCTGCACAAAAAAGTGGGCTCTCTGCAGGAACAAACACAGATTCTTCTTCAGAAAAAGAAACTGCCCCCAAATATTCTCCACCCAAGTAAAGATGTAAAGTCATGTGAAGATTCTCCACATAAACAGGAACTTGTATTCAGACCAATCATTTTCCACATGACAAAAATGACAATGGAGGGAATGGGTTTAGGCATTCCCCTTTTGTGTGTTGACAGAAACTGAGTAAGTAATGCCTATACACAGGTCTTTGTAGTTCACTAACATATGAAGGGCCATGTGTTTCCTAGCCTGGCTTGGAATATCTATGACATATTCTAGGTTAATAATCAGCTACTTCAGAACAACTATTCTATCTTGATGGAAATTCCCACACATAATGTAACTTTCAACACTTTTCATCAGCATTAACTAATGAAGAAAAATCAGGAGCAACTAATTGGTGTAGAAAGTTGAACTATAAGGCATTTATCATTACGATCGGTCCAAACTACTGCCCTTTCTACAGTCCCACCTGCTTAAATGAGAAGTATTTAGCTTTCCAATAAACATCTATAAATCACTTGTGGGATAAGTTCTAAGCCACAAGTCCCAGTCCTCACCACTGGCTATGTTTGTTAAAGCTGATGAGAACTGCAGTCCAAGAATATCTAGAACATTATTGGGATTCTTATCCTTGCAATAAATCATCAAGGTTAAAACACTGTGTACAGGTCAACCTCATGTGTACACTGAGGACAAGTTTGGGGGCCAAAATTATGGATTATAACAAAATTATGGATTTTGTTATAACCTGTGGGTAGGTTGAGGGTAAAGCTTAGGGCACATAACAAACAAATGTCCCTCTCCTTTTAAAAATGCATGGAGGGAAGAGCCAGAAAAAAAAGGAGAGGTTATGTTTATTTGAGGTGTTATAATTGGGCGTGTGTGTGTGAAAGTTGCATTGCTGATCTTAAAATATCTACATCTATACAAATACAGATGGGGGAGAGAAAGAAAAAAGAAAGCAACGTGCCTCTATTACAGAACCAGCACAAAGGAAGTGACAAAAGGCAGATGCGAGAAGCCACTCTTGGCGTTATGGGGGTGGAAGCAACACTTCCACCTCACTGCTCCACCCTTGCTCAAATTGGAGAAAGCAAGCCCTCCCACGTTCCCCATCTTCTTTTTCAGCCCAAGTGGCATTCAGCAGCAATGTGAGGGAGCCCAAAGAATGCAGCATGCTGCCATTTTGGACCCTTGAGATGGAATGGAAGCACCCATTTTAAAATAGGGGCCTACTGTATAAGCCTCACATCATGAGGCTTATATAGTAAGCCCCTATTAAAAATGGCTACCACTGCTCCATTCCACCTCTAGTGCACAAAATGGCAGAGATCACAGTGCCCATCTAGCTATCATCATCATCTATTTCCAGACTGAGCCTTTGAAAAGACCACCCAGGTTTTTTGGTGTGATTTTTTTGTCAATTTTTTTTCAACTTATATATGAGTATGTATGGTAGATACCATGTTATTTTTCAGAATCTACAAAATGTCAACCAGTAGCCAACTTGAATCCCACACTGGGAGAAACACGGGATATAAATTAAATAAATAAAAATAAACAAACTGGTCACTATGTCTGTTCAAAGATTATATTTTACCTGGTCAGTGGAGAACTGTGCAATACCAACCTCCCCTTTGGTAGGAACATATCCATCTTGATTTATTCCACCTTGATCTTTGAGTTTCTCAGAAAGGTTCCTTAAATTACTACGAACTTCTGGTGAGTTGATTTGTACGTAGAACTCATCGGGACTAAGGAATTCTGTTACCATGCCCTAGGAAAAAAACTATGCTGCAAAAAGTCTGCAATAATAAATGGAATCAGTAGTATAATTAAAATCACTGAATTGTATTAATACTTTAGTCAAAGCACCAAGATGTAAAGGATTTGAGTCAGCAATGAAGTATTATAGCACCATAGTGTTTAGCTTACACATGAAAGGAACCTGAAGTATCAATACTCCTAATCAAAACTCTGCTATTAAAAAAAAAGGATAAGGAAGTCTAATGGTATTACTTATCATTCAGATGAAAGATCCAAACTTAAATAAGATGAAAGGCAAACTTACCTCTACTTTCATATCTTTCTTGAGGTCTAGCATGTTCAAATCAGAAGCCATTGTTTTCTTTCCTTGTCCTTCTGTTTCATTAGTGTTCATAGATACTGCATTTTCCTATTAGAAATGTTCACAAAGATATCACAGTTTCCTATTAGAAGCTGTTTGTTTACTAACCAAAATATGCAAAGTCATATGCAAAGCAAATTTTCAAACGGTGCTATCACTGTTCCCTCTTTTCTCTGCAACTTACAGATCCCCTGAGAAGTCTCTCTAGAAAGATAGGTAACCGTCCCAAATAACATGGGATGAGAAATAAATACTGCTTTGGGACAGCAGTATGCCCCTACAGTTGTAAAGGCCCAGAAAGAAGCTAGAAATGTGGGGGGGGGGTCCTGTTTTTTTTTCTGAAATCTTCTTCCCTGTAATGTTTTTTAAAGGGCTATGGGGTCTCATTTTCTAGAAAAATTAATAAAATATTTAAGACCAGGTGACCATATAGTTACTCCATTATATTAAAAACTATGTAGCAGGTAGGTCATCAGGTGAGACCATGTACAGGATCACTCATCACTGGAATTTATGGTCTGGAATTTCCTTTTCTCAGCTGTTTTTATGGGAATGAATGCTTTATGTGTGCTCATTATGAAAAACCAAGGGAAACAAAATAATTTTGTTGTTGTTGTTATTTATATCCTGCTTTTGTTTTACCAACGTTGATTGTTTTTTCTGTTCTGCTTTTAGTTCAGTTCTCACATAGTGGCAAAACCAAACAGGTTCCTTAGAGTTCAGGTGCTCCTCCCAGTTCAGGGACTTGCACCTCCATTTGTTTGTTGTCTGCTTTCAAGTTGTTTCTGACTTACGGTAACCCCATTATAGGGTTTTCTTGGCAAAGTTTGCTCAGAGGGGTTTTTGCATTTGCCTTCCTCTGAGGCTGAGGGAGGGTGACTTGCCCAAGGTCACCCAGGTTTTCATGGCCTAGTGTGAATTTGAACCCTGGTCCTCAGAATCATAGTCCAGCTTTCAAACCACTACACCATGCTGGCTTGCACCTCCATTTATAACAAAGCAAATTTTTAAAAAGCCAATTTGCAGTTTTCTGAATAAACTGTACTTTCAATATTTCAAACATGATGATTTCATGGTAACCTGTCTTACACATATAGCATTTTATGTTCCTAAAGTAACAAAGTAACTTTTGTGTATGCTACCTGCTGTATCTGAATTGCAAGATACCATAAGACCCTTTAACAACTTTTTATTTCCATAATGTGAACAAAGAACCTTCCAATTTTTCCCTGTACATGTTCACAGGAATATAATGTTTAAATATGCAGTTATCATTCACAAACAATAATGCCTTCCCTTTCACCAAACCAACGTAAGTAAAGAAAGAACAAGTCATACCTTTTTCTTTATTTCATTTGATGATTTTGATTTATCTTCAATTTTATCTGTACTAAAAAGCATTTTATTAATTAGCATAATTGCTCTGGCAACCCCTGAATGGTTACTCAATGACAACTCACTTAACTGCACTTATACATTGTGAAGAGACTTAAGTTAGTGCTAATTAATAAGCTCAGGGTCCTTCCAGAAATAGCATTCATGAAAGAACACCCTAGAGAGAATACTGCCCTTGGTTCTCTTCCCACGTTGGCTTCAGTACCCAAGCCTTATCTACCGAAACTTGAGTCTCCATATTTTAGACTCCCGGTTAATAACCAAGCTCTAAAGTAATAATCTGTTTCTGGTTTAAGACCAATCTGTAAATTAACATTAAAATCAACATTCTCCATTCTAAGTGGATTGGAACTGCAAAGCTCTTGTGTAAAAGCATGAGGTAAAGTTAGAGGAGAAGAGAATGTGAGCAAGCAACATAATTCCCTTCTTAATGAACAACAGATGATTAATCCAGAAATGTTACATCCAATCAAAGCTCAAGTTTTCTACAAGAAAATTTAAAATACATTTCTAAATACAGTACTGTAAATATAAAGAGCAACCATTTCAAAGAAAACACTCCTACATTATCATTATTAATTTTATGTCTCATCTTCTCCCTCAGAAGTGAAACTCAAGGTGACTTGCAGAATGAAACAAATCTAATACTATTTTAAATCAGCTCTTTCAGTGCTTTTATAGCAACAATCACATGAGAGAAAAATATCAGCAAGGTCAAGGTAACCCATGAAAGTCTGTTAAGTACCAAAAAACAAACAACAACAACATCAGCACAACTTTATAAAATTCCTGAAGAGTAGAAACAGCCAAATAAAGACTGAGAGTGCTCAGTGGGCACCGAATACTGACTTGCCACTGTGGAACAGTGGGAGCAATCCACATTTTACTATTTTGTTGCAGGTTTCATCTGTATACATTCCATTTCTGTTGGATTTTAAAATGTCTATCACATCTGGATTAAGGAATTTGTATCTTTGAAGATACAGTTTTCAAACTATCATCTCATCAAACCTGTGAAGCATCTTGAGTTATGGTGTTTCAGTTACTGACAACTAATCACACGTAACAGCTGGTGGTCCCAAGTATTCTCACTAATTTCACATGAATAACTGAACACAATGATGTAGATATACACCTACATACAGTGAGCCCTTAGTATCTGCTAGGATTTGGTCACAGGAACTCCTCTGGATACCAAAATTCTTAGATGATCAAGTCCCATTATGTACAATGGGATAGTAAAATGGCATCCCTTATATAAAATGGCAAAATCAAAGTTTGCTTTTTGGATTTTTTTGTGAGGGGGAAGGACAAGAATATTTTCAAGCCATGGTTGGTTGAATCCATGGATACAGAATCCACAGATGTGGAAGGTAAACTGTATTTATCCAGAATCTAAGCAAAAGGCTGCATATGTGTATGGACTCTTTCTGAACGACGGCAACATATAACAGCTATATATAGCTACGGACATTGTTTAACATTATCATTGCACTATATTCCAACATAGATATTAACCAACAAAGGCAAAGCTATTGCAGTCAGCCTTCCACATTTGCGGGTATCACTTTTGCGGATTTGATTATTCACGAATTATTTGCTGTCACCGCTGCTGCCTCCCTATGCCATTTTAATAGGGACTGCAAGCCTCGTGAGACTGAGAAACTGTGAACGAGGCTTGCAAGTCCCTCTTGAAAATGGTATGGGGCAACACTGGAAGTGGCAGTAAGCCCCACCAGCCACCCACTTCTGCCTTGTGAAGGAACCCTGATGCCTGAAAGGAATCCATGGTGGGTTAAATATGGTGATCATCCTTTTTTTGTGTGTTAAATACAGTTTGGGAGAGCCTAGAGTTATTCACAGTTTTTCCACTTTTACGAGGGTCCTGTGCCCCTAACCCTAGCGAATGTGGAAGGATGACTGTACAATTCAACTTATCTGAGAAGCCTTACTCAAGTGAATAGAATTTTAATCTATGAACTTACTTTAGTTTAACTGGTTTACACACCAAACTATGTGTCTGCCAGTCTTTCTTCTGGCAATCCACAGAACAGTAATGTATCTGTTTACATTGTGTGCATCTCAAGGATCCTGAAGAGGTTAAACAAATTGTGAAAGTATTGTTAATCTACGGCAGGGGTGAGAAAAGTGAGGACATCCTGATACCCCACCCTCTTTTTTTGCAGCTCTTAGTACCAGTCAGGACACTCTTGCAATTCAGACCCCGTATTCTACAAAATTAAAAATCCCAAGCTTTTTTTTTTTGCTCAAATATCTGTAAAATATAAACTGTTGTATAAATACTAGTTTCGCACTCTCTCTATTCCACCAGCAGCCCCCCCCTCAAAAAACTGCACAGGAAATGGTATTACATCACTTGATTTCAATGTACAAGCAAGACTCACCAGGATATGAAGTTGGGATGGCACCCATAACTAACCTACAAAAAGCACTAAAATCAGCTTCTGATTTTTTTAATTGAAGTTCTTCCCACTGCATTTACTTTAAGCAGAAATTCTCCAACAATAAAGTTATATGCAGTCCCCCCTTCACATTCGTGGGGTTGACCATCATGAATTTGATTATTTGCGAGGCATGTGTTTGTCTTCCCCCCAAATTCTCCTTTTCCCATTCCTTTACATTCCTCAGCCCAGGCTTGCAAGGCTTGTGTTTAAAATGGACATTTTTTCTTTTGGGGTGAATAACCCCCTCCCACAGCTAGAGGCATGTCTTCTCTGTCACATGGCTGCACATTCTGCTACGTAACAGCCACTGACTGGTCAGCGCTCTCTTTGCTCCTAACTCTCCCCTCTGGGAGGAATTTCTTTCCTCAAGATGGTGACCAGTAGTAGCTAGAATGCCAGAACTCGGCGCTCTGCTCTTTTCCATCTCAGGGGAAAGTACAGGTAAGCCCTTTACCTCATCTCTGTCCTCCCTCACTCACAGGAGTGCCAGGGCCAAAGGCAGAGGAATGGGAGGGGGGAGCTTCAGAGAGGTATGGGAGGAGGATTGTTGAGGGGGAGTTATTTGCGGTTTTCTCCACTTAAGCAAGGGTTCTGCACCCTGAACCCTCACAAATGTGGAGGGGCCACTCTAATACTAAGCCTCCAATTTTGAAGAGATGTATTGGTACTACCATGACATGTTTTTAAGTGTGTTCTGCCTTGACACAGAAAACACGATACATAAATGACAAGGTAGGACATTTATATTCTTCAATATCTTCAATTTATAGTTCCTTTTTTCTCCCAAAATCTTCATGACACATGGCATATAATGCTTCATTTATAAGCAATTTTTGTACATATCGTTATTTGCTGATATATAAGATGCAACTGCATATAAGACACACCTCATTTTCAAACATATTTTTCAGGATTTTTTTCCCCAGGACATTTCTAATCTACTGTATTTTGCGTCTAGGCATTCGTAAGCTGCCTCCCCACTGGCCAATGAGCCCCTTCGGGCAGTGTGATTCTTGTGCAGCTCACTTAGAGCAGGAAAGGTCCCTTGTGGGCAGTTCTTTAGTGGTGGCAACAGTGGTGGCCACCAAGCCAAACCGCTCTTTGGAAACTAGGGGAAGTGTTGCATAAGAAAGGTGGGAAGGAAGGAGGGGAGGCAGGGCTAGGCTGATCCCAGGGAAGGGAAGGGTGGGGCTGTTCTCTTTCAGAGAGCAGTGGCAGCAGCAGCCAGAGAATACCTAGATGTGAAATTTGCTGGCATAGAAGACACACCTGATTTTCACACAGTATTTTTTTGGCAAAAAAGTGTCTCTTATATGCCAGCTAATACAGTAGTTGTAAATAAAACAATAACCAGCTTTCATGAGCTAATTTTATGTCCACAAGTATTCTGCACATCAGCCTTCATTTAATTAGTAAACACACACTCTTAAACTAATCAGTTCATATCAAATACTTATATATGAATTGCCTTCTTTGGTGATAGTAGTTCAAATGAAAGCAGTGAGACAGTTCTCTGGGAAAAAAAATTCAGAAAATTTTCCTGTGCTTTGAATAATGTTATCTAATTTAGAACATCTGGTTTAAGTGTTATATTCAAACACATTCAAAGCTTTATACATTCAAAGCTTCATGGAAATTATCTTATTGGTATATATGTAAATATATGTAAGGAGAACAGAATATTCCTCCCTTATATTTAACAAAAAACAACTAATTTAAAGAATCCTACTCCTTAGGACACAGGTGTGTGCATGTACCTTCAAGTGATCTGTTGACTTACAGTGAACTCATGAATTTCATAGGGTTTTTTTTTAGGCAAGGAATACTCAAGAGGTGGTTTTACCAGTTCCCCCATCAGAAATATAGCTGACAACAATGACTTCCGGTGGAGGCATCGCGGCGATCGGATGGAATTCATGGGGCTAGTGAATTCCAAAGACCCAGCGAGGTCGGGATTCTCTCCTCAAATAGACGACCTGAGGAGAAATGACCCCTTGGTAAAGGGGGACACGGAAGAGACCTGAAGGGGACCCGAAATCAGCTAAAAGTGGAAAGGAGTTGGCGAGAAAGAGGAGACCTGTCCACGGAAAGAGCTGACGGGATCGCGGAGTCGCCATTACCATGCTGGGTTGCCTTGACAGGCTTAGCCGCGTCACCATCGCTCTGCTTAATTTTTTGCCTTCTGGATTCGTATGAATCAAAAGCATACCATTGCCAGCTGGAGTAAGTTGAATCTGGTCGGATCCTTACCGAGAGGACTAAAATAAACTTAAAACTCTGATCTACTAAAAGCAATGAGTTCCGTGGCGTTTAAAATCCTGGACAAAATAGGAAAGAAGAACGCTTGAAGGTTTGCACTCACTGAAACACTATATCTCGAGGATATTAAAGAGTTAAAGGACTAGGAGAAAAGCTGATATTACTAGTCTTACAAATTAGTACTTTTGGGACACTTTGGGATACTTTGAGACACTTTGGGACACTCAGAAAAGACAATAGACATTTGCAGCTTTCATGTGGAAGAGAAATAGGAGAAGGACTTGAACGTCATTAATTTATCAACTGGCTATTTCGCTAAGCTATTAACTTGCTATCTTGTCAAATTCATTAAGTAATAAAATTTAATATAAGGACATTGGAATAAAGACAGCTTATTGAATTAAAGTTAGACGAGGAACTGACATGAACTGAGTGGAATAATGGAGGTGATTAATCGTTGAATGGAGAGACGATCGTGACATCAACTCATTACGGAGGAGCGGCGGTAAGAGTGTGAAATAGAATAAATAAAGTTAAAAGAAGGATAGAAATTATTAAATACATAGTAACTGATTGTGAAGAAAGAAGAGAGACTGGAAAGAACTTAAGATCTACGACTTTTGGAGAGAAAGAAAAAAAAAAGGAAAAGGGTAGGGGAATAGAACAAAAGCAACCGGTTTGACTGACTGATTGTCACTACCAAGTAGAACATTGGAATATTGGAAAGATAAACAAATATAGAGTGGAAAACATTAACATAAAAACTTGAATAACTGTGATACTGAGTGTATGTGTATATAGAATTGTGATATAGTGGTGACATATCTTTAGAGGGTTAAGTAAATATATAGAGGAGAAACGTGGTGATATTATTGTACAATTAATGTGATTAATATTATAAAGTTATATATAGAGATTTTTTACACATAAGTATTGGAAACTTGACTTGGTATATATTTTATGTGAGTTGCTTTCAAAACCTTAACTGTTTGACATCTGGGCTCGTGAAAGTTTGCATTAACTTGAAAATACAAACAGAACAATTGTGTTTTTGTTGAGGGAAAGAAACAGCTGCAAAAGATATACTCAAGGTTGTTGCTAGGGAAACAACTCAAGGACATTTTTGGAAAGGAATATAGACAGATAAGACAAAGTAAAATACACAGAGAGGACAGAAAAAGGGGAGAAGAACATAAAAATAAAAAATAAGAATAGAAATTATTTTTGAGAGTAGCTGAACAGGTAAATAAATAAAGAAGAGGAAAAATAATAATAATAAACTTACAATGTAACATAAAATAAAAAAATAAAATAAAATAAGAAAGAAAGAAGAAGAATAGATAGATTGAATTAAAATAACAAAGTAAACAAAGACTAAAACAAAATTAGAATAAAAATAGACAAGATGATGGCAGCAGGAAAAAGGAAAGCAGGGGTGGGAGCACAAACACAAATACAAACACTGTTTCAAAGGAAAGCTTCTACAGAAATCAAGATGCCACTCACTGAAACTAAGACAGTAACATTGGAAAACCAGAGCATGACACAAAGTGCTGGACTTGATATAACTGAAGAAATAAGAAAATTAACAATTACATTCAAGAATGAAATGAAAGAAACAAGAACTGAAATGAAGCAAATGAGAACGGAGATAAAAACAGATCTGAAGAAGGAATTAGAAACATTTAGTACTAAATTAGACAACATCTCAAAGGAGTTAAGGTATGTGAATGAAAAAGTAAAGGAAGTACAAGAAAGAACAACAAAGATGGAGGCACAGACATCAAAAATGAAAGAAAGAACAGAACAACTGGAAAGGACAACATTATTAATAGATATAAAGAACAGAAACAAATCGATTAAGATAAGAGGTCTGAATGAATCTTCACAGGAAGATTTATATGAAAGATTGACACAACCTTTGGCACAATTTATAGGATGGGCACCAGAACAGTTGGACCTGGAACTGGACAGGATTTTTAGAGTTAACTTGGCGGTGGCAAAGCAGAGGAATATACCATGAGACATTGTGGTATATTTCCTGAGAGAGAGGGTAAAGGACATGGTTCTGCAATAAAGCTGTACAAAGAAATTGGTGGTAGAAGGAAACCAATTGAAAATATACAAAGATATACACCCTGCTCTGTTGAAAAGAAGGAGAGATTACAGTTTTTTGACATAAGTTTTGAGAAATCGTGGAATAAGATATACGTGGGAAAGGACAGAGGGTATTTCTTTTTTTTTTTTTTGGAAACAGAAGAGATTTGTGTTGAACTCGATCATAAAAGCACGAGAGTTCTGGAAAAAGTATAAGGAAGAACTGAATAAAACAGATGATGTTACACAGGAACAAGAGGAAGAAAAAAATTAAAGATACCTCACAACTTTTACAAAGACGGGAAACAGAACAAAGAGGACAAGAAATAAAGAGGAAGCCCATGGAATTAGAAAAGGAGGGAGAACGGGAAGCGATACAAGAGGAAGAAGATGTGGAAGAAGAAGAAGAGGTAGGAGAAGAATCAAACTCGGTACAACACTTGGAATTGGAAGAAGAAATAGAAGAGACTGAATAAGAAATATTATAATAAATAAATACAAAATGAAATTGAGAATACTTTCCTGGAATGTTCGGGGTATAAACTCCCCCCATAAAAGAAAATGCATCTTCCATCAATTAGAGAAACTAAATTTAGATATAATCACAATACAAGAAACACATATTAAAAATAAGGACTTAAATTATATCAAGAATCTTAAATTAGGCCAAACTTTCTCATTTTCAATTAATAAAAAGAAAAAAGGAGTAACTATTTATGTGAATAACAAATATGAAGCAAAACAAATCTACAGTTATAATCTGGGGCATTGTATAGCTGTTGAAGTAACTATTGTGGATTTAAAATTATTAATTGTCACAGTATACGGCCCATTAGAAAATAGAAGTAAATTTTATCAAAAATTATTGGAAAAATTATTGGATCTAGATAACCACAGGATGATTTTAATTGGAGATTGAAATGGGGTCTTGAATCCAATGTTAGATAGATCTAATAAAAATAAAAGTAACAATAAGAAAAATACTCAAGGGAAACTCCGCAAATCCTTTTTTGACTTACTGGAATATATGTCTTTAGGGGAAGTCTGGAGAAACATAAAAGGTGAAGAAAAAGAATACACTTTCTTCTCCGAGCGTCACAAAACTTGGTCTAGAATGGATGTGTTTTTCATTTCATTAGACATGATAAAAAATATTGTGAAAATGGAAACTCTCCCGAGAACATTATCTGATCACTGCCCCATATTGTTACCAATTCAACAAGGGGAGAAAAAGTTTAATTGGAGAATGAACGATAGCTTACTAAAAAACGAAATAGTAATAGGGAAGGCAAAAGAAGAATTAAAAAAAAATTTGGAAATCAATCTAAATAAGGGCCAAACAGTACAAACAGTATGGGAAGCAAGCAAGGCAGTAATGAGGGGGTTCTTTATCAATCAACAATCTTGGATAACAAAATGTAAAAAAGAAAAAGAAATACAAATACAAAAGAAATTGCAAGAGAAAGAATATGAGTTTTAAAAAAATTCACAAGATTCTAAATTACAAAATGAAATAAAAATATTAAAAAATCAGTTATCATTATTAATGACTAATGAATTGGATAGAAAAATGAAATCCATAAAACAAAGACAATTCGAACAAGCAAACAAACCGGGGAGATGGCTTTCATACAGATTAAAAAAGGAAAGAGAAAAATGGAATATTACAGGTATAAGAGAGGGACAGAATATCTACTATCAACAAACAAAGATTAAAAGCATTTTTGTAAATTATTTTGAAGAGTTGTTTTAAAAAAGACCACTAACACAAGAACAAAAAAATAAGATGATGAATTATTTACAACAAACGGAAATTACTCAATTGACGGACACTCAAAGAGAAGATTTGGATAAATCAATTACTGTACAGGAAATTATAGATGCAATCAAGAAACTGAAATTAGAGAAAGCCCCCGGTCCAGACGGTTTTACGGCGTTGTATTATAAAACTTTTCAAGAACTGTTAATACCCCTGTTGTTGCAAGTTTTAAACTCTACTGAGCACCAAGAACTTCCAAATTCATGGAAAGAATCAAATATTGCCCTAATCCCCAAAGAGGAGAAAGAGAGATGGGAAAAAAGAAATTATAGACCGATCTCCTTATTAAACGTTGATTATAAAATTTTTGCAATGATATTAGCAGAAAGATTAAAGAAGACACTGGTAAAATGGGTACATGAAGATCAGAACGGTTTCCTCCCAGGAAGATATTTAAAAAATAATATAAGAGTAATTTTGGATACAATAGAGGATTATCAGAAACATAACCAGAAAAAATTGGCATTAATATTTCTTGACGCGGAGAAAGCGTTTGACAACGTAAGTTGTCTTTTATGTTTGAAACAACGAAGAGGATGAGAATTGGAAATAGATATATGGATTGGATAAGAGCAATTTATAATGATCAAAAAGCATGTTTAACCATAAATGGGGAGAAAACGAAACAATTTGAGATATACAGAGATACAAGGCACAGATGCCCACTTTGACCATTAGTTTTTATAATATGTTTGGAAATTCTGAATAATAATATAAGGAATAATACAGCAATTAGAGGTACAAGAATAAAAGAACATGAATTTAAAATACAAGCTTATGCAGATGATTTGGCGTTAATTTTAGAAGACCCATTAAATAGTATTAAGGCACTTATGGAAACACTGAAACAATTTGGGGAAGTAGCAGGGTTTAAAATTAACAAAGAGAAATCACTGATGATTACTAAAAATAATACGCAAACACAAGAATTGGAATTAATAGGAAATTCAGGAATTAAAACATCAAAAAAAATATATTTAGGCATAATAATAAAGAAAAATAATTCAGAATTATTTGATATTATAAAAAAATATGGAATGAGATATCAAAAGAGCTGAGAAGGTGGATTAATTACATTTATCAATTCTAGGGAGAATATCAGCAACTAAAATGAATGTTTTACCAAAATTGATGTTTCTTTTCCAAAATCTACCTATAATAGTAAATGAGAGGCCATTTAAGAATTGGGAACAGGAGCTAAGTAGATTTATTTGGAATAGGAGGAAACCGAGAATCAGAATAAAATACCTAAAAGAAATAAAAGAGAAAGGAGGATTAAATTTGCCGGATGTGAAACTTTACTATAAAGCATCTATATTAATATGGTTAAAAGATTGGATTACATTAAAGAATTCGAAACTATTGAATTTAGAAGGATTCAACTTATACTACAGATGGCATGCACACCTATGGTATGAAAAACATAAAAATAATAAGGAATTCATGGACCATTATATCAGGAAAGCAATTTTGACAATCTGGTTAAAAGTAAGAAGGAAAATATATTTAAAATTACCTTACTGGGTTTCACCACATGAGGCTTTTTATCGACTGGAAAAAATATAAATGAAAGACTGGATAACATATAAAGATATACTCAAAAAAGAAGGGGTAAATATGGAATTAAAAAAAAGAGAAGAATTAGAGAAAGTTAAACATCACACTGGCTCCTACATAGACAATTAGTGAAAAAATATAAATTAGATAATAAATATAAGGGAATATCATTGGAGGAAACTGAATTTGATAAAATAATGAAACCAGGAATAAAAAGACCATTGAGTAAAATTTATAAAATGCTTTTAAATTTAGAATTAGAAAAAGAGACAATAAAAGATAATATGATAAAGTGGGCCCAAGACTTAGGATATTCAATAACTTTACAACAATGGGAGAATGCTTGGAAAATAAATCAGGAGTCCACAAGAAGCTATAATCTGAAGGAAAAAATTTTTAAGATATATTATAGATGGTACTTGACACCATTACAAATTTCTAAGATGAGCAAAACAAAGAAGGCTGCTAAATGTTGGAAATGTCAAAAGATTGGATCATTTTACCACATTTGGTGGCGGTGTAAGAAGGTAAAAGAATATTGGTCAGAAATACATGAACAACTAGTTAAATATCTAAAGGTCAAGTTTCCAATGTTACCAGAGATATATTTATTGAATATATTTGATGGGATAGATTTGACTGTAAGGAAAAAATACTCAAGAATATTATGTTATATGATTTATGCAGCGAGAATTATTTATGCAAAAAATTGGAAAGATGCAAATATACCATCGATAGAAGATTGGATAGAAAAATTGTATGAATTGGCTGAAATGGACAAGTTGACACTAATGTTAGAAAATAAAAATAACAGTAATTTTAGACAGGAATGGGAAATTCTAAATCCCTTATGGAAAGAGAAATGGGGGGACTATGCGCTGACAGGATTGTATGATTAATTTCATTAAGATAAGATTTTTGGAATTTATATACATTTATTTAAAATTTACCTAGTATTAAATATTCAATATTTTCAATACTATAAAACAAGACATAAGGTGATAGATTAAATTTATGAGAGTTATTAATATAATGATGTAGGAAGAAATAGAAATGGAAAGTGTTTAGAGAAGATTTATAATTAATTAAGTATGTAATGATTGTTGTACTTGATTAGATCAGAGTGTCTAAACTGCAGTAAAGGTTATGGAATATTATAATCAAAAAGCAGGACTGAAAAGAAGAATATAAGAATTGACCCAGCTGAGCAAATGAAAGAAGTCATAGGTATGTTTGAAGTATGTATGTATGTATGTATGTGGATGTCTTATAGAATGCATTTATTGTTTAGTGTATTGTTTATTGTACTGTTTTGTATTGTCAGTTTTGTTTTGCATATGACTTATAGTAAGTGTATGTATGCTCCTACACATAACATAATACATTTTTAATGTTTCTGTACTAGTAAGGGATAATAGTATAAGATATATATAAAATATATTTAGCTATTATGTTTAATTTCTTATTCTCACTCATGGATTTTCTTGAATAAGGAATAATAAAAAATAATAATAAATAACATAATAAATATTAAATAATAAACAGTATATTAATAAGGTAAAGAATTAGAGGAACTTAAGGAATTTAAGATTGAAAGGAAATGAAATGAAGGGGAATATGAGACTTGCTTATATAATTGTAAGTACATACTCAGGAGTTGATAGATGCATACATAGGAATATAGAGGAAGCACTTACTATGTATTTATAAAATGTACTGTGTACTATGTAATATGCATTGTGTATTAGGTTTTGTATATGTTATTTGTTTTTGTTTGTGTTTTTTTATAATTCAATAAATAATATTTAAAAAAAAAGAAAGAAATATAGCTGACAACGATTCTTAACCTTTTCACTACCATGGACTCCGTTTAAGTATCTTTTGTTGCCACAGCCCACAAGACTTAACTCAAGGAGGCTTCTGGATGTGAAGTAGCAAGATATGTCAAGTGCTTTATCTCAACCACTCAGCATCATTCATGTGCATGTTCTCACTGTGTGCAGAAGTAGCAAGTGCTGAGAACACTTTCTGCTATCAGTTAATTTCTGAATGGATTGAGATATTGTTATGGAAGAAATTTGTAGAAATGGATTTGTAGAAATTATGTCTGTCACAGGCAAAAGACTCCTGCTCTTTGACATCAATATATGACCATCTTTTTCTTCTTAAGAGTAAAAGCCCCCTCCCAAGAACACCATGGCTCTCCAGGGATCCACGGACCCCAGGTTAGAACCTGCTGGCCTACAGCACCGGGTACTAGTTGGCAGTCTCCCATCTGAGGAAGGGTTGACCCTGCTTAGCTTCCAAGATTAGAAAGAATCTGGTGCCTTGAGGTATTGACACCTGTATGTAATATATCAACAGATTATTTTTCCTTTGCTGAGGCATGACTGTAGTACATTCACTTACTTAAACTTTCTGGTGCATTTATCAGCTTTATTTCAAGCTGAGGAAAATCTGATTCAGTACAACCAGCTGAATGTTCTATTTCACTAAAAGATGGATATGAATCTGTGGACAGAACCAACCCTGTATTTTTTTCTTCACTATTTCTGCTTGTGAGTGAAGCACAAAAGTTTGAGAAACAGATACAAACTTAACAGAGAATAGGGTTTGTCAATGTTTGTCTCCTAAGATTTAGCCCACCTAACATGATTGGTTGCAATACAACATTCCAGACAACTACAGATAAATGAAGATATATATACTTGTAATATGTGGAAAATTTTCCATGAAAAATAAAGTGTCAGAATTTTTTCCACCTCTTATCTCTGAATGGAAGCAATGGCCAGCAGCCAGTGGTAGTTACTGGACTACTAGGAAGCAAGCAGGGAGTTTAAGGGATGGTGCTAGAGATAACAGTGATATTGTCCTCTAAATTAAGACAATGAACTGTCAAGGTCGGTCAATCTAGAATTTTGGATTCTGGGTATATCAAGCCATGTTTCATCAAAGTGTTTCTCTATGGGAAATACTGTGATGTTTGAAACACAATGTACTTGAGAATTAAAATGTCTTCTAACAGACTGTCGGTGATGATAGACAATTAACAATTTCTTAACCTAGTGGAAAGACTGGCAGCTGTTTTTCAGTATGTTATATGCTGCACATGGGGTGAGCAGGTTGCTTACCTGTAACTGCGGTTCTTCAAGTAGTTATCTGTGCCTCACACATATAGGTGCTTCCACCGGCACAGAAAACCATCTCGGAAAGTTCCAGAACTGAGCAGCATGGCAGTGGCTCCGCCCCTCTCGTGTACCGTGCATACTCCCAACTGCCATGCTGCTCTTCAGTTTCAGAGTCCACCTGAGGAAAGGATCTAGAGACCTGAAAGAGGAGACAGGAGGGTGAGAGTGTTTGAGGCACAGATGACCATTTGAAGAACCACAGTTACAGGTAAGCAACTTGTTCTTCGTGTTCTCTGTGCCCCCACATATGGGTTACTGAAAAGTTTACCTCTGGATGGTGCAGAGTGGGTCAGAGGACAGCACAGTCAAAAGAGGCATCAGCTCTGGCTCTGCAGTCTAGTCTGTAGTGTTGAATGAAAATGGAAGGCTGGGACCAGGTTGCAGCCCTGCAGAGGTCAGGGAGAGGGATGTCCTGGAGAAGAGCTATTGAGGTTGAGACAGTTCTGGTGGAGTGCAGTCAGAGGATTTGAGGAGGGTTTGTATGGTAGGTTGACGCTCTGGGAGACCTATTTTGAGAGGCGTTGGGCTGAGATCTGCTTGCCCTTATGAAGTCCTCCATAGCAGATGAAGAGCCTCTCCGAGTGGCAGTAGGGAGCTGTCCTTTGGAGGTAGTAAACCAGGAAGCACCTAATGTCGAGGGAGTGGAGTGACTGTTCAAGCAGAGAGGATGCCTGTGGGTAGAAAGCAAGGAGGACAACTGGCTGGTTGATGTGGAAGCCAGAGACCACCTTCGGCAGGAAAGAGATGTCGGGATAGAGAATGACTTTATCCCTATAGAAGATAAGGTACGGCAAATCATGGTGGAAGGCTGCCAACTCACTGGCTTTCCTGGCAGAGATAATGGGGAGAAGGAAAGCTGTTTTCCACGATAAAAATCTGTCATCAGTAGTGGCCATGGGCTCGAAGGGTCTCTTGACAAGTTGAGCAGGGATGAGAGATATAAACAACAGAGGATTCAGGGGCAATACCGGAAGGTAGAGATGAGTGAGCCCTTTGAGGAAGTGCTTGACAAGTGGGGCAGTAAGGGGGTCCTGGTTGGTGGGCTACGAGGTAGACCTTGAGGGACAAGAATGTGAGGCCTGATTCCCACAGGTGGAGAAGGAAGCAGAGGACAGTGGTGTATTGGGCTGTTTTCTTGGTGTTGCAAATGAGACAAATCAATTCCACTGGTAGGTGCATGATGCCTCGTGGAGGGCTTCCTGTTGAGGCATGAGAAGTCTAGGGGGTTATCCTTCAGGCCATGAGGTGAAGATCTTGGGAGTTTGGGTGGAGAACCTTGCCTCTGGAGTGAGAGAGAAGATCTACGTTGGAGTGAAAGGTAATACAGTATCCCTTGGATAAATGGAGCAGGTAGGTGAACCACGGCTTCCTTGGCCAGTATGGGGCAATCAGGATGGCTTCAGAACCATTCCTCTCTGGCTTGAGGATCACCTTGGCGAGGAGTGGAACTGGAGGCGGGAAGAGGTATAGGAATTCCCCATTCCACCTCCTGAGGAAGGCATCGCCAAGGGAGCCAGCTCCCCTCCCAGCCCTTGAGCAAAAACAAGGATATTTCTTACTCGTTGGGGAGGTGAAAAGGTCAATGGTCAGGTGGCCCCAGCAAGACATTGTGAGGTTGAAGTCCTTGTGGGAAAGAATCCACTCAGGCTGGAGTACCCTGGACTGACTGAGGGAGTCCACGAGTGTATTGTCGACCCCTGCTAGATGAATTGCCACTGGATGGATCTGTCTGTGGAGGCACCAGTCCCAGAGCGTAGTCAACAGGAGTGAGTGCTGCCCTATCTGTTAACGTAGCAGAACATCATGGTGTTGTCTGAGATGATTTGAATAGTCTTGCCTCAGAGCTCGCTACTGAAGGCTCTGAAAGCCTTGATGACCACACGGAGTTTGAGGAAGCTGATGTGAACAGATCTCTCCTGCCGGGTCCAGTGGCCCTGTATGCAGTTTCCTGCAATGAGCTCCCCAGCCAGTCATAGAGGCATCAGTGGTGACCATGGATTCCAGATCCTAAATGCAGAAGGTCATGCCCAGAAGGAAATTCAATCCTCTGATCCACCAGTGGAGGGAGCGATAGACTTCAGGCAGAAACCTCATTCTCCTGGACTGATAATGAATATGCAAGTCAAAGTTCCATATGAACCAGGCTCAGAGCTCTCTGGATAGGAGGCAGGAGAGATAGGTGACTGTCGAAGTAGCTGCCGTGAAACCAAGCAGCTTCTGGAAATGCTGAGCCTGGCAGGTGGGACATCTGACGAGGTCGTGAGCCACTGATCTGAGGGTCAGGGAGCTGTCTATGGAAAGGAACACCAATGCTGTGCAAGAATCTAGAGAACTGTTGATAAACTGGATTCTGGTTGGCTCCAGGACAGATTTCTTTGGGTTCACCTGGAGACCGTGGTCATAAGAGAGTGAATGTCAAGTGGATGTCCCGGTACAGTGCGGAGCAGGAGAATGACACCAGGACCCAATCATTTAGATATGGGAAGATCTTGACTCTGTGAGTTCTGAGGAAGGAAGCATTTTGTGAATACCCGTGAGGCTGTAAAGCGTCCAAGGGGAAAAACATAGTATTGGTAGAAAGAGGCCCCCATCGCGAATCTGAGGAACTTCTGGTGTTGGGCTCAGATTGATACATGGAAGTAGGCGTCATGGAGATTGATCAAGGTGAACAAATCCCCACAGTGGAGAAGTAGGAGAATGATTTGGAATAGAGATGGGATGAATCCAGAATTTTCCAAATCCAAATCCCTAGAAGGTTCTGCGAATCCACCAATCTCAAGAATCTCGAATCTTTCGAATCCTTTTTTTAAAAAGCAAAGGAAAAAACGCACTTCTACTGAAAAGTGTCTTGAAGCAGAATTTGACATCTTTGTTTAATGAAAAATAAATTAAATAATAGTTTTCACTTTCAGGAAAACATACCCATATACTTCTTATTAAGAATTACATGCAATTCGGAAGTAGCTCCAGATGTTGGAGTATGTTTGAGATACTGCCATATCCTGAGTTGACTATTACAAAACAAAACAAAACAAAACAAAACAAAAGGCAAGAATAATCTTGGGCAAGACACACTCTCTCTGTCTTAGCAAAAGCCTATGAAAATGCAAACTTCCCTCTGAAGAAATCTGGCAAGGATAATTGTCATAGTTTTGCCTCAGGATCTCCCCCAGACTGAAAATGACATGAAGGCCCTTTCTACACAGGCAGGAAAATGTGGATTAATCCCACATTTTCCTGCCTGTGTAAACAGGGCCACATACTACAGTACAGAAATAATCGAGGTCAAAACTGGATTTTCTTTGCATAGCTCCCTATGGCTTCCTGGAGTTTGTAGTTTGATGACGCACCAGCAGACTCTGGCAGAGAAGGCTGTGACACTTTGTAAAACTACAAACTCCAGAATTGTGTATGAAAGAGCTTTGCAAGGGAGCTAAGCAAAGGAATCTTTCAGCTGTCCTTGAAATCTCAAGAAGACTGTACCTTCCAGTCAAGTCTCAAGTCCTGCAACAAGGAAGGCACTTAAAAAACAAAACAGAACAGAACACCAGACTCTAGTCCAGTCTCAGTTCTCTACCCTGATGTCTAATCTCAAGTCCTGCAACAAGGAAGGTACTTTAAAAAACAAAACAAAACACCAGCCTCTAGTCCAGTCCCAGTCTCTACCCTCTAGTCTCAAGTCAAAAGAATAGAGAAGAAGAGAATAATTACCTTGCAGAGGGAGGTAGCAAAAGCAGGCGCGGTCAGGCAGGCCGAGCGGGCGCAGGCAGCCTCCAGCGCGCGCACACGCAGCTTCATGCCCCAATTTCTGCGTGCCCAGGGGCCTGCTGGCCAATCAGGCTTCTGGTGAGCTCCAGAGGTGTCAATTTTGAAAAGCAACAAGGTTGGTGGATTTGAAAGATTTGATTCGCTGTTTTGGTGGCAGGATTCAGATTCCTGAATCTCGAGATTCCTGAATCTCGAATGGCCCATCCCTAGTTTGGAGCATCACCATCTTGAACTTCCTGGTCCTGATGTGACTGTTCACTCCCCAGAGATCTAGGATCAGGTCAAGTCCCCTGTCTCTCTTCAGTACTGTGAAGTACTAGGAGAAGTAGTCATCCTGAGCACTCACTAGGGGAAGGAGCTTGATGGCACCCTTCTCAAGGAGTGTGGAGACCTCTTCCTTGAGAATATCCAATATCAGGGTAGAATTCGAAAATGCCAATGGGGAGAGTACTTGTGAACTCTATGGCACAGCAAAAATGGACGATGGAAAAGACCCAGCTGTCTGAGGTGATTTTCCATTAGGTAGAATACCGGCCGTGGAGCCTCGGTCATCAGAGGATATTGAAAGGTGGTAGTCTCATGACTGGGTGCAGTGTCATCTGAACTAAAGAGTCAAAGGTGGGATGAGGGCATGGAGGCCTGTTTCTTGGCCAAGGGTTGCTGTTGATGGTGTTTTAGCAGCCGCCTGGACCTGTGACTGCACGTGGGATGACTTGGTAGGAGATCTCACCCACGATGAGGCTAAGGGTCACTTCCAGGAAAATCTAGAGGTTCTTGATTTCTGAGAGAAAGCCCTGAACTCCATCCTCTGTGCTGTGAGGCACACTCTGGTGATAGTGTCCATGGGCTAATCCATGCCTGCATTGAAAAGACTAACCCCGTTGAAGGGGAGGTCTTCTACACATTTTATGGTGTTGTGAGGCGTGTAGATCTCAGCCACACACAGCAGCGAAGAGTGACTGTTCCTGACATTATCTTGGCCTCACAGTCCATGCAGTGCCTTGTGAAGCTTATCTGCCGGGTGGTGAGGCCTCTTGCTGTATGGCAAGGGCCACGGCATGCTGTTCTTCTGGCAGATGCAGGATAAACAGGAGGATTTCCTCCCAGAGGAACTTTTGGTAGGCTGCCATGCAGGCCTGTGTGCTGGCCACGCAGATGGAAAGTGCTGAAGAGTAGTAGAAGCACCTCCTGAAAATGTCAAGGCGTCTGCTGTCTCTGTCCACAGAAGTAGAGTGTTTTCTCTCCCCCATCAAGACTGGGAGGCCTGAATGATGATGGAATTTGGTTGAGGATGGTTGAAAAGAAGCAGTGCGCTTTCCTGGTTGGTCACGTAAAGATGCTCAAATCACCTGGATGTGGGTAAAGAGGCTAGCTTGGCCAAGGAAAGCCTCAAGACCTCAATCAGCACTGGGAGAAGTGGTATGGTTGCTAGATCCGGGGCCTGAGAATCCACCGTGGTGCAGATGTGGTCCGCCACCAGTGTCAGGGGTGGCATGACCTCAGGGCCAATGTACTTCACTATCCTGAGGATGATGTTGGAGAACATCTTCATGTCCTCCAGAGGCAACAATGGAATTGCATCCTCAACCACTACTGGCAGGAAGGGTGTGTGGACTTGAGGCGAATCAGGAGATGAGTCCTCAGATTTGTAGCGCCTGTCTGAAAAATCAGCGGGTGGGGATGGCAGAGGTAGGTCCACAGCAGTAGGGGTCAAGGTAGCAGTCGCCATTAGGGTCAGTGGAGGAACTATGAGAAGGTGTGTTATTGGCCCCACAGGCAGTGGCAGAGGGGCAGTTGGAAGGTAGTGAGAATCGCTGCAATGACCGGGGAAGCGGCAGCTGGCTGGGCCTGTGGTATTGGGGCTGAAACCAACTGCTGAGGTAGCGGTCCTGGGGCCATGGCAGAGGAATATGGTAGGCAAGGCTGATGAGAAGTCTGGACCTTCAAAGGAGAGTGCTCATGTGTACTATCTCAATAAGCAGGAATTTGGTGGCGTGCAGACTGGGATAGGAATTGGTATCAGCATGGAGAGAAGCATTCGCTGGATTCATTCTGGCACCTGTAGCAGTCCCTATAGGCCATGGTGCACAAATAAGAGGAGCTTGGGGGTTCCCTCCAGAGATGCTTATGCTGGTATCGGTCAACACAAGAGACTGACGTAAAGGGTGAGTCCTCCCTGTAGTGGTGATTTCCATAGTAGGACACGAGAAGTCTCCCTACAGAAGGGGAAGCAATCCCTCCTGGGTGAACGAGAATGGCAGCACCTGCTTGGTGTGGATGGAGGATGAGAAGAAACTGAAGGCAGTGGCAGCATGATGGCAGGCTGTATGTCTGGTGGAGGAGACTGCTTTGGAGCCAGTGGCAGTGGCTCCAGAGTGGGACCCCAGAGTTGATTGGGCAAGTGCAAGCAAGGGGGACACGTGCCTCTGCTTGGACTTCTTCTCTTCTGGTCACGTTCCCCCAGCTCAGATGTCTCCGAAGTCTCAGCGTGGCACTTCTCCCCATGCCCGGAATGAGTGGCCTTGTCCTTCTTCTTCAGCTTGATGGGAGTCACCTCGACAGAGGGAAGGTTATTGGATGAAGTTGTTGGGTCTGTGGATTTGAGATACTGAGGCAGTGTTGGTACCATGGTTGAGGCTGAAGGAGGTGGGAAACGCAGAGCTGGTGTTGGGATTGTCCTGGTTGCCACATGCCGTCTTTAACTTCATGGTATTGGTGATTCCTACACCAATATGCAGTATGGAGTGGAACGCTGGTGGTCGCATGCTTGGTGATGCGAAGAGACTGCTCCCAGCAGTAGCTCTTCAAGCGGTTCACCCTATTCCTCAAAGTTTGGGGAGCGAAGCCTTGGTAGATGGAACACTTCACAAGGATGTGTGGGACTCCCCAATACAGAAAAGGCACTGGGAGTGGGCATCCAAGAAGGCAACTTTCCATGGACACATGCTACAAACTGGGAAAAGAGAGGTGGAGGCCACAGAGGCCTTGGAGTGAGAAAGGAAGAAAGAGTTTTCTTTTCTTCCCTTTTTTCCTTTTCAATGGCTGAAGACAGGAAGAGAAAGAAGTAGTAGAGAGATATTTTAGAAATATAGGAAAGCTCTGAAAAGAAGACGACGAGGAGAGTCAAAAAGGAGACAAAGGCGAGAGGTGCTCAGGAGAACAATCCAAGACGTGTTGCTCTACTAGTGGAAGAAAAGAAACTGAGGAGCAGGATGGCGGTTGGGAGTATGCACGGTACGCAAGACGGGCAGAGCCGCCATCATACTGCTCCCCTCTGGAACCTTCCAAGACGGTTCTTTATGCAGGCACAAACACCCATATGTGGGAGGCACAGATACCAGGAAGAAGAACCACCAATTATATATATGCAATGTTAGTGGAATTACACGACAGGTTTTACCAGTGCTGCAGCTTTTAAATGTCAGCCCAAGGAAATATGAACAAGTGATGAAACATTTGGATACACAATGATCTGATCCAGAATTTTCAATTGGCACTTTGATTTCAGCTCTCACCAGCTGCTTTTCTGGATTCAGTGGCTGACAGTGAAAACTTTTGTAAAACAGAGTATTAGTTAGGATGAAGTAACTTTCTTTTATTGGCAGATAGCAATCTAGGGATGATGGGTGATAATAAACTACAAAAGGCAGATGTGTACCCCTATTTTTTTACTAACTCTTTTGTGGAGAAGAGATTCTTCAGTAAACACAGAAACCTGGTAGATTTTATGGTCCATTGCATCCTTTCAGAACCAGGTCTTGTTATTTTTATACACACACATGCATATACAGCAATACCAATTTTTGTTTTGTTCCCATAATGTACATGTGCTTTCAGTGAGAAGTGGTGGCTTGTTTAAATAACGCAGTATGTGATAACTGAAGCCCCTGTCAGAGCTGCTGCTCATGAGCAGCAGCTGTTGGTCCCTGTTGCTCAGGGTGGAGATGACGAGCAGCAGCTGTTGGTCCCTGTGGCTCTGGCTGGAGATGAGTCCTGCAGCTCAAGAGCTCCCCCTGCTGCCATGGACCAAGCAGGCTTGGACGTTTCTCTGCCCGCTCCTTTCGGGCAACAGGGATCCGATTCTGAAGATGCTTTGGCGCCTGTGTCAATCAGCCCACAAACAAGGCAGAGACTCAAGAGAGCTGAGCAAAGGGAGGCTTCCTTGATTAAGTTCAAGAACCAGTGACTAGCCACACTTGTGTCTTGGGCTATATAACTGCCTGCCTGCCTGCCTAGAAGCTTTCCTTTGCTTGTGGCAAACTTTCTACAAGCCTTCTCCTTGCTTCCAGCACCTGGCTCCTTGGATTGATCTCTTGGCTCCAAACCCCTGGCTTTTGGAACTCTGACTATGACTTTTGCTTGTTGCTCTGGCTTAGGTAAATGGACTTCCCTTGAGTAAGTGCTTCCTTGACTCCTCCCAGTAGGACTCTGCTAGCTCTCCCACTCCCTTCTCTGGGTTTTCTCACTGCCTGGGTCTCTGACCCTGACACAGTAAACTCATGGAAAATGAGAGAAATGAACCAGGAACTTCCCAGCAGTGCACTTATGTTTCTTCCATGTTAAAAGGCACAAACAGAAATAATTACTTTGATCAGGTTTTCTGTTTTATTGCAGGTTAGATAAAAGAAGCTTACCAAATAGTCCACAAAAATGGCAAGTGGGCTCATACAATGGATTGAATTGTGGATCACAGCCCCTAGATAAAGCACTGCCACGATTGCTCTTTAAGCTCTTTTGTCTTGAAGGTACCATTCTTGAACAAGACATCTGTAATACATAATCAAAATAACTTACATGTATTTGTCTTAAAATACATGCTATTCAGGCACATTAACAACAAACAATTTCACTGTCTCAATAAAATGAAGGAAACTTCTATATGTCCACAATCTAGAACACATATATATCCACCAAAGAAATACACACTGACTAGGAAATGACACATATTCTCAATGCTAATGAAAGAATCCAGAAGTAATGTTGACATTCAGATAGTGAAAAGAGACAAGAGAGAAATAGTCAAGCTTAAAAACTCACAGAGTTTATCTCCTTTGCAGAGGACAACAGCAAATTACTGGCATTATTAATGGTTGTCAAATCTTCTAAAATATAAAAGAAAAATGTTTAGATATCAGCTGTTTTCACCAAAAAAAAGAGAGAGAGAACCATTTCTAACCATTAATTCAATTTGCTGTGATCTTTGGTTGGGTAGAACAAACTAAGGTAGCATCTATGGACTGGGCAATATATTCCACTAACCTCAGCTGGAATTACTTCCAAGGGAACAAATTTATAATGTATCAGATAATAATGTAAACTACCATATACAATGAATAAAACTTTACTAAGTAAGTTTATTGTGACAAAACTTAAAAGCTGTTTATATGTAATAGCATTCCAAGAACAAATTATAGCCAAGCTTATGACTAAATAAGGCACAGGTTGATCCTCCTTATCTAAAACTCTGAAAACCTCCAAAACTTTTTGCAACCAGCATCCCCCTTCAAGATGGAGGCTGCAGCGCACCTGTTCATTTGTCTCTCAGATCTGAGAAGTGCTCCAGTCACAGCCTTCAAGGTGGAAGAAGGCAGCTGGCAGTAAAAAGAGAGAAACTGAGGATCTGAGCAGGAGCTCTGCGGCCACCACCTTGAAGGCAGAAGCAGGCAAATAGTGCCAAAAAGAGAGAGACTGAAGATCTGTGAAATGGTGGGAGGCATGGATTCACACCAAGCACTACACCTGTACTCCTAGCATTTCAGGATCCTCAATCTCCCTCCAGTCTCAAGTCTCACATACAACATAGGTAGCAAACAAGATGTGAGGATATTCCAAAAAGGTGTTATACTTCAAAAATAAAAAAGACCCAAAATGCAGCATACTTCTGTCCCAAGCACTTCAGATAAGGGGAGCTCAACCTGTACTTATACACTTGTAGAGGCAAGGTTTGACAGCAAAAGAGATTAGCTTTTTAATCAAAGTGAGCTTCCTGGATTCCTAGTCTGATTCAATGCTACAGACTGGTTGGGCGGAAAATGGGTGATACACGTCTGAGAATTTGCTGGGGAGATTCATATGATACAAAAACTGTTAAAAACTCACAAGCAAAAGTCTACAAAGTTTTTTCAAATGAAAATAATTATTACAGATATTCATCTGTAGACTGATTAAATGTATACGAATTTACAATACTGTACTCTTACCTGAGATTGCATAAAAACACCAGTAATATTTTGAGGAAAAAATACTTCATGCAGTGAGCTAGCTTGGGTCCTATGTGGTGAGAAAGGTATCATATAAATGAAATAAACTGATCAGTATTCTCACCTTTCAGTTCTCTTCCATTTACATTTGATCCAGTTATTTGTTTGTGAGTGACACTATGGGAGCCATCAGGGCTATTTTCAATGGCACCACTATCATGATTAGTGATAAACAATTTAGTCTGGTCACAAATAGAAAAATTCTTATGTAATGCTGATGTTTTATCTTCAAGTAATGGACTTCTGACAATGGCATCTATGGATGGACTTCTCAATGACTCATCTGGGATTCTGAGCTCCTTATTCTTTATATGAAGCCTGTGTTCCATCTTGACTACATCCACACTGATGTCATTCCCTGGCATTTTTAAGGATGTTGTTTAGCAACAAAGGAAATGAAATAAAATAAGCTGAAAAAAATTAAATCGTGTTAATAGGTCAGAACAAACCAACATTAAACATTTTACATATTAAGGCTTTATTAACCATGTCTACTTTAACAGTTTCAGTGTTTCCAGTATAGTTTATGATATCCCAAACCAGCTAATTTTTCATGCATGTATGAAATATGGGTTTTTGTCCTTGAATTCTTGTTGTTGATGTGTGCCTTCACCTTAAAGTCATTTTTGAGTTATGGAAACTCTAAGCTGAACCTATCACAGGGCTTTCTGGGGCTGAGAGTGTGTGATGTGCCCAAAGTCACCAGTTGGTTTCCATGGCTGAGCGGGGAATTGAGCGGGGTCTCCTTGTAAACCCTAAAAAGGTTTGCAAAAAATGTTTTCAAAAATAGAGTTAGATGCTTTGAACAAAGATTCCATAAACAAGCTATCCTTTGTCCAATTTCCTGTATTTCTTTGAAATCAGAGTAATACCAGATTTTTTTTTTATAAAGGCCTTCTACAGAACCCACTTACCAACTAGTCCATACAGTTTAGCATTTGGTAAAGAACTGGTATCTGCAACTCCCACTAGATTTAGAATACTGCATAAAGAATATAACATATTCCTGTCAATGATTTGTGGTGTGATTATGCTGCCTGGGGATGGGAGAAGGATGGGACTCGGACAACATCATACAGAATCATCATCTGGGTCTTGTCCTCCTATCCCCAATGTGGGATGACGACATCCTGTGGAAAGTGCCATGGACACAGACCAATAGCTTCAAATTACAGGAAAGGAGATTCTGCCTACACATTAGAAGGCCCTCCTGACAGTAAGAGCAGTCTGACAGTGGAATATGCTGCCTCGGGTTGTGGTGGAATCTCCGTCTTTGGCGTTTTTTAAACAGAGGCTTGTTGTCCATCTTTCAGGAGTGCTTTAATTGTGTATTCCTGCATGGCAAGGGGTTGGACTCAATAGTCCTTGATGTCTCTTCTTACTCACAATTCTATGAACAAGGACATTACAAAGGAAGACTAAAAAGAGAAACAGCTGAACTGAATTACATTTGCAAATTGCATTCCATTAGCAGAAGTAAGACAGACAATATATTCATACAAGAATCCTTGCTACTGCACATGTAACAAGGAATCTTCTCAGAGAGGGCCCTTCTGTACTACACTGTTGTAGTGCTATTATTCCAATTTCAACATCCTATGGAATCCTGGGATTTGCAGTTTAGGGAGGGACATTTAGAATTCTCAGTCAGAGAGCTCTTTGGCCTCTATGAACTGCAAACTCCAGAATTCCACAGGATGTTGAAAGTGGAATAACAGCACTATAACAGTGTAATGTGGTAGGGCCCAGAGAGTTTTGAACCCAGGGAAACTGACTTTTACTAAGCAGATCTTATTGGTTTCACACATCAACACTAACTGACCAACGTAAAGAGCTGAAAGACCTATATTACCTCACCCAGCCCTCTTAAAATATAGGGCATAATTTGTGTATTTTTGTTCTATCTTACTCTCACAACTGTATGAATGTGCTTTATGACCTAAGGCTTTAATACCACTCTCTACTACATCTGAAGAAGTAGGTATACATCCAAATAAAAACCAGTTAGTCTTAAAGGTGTTGCCACATTCCTTTTTTTCTTCCTCCCTTCCTCCTTTTTATTCTCCAACATATGGATTTTAGACAACCTACTTTATTTTTTGTTTACTTTCTGCAGTCCAGAAGTGCATTGCAAAAGCAAAGAGCCAACACTGTGATGCTCATATTAAGTTTTAAATTACTTTTGTTTTGACTTTGGTTAACTTTTGTATGCCTTTGGTGATAGGAGCTTTTATTTGTATCTGTCTTGGTTTTTGTTTACTGCCTTGGGACACAGGCCTGGAGAAAAATGTGAGTTAACAATCAATCAATCATTCATTCATTCATTCATTCTCTGGTTACTTTCCCTGACGCATGCTTGGTATATGCAGTGCTCATCGTGACATATTCGCTGTCTGCTGCAATGCAGCGCTGTCAAAATATATTTAATTTGCAGGGAGTTTTCACATTTAATTTGACATTAGTCTTCATTACTCATGCCTTGTTGTTTGTTTTTGCTGTGTTTGTTCAAGTCACTTTTGATTTATAGTTACCCTACCACAGGGTTTTTTCTTGGCAAGATTTGTTCGGGGGGGGGGGGTGTTTGCTTTCCTCTGAGGCTGAGAGTATGTGACTTGCTCAAGGTCACACAGTGGGTTTCCACAGCTGAGCAGAGATCTGAACTCTGATCTCCAGAGTCCAAGTCCAACATCAAAACCATTACAACGCGCTGGATAAAAAGCAGCCAGGAAAGCACAAAGTGAACCGTTGCTTTAGTTTGCTGATAAAACTATTCTTCCATATGATTTTTTTGCCAATGACTTCATTACAACAATATGGGACTAAGCAGAGGCAAAAAAAACTTAAATCCAATTTTAGTTGTAACTAGAGTAGATTGACTGAAATGAATGGTATTTATAAGTCAACACCAATATAAACTAACTTGATTTCAATTAGTCTAACATAGCAGGGACTAAAATGAAATTTAGACCAGAGCTTTCCAAACTTTACATGTTGGTGACACGCTTTTTAGACGTGCATCATTTCATGACAACAGTAATTCAGTAAGTAGAGGCAGCCCCTCCACCCGAATCTGCCCCACCGCTGCCCTTGCCATGGTCTTCCTTGGCCCAGGGTGGCTGCGGTGGCAGCAGGAGAGGCAGCCCCTCCATCTGGGCCTGGCCCACTGCCGTTTCCATCCTTGCCGGGGTCTTCTGTGGCACGGGGCAGCAGTGGTGGCAGAAGAGGTAGCCCATCTACTTGGGCTTGGCTCGCTGTCACCGCCCTCACTGAGGTCTTCCTCAGCCTGGGGCGGCGGCAGTGGCAAGAGAGGCAGCCCCTCCAACTCTTACATTCACACAACATACCTACACACTTCAGCTGACACACAGTTTGGAAAGCTCTGATTTAGACTTCAGTTAACAAAGCCTCTCACACAGAAGCTCCTTTTTACAATGTCTTTTTCTCCCATCCAATCCCCTTTTTCTTCTCTGTCTCCCGTCTAGCTGCAAGTTTTTTTTAGCAGCACCAGCACTGAAACAATGATGAGGGAGATCTGGAGAATCTAGACTTTCCGTGTCAGATTACAGCAGTGTGGCTGCAGTAGGCAGCACAATGAGGCTTGAGCTGAGAAGACTGTGATTCAGTTCTAGCTAATGTTCCTGTAGTCGGATTCAACACTCAGAATAAACAGTAGCAGCCTCCAGAATGAGAGATTGTACTGACTGTGAAGATTCATTCTGGGATGGCAGGAGGAGGAATCCACTACATTTGGGTTTATCCCCATGTGCCAACCGGAACTGGCAGGAATTCTCAATCTTTCAGTTACGACTGTTAGAATCCCTCCCTTCTCCAACAGTTTTGTTACATAGCTGAAATGAACCTTCCCAATTTTGGAATCCATCTCTTATCCTCTCTCTTTCCATTCATTCCTTTTTTATTTTTTTTCCTGGGCGGATGTGGATTCTTCCTCCTGCCATCCCAGAACGAATCTTCAAGGTAAGTACAATCTCTCATACTCGGGATGGCACGGAGGAGAAATCCACTACATTTGGGAACTACCCAAGCCACACCCTGGTCAGGAATGTCCTTAAGTTTTCAACACTGACCGCAGCAAAGTCCTGCCAAAAGATGCCTGCGCTGACTTAAACTTATCAATTTTATAATGTCTTATAAAGGTTGAAGGCTCAGTCCAAACAGCTGCAGAACATACATCTTGCAATGATGCAGATATAGCATAAGCAGTGCCAGTCACCATCGATCTTGTTGAACGTGGCCAAACATTTTTAGGCCTAAGCTTGCCTACACAATTGTAACATTGGAAAATGCATGCTTTAATCCATCTACCAATTACTGTTCTTGAAGCTCTTTGCCCTAAAGTCCTCAGATTATAAAACACAAATAGAGCCTCTGTACATCTTACTCGAGCAGTCCTCTTAATATACAGTCTGACTGCTCTCTTCACATCTAGTGTATGCCACCTTTTTTCCTCAGAGTGCTTCAGTTGAGGACAAAAATTAGGTAAGTAAATGACGTCAGGTACCTTCTTACTCCAGGCACACTTTGGAAGAAAAGTCGGATCCAATGTTAGCGTTAATCTATTTTCCTCAAATTTACATAAAGCTGGATTTATAGACAAAGCTGCCAGCTCTGAGACTTGTCTAGCCGCTGTTATAGCCACTAAGAAAGCTGTCTTAGAAGTCATCATTCTTAATTTAGCCTACTTGGCTCAAACGATGGTTTTGTTAACGTATTTAGAACCAGATTAAGATCCCAACTTGGAAATCTATGTTTTGTTGGAAAAGATGAAATTGTAGCTCTCTGCAAAAATCTTTTAATATGCGGATGAGCTGATAAAGAGGCTCCCGCACAATTTAACATCACCGACAATGCTGACACTTGTCTTTTTAAAGTATTTGGTCTTAAACGTTTTTGTAATCCATCCTATAAAAACTGTAAAATATGCTTAACTTCAATGTCTGCCAATCTGTACTGTCTCTCTACACTCCATTTTTCAAAAGCCTTCCGAGTCATGTTATAAATGTTTTGTGTTGACTTTTTTCTAGACGACAAAATAGTTTCAATCACTGCTGAAGAATAATCATGCAGCTCTTAACGCTTTCCTCTCAAATCTCAAACCATCAAATTCAGCCACTGCGGATGTGAATGATTAACTGGTCCCTGAGACAGCAGATCTCTCTGATTTCCATGGCTTCCTCACTGACATTTGCTTCAGAAGAGAAAACCACGGTCTCCTTGGCCAATGTGGTGCTATTAATACAACTTCTGCTCGCTCCTGCTTACTTTCAAAAGCACCTTCAAGAGCACCTTCTGCATGATCTGGAGTGGTGGCAAAGCCACACAGGGAACCGACAAAGCGTCTATTGCCTCCGCCTGATGACTGCCATCAATTGCAAAATACCTTTTCAGTCTGGCATTCTTTCTCGAGGCAAACAAGTCTATCTGAAAAGGACCCCATTTCCTGTTCAGGTTTAGAAATACTGCATAATTCAGCAAACACTGCCCTGGATGTAAACTGTACTCAAATAATCTGCCCTGATATTCAAAGCTCATATCCAACTTTCTCTTTTTACTTCTGTTTTGATTAACTTCCAATATTTCTTCTCTTTTTCTTGGATTCTTGCTGACCATACTTTTCTCATTCACATTAGAATTCATTATATCTGAATCAGGTTGTACATTCATTATATTTGTATTGTTCCACTAAATTGATTTTTCATTAATGATACCATACTTCCTAGTTCTTTAAAAATTGTTTGTTTAGTCAGAGATTGCAATTCATTAGCAGTAGCAGCATCACAGACTGTATTAGGCACATGCTTATTACAAACTCTTGACATGGGACTCATAAAGCATGGTCTTACATCTCTAGAGATGAATTTATTCTCACCTCCTCCTCCCACATATTTGCCTCTGAAAATATCTGATGCAGTTTGTCTCATATACTGACCATATTCCAAAGGCTAGCTTTCACCCTGTTGGAAATGGAGTGCCCCTGCACTATAAGCACCTTCACGGTCGCTCCAAAACGACTGCGGGAGAGGAAGGGATGGAGGAGGGGTAATCTCATCTCTGCGCAGCTGCACAAAGCAGCAGAAACCACTAAAACCAATCTGACACTTCTGCCCTCAAGCCTACTGGACCCAGCATCAGTCCCTCTGGCACTTCCATGGCCTCTGAGGAGTGCTCCTTCTGAGCTCCTCCCATCTCCTTAGAAACAGCAAAAACAAGATGGCAGCCCGAATTGGCTGCTTGAAAACTGGCCTCCAGAGCTGCCTTTTTTAGCACCTTAGAAGAGCCAGATCTCAAACCTGACTCCTTTTTATCTTTTGCATCTTTCTTGGTAAGTAACACCACTTTTTCAGCCTTACCATCTACCTTATCAATTTTTTTACTGCTGCATACACTTGTACTTCCTCTAACTCACTCTCACTATAGGAAACAAAGACTTTTCTGAGTGCTTCTTTTTTGTCATCTTCAGAGACTTGCGGGTTGGTGGTCATCTGGGATGATTTGCCTTTTCCACACTCAGAACCCCACTGATCCAAGGGTATCCGAGACAAGGCAATATCTGCACTCTCCTTTATATAAATCCTTCCTCAGAGCCTTGTGGAGTGGTGGGCATCTTTGAATTTATCTCTTTCTGCAATTCCAGCATTTTCTTTTTAATCTCAGTTTCCTTCTCCTCCATTTCTTTTCCATGCTAAGCTTAACACACCAAATTGTTGGAGAAGGGCTACATCCCAACCGGTTCACTCACCAGGTAAAAGAAAACTGTCGGAGAAGGGAGGGATTCTAACAGTTGTCACTGTAAGATTAAGAATTCCTGCCTGTTTTGGTTGGCACGTGGAGATAAACCCAAACATAGTGGATTTCTACTCCGTGCCATCTTGAGAATTCTTTACTGAGCATGTGTGAACAGCAAAAGAAAGAGGAAAAGGGAAAGCAGATAAGCCTGCCTCATCATGTAAAAGCATGTAAAAGAAGCACAGACCCAAGTTTACCCACCAAAATAGACATAAGGAAAACTGAGGTTGATAAAGAAAAAAAAAATCACCCTTGGATGCATATTGGAAGTTTTCAAGTGGTCTCTAGGTTCAAATTATTTACATTTATTTATTTATACAAGGCTTACTTGACCTGGTTGTTTCATTTCACAGGTGCATATTGTTGGTTTGTAATGACAGTTTGCCGAAACATGTTGAACTGCTTCCTTTTTTAGTGCTACAGAAACCACTCCTTAGTCTTTCCCCATTACAGCTGCCTCTGGTACCAAATTTTCCATTAAAGATGTAATGCCCAAGAACAGCATTACATCTTTAACTGCAGTATATCTGTAATTCCTCTCATGCAACTGACGATTTATGTCTCACGTGACCCTTTTTTATCATTATTCTAATCTTTTATTTACTGGGGAAGGACCTTTGTTGTTTTATTTTATTTATTTTTGCTATAACAGTTATGGCCGAAAGCTCTGAACACTAGCTGCAAGCCTACCTAAATCCAGTTGCTAAGCTAAACATGAGGAACCAACAGGATTTAGGTAAGCGTTGACCTACATCTTAGCACTTAGACTAGCCACTGGATTTAAAGCACAATTCATGTCCCCCCCCCCCCTATTATTAATTAGGCCAGGTAGGTCTGCTGACAGAGATAGTGTTGTGTAGTGATTTGAGCACTGGACTACAACCCTGGTGATTAGAGCTCAATTCTTTGCTCAGCTATGGAAACCCACTGGGTGATCTTGAGCAGCCACACATTCGCAGCCTCAGAAAACCCCATGATAGGTTTGCCTTAGGGTTGCTGTAAGTTGGAAATGCACACACCAACAAAGGGCTGCTGGGACTTGCAGTCTAAGAACATATAAAGGACTGCATGATTTCCAGCCCTGATTTGACCTCAGGATGAGAATACTGCCTTCATGTCCACAGTCACCCTTTAAAACATGACGACCACCTTGTCCAAGCCAGTTCAAACAGGCCAAGATCAAGAAAGGACTGAGGTCTTGCAGAATTCATGGATGAACTAACTTGCTCCTTTCCCCTTCTCCATAAAAGCAACAGCTTGATAATACTGGGAGAGAAATGAGTAGCGCGAAGTGGTCTTGAGTAGGTACCTATGAAGGCAGAAAAGTTACAAAAAGCTGGGAAGTCACAGCAGGAAGCAGCCAGATTGCTTTAAGCTCCTCTACTTGGGCAGTGTGGAGACATGGGCCATTTCTGCACTACGCTGTTATAGTGCTATTATTCCGCTTTAAATATCTTTGAGGCCCCTCCCTAAACTGCAAACTCCAGGACTCCACCGGATGTTGAAAGTGGAATAATAGCACCATAACAGTTTAGTGCCGAAATAGCCATGTAACCCGCAGCTTGTATGATACGCTAAAGTAACTATCCAGAACTAGTGCACAGAGGAGTTACCTTGATAAACCTCAGATCCCAGAATCCTTCAACCAGCATTTCCAGTAGCTTTTCCAAAACGGCGTACGAAACATACTCACTTGGAAATAAGTTTCATTGGTACGAATGGACCTTAGTTCTGAGTAAACACGACTCTCGGGAAGGGTCGTTAACAAAAAGGCTGGAAAAGGAATTAACCAGAAGGAACTGAATACGTTCCTAACATGATTGCATACCTCTCAGTTCGGAGAGACACACCAAACTACTGGATGTGCAGTATCCCAGCGCTGATTTTTTTTTTAAATCTTACCATAACACGCTGGGGAGTGGGGAACCTCCTCCACCGCCCCAGACACTCTTCCGTTGCCTTCCTAAGTCTCCTCACACGCGCCCCCCGCACGCAGGGCGCCCTCTCGCCCTTCTTGCCGCATCTGCTTCGCGGGTTTGGTGGGAGAAAAGCCTCTCAGCCCCCGCGGCTAAACCTCCGTCCCGCCCTCAGCCTGAAGCTCCACAAGCGACGCCGCAAACCGCCGCCTTGCCAGGGCGTGGCCTCGGTAGCCCCCTTCGCGAGAGTGATGGCGGCCGCTTCCACTGAGGGAGACCGAGAAAGGCCGTTATCCCGCTAACCGAACGGCGGCTGGTTCCTCGGTTGAATTGTGGCCGTTTCCCTCCCCTCTCCATCCGCCTGGCTGTGCGAGAGCGAGCTCCTCTTTGGCGGAGGGAGAAGACGAGGGCGAAGCAGCTAACCGTCCTTTTCCCCTACCCTTCTACCTTTACTGTCGACCTCTTCGGGTTTCTTTGCACATTTCTCGAACCGCTTATAAACGTGTTTTTTTTAATTAAATTACAGTATCTTTAAAACAAAAGGAAACATAAAAAGCAAAGCAAAACAAACAAAAAACATGAGTTCATCATTGTAAATCATGGGGTAATTTGACAGTCTACAAATAAAATTATGTACTTAATGAGATTCACTACTTGAGATTAAAGCTGTAGCTATACCAACAAATGTATATTAATAGAAATAAATCTATACATCTCTAACCATAATATATTGTTTTCTTCCCTTCCCTACTCTAGACTGGAATGTTTCTTCACATGGAAAAAGCTTAAATTCCATAAATAAAGGAACATGCAACTCAAATTTTTGCCATAATTGCAATCCCTCATTTTAAACAGATGGCAAATAAAATAGAAAAGAAAGAAAGAAATATAATTATGATATCTCTAATGACAATATTTATCGAACGGTAATACACAAAGTAACATTAGTCAACTTATAAGGTTACAGCCATTTTGACAGAGGAAAATTAGTACTGGATCCCACTATTGTTGAACTTTGTCTGACTTTTCTACTGCAAGACAGGACATCAATTTCTTTCATTTCAAGTATAAAAATTTTAGGACAGTAGTGTTGGCCACGTGACAGCACTTACGCTGTCTTGTTATTCTCCTCTCGCCTCTGTGTACATCTAGCATCCTTTTCATGATTTTAAATTTATATGAGAAGAAATTCAACAGGTCAGGTTGCACAACATCAAAGCTTGGCCATGCTGTGAAACTATGCTGTGAAACCTGTTGACTTTTTCCTTCTCAGCCCATTTCATAGGCCATTGTTTGAAGAAGACAGGAGCCTAAGCGAGGAGGGGGACATGTCAAATAGTTGTACAGCTCAAAGGCAAAAAGTGAGGCAGCAGAGGGCCATTTCCGCATTATACTGTTATAGTGCTATTATTCCACTTTCAAGGTCCTATGAAATCCTGGGGGTTGTAGTTTAGGGAGGGGCATTTACAATTCTCAGCCAGAGATATCTTTGGCCTCAGTAAACTACAAACCCCAGAATTCCACCAGATGCTGAAAGTGGAAAAATAGCAAAAGTGTAGCGCAGAAATGGCTGAGGAGTGATGCCTTAATAACTAAAGGCCCACACAACCAAAGCTTGGGAAAGTTCCTTTTGGGGATATAATGACTGCCGGAAATCACCAGCCAGCATATTGGTCACTGAGTTCTGGGAGTTGTGGGCTAGGGATCACTGCTCCTGCTTTTCTAGCCTAAATAATTTAGACCCCTGGTTACTAACTTGTATTCATGGCTCCACTGCCACCTGTTTGCCTTTCTTAGCTATGAAAGAAACTCTGGCGTCAACACTGTAGGGCATGCTGAAAGTGGAAGGGATTCCAGGGTAGTGCTATAGTCATTGTGCCACCTGCTAATATTTCTCTTTTTCGTCCAGCTGCCCATAGGCACGCATTCTTGTACTTTTATGACTAAGCACAGACGTTTGTGAATATGCCTTCAAGTGACTTCTGGGCGACCCCATTAATTTCACAGGGCTTTCTAAAGCAAGGAATATTCAGAGGTGGTTTTACCAGTTCCTTCCTCTAAAATACAGCCTACAGCACCTGGTATTCACTGGTGTCTTGAAAAAGCATGAAGCGCCCTCGAGTTTGTATGGAGGCAGGAAGTTGCAAATAGTTTGGAAGTCACACCAGACAGCAGCGAGATGGCCTTAATGTCCTCTATGTGTGGAGGCATGCGATCGGTAGCTTGTACGATACACCAAACTAACTATCGACACCCAGTGCATAGAATCAGAACCTGTGCAAACCTCGAGTACCAGGATCCCCCTAAGAGACATGGTCAGAAGCTTTTCCAAAACTGCGTCGGAAACATACTCATTTCGAAATAAGTTTCGTTGGTATGAATAGTAAAGACGATTCTTGGAAGGATTATAACAAAAAGTTAGGGGGGAAAAATAATCAGAAGGAAAGAAATACGCCTAAGTCGATTGGAGTTTGGAGAGACATAGCAAACCGCTGGATGTGATGTATACCTGCGTTCAATCTTTTTAATCTTACCATAATACGCTGGGGCTCAGTGGTTTGTGGGTTTTGCCACCAAAAAGGGGAAAGCAATAATATCACAGTACTATCATTCTTTTAAAAACTCGCTCGCTTCATTCTCACCCTGACCCGAACAACTGCGGGGGTGAATGAGGCAAAAGCTTGCCGCGTAAACCCACGAAAACCCCAGCTAATCCTCCGGAGCGCCGTGCGCTGCAACCCTGACCTGACCCAGCCCAGCCCAGCCCAGGTAGGTAGGTAGGTTCCAGCGGGAGACATCGCCTCCATCTGGCGTCCTCCTGGTTTTGTTAATCGCCTGTCTTTGATGAATGATGACGGCCGTAGGGTTTGCGTGTCAAACTGTTGAGCAACACAACCAGGAGGTGGGAGCCGGGAGGGAAAGCGCCTCGCCCCCCCCAGACTTCCTCGGCCAGGCGTTCAGCGCAGCGAGTGTGAACCCAAGCCACGCTCTCTCCTCCCACTTGCGGGCAGATAATCGTGTCTCGCCCCGCCTCCGCTCCTCCCCTCCCAGCTGAAGCGGCTCTGGATGTCGGCGGCAGCCATCTTTGTTGATGTGTCAGCTTTCGGTTCCTCCTAAGGCTGCGGTAGCAAAGCGCAAGAGGACGGGTCCGTGCCTTGGCTGGCCCTCGTTCGTGCATTAACCATGGGAGAGCAGCTGCTGTTGCAGCTGGTACTCTGGTTTCCAGATTCCTAGCAAACTGGTAAGAGCTTCTTGACTGTGTGTGTGTTGTGTGTGTGTGTGTAGGGGGGGGGAATATTGAACTAGTCGTTTCAATCATCGGGAATGGAGATTAGTATAAGGTGGGCTGAAAGAGGAGCGCGTAGAACCTGTTACTAGGCAGAAGAAGCTGAGCTCTTGCTGCGTGTCTTCGATGCTCAGCGCTTCATCCCCTTCTTTAGGTTTTAAAATGGTTTGGGCGCCAGAGGGTGAATCTTCGAAGCGGCATCCCCGCTCTTTTCTTTCCCCCTACCCCATATCATTTCGTAGGTCAGTCAGTCGTGCTACTTGGTGGGAGATCATGTATCCCTTAGTGCTTTTTCTCTCCCTCCCCTCCCCACCACACACTTCGGTGTCTTTTGAGCAAATCTGTCTTGAAAGATTGTGATCGATGCCTCTCTTCAAGGGCTGGCTGAGCAGTGGTGTACCTGTTTTACCAGGAAGTAAACTGGTAGAGGTGAGTGCCTTGCCCTCAAGGTCACACACCCAGCGATTGAGGAATACCGTCTGAAATCCCCTGCTGCTTTAGCATTTTAAGGATGCCTTTGTAGAGGTGTCACCCTGTAACTGCAAATCTGGTCGGGCTAGTAAGGTTGCGTGTTGTAATACATCAGAAGTTGTCAGGTAGTGAAACTGTTGAGGTTTCTTTAACCTTTCTGACCTCAAATGCTGCCATTAGGTTTGTTTCTTCGAGTAATTCCTTGATGAAATGTTTTGATTGAAGGTTAGAAATTTCAGTGTGGGGGAATTACCTGGTTATGTTGCAGCTTTACTGGACAAGTCCTGCGAAATTTAGCAAAACATAACATTTATGTATAATTTTAATAATATTTTTATTTATCATATGCCTTGCCCCAAGGCACCTATATATGTTCTACAGGAGCAGGGTAAGCTAAAATACTTTATTGTACTTCAGGTTAAATTCCTCACTGAGAAGCTTTGCAGTACTTTTTGGCTCCACTACTGTGCTACTCTCCCATTCTGCACAATCTCTGCCTTTCAGGAATTTTCTCAATGGAAAATGTTAATTACTGTTTGCACTGCCTCCAAACACAGAGATTAGAAAAGCTGCCCCTCTTTTGTTTCTGCTTTTCTTTCCCTGATTATCAGCAGGTAGACTTTAGATACTATATAGTTAGTGGTTTTCTTTATAATCTTTGCAAGATTTACAGCTTGATTCTGCGCAGGTTTATGTAGGAATAAATCCTAAATTCAGTTGAATGTCCAGTAAGTAAATAAGCATAGGATTTCAGCCTTTTGTTATTGCTTTGGATTTTGAGCTGTAAAACAATGGTTTCTATGGCTTCCATATTTGAAAACTAAGAGGCCTTGTTGCCTGTAAAATCATTCAATAGTGCGGACAAAGTCACTTACGTTATGGCTGGGGGCCCAGAAAGCAATTTGGTCACAAAGCCGTTTCACAGGTTTTCCAGTTTCTTTTTGTGATGCCACAAAGATCTTTCTCAGCTGACTTTGTTGTCATTGTTGCTACAGTCTGAAATCTTCGTATATTTAATTTGACAAATCTGGGTAGTCTTTTCAGAATTGATAGGTGAGGAACTGCACAGTCCTTGGGACTTTGTTATGATATAGCACCTTCATTATTCAAAAATCTTATTTGTAGCGTCTTCCTTCCTTTTGTAGGTGATATTAGTTTTGTATATCAAACAAGTTAGTAATCATGGGAAGCACAATAACAGTGGTGTTTAGGTAAAGGGTGATTTTTTTTCTTATTGTCAAACTGTTTTGTGTTTCAGTTTTTGATCTGTGTACTTGTGAATCATTGTGAGATATGTTAACAAAAGAACTATTATTTGAAAGGCTGAGATGAGGCCTGGTGGTATGAACTTCTCCAAGCAAATTGGTGTATTTGTCCTAAATTGTATTTCCTATCTCTCTGCCAAAATCGATGTAAGTGGCAGCTAGGAAAAAATATTTTACCTTTTTAAGCTAATACAATTGCTAATGTAAAGATGTATGTAAAAAGTACTAAAAAGTATACTAGTAGTATTTATAGATGAAAGAGTAAAATCAAAGCTTTTGTCTCAGAAAGCTTGGCAGTATAGGACTCATTTAGGAGCCTTTTGGATGTTATCTCAACACCTGCTGCTGTGTTTCAGTGTCATGATCTGTAATTCTCTTCTGCTAATCCCAGTTGGTTTTTCTGTATTATTTGCCTCTTTATATTTACACAGTAGATTTTTAGTTGGGCTACAGTGACCTGAAGTTTAATGAAACAAAACTTCCTGTTTAAAAATGTTAGTTAGTGTCAAGTCCTTATCTACCTATATACCCCCTCATGCATTTGTATCAAAAAGGAGGTGAGGGGAGGACCAGTGAGCCACTGTTTTTCTTATTACCACTCACGTTACTACAGTCAGCTGCTAAGGATAGGCCTAATATTGACGGCTGGGCTCCTGAAGCTGAGGATCCCAGAGGAATTTGCAGGCGCTGTAATTTCTCCTGCAAATACACACCAGTACGTGATACAGAAAGGTATTAAAAACATTAATGGTACTATAGGATTACTGACACGAGCCCCGTAAGCAAAAATTCTCTTACCAAAAAATATGACAACAATGATCCTTTGCATAGACAAGAACTTAACAGTGTAGATTTTGCCTTAGTGTAAGGCTTCCAACTCTTTTTATCTGCCTCTGACAGTTGTGGGTTTTTTTTTTTCCAATCTGTTGTAGCTATGCAGATATGCTTGGGATCCGTTTGACAGGTTAACTGTGCACTTTTACTTCTATCTAATATATCGCTCTGCAATGTCTAATGTGTTAAAAATGCATCCTCAATGTGAAGAAACTGTATTGGATTTAAAAGGAAACAGATTGGATGTAGCATTTTATTTTGTCAGTAAACTCTATTTATGCCTGCTAGTTATTTCTTTTGGATCATGCTTTATTGAGTGCTGCCCTCTCACTGTGTTCTAATCAAACATGAACAATATATAGAACTTCCATTCTGAGCTGTAAAATTCTTGGTGACTGAAAGGAGCAGAGTTGAATGGAAACTCGCTGGATGGAAGCCCAGTAGTTTCTGATAATAAACTTGCTTTTGATATTTTCTTGTGTTTATTTGTTATATCCCAACTTTCCATTAAAAAAAGCCCAAAGATAATAAAATAATATCTACAATCAATACTTTTTAAAAAATGCTAGAAAACTGTCTAAAAATTTGTTAGATCTTTTAAGATTACTTTAAAAATCACAGCCAGTTGAAGTATCACTAAACTGAAACACAAGCACTCTTAAATCTTTCCCACAGTTTGGCTGGAATATTAGTAAAAGGTTGATTCCTTCTGGGGGAAACAGTGAGGTGCTCACTTACTTCATTGTCTTGAAGGAAGTAGAAGCCAATTTCAACACTGGTGTTATTTGTTTCCTATATTCCCTCTCTGTCAGGAGGAATTTCACACAATCTTAAGCTTCTGAACTATTGTAAAGAGTAGTGCTATATAAACTATGTCACAGTTACCCAATCTTGAAGTTAGTCCTCGTCAGGGTGCTAATTATAGTTGCAGTGTATATCATTTCTGGTATTGGTTGTGCATACTGATAGTTTTTACTTAAATTGACAGTTTTCTTACCCATTCTTGGGCAGCGGAGTACATGAGGAACTTCTAATTAAGGGGTTTATTCTGTAGTCACTGAGCCCTGCCACACATGCTGAATTTTATACAGTGGCATAGGGATGCCTAACCACTGATATTTTGCATTTGTTATATCTCCATGTTTTTTCATCCTTTCTTCATTCTTTTTTCCTTTAACACAGAAAATTTGTACAGCAGGATAACATGGAAGTAGCTCTACAACACCTTATTATTCATACCACTAGAAGCTGTATGTATCAAGATGCCCTATTACAAAACAGAAATGAATTATGTGAAATCTGTTTTCAAAGAATTATAGCGTTGGGAATATGCACTTAATGCTGCTTAACTGCAAACTCACTGAAGAGGGGACAAGAACCTTACAGAAGTATAAAGTTCCAAAAAGGCACTAACTGATAGTGTATCAATCAGACGAGAGTTGTGTTGATAAACATACTGGTATTATGTAAGTATTTCCTATACTGAGACCTTGTATCTTGAAAACAAAATATGTCAGAAAGACTTACGTCAATTTTCTTGTTTTGTTTTACACATACAGCCATCCTGCCCATACCCAGTGCCTGGCTTGATCTGAGACTAATTCTGTGCCTGTCTACTCAGCAGTAAGACCTGTTGTTCTGAGAAGAGCTTATTCTTGCACAAGCATGTATAGAATTGCAGCATCTGTACATGTGTCAAAATGAGAGTGAGCCCTGTCACTTGGCAGCAAATCACTTAGTAGCAATGGCACATCACTCAACCTTACCATTAGGCTGAGTGAGATGGCAACTTCAGGCAGCATGGAGGGAGCGTAGGAGAGAAGCAGACTTTTAGTTATTTACTTTGGTGTTGTATTTTTACCAAGGATGGGAAGAGATACTTGTGTGATTTTCTACATCATATGCCCAAATAACTTGACTGACTTTATGTACTCTGCACATTGGCTTGGGTAATGTTCTGCCTCAGGTAACAAAATCTCTTGATCCATCCCTGTGCAAAGATAATAAAATAGTGCTTTTTATGTGAATTGCAGGGAAAGGCGAATGTAATGTTTTTTGTTGTTCGTGTGAGAGCGAGCATTCATTGACGTAATAATATCTTATTACTGTTTCTAGGAAAAAAACCTGCTAACGTGATAGGACAATAGAGGTCACTTATTCCAGCATCCTGATGTTGGCATGCAATAGTAGATAGTACGGCTTGAATAGACACTAAACTGTACTTGTTAAAAAGGGAGAAAGAAGTGCATGAGCCGAATCCTCTGTTGGGAAGTGATCTCATCTTGCTTGCCCTAAAAGCTCTGCCTTTTAATACTGAACTGTGTGTAGACAGGCTGTGGCTACTTAGTGGACAATAAAATACACTTTGAGTGTTCTTGGATCTGCATGTTTTTGTTGTTGTAGATGATGATGATGATACTCATATTCCCAAGAATGACTGTAGTCATGAAAGCAGATGAAGGGCTGAGCTGTGGCAGGAACTTCAGCTTCACCTCTCTGTATTCTGTGATCCAGCATGCCTCTTCCACTGCTACCGTGGAACAGCTAGGAATCTTTCAGACCCAGTCAGTTCTACTGAGTTGTGTGTGTGTTTATGTGTATGAACACACATGTAGTTTAAATGAGGATGGTGTGTGAGAATGATTTTCCCCATAATGTCTTCATCATTTCAGTTGAGCCCACGCCAGCCTGATATTTGGTGAGGTTTTCAAACTCTGATTGTACTGGGGAGGATGGTACATGAAGTGAGTCATCTTTATGTGCTGTCTTCCCTGGAACAATTGTGCTTTCCCAATCCCACCAAACATCTGTTTGGCATGCTGAAGGTCCTTGGAGGTGGCAGGGGGACATAACCATGATTAGAAAGAGGGACATAACAGCAAGAACCTACATAACTGGGGCAGGCTGCATGAAAGATCTTCGGGATGGTTTGCCACATGTACTCCAGTGTGTGGTTCTGACACATACTGTCATTAGACTGCCATAATACAGCCTTGCCAATAGTTTATATGTAGAGTTGCTTGATACAGTGTGCTAAGAATGGGTGCGTTTTTCCAACGTTATTTCCACACAGGTGATCATGCGCTTAGTAAGAACTGAGTTTTTCTCTTTATGTATGACACTGAGATATTGAACACAAGAGACATTGAACACTGCAGTGTATTTCAAAAGGAAGGTGCAAAGGTTCCAAATATCCTGACTATGTAGTCGTATCAAAAAGACATCCTGCTTATGTTTGGTGCTGTCCTTTAATATTAAGTGCAAATCAGATAGTCTCAGAAGACATTTCTTCAAATGTCAGTGTCTAGTCAGGAATAGGCATCATACCTGACTAGATTTCAGGAGCCCCAAGCTGTTCTTTCTTGTCATATAAATAGGAAAAAAAATGTTGAATAATAGGGGCTAATCTTCATCATGAGATAGTGATGCTGTGCAGCATGATACTGCTCTTGCCAAACTCCTCCTTGCTCACATCCCTTTTTTTCTTTCTGATATACAGTGGCTCAACAATCTACTCACCACTTCTGAGTAATAAGCGGGATTCCTGTCCACTCACAGCCCATAGTATAGGTCAGTTTGTAAGCTTCTGTTGGCAAGAGAAGCCTTGTTGTTGTTTGTTGTGGTGTGCCTTCAAGTCACGTCTATCACGGGATTTTCTTGGCAGAATTTGTTCAAGGGGGCTTATCTTTGCTTTGATCCAAGGCTGAAAAAGTATGACTTGCCCAACGTCGCCTAGTATCCATGGCTGAATGGCAGTAAAGAAATTATTGGCCAACAGTCTCCACTAGTAAGAATGTGCTGTACTTCCTCTAACCTACATCTATTGTTTTTTGATCGTTATGCTTTGTTGCTTGTGTTACTTTGTTACTTGTTGCTTGTGATTTCTTAATAAGATATTTCTAATGGAAGCTCCTTGAAAACCTTTCCATGTTTGTGCAAGTTTGGTAAACTCTAGATTCCCACCCCCCTGCCCTCTGGCTTGTAAGAGGGATCATGTATATAGATATAAAATACAATATTAAAATATAATATTAAAATGACTTTCTCTGGCATTAATCTGTTTTGTTATTTATTATCCAGTGCTGGTCAAAATCCATTCCTTGTAGTTAAGCAGTACACTGGAGTGAACTTCACCTTGGAGATTGCACGTAAATGACTCCTGACCAAAGTGCAGGTCAGATTACACAAAGTAAAATTCTTTGAGAAGACTGGTAAAGACAGGCTGGAGACTTACTCCACTTCACTGAGAGTAAGTCCAGTTAACCAGAAGGAGATTTAACTCTTAATATAATAGGTGAATGCAGAGTGAACAAGTAAGGTCCTGCAGAGTAATTACTGAGTGGAGAATGCTTCTGTTCTGGTAGAAAAAACCTTTCCCTTTATGCCCTAATCACCTAACCCTATGCTCAGTATTCATTGGTCTGTATTGGAGTCCTTCACACTCCATTTTGGGGGATGGGGGATTTATGTCTAAACGTGATTTCTCCATTGATTTGTATGATAAATTCTGAGTTCCCTCCCTGAGGACATTTAAAACCTTTCCTAGCTTGTAGGAAAGAACCAGGAAATGACCAATACAGGCAATGAGAATAAAAGAACAGCAAACTCTTCCCCATGAAGAGACCCTCCTGCAGCAATCTGTTAATAGCCCAAAGCCTGTCTAGTGGAAGGAAAGGAAAGATGGACCCTACCTATTTTCTTCTAGAATAGATACATATGGAGGCAGCCACCAAGAAGGCCCTCTCACTTATGCTCACCAGATGTCCCTGTTGTGGTAGTAGCACTGAGAGAAAGCCCTCACGCTAGGATCTAAAACTCAAGCAGGCTTGGATATGTGGTCTTTTGGATAGTCTGGCCCCAAGAAGCATAATGGCTTTGTAGATCATAACCCACACTTTCAGTTCTGTCCAGAAATGCACTAGTAGGCAGTGAAGCTCTTGAAACAATTGGAGTTATATATTCCCTGTAACCAGCTACTCAGAAGGTTTTGAACAGACTCCTAAGGCAGCCCCACATAGGTGCATTACAGTAATCCAAGTAGGATGTAATCACGACATGTCACTGTAGTTAGATTTAACATATCCAGGATCTGGGTTCTTAGAAGGTTGTCATCCTCCTGACTCTATTTTCTTTCTCTCTCTCTTTACTATAGCATTTCAAACCTCTTTGATAGTGTAGGTTTGGCTGGATGTGCATGAACACGGAATGACTTTAATTCATATGAAAAGAAATTATATTAAGGACTGAAACAGTGGAAAGGATATTGGGTGCAAAGGATTCCACAGGTGAGCCAAAGATGCAAAGCTGCTATTCATTGTGCCTCTAGACATTTCCAAGTGTTTTTTCTCAGAACCATAAGTATTATCTGCAAGCTTCATGACTTTAATGAAAAAAAATTTAAAGAAAGGAGCCTCTGTTAACTAACATTAGGGCAGTTTTGAATCTCTGATACTTTCTGCCATCGCCTTTCATTGCATTGCGTGGGAAAGGAAGATTGGACTTAGAGAATCTATAATTTTGTTTTCAGTGATAGCAATTCAGACTTGACGAGACAGTAAAAGAAGAGCAGGGTGCTATTTCTCTGAGGGTAGGAATTAAATCTTTGATAGTATTCCAGGATATTTGTGACGCTCTAATAATTATGCCCCTCAAGCGTAGACCCCTTGGCTGTTCCAGGCTTGCCTCAGCATTTTCCTTCCGTTAGTTTCATTCTTACCCCCTACCCCCAAAGCTTTTGGAAGTGATGGACAATCTACTTCTCCACGACCCCCGCTTTCTCCCTACAAACAGATATGTGCTTTGTGGTACCTAACATATTATTTTTTCAAATTAGGTACAAAAGGTGTTGATGAAAGTAAGGAAAACCATCTGTGCTTCAGATGCTGACACGTGAGATGATTTTTTGGAAAAGAGATTAAGCATTTTATCTACTTTTTCCCACAGGCCTGTAACGTATACATTTTTTTTAGTTCTGTTTAGGTTAAGAAGTCTTCATGGCAACGTTCTCAAATTTCACAGTTATTCTGAAACAACTGGGAATAAGGGCTCTTGAGTATGACAAAGCCTCAGCCTCAAACTTCTCTCTGTTTTTCTTTTTATTTCCAGTGCACTCACCAGTAAATCTTGATTTCTCAGTCCCACTCCATAAAAGTCTATGGACTTTTTCTGTGTGCATGTTTAGCTCTTATTCATGTTTCTGCTGTGGTTCTTCCTATTCATTTCTCACCAGATGTCTAGAGCGGGATTGGTGTTATTAAGGTGCTACTATCATATGCAAAGAAAATTGCTGATTTTATTCACTGCAGTTGAAGGGGAAAAAATGAGCTTGTACCTGTACTGTTTGAAAACAAAAGGTGTATTTAATAATAGCATGTTTGACATCTTCTGTTCCCACTGTCTAATTTGAGAGGCAGCAGATTAAATGAAATGAAGCATATATGCGGTGCAGATGGTATGCCATAACCAAATAATCCCTTGATCAATGTGTAATTGATCAACTATACTTCCTCAATAGGCTATGCTAAAGATTTGTTCCCCTTTGATGGGGTGACACACCTTCCACTTATCTGTAAAGAGCAGGAATAGTCTTTCACGAAGGATGCCATCAGGGATATGGTTATATAGGACTTGTAAGTGAAATGTCCTACATTTTTAATACTCTTTAACAAAAGAAAATAGAGTTACTATGTTTCAGCTGAGAATAATAAAATATTTTATTTCTACATGTCTATATCTAATTTCAAAAGGAGTTTTAACCAGGAACTGAACAGTTCTGTCTTTGCTCATAAGAAATACAGGGCTGCCTGCTAAGCATCCTGTTTACTCTGCTCTTTAGTGTTTTAAGAAATCTAAGAAACAGGAAGTAAGGAGCTGTTTGTTCAGTGAGTAGTGCTCTAATGTTTTATAAATGGAGTACACAGAAGATACTCTTAGTCATATACAGCAGTGAGGAAAATGGCAATTACTTTGCATTATTCTATGCTAGCAGATAACAGTAGTAATATGCAGATGTATAGAAAACTTGTCAGATAAAATTAGATCTTTTGCCCAACTTTTGTTGTTTGCAGAGAGTGAAAAGGCCTGCACTTTTTATTCTTTGGATGGTTAATGAGGGGCATACAAATCATGTGTACCAACCAGCCACAGTCAATGGTAAAAACAAGATGTAAATTGTTATGCTACTAATTAAGGTGAATGTAAAAGCCAATATGTTATTCTGCATTATAATTATTTCTTCTGTTGACTTGTATTCCATTGTTTCAGATGAGTTTATATTTTCAAGCAAACGCTGCAGTTATTATGAAGTAAATGTTTAATTACATCTCCTATTAGTTTAGTTGGTATAGGCATGCCAGGTGCAAAAAACAGACTAAGGAAGGAGGCAAGAAAGGCTTCTTCAGGGATACCCTGTGGTACATGTTATGAGGAGGACCCTCAGGCTTACACCTACACATACCCAAATTGCCAGTGATTGCATATGAGAATTATTATCTTGCTACAGAGGTATGTTGGCAGCATAAAGAACTGTGCTGCCTTCTGAGACTGAGAGTTATGCTGAAGGGAAATAAGTAAATCCAGTTTGACTCTCTGGGGTGGGGATGAAAATTGTGTGTCTCTCTAGGTGTGTTTGAACTGTAGCACTCAACAGCCCTAGTTAGCTTAGTAGGTAGTGAAGAGTGTTGGGAGTTGCACTCAGACAGCATTTGAAGGGTTACATGATTCCCATCACTGCTCTAGGGGGATGAAAACTGGTTTTTTAGGAGATGTATTCTGACTGAGGCATGCATGTCCTCTGACACTCTCACCTTGCTGGCAGCATCCTTCTTCTCCCAAGTCTTTGTAGTGATATAAATGGTTTGAATTCAGGAAATGAACCTTGCTGTGCTGCTTCTTTGCGTCCAAGAACCTGTCAGAGAAGGGCTTAGAAATTTTTATGCCTCGCCTTTCCATATACAGAAGCTGACAGAGTGGCAGTTGAATTTTATTTCAACAACAGTGATGGGATGAAAGCCTTTACTGCACTGGAGGGAAGTATACGCTAGCTTAGGGAATGGTTCAAAAGAACTTTGGGAGGAAAATATGGGAAAGGCTAAAATAACAAGGAATTGGATGCTAACAAATGTAGTCACATTTATTTAGATTCTTTTTCGTTCCAAGATGAGAGGAAAAGGATTTTAACTGAAGGCTTTGAACTTCTGTTTTAAGGGAGATAGCAAAACATGTGAGAGGCCAATTTTTTTCAACCTGAGGGCTTATAGTTGTACTGGCCATGCTGATAGGAAGATATACTATATATAACCCATCTAGAAATTTTAGTCAAAAATTGTTCCCAAAAACCTGGGTTGAGTGTAAATGCTGTATCTTAACTTTTATGAAGAAAGGAACTATCTCCTTCTCTGAATAGAGTGGCGAAAGGCAAGAACTTAGTCAGTCCCAGGAGAATCTAAAAGAAACACTGACCCTCCTCTACTGTCTCCACCGCAGCACTGCTTCTGCCCTTTTTGAATGGTTGGATGAGAAAATGGTGGCAGCAGCAGTGGCTCTTTGGTGCTTCCCCTCAAAAGACCACTGAGAAATTAGAGGAGATTCATGCTTCTTTTAGGTTCTCCCAAGATGGACTAAGCTCTCACCTTTCATCGCTCTACTCAGAGAAGGGGATGGCTCCTTTGAACAGAGTGGGAAAAGGCTTTTTGAATGCCTGAATGAGGAAAATTTTGATGGTGGTGGTGGCTAGGCATGGCTGGCCTCATGAGACGGTGCTGCGGTTTTCTCCCCTGTGTGGAATGACCCTCGAATTATCCACTGGTTATATCAAAATCCATAATTTTGACCTCAAAACCTGCCCTGGACTTACACATGACTAAACAGGTAATTGTTGTACTTCAACACATGTGGTAGGCATCAGGTTAGTGAAGGCTGATGGAGGTATTCTGAAAGAGAGTCCTGTACCATATATAAGATACAGTATCACATAAGAACAACTTTTACATGCAAACAAGTTCAATGTGCCTTAATTCTGTGAAAGATTGACTTATTTTAGGTGAGTGCAATGTGTTTTCTTGCTTGGGGTTCACACTCTTGAAAGAAAAAAAAACATAAAGTTTGTACTTTCAATGGCAAAATGCTTGGTAACTTGGGTTAGAAAGTACAGGAGAAACCCTTTTTAATTTTCATCCTCATATCTGATGCTGGAGGGAAAAGAAACCCCATCTGTGTAGCCTGTATGAGAGCTATGTTTCCAAGAGTACCAAATCAGACTCTTTCTTGGTATTTGCTTCTCTGGTTAATCATAGATGGGGTGACCACTGTGTACATTTGCAGATAAACTTTTTTTTATTAATCATTTTAGAGTTTTGCATTTTTGGAATTTTATTTTCAATATTCCAGCTGTCGAATTCAGCTCTCCATTTATTTTTCCATAGCAAATACTGTAAACACTAAAATAAAATAATAGTTTTGGTACTCTACATTTCTTGGCGTGGATAGATCTATGAGACAGTATATAGGTATTTTATATGGTAGGTGGCATGTCAGCTACTGGATTGACAGTATGATGTTTCAGTGCTTTGTCTGTTATGCACAGATGTAGCCCATTAGTGCAGCTTCTTGGTTAAAAACTATTCCCCAGCACCTCAGTCACAGGTTAAGTCAGGGTTTGGAAATCTGTGGCCCATATTACTAGACTGCAACTGCCATCAGCCCCAGTCATCATAGCCAGTGCTGTGGAGAGCTGCAGTTTACATCTATGTGCTGTTTACATCTTAGAAGGCCAAAAGTTGCCCACCTGTGCTCTACATCTTAGTTTTATTCTATGCTGAAATGTATCAGTTTCACTAAGATCATTGGAAGTTAATAAAACTGGTCAACACTATTGTGAGAGCTCTCCCCCCACCCAATTACAGTTCTCTATTTTGGATTTTATTCTTAGGTTCTTGTTGAAAAGATGGATGAGAAGTTGCCAGAAGAGCAAACAACTCTTGGGACAGTCAACCTATCAAGGACGGATGATAAATCCTCCAGCTTATCTGCTGTTGGGGAAGCTGACAAACTGCTGGGAATTCAGGATGCTCTACCCTCTGGAGATGAGAAAAGCCCTTTGGGCAAAGAAAATGAACAATTAATGGTGGATTCTAGTTCACAAGCTACAGAGGCAAGTGAGGATGGAGTCATACCTGAAGAGCAGCGTGTTCTAGACAGTAGTGGAGGTGGTTGTGCTAACTCTTTTGAAGCTCAGATAAAAGGACCTCAGAAAGGTTGCTTACTTGATGGAGACAATGAACAGCAAGTTTCAAAAACTGATGAAACAAATCCGTCCCTGACAGACTTACTGCATGATCCTGTGAAAAGGACTTTTGGGGTCTGTTCAGAAAGCCCATATGACACAGATTGTACTAAGAACCTTATCTCTACTATACAAAATGCTTCCTCTCAGGAGGCTTTGTTAGAAGAAATAGAGTCTGAACTTCTATCAGCAGATTTATTGAAAGATCATAAACTTTCAAATGGTATATGCAAGAGCGAAGCTACATTGGCTGTATTTGAAAAATGCATGCAAGACAAGTATCTTCAGCAGGAACGCACAATAAAGAAGTGAGTACTGGCTGATCAACTTACACACAGATCTTTAACTGTCAGTGTTCTCTATTATGTGTTGTGGAGATGAGGTTTTGTTTGTGCTGGGCAGCTAAAGCAAGGCTATAAAGAGTAATTTTCCCCAAATTACCCAGTCAGCTTGGTCAGTGGGATTCTGGGAATTGTAGTCAAAAATTAAGAGTTCCAAGATCTGAGCTAAAGTGATATGGTTATGGTTAAACAGTTACTTTGGACAAACATAATTCTTTTGGGGTACACATAGATGTGCGGTTTTGAAAATTAATGTTAGGCTGTATAGTCAAGGCTCCATACTAAAAGAAATGAACAGCTTTTTAAAAAACAGAGTATAGTTTGAAAAGCAATTTGTGATCTGCTTAAAAGAAAATTTATCCCATAGATGAGTGCAGCCCATGGACTGAACTAAAGTCGTTTTGGAAATCTTGATTGCTGAGGGTTAAAACTACTTAACTAGTCTGTAACTATATGCTAACCCAACTGTCTCTTCACTGGCAGAGGGCACTTTGCTGTGCAGAAGAGGAAAGGCAAATGCATAACCCTTTTCCTACCAACTGTTCTCTCCCTAACCAGAGTCCAAATTCATGTTTGTGCTACCTTGCTGCAGTTGATCTCTGTCTCTGTCTTGTGTACAATGGTGGCCTGTTGCTGTTAGAAAGTCTTTCTACCCAATTTCCATGCTTAAGTCTTTTGCACCCCTTCAAAAGCTGCTCTTGTAGGGCACCTGCAGATTTAGTGAGATGTGGCACAGCAGACTGTAGGACGTAAGAGGACTGGCCAAAATGTGGTGCTCTTCCTGATGTGAGCAGAAGCATGTTCCACTAACATAAAGCAAATGTACTTATATTTAGAGAGAGGCTGCAATTTCCCCTACCTTCCATAGCTTTTTAGCTACTCCTTGTGACCAACATTAGAGTAGTCTGAAATAACATAGAGGTAAATACAGCAATTGCTTCTTAGTATAGTAGCCAAATGGTAAAACTTGATGTGTGAGCAGGCTAGCACCTGTTGCAGCATAATTCACATGCAGATCCAATTGAGATTCATAGTTTGCATGCATGTTTGCTTAGCATTGTGTTCTTAGCACTGAGTGTGCTAAACACACAGTACTGAGAAAATAGTACAGTAGAGTCTCGATTATCCGACATTCGGTCATCCGACATTCTGGATTATCCGACGTCGCGGCTGCTTGGGGGCGTGGCTTTAGGCATTTCCGCGCCCCCCCCAGACACGCCCCCAAACATGGCGGCTGCGACGGGCAAGGAGAGAAGGGCGAGTGAAGCCTCGCCCCAAAACACGGCCCCGAGCGCGGCAGCAGCGGCAGCGAGCAGGGCGAGTACCTCCAGGCCCCAAAACAAGGGCCAAAGCATGGCAACAGGTGATTTCAAGGTGATTTCTTTGACCCTCCGGATTATCCGACATTTTCGACTATCTGACTATTAGCCTGCCCATTTATGTCGGATAATCGAGACTCTACTGTATTAGTAATGCAAAATACATGTTGTAAGTGGATGTTATAGCTTCATATGATGAGTTACATGTGCCTCATGAATGCTCAAAGAGAATCAAATGATCTCAGCAAAACTACCATTGTTGGATTTTCCAGAAATGTTCTGTAAAGCATGGAAGCCAACTGTGCTCACCAAGAACCTTCAAGAAGCTATGAGGCACTCTGCTTTCTTTTGGCATCCTCCTAGGCTAATAGCTTTCTATCATACAATGACTAAGGCAGGGAAACACTCAGAATTGCCCAGCCATCATAGCCTTGTGAGTTAATAGTTCAATCTCTAGCCTACGTTGAATTCAGGTGAAATTTAGGCTGAAGAACAGGATGTTCTTTGTCTCTGAAGTAAAGATACCCCTGTTCCAATTTTTCCTCTTGGTGGACTGGTCTGGGATAGAATAAAGCTATCAGTGGCTACTGCTGGTCATAAGATGGCTATATATTGTCTCTATTGTTGGAGCTATTGTGCCTTTGCATCCTAGTTACTTTAGAAGAGAAGTGGGAGGGGCTGTTTGTGGTTGTGAGAAAAGAATATTGGGTTAGGTAGGTCCTTGGTTTAATCCAGCATGTCTGTTCATGTGGTTTTATGATCTCATTAGCATGTACACATTAGATATGAACTTTTTCTTCCAAAATACACAATAGTTGGCAGTAAGTCAGAACTGTTGCGTGTGGACAAGCTTTGGTGTATTCACTTGTCTCTGCCAGGTCAGTGCTGATTCACTGTGCCAGTTTGACATTGCTTTGTTGTTGTGCTAGAGGCACACCAGTGTTTTCTTTTTTTCCCTATGCAGCCTTGGACCTTTTGGTCACTCATTTAAAGTAATTATGTCATCTTTTGTGCACAAGAATACCCAAAACTGGGCTGTACTGCTGGAAGTCCTGTTGGCCATTCATAAATAGCCCTCCCCCTGCAAGGGCACCCTGAGCAGAAGCTGAAGAAGCTTTGGGCAGCTTCTGGTCAGAGCATTATTAAAACTGCTTGATCTGTAAATCTTTCAAGCTTTTGATGTGCCTGCAGTATTCTAAGGCAAAGAGCCAGCAAATTAAACAGATGCTTATTCTTTTTCTTCACAGCTTATTACCTAGACAACAGTGAAGTGCTTTGTGTGCTTAAAACATGTAATTTGCCCTGAAAATGCTTCTCATTTTCAAAAATCTAAATGCTTAGTGTACAGCATTGTAGGAGCCTTTGTCATTTGTTTCTTAAACAAATAAGGTGCTTGTATTTTAAAACTTTGGCCTGTGGTTCCATCTTACATTAGTATCTGTCCATCCAATTGTTCCTCCTCACTGTCAGTATATGTGCAGAGCCATGGGATATGCTTAAGGGGCTTTTTAAATCCTTAGACAAATGTACAAAGGGTAGTTCAGTCAGTGGCTACTAACCACAATAGAAAAATAGAACCCCGCATGTTCAGGGATGATGTATATCTGGATATATACGCTAGAGACAAAACAAAGCTTGGTAAACAGAGGTGAACTACAGCTACCAGAGTCCTGCCCCATTTGAGAGTTCTGGGAACTCAACCTTTTCCGGCTCTGGGACAAACAGTGAAAAGGCTGCTATCTTCACGTTCTGCTTTTATGAGGCTTGCTACTGTTGAAAACAGACTGGAAGTACTTACTTATTTATTCCTTCTTTCAGTACGTCCTTTCACATAAAATCTTAGGGCACCTGGGTTAGATAAATATGCAGTCATGTCACCAGGGCTCCTTTGATATTCTTTTTCTTTCAAGCAAATATAAGAATGTATTTATGTTTTATCAGAGGCTATTTAAAAAAAAAAAAGAGAAAAGAAACCTTTGCTCACTAATGCAGCTCCTGTGTTCACTTACAATTGGCTCTGCTGGGTGTGACTTCTGGGAACTGAGTCCGGAATCATTCCCTAACTGTTGCACCCAGTTGTAAAACAACACCTAGATATTGGCTGCTCTATCCGGAGGATGTATCATTTAGAACAGAGTGCCACATCAGTATGAATAGGCTGCCGTAGTGTGACTGCTGTGTAATATGGAACCTAGCTTTGAGGGATGGCACAGAAGGGGTGAAAATACAGCGTGAGTTAATGGAGAGGATGATTGGAAGAGACAAGTTGAGAAAACAGAAGGTAGACTCAGACTGAGGGCTAAAAGAAGACCTTAAGAGGAAATGAAAAGCACCCAACCAGAGAACAGCAGCAACAGAAAAATCCTTTGGGTTTGTTCCAACATCTAATGCAGCCCTTTCCCAAAGTGGTGCCTTCTGGGTTTTGGACTTAAGGTCTCATCACGCCTTGTCAGCATGACCATTGGCAAGTTGTAACAGGAGCTACAGTCCAGAACAACTGGAGGGCACCAGGTTGTGGGAGGTTAGTTTAGTGACTCCCATGCAGTCAGCCTGGAAAGAGTAGAAAGCTACAGTGGTTCATCTTCCCCACTTTGTTTCTTGCCCCTTACCACATTCCTTCTTCTGCCATTTCCACATGCTCTTTTCAGTTCTCCCCTCTCTTGTCTGCTTCAGATATTTCCTAGATCTAGTTTATTTTCAAATTGGCATAAATCTGAGTGGTCTTCCTGGGGGTGTGGCACCTCTGTTGGAGGCATTGTTGACAGTGCCAATACTATTACTGTTGATCTTCAGTGTTAGTTTTGCATCCTGTTCCAAAGCAGCAGATTAGGCTAGTGTTAATTTTGGCAACAGCCACTCTTGGCAGGTGGAGTGGTGTAAAGGTATTTCAACAGCTGGAAACTGAGTAGACCTAGAACATGGTGGGATGGGGTTTGGCAGCTCTGGGGGCAACTTGCTAATATTTCTTTACCATTACACAATTAGCTATGTTTACTCACTCCTCTGCCTCTGATATTGTGGCTTTTGACCACTTACAGTGCAATTGTAGCCAGCTTTAGTAGCCTTGTAGTGTCAGTGATGCATGCCACTGCACCCATAATTGTGTAAGCATCCTGCAAAGCACTGCATGCCTTCTTTCACCACAGGAAGTTCACTGAGTTTGTACTTTTGAAACAAATGTGACTGAATTTGTTCAATTTGTTCAATTTAGTCAGCTTGGGTGGAGAGAAGCTGAATAAAAAAGAACAGCAATACTTTGATTATAGCTGATACCAGTCCATCCACAGGTACTTCTAGAGAAGCCTACTTTGTGCCTTGAGGAAACTTTGATTTTTCTGACAATTCAAGGTTTGGGCCTTTCTGCACTACACTGCTATAGTGCTGTTATTCCACTTTCAACATCTTGTTGAATTCTGGGGTTTGTAGTTTACTGAGGCCAAAGAGCTCTCTGGCTGAGAATTCAAAATGCCCCTCCCTAACCTGCAAACCCCCGGATTCCACAGGATGTTGAAAGTAAAATAGTAGCACTATAAAGTGTAGGGTGGAAAGGCCCTTTGTCAAGATAGCTCTCTTGTAGTTTTTAGATTAAACATACTGAGTTTTGTCTCATCAGTTACTGTTTTAATTGACAGATTGATTAAAGATAACAAAAAGCACCAGGAACTAATTTTGGACATTTGTTCAGAAAAGGACAACTTAAAGGAAGAATTGAAGAAAAGAACAGAAACAGAAAAACAGCACCTCAACATTATTAAACAGGTGTGGAATTGTTCTGCTATGGATGTCCCAGATGGGGTATTTCATATAACATTTGTAATTCTGTTTTCATTCCTTTGGGGGAGCATCAGTTCAGTGGAATGTATTTCATGCCATGTTTGCGACAGAAAAAATCAAGTTTTTACTCCCCCTCTGTGGAAATGAATTTTGATAACTATGAATTATGGTTAGTCAGCAGAACCTTAAAATTATGTCAGCCTTCTCTGGTTACAGAGCAAGCCTAGAAGGCTGAGTCTGTAGTGGAGGAACTGATTGATCTTACCAAGGCAGAAGAGAGCCATTTCCCCACTCCTCCACCACTGGTACTTCATTTCACTTGTTAGGGCTTCTTTCTCCTCTCTTTGTCAATTTCCATTTTATCTCATTGGTTCCTATGGGAAGGACATACCCTGTTTCATCTCCATTGCTGGAGTAGTCCTTGCCCTGGGTGTTTTTTTTTGTGGGGGGGGATTCCTTGCAAACAAGGGAGTTTGGAATCCTATGAGTCGTATGAGGAGGTGAGAAGCTTGTGACCCTCCTGATGTTTTCAGATTGCAGCTTCTGTAATCTTCCACTATTAGTTAAGTTGGCTGGGGATGATGGATGTTATAGTCCAGCAACATCTAGAGGATCAAAGTTTCCCATTCCTGGAACAAGACAGTCCTTCATCCTTCCCAAGGCAGCTTGCTTTTTTTCTCCCTACCACCGGCAGAGCACAGAGAACAGAGGAGCAAAAGTGTCAGTGTGCTTCATCCATGCAACAGCAGAGACTCCAGAAAGGGATCCCCTCTTCTAATGGTAGATGCAAAGGTCCTCAGTATTCTGTGACCCTGGGATGTCCTCTCAGAGACCATAGGATTGTACCCTTAGCTGTTTTAATACATGAGTAATGATAGTAACAATAGTAATAATGGCAATAGTGTAATTCTCTTTTTGTTAGAACATCATATTAATTTGCTGTACAATAATTCACTTTACCAATAGAAAGTAGAACTGAAATTATGGTGAATGTTTTGCCAGCTCTTTCTTGGTCTGTACTAAAACGAAGCTGGATATCTGGCTTGATTTGATGCTGCAACAGGAACAGCAGCACATGATTCTCTTACCAGTATATTTGGACTTTTTGGGTCACAGCCTTTGTATTTTGATATGTAAGCTTCTACCAAGTTTTATAAATGCAACAATAGTTAATGTGTTAGAACATGTAAGATCTCTGATCAAATTGCAAATAAGCATCTCACGTTTTGGGCTCAAGGCCAAAATACATGCCATCACTGCTGTATTCTTACCCGCTGGTTTTTTTTGCAGTTAGAGGTCAGAATAGAGGAACTCCAAAAAGAAGTTAAAGCGGCTAAAGATAAACTTGTATCTCAAGATGCTGCTGCAAAAAATGCTATACAACAGTTACACAGAGAGATGGCCTTTCGTACAGATCAGGTGAGTTCAAAAAGATTTAAATGTTTAGATTTCGAGCATTGTTCCTATGGAATGTGTTCTTTGTAGGAAACTAAAACTATACGTAAGCACTGCATGAATAAAATAAAGGCACAGAATTAACTGGATACTGAACATCTTGGCTGCTTGCCTTGAATTCACATAGGGAGACCATATAAGGTAGTGGTAAAAGTGTTGGTTTTACTACTAGGGCAGGCCTAGGTTCACATTCCCCAATTAGAAATGTAGTTCACTGCAGATCTTACCTTCTTAGCCCAATATAATCTCTCATTGCATTATTGTAAGAATAAACAGAGTGGAGAATCATATTCAGAATCACATCTTGAGCTCTTTCAAGAGAAGCCATGATTTTAAAATAATGAAGCAAAATATGTAAAAATAAGTGTCATTTTCCCCTGGTGTAGTAGATGATAAAAACTGTGGATCTAAAATTTTCCAACCAGTATATAGTCAGCCCAGCCCTCCACAACTGCAGGTTCCACGTTAATGGATTTGATTATTTGTGAATTTCTCCAACGCTGTCCTCCACCTTGGGCACTTCTTTTATGGGGGAACCTTCCCTCTTGGTCGTTCTGATCAGGCTATGCAGCCATTTAAAAACCCGCTTCTGGTTTTCCTCCTCCTCTGCCAGCCACTGCCAGGTCAGCTAAGGATAGCTTGCAGCCTTATTCTTAGCACTAGATACCTCCTGCCTCTTGGTGCCCCCTGCCACACCTAAGGAAAGAGATAGATAAGAGAACGGAAGTACAGAGTCACTCTGCCGACCCACTGCGTTCCCCTCTCCTTTCCTTGACCTAGTTTGGACCTGAGATGCCCATTCTCCCCACCATTCCTCGGCCCCCTTCCCACAGACACACACAAATATTTTGATACTTGTGATTTTTTCCACTTTTGCAGGGGTCTAAGCCTAGCAGATGTGGAAGGCCAGTTGTATTTAGCTAAGAAAGTCAGTGTGGTATAATGGTTCAAGTTTTGGGCTATAACCCTGGAGACCAGGGTTTGATTCCCTGCTTGGCCGTGGAAACCCACTGGGTGACGTTGGGTGCATCACGTGCTCTCAGCCTCAGAAGACCCAGTGATAGGTTTGTCTTAAGTTGGAAATGACTTGAAAGCACACACAAACAACAAATATTTATTTGTCCCAGTGAGCTCACATGGTGTAGTGGTTTATCGTTGGCCCCTCAGGACACTGGGATCCCAGAGTCTGAATCTCTGCTCAGCCATGGAAATCCGCTGGATGACTCTGGGCAAGCCACACTTTAGCAGTCTCAGAGGAAAGCAAGGGCAAACCCATTCTGAACAAATCTCTTATGTGATAGGTTCTCTTTGGGGTCTCCATAAATCAGAAATAACTTGAAGGTACACACCACCAACAACAAAATGTTTACATATGCCATAATTGGAAAATTTATGGTGATACAGAGTCTATATGTGCTGTAGTTTGCTTGGAAGAAATGCTCTATCACTCAGTGTCTCTGCATTTCTTGAAAAGTGGTTCTTTTGGAGAGAGACAGCAAGAAAAGCTGCTGTATCTAAATATAGCAAATACCATTCTTATTTGATCAGGTGTTGTAACAGCTGTCCCACAGAGGTAGCGTTTGCATGTTGCTGCTCGGATAATGTGTATTCATTCATGTACTGAATTTACTAATAGTACTTAATCACTTGCTTTAAAATAATACAAATCCATTTTTTCGAAGCAAGATCTAAAGACCAACATTGGAACTATTGTCTTTGTTAAACACAGCATTAACATATCTGGTTCCACTGTTCAGTATTTCATTGTCATTATTCAGACAGATAAAACATTTGTCTTTCATAGCCAGCAGAGCTTAACTGTAGGAATGAAAGAGAAATCTAGCTTACTCTAATGCACGAGTGTGCAAAGCGTGGACCATGGGCTGCACCATGTTCCCAAAGTTTCCCACTAGTCCCCCCCTTATAAAACGTGTAAATTTAGGGCAATTTTTGTCCTAAAATGAAATAGAAAACCTCCCAAATGTATGAAAACAAACAAGAATAACCCCACCTTTCCCATGGGCACCCTAAAACCCTATACTAATCTCAGATATTTATTTGTTTGTTTACTTATTTATTTATTGTATTTGTAGGCCACCTTTCTCCTGGAATTGGGACCCAAGGTGGCTTCCAACAATAAATACATGTTAAAACACATTAAAACATTAAACACGTTAGATACGTTAAAAACGTTTAAAACAGTTAAAAAACGTTAAAAGAATATAAAATCATAAAAACACTTAAAAGGATATTCCTATTACAACAGTTACTAAGTAAAGCTTCCCGACTTATGTAAAAACCTGTTTGAAAAGAAAAGTTTTCACCTGCTGGCAAAAGGGGAACAAGGAGGGGGCGTGCCTAGCCTTCTAGGGAAGAGCGGTCCACAGGGTGGGAGCAGCCACTGAGAAGCCTCTTTCCCGTGTCCTCACCAGGCGAGCCTGGGATGGTGGTGGACTATTAATCTACTTTCAACATCCTGTGGAATTCTGGGGTTCGTAGTTTACTGAGGTCAAAGAGCTCTCTCTGACTGAGAATTCTAAATGCCCCTCCCTAAACTGGAAACCCCAGGATTCTACAGGGTGTTGAAAGTGAAATAATAGCACTATTACAGTTTCGGGCAGAAATGGCCTGTAACAGAATAGTATGGAACATAAGGTTGAACTATGATTTTGCTTTATGAGGACAAGTTATCATGGGTGTCCATACCTGTCTTCTCTTCTTCTCTTGCATGGTCCCAAAATGGAGATAGGAAACTTCTATCTCTGTTTTACGTTAAGTTGAATGTATGGGCCATATCCTGAATATTTTAATAAGCCAGCATTGTTGCATATAGTTTGAAGTTGGTTTGTTTAAAAAATCGTAGTTATGAGTGGCCATAATTTGTTGGACTATAATGACTCAGAAAGCTATTGTTAATTAAAAACAGAAGCAAAAATTGTAAATTGTGCACCATTGGTACTAGAAGTGGATGAACCTGAAGCTGCCTGTTGCTGATGCTTGCAACACTAAACTATGGTTTAATGCAGTGATTCTCAACCTTTGGTACTCCAGTGGTATTGGACTTTAGCTTCCATAATTCTTGACCTTTGGTGGTGCTGGGTGGGGGAGGCTTCTGTGAGTTGAAGTCCAAAACACCATGCGGAAAGAATGTGACTTCTCTAAGGTCACCTGCTGAGTTTCTGTGACCAAATGGGGAACTGAAGCCTGATCTCCAGAATACTAGGCCAACACTGAAACCACTATATCACATTGACTCTCCAGAACTTCAGAATGTCTGATTTGATGTTATATGTGTGCCAGCTCATTAATGGTATAGTTATGTTGCATCTTTTTCTTCATGTTGCATTTGTGTTTTGACTGTAAGTTGCTTCGCACGGCAACATGTTTATTTTATCTGGTCTGGGTTTACCAAAGTCAAGATTGAAAGAAATGGAAGCCCTATGTTAAGTTGTATTAAAATATGTTCTCTATAGAAAGCAGTATTTTTCAAACATGAATTCCATTCCAAATACATTGTATTCTTACTGGCATTTTGGAGTGGTGGGGAGAACTTATATTCACACTTCTTAGCAAAAGTAAACTTGTAATATCTGATATTCTAAGGCAAACAAGAAATGTGAAGAAGCCCGCCAAGAAAAGGAAGCCATGGTGATGAAGTATGTTAGAGGTGAAAAGGAATCCTTAGACCTCCGAAAGGAAAAAGAAATACTTGAAAGAAAATTGCGAGATGCAAATAAAGACATTGAAAAGCACACAAACAAAATCAAGCAGCTTTCTCAGGAAAAAGCACGGCTGCACCAGCTCTTTGAATCCAAGGTATCTCACTTGTCTTGTGTCTCGTTTGAAAACTCTTTATTCCTATCATTTTCTTAAATTCCAGAAATGGATTTTTAAAACCCTTCAAATAATGGGGCTTTTTAAAATCTAGCTATTGTTTTTTGTAGTGTGTAATGAGCAAGAGTATGAAGAAAAGAGTTTTAGTGAACAGTGAAAATGAGGCGGGGGGGGGGACAGACCGTAATTCCTAGTCTGGCTGTATAACCAAATAAGCACCTGGGATGTTTCTGTTTTTGGAAAAGGGATGGAAGTCTGGTTACGAATGGTACTTGTGACTAGTAAGGATAAAAAATATCCTGACTAGCATATATGTCAGATGCAAAGTTTAAGGCTGTGGTTTTTAGTCATTAATTATTATTTGCATCATTTTGTTTAGTATATTTGCCAGTGTATAAAACACACTTTTTTCCCTGAAAAACACTCTTTGAAAAGGGGTGCGTCTTACAAGCTGGTGCGTCTTATATGCCGGCAAATGTTGCATCTAGGCAGTGCCCTGGCTGCTGCTGCCGAACAAGCCTGCCCTTCCTTTCCCTGGGTTCAACCTAACCCCACCTCCCCTCTCTCCCTCCCTCCTTCCCGCCTTCCTCACGTTGCCTTTCCTCGAGTTTCCAAAGTGTGGTTTGGCTTGGAGGCTGGTGCCACCGACACAGAACATGCCCACAAGAGGCCTTTCCTACTTAAGCCAAGCTGCACGAGGCAGTCATGTCACCTGAGGGAACTCATTGGCCAACAAGGAGGCAGCTCAGGAATACCTAGACATGAAATACAGTAGATTAGAAATCTACTAAAAAAAAAAATTTCCTGAAAAATACTGTTTGAAAATGGAGTGCATTTTGTACACTGGCAAATACAGTAATTTATTTTTTAAAAAATTATACGACACTTGCATGTTCTGACAATTGAGTTTACCCAGACCAAATCCTTAACAGAAGTTTAAATTAGTACTTTTCTTGAATATCTTCTGTATAGTTGTACAGTACAAATACAATGGGAAGTGTACATGGCTAATGTTGCAAAGGGGAGCTAAGTGACACCATTATTTTTAGGCGATTTCATATTTCTCAGTGCTGTAAAGATTTTGCTGCCCCCATGTGGTGACGTTTGTGTATTTCTTGACAATAGGTTACTTATGAACATTATTACATTATAAAGACATTTTCATACATTGGGTTTGCAGTGTTTCTTCAGCTGCTTTGTAACACATAAAACCTACACTGGTTCAAATACTGATTTGTGTTACAAAAATCTTGTGTCCTCTTTCATTTTTTAAAAAATGAAAGTTAATTGATTTGAAGATTAACATTTAGAGTGCAGAACACATCTACAGTAGTACCCTTCCCTCAAAATGACTTCAAGCCACAGGAAAAAAATTGAGAAAGTGAAAGAGAAGGATGTGGCCAGAGAAGGGGCAAGAAATGGTGAAGGTGGAAGGAAGAGATGGTGAAATGATAAATCGTCAGAGATAACCAAGAAAGAATTGATGAGCAATAGGAGTGTACATGCTCCTAAGAGTTCAGAACTGGTGCCTTTTGAATATACAGCTGACTTAAGTAGAGATCATATTTGTTTGCAAGGGAAAGGTTCAAAGGCTTCCCAGAAATAAGAGTCCTTTATCTTAGCAGTCATACAGATACTGAGAGGTAGAGATCTCCAAAGCCAAGAAGGTGTCAAATCTTTTATGTTGCACTTCAGTCACTACCTTACATGTGTATCCTCACTTAACACTAACTGCCTGTGAAAAACAGCTTCAGTTATCTACCTTATCAATCTGAAGGCCTAATTTGAAAATCTAATAGAAAATTATCCTTTTAAAGGAAGGTGAAGCTACCAGAATGTCAAGAGAAATAGAAAAACTAAAAGAAGAAATAAACTCCCATATGATCAAAGTAAAATGGGCCCAAAACAAATTGAAGGCTGAAATGGATTTACACAAGGTTGGTATAGTAAACTTGTAGAAGGATGTTTCACTGTAACTCCTGTACCTCTCTTTTATTTTAAGGTGTGTGTGTGCTGGCTTCAGTTGACTGCTGCTTATATCAGACTTCCCAGGTTCCAGGGCAGTCTTTAAATTTGAGAAGTCAATTAACCCAGTGGGAATATAACCAAGATGACAGTGTAACCACTCTTTCACATTTTATGAATGTGTCTGTGGCCCTGTGCAGTGTCTTTCATCTGCCTAGTGAAAACTTAGAAATGAGTATAGTAGATGTAGGTAGTATAAGATGAAAACCTACAGTATGTACAGTATGTAGTTACAGTCCTTTTTGTGAGAGAATGTCCCTGCTTATCAAAATTATTGTTGTGAAATATTAATGCAATCCAAAATATTGACACACATTTTCCTTGGTGTAATAGACAAGTAGGCAGTTCTTGTATGCTGCTGAGTTCCTTTACTTAGTTTGAATTACAGTGAGCTCACTTCCAACAATTTAACACACTGAACAATTGCGCACTGAGTATCTTTGGATAATAATTACCTGCTGTGATTAAAAGTAGTAATGTACAATGACTATGTCTCGCGTATAGAGAGCAGGATTGAAATGCCTGTGTCAATGCTCAGTCCCTTCAAGGGAGGATCAGTGTGCCACCACTGCTCTGTCTTGTCCATGTTTATGCTAAAACAGATCCATCTAGATCTATCGGCTGGAGTTTATCTCTCACACAAATCTGTGTAGGATTTCACTCTAAACTTTTAGATTTCTTGGTTTTCATTGAAACATTTGAACATTGAACATTGAACATTGAACATTTGCATTTACTTTGTAAAATGTCACCACTAAGGCACAATTCTGTTGCTTTTGTGCAGTGACAATTTTTTAAAGAAATAAAAATGGTTATTTTCTGTAGCCTGGTAGGCATGTTTGTTTTGATTATTCCAAAATTATTATTTTCCAGGATACCAAAGATCGGCTGAAAGAGGCAACAACAAAGTTGACTCAGGCAAAAGAAGAAGCTGATCAGATACGGAGGAACTGCCAGGAAATAATGAAAACATATCAGGTAGGTACAGTGTCCCATGGAACAATATCAGGTTTTGTTCAACTTGCCTATTGGATTTCATTTTCTATTGCAAACTCTGCTGTTATCTCCCAGCTACATATCAGAAACAATGCTGTTCTTTTCCAAAATGCACCCAAGCAAGGATGTTATTGTTGCTCACACAGACAATTATTCTTCTGTAGTCAAATCATGGTTTGTTGCTTGTTATTTTTACTGTGTTTATGTTTTCTGCACTCATAAACATCAGTAGAAGGATCTTCCAATGTGTCTTTATGTGTACAACTTTATGCTTCTGCAGAGGACACTTAGCCAGAGCAGAAGGAGCTCGGTTGTGGTATACCTAGTGCTAGAGCTCAAGCATATTGACTAATCTGTGCCTGAGATTCTTTACTTGATGTGGCACGTGAGCTCATTCATTCAGTCTTTCTCATGGTGAAGTTGCCCCTCTAAGACAAGCAGTTTTTAATTCTAGTACAACAGAGGCTGTTGCATCACTGACTCTTCCCATATTACAGAGTATGTGCAATGTTTTAAAATGATGTTTTAAACAGTTTTTAGACCGCTTTCTGAATGCACACAGAGACTGTTTGTGTAATGGTTCTGCTGGGATACTGCAATATAGTCCTTCAGTCTAAATCTCTGTTTTGTTCCATAGAGGCTGAGGGGACTATCTTATACAGCATGCATAAAGAACATGGATGAGTGTGGTGATCATATTGTCTTAGGCAGTTTCTCTGCCTACATATTTATTCCTGGAATTAGGAGGTTATCACATCACATCACATCAAAATCTGTAACATTATTATGCGTCTGCTTTCCCTGCTTGCATCTAAATCTGACAGGGGAACATACATATCTCCCTTCTGGCAAAATGCAGTTAATCCACACATATTTTAAACATGTATTTGAAGCCACATGTTCACAGCCCCCACCCCCAGGTGCATGTCACATGCACGTGCAAAAAGTAGCAGTCTCTTTCCAAACTTGACATGTGGGGGAGGGAGGGTTCATAGTATTTTGGCTGCATGTGTACCTATAAAGTGGTACAGTGAATAGATGTTGCAGTATACTTTCTGGGCGTGTGAATTGTATAAAGATGGGTAAAATTATGTTGATGAGGGCAAGAGTGGAGAACCTGTCCTCCTTCAGATATCTTTTCATTGGACCTCCCATCATTCCTGAATATTAGCTGTGGTGGCTGGGGCTGGTGGAAGTTGGAATTGAGCAGTATTTGAGGGTCCACAGGTTCCTCTTCCTCAATGCAGAGATTTTGCAGATGAGTGTTTAAGTTTAGTATTCTACCTTTTTTTCTCTACTCCTCCCCCTTTTTCCTACAATGCTATTAAGGAGTCTGAAGAAATTAAATCCAATGAATTGGATGTAAAACTCCGACTTACAAAAGGGGAACTGGAGAAACATCTGCAGGAGAGATCTGATCATCTAGAGGTAAAGCATTATTTTATTCATTGTACTTCACCAGGCATGAATCATACAGAAAAAAAAAAGAGAGAGAGTGATCCAAATTATAACTGACATTTAGAACGAAGGAAATTGGATCCCATTTTTCTTAGCTCTTATTCAGAGTTTTCCTTTGTCTCTTTCACAGATACATCATGCCAAAATAAAAGAACTTGAAGATGTGAAGCGAACATTTAAGGAGGGTATGGATGAGCTGCGAACACTGAGGACCAAGGTGAGGAAGAAGAATGAAATGTGAGAGAATAAAAGACTAGCTAATTCTATAATTTGTCTAGCTAGATGGTCAGTGTACATTTTTCACATCCAGTTGTTTGGTCTATGAAAGTCCATTGGTTAGTATTGCTTCTCCAAAGTTAAGCATCTAAAGCATTTATGAAATGATGATATGGAATGGCACTGTGTTGGCGAGAAACACCAAGGACTATGAAAAGTCCAAGGACTATGACTGAGAGTAATGCTGTACTTATCTGAGTGTCTTGTATTATGTTACTTAGTACACGGGTTGTAAATGGGCATATTGATTTCTCAAGTGCTCCTCCAACATAAGCAGTATTGAGATTGGCAGAGTGTTCAAGGAATTTGGGCCAAGCATATTTACTTGCAGCAAATCTTTGTCCGGTATAGTTGTCCTTTAGTTGACCTTTGCTTTTCTCTTTCTGATTTGCAGCTTTTCAATATTTAATTTCCCCAGGCAAATGAAAGAGTTCCTGATAGGTTAGTAGAGTGTCTGCTTCAGAGCTACCTTCAGCTCAGAATCAGAGATTATCACAGAAACGTGCTGTGAGCTAAAATGCTGCCATGGTTCTTACATTTTTATGTAATGTGGTGTTTTTCCTAGTAACTTTCAATTACTTGGGATCTAATGTCATAGGATCTATGGAAAACAATCTTTGCTAATAAAATACAAAAATCTGTGTCTGTTCGCCTCTGCCAGAATTTTCAAACAAGCAATAGTTCAGGAAATATAGTTGTTAAATTCCAGTGCTCAAAAATCACAATAGAGCCACCATTTGGTGAGCTGTTAAAATTAAATAAACTGGCATACCATTGTAACCATGAGATTTCTTAGCATTTAGGACACATTTCTAGATTTGTTTCCTTTCTCTGTCTCATATTTGACATCTAAGTATATCTCCTCTTTAAGAAACAGAAAACTATTTTTAGGATTCTAGTGATTGCTAGTAGATGGTGTCTACCTTTGTGTTATATTACTGGCTGACATTTTGTTTTACTTCCCAAATAACTTTCATAAAGTGTGAGGCTACTCTTGTTCAAAAGACAGTCTCTAAATCCAGGGCAGAAATTGTGTGGATCTCAAGATGTTACTGAACTTCACATTTTAGCAGCCCTTGGCCAACACAGCCAGTGATGAGAAATTCTGAGAGTTGTAGTTCAATCACTTTTATAGGACTATGTGATTCCTACTTTTGTGCTAAATAAATGCCAGATACTCAATTGCAGATTACAGTACAGCATTTGAGATTTACTAAACTGGCCGATTAAATTAACTGTGGTTAACAGTAGATGAAGGCAGGATTTTTTTTCTAATGTGGAAAAACTAAAAACTTAAAAGGAAATAATTAGTTACATTTTTGCTATAGCACTTTTCAAACAGCCTAGAAACCTGTCCCAGATAATGGCTGCATTTAAATGTCAAATTAAACCATAGCTCAGTACAATCTGGATGTAGCTACAGTAAGTCTGAGGCTCTTGCAGTTCTCCTTCCCTGTTCATCTTTTTGTTTGGCTAGATAGAAATTGAGGGGATTGGAATTGTCTGTTTCTGTTTTAGACTAACCACAGTTGAACTGAGTCGTAAAATTAAGGTTAATCCTCACTACAAGATAGTAGAAAGAAGTTTGAAGTTGGCTTCTTCTTGCTAACAGTAGTTAGGTTTACCTAGACTTTGCTAGATTTGGGTGACACCGCCAAGCAAACTGGCCAACATGAAACAGGAATGCAAACTTCTTAACTCCTCACAGGTGTATTAAGATTAGGAAAGGGTGATATGGCATTTCAAAACTCAACAGAGCTCCTTCACATCACGCTAACCTGTGTTGTACTCACTAAATGTTTGTGTTATGTCTGAAAATGGCCAGCTGGCAGAATTAGGCTTTAGATGAAAGGCTGGAGGAGGGCTTCAAATGAAAGAAGATAGGTTAAGGAATAGCTATTTTATGTTTGTCCATCCTAAAGAATCATTCTTCACTTTTTTATATGCTGACTAGGGGTCCTGGGAGTTGTGGCCCAACAAGATCTGGAGGGCTCTGTGATTCATGGCCCTGTTCTATTCAGATAATGCTTTTATGATTTTTTTTAAAAAGCTAATGAGTGCTATCAGATAGAATCAATGTGCCATTTACCTAAACAGTTTATCTTGTGGTTAGGTCAAATGTCTAGAGGATGAACGGCTGAGAACAGAAGATGAATTGGCAAAGTATAGAGAAATAATTAATCGTCAGAAGGCTGAGATTCAGAATCTGCTAGACAGAGTGAAAATCATAGACCAGCTGCAGGAGCAGCATCAGAGGTCAGTGTTTGCAATTTCATGTGTTGTTCTGAATCTAAAATACAATGCTTTAAAGTATTGTTCTTCTAATATATATTAGGTGCAGCTAAAAAAATGTGTGCAGCAAGTAATGCTGTGTAGACATTGTAAACTAAGTAGAATGGTATAGCTTTAACAAATTGCAGGTACAATGTTGTTGTGGTTTGTTGATTTTCTAAGCCTAGTGTCAATTTGGATCCAGTGGAAGTAATCATTTGTTATTTGATATCACGGTAATCTTCAGTGGATGAAAGTTTGTTGTTAAAATAGCATAGCATTATTGAATCATTCAGTGTGTTAGCATTAAAAGATATACATTCATATACATTGGCCCCTCCATTTTTGTGAAGGTTTTGGGGGGCGGAGCCCTCGTGAAAGTTGAAAAGCTGTGAATAACACCCTCCCCCCAAGTGGGCAAACGAGGGAATGCACTTGCATGCTTTCCTTCCCCATGCTCCCTCTCCCATTTCCTTGCCTTTTGGCTGGACACGTGTATCTTCCTTCTCCATACCTGAGCAAAAGGCAAGGGAGTGAGAAGTGGGAGCCCCTGGTGCGGAGAAGAAAGATGCTTGTGTGCCTTCATTCCCCAGGTTCCCCACTCCGATTCCCGTGTCCTTAGCCTGTGTGTGTGTCTGCCTTCTCCGTGCCTGAGCGGAAGGAGAAGGAGCGGGAGCGGGAGCGGGGAGCCTGGGGAGGGAGGGCATACCTGCATCCCCCATCCCATTCTCTTGCCTTTTGCCTCAGTGTGGCGTCTCATTTGACTGAGCACGGGGAGGGAGTACACATATGCCCCTCACAAATAATCAATCAAATTCATGAAGGTGCAGAGGAAGGACTGTATTGTGTTACTTTTAAGATTGGAATGTCAATCACAAAGACACAACAGTATGATTATAACTAGTACACTGAGCAACAGTGACAGTGAATGTATGTCCACTTGGTATAAGGTAGAAGCTATAGAATTTTTAAAATGTGAGAACAGTTTCATGGTGGTAACCACTCTGTAGTCCTCTCTCATGCTTGTGCATTTTATCAGTGTTTTTATATTTATCCTTATGCTCTCTGTAATAAATTTTCTTTCATGAACTTTTATCTAGCCTTTTGGCGGAAGTATATTGTTTTTTTCCATTTTTTTAACTGAACTGAGAATGTCCCAAGACTGTCATAAAAAGAAACCCCAAACATCTATGCCTTGAAGCACATGAATAAGGTTTCATGCTCTCAAACCAACATGGTGTGCTAGTTAGTGTTTTGGGCTTCATTGTGATAAACCCAAAGAGACCAAGTCATTATTGTTCTCTAAATCAGAAGTGGGAAAAGTGAGACCTTCTGGATGTTATTGGACAGCAGTTTCCAGCAGCCTTAACCGGCACAGTTGCCCACTCTGATCTCAGTCTTTACACATGTAGGTAATTGTGCAAGTGTGATTGATGCTTGGAACTCCTTGAAAGATACAGTAGGATATAAATGTATTAACTGTAGTTTCACAAGGTGATAATTAGGTACATGTGAAAACACTACTTAACACATCACCTTCTCCTTGCGTCTCTCTAAATCGCTATGACTTTGCAGTTCCAAACCTGCCAGCATGACATTTTAACTCTCTCTTTCTCTATTTTAAATTTCTCCCTTTATCTCTGCATTTTAAATCTGTAATTATACTTCAGCCTGTTCTTCACTTTTAATTTTTACCATCTACTAAATTTTTTAAAAAAATCTTCCATTACCCACTACTTTGTTCAGCAGTTGCTTCATATTCCGTCTACTTCTTTATCTCCTTGTTTTCTTGTTGTGTAGCTTGTTATCAGACCTGCATCTCATTCATATTTTTTCCCTTAAGAACATTCAATAAAATAAGTTTCACAGCTGCTTTTATTGTTCAACAGCAGTAAGATTCCCATCTGATTACAGTGGATTTACTTTGAGAATACAGCTTTGTACACATAAACCATGTGCTTTAAAGTATACTCTCTGGTTTCTTGATACGTATTGAGTTTCGTAGTTAATACAATCAAGCCTTGTCTAACTAGAGAACTGCTACTGTAGCCCATTTCTGTGGCAACCAGTAATTCTTTGCAATATAACAATGTTTTAACAACCATCAAGCTTCTTCAGGATTTGGCCAACTCAACATCTCCTTAAATACCATTTGACTCTAACAGTGCCCCATTGACTTTTTTCTAGGAAGTGTGCATTTCATATGCCTGCAGTTTGAAGCATCTCTTCATTTCAGAAATAAAGATTTAAATGTATGTCATCGGAACATAAATTGTAACCTGGGTCATGCCACACCATTAGGGTGAAAAGAGAACTGCATTTTCACATCTAGCTTTTATTCCACTTTGCCATGATTTTGATTTTGCTCAAGTAAACAAACCTCCCACAATTTCAATTCTGTAGTAGAACCGCCACAGTCCCAAAAGTAATTCAGCTTGTCAACCAGATATAAGAAGGCTGCAATGAATTTGATACATGTCCTGCTTTTACTGCCTGCCATTGGACTGCAGACTACATGTATCAAGGAAAGAGTTTTGAGCAGCTGGAAAACCCTAGTACTTGCATGGTAAATTGCATTTGGCTTAGTGGCTTATAGGCTCAATAATGTTAAACGGGGGAATTGATGTTTGCTTGGCTTGTTTTAAACTCCTTTTTTGAAAACTCTCTTTAAATGTCCATGTTCAATTTCATAGGGATGAACAAGAGATTGACTCTTTGAAGGAAGAAGTGGAAAGTCTCAACAGTCTGCTTAATGACTTCCAGAAGGACATTGATGGCAGCCGAAAAAGAGAATCTGAGTTATTGGTGTTCACTGAGAAGCTGACCACTAAGAATGCCCAGCTACAGTCAGAAACAAATTCCTTACAGGTGCAGCTTGATAAGCTGACCTACAGTGAGAGAGAGTCACAGAATCAGCTGGAACTTGTTAAGCAAGCCAGAGATGAGCTGGTAAATGGGGCTCTTAATTAATCAGTAGCTAATGTTTATGTAATTAATATAGTTAATTGAATTCTGGACCCTAGAATAGGACTGGACTTTCTGTGTTGTCTTCTGTTTTCTAATGAATTGTACAATTAAAATAGGGGTGCTACAGTCAGACCAGGATATAGGAGCAAAGAGCTCCTTCGTACCAGAAGCAAAACATGAAGAATATTACCAGCCCCAGTTTTGATTTCGTTAAACAATTCTTGTGCTCAGAGACAGCTACTTTTTCCTTTCATGCTTGGGTTGGACCATGTCTGTGGGGGAAAAGTTCACTATTTGTGAGGAGAAACTCTGCTTTTGTACACCAGGTTTCTTTGTGTCACAAAGGGTTGTAGATGTCTTTCTCGGCACAAACATGGAGCAATGTAGGCAGAAAAAAAAGCCTACCCAGATCAAAATTTGGAAAAGTTACATTTTCAGATTACAGTTCTCAGAATCGCCAAAACAGCATTGGGTTGTGGCCATATTGATTGGGGAAGTCTTCAGGCTTGTAGTTCCCAAAAGCTTTCCAAGCTCTGATCCAGACACTTGCATTTTGGTCAGAGGATTTGGGCCTTTAATCTTTCATGTTAAAAAGCAGCTGGAGGTGAAACATGAGAAATTGAATATAACTACAGCTTGGTGAGGCAGGGCAATGTGGGTACCTGGTCAAATGTGCTGTTCCTGTTGCAAGCTGTTGAGACTTTCTTTCAGGAAGGAAGTGGAGCACTAGATGAGTGAGGACAAAGCAACACTTTAGGGTAACAGTGCCTTTCCTAATTCTCCAGCCAGTATGACTGCAAATTTAGAAAATGATGTATCAATTCACTTGTGCTTGCTGAGCTGCACATCACCTCAGATTGTAAGCTCCCTAGCTGTAACTTCTGTGCGATGTCCTGGTGCAGTTGGGAGTGTCAAAACTTTAGGAGCGTGTTATAGAAACCCATGACCATTACAAATCCTGAATAAGTGTACATATTTGAAAAAGTTGAAACAGACACTACATATAGGGAGTGTTTCTAGATAACTCTGAAGTGTTGTAAGCTGTGTGGAAGAGTGAATGTCTGTGAGGCTTATAGCGTGGTGTTTGTATTGTAGGATACAGCTCCTGTCTCAAGAATTCATGTATAGATAACATGGCAGAACCTTGACAGTGGAATTCTCATCCAAAGAAAGCTAGGCTGGATTCAACTCTGCTTAATTTCAAGCAGACTGTAATTGTGTTGTATGCATAATTTTAAGCAATTTTAAATATGATATGGAAGGTTTCAGATTCTGCTTTTTTGATGGTGGTTGTAAAACAGTGTCTGTTTTTATTCAGCCATTTTTAGAGAGCTTAAGTGCTTTTATAAATAACAAGAACAAACAGATCTTCCACTTCCCTCAAAAGCTGTGTTTTTTCACATCTAGTATCTCATGCAGAGCAAATGCCCATACTGACTGAGGGATTCTGGGACTTGTAGACTACAAAAATTAACTTTTCCAAACTCAGATTCCATGACCGATTGATATTCCTTCACAATTTACACAAATAAGACAGTGGATTAGAACAGAGAATTTTTTTCAAGTCCACTTCATTTCTTTGCAATAGTTTTTAAAGTTATATGAAATATTTTGTAGCAAGGAAGAAGCAAAATGATACATGATGAATGATTTTTTTTCATAACTTTTTTGGTGATTTTAGGCAAATAAGCTGCAGAAGGAAGAAGAGCTTCACAGAAACAATGTTCAGGTGCTACAGACGGAACTGGCATCTCAACAGAAGGCATTAGCAGACTTAAACACCCAGGCTGATGAATTAAAAGATGAGTTGATTACCCAGAAACGAAAGCATGCAGCAAACCTTAAGGACCTCACCAAGCAACTTCAACAAGGTTAACATTTCACAGACCTTGATGTATGTGGTGTTTTTTCTATACTGGGGTTAAAATATCAGCCTTATATCAAAGATGTTGTGTTTTGTTTCTGTAGCACGAAGAAAACTGGAGCAACTTGAAAATGGCAACTATGATAAAGAAGTCAGCAGTATGGGGAGTCGTTCTAGCTCATCAGGTACATTGTTTTCTTTGTCTTGTCAATTGTCAAATAAAAAAAAAGAACAGCACAAACATACCAATGAAATGCACATATTTTACCTGTGTTCTTTTAAATTACTGTTTACTGACATCATTTTCTTTACTGGAAGTTATCTAGCATTTCATCTAGATTATGCTTTGTTTGAATGTATGCATGTTGAGATTTTTTTTAATGAAATAAACCCCAAGAGAGACAGGAGAAATAGTTATTATTTATATCCTTGACTTGCTTGAAAAAATTGTAAAGAACGTTGCCTCTTAGCCTAGATAAAGAGGTAGATTATTAAAGCTATGATGCTGATACATACTTCCTTCATTATAGAAAAAAAAAATCATATCTATACCAGGATTTGGTTGTATGTGTTCACTAATAAGACAGTTAGAAAAAGAATAGGGGCCAGACAGATCTACCTGCTCTGATCCCTTTGAAATGATGATAGTGCTCTGAGGCTTTTGACTCTTGAATATAATTGTGTAAGATTCTTATGTAGTGTCAGACTAGCTGTTGGGATTTTTAGTCTACTGTTTATGATTCATTAATTTTTATTTTTAAACGCCCATTGGTGGCAAATAAAACTTGCTACTTTGAACATTGCTTTCTTGAATGCTGACAGTTTGCAAATGAAAAAAAATTACCTTACACATGCTGAGCCTGCTGTTTTAAAATTTATTGCTTCTTTAAAACTTCTAACCTGCAGAGAAATCCATTAATTCTTACTTAGTGTGGAGACCTGCCATTCATCTGGTGATTAGTAATGTATCAAACCTCATGTTTTGTAATAAGGTTGAGGTTCAAAACTTTTTGGTTTGTGCACCACTACCTCAATCAGACATTTTTCCTTTTGGTCAAAGGGATGTCCTGAGTTTTCAGAGTTTTTCAGAGTTTTTCAGTGTGGTCAGCAGTTTGTATGGGAAATGGTTGATACAATGCTGAAGACTTCTGAGTTTTTCCTATTAGAGGAAGATGAAAATATACTGACAGGCCAAAACATTTGAGGCTAAAACTGATCATTCTAACAAAAAGGTAACTGTTTGTTCTGACAGGCTCTCTTAATGCACGAAGCAGTAATGAAGATCGATCACCAGAAAACAGTGGCTCTTCAGTAGCTGTCGATCATTTCCCAGAAGTGGACAAGACCATTTTGATTGAGAGAATAGTAAGACTACAGAAAGCACATGCTAGGAAGAATGAAAAGATGGAATTCATGGAGGACCATATCAAACAGCTTGTGGAAGAAATCAGAAAGAAAACTAAGTACGTACAGTACTTAGACCATGTGCTCATTGGTCTGAAAACATGTGTTACAAGATAGTCTCTGTTGCAGTGAACACTCTGCATACTTGATTAATGTACAGATAGTCATATACAGCTCAAAATAGCCCTGGGGATTTTTTATGTTTAGCAGAGTGAAGGTAGAGGCACACTTTTCCCAATGAGGCAAAGTTTCTTACATTTTGCATGCGTGTGCACTAATTTAATAAAAGAAGTTTCTTCCCAGTAATTCTTCTTACCACACGACTAAACCAAAATGGCAGTGTTGATTAAACTAGTTATTCAGAATTAATTGTGCTTCTTGATGTATATGAAGTAATCTGTGCTGTTGAAAAGAGCATGTTTGAAAGTGAATCGTAAAAGCACTACTATAGCAATTTGCTGCTGTCTTTAATTGCTACCTTTTGTGCAAAATGAATCTTAGCAAATTACCTACTGGGAAGACATTAAGCTTGAAAATATTCCTAAAGTCTGCTGGCAGATTTTCAGCACTAAGCTCTTCGTCTTTGTTAAAGAACAGTTAACTTTCATTAGCTGCTTCAGTTTGAAGTTGCCGAGTAGCTGTACTTCACTGCAATTAAGTTACGAGACTTTGTGTTAGAGAATAACAGATAGTTATAGACAGCTGCCTGTGTAGGATGTAAAATAGAATCATTTTGAAAGGCCAATTTTTTTTAATGCTCATTATAATGGAGTTCCCCCAGATTTGCCAAGTTACTTTTGTGGTACTGCATATTGAGAACAAATTAAAATGCTCTTTTCAGTTAGAGACTCATATAACTATTTACACACAAATCTGGTGTTGTAGAATTGTCCCATAAATACTGTAACACTTAAACGTTTGGGAGCATGACACTGCAGGCCTGGAATTATTCCTTAAGCTTTTCATCTTTTAGAATTTGATGCCCTTACATCTACTTTTGTGACTAGGTGTAACGTCAGTTAAAATTTTGAAATTTTGTGTGTCCCAAGATCTTTTGTGTGTTCCAGATACATTGGGATTATGAGGCTGAGAGTGGGAAGTTCTGTTTTCAGCCAGGAGAAGAGATGGATGGTTAAATAATGTTTTACTGAAATGACTAGCAGATTGAAGAGTGAGCTGCTTAACACTTTCTGTACAGCTGGAGTGAGGAAAAATGCTTTGAAGCCACTTGTGAAAGTAAAGGGAGTTAGGCTAGAAGGAAAACAAACTGAGGCCAACTTCACTCATTACATTTTTAATGTATATGTTTGTATGCATACTTTAGTATAAAGTATTATTATAATAAGGAACAGATCATTTCAGAGACCTGAAATGTTCCCCAAATATTTGATGACTGTTGCAAATAGAGGCAGCATGGTATAGCGGTTTGAGTGTTGGACTAGGGGACCAGGATTCGAATCCCTATTCAGCAGTGGAAGCCCCCAGGGTGATCTTGGCCAAGTCACACTCTCTCAGCCAAAGAGGAAGGTAATGGCAAACTCTCTCAGAATGAACCTTGCCAAGAAAACTCTAGGCTATGGCTTTCATAAGGTTGCCATAAATTGGAATTGACTTGAAGGCACACATCATCAAAAATGACAGCAAATGAGGGGATGTTTTGAGAACATTGGTTAAAGCATGTTGGACTTTTCTCAGCTGAGGTGCTGGTTTGATTCTGGGCTAGCCACATGCCAGAAGTGGATTGCCACTTTGCCCTGAGCTAGCATATGGATCCTGACATGAGTGCCCAGACCCCATTTACTAATATCTGTATACTTTCCCATGTACATTCTCTTTCCTGTCGAGAGGTTCACATGGTAGTGAGGTTTCTAAAGGTCTTCAGTGGTGCCAATGCAGGCTTTTTAAAATCCTGATTATATGGACATGGAATGATTTAGGATGAGTGAGAACTGAAGAATGTTATCCATAATCTGCCTGACAAAGGATATTTTTAAAATCCCCATTGTCACGGTAGAAAGATTTTCAAAGCCTCGTTGCTATGTAGGCAAGGGAGGAAGAGAGAACAGAAGTTCTAATCCAGTACACCTTGAGGGTAACAGATTGGTGAGGCCCAGCCTGCAAAAATAATTCTGGTCATGGAAACCCTGCAGCTCTTTGTCAGTCAATGAAGAGAGTATTGGACTAGATGAAACAAGGGTCACATTTTGTACAAGATAAATTTCTATGATCTCTGACTCAACCATTGTAAGGTCACTGCCTTATGCTGTCTTCTTTTACACAGAATAATCCAAAGTTACGTTCTGCGGGAAGAAGCTGGCACCCTTTCATCTGAGGCCTCTGACTTCAACAAAGTGCATTTAAGTAGGCGTGGTGGGATCATGGCCTCACTCTACACATCACACCCAGCCGACAGCGGGCTGACCTTAGAACTCTCACTGGAGATCAACAGGAAGCTTCAGGCAGTGCTGGAGGATACCTTATTGAAGAATATTACCCTAAAGGTGAGCCATTGTATTCCTTTATGAACAATAAAAGTATGGTGGAGAGAATTAGAAGAAGAAATATATTTTGCAAAATTAACACTTAGTGACTAATGTAAGTGTTTGTGCAGATATATAGATTACAGTATATGTTGTTGTTGTTGTTATTTAATGATTTTCTTGCCTACCTCTCTTTATGATCAAGATGGGAATCAACAAATTAAAATATAACCATAGACTGAACATATAACACCAATTAAATAACACATAACACCAGTTAAAAGAGCATATAAAACCTGTACCTATTAAAAGCAATCAATTCATAGTCTAAAACTCATCATTGCAAAAGAATCCGGATATGCCTACTTGAAGAGACTGGTGTTCATTGCTTCTCTGAACTCAGGTAGCATATCCAGCTGATGAATCTCCTCTAGCAAGCCATTCCACATTGATGGAGCGGGGAGAGGTGAAGGAAATGTCCTCTGGATAACAGTTGTCAGCCTAGTTTTGACTGACTGAGTACATGTCCCCTAGAGGATCTAAGTGTACAGGGCAGATTATATGGGGAGAGAAGGTGAGTCTGTAGATTACCTGGACTCGAACTACGTAAGGCTTTGAAGGTAACAAATGCCACTTTATACCTTGTCCAGAAACTAATCAGCAGCCAGTGGAATAATTTTAATATTGGCATGATATCATCCATTCTAGCTAGGGATGCAAAGCAGGTAACAATGTGTACAATAAAGCCAAACAAATAACATGCCTTAAAGACTATAAGGGCCACACAAAAAATAAAGGCCCTCTTTGCAACCAGGGCTGCCATCCTAAGCACATTTGTAGAAAGTAAATTCCTCTTGTACTCAAAGGAAAATCTGAAAAATCATGCATAGAATTGGCTGTAGGTTTAAAGATACGTCTTGTTCTTCTGTTCCCCTGTGAGGTCTTGTGGTTGTATATGCATAGGTGTTCTGAAACCAGCAGGAGAGGAAGTAAAAACAACAGTTAGAGATGGAAAAAAACAAAAGCTAAGTCCATTTTCCAAATTTTCTTTATGTTCCCCTGGTGGATTTTTGCTGGTGAGGCTTTGGATGATACGCCACTCATATCACCTTAGGATTGTTTTGTCACTTTAAGAGCCATGAGAAAGAAGGCAGCATAATGACTAATCAAAGTCAAATTAGGTTTTCGGATGCTTAGCTATGAAAGGAGGGTTGTTCACTCACTACTATCCTTGATAGTGAAGTGAGTCAGGCTAGGGCAGACCTCCTGAAAGTGAGTTTCAAAAATTAAAGGGAGGTTGCCTGGTCCTTGTCACCACATACGGTTTAGACTTGGGCATTGTATATGTTGCCTTTGATAGGGTAGGTTCTCTAGGAAATGCTGGTTCATATAATACTTTATATATAGCTAGCACCTTAAGTTTTATCTAGAAATTAGCCATCCAAAGAAAATAAGCCATATTGAAGTAGTTATGGACTGGATCGTTGCTGCTGTTTTAAATCTGCAAAATACTTTCATAAACTGATTTATTGTGATGTTAAGCTCACCCTGCTTTTAAGCTGTCTTGCATATCTGGAAATATTTTGATGTAATATATCTCTTGTTGTGGCTTACAGTTGAATGCTTATTTCAGACTGCAGTAGGCTTGGATTAATTCATCCTTGAGGACTTGCTATAGTTTTATTTTAATTTTGACTCCTTTACAGTCTGCTAACATTTCCCTCTTGTTTTTTCAAAGGAAAATCTGCAAACGCTAGGAACAGAAATAGAACGTTTAATTAAGCAGCAGCATGAACTAGAACAGAGGCTGAAGCAGACATAGCTGAGAGCAAGACCAAGAAGGCAGCAAAGGCAGGTGCTCCAAATCCTGTCAGTATATAAGCTGGATGTCTGCCAGTGTCTTCTGTCAAATCCCATGAAGCTTTAACAACGCAAACTGACATGTGCTTGTGAGCAAGGCTTACAAGACAAAGGTCCCGGTGCCTGCTATGCCCAAAGTGATGGAGAGTTTGAACTTTTCTGAATAGTCTTTTCATCTATGTTGCTTTTCATGAAACAATGCATCAATACTTAATACCTTGTGTTTATATTTAAAGATGGTGAAAAAAAATAAGTTTTGTGCAATTAAACTACCCTGTTAATGAAGAAGTCTGAAAGAAGAATTTATCCTCCTGGAAGGTGTCTCCATTAACCCCATTGCAGATGAATGGTTGAAGTGAGTTATGTGCTGGACATATTAAAGTTACAGCCCTCTAGAGTATAAATGTTTTCTCACAAAATACAAATGCGTTCTTGGATTAAATTGCCAGATTTTATTTATAAACATGTGTTGGAAAAGGGCTTAACAATATACTGTTTCTTCTTAAATTTACAGTCTAAGGGTATTTTACCTGTTAGAAGATTTTTTAAAATCCTTGTGACTCCTCAGGTTTGAATTAATTTTTTTTTTATTAAAGAAAATACATTGAGGTAAAAAGCCCTTCTGCATTTACTTGGCATCAGCTGTTGAAACCAGGCCTATACTGCTTTGGCTGATTAATAAAACATATTTGAGAAACGAGTTGAGAGGCAGCTCTGAATCTTGGGACTAGGCCTTGTAAACTGAAATGAAAGCAACAATACTATGTGTGTGTTGCACCATAAACATGGGTGGTATATCAAACAATGTATCTATACAAGTGTTGATGCCATGGTATTCCTAGATGGATTCAAGAAGAAAGGTGGGCGAGGGATATTATTTGGGTTTTGAGTTACTAAAATCATTTTCACAGTCATGGTAGTCTAATAACTTGTTCATGCTTGAAGCAGAATGGACAGAAGGATCTTCCACTACTTGTTGCTGTAGTGGGCAACTACCACCTATTTTATTCTCGACTATCAAGAGAGTCTCAATAAACAGTGAGAGTCTCTTCCTGCAGTGTATTTGTGAGCAGTTCCCCTAGTACAAGTGAGAAAGCATTAGGAATAGTTAAGTGCGTAAGGCATCTTGTTGGGAGACAGAATGGTCAGTAATGGTGAACGGGAGGAATTCTCAAAGCTTTAGTCTGTTGGAAAAGAGAAGAGAAAGATGAGGTGAGCTTTAGCCTTGTCTCTTTTTCTCACTTTGACAAGCATTAGCTTGTAGTTGGGTCTCCAAGGAGGAGCAGGGCAGCTGAACAAAGCTCCAGTTTCTTAAGCTTCAATATCTTTGTGTTCCTTTTTTCAGTGGGGAGCAGTACATGTTCATGTTAGTACTTGTTCTGGTATGAAAGTTAGGCAAAATGCTTGTCCTTCTGCTTTTGCTCCACCTCCTTTCAGGAAGTCGATGATTAATGTGAATGCATTGTCCTAACAAGATTTTAATTTGTCTTGTTTTGTTTTGCGTTAAAAATATGCACTGTTCAAAAGCAAAACTTTTAAATCATGCATCTTACTTTTTTTTTTTAAAACTACACTATCTACAAGGCTAACACACATTTTTCCATGCACCATTCAATTCTAATTTACTTTTACTCTTACCTCCTCCTGGGGAAAAAAAAGAAAAATCCCTCCTCTACTATAGGGCAGGAGCCTGGAGAGGACAACAATCATTTTCAAATTGTTGTGTTCCTTTTGATTATTTATTCCAAAGTACAAAGCTCCCCTTGAATTATTTACTTAACTCCGTGTGGTTCCATCCCTCTTCTCAAGTGTATGGATTTATTTGCACTTTGAGAAAAATGCACTTTGGGGCAGAACTAAACAAAGTCATTGTGTAAATATGTAGATAGTGCTAGAGTCTGTATTTTTTTAAAAGCCATGCTTTTCATAGTTACCTGAAAGCATGATACATGTGTACAGTTGTAACATTAGAATAAGCAAAATATGTTTGCCTTCCAACTCATACTGTTTAATTATACCCTTAGATTATCTACACATGGCAGGAGGAGGGGAGAGAATACTCTTTACTGTTGTATGTAGGCAACTTAGCAGTCCTGTGCCCTCTTAACTTGGAGTAAACACCATTGACTTGCTTTTGAGCAAACATGTATAGGATTGCACATTAGACATTCACATTTAGTTCTACTTCATTGTGTATAAATTAGGAGAGGGAGAACTGAAAGTATGTAAATGTACAACTTGTGTTCATGAAGTGACCCATCCTAATTAATCAGATAAGATTGACTGTAAGAATTGGGATTTAAAGAAGGGATCAGATCACTAAATCAAAGTGTTTGCCAAAACTAGGTTTCTTAATTTTGTGTGACAGGATTGTATTTAATTTTGGAGCAGTGTATCAGTGAGCGTAGTAAATTTTCTCTAAGAACCTGATCTATGTTTCAAAAATCTTACGTACGTAAAATTGCGCTGAGGCTTGTTCGAAATGCATCCTGGTGTATAAGAGGGAGAGGAAAATCTAGGCAGGGAGGTAGGTAGAGATGGTCAGATGGACAAACACTCAGATGGATGGAAAGGAAGTGAATGAACAAATAAAAAAGTTAAGCATGCTGCCCACAGTTTCTACAGCAGTGCTCAGTGTTATCTGCTTTTCTTCAAGTGAAAGTGCATGACTGTAGCACTTATCTGTGTGTGCACACTTGTCTTTGCTATATGCTCATGACTGAAAATACAGAAAACTGGAATGATTCCATTTTTGGCAATATGTTTTATCTTTATAATAGCAGAGAAGTATGGATTGTGATGCTGTAACATGGTAACTGATGCTGATCTTCCAATGCATTTTCTGTACCATATCACAGTTTCCCAAAGATTATGGTTGCACAAAGTATTTCTGCCCAGATATTTTCTCATAGGAATACTATAGTGTTTATTCAAACCAACCCTGTGCTTTTGAAGGATGGGTGATTAGAAAGCCATGGCACATTAATTGATTTTTGGTGTGTTTTTATACATGGTACTGGGTAATTTCTGCAAGGGCACTAGACAAGATGAGCTGAGACTAGGTCTCTTGTTAAAATAACAACCATATGAGATAGCAAGACAGGATGCTTTAGACTGGGAAGGTGGCACATGGTAAACAAGGATTAACATTTCTCACCATGCTGCCTTTGTAGTTAAAATCACACACTTATCAAACTCATGCGCACACATTACTCACTTGTCATGTTCAGTTGTGCATTGAAAATGACACTGGGACTGGTATTATGAAGAACAGTATATAAATTCAATAAATCAGAGCATTTTGGATTTCAGTTCTTAGAACCTGAAGCCAGGAAGGTCAGTGCTCAAGCCAAGCGATTAGGGGAGTTGAAGTCTAAAACATTGGCAGTATCAGTTTGCCCTGTCTCTACAATACCCTAGCAGATGATGACCTGGTTTGCAACTGTCCACAAATGTTCCCTTGTATTGACTGTACTGCTTCAAAGCCGATATGGCGTTATACCTTTTCTAGTGATGTTATCTTCTTGTTTTGCCCCTGCTGCTACTGAACTGTGTGTTGCTGGAAACGAAGCAATCTTTATTTGCATCCTTTTCTGTTCCAGAAGTAGCAGTGGAGTGTGCAACAATTGTTTAATTGTTTACCAATAGAATTATAGAGAAATGGGGTGCCAAATAGACGTTATTTCTCCTTTGATGTGCTTGGCACACAAAACTTGCTCTGCAAGCAAATAAGAAACAAGTTTTTTTTCCTGTTTGTTCTTTCCTAAGCTTTCTATTTCCTCTGCCTTTCCATCTTTATACCTTCCTTTTGTTTTTGTTTTTTTCTCTGTCATCCTTTTTTCTTCAGAGACATTTTCCTTATTATCTCCTAGTTTTTACTACATGATTTCCCCAGCAATTGTACCAGTATTCAAAGATCTGTGGGCTCTATGAGTACTTTTTTTAAAAAAGTCAGGATTCTACGTTATGATAATTTATGTGCCAAGGAAAGCTGCAGTCTGTGTAAATTCTGCAATCAATTAATCATTTACCGTACTGATCAAGGAGCTTTGTAGCCCCCAGAAAACCCGTCCTTCTGATAGATGGAGAGCTTATCAATCCCCTAACTTACCCATTTTCTGAAATGAAGCTAGGCATTGCCCATAACTTTCAATCCCAGCCTTGTAGCCATGAAGACTATAAATTTAGCTCAGACTATAAACTTTTTAATGAAAGGAGAGTTTATCAGGTTGCTGGATTCTTCCCCAGTACCCCATTCTGGCATTTTCTGTATTTGCACAGAATGTTCAAGTGTATCCAGCTCTGTCACTGTTGAGCTGCTTTAATACCTACCTCCTTGTCTGTGCATTTTTGTTAACTGGCAATGTGCACACTTAGAGGTAGACTTACCATAAGCTGAGCACATATCTGAGCACTCCATTCAACAATAAAAATCAAAAGAGAATGCTGGGTGACTTAAGAACATTGACTTGTGTTTGCATGTATGGGCATAGTCCATGGAATGTCAGACTGCATGAATAACAGTTGATTCACAGAAATGAGTGCATCACTTGAATTTTGATCATCTGATTACACTTGATGTTTTGCTGAATGACTGCACTGAAAAAAATATTGTATTTCAGGTGATGTTGGGCAATCATTCTAGCTTGTTTTTGAATCTGCTGATGGTGCAGCCATAGATGGTAGTGAATCACTTGATGTTTCCAGAGAGGCTGGTAGATGTTCTCCAGTTACCAAGAACTACTTTATTTAAAACGTAGAAGAAACAATTCAAGAAGAACACAAAGTCAAACTCTTGAAGATTATTTTAGAATGATAATTTCCATGATACTAGCTTCTCTCAAAAAGTGCTTGGCATTCATCAATAATTCCATGATTATTTTTAGTTAAATAGTCCCTGAAACAAAGAGAGGTGTAAAGTGCCTCCATTTTCTGTCCATTGCATAATGATGTCTGAGAGTATGCAAGCCCCTGTGGATGGTGTGCTGCATTTTATTCATAATCTTTGAAGTGCAGGATGGTTTAATGTTTATTAACAACAGCAGGTGGTGCTAGAAAACTTTCTGAGTCTTCTAGCCCCCAAAAATGTAAGGGGAAATGTTGCCATATCTATGTAAGTCTCTCTGAATCACAACATTTTTTTTTCCATAATGGAAGAATTTTATTTATTGATTTTGTGTGCTGATACATTCACTATGTTCAATCTTCCATTTGTATGTATGTGTACTAAGACAAAAATTGTATAGAACAACGACTTGTTGATTTGTATTATGTAGATATTTCTGTAAAAATGAAGGTTCCCAACTCACATCCAAGACATTATGAGCTATACATTATGTATATATCAAACTTTGAAATAATAAACAACATGAACAAATGCACAGGTGCTTCTGTTTAGTATTTTGGGTTGCGGTGTTTTTGGCAGACAGTTTTCAACATACTATAAATTCCGTCAGTAAGCAATCAACACACAGTTGCTACTGATGCCCAGTGCAATGCAAAATATCCTCCATCCCCATTGACTAAACCCAAAGGGAGAACCATGTTGTTGGATTACAACTCCCAGCCTTCCTCACCATTGGCCATGCTTGATAGGATTGCTGGGGCTTGCAGGCAAACGACGACTGGAAGGCCATATGAAATTAACAGATTTTATGGGTGTGCATCTCTGTCCTGTGCCACCGGTTTCATGCAACCATACAGAACAACATACGGTGAAGTCACAGAAGGGAGAGAAGTTGAAAGCAAGTATTCTTGAGGAAGTGCTTATGGTATGCTTGCTTGAGCCAGTTACCTACTTTGACACACAAAGCTATAAATGCCAAATTCAATAAGTCCTTTCAAACTTGGAAAAACTGATAACGTGCTTCCTTATTTCATCTTTATCCTGTTCAACATGGAGTTCTCTCCCTTCCCCTATTTTTAAGTTCACAACAACCCTCTAGGGTAGGTCAAGTTGAGAGGGAATGACTGGCCCAAGGTCACCCAGAAAGTTTCATTCATAAGTCCACTATTTTGATGTAGGCATGTTGGATATCATTAATGTGGCTGGAACTTTCTTCATGTCTCAGTTCTAGGCAATAGCCTGCAATGTCATTGGTCCCCTCCAGAAGTTTACCCATGCATACTATATTTATGTAGAATTGGTGCTGTGCCTCCTTGATGTGCTAATCCGATGGGGCACTTACGTGAGAGCAGCTGACCCTTTGAGACATGACACTCTAGGGAAAGACAGGTAGAACAAGATGCTGAACAACAGTGAGACAGTACCGGTAGTGTAACTTTTGTTTCTCTTAAGCCTATGCAGCTCCCCAAGACCTGAGTATAAAAAAACACACACAAAAGCTTGACCCCGTACACTAGCTGAAAGATTAATTTATTTATGATTCTTAGTGTAACTTCAATCATGTTGTATTAGTTACCCCAGAACACAACTGGCTTCTTTGTGGGGAAACAAACATGCCTCGGTTTGTTTGGATAATCATAACCTTATTTCTAGCCGGTCGTGTGCATGCCAGGTGACCAAGCCAAGTTCTTCAAAAATGCAAGAGGAGGAGTTTTAACAAGATATACTGGGTGCTTATCTTTGCCAGAGACAAACTAATTCAGTTCCTGCCTTGGCTAGGCTGAAATGTACCTGGGAAGCTCAGCTAGGGGAGGAATTTCAGAGGGATTTCTGAGGATTTGTAGATTCCCCATGTGTGTTTACATGAAGAAAACTATTTTGCCTTCTGTTTCCTATCTAAAGCTGGAAGTTGTGGCCTCTCAACCAGTTTGGCTACAGGGGTAGCACAAATCATTTATAACTCTGTGCAATGCCCTAAAGCAGGGAAACAGGATTAAATTAACCTAAGACAACTGCCAGTAGCAGACCACTTGGAGCTCAGTTTAAGATTTAATTTTATTAATTGGCAAGAAGAAAGATGTCACCAGAGGCTAGATTGGGAGCAAAGGAACTAGAGGCTTTTCAGCTTGCAGTTTCTTCTGTTGTTCTGTTTTATTGCCATGTTTTGTTACCATGCCTCAAAAAACCCAATGTGGAGAAAATGGTTTCCTCTATCTTCATAATACCAACAAGCCTGGTTGGTTGAGAAACAGAAATTGGTCTGACACTGTCTCTGAAACTGTGGCCTTAATGGGGCATTTGAATGTGGCTGTCCTTGGGCTAAGGCAGATGTAGTCCTTAAGATGTCCTGAACTTCAGCTGCTAGATGCTCTAGCCATCATGACCAATGGTAAGGGGTAATGGGAGTTGTACACCAAAATATTTGTAGAGCCAAGGATTCCTAACTCACAGTCTAAGGAGAACATTCTTAGTTCAGGCATGTCACGCAGCCCTCCAGATGCTGGTAGACTGCAACTCTCAACATTCTTTGCCATTAGCTATGCTGGTTGAGGGTGATGGGACCTGTAGTCCAACAACATTTGGAGAACCTCATGTTCTTCTTCGTGGTCTCTGTGCCTCACACACTGGAAGTTTTCACGCATGCGCGGTAACGTTCGGAAGATTCTAGAGCTTAGCAGAACCCCTCCCCCATGCCCATACTGAGCATGCTCAGCCCGCCAAGCCAACGGTCTCTCCTCAGTTCTTTCTCGTCTGCCCTAGCGAACGGAAGGTTCTTCCTTAGCAGCGCTATTCGGCTTGTTCTTCGGACTGTTTTTTATTGGTATTTGACTTTGGAATTCGGTTTTTGACTCTGGCTTTTGGTATTCGGAATTTGGATTTGGTATTTCGGACCTTTCTGACCCCTCCTTCGACCTTCTTCTTCGACCTTCGATCTTCTCCGCCGCTTCCATGAGTCTCCCCCCTCTTGGATTTCTTCTCATCTCCTTTGACTTTCTATGTCTGACTGTTTAAATTTTGCGTCACCTGTGGTCACAAGGTCGCTCTGTTGGACAGACACAGACCTTTACCGGACACGGAAGGAGGAGGCCGAACTCCATCGTTGTAGAGTCCTCCCATACCAAGGGTGGCAGGAGGGTGCACACCACCCCGCCGGATCGAGGCCACCATCTGGATACCTTCGGCATGAGATTCTATTCCGCCTCGTCTCTCATTGCCAGGGTATCCAACACCCAAGCTTGCCTCGCCGCCTACCAGAGGAACCTGCTGGACAGATTCTTTCCTCTCCTGGCACACCTCCCTGAGGATCATCGGGTGAGTGCTATGCAATTCTTTAATGAATCCGTAGCACTCGCCAACCAACAAATCCTGTCATCTAAACACTCAGTGGAGGTGGCGGCTCGGGTGATGGTTGGCTCTGTCGCCCTGAGACGCTTCACCTGGCTACGATCGACAGGCCTACAGGAAGACAGCTGGAAGCGGATAGAAGACCTCCCTTTCGATGGTCAGGGGTTGTTCAACGCCATGACTGACGAGGCGATGGACCACCTGGTGAAAGCGGGCCTGACAGCGAAAAAGATGGGGATCCATCAGCCATCTCAGCCCCGCCGTAGTTTCGGCTCTCGTTCATCCTGGCGCCGGTCATCTTCATCAACCTACCAGCCTTGCTCTCCTCGTTCAGCTCCGTCTTGACCGTCGACGTCGTCTTCAGCACGAAGACCTCTCCGGAGACACCAATCTTCTTCGAAGAAGTCTTCGTCCGGGACGAAGTCCCGGTTTTGACCACCTTCGCAGGTCGCCACCACAGCCACTCAGCCTGCCTGCTGCCTTCAAAGATCAACCGAGCCTGGCCCGACATCTTGCCAAATGGCGCCACATCACTACGGACTCTTGGGTTCTCTCCATCGTCTGTCTTGGTTACGCCATTGAGTTTCAAAGTATACCTCCACGAGGCATCTACTATTCCACCCCGGCCAGCTTGGCTCTGCTGGAAGAGATCCAGTCCCTCCTGCACAAAGGGGCCATCGAAGAACTTCCGTCCTCGGCCAGTACCACCGGCTTCTTCTCCCGGTACTTCACGGTACCGAAATCGGACGGTACCCTACGGCCAATCCTGGACCTCAGAGGGGTAAACGAGTACATCCGCCCCAAGAGGTTCAAGATGGTCACTCTGTCTTCAATTCTGCCCTTCCTTCGGTGATGGGACTGGTTCACCTCCATCGATCTTTGGGATGCTTATTTCCACATTGCCATTCACCCACAGCACAGAGGATACCTATGGTTCACGGTCGACGGTACCTGCTACCAGTACAGGGTGCTACCGTTCGGACTCTCCACCGCTCCCAGGGTCTTCACCAAATGCATGGCCCCTGTGGTATCGTACCTGTGGACGAAGGGCGTCATGATCTACCCTTATTTGGACGACTGGCTGTTGGTGGCATCCTGCAGGCAAAAGCTGTACAAGAACATTCATCGGATTCTATCTCTCCTGTTCCGCCTTGGCCTCCGGGTCAATCCAAAGAAGTTGCGCCTCGAGCTGGCGAGGGTCCTCGACTTCATCGGAGCGACCTTGGACTTGGTATGTGCCAGAGCATATCTGCCTATAGAGCGGGCATGCACCCTCCGTCGGGCTGCATCAGCCGCTCTCAATGCCCCAGTGATATCGGCAAGAAGGATTCAGCAATTTCTCGGATACATGGCCTCGACCATGTCGGTCACTTATCTATCTAGTCTCCGCGCCCGCCCACTCCAGCACTGGTTTGTCAGGGTTTTGGACCCGTTCCTGGATGACCAGAGGCGCCTTCTGCAGATCCCTCGACAGGTGCATCACTCCCTGCTATGGTGGCTACCCTATCGTCATCTGCTGTCAGGGATGCCATTCCGAGAACCGACTCCTCGGATGGGGAGCACACTGCGGTGATCTCAGAGTTCAGGGACGCTGGATCGACGAGGAGACCAGCCTACACATCAACGCCCTCGAGCTCCTTGCCATCTGGAAAGCTCTGAGGGCTTTCCGCAACTTAGTCGTCGGCCGCACGGTACAGATCCTGTCGGACAACATGACGGCCGTCTGCTATGTCAACAGGCAAGGAGGGACTCATTCGACCACCCTCCTCACCATAGCTCTTCAGTTTTGGGACTGGTGCATGTCGCTCCGAGTTCACCCAGTCGCAGTGCACCTGGTGGGCCAAGAAAACACCACGGCAGATGCCCTCAGCAGGGACACCTCGTGCCACCACAAGTGGTCTCTCTCAGATGCAGCATTCCAGATGATACGAGACCAATGGGGCGAGCCAACGATTGATCTCTTCACCAGCAGCCAGAACAGGAAGTGTCACCAGTACTGCTTGAGAGCCGGCCTCGGTCGGGGCTCTCTCGGCGATGCCTTCCAGTTCGAATGGACCGACGGGCTCTTCTACGCGTTCCCGCCGTTCCCTCTCCTGGGTCAAGTGGTTGCCAAGATCCTTGTGGACCGAGCCGACGCTGTCCTCGTAGCCCCATATTGGCCGAGGCAGCACTGGTTCGGGCCCCTGCTCGAGGCTGCTCGCGGCCATCTCCTCAAGTTTCCGACAGCACCAGATCTCCTGTCGCACTCGGACGGCCTCGTACTCCACCCAGACCTGCCTCTCCTGGCTCTTCATGCGTGGAGGATAACGCCTTAGATGCTCCAGCGATTCAGGATGTCCTCACCGCACCCAGGAAGGAGTCGACACGCCGCAACTACCACTACAAGTGGCAGGAGTTTGTCGCCTTCGTGGAAGCACGTCGAGAGCCAGTATCGCCCGTCGCTCTGCCCACCATGCTCCATTTCCTACTCCACCTTCGGCAACAAGGGCTCGCCTTCCCGTCGTTGAAGGTCTACCTCACCGCTATCGTGGCTTATCAGCCATGAGGGTCCTCCTCGGCAGCTCTCTTTAGGGACGCTACCCTCAAGCAGTTCATGAAGGGCCTGCAACACCTTTATCTGCCGGTGTCGCCGCCGCTACCGCCTTGGTCGTTGTCCCTGGTACTATCACAACTGATGCGACCACCCTCCGAGCCCATGGCAACTGCTGACGACAGGCTCCTGACCATCAAGACTGCTTTCCTGGTAGCTGTCACCTCAGCCAGGCAGGCGAGTGAGCTGACAGCACTTCGTTCGGATGAGCCCTTCCTCGTCTTTCATAGAGACAAAGTAGTCCTTCAGCCGGACATCTCCTTCTTGCCCAAGGTGGTGTCCCACTTCCACCTCAGCCAGGACATTATCCTACCTACATTTTATCCGGAACCGACTACGCCTCTGGAGCGCTCTCTTCACTCCCTCAATGCTCATCGGGCTTTGGCTTTTTACACACATCAGACTGCGCCCTTCTGTCAGACACCCCACCTGTTCATGTGCTATGGTGGTCGTCGAAAAGGCCACAAGGTGTCCACTCAGAGGTTTTCCAAATGGGTGGCCCAGACCGTTCTGCTGGCGTACGAACTGGCTAAGCAGCCTCCGCCAGCTTTGTTGCGTGCTCATTCCACCAGAGCCGTGGCTTCTTCGGCAGCTCTCCTTCGAGGAGTGGACCTGCAAGAACTGTGCCGTGTGGTGACCTGGTCTCAACCCTCGACCTTCGTGCGCCACTACAGACTGGACTGCCGGTCCCGGAGAGATGCCCGTTTTGGACGTGCGGTGTTGTTTTCCGTTCTCTAGGACCTGACCCACCGTCCAATGGCAAGCTACAAAATCTCCCAGTGTGTGAGGCACAGAGACCACGAAGAAGAAGAACAGGTTGCTTACCTGTAACTGTGGTTCTTCGAGTGGTCATCTGTGTCCTCACACACACACACACCCAGCCGTCCCCTCTTTCAGGTCCTGCACTGGCGGACTCTAGAACTGAGGAGAGACCGTTGGCTTGGCGGGCTGAGCATGCTCAGTACGGGCATGGGGGAGGGGTTCCTGCCAAGCTGCTAAGCTCTAGAATCTTCCGAACATTACCGCTGATGCGCGAAAACTTCCAGTGTGTGAGGGCACAGATGACCACTCGAAGAACCACAGTTACAGGTAAGCAACCTGTTCATTTTCACCTCTAGCCTATCTCTACTTAGTGAATACAAGCCTACGTCACTTCACAATATAGCCCTCTTCTTGAGTATTCCTTTAAAAGTTTAGTACAAAAGGCAGAAATAACATGCAAAAAACAGGAAGAAGTTCCTACATCACAAAACACACTTCAGTGCGTTTCAGCAAACTTTTTGCTTGAAACTGACAATATTCACATGCGAAATAAAGCAACCAGGTCAGCTAAGAAAGTAAACAAGTAAACAAAACCCTTTTGAACATTCAAAAACCACTTCAAGGCTTCTAAAAGGCACCCAAGGATGACCTTCTTTCGTCAGCTTCCATTTTTCTTATTATTTCCATTTTGATGACCAGACTTACAGATACAGGCTTTTAAAACATGCTGGAGTATCTTCTTTCTCCTTTTCTCTTTGTACTGGTGTTTACACGCGCTCAGTAAAGGATTCTGGAGGCAGCTGCTGCTTACCTTGTCCATTTTTGGCAGGCACACGCAGCTAGGGTAGAATTCCATTCTTCCCCAGCTGAAGTTTTGTTGCATTGTTTACTGTAGACATGCTACCGCAATCCCATAGAGAAAGTCTGCCTCTCCAGCCCTCTTTCATTATCCCTTCCATACTGATGGTGTTAAAAATCTTCCAGCTAGATAGAAGATAAAGGGGAAAGGGAACCTGACAGAAGTAAAAAGTCTTTGTGAAAAGGAGGGTTTTGTTGGAAGCACCTTTGTTAACACAGGTAATATTGCTACTTAATCGATTTGGCTGAAGGAAGCATGAGATACAAGTTAAATTTTATTGTAGCAGTAGCTTGCTACAATTCAATATACTGCGCTGACCATCATTTTTGAAAATCCCTTGCATATTTCACAGAATGGTCAAAATGCAAATAATCAGAGGCAAACATTAGACTTAGAGAAGAGGTGGGCAAAGTGCAGCCAGCGGCCCCTTTTTTTTTGTGGCCTCCATTTTTTTTCTCTGAAATGTCCTCTGGGTGTGTGTAGAAGATATTTTCAGCACATCTGGAGGCCACCAGGCTTCAAAAACTTCAAAAAGACATTATAATTTTTTTTTTCAAAAAAAAAAAATTTTTTTTTTTTTGGCCTAAAATGCCTTCTAGGAGGCACGTAGGACATTTCCCCCACTCTCCCCCAACCAGTTTAGGCCCCAAAAAACCCTTTTTGAAACAAGAAGTAAACAGAAAATGACTTCTGCACACTCCTTGTTGTTTAAAAAAGACCTCTCTTAGGCCTGATATGGGCCAGGAATGTTCCCCCAGTGGTGAAAATGCCTTCATACTCCCTATAAAATGTTGGGGGGGGGGGAGCTTTTTTATTTTATTTTTTGCAGAAGGGGGGAGAATGGGACTGTCCAAGATCTCCTCAGGGAGCAATGCAGCCCCCGGCCTTCCACAGTCAGTCATCCCTGATTCAAAGCAACTGGGGTCAATTTTTATACGATCGTCCACCCTTTCCTTATCCCTTTCTAAAGAATAAGGTGCCTAAATGCAATAAGGCACTATACAAGAACTGAAAATGCAGTGGTTACAACAGCCCTCTTCAGACCAGATGTTTGTGCTCAGTGCATGAAGGTCTCCCATGCTTCTGGATGCATGATGAGGTTTGGGAGCGGGGGTTATGTGTGCACTCACATCCCCTGTTGTAGCCCTACACGTGAGAAAGCAAACAGTTCCATGAGGCTCACCTGAAGCAATTTTCACTCCAAGCCTAAAAAGTTGATTACAGTCAGCCCTCTACATTCACTAGGGTTAGTGGCAAAGGACCCTCACAGAAGTGGAAAAATCAAAAATATCAAAATGTGTGTCTGCGGGAAGGGGGCTGAGGCATGGTGGGGAGAATGGGCACCCGGAGTCCAAACCAGGTCAGTGAAAGGAGGGGGAAAGGGCATGGGTTGACATGATGGCCCTATGTGTCCTGTCTCTTAGCCATTTCCTTCCTTGGGTGTTTGGGAGCATTGGGAGATGGTTTGTGGCGCTGAGAAATCAGGCTGCAAGCTGTCCTTAGCTGGCCAGGCAGCTGCTGGTGGAGGAGAAGGAGGACTAGAGGTGGGTTTTTAAAGGTTTGCACGGCCTGATCAGAGCTGCCAAGAGGGAAGGTTCCCTCAGAAAAGAAGTGCCTGGGGTGGGAGTAGGGGCAAAGGTTGGGGTTGGAGAAACATGCAAATAATCAAATCCATGAAAGTCAAACCTGCAAATGTGGAGGGCCAGCTGCACAATGAAAGTTCCTTCAGCTGTAATATATGTCATTTTAAGAAAATTGAAGAGCCAGTGTGGTATAATGGTTTGAGAGTTGGACTCGGACACTTGAGGGGCCTGTGTGTATATCTCAGCTTGGCCATGGAACTCCACTGGGTGACTTTGGACAAGTCACGTACTCTCAGCCTCAGAGGAAGGCAAGGGCAACCCCCCTCTAAACAAATTCTGCCAAGAAAATCCTGTGATATGTTCACATTAGGTTGCCATAAGTCAGAAATTATTTGAAGACATACTACAACAACAACAGCAGCAGCAGCAGGTTGAGCTTCGGGGTTCTTGATGATGCACTCACCTGTTAGCAGCTGGACAGCAGACTGAGCAGACACACAGATCAGAGTTTTACAATGTGTAAATAGCCACTTCAGTCAAGGCAGTCTACCTACAAGCAGGATTCTATCTTCTGACAAAGGGAATGCCGAGGGGCTCAAGAAAAATGCCCCCCAAGGCTTCATATCTTATCCCAGTGATGGTTTATTTATAACCAAGAGCAGCAGAAGTGGCCTAACAAGAGCCACTCCCCACAAAGATGGATTAAAATCTTTCCCAGCACCAATAGATCATGACAACAATCCACGGCTTTCCAGAGGAAACAATTATTTGTATTTACCATAATCTCAGGCAGCTGGTCTTATCTGCTTTCTCTACCTGGGCCATTAACTGATGTCTCTCAAAGGAAGGGATACAAATCTTTAAAGAAATTCTTTCTTGATCCTATCAGGCTGCTTCTGTGGCGTGTCATTAATATCCATCTTCCCAACAGGCAGAAATGATGAAGGAGCGGATAAAAATGACACTGAGTTTCTGACAAATGCAGGTGTCCCTTTTAAACTCATGTTCCAAAAAGCCAGCGTTGCCACTCAGCTTGCAGAAAAGCAGCATCTGGTGGAGCCCTTGAAGCCTAAAGGAGTGATGTGTGATGAATATGCCAATAAGTCAGTAGTGAGCAGAACAGGGACAGAATTACATTTTAAGAGCCGAACAGGGTTAAACAATTTCCTTCTCTCTCAGGCTCTCTGTAATGATTTCTTCCATATTTCTCCCTTCAAGGTGAAGTCCAATTTGCCTGGGAGAGATGGATCAGCTTGTCAGGTTGGGGATGCTCTGGAAATGGAGAATTTCTCCTCTCTGGGTGTCCGGTATTCCTTAAATGTCTTGAGTGTAGAATTACTAGAATTACCATGGGCCAATTGTGCTGAATTTCAGTGTCAGAGTGAGTAGACTTATTGAATGTGTGATAATAAATGTTGAGCATTTCATTCATAGTGCAAATCATTGTTCACAACTTTTGCAATGTACACTTCTCTTGAAATCCCAATTTGGCAGCATCTGCAATTCATACCATCCAAAGATTTAATTTGACAGTTATGTGGGCTAAAACCAACATTGGCCTCACCTAGAGTAAACCTATTGGAATGAATGAAATTTGCAGAGCTAATTAAGATACACTGAGGCTTTAAACTATTAGGCTTAATAACATTACCAACAAAACACAAAACCTCAGCATATTATTCTGACAATAACGTAAAGATTGACATTGTATTAAAGAGGCCCTTTTTCATATTCACTCAGAATTGGGCACAATATTCTAGGTGAAGTCTAACCAAAGCAGAATAGAATGGTGCTATTACTTCCCTTGATCTAGACACTATACAGGAGTTGATGTAGCCTAGAATTGCATTGGCCTTTTTAGCTGCTGCATCACAATGTTGACTCTATCAAGATCCATTTCAAGCTGGCTTCAGGCCTGGCTATGGGACAGCTTTGGTTGCCTCTGTAGATAACCTATGCAGCAAACTAGACAGCGGGAGTGTGTCCTTATTGGTTATACTGGCCCTCGCAGTGGGTTTCAGTACCATCAACCATGGTATCCTTCTGGGTCACCTCTCTGGAATGGGGTTCTGGTCTTTCTTGGAGGAGTCGTCTTGGAATGTGGTGCTGAAGGATGCTTAGTCAACACCATGGCCACTATCCAATGCAAGCATCCAAAGAAAAGAGGAAGGAAGAGCTATCAAGGCAATGTGAACACAGCCAATGTAGGTGTGAACAATTTTTTGGTCTCTGACTCTCTGCAATGCCAGAAATGTGAAGACTGCAGAAAAAAAAAAAATTGATAACAACAGTGCACTAATTTTGCTCTCTGTAGCTAAACCGCATGCATGTCACAATTCTTCTGCAGCCAGCAATCTGACTTCTTCACCCCAAACTACCTGATGCTAGAAGTTTAATATTCTTAAATGGAATGCTATTTTTTTTAAAATCAAAGAAACCAAGTGACTTTCATTTTTCTTGGAGAAAATATAAAAGGAAAGAAGACGTGCAGAGAAAAAAATTCTGGGAATTCAGTTCCAAAGCAGAAACAGCCAAATAGGAGCCAGAGAAGCAAGAGCAAATAAACATGTACACAGAGTTCCTTCATCCCACATTTTCACATCCTTGCATGAGATTCTGTGTGTACGTGATAAACCCTGTAAGCTGCTGTAACAGCTTGTGAGCTGGCAAAAGCAGGTTGATAACAGACCACAGAAATACAGCTTAGCTTTTGCACTACAGTATGTTTCTTTTTTTTTGCAGAGTCACTGTTGAATGCAGCATGTTGTTTTTATAGTAGTGACAAGCTTACTTCTAATGGTAGTAGTCATAGGGCAATTCTAGACCAACTCTGGCAATGACTGGATCAGCACTGGAAGAAGAAGTCGAAAATGCAGCTGAAGACCACAGTTATTGTTGTGTGTCTTCAAGTTGTTTCACAACCAACTCTCAAAAAGCTCTCTGTTCGGAAGTGCCCTAATAGATCTGTTTCCACCACAAAATTATATCCATTTTTTATCTGTTTAACTTTCACGGCTTTTGTTAAAAACATTGGGAACTGTAATTCAATTCCATTAACCATCTTTAATCCCAACTCTGAAGTGAGTGGTCCTATGAGGTTTAATGACTTTTAAACCAACTGGCATATAACTGCTATGTAGCCAAAACATTTCATGATCCATTTTAACAGTGGCGGAGCTTGGAGTGTGTGGAGGGGGGTGGGGCTACAGTGCATGGGGGCGTGGTCTTGGTGCGTAGGGGCGTGGCCAGGGCATGCGAGGGCATGGCTACAAGCCAGGACGCCCCGAAAACATTGCCGCCAGGGCAATGCATCCCCCCACCCCCCTGTTCCTACACAACTGCATTTTAACAAAGAGAACATCTCATTGCATCTATACATTTTAACAAAGGTAGTGTCTATCTCTATATGCTCCAATCACCAAGTTTACTTCTTAACAAAAATAATTGGTTGTTCAAGTGTCTGACAGGGCAGTTTAGACGACAAGACAGCAATTCAGATCTAGCCTGAATGCATTTTGTGTCAATTTGGGTTTATTCAATTGTATATGTACCCCAAATTCAAAATGGGATTTGGAAATCCAGATTGCTGGTCATTCATTTACATGTATTGGGAAACCAAGGTGCACAAGTCTCAGTCTCTCTCTCTCTCTCTTTCTGGGTATTTGTATGTGTATGATTTACACCTATGCATGTAATTTTAGGACAAGAGATTGACCCTGCCAAACAGGAGAGAAACAGATTCAAGAGGTTTTGTACTGGGCACATTTAAGTTTGCTTTTAAAAAATACTGTCTGGTATCCTATCAGGCATAAGTTAGACTTATGGCCTTGTAACTGTTTTATATTCATATTCATAATCATGGCACCATTGACACAACCACAAATGCTCCTAAAAGTCATAAGCCAGGCAGACATGTTCATATTTATACATGTACTAACGATGCTGTCGCTATGCTCTATCTCCCAATTCAACCGTCTAAAGCCCATCGTAAAAACCGGGCAGCCATACTGAGCAAAGCAGTTCTGCAGTGCTTTTCAGCAGGGCACTGAAGGATGATGGATGCATCATGGAAGCATCATGTTTCAGTGTCCTTACCTCTCCCACCAGCAGGCTACAGTATAAGAAAGAGTTACGAGAGGGCTCTCTAGGAGTTCTCGCTTCTGTTCATTATACCATGGTTTCCTGGCAGGAGGAGACTCATTAGCACCACAGAACACTTTTGTTCAATATGGCTGCCTGATTTCAGGGTGGGCTTTAGAGAGCTGGATTGGGACACAGAGCACAGCTATAGCATCAAAACTACATGTCCCATGCTTGATCTTGATCACAATTTTTAAAAGCAATATACTCAGTTGAGTACTCATTTTTGTCAATTCATACTGCTTTAGCCCTGGTGCCAGTATTGGAAGTACCCCTATTACATCCCCAAGCTTTACACGTAGAGCAACTACATCAAAGAGGACTGTACTAGTTGAAGAACAAGATTTTGGTTGAGACCTAGACTGAAAAACAGTACAGTAATTACTGGACACTGGACAAGCAGACATGCTTGACAGAAGTGGAGAGCTTAGGAGGTAGAGAGGAGTAGCAGGCAGCTAAACGAAATACACTCTTTTCAGGTGAGATTGTCCCTTCACTGGGAAGCACCATATTAGAGTCCCAAAGTGCATCTCAAAGGTTAAAAGTTGAAATAGCTTTGCACTGAATGGGGCAGCAAAGGCTATGTGTAATGATCAGAGCTGGCATTATTTAAGTGCACCACTGGACATCTTTTTTGCGGTAGGAAAATAAAATGTGCAGTAAGAAATACGTTTGTGTGCTGTTGGCAATAAAGACTTTAATCGGAAAGAGGGTTATTAAAACAAATTGATGAGAAAAAGAAATAGAATATTCACAAGACAACTGTTACTTTTCAGCCTGTATAGTGTTATATTAATAGTATATTACGGGGATCAGCTACCTTACTGCTCTATCGGAGACCAGGGAGGATATGTACATGAAGATATACCTAAATGCTGTGGATCAACCCGTGTTGCTGCAGATGTTGTCAGCTGCATCCAGCACTCCAAACTACAGCTACAAGGTTAAGAACCACTGCCCTAGACACCTCAGGTCCGGGTTATTTGAAGGACTGTATTCTCCCTTGCAAACCAGCCCGGGGTTTGAAATTTCCTGGGGAGGCCCCTCTCTCTATCCCAGGGAGGACAGAGAACACAGGAGAGGACTTTCTCATTGGCTGCTCCCAGGCTCTGGAACTCCTTTCCCAGAGAAGTCAGACTGGCACCCTCCTTACTTTCCTTCTGCAGCCAAGTAAAGACATTTTTATTCAGACAGGTGTTCAATGTGTGATTATGGCCTGTCTGATGAAAGGTGCTAAATTTATGGATGTTTGAGCTTTAATGGTGTATTTCAACTTTGTTTTAATTCTTATTTGACTGTGTAATTTGCGTTTTAATTTTTCTATTCTGTGGTTTTTAACTATTTTTTTTTAATTATTGTAAGCCACTTTGAGTCCCAACCAGGAAAACCGCAGAGCATGAATGAATGGATGGATGAATGAATGAATGATCCACCCACCGCCTCAACTCCCCCCTGCCATACTTTTTGAGTTACAACTGACAGTTCATAGGAATACAGTTTTCAGAAAAATCCATTTCCTCTTTATCCACAGTGGAGTTGCAGCTAAACTCAGAGGGAACTGGAGAGTCTTAAGGGGGGGGGGGGTATAGCAGATAAAACCACAGTCCCTGATAGTTAAACAATCTGGGGATTCAAACATTTTGATCCCTTGCTCCCTCGTACCACTGCTGTACACACTATCTACTTGCCTTCTTCCTCCGAGCTCAAGCTGCACCACCATCCTGAAAAAGAAGGGAAAGGAAATAGAAGTTGGAAGTCTATTCTTGTTGCTCTGTGTGTGCTTGTAGAGAGCAATTAGGCTGTGAAACCGACCAGCAACAACAGAGGACCTCTGCTAGGGTGTCAGTCTTGCAAGGACTATGTATGATGTTGACCCTTGATTGGAGCTTGAGAAAGTTCCTCCTATGGACTGCACCTTCCAGAATTCTCCAACCAGCATGATTAAGGGGCCAAACAGGTGTTTCCTGCAAGTCCCTGTTTCCATGTCCCAAATACATATTTGTAAGTGCAAGAATAAAAAAGGGAACCCACGTGGTTAGAAATTGAAATATCATTTTGCCCAATGGGGCCAGAGCTGAAAGTTTCAATAAGCATTTTGAACAAGTAAACGTTATTTTAAAAGCTCATGTTCTGCCAATTAACTCATCTGCTTTTACACATCAAACACTTCAAGTCACAGCTACTAAACAGGCAGTTTATCATACCTTGGGATGGTTGACAGGTATTGTACTACTGAGGACACAGACTACTGCCAAGATACAATTAACTTCTTTTTACTGCCTGTGCTGAACCTATGTGTAAATATCCTGGCACTCAAAAACTACAGTCCACTTTTGTGCCGTGAACTGGATGCCAGTAAAATATCCCAAGGAATAATCTGAAACAATGACTTAAAAAACAAACAAAAAACAAACAAAAAACCCAGCAATGAGCACTTCCCATACAAAAACAAAACTCAGCAAGTATCAGAGAGCTGGGATTACCCTTCAGGAGTATTCAACCATACCAAAAGGGGACTTTTTTTTCCTTTCTTTTCATGAGAAAGATAAAATTTTCCATTTTGTTGTTCCATACAGAAGGGGATTTTTTTCACTGGTCACACCCCTTCCCCATCTTCCAGAAAATTTCCAAATCTTACACTACTGTTTTCTGAAAAGCTGAAAAGTGTAAGCAGTTCTCAAATGTTTCCTGAGATGAACTCAACATTTTTAAAGAAAAGCTTTTAAAGAAAAAGAATTTATGATCTCTTTCTAAAGCAGTTTTAAGATCTGGTTCATAGGCAAACAAATGTGCAGTAGAATTAGTTTTGTCCACCTGCTGCCTTGGCTGGCACTATCCTTCTGTTTCCTTGGCTCCCACCACTGCTTTGCTCCCCATGCAGGTATAGCAGCTCTGTGGTGTTTTTAATATGTTTGCTGAAAGCATGGCCACCTTCCCATCAAAGTGGGAACTGCCAAATTCGATGGAGAGCCATCATATTCGGAGTGCTGATGGAATCATCAATGGTGGCTGGTTGATCTCTGCAAGTAAATTAAATTCCTGTGGGACAGAAATTTATTTACAGAAGATAGCAGCTAGAAAAAAAAAGGAGTCTTGTTCTAAAAACATCTGGGAGGAGGGCAAGGCTGCAGTTATAAGCATACTTATCTGGCAGTAAGTTTCATTGAACACAGTGGAACTTACTTCTGCGTAAACCCACTGGTGGCCCCGGCCCATAGTCCAAGAGGGATCAGGAGTTTCCTCATCTCACCTCCACAGGGTGATCTCCCCATTCTTGGACAATGGGTCTCTGTTGAATACACTTCCAAAGATTAGTGCTGCATATGATTTTGGAAGCTTGCTACTGTATCTTGAACAATGAATGACATCACTGTGAATGTTCTGGTCCCTTGCTCAACTGTTGGATGAAGAAGGAGACTTTGTCTACATCTCCCCCATTTAGGGTGGCCAGATGCCAAAGAAGTGTAGAAGGAAGGGTTTTTTCTTCTACCTGGGGTGCTACATCTTCTGAAATTCCAGATGTTGTACAACTATTAAAGGCATGGAAATTCTGACATCTTGCATCTGGCTACCTTAACACAATCAGTTTTTTAAAAAAAGCTCCAGTAATGAATACAGGTCAGAAAACTAGTCTGGAAGAAAGATGGAACAATGTATCTGCCCAAGCCAATCACAGGAATGTTTGTGCTGCTTTAGCAGGGTAGAAGCATTAGGAAAACACTGTGAACAACAAAGCTATTGTGCAAAGTTCAAGGAATGGTATTTAGTCCAGGGACAGAGAAGCTTTGGCCTCTGGACAGTTTGGATTTCAAATTTCCAGATCCTTCACAATTGGACGTATTTGATGGGGTTGATTCAAATTGAAGGTGAAAACATTTGGACAGTCACAGATTCCCTACTTCTTAGTACATTAAATCTGAAAACAGCCAATGCAAATGAAGTATAGGTAGGAGACTATTTCAGTGTCTAAATCCTTCTTTTATGAAACATAAAAGCAGTTACTGGTTGTGATAGTTCACCTAGTACAAGTTTAATTTTGGGCAGAAGGAGATATGGTGTTGAATAACAGGCCATGCTAGATAAAAGAAAGATAGGATGGACGTGTGAAAGCCAGCTTTTGATACCATTGACCTTGCAGACTTGGAGTAGGAGGCACTGTGTTATAGTGGTTCCACTCCTAGCTATAGGATGAGATCCACAGAGTGGTATTTTTTTGGTCTTGTACATTTTATTAAACATTTTCAAAATACATGCAAACAAAGAAAAGAAACAACAGACAACAAAGAGAACAAATAAAAAAGAAAAGTACTGAAAAAGAGTGAAGATAATGAAAAAAATAATAAAGAAGAATACAATCAGTCCTCCACATTTGCTAAGGTTAGGGACTTAGGGGCAGTGGGGTGGAGTGAAGGTGAGGCAAGGGAGTGGTCAAGGATGCTGTAGTGTGGAAGAAACACTGGGGGAAATACTGCTACTCCTCCGCTCAAAGTGGACAGATGCGGAAGAGAGCATTTCTAACCTGCCACCATTGTGCAAATGGCAATGCTGGGACTGTAATGGAAGAATGCACTAATGGGATGTGGTGTGGAAAGGGCCTAAGACCTCATTAGTCAATATTAGTATGGTCTGAAACAAAAACACCATTGTCAGTAAAACATTCATTTTTATCACAGAAATTTGCCTCAGCAATGATAATTTAAGTTTTGACCATCTTTCATAAATCCGTATTAATATAATTCCATGTCTTGACATAGTTATTCTTCAACAATATACAGCTCATATTTGTCATGGTGATACCCAAATATATCACCTTTTTCTCAGTTTTGAAACCATCAATTGTATTTTCTCCTCTTTTCTCATATTCTTCATTAACATCATCATTTTTTGCTTGTCTATCGTGAATCTAGCCAATTCTCTGAATTCTTTTAATGTCTTCAGCAAGACTTCTGTAGTGTCCAAAGCATTCTCTAACACAATCACTAAAACATCTGCAAATGCTCTTAGATCATATACTTTTTTTATTCTTATACCCTTGATTCTTTCATCATGTCTCATTCCTATTCAGGACTTCAAGCACTAAGATAACAATAAAGAGGAAAGTGGACAATCTTGTCTTCTTCCTTTTTCAAAAACTCACCACTGATTAAAAACCCACGCTTTCTGTATGGCATCAATTGCTTCAATCCATGTGATGAAATTATCACCAAAACTCATCTTATCTAAAATTATGAATAAAAAGTCCAAATTTAGATTATTGGAAGGTGTTTCAGCATCTAAAAATATAAGTAGCACCTGCTTGTTTTGATATTCTAAATATTCCAGAATGTCCAAGACACATCTAGTATTATCATATAATTGCCTTTTTGGAAGAAATCCAGATTTGTCTTTATGAGTAAAGTCTTGCAAAATTTTCTTCAATCTTTCTGCCAAAATCATTGTGAAAATCTTGTAGTCATTATTCAGTAATGAAATAGGTCTATAATTCTTTGTCATCATCAGATCTTGATCTTCTTTCAGGATTGAGACTATCACCTCTTTCTGAGTCTCAGGTATCTTCCCCATCCATAAAACTGAGTTCAATAATTTCTGTAAAGGAAGAAATAGCTATTCCTCAAAACACCTGAGTAATTTGGTATTAATGGTAATAATTATAAGGATAATTAGCTGAATGGAATATAGAACATTATGAATCTGAGTGCTGAATTTAATGTTTATTATAGTTATGGCTAATTTTTGGTTTTTTCCCCCCTTCTTCTTTATGATGGAGAGGTTAATCTTTCTTTCGGTTATACTTTTTTATGACCTTAATAAGGCTGATATCTCATTTCAGGTGGAAGTTTCTTCTTTTTAGTTTTAGTTACGTTTTATAGAAATAGCAATGTTGTACTGTTTTCTATTTGTTCTGTTTCCTTATTTTCTGTGTTCATTTAGTTTTTTCAGGGTAATGTTATATTGGTTACAATTTTTTTATTTTTTATTTTTACTTCTGTTTGTATGTCTATTATTGTCAATAAAAAATATTTAAAAAACACTTATAGTAACCTGCCAATAAACCATCTGGAACTTTCCCAGTCTTGATCTTCTTAATCACTTCAACAATTGCCCTCACTGTTGTAGGTGCATTTACCATCTGTTTTTGCAAATCTGACATTTCTGGTAAACTTTGTCTAGCTGTTCATCTGTCTTTGATAATGAGACATTTTTTTATATATATAGTGATGTAGAATAATTGTGAAATGCCTTCTGAATATTTACCGTATCATATATCATCTCTTTCCCTTTTTATATCTTTAGAATTATTTTCTCTCTCTTTCTTTTCTCAGTTTATAGGACAATCACTTTCCACACTTGTTAGCAGCTTCAAAGTTCATCTGCTTGGCACAGTGTAGCTTCTTATCAATCTCACTTACAGTCATCATTAATTGCTGTCTCTGCAGCATCTTGATTTGGTTAAGCATCACCTTATTTGTGGGAGAACGTCAATTTTTCTTCTTTACTTCTTATCCCTTCTAAAAGTAACAGCACTTTTTCTTGTCGCTTCTAAAATTTTGTTGTATAAGACATCCTCTCATAAATGCCTTACCGGCATCGCATACCATTCTAATATCAGTGCTTTTTCCCAAATTGTCTTCAAAATATTCTGTCATTTTTTCTGCACATACTTAAGACATTTTCTTCCTCAAGTAAAATTTCATTCAACCTCCAATTACCCAGAACCCCTTCCCTCTCAAAATTAAAGTCACAGGATTATGATCTGAAACCGTTTTTGGTAAAATATCCATTGTTGTTGCTGCTGCTGCTGCTGCTGCTGCTGTTTGTCTTCAAATCATTTCTGACATACGGTGACCCTAAGACAAACCCTATCATGGGGTTTCCTAAGGATAAGAGTGTGTGATGTGCCCGAGGTCACCCAATAGGTTTCTATGGCATACTGTTAGCTAACATCTTTTAGATTAAAAACATATCTATTCTCAAAAATAATGTATGACTTTCAGAAAAAAGGATAATCTTTAGCATACCCATTCGTAAATCTCCATGCATCCACCAACCCCAAATTGTCTATTACATTAAAAAACAAAATAAAACACATTTTAGAAGTTTTCTTTGTCTAATCTTTATACTTTTCTCAGAGTACCTACCCATTTGTGAAGAAATCACACTATTCCAGTCTCCAAGAAGTATCCAGTATGAGCAACTCAGTAACTTATCCATTAACTTATCCATTTTCATCAAAAAAAACTGTCTCATTTTCTGTGAGGGCATATATTGTCATGACTAGAATTTTAGTTCTACAATAGTCACTTTGGACCCCACAAACCTACCATCTTGGTCTTCAAATACAATTTTTGGTGACAAATTAAGACTCATATAAGCAACAAATCTATTTTTCTTCTTAGGTGATGCCACAATGAATTCTTTACCTAATCTGGGATAATGTAGTTATTTGATGTCTCTCTTCTTAACACATGTCTCTTGAAGACAAATTATGTTTTGCTTCATTTTTTTCCAAATAATGGAACATTGTAGTCTTTTTGTGGGGGATATTTATACTCCTTAAGTTCCAAGTCATACATCTCAGATCCATGTCAGGCTGAAAATTTAGAAAAGTCCACACATTCCACATGTCTAATTTCTTCTTCTCCATCTGAGTCTTGTCTTTGTCTTTAGCCAAATCTTGGTTCCATAGATCTTCTTGGTCCTCTTCTTCTCCTAACTCTCTGGATATAAATATAAGTTCTTTCTTATACTTCCGTATAAACTCTGTACCCTTCTGTACAGTATTCACTTTAAATCATCTTTGTTTAAAATCAAAGGAGATAGTGTCCAATTTTCCCCATCTCAACTGGATCTTTTTTCGCTTCAGCCTATCTGTGAATAAGGCATATTCCTTTTGCTTGTGCAAAATTCTAGTGAATATTTTCTGGTGAATACCACCACCTTGACTTCAACCACCTTCATTCTATTCTTAAAATGATATTGCAATACTTCATCCTTGATCTGCTTTCAAATGAAGTACACAATCATATCTCTTGGTAAATTTCTTTGAGTTGCTATACAAGAAGAAATTCGGTAGACTTGGTCATGTTGCATCTCCTCTCTTAATGTTTCTCCAATACATTAGCTGTGGCATCAATCATTCTTTTCCCATATATTTTCATTAGATTGTTTTGGGATAGCTCTAAAACATACATGATTCTCTCTTTTCCACAGTTCCATTGAAGCCATAGCATCCAAGTCATGCTCACAATCTGTCCAGTTTTTCTCTGTTATCTTCTAATTTCTTCTTTAAGCTGCAAGGTACCCAAAGATCCCATTGTATTCCTTGTGCTGTTTAATATCTATTTGTAGCCATGGGGTGACATCATTGGGAGTTACAGGCATGGGTGCCATCAGCAAGCTGGTGACATTTAGTTCTACTTCTATTTATTGTTGGTCTGCCAGCAGGCAGCTGGACTGGGCTGGATTGGTGCATGGGTGCTATAATAAGCTGGATAAATAAGCTGAAGCTGAATCCTGACATGATGTGAACTGATGGTGTTCAGGGAACTGGATAAGCAATATACCTTGGGCGGGGATGCATTTCCACTGAAGTAGCAAGTGCATAGCTTGGGAGAGGTCCAGGGACCATCTCTGACACTGGAGCCAAGGTGGTTTTGATAGCTTGTTTCTGGACAAAGACAACCTGTCTACAGTAGTTCATGCACTGGAACTTCCCAATTAGACTACTTCATCTGTAGATGTAGATAGTGCAATATTCACCCACTAGATGCTGGTAGAAACATCTTACAGAAACATATGATATTATAGAATGATAAAGTTGTATGTGACCACAAGGGTCATCCAATCCAAACCCCTGCTATAAAGGAATACACAATCAAAACACACCTGACAGATGGCCATCCAGCTTCTGTTTAAAAACCTCCAAAGAGGGAGACTTTACCACATAATGGACTGTATTAAAGCCAGCATTAACATACTGCTGCCAGTATTTTTCCAGTCAGAATTCAGGATGCTTGTGACAAAAGCCTTGCATGGCCTGGGACCTCAGTATTTGAAGGAGAACCAGCTTTTGTATCTATCTGTGTGAGCATTGCGATCTGCTGTATTCTATCAGTGGGAACATTATAGTATGCAGAGATACAGAAAAGAGCCTCCTCTTTTGTGATACCCTGGTTCTGGAATGGCCTTCCCTTGGAAGCCCGACTGACACTGACTTCTTTTCATTTAGGTGCTAACCTAATATTAGTTTCTTTACCAAAACTTTTTCAAGTACAAGGATCTTGCCTTGAATCTGTATAAATACATGGTTTAAAACTGTTTTGAATTGTTTAGCTTATATTCTATGTTTTAAATTTTAAATAATAGCTCTTACTGTTTGAAATCATTTTTTTCTGTCTATATGCTTCCTTGAGATTTTATGGTAGAGGGTAATTTCTAAATATTTAAATATATAAATCCCTGATGGTACAAATTTCAGCATCTTCCAATGTATTTCTGTTTGCACATTAAGGGTAAGTCTCCAAGTTGATAACAGCAGAATCAGAATTAAAATTCATTGTCATACCTGCCCAGGATTTGTTTACAGTGTTCTTTCATAAAAAGTTCCAGCTCCTTTGACGTCACTGTAGGCAATGCCATTGCTGTGGAGGTCTCAGGTTTTACTATTTCTGAGCAGCAGTGAAGTCTTGGCATTGCCTCTTTTGACTTCTGGAGCTATCCTTTCTAGATGATGACTTCTTGTGCATCCACATATGACATTTTTACCCCACCCACTCTGCCTGCTTGAAGTCTGACAAAGCAACTGGAATCTGCCTGCAGCAGAAACTGAAGGTCATCCAGGGAGTATGAATGCTTGAGAGGTTGTCAGAGACTCTGCGTGTGTTCCTTAAGATGAGAGAAGAGGTGGAGGGCATGAATGTGACAGGGAAGGTGCAGTGAGAGAATGTTTTTCAGATTCTTCATTCCTTGACCTTCATATTATGAGTAGCTAAGTCATCTCACTTCCTGTTGTGAGCAGCTAAGTTATCTCCTTCAGTTGCCTGCTTTGCACTGGTATTCAGTTCTCTCCTACACATTTGCTTCCTTTTGTAGTCTGCGACTTCCCTCATTTTTGTGAATGATCTGCTGGGCACAGATGTTAAATTCTTCACCACAGATTTTCTGACTGCATATCAGGCCATATTTCGCGTCTATAAAGTAGATATGCGTATTTAAAGATGCCTAATAAGTGCTTAATTCCTTACTAATTTCCTGCAAAAACACACAGCTTAAGCTGTACATGTGAGCCAACTGCCTGAATAGTGTGTTTTGAGTATTAGAGTTTGTAAGAATGGTCTCTGTTGTCCTGATATCATACAGATACACAGTCTTGCTTAGACACAAGACACCTATACACTTTTAAAATGACAAAGAAAACATCTAGAGGAATGGAATATATTACACAGGCTGTGCTCCATAGCTGGACATGGACCCACTAGGTTCCTAGTCCCCTATCCATTTAAGAGAACTAGCTGGAAAACTCCACTGGCAAAGCTGGTCCAGCCATTAGGCTGAGGGTGACAGCTACCTTAGCCAGCAGATTTTCAGTATCATGAAATGGGAGCAAACTTTGTATTATTTAATTTATTGCTTCTGTACTTTTCTGTCAGGCACAAGCAAGATGTATGAGAATTTCCTATGTGACATGCCAAAATAGCTTGGCAAGCTTTGGGAAAAAGGGACCCAAGGCAACTTTATGTCATCCTCCATCAGTCCCACTTTGGCAGGGACAGTCCCAATTAATCTTCTGTCATTCCAATTTTCAGCTGCTTTTAAAATGTCTCAGTTTCTCTCTCTTCTACTCACTTTCCTCCTTTGATCTCACTTCAAATGCTGCGGACTGAAGGCCTTTCCACATCACACTGTTTATAGTGATATTATTCCATTTTCAACATCCTGTGGAATTCGGGGGTTTGCAGTCTAGGGAGGGGCATTTAGAATTCTCAACCAGAGAGCTCTTTGGCCTCAGTAAACTACAAACCACAGAATTCAACAAGATTTTGAAAGTGGAACAATAGCGCTATAACAGTGTAGGGTGGAAATGGCCACTGCTTAAACTTCAAAAGTAGTTTGCACTCAACTCATAGGGGTAAAGGACAGAAGCGGCCTAATCCTGCCCTTAGATGCAGGCAAAATCAAACTGCTGCAGCCTGTCCTAGTTTGTGTGTTCTTCCTCATTTATAAATTTTGCTATCTTGACCACACTTGATGTTGCTTGGTCACGTATGTCTCGGTTTTTACCTGTAAAATGTTGCGGGGTATGACATAGCAGAATTTAGGAAAGTTACTCTTTTGTGCTACAACTCATAGAATTTCCTAGCCAGGTAGGCCAGCAGCTATGCTAGTTGGGGGGATTCTGGAACCTATAGTTCAACAAATGGCTTTTCCAAGTTCTGGTATGCACTTTGATGAAGATACATTGATTTAAGGTGCTATTAGGTGCTCTGCTTCAGGCAGTGGCATGTCTTGGGCTGGCCCTACATGCTTAGTGGGGAGGCAGTACTGACAGGCAAAGGTAGGATCCCTCCAATTCACAGTGATTCATGAGCAATTCTATTAATACATTGTGTTCTAAATTTTTAGAAGCTGTCTTCTACAATGTGCTTTTGTGAGGTATCAGATGCACTTAGCACATTCATTTTCTGGCAGCCACCCATGTCTAAGAAGAGTATTTACCAATCCCTTCCTCTGACCTGGGTTAATCTGTTCAGGCAAGAATGACTTACATGAGCCCAAGTGTAATTAAACATGGTTTTCCCGCTTGACATCATAACTGAGAACACTAGCTATAGTTGAATCTTGAGAAGCAAATCCTGTAAGTGATAGGCCCTGCTAGCCATCCTAAAGTCTTTAGGCACTAATTAAGATCAAGAACAGCTGCTTCTGACGGAAGAACATAGACTAGACAGGGCACCTTTGACTATCTCAAGGTAGGATTCAAAGAGATACAGCATGGTATAGTGGTTTGAGGGTCGGACTGCAGCCCTGGAGATCAGAGTTTGATTCCTTACTTGGCGACGGAAACCCACTGGGTGACTTTGGGCACATCACACACTCTCAGGCCCAGAAAACCTCATGATAGCTTTACCTGAGGGTTGCCATCAATTGGAAATGACTTGAAGACATACAACAACAATAACAACTACAGCAGCAACAATTATACCAAACCAGGCCTGTTTTGCATTTCTTACAAAGTAGCATAAGAACTGACCTTTGGTTCTAAGGCAAGAGCGGGTAAGTGTGACATATGGGGTGAATATTTTCCCCACTACGTTCCCATAGGCCTCACTGTTGCTGCCATTGTGACTGAAAGTGACATCATGTCATGAAGTCAAACCAACATGATGTCACTTTCATTGGCCTCATTTGGTTGAGTTTAAAGAAAAAATCTTTGGGGTGTTTGAGCATCACTAGGGACTAGAGTCAAAACTGTCATCTTTTATGGTGGTTTTGACCTGTTTAGCTGTTTGGCATCATTAGGAGTGATGCCACAAAATGGAGCCTTGTGAACAGCATGTTGGGCCACACCTCCCCCACCCTTGGTCTATCTAGAGCAAAAGTTGTAGGATTATTGAATTGTGTGTGTACTTTCTGTTCAGATATCTGAACTAGGGTGCCTATGTATTCTAATTTACAAACAACAGGCCTCTGTTTGAAGAGCTGTTCAAGCCAAGTCAATTTTAAAGATAAAAACCATAGAAGGAAAGAGAGGAGGAGCTTTGGAATGGTCCATTTCAGCTCCTCAATGGCAGACTAAGGCCCTTTCCAGACATGGGGAAGGAGCTGCGTGAAAACGGGACTCCCCGGATTTCCTGAGCGTCCGGGCGAGTCCGTCGGGACGAGGAGCAGTGCGAGCTCGTCGCTCCGCACTGCTCCGGTGTCCAAAATGGCAGCTTCCGGTTGGTGGAGGCTCTCCACCAACCGGAGAAGCTTGCCAGCCTAAAGCCCGCCCCCAGCAGATCTGCAGGCACTCACTTGCGCACCTGCAAATCTGCTCCGGAGCGCAGGGATGGAGCGGCACAGAGTTGCACGCTCCGTGCTTTTTAAAACCTCCAAAAAGAGGTTTTTAAAAAGCACGCTGCGCGACCAGTTCCGGTCGCTCCAAACTGGACTGAGGTGCGGAACTACAAAAAGTAGTCCGCCCCAGTCCACTCCAAGGTGCAGAAGACCTCCGTTGGAGGTCGCTCTGCACCATTTTACTAGCCCGGTGCGGAAATGGCCTAAGCTGGGGCTGGGTTACCTGGTTAGTCTTCCCTACTCTGGTGAGATATATCTTATTTTAATTTAAAGTAATTATTTCCAATTTTTCATTTATGCACATTAATTAACTTATAACATTTTATGCAAACCTGTATCTTCTGCCGTTCTTCTTTTGTTGTCTTCTCCCTGCTTTGGACAATGCTTAATTGACTTCATTAATCTGAACTCAAGTACAGAGAGGATCATATAAAACTGTAGCTTTCAGTAGCTGGTGAATCATGAGTTAAATATTTCACACCTGTGATGCATTAAAACAAAATTGAAGACCTCATTCTTCTCTTTCATGCCACCAAGCATGAAACCTTGCCTGATTACCTTCCCTGTGATGGGATTTATTTGGAATGCAACACACCCATTAGACATATTGTGAAAGTTGGCACCAAAACTGGCACACACCAGAAAACTCAGTTTTGCCTTAGGGTGGTAAGGCAGTCCATTACTGCCCCTAAAGTCTCATAGGACACATAGGTTTACTAATCTTTATAACTCTTCTTCTTTGGCCAGTCATAGGATCACATAAGTAAGGATGTGACCCGTAGGTAAAAACAGGTCTCCATATATGAATAGGTGGCTACTTTATAGCCTACCTTTCTCCCAACATAAGATTCAAGATGAGGTACAATGTGTTAAAAGCACAATACAATTAAAAAAAATTCTTCAAAATTGAGACACAATTAAACTAAATTTCTATTTTAAAAACACAAGTTAAAAACAGTTAAAAACAGCATTAAAACCAAGTTAAAAATAACATTAAAAGATGCTTAAAAGCTTTATCTGCCGCAACACACTAAAACCCCAGATCTTCCTTTAACAAGAAGTTTTTTACTTCTTGGCGGAAAGAAAGCTGTGAAATGTTTGAGGTTTATGCTGTCTCCTTCACTGCCCCCATAGCACCAGCAGGGGGACAATAAAGCTATATTAGGACTGCTTCCCCAGTGTTACCCATGTGTTTATTTCCACACCACAGAATTTTTTTCCCCTGTTATATCTGTCCTTTCTCTTTACTTACTGCTGCTCGGCATGAAAAACAAGAAAGCAGAAAGGAAGAAATAAAGCAAACGAGAGAGAGAATGGCAGTATCTTCTACCCTAACTGGAGGCAGCAGGCCAACTTAGGGACACAGGACAGGCTGCATGGCACAGACAACATTGTCCTTCACTTTCATTGTTGCCACCATGTGTCTTATCGGCATTTGCTGCCCGAGGCAACCTGTCCCTTCATGAAATTAAAATGTAACAGAGTGATAGAGGGCTTTTTTTCCTCCAGGAAAATATGAAAGATTATATTTCCTTGAGATATGTAGTCATGCCTCCTCCCCCATGTTGAGGACTAAGTGCACAAACATTATATCTGGGAATTCAGGTGTGGGATTCACTACAACTCAGGCTCCATTGCAACTTTGATCCAGCCCTACAGGGCATTTTGAGTGGGAAAATGGCAAGAAGGAAAAGGTTCAAAAACATGCACGCTCAGAGAAACCCCATTTTGCTTGCCTTCAAAAGTTGGTTTTAGATTTTTTGAAGAAATCAGCAGAATGGCATAAACACAGGTGTTTGTTACTTCTAGTTTTGGCCTGAAAGCAATGTAAAGGCAACAGCAGTGAGTGAGCCATGCTTTCTTTTCTTTCACAACACAAATAATGAAGATGGAAAACATACGTATAGCACAGAGCTTGGAAAGATGACCTTTTTTTAAAAGAAATTTTTATTAATTTTCAAAATACATAAAAGCATATGTAAACACAAATATATATATCTCATTATTATAATCCTTCCGTCCCCCTCCCTTCTTCTATATATTAAAAATTATCCAGTTGAATCCTTCTTCTCCCTTATACATAATATTTGTCAAATACCCCGACATACTTGATCCACAAACATTTACATGTTTAACCAAAGCATTACTCTTTTCCATTCTCTTTTAAACTTCTAAACCATTTTATTCTTAAGGAAGTATGCTAATTTTTCAGTCTCTACCATGTCTAACATTTTTAATTTCCATTCATCTAATTGAATGTCTGTTTTATCTTTCCAATGTTGTGTATAAATCAACCGTGCTACTGTAAGAAAGACAACCTTTATCGTCTACAGTTCCCAGAATTTCCCAGGCAGAATGATCAGCGTTGGAGGCATTCTAGTAAGTACAGGCCCTTTTCGGACAGCATTTGCCATGTGAAAGGGCCCCTCGAGCGTTATGCAATTGTGAGGAGCGATCTGCACGACGCACTCATAATCGCGTGACGCTCCAAGGTAGGGCAGGCACTGCTCACGCACTTTTTCATTTTCGGCTTTCATCCAAAAATGGTGCCCGATCACGCGTTGCCATGCGTGTGGAGCCTCCGGAGCCATGGCGGTCATGCTTCCTGCCCCAGCGCAGCCTGGGAAACTTCGAGGCTGCGCTGAGGAAGGAAGAGGCGGGGCTCTCGCGCTGCCTGCTTGGGAGCAGGCAGCTTGTGTGGAGCTGAAGCAGTGGGGACGTGAGAGCCTCTAACTGGAGGCTGCTTGAGCGATCCCCACACCTCAGCACCAAAAAGAGATAAGGTGTGGAAAGGGCCACAGTTTGAAAGGCAACTTTCCCAAGCTCTATGCAGCATCAGTCTAGCTCCATGTAGTGAATGTGGGTTCTTCCAAGGAACACTGGGAAACTGTTATTGTGAAGGAGTTAGAAACCTCCAAAAGCAACATTTCAAGACACATACAGCTCTTCTTCAAGAGTTTAGGAGAAATCAGGACAATTAAACCAATTTAAATCAGGGCAACTAGATGTAAAAGGAAGACAGAGTTTCTGTAAAGAACCTTTAATGGTTATGTAAAAGGAATTTAGACAAGTCCGCCTAGTTATGCAGTAGGGAGGAAAGTAGCATCTGCTGAGATTTCATCTTCTGTGAAATGTACCAGCAGCCCTCTCTTTGATGATCAACCATGAAATAACATGACCAGACACTATAATTGGATAATAAGGGGCACTTTATTTAAACTGACCTATTTAAAGTTGCGCTGGCCTGGAAGGGAGCAATTAGAGGGGAGCAACCTGATGTGGGTCCAGCTGAGGCAGATGTCATCTCAGCTTTCCCTTGGGGGGACCACCTCAGCCCCAAGGGCACCCGAAATTGGTTTGGTTGCTCCCCAATCCGGTATAATTGGAAGATAACCCAGGAAAAACCCACTCAAACCACAAGGCCATACAAGTGAGAGCTCTAACTCCAGGTGAACCTCAAGAGTAGCCTCCTTCCCTGACCCCCTGGGAGGCAGGGCCCTAAAGAGGGAGTTCCAAAATCCTAACCTACATCAAAAGGGGTACCAAGAGGTGAACATTGAATTCTTATTCTCCCTCCACTGCATGCCAAATGAAAACCTATTTCAGACACCACCCAGCCAATTGTCCCTGTGCCATGAGCTAAAGTATGATATAAACAAACAAACAAACAAACAAAACCCACTGGGTAAAAAGGGGAAAATTCCTTCCCAGCCCAGGAGCAACCAAGTAAACTCATATTCGACTGAGAGTGGGAGGCTGGGTTGAGCAAAAGATCCAGAAGGACACATGTTGGGGCTGACTGATTTAAAATAGCCCAAGCCCTGCCCCTCGCATGTGTTGTGATCTGGTGCCACATGCCAATCACAGCCGCACTTTGGCCTCTGAATGAGACCATCAAATTATTGCCGTCCCCTACAGCAGCCATGCCATGCAGGTCTGGGAATTTCTACTATATGTAGTGTAGATGTCTAGCACAGATGTGCTTGCAGTGACTTTGCCTCAAATTGAATGACTTGTACACTCTTTAGTGGCTTGTAGAAAAGGCTGCCAACTTTTTTTCCATAGCAAAGGAAGTAGCCAGCTCCCCTCAATGGAAAAGAGAAGGTTTACTTGTAAATGTTAAGTAGCTGTTGGAAACAAAGGGGTTCTGAAAAAAAAAGTTGGCAACTATGGAATCTGAGAGCCTTTCTACCCTACACTGTTAGCATCTCAACAACCACAAATCCTGGAATTTATGGTTTAGGGAGGGGCATTTAGAATTCTCAGGCAGAGAGCTCTTTGGTCTCAGTAAACTACAAACCCAGGATGTTGAAAGTAGAATAATAGCACTATAATAATATAGTGTGGAAAGGCCCTGAGTAGTGTCATATTACACACACACACACTTTCAATTAGCGGGGTAGAACATACATTGCCTTCCTGGGAGAACTGATATAAATATACAGAAAATGGGAAGTCTTCAGCTGTGCCTTCAGACGAGAAGTCTGCAACTCGAATTTTTAGAACAGATTATATGATGCTGCAGGTAGAAGACCATCTCACCAGCAAACTGAATGCTTAGTTTCAGCAAAAGTTCTATGGGGGAAAATGAACCAAATTATTGTGATGCAAATCATAGCTTTTATGGTAGATCATTCTAGGTAACAAGCTTGTAATAAGATTCTTTATAGAATTAAACCCTAAAGAATGGAGTCTTACATAAAGCAACTAACACTTCAGATAAACAGCAAAGCTATTTATACAAGAGTTACTCAGTATAAACATAAGTTGAATACCTAGGTCCACAATGGTTCTATTTTGTTCCAGATTTCATCCTTTCATCTTGCTTTTATTCGTGACTCATGAATATTTGAGGTTGGCATTGTCATAGGCTTTGTAGCAGCTTAGATTTTCTTCTGCTCAGTCAAGCCTCTCCTCCCACTGATACCTGAGAGTATCTGGCCCTCTTCTGCCTAGAAGCTTCCTTAACGGATTAGCTGATGCATATAACACTGTTTGCAATGTGCCACAAGCAGATGGCAGAAAGGATCACAGAAGATGGGTCATGCGGAAGAACGAGTTTAATAAACACACCCAAGTGGCTCATGATCACTTCCAAGGATGCTCTTGTTATTACTCAGTGAGCCTCTAAACTAAATATAGCTGTGGTTCTACAAGTTTATTATATAATGAAAACAGGACAATCCAGCTCCCCAGCTGGTCAGAATTTATCACTAGCACATAGTCTGGCTGACCTGAAATCAGAAGATTCACTTGCACCAACAGCTGGACCATCAGGATAAAAGTGAAGGCAAAGAAGAATGGAGGCCAGTAAAACCATTTCTCAAACGAATGGGATTAGAATTTTAATCTGAGGGGAAAAAAAGCAAACCATGATGCTCTGCCACTCAACCCTGTTGAGAGTCCCAACTATAGCAGACCCATTTAATCAATTACTGCATGGCAAATCAGCACTTAGGTAAATTCTGCAGTTCAGGGGGTCTGTTCTAGCCAGGGTTAATGAAAATTCAGACTAAAAGCTCCCATTTTACAAGGGATAGCCCTCTTTATGAAAGGCTTTCCATTGATGGCCCTGCAGGTGTCGTTGGACTACAAGTCCCAGCTATCATGGCCTATGGTGTGGAATACTGGGAGTTCACCTGGAGGGTCACATGATTGCCACCCATCTTGTATTTGAAGGTCTTCATGTTCTAAGGCTGGTTTAAACAGAAAGAACCAGAAGAGTCCATAAAGCCAGAAGCCTTGAGTTTATTCAGTAACTCTTCAAACAGGGTTAGGAAAAATGCAGCTGTGGGTTACGTGTTTCCTCCTCTCCCCACAGAGGCCACAGTACAACTCTGGCCACTTGAAAATGTTGCTAAAGTATTCTCATATACTCTAGAGCTGGAGCTTCTTCCCAAACCAGAAATGACTTCTGCTCACTTCTCGATGGGGCAGGGGAGGCCTAAAACAGTCTGGAGTCCCTTCAAGATGTGGCAAAATTGCTCCCCATAGGTTGCAGAGGGAGTTTTGTTTGTTTAAAAACAGGCAGCATGGGCTAGGTATGACCCTCCTAAGTCCAGCAAGGGGCAGGTGGTGCCCCCAGAAACTGGGTGGAATCTTGTGGTGACCTAGTATCTGGACATTAGATTGAACAGGCCCACTTTCTCAGAATCTTCTACAGTGAAAAATTATGGAATGTCCAAGGTATTTCTCCATGCATCTGAAGAAAATCTCTTTGTCTTAAAATTGCCAAATAACTCTTGGTTGCTTTAGTTGAAACGGGCCAACACAGCCACCCTTTGGAAAATGCCTAAATTGTAGTAACTGTTTCCACATTGCATCTATACATCTTAGTAAGTACTTGCAAATTCTATGCAAATCTGTGTTCTCTTTGGCCCTCTTTTCTGGATAACAAATTTCCTCTTTGCTCAGGGATATAGTGGTCTCCCCACCGCCTACCATCATCACACCAGAATTTAGTTTAGATCATTTAGATCAGATGCAAAGAAAAACAAAGTCCACTTGCCCTGCAAGTGCTATTAATCTTTTTGAATTATTATTTATTTATGAATTTTTTTTGCCATCTCAATAACATAAAGTGCTTTTGGATAGCTTACAGTGAATAAACAAACACAAAAGCAATTTAGATTAAAATGAAAACTTGAAATCATACAATCCAAAACCATGCTAAATACATTAAAGAACAAAATCCTAACACAAAGAATGACAAGCAACAATCTGTAAATCCTCAACTATTTCACCCTCACATGAGAGAACAAATAATTATGGTAGTTTTCTCCACACTGCAGGAGAAAACAAATATTCCTCTACAGTATTCTCCCTATATTCAAATGTATAACAGTTTTTTTCCCGTCAAGAAACCCATTTTCTGTGTAGAAAACAGGTTTTTGTGCACCCTCACCCCCATGTTTTTATATGCAGAATAATTCCTCTGTAGCACTTCAGGATGTTTGAATACTAGGAGAAAACTGCACAAAATTCTCACCAGTCTATTTTTCTTCCAAATGAGAAACTTTTTTCTTTTTCTTTCTTTCTTTTTTTTAACATGGAAGCAAATAATTGCAAATATTCTTTCCGTTGCTCTCTCATACAACAGCCAAGATTTAATGAAATATAATGAATTTGCACGCTCTTTTGAAAGAGGAATTGGGATGTGTATCCATCCGGAGAAACCACGAGTTCTCTTACAGACATTCTAAAAACAGTATGGTAATAATTCATTGCTTTTCAGAAGAGACAGTTCTAGCCAATGCAGCCATTCTTACCCCTATATGGCAAGCCTAGCCTCCTTGGCCAAACAGTTTGTGTGAATGTTTCTGTGGCAAAACATATCTGAGTGGAACACTGTTGTCCAGTGGGCTCACTCCTATATCAACAGGGTGGTCAATAACCAAGGAAATGGCTCTATTTTGGGGATAGGATTGAATAATTTTGATAATTCATTTGAAGTTCAAACCAAAAACTGGATGGGATCCACTGCCCCAGTAAAATGGAAGCCATCATTTTCTCATCATGATTTTACAGACTTCAACAACTGGAAGTGCTGGAGCAAGATATAGCTGTCAGCTCAGTTGCCTTCTGTATGTGGAATAGGAGATGTGTGTCCCATGTTGTCTCTTGCCTCTGGCAGCAAAATGTCTTCGGCTAGTCCTGGCAACGGAAATATGAATCCAAATGATCAAATGTTGATTGTTGCTTGATTTGTGACTACTTTTGCATCTATTATCTTCTACCAAGTTTCCTAAAATGTATCACCAACCTTTAGTGTTTTTAAGCCTATTCAAGCTAGCCCTGAAGACTGATTTAGAATTTTTTCCTTGTAACTCTCCTCAGAACTTTGTTCTAATTTCAAAAGCAAAAATACTGTTTAAAATCTCTCTGGTGCACTTGTTAAAAATAGTTAACTGCCTCATATGGTGTTAAACACTGCTTCAAACCTCCTCCAAAAACAAAGTGAAAAATTAGAGTGAATTTTCACACATCATTACTTACTCTGGTTTGATTTGGGTAGCTTATTCCCAAACTCTTGAGCTGAGCTTGGATGGTTGACAGAAAAACATCTTATTTTAGTTATTTCTCAGTATATGATAGATGGAACTTTGTCTGGCGCACGCAATTGTTGAAAAATCAGCGCTAGTCACCTCATGGTAGTTTCTTAAAATGAAGTTTTCCCGCCATATTTACTTTTAGTTTATTTATATTTTGATTTCTAAAAAATGATGCATACTAAATCCCAGCAGCTGTAGTTATGTCCAATTTGGATAGGAGCTGAAATCTACTTGTTAAAAAATATGCAAATGTTTGCCTAACAATTGCTAATGATTTCATCATGTCTTGCATCTTTCTTCTTCACGGTCATTCAGTCTAGTAGCCAGGAAGAGGAAGACTTAGGGAATGAGCAACTGTGGCCATTTCTGCACTAGAGCGGAGGAGCGTTTCACCATGTGTCATGAGAGGTTTGTTTTACTCCAACCTAGCCTGATTCCTATCTGCACACTCTCTGGTTTCTACTGAAGTAAAGCAGAGAAAATCATTTGTAGCTTCGGCATTGTCAATTCTCGTGGAACTCCTATTCCTTTCCCTCGCTCCACCCCGCCTCCACTGATGGGTCAATTTTTAAAAAAAAAGTTGTGGAAACCGTTGCTACGTTTTAGCGCAAGTGTGTGAATCGATGTAACGCTTCTGCACATAGGAAAAAACACAGCAGAAACGGTTTGGGTTATTTACATTGGAGTTTTTCTGTTTTCATAATACATCAGTTTAATGTCGATGTCAGCTGCGTTAAGACCTCAACTTGTGCAGAATCACGGAGGACAGAACAAAGTCAAACCGGTTTAATGTGCAGATGTAAAAGTGACAATACGACGCTACTGTGTTGTATCAGCCTTGTGCAGAAAGGTTGAGTATGGTCTTTCCGTCTCTAGATTGGTAGCTTTCTTTTGGAATTTCTGTTAAGGTTTTTGTGTATGTTGAAACTAAAGCTTGGAAAAATTACCTTTTGGACTACAAATCCTAGAACCCACCAGTCAAACAAAGATGGACTGTAGTAGAGTGGATGGTGTGTGTGTATGTGTGAAATTGCTTTCCTGATTTTCTGAAGTCTTATTCCTAAATTCCTTTATCCTATCTGCCAACAGGGCTGGCCCAATGCTGGCTGATGGCCAATCAGCACTTTCTGTGGCAGAGGAAGGAAGGGTAAAGGAAACCTACAAACTTTGAATCTGCTAATAGCAAATTCATTTCCTGACTGTGGATTCTTCTTGTGTAACCAAGATGGCACCATCCAGACATCAGACGGAATTATCAGTAGACTTGGAGAAACTTTTGAGATTGCAGATATAACATCCCCCACAATTCACTAGAAAAAGTCTCTAAGGATGAGGGGGATTTCCCCCAAAATGGCTCAGTGAGGATTAAGAAAGGCACACAAAGATTATTGTTGGATTGGAAACTGGAAAAAGAAGTGAAGAAAAGTGGGGAATGTAATTGAGTTTCCCAGGCAAGGACATGGCTGCTTGGATTTCTGTACAGGATCCCTGCACACTGCAGTGTTTTGTTGTTGGTCTCTCTTGTAAAGGTATAAAGCACTGCAATTCTACTTTGGGCTTATTACTGGAGTCAGATATATCTTCACCTACAGTTACTAAACAGTTCTAGTATCTTACCCACTGCTTCCTTTATTCCGCATTGTTTTGTCTCTTTCTCTTACAGCCACACCGACCCCATCATCCCAGGTTTCTTGCCCGTGTTTTCATTCCTATATTGGTGTGGATAGAGGAAAGCAACTAGCTGCTCCTACAAGGTAATCAAGTATGCATGCTCAGCCAGTTTTTGCTGTGGTCTTCTCCTATTGAGGATGCCCATGGTAGGGATACAGAATATACTTTGTCCCAGGGGCGTACTCTCCAACATTTTACAGCTAAAAACTGAGACAGATGTGGCTAAGCAACATCAGAGTATGATCAGGTTGGCAAAACTGTCAATAAGGAAGAACACACAAGCTATGAGAGGCTATAGCAGCTTGCCCTTGCCTAAAACTACTGGAAAGAATAAGATTCCACCTCTTCCTCTCTTTTCTTCTCTTCCCTGTTGAGTCAATTGAGTGTGAACTACTTTTGCACTTGGAACTCAGTCTGTGCTAATTGAAGTAAACTGAAGGCCAAGAGGGAAAGTGGAAAGAAGAGTGAGAATCTGGGGCATCTTAACAGCAGCTGAAAAAGTGGGGTGACAAAGGATTAATCAACCCCTGACAAATTGGGACAGTTGGGAGGTATGCAGGGGCCAAATTCCAATTTCTGAAGAGCCTCAAATGTGGGCAGAGGCTGCATACTAGCTGTAGGCAAAGCTAAGGGCACAAAGCCAGGCCAAAGAAAAGTATGGGGCTCAGAAAAAGATGCCTGAACGGATTTCTTCCAGATAGATGGCTACAGATTTCTCAAATTCAATCCTCCGTTTTAATCTTGCAAACAGAATTTGCATGATTAAAAACTGTGAATGCAGACCAGAAGCAGATGCTGAATGTTTCATGCTAGGAGCTTGCAGTGGGGAGATGAGTAGAACAGTACAACTCTCCCAGTCAATACTACATCCTTCAAAGGTTAGCTTTCCAAGTTAATGAAACTTTTGCTTGCCATTTTCAAATGTTAGGGTATTCAAGGTATGGGTATGCTGAAACCACACTGGCTGCATACTAGGTGAAGTGATACTGAAGCAACAAGGTGAGCTTGTTGGCGTTTCAAGTCAGGCTGTTGTCTTTTGAGGATTTGTCATTCAGCCCTAAATATTTGTTCTGGGTAAAAACTTGGCACAACAGGAGCTCAGCTTCAAAATGAATCACAACAGTAAAAACAAACCAACTTGTTCTGCTATCTCTTTGAGTCAAATGAGCAAAGAAACAAAATAAAAAGGGTTTGTACATGGATAGGATGGCTGTTTGCTTGCATTCCAGAAGCTAAGAAATAACCTTGTTTATGGGAAAGCAAATTCTCAAGCCAATAAAAATTTAATCTGAACCAGGCTTCGTTGGTAAATTTGCTTTCCCTTGCCATGTATGCACACACACAGATGCACACACACATGTATTTATATATGCATGCTTAGTTTTAAAATGTAATTCTTGTGCATTGAGAATATATCGTCCCATTCTTTTTAATACAGCCAAACATAATATCCTTTCTAAACTTCAGGCTGGTCTAACCTCCATTTTAGGCAATGGATGTCTTTCCACTACAACTGTAGTGGGAATCTCTGTACTTCCAGATGTTTTTGGGTTACAACTCCCATAATTCCTAGGCCTTCCTGAAGTTGCTGTCCCAAACATCTGGAGGACCTAACATACAGAAGTGGGGATAGTGGGTGCAAGTCTGCTTTCTATAATGTATGCCAAGTCTTCACATATCTGGTAATGGGCTATAGATTTTCTGAATTAGAGCCAGCAAGTCATGACTATATACTATATAAGCTTGAAAGAGAAAAGTAAATTTGTAAAGTTACAATAAGTGAAAAAAGGCAACCTGGTCTATCTGAAAGAGACTCAGAAATGAGACCCAGTAATCTATGCATTCTTTTATGTGGTTTTCAGCTACAACATTTATTTCACACAGGATTTGTATAGACATTGTTGCCACAATGGTTTGGAGTATTCTTTCCATTTCTGGAAGCTTTTGATGTCTGAGCCCTGTGTTGCAAAATGAATAAAAATGTATTATGAAGTCCAGTTTGAAATAATTTTTGGAGATTTAAAGCTCTGTATGTCTGCCCTCTCTGATGCCAGGTGAATATTCCTAACTTAGAAAAAGAGATTTGTGTAGGCTAAAATAATATTCCTTTAAAGGGAATAGTTTTATAAACAAGCGTTATGTTTGTCATTCTTTCATCTTAAAACAAACAACTATTATGCTGCAATGCTATACACGTTTATTTGGGAGTAAGTTTCCCATGTTTTTGTGGAGAGATTCACAACTGGCTTATCCAGTTAAAAACCTATATTGTGGAGATCAGTCCTTGTGGAACACTTGGTCCTTCAGTTTAGTTTATTTTATTTTACTGATGTGAGGAGAAGTTACTATGGACCAGAACATCTTTAAATTTTCCCATGGTCTATCCACTTTATTCTAAACTACATAGAACATAGTAGTATCTGTTTATTGTATAGCTGAGTGGAAATCATAGGCTACAAAAAGCTCATAGAACCTTTCTGTTTTCTACTTTTCTTTCTTCACCAATAGATATAGATGTAGATATAGATATAGATATAGATATCATAAAAAACAAAACAAAAAAGGTTCTAGGTCTTTTTGATATGATACAAATGCATGGGACTATATCGCTTGAGACCAGGGTCTGATTCCCCTATTGGCCATAAAAACCCACTGGGTGACCCTGGGCATGTCACACATTCTCAGTCACAGAAAACCCCATGATAGGTTCACCTTAGGGTTGCCATAAGTTGAAAATGACATGAAGGCACACAACAACAAATACAGAGACAGTCCTGACAACTATGACTACTAGTATATTATTTTTGTGAATGTTATTGACTGTGCATTAATGCAATCTTTGGGGACTAGAACTTAAAGCCAGATTTAAAGGGCAAATGATTTTGACTGGTATCCCACAGATTGTGGTAAAAGACCAGGCATTGAATTAGTTGTTGAGATAATAGACATTACAAGAGGAAGAAAGATGTTATAGGAAGTTTTGATAATATGCAAAAGACAAGTTATACAGTAGTACAAAAGTCACCACAACAAACCTGTGCATTCTTCTTCTGACCCATTAATCCAGGTTCTTCCAAATTAGTTCTTATTTCAGATTGAAGAATTATTAACAACATTATTTCAGTACAGAAATCAAAGATGCATCTGTGTCATCCAGTAATTTTCAAACATGAAGACTGAAGCTTCTTAATAAAAGAAGTTATTAGGATAATTTATGATACTTTTATGGGTTAATTTTTGCAATGTTGATGATATTTATGAATTAAGTATTATTGTTTAAAATTATTTTGCAAGAAAGATGTCAACAATGAATGCTATTTGCATAATACTACAACTGGTATGATTATGAAAAGTAATTAAAATATAGAGATTACATTCATTTTTATGATTATTAATCTTTCTATTTACCCTTACCAAAACCTTGGCCATTTATTAAAGTCTTCTTCAACAGCTGTCAAAACAGAAATACAATTTACTTGAAAAAAATTCCTCATTAGAAGGAGTTATATGTATTGCCGGATAGTTAAGTGATGCTTTTGTCTATTGAATGCCAAGTTTTTGGCAATTATCTATCTCTACCTCTTCTGGTATATTAACGTCCATCATTTCTTATTTATGTTGATTTGTGTTATAACCTGAAAGTACACTATATAAATCTGTAGTATATGCCATAAGAGCTCTCTGATTTATATTTCCTGCTTCATAAATGCAATCAGAATCTATATTTAAATGGTCAATATTTGGACGTTAGCGTTAAATGCTTTAAAATCTCATAAATTTCAAATCAGCACTTAATTTTGATGCCCAAATTTTGACTATTATGTAATGATCCCAAATTTCAGGGCTTCACTTTGGTCCATTTCAGTAATACATATTCAGTAGTATATATTTAGTGGAAAGTTTACAAGGCTGATCATGAGCACATCTGAGCCTGACTAGATTGGATGAAAGGCCTCTCTAATCTAGTAGCCTCTTTCCCACTAGACACTTAGTCATAAGTCATAAATAGAGCATAAGCAGAAACAGTCACTCCTGTTCATGTTTACTTTATGCAAAGCATAATACAGATGTGCACAAACTTTTTGATCCTGAAGTCAGCACCTGGTGTCATCTGGGGGAACATGAGGTAACATATACAAAGATTACTCTCCTTGCATGTACACACATCACCCCCACACATCATTCTTTCTTCTCTACCTCCATCGTATCTTCTCAACATGCAAGAATTGCTTGGGGACCTCAAATCCTCCCTCAATCTCCATTAAGACTGCTGTTTCTCCACTGCTAGTAGCAGCAGGAAAACATTGGTCTTGGAAAGGAAGGAAAAGCTGGCCTGCAGAGAAAGGAGGTAAAGTCCTGTCAGATATGGTGGCTGCACAAGGAGCAACTGAGGGTTACAAGTAGCTACTGGGCCAGAGATCATGAACTTCTGGTCTAATCAAAGAATACTCAGACTGCCTAGTATTTGCTGACCTGGGAATAGAATCTAGTTGTATTCCACCATAATGGAAAGTGCTTCCACTCATATAAGTCAAGAAACGCAATTATAGTTGATGCCATTCCTATCTACCACTGGCTTTAGTGCTGTTTAATATTCCATACCGCAGGGTCCTATCAGCCCGGAGAGCAGTTTCCTTGGGAACACAATGTTGGAGTGGTAGGAGCATTGAGAAAAGTCATTTCCTCCAATTTGCACAAGCAGAAGAGCTTTCCACTAAGTTAAGACCAGTAGATATGACCCAGCAGGTACTGCTATTTGGTTTGTTCCAACACTTACTTTTGTACACTAAATACCTAGGAAACACTTTGGGAGAGAATCAGTTTTTTTCTCACTGTATCAATATCTGCACTTTCAAATGGCAGCAAGGGTTGAAGAACTATGTAGATCACCTGGAAGATGAAAACTGGGCCAAAACAATGGGGAGAAATTGATCTAACGTAAACCATTTGTTTTATGGGTTGTTGTTTTATTTCACAGTGGTATTTCCCCTCAAATCCTTTTGCAGGTGAAAAAAAGTTGACACAACAGACTATGATTATGTTTTCACAGTCTCTAAGTCTGTGATGTCAACACCAGTATTTATTTTTTTAAAGGTTCCTACTAATAGTTTCATCAACAACATATATTGTTTAATTAAGTTCCAAAATATGAGATTGTTACCTCCCTATTCTTCTAAATTCTTTCTATTCATCACACTTATGTAAGTACTGTTATATGAATGACTTCTGCATATTCTGTGATTGCTATAACATAAATATTTGTATACCTAGGCACTTATTTAAGTGTGTGTGTATGTGTGTGTGTGTGTGTGTGTTCTTAAAGAAGAACTTAGGACAGACAGGCCTGATTTAGCAGGCAACACCTATGAAAGGATTACAGTCTGACAGAATTTCCATACATGACAATGTGTGTGAGGCTTTGCCTCAACTTCATGCAGGCAAAGAGATTGACTCCTTGGTGGCTTTTCCTGGACTTCAGAGCTTGCTGCCATGGGAAACAAGGCACTCCAGGTTGTGTGGAAGGGATGCTTGACTTTATTGTTGTTGTGTGCCTTCAAGTAGTTCCCAACTAATGGAGATGGTAATGCAAACCTATCATGGGGTTTCCTGGGGCTAAGAGTGTGTGAAAAGCTTAAAGTCATTCAATGGGTTTCTATGGCTGAGTAGGGAATGGAAGGCTGGTTTCCAGGGTCATAGTCCAATGCTCAAAGCACTACACCACACTGGCTCTACAAAGGATATAAAGAAAAGGAAACCGAAAGGGCTTTATGGCACATGGAAGCCAGTCCAGGTGCTGGCCACTGAAACATTTACATAAAGAAAATGACTTTTTAACAATGAGAATGACATAGTGATTTGTAAATTGCAGCTTTGAAAGGGAACTGAATAATCTTCATGGCCAATAGGTTAGGAATATAGGAAGGTGATTTGTACCATTGGCATATTAAGCCCAGTGCTGCTTAAAGTGAGTCCATTTCTACACGTTACCTTGTCCCGTTGTCCTCTGGTTGCGATCCTTTGGCAGGAAGAGAGCACGATGGAACACCCCCTCTGCACCTAACCAGCTTCCTATGGAAGGGAGCATGAAGGACACGCCTCTTCCTTTTGCAGTACAGCCAGGCTCTCTCTCATGCTGCACTGGGGCAGGAACTGCCTCCATCATGCTTTTGGCCCTTCTGCATGGCAGGTAAGTACAGGAGCATAACACAATTGGGAGTCATTGATGGAGAAGCTCTGTCAATTATTTACCCCACTATTGTACTGACTTGGCGACACAAGAAGGACAGGACTGCAACAATGTCTTGTGGAAGCATTGTCACAGTCCCGCTTAGGGATGGGACAAATCCAGAATTTTCTGAATCTGAATCCAAATCCAGATCTGAATCTCTGGAAGGTTCTGGGAATCCACAAATCTCACAAATCTTGAATCTTTCAAATCCTTTTTTTAAAAAGGGTTTAAAAAGCAAGGAAAAGAAGGATAATCTTGGGCAAGACATGCTCCCTCAGCCTTAGCAAAAGCCTAGGCAAAGGCAAACCTCTCTCTGAAGAAATCTGGCCAGGACAATTGTCATAGGCCCTTTCTGCATGTGGGGTGTGAATCGGGCAGAAATGGGACTCACCGGATTTTTCCTGCGATGGGGCGAGTCTGTCGCGAAGAGCAGCAGCGCTAGTTCGCCACTCCGCAGTTCTCCGGCGTCCAAAATGGCGGCTTCCGGTTGGTGGAGGCTCTCCACAAACCGGAGAAGCTCGTCAGCCAAAAGCCCGCCCCCAGAAGATCTGCAAGCACACACTTGCACGTGTCTGCAAATCTGCTCCGCAGCGCGGTGATGGAGCTAGACGGGGTTGCCCACTCCGTGCTTTTTAAAAACCTCAAAAAAGAGTTTTTTAAAAAGCACGCTGCGCAACCAGTTCCGGTCACGCAGAACTGGACTGAGGTGTGGAACTACAAAAAGTAGTCCACACCAGTCCACTCTATGGTGCAGAAGACCTCCGTGGGAGGTCGCTCTGCCCATTTTAAATACCCAGTGTGGAAATGGCCATAGTTTTGCCTCAGGATCTCTCCAGATTGAAAATTACATGAAGGCCTTTTCTACACAGGCAGGAAAATGTGGATTAATCCCACATTTTTCTGCCAGTGTAAACAGGACCACTACAGTACAGAGATAATCCAGGTCAAAACTGGCTTTTCTTTGCATACCTCCTTCTGGCATCCTGGGGTTTGTAGTTTGATGATGCTCCAGCACACTTTGGCAGAGAAGGCTGTGACACCTTGTAAAACTACAAACCCCAGAATTGTGTCTGAAAGAGCTTTGCAAGGGAGCTATGCAAAGAAATCTTTCGGCTGTCCTTGGAATCTCAAGCCTGTACCTTCCAGGCAAGTGCTGAACTTAAATATGAAATGTTCAATTTAAATATTTTAGAATACAACCCTAGATGTAATTTCTGAAATTGTTAGCAAAAGCCATGATTAGTCCAAGGGAAAAATTCACCTACTTGCCATCTCCCCTTGCGTGTCTAGTCTTCCAAATTTTCAGGCATCCTGGTCTCCCAAGTTTTCAGGTGTCCCGGTCTCCAACAAACTATTTGGTTGGTGGATTCGAAAGATTCAGTTTGCCTACTTTGGCACAGGGATTCAGATTCACGAATCTCGAATCCTTCCCTGGATTAGAGGATTTGGTTGGCCCATCCCTAGTCCCGCTCCTTACATGTCCCCACGCCAGGATGTCATGGCTGTGTGGAAAAGACCTCACCGGCAGTGGCTCTCCAGGGTTTCAGAGAGGGATCTTTGCAAGTTCTTACCTAGAAACCACAGGTATTGAAATTGACACCTTCTAGTTGAATCCAATATAGATGATATTTGATGTTTTATCAAACAAACAAACAAACAAACAAAAACCCTACACTGGTAATGGAGAAGACTGGTCTTGGGACCATACTGCTATTTTTAAACAGAAAACTAGACTGCATTTACAGATATGTTCTTTTCCTTCCAACCCTTACTTCCCCCAATATATAATAGGCATCCCTTGTTTTTGCAGTACCAGATTGTCTAAGACATATGTCCAGCAGTTACTAAAAGGAGCTGTTACAGGAATGGGGCAAGCACCCTGAAGCTTTCCCTCCCCTTGGAAATTTTCTCTGGAAAATGCAGCTTCCAGGGTTGCTTGTTGCAACTGAGATAGAAGTTAAACTAGGAGTGGGCAAAGTATATCCCTCCAGATGGTGTTCAACTGCATCCCATCAATACGATGATAGCATTTGCAGTACAACATTTGCTATGTCCCCCATCGTTCAAGCAAAGCAGTAGATCTGGGTCAAATCAACAGTAGCTGGAGAGAGAGTTATGAAAAGCCCAGTTCTAAAAGCCTTGCTTTGATGGACAAATAATTACATTGATTCTGTGCATGAGTATTGTGTATCATTTTTTTTTCTACTGTGAAAAGAATGAAGTGTTGGAGGGGAAAAATCTAATTCATTTGGAGACTGAAAGAATGTGGGGTACTCAAATTAGGCAGCTATGAAATGCTAAGGTGCTTCCTACAGCTGGTTGCCTGCCACTCACTTCAAAATCAGTCCTGGAAACAGACTAAGTACTTGGCTAATCTCAGTTTGAGCACTTGGATTGAATTCCAGAAGTCTTAATCCTCCTGGATCTATCCCAATGTACATATGGGTGGAGCATGCTCTGAAAAGGGAGAATTTGGATTGGTGCTATGGACTGAAGCCACAGTGCATAACGTATGGCGCATAAATGCAAACCTGTTGGCTCTTTGTTTCTGCCTGGCTACTGAATGCCCATTGTATTGAGACCCTTTTGCCCTGACATGAACTGAGTTGGAAATAAAAATGTGGCGGTGGAAGGCCCCCATTGCTATGTATATCAAAGCTGATCCAGGCCATTAACATAGCCACGGACGCTCTCAGGTCACATGTCCCAAACACAAGTAGTTCTAAGCCACATAAAGGAGAACATTCCTCCCAATGCTAGCTTAGATTTCATCAGCGTTATGAAATAGACTTGAAAAACACAGGTGTGTTTAGGTTTGTTTCTAAAAGAGTAAAAGTGAGTACTGCAGAATGGCTCCAGCTTCTCAGAGTGTCAAATCAGTTTCTAAAATTCTTCCTTTAAAGGAAACCACCTGCAGGTACAAAGCAGGGGTTTTAAGTAGGTAGTGAATTATACCTCTGCAGATCACCCTTCGGCCATGGGCAGAACATGTGTTGTTGGGAGGAATTTAATGATCAAGCTACCAATTTCTTTCAGGTTGTTGATCGCTGAGAAGGCGCTTCTGCTGTTTCAGGATTGGGAAGGTTTCTAGGAAATGTTTTATCAACTGGCATACAAGAAGCTTGAAAGGAAGAGGCAAGATCTTGACAACAATGCACTTTCCTCCTCCCCTCCCATTCCAAGCTGCCAAAATTAGGGAGAAAAACAAACCAAGTCCCCCTCCCTCAGTCACTTCCTGGTTGCATCTGGCAACTTGGGAAGATCAGACACTCAAATCATTCTGATATTCGTCCAATAAATATTCTGGGCTGTGAAACCATGTCATTTTTCTTCTTCATTTCCAGTAGAAGAATTTATTTTATCTGACCCTTTCTAAAATAATTTTAAAGTATCCCCCTCTCCCAATCAGTTTGGTAGATAGAGCTTAAGATTTTTATGTTGACCGAGTTAATAAAAAGATGAAATTGCCTCAAAAAGACTGCTTTTTGAGACTGACATTTGTCAGAGGCATATTCTACAGCTCTTGGTAGCTCATTTTCCAGCTACTTGTGCAGCAAGTTTCAGGGCTGTGGCTGAGGACAAAACGTTAAGCTTTCCTTCCATGTGCTGTGCAGTGCTGATACCCCATAGATCACCCCCCATGTGTAATTAATTTCAGCAAAAGAAGAGGTTTGGCTACATGCTGTGCAGTAACCACTACATGCAGTTTGATTCTGAGTCAAAAACAAACAAACAAAACCAAACCTTAAAGCAGAATCTTCATAACAGAGGTTCTAACTAAAACCACATAATGGTAGAATTACCAGTGTGTTTGAAAGACAGAGGAGATGATGATGATGATGATGGGGAAAACTAGTTATATCTCTGAGATTACAGTTCTTTGTGTGCTGTGTAGTGAGGAGTCTGTGGGATGTGTATGTGATTGATCTTAATTTTAAGGCATTACATTACACAGAACAGAGGGCTTTACAGGCTAAACACAGTCTTCATTTTAAACAGCCAAATTTTTATTTGCTAAAAAAGAAATAACTGCATTGAGAGGGGAGGAGAAGGATGGAGAGGGGAGACAAACAGAAGGATTATTATTCAGAATAGTTGACTAAAATAGTCAAACTGTTTTCTTTTTTAAATAGATTTTTTTCTCCTGGAAGGAGAATCATCAAGCAAACCTAATCTTAAAATGCATAACTATAGGGGGTTAGGATTAGCCACAAACCATTTCTGCCAACAGGAATGTCATTCTATCAACAAGAAACCTTTTCCACTTGCTCTGGTTTGATGGCTATGATCTGCAATTGGAAGAGCCCAAGGAGGAGAAGGTAATGGATAAGATGGAGGACAGGGGACAGTGATGTAGACTCAAGTCAATAGACTCGGACTCAAGTCAGACTTAAGTTGCTTCAGTGACTCAACTTGGGCTCGACTTGACCATAAATGATGCACTGACTTAACTCGACTAGAGACTTGTATATTTTTAATGACTGACTTGATGCCCTTGGTTCAGTTAACACATTCATCCAGAAACCTTACGACTTTGAACATCTCTTTCTGCCTACTAGTCACATGACAATCTCTCTCAAGCCCAAAGTGTGGGCACATTTCTCACAGGGGAACAGCAAACAGGTTAGGCAATAGCCTTGAGGCGAGTTTGAGGTCTGCTCATTAGCCTGTCCTCAATGCATATCAGAAGAAGCTTCTAAAATGTTTCCTAAGAGGAAAAGACAAGACTCACTTCCAGAGTGACTGAATTTATTTCAATTTATCCATTAATTCTGACGTTTTAGTTGGGGTATGAAGTTGGCTTCCAGACTTGAGACTTGACTTGAAAGTATCTTCAGGGACTTGAGACTTGAGACTTTTACTCCAAGTCTCAAGTCAAGTCTGAAGTCTCTACCTGTTCTGAGGCCTAGGGGCATAGCTGCAATACTGGTTCAAAGTTAGGCCTGGAAGTGAATAGTACTAAATAACTTCCAACAGTCTTAGACTAAAAAAGATTTGGATTCAGTCCATCAGTCGTAAAATAAAGGGTGTTCACACACTTCTAAGACAGAATCCACCTACTTCCCTAACAAAAAGCCAAGGGGCCATTCAGACTATAGAATTATTGTATACAGCTATTATTACAATCTAACTACCATGGTTCCATCCTATAGCATCTTAGGGTTTGTAGTTTGGTGAGGCACCAGAATGCTCTGGTGGAGAGTTATAGATATCCTTCCCTAAGGTGCCAGCCTTAGGATTCCACAGAATGAAACCATGGCAGTTAAAGTGGAATAACAGCACTATTATTCTAAGTGAGCTAATGCCTGGCAGGATAGATCTTCACTTCATGGCAGTCAAACTGCATGCAAGTAAGTTGCATTTAACCTTACTCCATTTTAAGAAGTTATACATATTAATAATACTTGGTTGTAGGACTTACAATTCCAGGAATTTCTTACTCTTTTGAAATGTCAAACTGGCTTCTCAAGGCCCATCCTGATTCCATAGGCTGTTGGAGTGGAATAATAGCACTATAACAGTCTGGTGCAGAAATGGCCCAAGTGCTGAGTGTCAAATGAACCAGGAACCTATCTTTCCACCAATCAAATGGATGCATGTATTGCAGTATCCCACTTACTTGTATATGTTTTTTTCCCCTGATATAATAAAACCTGTTTGCTCAGTTGTAGTAATGGACCACGTCCAAGAAAAACAGAATAGGATTATCTCAGAACATCTTTTCCCATCAAATATACTACAAAATGGCTAAGATCACATCCTAAATTTGCCCCAGGCTACTAACTAGAAAATGTTCGTCTTCTGAACGAATATAGGCAGAACAAACCCAAGTGCTTCCTCCCAGGGTGGGAGAGGGATGATGGTAAAGATCAACAAGTCCAGTAGATCTTCAGAAAGATCAATCTTCAGAAAAGTGTCTTTCCTGTAGGGGTATAAATCTTTTACTGGTATTGCAGTTTTTGAAAAATATTCACAGTTCAAGACTTATTTTGTACAAAAAATGCATGTTGTTTTGCACACAAAACAGTATTTTCAGTGCAGAAAACAACATCTCTGTGCAGAAAGCAAATTTCCTGTCCACAAAGCAGCATTTTCTGTATAGAAATGTTGTTTTCTGCTCAGACATACAATTTTTCTGTTCAGAAAGTCTATTTTCTATGCATGGAATAATTTTTTTTTGTTTAGGAATTTTTTTTGTAAAAAAAACCTCCCTTGTTTTCTATACAGAAAATATATTTTCTGTTCAAAAAACAAAGTGTATTTCTACAAACTACAAAGATTCTTGCCTGTCTAGGATTCTTCTTGTCAAGATTTTCCTAACACTCAAAAAACCCCTTTTTTTACAATCACTTCTAAAATATTTTCACATATCCTTTCTATCTGTGCTGCCATGGTGGCTTGCAGCTGCAAGAAAAAAGGTGGAATTCTGTGGAGCTGTTCAGTTTGGTGGATTTTCCTATTCTGTCCCTTGTTAGCAGTGGGGCACAAATTAGCTATTTGAAGTAAGGTTTATCTGTGTCTGTTTGGAGAAGAGGAACACAGCTTTGAAACTTACTTTTGAAAAAGTAATGTGTTCTATTATTCATATGGTGTTTAAAAAATAACTCATTCCTGTTATACATTATTATGATGAAAACAGTTAACTCATGATAACTGCTTTAGAATTCATTATTTTCCATTACTCAGGGGCAGGGTTGATAAGGGATTGGCATAAAATCTTCCCTGTTCTTATTTAATAGACTTATTTCTAGTTTTTTTTCTCTTTAACTAATCAATGGCCTATTATAATGGACAGTCACATATCTGCATTTTGCAAATTCTGTACCAAGCGTTGAGTATCAAAAGCTGTTGCAGGCTGATTAATGCATGGCCTTTTATAACTCAAGTAGATCAGATATTGTATTACCTCTTATTGATTAACTGCTTGATTTTTAACCTTGGCAATTTAATATACAAAGTTACAATCAAAATACAATAAAAGAAACAGGGGATAGAGAGGGAGAGAAAGAGAAGGAAAAAGGCATATAACTAAAACACAGTAAGCCTCTGACCCTCCTCCCCAGTCCTGACTGTAATGAAAAGAAAAATAAAAAAGAGTAAAAGTATATTATTCTACCATTTCAGGTGCAGCTAAATAATCCTACTAAAATTACTAACAGCCATAACCACAGATTATTAAATCATTAGATTTGTTGATCAAAAAACCGATAAACAATTTCCAGTCTTTTAAAAATGAATCTTCAGTTGGCTTATTCTTCAAAATTAATGTGGCAATTTGGGCCAACTCAGCAACGCTGACAATCCATTGTGTTCTTATTCATTCTGGAGAGCAGTGGACACTGGGGCATTCCCATCAATGAGACAGTAAATCCACTTTGGATTTTCATCGGAAACTTGAGGGAACCAGCAGTCTGGATAGATTCATCAAAATATGAAGTAAAACCTAGCAAGCATTCACCACTCCCTGGACAAAGAAGCCATCAACTGCTGCTCCTGCTGAAGGGGAATGTTTTTTATAAAGGTGTCTGGTAGCCTGCAGGCAGACTCTATTATCTATTCAACTTTTGCAGACTTTGGAATAAAGCACATCTCTTTATGCCTGACTTTATATTCCATTTGTCTCATCTTTTCCACATTTCAAATGCTTCTAGAGTCAGGCCTGGGTCAAAATTATAATAGCCACAGAATATAATTTCAATTTGGTAATGGAACATTACTCTCAACAACAAAATAGCAATATATGCAAGATAAGATTTAAACAAAAGCAAAAATGGAGGAGACCTTTAGCAGCCAGTGCATATATCTAAACATTTGCAGAATTTGATTTTACTGGAGCAGAGCATATTTTTGTCACGTCTGCCAACGTTTATTAATTTGTTTCCAACCAAGCATTTGAGTATTAAAGTAAAACTTATTGGAGAATACAGACAGAAGCAGGGATAGCTACTTTTTTTTCTTTTACACAACCTATGGAATGTGTTATTTTGGAATTCTTTCTGCCCTTCCTTTCCTTGAACATACCTTGAGATATATGCCCACCAAAGTCCACAGGACATTCTTCAGTGTACCATAAATTAAATATTATCTTTTGTCACAATGTAGTGGTTTCCTTTACGTTTGGTCTTCCTGGACTTCTGTTTGTTTCATCATTCTTAAGGAAAAAGTATGGTTGTACCTTTGGAAAAAATCCTGATTTATGTACCTGGCCATTGGTTGAACCTGACAGTTCTGAATGATTCCACATACCACTTCCTTAGAATGAACAAAGTTACATACCGTGCTTCAATAGGAATTTTTAAGGCACTGTACATAAAAAATTAAAGAAAAAACAAAACAATGCTAAGAAAGCGACAGTCAATAAAAGTGATGAATAGAAAACAGTAGAATAAAAATATGAAATTAAAAGGCCTTGGGCGAGAGTGGAGAAGGCCTTAACATACATCCCACAGAGATTTTATGCAGCCTATCAAAGTCAATTAGACACAAGAATATAACGGTACAATTATTTTTCAGTTAGAATGAAAAGGAACCAGAACAGGGCATCTCCAAAGAGCACAAATTACTTCAAGAGAGGCATGAGGGGTACTTGTTTTACTACTATCATTCTGGCACATTGTTTGTATTGTATATGTGCTGTCAAGTTGCCTGTCGACTTACGGTGACCACATGAATTTCATAGGGTTTTCTTAGGCCCTTTTCACATGTAGGGGGGGAAACGGGCGAAAACACGCTAAAACGGAGCTTACCTGCAGCCGGGTAAGTCCGTCGCCATGCGGAGCAGCGCGAGCTCGCTGTTCCGCAGTCCTGCGGCATCCCAGATGGCAGCTTCCGGTTGGTGGAGGCTCTCCACCAACCGGAGAAGCTCGCCAGCCGGAAGCCCGCCCCCCGGCAGATCTGCAGGCACGCACTTGCGCGAGCCTGCAGATCCACTTTAGAGCTGGGCGACGGAGCGGCATGGGGCTGCGCGCTCCATGCTTTTTAAAAACCTTGAAAAAGAGGTTTTTAAAAAACACGCAGCGCGGCTAGTTCCCGCCACTCCTGAGTGGATTCTGGTGTGGAACTCCAAAAAGTAGTCCATGCCAGCCCACTCTACGGTGTAGAAGACCTCCGTGAGAGGTCGCTCTATACCATTTTAGAAGCCCGGTATGGAAATGGTCTTAGACACGGAATATTCAGGGGTGGCTTTGCCAGTTCCTTCCTCTGATATATAGCCTACAGCACCAGGTATTCACTGGGAGTCTCCCATCCCGGTACTAACCAGGGCTGACTCTTCAGTTTTCGAGATCAGATGGCATCTGGTGCCTTTAGGACATATACTGTTTACACATTTAAAAAAATGGTGATTTTGTTAATTTCACCTCAGAGCAGAATTTAACAGCAAGGGTGAGATGCAACCCTCAGTGGATTCTGGGAGAGGATTCAGTGAGCAATCCCCCACAATTGCCCACAGTGGCATACCGAGGCAGAGGCAGGGGGTGGTGTGCCCCGGGTAGCGTGTTTTGGGGGCTGCACCAGGCCACTCTCCACACACTGGCAGATGCCCAATCGCTAGATGGGCACTGCAGCATCCTGAGAGGTCTACTGGTGGAGTATACCACTCTGGGAAAGGGGGCCGTCCATTCCCCTCTCCCCTCCCCCTCTCTCCCTCCCAATCCAGAGTCAAATCTGTTTCCAGCCAAAGCAGCAGCACTGACACTCGCAGACCTTCAGGCAGGGCAGAGAAGAAGGGAGAAAGCAAAGGAGGAGAGGAGAGGAGAGGAGAGGAGGAGCTCTGAGGAGGCAGGGAGAGGCACCCACCTTCCCCTCCACCCCACTTCTGAGATCGGGGATGAGCCCAACCCAGCAGAGCCTCTGAGGAGGGGGGGGGGAGAGAGAGAGAGAGAGAAAGAGACAGAGCCCTTGCTGCCATGGGAATGCTGCCATGCCTCTGAGCACATGCAGAGTGCCCCCTCTGAGTGCGCGTGTCCAGAGCGCAGTCACTCGATGCTAATCGAGCAGTCTTTATTTGGTATTTTGGATAGGTCCTCCCTCTCTTGAGAGAGGTGGCAAATTCAGGGACTGCCCCCGGTGGCAAAAGCTCTAGCTATGCCACTGGTTGCCCATCTCTGTTTTAAGAAAATTTTGTAGGTATGGGCCAACCGAATCCTTGAATCCTTGGCAGGGATTCGAGATTTGGGAATCCGTATCCCTGTGCCAAAATAGGCAAACTGAATCTTTCGAATCCACCAACCAAACAGTTTGTTGGAGACCAGGACACCTGAAAACCTGGGAGACCAGGACACCTGAAAATTTGGGAGACTAAACACACAAGGGGAGATGGCAAGTAGGTGAATTTTTCCCGTGGAGTAATAATGGCCTTTGCTAACAATTTCAGAAATTACATCTGGGGTTGTATTCTAAGATATTTAAATTGAACGTTCCATATTTAAGTTCAGCACTTGACTGGAAGGTACAGGCTTGAGATTCCAAGGACAGCCGAAAGATTTCTTTGCATAGCTCCCTTGCAAAGCTCTTTCAGACACAATTCTGGGGTTTGTAGTTTTACAAGGTGTCACAGCCTTCTCTGCCAAAGTGTGCTGGAGCATCATCAAACTACAAACCCCAGGATGCCAGAAGGAGGTATGCAAAGAAAAGCCAGTTTTGACCTGGATTATCTCTGTACTGCAGTGGTCCTGTTTACACTGGCAGAAAAATGTGGGATTAATCCACATTTTCCTGCATGTATACAAAGGGCCTTCATGGCATTTTCAGTCTGGGGAGATCCTGAGGCAAAACTATGACAATTGTCTTGGCCAGATTTCTTCAGAGGGAGGTTTGCCTTTGCCTAGGCTTTTGCTATGGCTGAGAGAGAGTGTCTTGCCCAAGATTATCCTTCTTTCCCTTGCTTTTTAAACCCTTTTTTAAAAAAGGATTCGAAAGATTCAAGGTTCGTGGATTCCCAGAACCTTCCAGGGATTCGGATCTGGATTCGGATTCAGAAAATTCTGGATTCGTCCCATTCCTAAAATTTTGTTACCATATCGTTCTTTATTTCATGGTTCCTCTTCCAGGTAAGCAGGGTATCCATTGTACTCACACCTACACTTTGCATAGAGATATCCCTTGCGAAAGAATCTATATTCATTGCTTAGACACTGGCAAGATGCCTGACGTGGCTATCTGTTCTAGTGCTTATTGTGCCAGCCCTGCATTGGAGGAGGGGGAAGTATATCTACGTGCCCAGTGCTTATGAAGTTAATTAATGACTCCCTTAAGAAGTGTTGTAGAAATTCTGGGTGATTATGCAACCATTCAGAAACAGGCTCATTAAGTACTCCCTGGTGCCCCACCCTTTAACTCTAGAAGACTAGAGGGAAACAAGTATCTCAGCTGGAGGAGATATTGTGCTGAGTAACACCAGGATCTGCTCCCTGTGGATACTCAAGAAGTTTTGTGAGCAAAAGGTAGCGCATGCATTAATCATTGTTCCGAATCTGGGAAGGGGGTCCTTTTTGCCTGAACAACTTATACACATTCTTTTCAAGTATATCAGTGCAATGTGGAATTTAAGTAATAGTCCTGTGGCTGGATCCTGCATGGTTTTACTGTTGCTAAAAGACAAGCATGTGGTGTAGTGATTTGAGAATTGGACGAGAACTAGGGGAGAGCAGGGTTCAAATCCCTGCTTAGCAGCAGAAACCTACTGGGTGATCATGGGCAAATCACAGGCCATTTCCGCACTAGACTGTTATAGCACTATGAATCCACTTTCAACATCCTATGGAATCTTGGGGTTTACGGTTTAGGGAGGGGCCTTTAGAATTCTCAGCAAACTACAAACCCCAGAATTCCACAAGATGTTGAAAGTGGAATATTAGCAGTATAACAGTGTAGGGCAGAAATGGCCCAAGAAGGCCCTATGAAAGGTTCATCATAAAACTGGAGTTGACTCGAAGGTAGCATGAGAAAGACTTATACTTTAACATTAGAAAGATCAACATTCGCCATCCATTGTTAGATGGTCAGAAGATCTCACTGCTTTTGCTACTTCTGTGTACTTTACGGAAGCCTGCTTCAAGACAATGTATTTTTGGATACGTGGTCAAGCTTTTATTAGGTATATGCGTAGTTCACATTCATATCCTATATACTTCCCACTTATCCCATTTTGATTCTCCTCTTTCTTTTCCACTTTGCTTTGTAATCATATTTTAAAAAATCCAATATTCTTTTTTTAAAAAATAACAACAACAACAACTTGTAACTCTTTATAAAGCCCACATCAAACTGTGGCAGCAATCAGTTTCCATGCTGAGAGAACCATGTGATGCAGGACAGATTCATGTCTTTATCTGCACTTTTTCAGTCTTGTTTTAAAAATAGTAAAATGCCTAGTGTTTGGAGCTAGCTGGATGCAAGGTGCAGTGATTGTTCCCCCCAAGAAGCTTCTAACCCCAAGGGCTCTACTTCTGCACATACCTAGTTGAGGACGCCAGCACTGCAACTATAATACCCTGATAAGAGATTCCGTTTGCATTGTAAATCATGTTATGAGCCAGATCTTCCCATCCTGCCTACATTCAGAAGCTGTCACCAAGGTGGCAGAAGAACAAGCAGATGACCTTGAATTAATGAAACTAGACAGAGTGAGATCGATGGAGGAACACAGCTAGCTGCTCAGATGGTTGCAGTTGCACACGTACTACTATCACATATGGGATAGATTAAGACTGCTTTGGCAGAGAGTCTTCTGGGGGCAGAGAAAGGACAAGTGATGGATGAACTTTGAAAGCGTTTGAAATTTATTTTGTAAAAAAAATCCACTTTGTAGAGGCAACCTAAAAGTTAGAAGCTTATTCTGCAGATCTGATTCTTTTGGATGGAGTTGCGTAAACCAACATGTCTAAGAGCAAGGAATGCTCCGAACCTGTTCTTCATTGGGACAAAGAAAAGAAGACTTACCTAGGCAATTGATTAGAGGGCATCTCTGGTGTACTTCACCCTTGGTAGAAGAGTCTACAAACCCTCTTTTCAAAGATAACAGCATGACACCTGGTATCCATGAAAAGGAAGGATAGCTTTGCACCATAGTAAAATGATAAATCACTTTAAAGAACAAAAACATTATGGACACGTAAGCTTTCATGGACAATTTCTCTTTCACGGGATGCATTGCTGAATGCAGGAAGTGCCTTATACTGAAGCTCAATATTGCTCAGTATTGCCTACAGTGATGGACAATTGCTCTCTAGGATTTCAGAGAGATAACAAGTAGGATGGATTGAACCCATGCCTATAATTTGCATAGGATGTTTTCTACCATTGTCCTTTGGGCTCAATTCTGTTATCCATATATATACATCAATCATCCCTTCCTTCCTTCCTTCCTTCCTTCCTTCCTTCCTTCCTTCCTTCCTTCCTTCCTTCCTTCCTTCCTTCCTTCCTTCTGTGTTATCTATCATGGTATATAGCAAAAAGAGAAGGAAAGGTGTAAACAATGGGATAAAAGTGGCAGTGAAATGCAAACTTACTATCTGAGACAAATCAATTATGTAGAATAAGCACTGTAACTATTCCCAACAGTAGTGCTTGTACCATAGTGTCATATAACACCATAGAATCTGCAGAAGCAGATGAAGAGGAGTCAGATATAGAAAAGCCTCTTGCCCTAGAGGTCACTAGTCTGAGCAGCTAATGGACAATGCAGCCAATAAGGAACTTTTGCAGGGTGGACCCCCTCTCATCCAAAGTTGAGGGTCACAGAGGAAACATCTCCCCCCATCTGAGAAATGTCGTCATGCCAAGGAACAGTAATAGAGGAGCAAATGCACCTTAAATAAGAAACATTAAATAAGAAACTACTAGCTATTGAGTACCTGGTATCTCAAGGTCAGTAAATCCCAAAGCAGCTCCTGGGAATTTTTATTGTTCTTGTTTGTTCTCCCTCCCATTTGCACACTGCCTACTCATGGATTTCTTTGGATTCTTGGCCTTTAGACTGAGTTATTGTGTGCATCTCTTTCCCTTGTGGCTTTGGTTATTGTGACAGCTGTGATGACTGAAACTTTGCTACTGCACCTACCTTCAACCTTGGTAACCTCCTTGGACTATGTGGGTATGACCTGGACTGGCTTGATTCACCCGTAAGGGCTTCTCCCTACTATAGGCTGTCTTTCTTGACACATGCTGCTTGTAGGCATAGGAGGCATAGAATTTGCAGTTGACAGGATGGAAGAGATGCTGCCTTCTCAGAAAGTGGCGAAGTCTCCTTCTTTGGAGTCCTTTAAACAGGAGTTAGATGGCCATCTCTCAGGAGGGCTTTAATTGTGTATTTCTGAATGGCATGGGAGGGACTAGATGGACTTTGCGCTCCATTCTAACCCTATAATTTTGTAACTATTCCTCTTCCTTTTTTTTTAAAAAAAGGAGAATAATAAAAGAGAAGAGCATTAAATATGAAGAGTGTGCAGTCTCTAAAGCATGAACATACACAAGAGTTTTGCAGCAGGGCTACCTCATAGGGCTGTCAGGTTTAAAATAGGACTGGTCTTCTGTACCTTTAATGGTTGTGGGGAAGAGGGAGTTTCAGTCCATACAGCTTGAGTGACAAGCAACACCTGCTGAAATTCCCTCTTCCACACAACAGTTAAAAGTACAGTCCTACATTTCACTTTGCAACCCTATCACTATTACTCCTAACAACAACAACAACAAATTTTTTATTTCTTAACTGCCTTTCTCCATGGCTCAAGATAGGGTACATCATAAATTCAGATGCAGCTAAAGACCCATGAAACTATTTAAAATACACTAATTTAAAATGCATAGTTAAAAATTAACTGGGTAAGCCTGCTGGAAGAGGAAAATCTGTAGAACTTTTTAAAATTCAAACAGCGTGTTTTGCTGTTGAATGTCTTCCGGCAGGCCATTCCACAGTCTAGGGGCAGCTAATGAAAATGTCCTCTGGGTAACTATTGCCGATCTTGTCTTGGGTGGTTTTAAGTAAATGGCCCCCACAGGACCTGAATGTATGGGGTGGATCATATGGGAGGAGGCCATTCTGTGGGTAACTTGGACTCAAACCATGTAGGACTTTAAAGATAGTAACCTACACATTGTACTTTGCCTGGAAACTAGTTGGCAGCCAGTGGAGTGATTTTAACTACCTTGCACTGCCTAACTTGCACTGAAGCAACTTCATGTCATGTTGGACAGAGAGAAAATCCTTCCCCTTGTTGAAACCCATATAGGTCTCTAGAGCCATTTCAGATAAACAGAAGAGTTTATATTGACCATGGGAGCGAGGAGATAACCGGTACAGTACAGCCAACTAAGCTACATTGTGGAATGAGTTGCCTCCAGTAGGGTGGTAGACTTAGGCCCTTTCTCCACCTTACCTTCTTCCGGCGCTGGGGTGCGGGGATCACGTGAGCAGCCTCTGGAGAGACGCTCTCGTGTCCGGGGTCCTTCGGCTCCGCACGAGCTGCCTGCTCACGTGAGAGCCCCGCCTCTTCCTTCTGCAGCACAGCCTGGGAGTTTCCCAGGCTGCGCTGGGGAAGGAACCACGACCAGCGCGGCTCCAGAGGCTCCGCACACCAGGTAAGTGCGCACGGGGCCCAGGAGGAATGCGTGATCGCACACCATTTTCGGCTTCTAGCCGAAAATGAAAAGGTGCGCGATTGGTGCTGCTGGCCCCTGGAGCGTCGCGCGATTGTAAGTGCGTCATGCAGATTGCTCCTCTCAATCGCATGACGCCCCAGGCCCTCTTTCGCATGGAAAATGCCATGCGAAAAGGGCCTTAGAAGTGGGTGGGATAAAAAGGAAAGTAAAGGATCTCTCTCTTTCTGTAATGTTCAAGAAACTTTTCATTCCAATGGCAGTGGTAGAACAAAGGAGGTTTTGTTTAGTGGTTGCTAAAGCAAATTTAGCTTTACCGTAGAAGGAAGGATATTTATTTATACATTTAGTGTGCCAAATGGCTTTAATATTTTTATTTCAGCTTAATTGTTTTCCTTGGATCAACAAGCAGTCCTCCTTTTAAAAATGTGTCTTATTAAATGATAATTAAATAGAGATATTGCTTGGTACAAGTTAATAATAATGCATAGCTACTATTTTAGAAAATATTCATGGAAATTCCACCAAAGTATGGAAGGAAAAGCAGTATCAGCATCTAAATTTTCATTTTGATTTTTAATCATCGAACAGGAGTAGGAGAACAATTAATCGCTAATTCATAACGCTAGTGTGTGTGACGCAAAGTGATGCCAAAGAAATATCCATGTACTAGTACTCAAGGCACATTTTCCTTTTGCCCCTCCTCTTTTCCCCTCTTCCTCCTCTTCTTTTTTATTTTTTTGGAGGGGGTTCTGTGTATAAACATATATAAATACATATTCCTCTATATGATGATATTTCCCTTTTCTGTGTACAGGCATATCTGCTTACCTGATGGGTTAGGGACAAATTGGTTGAAAAACTGAACCCAGTCTTTCATCAGTTCTTCTCACCTTGCCTTCTGCCTGTAGGAAATGTGAGGGAATTATGGAGGCCAAGTGAGCCCCCGTAAGTCCCTCATGTTCCCTACAGAAAGAAGGCAAGAGGAGAAGAATGGACAAAAGAGTGGACCCCATATCGAAAGAATAGTACATGTGACGATTTACAATAGTTGAAAGAGTAGAATGTCAAAAAAGTAGTCATCAAAAAGTGGAGGAATGCCTCTATGGATGTAAAAGCTGGATAGTAAAAACAGCTGACAGGAACAAAATTAATTCATTTGAAAGCTGTCAGTGAAGGAGAGTTCTGTGGGTATTATGGACTGCCAAAATAGAAAATAAATGGATCCTAGAGCAAATCCCAGATCCTAGAGAGCAAAAGCCAAAATGATGTTGAGGCTATTGTGCTTAAGACATTTCATGACAAGATATGATACACTGGAAAAGATATTGCTGGGAAAATTAGGAGGTAGAAGAAAAAAAAAGAAAAACTACATTACAGGTGGCTTAACTTTGGCCATATCCATACTATACTTTTATAGTACTATTATTCTACTTTCAACATCCTGTAGAATTCCAAGGTTTATAGTTCACTGATACCAAAGACCTCTCTGGCTGACAAATCCCAGGATTCCATAGGATATTGAAAGTGGAATAATAGCACTAGAACAGTGTAGTACAGAAATGGCCTTTGTGAAGGTAGCCAAGGCCCAGAGTTTGCAAGACTGGGGCCCTTTTCACACAGCATTTCCGAAGAAAAAGGGCCCCTTGAGCGTTGTGTAAATGTGAGGAGCAGTCCACATGACGCACTCACATTTGCGCGATGCTCAAGGGCTTAACGTGGAGCGCACTTGCATTTTTTCATTTTTGGCTTAAAGCCAAAAATGCTGCACGGTTGCGCATCGCTCCGGGGCCCCGCACGCACTTGCGTGGCATGCGGCGCATCGGGAGCTGGGCCTGTCACGCTTCCTAAGCAGTGCAGGCTGGGAAAGGTCCCAGGCTGCACTGGAGAAGGAAGAGGCGGGGCGCTCGCGCGACCAGGAAGCAGCTGCGGAGCCAAAGCAGCAGGGACATGAGAGCCTTCCCCCTCAGGCTTCTTGCACTAGCCCTGCACCCCAGCTCCGCGAAAGGGTAAGGTGCGAAAAGGGCCTGGAGGATGGCTGTTAATAACAGGCTCTCTTAGAGGTTTCTCCTTTGTAGTGTCACAGTTCAGTTGAAGTTGACTTGACAACAAATACAACAATTAGTGGAACATAAGAAGCTGCCTTATACCAAGTCAGAGCTTTGGTCTGTCTATCTCAGTGCTATGCAAAGTCTGGAAATGTGACCGTTTGGGGACTGTTTGGGAACCACTGGTATTTTGGGAGATATTGTCTAAAGAAAGGCAATGTTTCCAAGCTTTGTTGCAGGTCTGTAGGCTTAAAGTCTTTATGATCTTTTTTGGCCTTATCCACACCAACTGAATTTGGAATCATTTCTAGCAAAGTGTTTGCTCTGTCCTTGAGCAATGGTCCCGCTTTGTCAGCAGCTGCTGTGCTAGGTATATCAGTGGCATAATGCTGCAGGAATCTTGTCTATCATGCTGTTACCCTGGCTTCTGGGGGCCCCTGGGGGACACCTGGATTTTACTAAGATTGGAGAAATTAGCAAAGCACTGTTTAACAAAACAGAGGGCAGGGCAACGCAGTGAGATCTTTTATCCTATGTTTACGGGGTCAGACTGCATGAGAAAAGGGAGAAGTCAAGTGTCCTTTTAAATGGTCTTTTATTTAGTATACTTGGTAAAATTTACTCATGCTCTTGCACAAAGCATTCACTCACACAAGCACACAAGGACTACTGAGATGAAAATCTTAAGAGAGGGAAGAGTTGAAGGGACAAAGTGAATATATTGCACCTGATCTTGGAGATCACTGTTTCGAGAAAACACGGGGACAGATCGGCAGACAAAGAGAAAAAAAGGAGTGAGCTAGCTCGAGTGAAAGAGAGAGAGAGAGAGAGGCCCTTTCTGCAATGCACCTTTTCACAGAGCTGGGGTATGGGGATTGCATGAGCAGCCTCCAGCGAGAGGCTTTCGCATCCCAGTTCCTTCAGCTCCGCAGCTGCTGGCCACTCACGTGAGAGCCCCGCCTCTTCCTTCTGCAGTGCAGCCTGGGAGTTTCCCAGGCTGCGCTGGGGCAGGAAGCATGAGCGCCATGGCTCCGGAGCTCTGCATGCACGGCAAGTGCGTGCGGAACCCCGGAGCGATGCGCGATCGTGCACCATTTTTGGTTCAAAGCCAAAAATGAAAAAGTGCACAAGCAGTGCCTGCCAGACCCTGGAGCGTTGTGTGATTGTGAGTGCCTCATGTGGATCGCTCCTCACATTCGTGCTATGCTCGAGGGGCCCTTTCGCATGGCAAATGCCATGCGAAAAGGGGCAGAGAGAGGAACACAAAAGCTAGCCAGGGTCCCAAAGGGAACTCGATTATAGGGCAGAACATCCCGGCAGGGTGAGGGACAGACCCTTTTCCTGGGAAAGGACAGAACCTAGATTATGCAGAAAGACCTCAGCCTTGTAGTTCCTGCAATTTGTGGTTGCTAATTTCATCCAGGAGACACTTAGTCTCTCAAGGTGTCAAAGTTGCAGTCGGCCTATTTGAAATGTATACGTGCCTTTCTGGATACATGACTGGGGCTACTTGGTCAGACTTATGCCAAGGGAGGTTTCAGCCTTGTAGACCTGGATATCTACATTTCCATCTGGCTAACCTCCAGTTCAATGAACATCAAATAATTCTCATCCCTGAGATTGGGTCTGTCAGCAGGCAATAAATATCTCACTCCTGCTGTCAGTGGATTGTGATTATAATGCTATATTGTTACAGTGCTATTATTTCACTTTAACTGCTGTGGTAACATCATATGGAACCCTGGGATTTGGAATTTAGAGGAGGGCTCAGCCAGAGGGCTCTTTGACCTCACTAAACTACAAACCCCAGAATTCCACAGAATAGCGCTATGGCAACTAAAGTGGAATAATAGCAACAAAACAGTGTAGTGTGATAGGGGCCTCCATCAGCAAGCTGGAATATGCAGCAGGAACAAGATTCAGATTCATATTGCACTAGAAACTCTATTGCTACTTACTGGTCATGATACATACTGTCCGTACCTGCACATTACCTATACGTGGAAGGGATCAAATAATACTCAGTGAGGGCCAGAAGATCACAGTAATGTCATCCAGTGAAGACAGAAGTACTACACTACACACCTTTCTCACAATGTATTTATTTAATTTATATCCCACCTTTCCTCCAACATGCGGCCCACGATAGCTCACATTAAAACGCAGCACAGCTTAAGAAAACAATAAAAAATTTTTTAAATAAACTACTCTTTTATTAAAAACACCATTAATTTAGAACAGTATAAAAAAGGATTTAAGAATGTAACAGTAAGGACAAAAGTTCAGCACATTTGTTCATTAAAATACCTTGGTGTCCAATCAGTTAATTGTCAAAAGCCTGTCTAAATAAAAAGATCACTGCCTACTGACTGAGTCTCCTGTGGAAGGGATTTCCACAGCCTGGGAGCAGCAACCAAGAAGGCCCTTTCAAATGTCCTCCCAACAATGATGGGACTGATAGGAAGCTGTCTTCAGAAGATCTCAGAACTCAAGTAGGGCCACGTAGGGAGTCTTCAGATGTCTGAGAGCTGTCTAACAGCCATGAACCAAGGCAGAGCTAGCCAAAGTTGACCAGTGGTGGCAAGCCACCCAATGCATTCATGGCATGCTGTCAACCCTGGAGAAACACATATAACCTTTGGTGAATATGTCACTATTGGTGAAAGAAAAAGCTTCCCATAATGTATGATGAAATGTATATATTGCATCAAGCATTACAGAAAAGAACACTACAGAACTTTAATTTATTTCAGGGACACACACCTTGTGGCCCTCCAGATATTGCCAGACTGCAAGTCCCATCCTCCCCCTCCCCAGCAGTAGGTATGTTGCGTATGAGAGCTGCAGCCCAACAAGTTGCCCAACTCTGACTTAAATGGAATTTTGTGATATTCTCTCCCAGCACCACAAAGGCTATACTGAATCCACGATGTCCTATAATGGGTTAGCTTATCCATATCACTGTCTACATCAAAATAGCCATACATTTTTTTTCCAAATCAAGCCAACATCTGTACCTGCAGAGATTGTGTTGCTCTTCCATCCTCAAAAATGTCATGCTTTTTCTGGAAAGAAAAAAAAATGGAAGTAGCACTGATGAAACATGGAAGGCCTACAAAGGGATGACAATGTTATGTTGATGCACTGTGATATGTGAGTGAAAGCACAGAGGTGTGGAGAAGTTGTGAGTTTCGGACTACGATTCCCAAAATTCCCTGGCACCTAGTATCCAAGCTCTGCATACTGGGCAATGTCACAGTAAACTCTCATCTGGCAAAAGCCTAAGCTAGCATAGAATCACACTGTAATTCGTGCCATTTCTACATTTGACTGTTCTAGTGCTATTATTCCACTTTCAACATCCTATGGAACCCTGGGGTTTGTAGATTCGGGAGAGGCCAGCTGGCGCTATAATAGTGCTATAACAGCCAAGTGCAGAAATGGCTTAAGTTATCAGATTTTGCCACTTAATCTCCATTTCCTTTCTCTACCAAACAAGGAACAAATCTGTCACTTCTCAGAAAGAAAGTAAGTGTGAAGAGCAACTGCCTCTTCAAAAAAAAAAAAAAAAAAAGAAAAGAAAAAGAAAAGAAAAGAAAAGAAAAGAAAAAGAAAAAGTGGTGTTTATTAGAAAAATGGTGCCCTCTTTCTTCCACAGTCAGCCTAAAAAATTGAGGGAAAGAGGTCATGTTCAGTTCAGAGCATCATTGTTCTCCTTCCAGAGGTTTTATCTAAGGAGCCAGGCATTCTGCAGAAGTCACCAGAAAGATTATCGAGGATGGGTGTTATTGACACAAATATGACAGCATCAATCCTTTAATGTATGAGGTGTCTCTGAATGTGAAGACAAAGCAGCTGTCCCATGTCAGACATTGAGATATCAAAGCCTATATATGAAATTCAGCTTAGGTAGCAGCATATCCAAAAATAAGCAGAGGGTGTAAAAAGGATATGTTCCTTGGTCTAATGTGGGGGGTATACATATGTGGAAGCACGATTTGGCATACAGGTCTCCAGACTACTGCCTGAGGCAGAATAGCACATGTCACTCCCTCTCCCCACCTCCAAAGGTACTTTGTATTCAAATGTTATTGGACAGTACGGAATTGTAGATCATCATTTACTTGTTTCTTAGTAAGGTACCAGTTGGTCAAGTCATGGCATAAGTAAATGTTTCTTCTTTTTCCTTGTTTTATGTATATTGTATATTCCATATGGGAAAATCCGTTTATGCTACATCCTATATTATGTTATGTGTTATATTTGAAAAAATGTTTATGTAAAGATCTTAAGAATTGACTTTTTAATAAAAATAATTATTAAAAAAGGAAGCACAATGTCTGCACTTCCTTCCCCAATGCAGCCTGGGAAAGTGCTGGGCTGTGCTGTCCAAGGGAGGAGTGGAGCCACTGCGGTTCCTTCCTTCAAGCAGGCAGCCAGTGTGGAGGGGAGTGCTTCTGTTGTGGTCCCCTCTAGGAGAGCCAACCCTGGGATCCCCACGTGATGGATTCAACAGCAAGTAAGCTGCAGAAAGGGCCCAAGGCTTTTCTTCCTCCTCCTCTCTTTTCTTTCCTGCTGAGTCAACTGTGTGCAAACTGCTTTTTTACTTTAAATTCAGTTTGCAGCAACCAAAGTAACACCAGGACAAATGGGAAAAGTGGGAGAAGGAAGGAGACACCAGGACATTTTAAAAGCTGTTAAAGTGGGACTAAAGATTAACCAGAGCTGTCCCTGCCAAACTGGGAGAGTTGAAGGGCATGTCAATCAAAACTTCACTTTCAATCATTATCTAAAAGAAGAATAAGAATGGGATCATTTCTTTCGAAATGATTGCATGGAATAGAATGTGTACATTTTGCTCCTATCTTCAGTTCCACAGGGCCCAGAGACTCAAAAAAGAAAGAAGGGCATCTGGGCCATCAGATAGGGCTGGCCCCACATGTCAGCCAAGGGTAGTCAACTGCATCCCTTTAGATGTTGTTGGTCTATAACTCCCAGCAACGAAAGCCAATGGTGAGAAATTATAGGAAATGCATTCCAGAATCTACAGGGTCACTTTTGTCCATTACCACATTAGGAATAGATTTTGTTGTTGTCATTGGGTACCACAGTCTCCACAAAACTAACATTTTCACATCTTGTGACACTTGGGGACTTTCTGCACTACACCGTTGTGGTGCTATCATTCCACTTTCAACATCCCATGGAATTCTGAGGTTTGTAGTTTACTGAGATCAAAGAGCTCTCTGGCTAAACTGCAAACCCCAGGATTCCATAGGATGTTGAAAGTGGAATAATAGCACTACAACAGTGTAGTGTGGAAAGGCCCTTGCCGATTAAAAACACATACCTCACCATGATGAGTATTCACACATTTAATGGCTTACAGGACAGTTGCAAGAAACAAAGGGGGCAGAAAAGAAGGCACATATTTTAAAATACAAATAGCTAAAATATGATAATTCTGCAAAAATATGCAGAAACGGGTTTTAGTCAGTGCAGAAAATTGTATGAATTAGATCCATTAATGGCATAAATTGTCCCTCACTATTTGCTTACCATAGGTGGTCAAGTAAAACACGGATTCAGATTTTTCTCTGCTCTGTAGAAGCTCTTAGCAATCACAGTACATATTTATTTGCTGTTAAGCAGTGGTATAGTGGTAAATTCTGGTGTGAAAGCACTCTTTATGACTGTCCCGGGGCCAGGTCCCCAAGATGAATCCAAACATAAAGCACTGTGTTAATTCATATCAACAAATCACTTCTAGCAGCTTCTGCATCTAGCAGTCTAGCATTTTCTTCTTGTTTGTAGAAGCTGGTTGTTTGTGAAGCGAACATACCTTTCAGTGTTTCACAGATAAAATCTAGGACATATGTGCTGAACAACATCAGAATGTGGTCAAAAGGGTATAGTCAGACAACAATAGGGCAGAGATTATTAATAAGGAAGACCACTAAAGGTGTATTGGGGCAGTATTTTAAGCAGGCAAACCACTGAATGTTTTTACTGAGCTTAGGGAAGCCTGGGGGAAAAAATGACACCCCCCCCCCCCCACAGATTAATACATACAATATACTCTGAATGTGTGCATGTATGTGCACAGTGTGGTATCCTTCATTGCAGAGCTGGCATCCTTCATTGCAGTTATGGATGCATAAGCTGGAGTTAGGGTTCCATAACTGCTCTGTATTCACCTATGCTATATATTTACAAATTGTAGCACTCTTGACAAAATCATAAATACTCCCTGAATTCCACCTTAAACCCCAGAGAGCTGCTCTGTGTGACAGTGGTCTGCGGTGCATTCAGTTAGGTTGCTTCAGGATGATATGGCTATCCATCTTGCTCCTGAGCCAAGATGCAACAAGGAGAAACAAGACGGTCACTTGGGGGTGGGAGGGGGCTGGAATGCCATCCTGCAGTCCCCACGTGAAAGCATTGCAGACCTCCATTGCATGGAGTGGTTCTCTGTATTTTAAGCTAAGATTTGGGGGCTGAATCTTTAAGTCATTGGAGGCTATGTTTATGTAGTTATGAATGCAATGTAGGATCTTGGCCAATTTTGTATAATACATTATTCCAAAATGAAAACACTTTTATTAGATCTTACTAAAATTACAGCCTTTGAGGCTCCTCCCTAAACTGCAAACCCCAGGATTCCACAGCATGTTGAAAGTGGAATAATAATAGCACTATAACAGTCTAGTGCAGAAATGGTAGAACAGAGGTAGCTGATACGAACTCAATGTTCATACAGGCCATTTCTGCACTAGACTGTTATAGTTTAGATCAGGTCAAAAGACAGCTTCCCCACAACAAAACATCCATGGGGTCACACTGTGCCAACTGCAGCTTTCTTAAGCCATTTCCGCACTAGGCTGTTATAGTGCTATGATTCCACTTTCAACATCCTATGGAATCCTGGGGTTTGCAGTTTAGGGAGGGGCCAGCCGGCCCCTCCCTAAACTGCAAACCCCAGGATTCCATAGGATGTTGAAAGTGGAATCTTAGCGCTATAACAGCCTAGTGAGGAAATGGCCTTAGTTTAATCTACTTCACAGGGCTTTTTTTTATAGAATAAAAATGCAATATCAATTCTTTTATGAAGAAATTGGGAGGATCTGTATGTTTGTGAGAACAAGAGCTTAAGAAATCATCCAGTGAATAGTTTTTCAGGTGCTTAAATTCTGAGGGGATCTTCTCAGGGAAAGCCCCTCTTAACCGGCAGGATTGCCCCTTTCCCATGCTTTTTACAAGGTTTGTCTATTACTTTTGCTTACCTTAGTAAGCCATCTGCAATCACACAGCACAGGATGTTCTGCTCCAAAGCTAGGAGAGGCTGTGGCTGTTTGTTTTTGCCTACTGGGAAAGGCAAGACTCTGCCCTCTTCTCTTCTATTCCTCCTGCAAATTAACTGAATGTAAACTACTTTTGCATTTCAAATTCACTTTGCAGTTAAGTGAAGTTAGCTGAGGACAAATGAAAAAAGTGGGAGGAGAGAAAAATTGGTCATTTCTGATTTATGGTGACCCTAAGGTGAACCTTCTGCATATCTGCATATCCAAGGATTTAAGAGCAAGTGTGGTATAGTAGTTTGAGCACTGGACAAACAACCCTGGAGGCCAGGGTTCAGTTACGCACCCAGCCATGGAAACTCACTCCGTGACCTTGGCCACATCACATACTGTCTGACCCAGAGAACCCCATGATAGGTTCACCTTAGGGTTGCCATAAGTCGGAAATGATTTGAAGGCACAAAACACAACCTGTGATTTTTACCCTCCAGCCTACTCTTTATGTGTGTACACCTTGTGAATACTAGGCTTCCTCATTCCCCTTTAGAAAGACAGGGGCCATTTCCACACTACACTCTTACAGTGCAATTATTGCACTTTCAACATCCTATGGAATCCTGGGGTTTGCAGTTTTGGGAGGGGCCACCCGGCCCCTCCCGAAACTGCAAACCCCAGGATTCCATAGGATGTTGAAAGTGCAATAATTGCACTATAAGAGTGTAGTGTGGAAATGGCCAGGGTTCCATTGCTAAGGTTTGTAGATCTTTCCAGACACAACAGTTTGCCACTGAAATGCCTCCACTTTCCAATTTGCTCCACCTAAAACCATCAAGAATTCATAGATGTCAAAGAGTCATCTATTTGTGTTTTCCCCATGTGATCTGTCTTCTGTGCTAATTCCCTTTCCCAGTTCCTTCGCTTGTGTAATGACTTTTTTTAGATTATGGACAGAAACTATCTGTTGTTCTCTCCAAGGTAAAGTGTTTACTGTGCTTATGTCGTGTATGTGCCTTTTATGCTGAGGACACAACCCAAAATGCCCCGTAGGTGTGTTTGTGTGTACATACCTGGAGCTGACGCCTACTTTGCTTTACTGAAAATGTACAAGTTTATTATCACCAAATATTTCAGGTGTGAGTAAGTGCTAATCTCAGGAAAGGCTTGGTGCTTGTGGGACTCCGCAAAAATTACAAAACTAGCTGTGATACCTGCCTGTTTTTGAACTCATCCAATCACCCCTGTTTGAGTCATTAAAAAACAACAACAACAATTAGCTCCATTGCTGTGCAATGAGTGATTTTGAAGTACGTGAACTAACATGTTCAAATAAGAAACACCCAGACTTCTTATTTTAATGAATTTCGATGAGATTAGAGTGTTTATATATGATATTCTAAAGTAAATAATCTGGAAAAACATAATCACTGAAGTTAGCTTTCAACCTCTATGACTTTAAGGGATGATGTTAAGGAATGGTCTGCTGGAGGTGTAATCATTGCAGCTTGATACCTGAAAGGTATAGTATTGGTTGTATGAAGAGAAAGGATGACTAAAAGTCCTTTAAATGTGTTTTCAGTTAGCTTGGTACTAAAGTCTATTGCTTGAAGTCCATGCTAGAGACTATAAGGACAGAATAAGTATGCACATTTATTGAAATGCCTTTAGATGATTCATTTACACTCATAGAAAAAGGAGGTGATTTATCATTTAGTGCCGAATGGAGAATCATTGGACCTCCAGATACTTTGAACCCTAATTCTCATTATTCCTTACCACCAGCCATGCTGGCTGGAGCTTCTGGGAGGTGAAGACCGACAACTCTTAGAGGTCAAAGGTTCCACATGCTTGTAATTTTGCTTTATGTGATTTGTAATTTATGCTTTACTGGGAAGGATTATGAAAAGATGGTTTTGGAAAGTAATGTCTGTGATTTGAATGTTAATCTGTTTTTGTAATTTAATGTGTAATAAAAATAATTTTAAAAAATACTTTACCAGGGGAAAGCATTATCTCAGCAACACCTAATTGCCAAGCAATAGCTATCCAATATCACATAGAAACATAGAGCCCACAAGAGACCATAAGGGCCATTGAGTCCAACCCCCTGCCATGCAGGAATACACTGAAAGCATTCCTGAAAGATGGCCATCCAGCCTCTGTTTAAAAACCTCCAAGGAAGGAGACTCCACCACACTCTGAGGCAGCATGTTCCTTTGTCAAATTGCTCTTATCATCAGGAAGTTCTTCCTTATGGTTAGGTGGAATCTCTTTTCCTGTAGTTTGAAGCCATTGCTCTGTGTCTGGAGCAGCAGAAAACAGACTTGCTTCTTCCTCCCTATGACATCCCTTCAAATATTTAAGCACAGCTATCATGTCACCTCATAACCTTCTCTTCTCCAGGCTGAACATCATGCAGACTGCCATATTAAACAAAGATCTTTGCAAAATTAGAGCCTGCAAATTCCCAGATGGAGCTCTCTTAGGAGATTGTCAAGGACACAGTGATTGATTTTAAATTTGCCCCAAGCAAGCAAGCAGCCAGACAAGTGTTCTGATGATATGTACCATGTCTAAAGGGTGGTGAATTTCCTTCAGATTTTAAGCCAGGCTTTAAAAGAATGATCAAAGATTTTGAACCCTAGCATCCAAAATAGTTTGAATAGTTCACACTAAGGCCCCAGGAGACACCAGTTGCCACTCTTGCCAGATATTATTCTATTGCAAGTCCCAACATCTTTACCTTTTGCTATGCTGGTAAGGGCTAATGGATGTTGCAGTCCAAAGCCAACATATGTTCCCCACTACTGCTGTACACTAAGAACTTCTTCTTCTGATTTTTTTTTATTTACAGTTTCCCTATTACAAATATTCCTTAACTTACAGATATAAAATTCAATTTCCTCTTCTATTATCTCCCTTCCTTCCACCTTCAATCTCAGTTAATAAACCTAAATATATATCACTATCACCAGAGCTCTCATAATCTTCAAGGTACTTATAAATGGGTTGCATATTATACTTAACATTCAGAATATGCTTTGATAGGGAAAAAATGATCAGATTGTGGCTTAAATTCAGAGTTTGCACATGTAATTTAAACAATAAAGGGCTTCCAAATTTCTTCACACTTATACTCTTTACTTTTTTCTCTTTCTAATCTCATGTGATATGTTAGCTTTTCTGACAGGGCTGTAGGCCACACTTGATTTAGTTTTCTGTTGAAATACCTTCTAATATTTCCCATGATTTCACTGTTTTTAATTTTGCAGTATTTAACAGAAGTGCTGTAAGATCTTTATTTAGCAGTCTTTCATTTTTGTTTTCAAATATGGAAATTAACAGTAATGATCCTCTATAATATAATTTTTGAGTTAACAGTTTGTTTATCCAATTTAATATTTCCCCCCCCCAGAAACTAGTTATTTTTGGACATGTTAGCCATGTATGTTGCCAGTAGGCTAAGGATTACAAGAGCTACTTAGGCACATTGGTAGCCCTGTGCTATCCCAATGGAGTTTTTTATTAAAATAGCTTTTCCTTAAACAGTGAACCTCCATGCCACATCAGAAATTGCTTTTGAAATGTTTTTTAGTAATTCAGAAAAAGCTAAACTGAAGCATCTCTGAACTCACATAACACTGCACAGGTCTTGGGATCCTCACCTACTTTGACAGCCAATTTTGATGTTTGTATCCTATTATTAGTTCACCTTCTTTGTTTTATACTTTGTAACACTCAATGCTATACTTCTTTCAGAGTCTATAGATAAGTCATAAATTGAGACCATGATTTACTAGGTATGATACCATTGACTCTCCTGCTGAGCTTTTTGCAATGAATCCTAATTTAAGACTGCAAAGCTGTACACACTTATCTGGAATAAACTCAGTTTGAAGGAGGACTTCTTCACCCTAAGAGATCCATGGATGGACTTCAGGATGGACTTCAGGACTTCAGGGGGCCCATGAACTGGTTGCCAATCCCTCCCCCTTGATTTTCCTCCTGTTACTTTGACACTTTTCTTTCACAGTGAATTTTAAGGTAAAAATGTAGTATTTTCAAGTCTTCGCTGTAACTTTTTCTTTCCAGGCTAGTCCGTATGAAGGATATAACTTTTCAGTGCAATTGAACTAAGTGTATGCAGCATTTTGTGTGAATATGTTTCTGTGTATTTTGAGGGAGGCTTAACAGGTTGTCTGACCCAATAAAAGAATAAGAATCACTCATTTAATACAGTGGGAGTTAATATCTGAACGGATATGTATAGCAATGGTGGGAATCTTTGGCTTCACAGATATTTTGGATCACAAATCCCTCTAAATCTGAACTTTGCCCATGCCTGGGAGGTGAGGTCCAAAACAGAGATCCCCCACCTCAGATTTATAAGGTTATAAGGTTGTGAATGTATTACTTGTATATTAAACCCTTTCCATCTACTTTTCTATTCTGCCTCATTACAGAATGTTGTGTTGTTGTATGCCTTCAAATTGCTTCTGGTTTATGGTGACATTAAACAAACCTATCACAGGGTTTTTGGGGGGCTGAGAGTATGTGACACACTCAATGTCACCCAGTAGGCTTCCATGGCTGAGTAGGGAATCAAACTTTAGTCTCCAGGGTCATAGTCCAATAGTCAAACCACTGCACCATTCTGACTCTCATCAATCAGGATATCTGTGTGGCAAATTTGTGCTTCCTTATGTAGCCGGTGAGGGAAAACATACTTTGCATGGGTCATGCATGTTGTGAGCTGCTGATAAAATAAAATGAGCAAAGAATCTTTAGGAATGCTTACGTAACAAAACTAACTGGAAGCATGGCTTATACCCTGTGGAAGAAAACATTTTCTTTTCAGAGCAACAATTGTTGCAACAAATGAGCAAGGCTCTATAAATTCTACACCCTGCAGTACCAAAACAGATGCAACAATTCTAAAAACACCAGCTTATTATGAAATTAATATAACTTTCATAACTGTGTCTGGCATGGCTGAGTCATCATCGGAGGCATAAAGAATTGCTTGCCCATCACAATGGGCTGTGATGGGCAGAATGGGAAGAGGATTAGGGCATACAGATATTAAAAGATAAAGGGGAAAACTGGGAAAGGATTATGATAAAATGTTCCTGGATTTGACTCAGCTGATAGATCTCACCACGTAGATCTTTGCAGTCAATTAAAGCATGACTTCTAGATTTGTAACAGCAATCAAATTCTGAGAAATGACTCTTTTCACAGAACAAACAGTAACTAGTTACTAACAGAAGTGGGATCCCTGCCTGTGACTGAATCGTTACAGCCAACGACTAACTTGTCACTAAGCCGTTGCTAACAAAATTCATGAGTCAGTTCCTGCACTCAGATTCTCAGATTTTGTAAGTGAGAAGGAGCATGCCTAACAACAGCAGCAGTACTAAAGTACAAGGAGGAATCAAACATTAAAGCCATACCATATATTGATAATACAGTGAGGAGTACTTTCTGTCTTTCTTTTCATAGCACAGTTCTTCACTCTTTTAGACGGTGAACCTGAACAAGAATCAACATTACTAGCATGTTAAACTAATATGCAGGAGAGGGTAATGTGTGATCCTCTGCATGTTGTTGGACTGCAACTTCCAGGAGTCCCAGCTAGCATTGTCAGTAGTGAATATGGATAGGAAATTTAGTTCAAAAGCATCTGCAAGGCCATACATTACCCACCTCTGATACAGGGCCATGGCTACAGCTATTCCTATATGCATTTATATTGGGTATTCAGTGTGATGGTCAGGAGAATAATTCTATTGTTCTCCTGCTGTAGACATGGTTTGGAAATCAAACAGTAGATCTGCTGGTGGAGGCCCCTCTGCTTCTGTAGAATTCCTTGGAAAAAAATTTCATAGAAGATTCATCGAATAATAGGTTCTAGCCTGCTCTGCTTTATGGAGAAATTACAGAGGATGCTGGGAAAGCTTCATTTTGGTTTATAGCTTGCTTTTAAATGAATTGTATACTATTTGGTACATATTCCATTTGAAAGTTAAGTATGGGTGAAGTGTTGAGGTTATGAGTATTGGGTGAGCTCATCTGAAGACTGAAATAAGTTGTTAAAAGAAAGTTGCATTTGCAAAGTTAAGGCATATACTTATGAATAGAAGAATAATTCTCATTTCCACAAGACATTGCCCTAGAGAACACTTGCAAGGAACTTGGGACAACCAGGACAGGACATGACACCTGTGTTTAGTTTTTTCTTTTTAAGAATGATTTGCCCACAGCAATGTCAGGGAAATCATATTTTTCTCCATGCAGGGAGAACAGTAGTGCACCGTTATTTGTGAAGAGAATTGCAAATGTTGATTTTGTAACAAGTACTGAGTCGGGAAACTGATTCATACAATGGCTTCCTGACAGAGATCCTTGCAGTAAGATACACAATTGCATCACGCTTTGCAAACACCTATGAATGTGCTTTTCCATGGAGGTTGTATCTGTGTAGGAAAAACATTGAATGTGAAGTGGTTCTTGGATAAACTGGTTTCTAGAGAACCAAACCTGGAGTGGGAATGTTTAATAGTAAACCAGTTCATCCTCATGCACTAAATCACATGATTCTTTCTAGGATTCTTAGAAGTATTACATTCTCTTGGTTTTACTAAATCAAATTGTGTTTTTCCAAAACTTTTCAGCCTCTCTGCTTCCTAGTGTATTTCTCTAAATCAATTTGAGCTTTGGATTCTAACTAAACCCTAAACAGTCTGGCATTGTGACCAGACCCTCACTTATATACTTACTCATAGGCCATTTCCACACTACACTGTTATAGTGCTATTATTCCACTTTCAACATCCCATGGCATCCTGGGGTTTGCAGTTTAGGGAGGGGCATATAGGATTCTCAGCCAGAAAAGCTCTTTGGCCTCAGTGAATTACAAATCCCAGAATTCCACAGGATGTTAAAAGTGGAATAATAGTACTATAACAGTGTAGTGCGGAAATGGCCATAATTTCTGATAGTCATCAGAGGGCTTGATGTATGTTTCACCATCAGAGATGTTTCCATGACTGGACCTTTTCTGTAATAGCATCCTAATTATGCAAATCCCTCCCTTAGTGAATTAGCTTGGCCTCTTCTTTATCATACTTAAAATGGTTAGTTAAGACTATTTGGTTCTGTTGTCATTTTAAATAGGAACCAGTGTGGTGTAGCACTGGACTATGACTCTAGAGACCAGGGTTCGAATTCTTGCTCAGCTACAGAAACCCACTGTGTGACCTTGGACCTATCAGACTCAGAGGAAGGCAAAGGCAAACCTCCTCGAGACTCATCTTTCCAAGAAAACCTCATGATAGATTTGCCTCAGGGTCATTGTAAGTTAGAAACAGCTTGAAGATACACAACAGCAATGTTTCTTTCTAACTTCAGCATGCTGAACTTTTATTTCCCCGCCATATTTAGTGTTATGGAGTGGTGTTTCACTTTCTTTTTGTTTAGTTGTTTCTATTATACTTTTAGTTGAATTTATCACTGCAGGTACCCAGAGGGTAGAGTGATAATTCATTAACATGTCAGATAATTAAAAGTGGTGTTGTTATATTTATTTATATCTTGTTTTTCCCCCAAAATTGAGACTTGTGATTTAAAAGAACAGTACAATTAAAGCCATACAAAAATTAATATTAATTAAATTATTTACAGTTTTAAAACAATTACACTTCAGTAAAAGAATAAAATGTAAATAAAAAAGATAAAAAGCTCTTAAAACCAACAGTTTAAACAACACAGCACCCCAGCCTGTTCTTTAAAAACTTTCTGTTTTAAATGCTTGTCTAAATAAAAATATTTTAGCCTGCCGATGGAAGGACAAAAAGAAGGGGTCGTTCTGGTCTCCCTGGAAAGGCAGTTCCAGATTCTAGGGGCAGCCACTAACAAGGGTCTCCCTCTGGTCTCACTCACATATTCTTTCAGCCTCAAAGGAAGGCAATGCCAAACCTCCCTCTGAATGAATTTTGCCAAGAAATCCCTGTGACAGGTTCATCCTAGGGTCACCATAAGTCTGAAGCAGCTTGGAGGCAAACAACAACAAACCATTCTGGCAGTAAAAATGGAGTCAGAGTAAATGAACTAACATTTTGCCAACCTTTGATGATATCCAGTTGGTTGCCTGAGACAAACTCTTCACTCTGTCTAATGGTAGGGGCAGCCCTGGCTCTAAATCTAATCTAAATCTAAATCTATTCTAACCTGAAATTCCTAAAATCTAATTGTGATGTGAGTACCTGTATTTTTTTTTCACAGAGAGAGAATGAAAAAAAGTCACTGTAGCTCCACCAAAGATTTGAGACTTTAGAAAGTAGTGGGAAAAAAATGGTTCACATCCTTTTACCAAATGTTGCAGCTCTCCCTTCACCCAGTTGCTTTGCAGTGAAATTAAGATTAATCATCTTGTTTACCACCTGACAGATGGAAGGAGGAATTGTTTTGAAAACAACCAGTCTGTAACAGTGTGAGTGTATCTCTGTGTGTGTCTGTGAAGAAACTGGATATATTGGTGAAGAAAACAGGGGAGGCTCATTTTTCTGCTTTGGTTGGATTTAGACATGTTGCTGGGAAATATGGGCAGGCACAGATTCTGGCAAGGAAAATGCATGCCTAAAATTGCCCCAAGTCAAAAAAGAGTAACTGCTTTGATGTATACGGAGATTCATTGCAAAGAAAATAGGAAGCAGTTGTTGTCTCTGGACATGGGAATGAAGGCTGGTAGGGTATTTCCTTTGATGAGAAATATATTTCAACTAAAGGTTTAGAAGAGCTTTTGATCTGCCCTGCCCTGCCCTAAGTAAGTGGTCATGTTATCATCAATGACTGAGTATTGAATAAATGGTTAAGTTACTAATAAAGGACCAGTTACCAAGGATTGGATGGAATTTTATACAGGGAGAAGTGTGTGAGAGCATTAGGTCTGTCAAAACTTTTAGCCATACATTTGTATATTTTTCTCCTTCTCTCAGTAGCTTGTGTTATTCCAGAAAAGTACCGTGCAGTGAAAACGGGAATATGGAAAAAGACTGCAGAACATAACATACTTCCTTCCCATACAGTGGCAGCTGGTGGCTTGTGCATCAGTGGGACAGCAAATCTGCTCCACATTATGATCTATATTTTAAAAGAGCTATCCAAAGTGCCGACCCCTTTCCTCCAGAATAGGCTTAGTTTACCGAAAATTCAGAGTAAACCCCAGAGTAGATTTATTACATTGCTCACACAGAAGCCACCACCACAGTCTGTCAAGTCATGTCCCAGCTGAGATCTGTAGTCCTTTAAATAATCAAGTTATTTAAAATGGATTAAGCTTAAAACCAACATGGTTGGTGGGGATGTGCTCTTCCTCTGGCAAAAAAATATATCAAGCTGGCTCTGTTTAAAGCCAGAAATTAAGAAAGGGAGAAAGGATAACTGATGTCAGTCTTCTCATTGGTCAGAGCCTTCCCTGACTGTTTTAAAGGGAAGGGTGGGGAAGCCATGTTGGGAGATCCAAGCATGAGTCTCCTGTATGACACCTGTTCTAGCCTCAGAGAATTTTGCAGACGTGAGAGCAATAAGCACCACACTCAGGTGAACACACTGGTCCTTTTGTAGTCCCTTGTGCTGTTGCTCTGTTGGCTTGGGAGACAGAGCCTCAAGATTTTGGCAGCTACTGTATGAACACAATGGCAATATTTCCTGCCTCTCCTCTTCAGTTCATTCCCTCTGGCTTTGTTGGCCACCAGCAAGGGTTACAGAATTGGGTAAGTGATTCTGGTGTTGTTACTGTGACTGCTTCTTTTGAAGGGATAGGCCGACATCATCTCTTTGAACAAAACCATATTGATTTCTCCTATAAGACTATCACAACAATCCTGCTACTGATCTTACAAGAAGCACATGATTATTTGCGCAAAGGCAAGTGTACTTACTTCCTCCTTAGGCCTTTTGAGATTTTGGCAGCCTCTGAATGCAATGCAGTGAGGCATACTAACAGTCATTCTGTTGGGAAAGGATGCTTAACACCATTTGGGGAGCTCATATTACAAGATTATATGCATATGTATATCCCCACGTGAAGACATCCACCAACCTTATAGCTTCTCCAGAGTGAACCTGATTTAATAATATTGTATGTGACTGTATGTGTGTTTCTCTGTGTGTCTATCTATGTATGAATTGCATTTCACTTGCTGATGTGGCTCTTGTGGAACTATTTTTAGCTGTCTGATCCTTCCAGCAGAACACGTCTTCTCCTTTCTGATTAGTACAAAGCTGGCAGCTAGTCAAATAATAATGACGTCCCAACCCACCACCTACCACAAGCCAACAAACAAAACACTAAGTTATTTTAACCATTGAACAACAGGTTACTTTTTTTTTTACAGCTTTGAATTGAGCATAGTAGTACCCTAAAGACATAAACCACTCAAAGAATACCTGGGCAGGGTCAGCCACACTCACCAAGGAACTGATATTGCAAAACCATTAGGTTCCCCAAGGCAAGGCAATAATGGCGTATGTTGATCCTGACTCTCAAGAGCTTTACAGGCTCCACTGGGTAGTAGGTTTGGAGTGAATCACTGGCTTTAAGAAACATTATAAAGAGGGTTATAACTTTCCTTTCCTTATCAATTGGTACTGGCAAAAGTAGATATTTAGCGTTACTTGGCGGCTCTGGTAATTTGTCATTAGAGCCAAATGACGACTCTGCTATGACTTTGCAGTTAAAAAAAAAAAGCAGTGCAGGATTTGTTTGTGTCTGCCCTACAGCTAGCTCAGGCCTCTTATCCATGCAATTTGATATATTACAAGAGGGAGAGAGGAAGTCAACACATTCAACCAGATAGGAAATTACAATAAATTAGGAAAGGGTGCAGAACAAAGCTGCTTTGCACAGGACCTCCTTAGAAGTTATTAATAAATTCTCAGCTCCAGATTAAAGAGAGCACAAAGAAAAGATAAAGAAATTGGCTTTTGTATCCAAAAACACTGCTGTTCCCAATGAAAGAGGTAGGAAAAAAAAGGCCAATAAAAATAGCACACGCTGCTGGGAATGAACAACTGATTGGACTGCGTGCTCTGGCCAACACCCTCGCCAGGTTGCCAGGATTTTTAGATCTATGTGTGTGGCTTGGCAAGTTGCGATTGCCACTCACTGATGACTTTTGCAGGTACTGCCTCTGCACAGCTTATGAATGGAAGTCCACATGGGGCACATTTTTTCTCTAGTTTTCCAGTAGTCCTTGGTCTGGACATGCTCTGGAAATTGGCTCCAGAATAGGCTGCCATCTGGAATAAAGGCAATCTGATATGTTCAATGTTCCTTATCTAAACAGTAGTATCTCGACTTTAAGAAAACACCAGAAGAAATGAACCCATAGAGAACGATGATGGTATAGCATGCAGGACATGTGAATATTAGGTTTCCCATCTGGTTTTGGGAAACTTGTTTAGATTAACCCATGAGTCAGTTTTTTTGAAACAGAAATAGTAAATCAACGCCACGGTAATCCAATCTATTGTTATAAAGATCCATTCCAAAGGTGACTAATGGATGCTAGTGTTAATGAGCAATTTAGTATTACCAAACTTGATTAAATCATCAAGGAACAATGGCTTGAGGACTGACATCAAAATGGCATCAGTACTCTTACTGTAGGTAAGTTAGCATGGGGCAGACTAAAGTGTTCCTGTTTTTCATGCAGCTTAATCTATAAGACACAGTCTTAATAGGTTAAATTCTGCATCAGTGCAGTAATTTAAGAAAGATTTCAACATTTTCAGAACTGAGACATACCATCAATATTATTATTATTATTATTATTATTATTATTATTATTATTAGCAACAACAATAACAACAATAATAATTTGTATCCCATCTTCTCTCCAGAACTGGGACTTGAGGAGGCTTACAGTTTAAAAGAATACCAACTTGTCAAAAGAGGACGTAGTTTTGCAGTCATACATGGATTCATGTCCTGCCAGCTGATGACCAATGTGTTAGATAACCTGTAATAGGCTTCCTGTTCAACCAATTCAACGTCTAAGTTTCAAGCATACCCAGCAGCACTGACACAAATAGTTGTGCTTTCTTCCTTATATTCCTTATAGAGCCCCTTATATTTTTGGAATTCAGGGAACGTATTTTTCATTGGTGTGGGGGGAGTGCACCATAGAATAAGGGTACAGAGGTTTGAAGCCAGTCTTTCATTTAACTTGTAAAAAAAAATAATACTTTGCCACCACTTCAAGCATCAGTGAAATTATACTACATAGCAGTAGTAGTACTGCAGCATTCTCATATTTTGGTTGGTCCAGTGATAATGATGCCATGTGATGATGTAACGATGTTTTCATGAGCCTTTCTGTTTTTTTTTTCAAAGGATGCTTGTTTCTTCTAGCAATTCTGAAGCCCTTTCCACAAGACGGGGGGCAACAATGTTCTTTCGCTGCAACCCCGGCAGGGAGGGAAAGCGTGCTGGGAATGCTCTCCTCCACACCTTGCCCAGTCGCTGCGGAGGAGAGAGCTCTGGCCCCACCTCTTCTTTTCTGCAGCACAGCCGGGCATTTGCCATTGCTGCGCTGGGGAAGAAGGCATCGCCAGAACACTTCTGCTCTTCAGCATGGCCAGAAAAAGTGGCAGCGTGGAGTGACGGTAAGTGTAAAATGGATTTTTTCTGTTTCACAAATACCACACTCACTCAATGACAAGATGACAGCGGGACTGCAACAACATCGTGTAGAAACACAAGCTGCGGAGCACTGCCATCATGTGACTATGGGGCAGCCACGTGGTGTGGCAAGGGCCTCAGTGAGAGATGCCACTAGAACCTGTGTGTTGCGGGTATTGGGCCAGTACTTTGGAGATTCAGTTCCATTCCCTCCTGGGTGAGTGACTTTCTCTCAGTCTGTTGTACCACATCTTATTTTTGTAAAAATAAAGTGGGGTGGGAGAAACAGAGCCATGTACAGTTGAACTAATTGGACCAGAGGTGGACTACAAATATAACCACCACATTGAAAATAAGTAAGCTCAAGCTATGGCAAAGAATTTTGAGGGGGGAAAACTGCCAAAGAAACTCTCTAAAAATGCCTCCTGTCTCACTTTTGTGGAAATAAATGAGCCCATTAAAATGTGCGGAAAGAATTTTTGTCCTAGACTAATAATTTTTTAAAAAATCAACAGAAAATTGTAAAAGTGCAATCCCTTTTTGTCATGGCCTGAGTACCGTCACTTGGCAGAAATGTGGGTTGTATAGTTCAGCAAACAAACAGGTGTGTTTCCCTATTCATATGAATAACACATGAAATAGCCCCAGAGCATGGAAGTACAACTTCTTGGGACTACAACTCTCATTGGCCATCCTGGCTAGTGGATTCTGGGAGTTGTAGTCCAATAAGTAATTTTCCGAACCTTTGAAAAGGGCTTCGTTTTTGAAATGTGGGCTCTTATGAAGGAAGTTTTGAAGAAATGGACATGAACCGCCTCTGGAACAAAAGGCACATGACAACAGTTTTCAAAGACATCCTAAACTGCTATAAATAGGATGGCCACTGACAGTAGGCCAAGAGATAATGGACTGAAATAGACAGGGAGGAGATGCACAAATTATTTGGAGGATCAGCAAGTGATTGCTCATTGTAATCATTGCTGGACAGTAGACCAGCTTCATAATATACAGTGCAGAATCTTGATAATTGGAGTGCTTTTTAAAAGATTAGATAAATATCTGTTAAAGATGGTATTATCAGTCCTTCTTAAAGGGAGGAAAACGGACAGGATGACCTATTAAGGTCAACATGTCTGTGCTGCTGTGGTTACAGACTGTGATTCATGTCTTTGTTCCTTTGCTCTTCTGGTTACCGATACTTTTCAGCACAAGCCTGTGTGATATTTGCGCTCTTTTTGACTACAGCTCCTATTGTTAATCCATGTCTGGTTTGCTTCAAAGAAATATCCATCATGGATGTTTGGACTCCCTGCCTTGCAGTCTTTCAACTGCCTTGCAACTCTTCTCTGAATATGCTTTTTCAATGTCTGAGAACACACTGTACCAGGAGAATGGTCCAGAAAAGAGTGCTTGCCAATAGTTCTCCTATTCCCCCCGCAATCCTGTCCACATGGTGACCATATGTCTGATGAAATCTATACATTTATCATTGACTGTTTATTTTAACACTAATATACGTGAAATGTAATACGCTAATGCACTAACAGAAACCTGTTGCAGCAGGGCTGCATGTTAGACAGCATATTATGTTTGTCAAGTCACAAGAGTTAAAAGCACAAAAACATATCCTGACTTAAGCAAGCATCATCTAATGAACAGTAGCAAGACTAATGCTGTGGTACTATATACGCATACTGAGGAACAAGCCACAGTGAATCCAGCAGGGCTTACTTCTGAGTAAACATGTATCAAGTTGAATTGTGAGCCACCTTCAAAGCAAAAAAGCAGCCGATGGATTGCATTGGGAAAGTGATCCCTTTAAGATTTTCTTGTTGTTGTTGTGTTCCCAGAAGTTGATTCTGACTTATGCCAACACTATGCTGGCAAGGCTTAGTTCAGGAGAGGTTTGCCATTTGCTTTCCTCTGAGGCTGAACTTGCTCTAAGTAACTCAGCAAAGTAATTTTTTTAAAAAGCTATTTCAAAGAACTTGCAAGGTGCCATCTAGAATGTGGTGACTGCTTAATCTATTGTTTAATTGATATTCTGCCTGTCCTTCAATGGGTTTGTGGTATATGTCATGCTCTTCCTCCCCCCTATATGTAAGATAGGTTAGGCTGAGAGGGAGAGGCAACACTGTGAGCTTCACAACTCTGTGGGGACTTGCATCTGGATCTCCCAAGTCAGAATCCAATACTCTAACTGGTATACTGGTATATAATGGCTTGGGGGTGAATAACTGGTCTAAGGACACCCAGTAACTTAATGGCTAAAGTGAGCTTATGGCTTCCTGTTTCAGTCCATTTACAGCTTGTTCTCTTAACTATTGCATTACGCTGGCTTGCCAAAATATCAGTGCCAGTCTTCATTGTTCTGCTAGAATAATACTCTGGGTCAAGTTACAGCACCAGCACAGCACCTATGCAACTTGCACTGTTGTTTTGCATTCATTCCCAAATACATAATATTCAGTGATTCACGGAACTGGGCCAAAACGCAAGTAGGATTGAAGAGAAGATTTGAATACTTGAATTAAAAAAAATTAAAATTAAAATTAAGATTAAATTTCAGAATGCTTGTGTAGGGAATCATTTGAAGCCTGTGGTCCTCCAGACATTGCTAGATAGCAATTCCCATTAGCCCCAGCCAACACAGCATATGGTGAAGAATTCTGAGAGTTATAGTCCAACATCATTAGGGATGGAGGTTGCATGAGTGCCACTGCTGGTTGGAAGAAATTTGTATTAGTCCAGGTAGGGGGCCATATATTCATGGAAGCAGGTTTTTCATGCCTGTCTCCTTGGCCTAATGGGGACACTGTATACATAAACAGATCTTCGAAGATTTTTGTTCCCCTCATTTAGAAAATTTGTCTTATAATTTATGCAGATTTAGGCTGCATTCCTAACATTCACTTTCCAAGGGGAAACTTACAGAAGATTACTTCTGAGTAGACATGCATAGGATTGCACTGTTAATTGATCAATTAACTTTCAAAAGATTCACTGCCTACAATTTTCTTGATTGACAGCCTAATATTTACATCAGCCATATGGGAGCCAAATTCTACCTTTCTTGAATTTAGATTTAGTCCAAGGGAATTGGAGACAGAATTAGCATGCCGATATTTAAACACTTCTCTATCACAGCATAAGACAGCAGAGTATATCTTTGATTCCAATGACAACTGACCTTGCTTCACCTTGGTGTTTGTCTCAGATTGTGAATCTACAGACAAATAAATCAAAGGAGAGAATGCAAACTGTCACCCTAATTTCAAATAAAGGCAGCCAAACTTCTAAACTGTCTGATGCCATTTGTAATCTGGTTGTTCATGAAAATTAAATTCCATTGTTTTATAATTCTTTCTACTCAATTTATGCTAAGAAAACCTGATATAAATATCTGATATAAAGGGTATGTTAAATGGGTACACCGATGAGGGGCAAATTCTGTATTCTAAAGTAGATTTTGGAACCAGCTTAAAAAGATTGTTTTCTAATTAAGCACAACATCTGAGATACTAAGAAAAAGAAAAGGCCATCAATAGAATAATAGAAATGTGGAAATAGAAGAATGCAGAGGCAAGGATATTAACTTTTGGAATGTCATTTCCCAGAATTTGAAGTTGAGCTGGCGGATTTTTGGAAAATGTAACTTTTCCTCAAAAATTCTGGATGAGACAGGGTAGGACATCTAGGTTAATCCTCTGCACAAACTTCAGTGATTAGCATTTCTATTAACAAGCTGAATATGGGCTAAGAGCCAGCTGATGTATAATGGACAAGCCCTACCACCAAAATGCATGTGGAGAATTGCTTATTTGAAAACATTCCCATGCCAAAAATTCCCATCACGTGGGAAGCTCTTGCGTCAAGAAGGCTGAGTTATAAAGCATCCTGACATAGGAGAGGCCATTCCCCAGTGAAAAGGACATGGTTCAATGTGTGGCATCACCATGTGTATGACTTGGCGGGGGCAGGAGAAGGACTATTACGGAAGTTAAGCCAGGGCCTGCTGGTAGGTCTGTGGGTGATTAAAAGCAGATCAGCAGAGATTCCTAACCCTCAGTTGTTCTATGATAAGAATAACTGTGTGACTTCCTTTTTTGCCCTCCGTTAAACCTGCTGAAATGAAGAACGTGTGGGAAAAACCATAATGGGTATTTGCAAAGGACTTCCATTCTGTTCAGGTACTCAAATCTAGCTCTTGGGCTCAAATGTCTTTAGCACTAGGCTCCAGTTGGTGGATTTTGGGGTTCCAAGAGGGGAAAAAAAATAAATTCCACAAGCCTAAATTCTGCCTACCTCCAGTTTAGACAACATAGGGGTAGATAGACCAAAAGTATAACATAGGTCCTATGGTTTTGTTCCCCATCTCATTTTCTGATGGATAGGATGCTTTTCTACAAAACATACATGAGCATTTGTGGGTTGTTGTTTTTTTGTGGTTTTTATGAATTGAGGGAGTCAGGAGTGTACTTTATGCAGTCTCTGCATATCGAAATTTCTTCAAAGAATCACATTCATACATTACAAGGCAAGTGGCACAAAAACACTGAAACAAGCAATGAGCCCTATGCCAAGTGCAACAGCGGATGAAGAAAAAACTGTGGATGACATGAAATACTTTCCACTGTTTCTTTCATGAAGGTACATTAGCTTCAAAAATGTGTTTTTTTTTACCCATTACACTGTTGCTTATGGATTTTTTTTCTACAATGCCACATTCAAAGATGTGCAATATTGCTCCCATTTATGATGGCTTTTCAGCTTCCTTCTCTTGGTGGCATTTAATAGCCTTCTTCTGAAGAAGCTGGTGGCTTCCAGATCAGTTGGGTAGTGAATTTCACTCTGGGTTTTAGTCCAGACTTTAATGGACCCATGCAAGGGGCTGAACCCTGCTGTCACTGGACTTCCTGAAGGCCAGGAGCCCTTCACACGTGATGTAAGAGATTGGCATTAAATGGCAGAATTGGTTGGTTAACTGCACATGCATAGAAGTGTTTACTCATGGACATCAGCATTTCACAATCTAAGGCTCAGTAAATGAGAAATGACCACAAGGAGATTAATCTGTTTTGGATGAGCAGTGTAAAGTTTTGTTACGCTACCCACAAAAGCATCTCAGCATCTCTCTTGCTAGTGATGTAGATATCTAATATTTAATTTTTTAAAACTAAAATTTAGCCTTCACTGTCTTCAAAGCCTTTGATTCCATCTCTCTGTGTAGACATCAGAAATGAGAGAAAGGCACTCTCTACAAACTGAAGCAAACTTTCTTTTCCTTTTTAATCATATCATATACCCTGAAGCTTTGTGCATATACACAACTGTTATTAATGCATTGAAATCCTTTTAAAAAGTGCATGGTGTTTTTTGCCAAGCATACAAATACATGAAACAGCAGGGTATTTTCAATTATCTCTGATTATTTGCAGATATCTTGTTAGCAAAACCCGCTTTGCTAATGTAGTTCCCTTAGTAACCAGAGTCCACTTCCCTGGACTTTTTTTCTGACATTCACCTATGTGCGTAGCAGGGAGCAACATGGGCCTAAACAACCATATAGGCTTTGGCACATAAAATAACTCTGTGACTCCAGCCCGTGCACCAAAGACGAATTCTGGTATATGTTCAGCTATATCCATGGAACTGTGTCAGAATGATCAGTCAATCTGTGTAAGGGCTGTCTCAGAAAGCACATTTAAAACAGTTTATCAGAGGGGAGTAATGGCTATAATGACTAGGTACAACCATACAGTATGGGTTGCTGCAGTCCTCACAGTGAGAACTCCTCCACACATGAGGCGAACCAGCCCTAAATCTGTCAGAAGGAAGGCATTAATGAATCCACTTTGCTATATAGTAGCTGACATTTTGTCAGGCTTCATAACCTGTCAATAAAAATCTGCTCAGTTCCGCTAGGGTACTTTTCCCCTATGTTAACATTTCATTACTAAATTTCCTGGGGGAAAGGGGAGAAAATGCATTGTTGTAACTAACAAATAAGGCTTACGCCTTTGCTAAAATACATGGTGCATAAAATATTGTTGGCTCACATATATAACAACCACTTAATACTGAATACAGTATATTCCTATTACAAAGGAATAACTCACATTTTTGTGCCTTTTGTTTAGGCTAATAAAGACACTACCACATGTTGGAAAATAAGAGGTTGGGGTCCTTAGAGTAAGACCAGGACAGAGATGTAGTGAAAAGTAAGCTGAATTACAGTGTCATCAATTGACAGACAGCTCTCTTGATGTCTCTTGTAGCAATCTGAAATAATGTTTTCCTTCGATAAAAGCAGGTTCACTGATGAAACTATAAGCACCTTGTAGTAATCTTTTACATGAAAGCACTGTGCACCATTCACTTTCTATCCACAATATTTATCACTTGGCAGACAATCTGTGTGACTTAGAACCTCACCCAAAGTGTAATATAGCATACTTGATTAAGAGGAGCAGCCATTTCCTTTCATTTGAAACAGGGTTGATCTATTATTGAATCCTAATTATAAATGACAGAAATGCTAGAGATCATCCGGAAGCATCTTGCTCATCTCCTTCCATTCAGAATCGATCATCCACCTCCCAAACAGATCAGTCATTCATTTAAGATTAGGTCCAGCTGATAACAGTGTACCTACTCCCCCTGTTTTTTTTCTTTTTTCTTTCCTCTGCCTTTAACTATATTGTGACAGGCAGACATTTATTCATTATGTGAGAAATTTATATCATGCTTTGCCCCTCCAACAACAACTGTCTTAGAGCAGCTTACAAACAACAGAATCACAGCCTTAAGAAGAATTATTGGAACATATTTACAACAGCTAAAAGTCATTACTTCCCTGTTGCAAAGCTTCGTAATTGTGGAAATGAATCTACTTCCAAATTCTGCCTTACACAGAAGCTTTAGCGTAAAAAAAAGTGGCAATACCAGCTGAGGCTATCCCACAACCATGGAACCCAAGTGATCAAAATGCAGATTTACAGAGAACAAGGTGAATGAAACAATTTAAAATGATCATTATTGCTTCCTAACTATGGGAATGCTCCCACTTTTGAACGTCTGCCTCACACAGAAGCACTGGCATAAAAAAAGCAGTGACGCAAGCTGAGAATATCCCACAAACAGGTAAATGAAGTGATTGAGATGTGGATTTACTGAGTGCAAGGCAAATAAAACAATGAAGGTCTGAATTCAATTACAATCCCCCCATATTTTTGTGTAATATCATGAGATCACAGATTAAACACTAAAATACCACCAACTACTTTAAAAACAAAAGGAAAAAATGACTGCTAACATTCCTTGGGGAAAACATTAAGAGTCTCCTACTTAACAGTGGTTCCTTCTAACTTAATTACTCCACAATAAGTAATTCATAATATGGCAAATGATCTGAAAATGCACTGTCATTTTTAAGTAGTATTATCTCACACGCATGGGAATTAAATTTTCTCCAGCATTCAATGAGGGGGTGGTTAGAGGGACATAGGCTGCAATTTGTAAAATCTTTTTTTGGGGGAGTATTAAATAGTCTGACTACAACAAAAGATTTCGAAGAGATTAATTGTGGATAAGAGATTTATGTCTTCTACATCTCAAGGCACAATTAACTTTCATAATATTCAGTTCCTCCAGTAAAACCAAACACAGTTCTGTCATTTGCAATATTTAGTCTCTAGCCACCTGGTCTTGCCCTGTTATCAAAGCAGATTCAAACAGACAGTAAGTAACATCCATCTCAGAAAAGTAGTTAAAATATTTATGGACAGATTGGAAACAAACTTGCCTTTGGCCCTGGAATTTCAGGGAAAGTTAGCAGCCTTCCATCTAACAGGAACACTGCCTTATTTGGTACAGCAAGGTTTTTTTTGTTCTTTTGAAGGAAGATAACTGTGTCAGGAAAAACCATTAAGTTGAAAGGTATTGGTAATAGGATCCGTATTTTCAGCAAAACAGACTCTGCTTTTTCCATCAGGAGTGGCTATCGTTTCTGTACCTACAGACACACATTGTAAACAGGCATGCTTGTGCTGCAGTGGTTTTTATTGCACATAGACCGATGATATACAGTAGTAAACTGCACCCAGAATATATAAATACATTATAAAAATGCATACATACTCTCTCACATTGCACATACATTACCACACACACAGAGGGAACACACTGGGGAATGACAATGAAGTGCTAGAGTCCCAACAGGTTCACATGAACTCCTGGGCATTAAAAAAGAAGAGGAAGAGGAAGAAGAAGAAGAAGAAGAGAAACTAATAAGAACTTAGAACAAACTCATTTATAGTACGAATATACTTACAGTACCTCAATTAAATAATTACAAAATGCTTTAAAAATAAAATAAAATGGCAACCTACCAGCAAATAACAGAAATCAAGGTCAAGGGGGGGTTTGACATTTTGAAATCTTTGTTTTCCAGTGAATGTGTGTGCGCACGTGTGTGTGTGAGACAGAGAGAGAGGGAGAGGGAGAGGGAGAGGGAGACCAACTACGCAACTAACTTTGTTAACACTGTGCAAAAGAAAAACCTCTCTCTTTCAAGTGTGCAGTAACATTTCTGATGCTCCTAGCCCAGTTTCCCTCTCACCTTTCAGTGTGAACTAACGGATTGCATGAGGATGGATGCTCTTGTCTCTATCAAAACCAAAACAAACCCCTAACAAACAATGCATAAATAAGCTGTTTAATATAAACACATTTTCCCCTGTACAATGTGCACAGCTTGAGGTAGACATTATGTAGCTGCTGTCTCACAGGACAAGAAAAATGCACCTTCAACCTCTGGCCCCTGCCCCGTAAGTCAATGGGATAGATGGATCAAAAACAGAAGATATTTGATCAAAACACATGCCAATATTACTGATTTCCTCCTAGAATTTAAGTAGAATGTGGCCACCAGGTTATTAAGGCTGCAAGTTAATGCACGCTTACTTGGGAGGAACTTCCATCAAACTCAATTCTGACTAAATGCATACAAGCTCAAGACATGATAGTAAAACTCACCAGAGTATTTTATCCCCCAGCAGCTTAGTAAAAGAGACTGTTAGTATGGTTTGCAAAAGGTGCTGACTGCCTGCATGAAATTCATGCTGGTATCAATGGATTTATATGCGTGACCAGCACATCTCATAAAAACATAAAAAACAGGCTACTTCTTGTGCTACTGAAGTTCCTGGGATTAATGAAAAGAACACAAAGAAATAAAATTGTCTCCAGTCAAACCACCAAGGGCTTGATCTTGTTTCCTTCCGTATCAACAAAGGAACACACACCCTGGTCGCCTTCTGCAGTGACTTTCAGCCTAAGTGCCTGTTACAAGTTCAGCTCTTCCCAAGGCATTTCTTTTGCAAACTCCTTCAAACTTACTTGCACCCCCTCCCTGTCTCTTGACACATGTCTCCTCCATGTAAATACTAATAATCCAAATAGCTTGGAGGTGGCGGGAGGTAGATCTTTAATCTCTTTTGTTCAATGGTCAGATGTTCTCTGCTTGCTTCAATTTCAGGTGATTCAGAAGAGATATGCTGTAGCCAAGTTCACCTGCTTTCCCTCTAGGGTAAATAAAACCTTCTCCCCATAACGGCAAAACTGTCTGGTGCTTTGTACATTAGCCTGTCTCCCGAGAGATTCCTTCCTTCCTTCCTTCCTTCTTGTTCTGCCTATTTCTTTGACTCCCTTTCCTGATCGACAGGATTGAACATAACCTCTGATCCTTCCCAACAACTGCCCTTATACCTTGGATTCTGAATAGGAGGTTTTACTGTTCCTCTCCTCTAAACTGGAATCATTTCCATCCCGGGCACCACCATTGTAATCAGACCACGTCCCTCCAAGAGTGCATGGAGCAGTACTTCCTAGAGTACTAATGAAGCCCCCTGGGTAACGAGAGAGCTCCCCAGTACTGGCATGCAGCCTCCGGTCCGCTTTCCTTGGGCAGCATAGCATCCTCCTGAAGGCCTTACGAAAATCAGGGCTCCTGCAGTAGATGATGGGATTGAAGGCAGAGTTGGCATAGCCCAACCAGTTGAAGAAAACAAAGAGTTGATCTGGAACTAGCCCTCTGTTGAAGACCTTGACTACATTGACCAAGAAGAAAGGTAACCAGCAAAGAGTAAAGACTCCCATGATGATGCCCAAAGTCTTGAGGGCCTTCTGCTCCCTTACTGCCAGGATGCGGGAGGTTTTCCTTCTGGTGGCTGGGCCATTGCCCAAGATAGGCAAGTGCTGATGGGTTGACTGGTGCTGCTGCTGGTGGTTGTTGTAGAATCGTCCCTCACACCTGTCAATTTTCTTCATTTGTTCCTTTGCTTCTCGGTAGACCCTGATGTAGACAAAGATCATAACAAACAAGGGGATGTAGAAGGAGATGATGGAGGAAGCAATGGCATAGGCCCTGTTTGTAACAAAGTCACAGCAACTGGGGTCATCGTAACACTTCCAGGCTTCAGGGTCTTCATCCCTCCACCAGTGCATCATAATGGGCAAGAACGAGACCAAGGCTGAGATAGCCCAGACAATGCAGACAATGGCCTTGGCCCGCTTCTTAGTCATGAGGCTCTGATAGCGGAAGGGAGAGGTGATAGCCAGGTAGCGGTCGATGGCAATGACACATAGGGTCTCGATGCTGGCTGTCACACAGAGGACATCCACAGACGTCCAGCACTCGCACAAGAAGGAGCCCCACAGCCACAAGTTCCGCACCACCAATGTCGCCCCAAAGGGCACCACCACAGAGCCCATGACCAAGTCAGCACACGCTAGAGAAGTGATAAAGACGTTGGTGAGGGTCTGCAGTCGCTGCGTCCGTCCAATGGCCGCGATCACCAGCCCATTGCCCACCACGATGAATGTCACCATGAGGGACATCAGCAGGCTCATGCCCACCACCCACTGTTGGGAGAGCTCCTCAGAGCTGAGGTGCCTGGTGCCAGGGGGCGGGTAAGACCCAGCAGAGAGGTTGTTGATGCCACTGGGGCTGGCCTGAGAGTCCGTGGAGTTGGATCGGTTGTGAAAGCTGTCACTTAGGAAGATCCATCCATCTCCCATGGCTGTCCGGTGGAGAGCAAAGGGTCAGGTTAGGGCATCCAGGCGGGAGGCATGAAGGCGAAGCGCAGCTCCCGCCTTCTGAGCGCCGGAGGAGGAAGAAGAAAAGCGATCTGGACTCTCCGCAGCTGCTGCTGTCGCCGCTGCAAGCGCCGCCGCCACTTGCTCCGGGGCTTCAGCATGTTTTGGGCGAGCTTCTCCGGCGGGCTCCTGCGCCTAAGACGCCTCCCCACCAGTCCCCTGACGTCGGCGCCCCAGCAGCCAATGGCGAGCGGAGGAAGCTCCCTCCGCGCCTTCGGAGAGCTGAAGGGGGATCTCGCCTGATGACAGAGAGGAGGGCAGAACCGCCGGGGCTGTTCTGGCAGCAGGGGTGGACGGGAGGAGGAGGGGGGGGGTCTCTCACGGTGCCCTCGCCGGCTTGGTGGGGAGAGGCTCGCGGCTTGGCGACTGGCAGTCTTGTCTTCAGGACTTGCTTCAGACCCCTCTTTCTGGGCTTCCCCAGAGAAAGCCTAGAGTCCTTCGAAACTAGAAGCGTCTCACTCGCATTCGCCCCGCAGCATGTACTTTTATTTCTCAGGCGTTGTCTCGCTGCGCCTGGCGGGCGGTCGGTCGGGCGGTCGGTCGGGCGGTCTCTCTCTCTCTCTCTCTGGAAGCCCTTCGAAGGTCAACCGAACGAGAGCTGATGAGTGCCGCTGCCAGCCTCGGGGCTCTGCTCCTCGGGCCAGAACGCCCTTGGCGCGCCCTTCTTCCTCCTCGCCCCCCCGTTCCCTCAACGGGGCCAAACCGAGAGAGAGAAAGGAGAGGGCCACCTCTCCCCCGCGCCTTCTTTCGAGGTTCGCGAGGCTCCGTCCCCGGCGTTTGAGGCGCGGAAGGAAGGAGGGCGGCCGCGACAAAACAGACCTGCCGGGGCTGTCGCCCGCTCCGAGCCGAGGTTGGGACTGGGCCGCCGAGCTCCCCGGAGTGAGGGATGGGTGGGGGTGACCCGCGGCGGGGGGAGGCGGCAATGAGTTACTGCCGCTGCCCTTGCTTAACGGCGCCGGCTCAGCCGCCTGAACCGTTTAGCGCTTCCCTCCCTTCCGAGGGGCTCGGTGCCGCCGCGCGCTCAGGTGCCCCGCAGCCCAGCCCTCTCCCTGCCTGCCGCCCTGCCCAGAGGACGCGGGGTGAGTTGAGCGGAGGCGGCAGCTGACGCGGCTTCTCGCTGCCTTGCTGAGTCCGGCGGCTCCCGCCTGCTGCTCCTCGGTGGGGAACCCACGCGAGGAGGACTCTGAGGGCGAGACACGTCCCTCCTCTCCTGGGCTCGCGCTCCCCAGCAGCCGGTGAGCGGAGGGCTACAGGCTCTCCAGACGCTGGAGGGAATAAAGAGCCACCCTGACGAGGAGCCGCTCGCAGCCTCCGACCTGGCCAAGCTCTTCCGTTAAAAGCTACCCAAACAAATCTTGTACGGGCGAGTCCCATAATTTAGCCGCGTGCTGTGGAAAGATCTCCTTTTGTCCGCCCTGAATGCTTCCTCATTCAGCTGCATGGCATGAATGTCTGTTCTAGCAACAGCGGTTACATTTCTCTACCCCTTATCGCTACTAAGCACTCCCTAAGCGGTTTACAAGGTTTTTAGCTAACTGCTCCCAACAAGCTGGGTTTTTACCAACTAGGAAAGGATGGAAGGCTGAGACAACCTGGAGCCCTGCAGGATCCGGCTCACAACCTTGTGGCTGCAGTACTGGCATTTAACCACTGCAGTGTTCTAGGATCTGCCCCCTTGAGTGCTGGGTCTTCTGAGGAAAAAAAGCAGGATAGAAAGTTAATAATTACTTCTGCTATAGGAAAATAGTATTGCCACTACTGTGGTGTGGTAGTATGTTAGCATTATAATTAATATTATAGGGAGAAAAATGTCTCCGCACCCTATGTACCATGCAGCATTTATACACTCCTGTCATGTGTGTTGTTCCCCTAGAACACCCTTGCTTACCATTTTTCTAAACCCAAAGGTGCCAATGTTACCCTTCTTAGGCCATTTCTGCACTAGCCTATTATAGTGTTATTATTCCACTTTCAACATCCTCTGGAATCCTGGGGTTTGCAGTTTAGGGAGAGGCCTCCCTAAACTGCAAACCCGAGGATTCCAGAGGATGTTGAAAGTGGAATAATGGCATTATAACAGTCCAGTGTGGAAATGGCCATAGGGGAACTGCTCCAGATCCCTTTTTATGATTTTGGTCACACTTTTCTGCACGCTAGAGATGAGTAAATAGGTTAGCAGAAATAAAAGTGTGTGTGTGGGCGGTTTTGTTGTTAAGAAACAGTTTTTTTCTTCTTTCCTTCCTGTTCCCTCAGCTGAGTTCTGGGTCAGGCAGTGTTGTTCCTTATGCTAGTCTGGTGCTCACCTAAGTGGGTAAATGACATAACCCTGCAGATACTATTACTATAGATAAATATGGCAAGTGAGGGATAGATAGAATTATGGGAAAGGAAAAAAAGTGCTGCAGGTTTCAGCCTGTAAAACAAAAGATGAAGCTTGGAAAGGAAGAAAAAAGATTGCATGTAATTGCTGCATTTATTTACTTCAAACAGAAAGTTCAGCAGTTGTATGAATAAGAGTAACAACATCAGCATTATATTTATTTCCCCTTTCTTTGCATGCAACCCAGGCTCTGTGATGATGTTGCTTTTCGCCACTGTAACGCAAAGAAAGCAGATTGTGTTGTTGAATGGACTGCTTTACAGCAGTAAGTTTAGTTAAAAGTTCACACATCCCAAGTAAAGATTTCCTTCCTGGCTTCAGGAATGTTAATATCCTCTTGTATTTTTCAGTCCCACACAAGAATGAGGCAAAAAACCATCTTGTGTGTTGATGTGAACAGCACCTAACAGTGAATTTCACTTATGAATGAGAAGCTATGGAGATGGGGGTCTAATAATAATAAGTCATTCTATACAGACAAGGCCGACCCAAGACATTTTCCTACCTGAAAGAAAAGACAAAATTGTGTCTCTTTCCCATTTTGCAAATAGAAGCTAGCCATATTAACAGTCAAATCTTACTTCAACATGTAGTCATTAGTTGAATGAATCATGTTATGTTTCTTTGGACCTAACATGGGCCATGCATCCATGTGAGGCAGCTGATCATCTGCTGGCTCTATCCAACATGTTTCAGGGTGAACATGGCAAACTTGACAGTAATTCACCTATATAACAAGCTGTAGATCTCTCTTCATGCTGCAGATGAGTTCCATGCAGCTTTATGCCCACTGTGATCATTGCCTTTTAAAGAGGACACCTGGAGACAGTGCTTGACTTGTGCTTAAATAAGACATATGTGTGCAAACAATGGCTTTCAAGATGCTTGGCAGTCATGTGAAGACAGAGCATAGCCAACCCAGAGAGACCAATTAAGCAGATTGGTTGGTTGAATGAATGCAATTTGGCACTCCTAAAGTCAATTGGAAATCCAAGTTATCTGACCCAGTTGGCTCGAGGGCCTCGAAAGTACCAAGGGTTTAATCCAATTTGAATTGTTCTCTAGTGACATAAGCTGTTCTAGGTTTTAAGACTCAAATAGTGTAAAGTGGAAATAACATTGCCAGCTGTGGCCAACATCTAATCAAACATTGTGTAGAGTTAAATGAAATCCCATAAACAGTCCAGGGCTCTTAGGCCAAACTCTATATCTAGTAGGCATTTCTACATCTAATCAGCAAGGTGCTTCTTTAAATCCCTCACACAGGATTTACACATACAAACACACACATATGAGTTTCCACTTCAGCATGCAGTTCCTGATAGTGGCTTTTGAGAATATACACCATAGCTTGGAAAAGTAACATTTCTAGAACCAGTATTCTCAGGATTCTGTAGGCTATAGTCCAAAAGAATAACTTTTCTCTGTTTTGCTTAAAATGGATGCTATACATGAAGCATTGGGTTCTCACGTAGTATAATTTTTGGAGAAATTACATACAGTCAAACTCAATTAACTAGTTCAGTAATGAGGTAGCTGATAAATAGCAGGATGATAATTTATTTAGATGTAGCAGAGTATTTTGCAAGGTAGTAGATCAAGTGTACACATTGTTCCTGTACACCCATGGCTCTCAAAAGCTATGATCCTCCAGATGTTGTTGAGCTCCACCAACCACAGCTTGTCTGGTCAGTGGTGAGGCACGACAGAAGTATTAGTTCATCAATATCTAATGAGCTGAAGGTTTCCCACTGAATGCTATAACCTATTCCAATTTTGCCAATTTAAGTGCTTCATATGTAGCAAATCTATATGGTATGAAATCAGCCTAGCCTAGATGGGCTGTGAAAGATTGACTTTGAAGCAATGCTTATGACCTGTCAAGTAGCTTGTCTGTGTTTGTCCATTGATAAGCATAATCAGATACTGTTCCATTGAGCGAAAACAGCTCTATATTTACTTAAAGGACATTCCATTCTATTTAATATCATGATGGTCTATCTCTGAAAGGTGGAAACTGTCAAAGTCTTACAAAGTAGCTTAAGGAAAATATCGAAGGCACAGTAATTTAGAAGTAAAGCCCATCGACCTCAGACCCATATCTAATGTATCATTAATAGAACTAGGGCTGTAAAAAAAATTAGTACAAACATCTTATAAGATTACAATAATTCATTGTTATGGATAGCTTCAGCAAAATCAACACATAGAATTCTAAGGAAAGCCTTGGACAAAGGGGGAATGCAAATAATAATAATAATAATAATAATAATAATAATAATAATAATAATAATAATATAATATCTTTCAGTGTGCTTCATGCAGTACTCCTGTTTCTCCATATCTTTTCTTCACAAGAACTGAAGTAGATTATACCTAGAGATGGTGAAAGCCCCAAGGTTACCTACTCAAAATGCTCTGTGTGGGGCTGCTTTTTAACACTATTTGAAAACAACAGCCTGTTCAGAATTCTGCTGTCAGCACTGTGGTTTGAAACAAATACACTGTTTAGGCCAAGATCTTAAACATCTTTACCACAGTGCAAATATATGTTGGTTGGATCCCACAGTTGTGCAACTGATTGCTCAGAGGGTGTTACAGTCTTTTAACTCAACCACTGCGGAACAGTCACTTAGCTACCTCCCCCCACCCAAAATGGAAAGTGAAACTGAGGGCTGCGTATAAGCTGGGGAACACATTCATGCTACCTCTGAGAAAAGTATATCTGACTGCACAACTGTTTTTGTGCTAATGTAGTGCCCCAGTAGGATAATGACTAAGGTCTTCATTGGTTAACGCTGCATTGCCAAACACACTTCAAAAGCTGATTGTAATCTTTAAAAACCTTGATGGGGATTTTTCCCTCCCAGGCCTCAAAAAGATTTGGTTGTTCATGCTAACTGAAAAGCCAAACAGCTAGATATCACCAGAATTTTTTTTTTTAAAAAAATAAAGTTAGGGATTTGTCATGCATCTTGTTTTGCTATTATGCTTGTGAGAGACTTTTCAGGAGGCATGTGCACTGAAAAGCACTACAGCTCCCTTAGGGATGTTGCTTTGTGATGTCTCCTCCTTATTCAACATTGTGAAATGTAGATGCAGTAGTGCAACACCCAGTTGTTGTTGTGTGTCTTCAAATTGTTTCCGACTTATGGCAGCCCTAAGGCAAACCTATCACAGGGGTTTCTTGGCAAGATTTGTTCAGAGGGAGGTTTTGCCTTTGACTTCCTCTGAAGCTTAGAGAATATGACTTGCTCAAGGTCACACAGTGGGTTTTCATGGCTGAGTGGGGATTTGAACTCTGGTCTCCAGAGCTGTAGTCCAGTGCTCAGACCACTACGTTACACCCAATTACACTAGTGTAAAGCCTCAAGAGGATGCTAGCCTATTTCTCCACCATTGAATTTGTGATGGTTTCGGCTTAGTGGCAGAAATCACTGCAGAGCTTAGTCTTGGTATACAATGTCGCAACCTAATAGTGAGTTATTTATCTATTTATGTTCACTATTTATTTAACCCTGACTAAAGGTCAGTGACCTCTTGATGCTTGGTAATCTTATTCTCCTAATGAGCCTGTGAACTTTGGCTCTGTGTTCCACTTAACTATTTGCGAGTCTCCCTAACAAATTTTTATTTTGAAGGAAAATGACAAAGTCTACACTTTACAGAATCAGTGTGCATTTATTTCTGAACTCTGCAGCATGCACTGAGTTTATCTGGGGGCAGTTTTTGAACCGTTGCTTTCCTTATCATTCCTTCTCAACTTCCACATTTCTAATGAATAGGTTTAGAGACATACTGTAAGTTCTGTAATGTAAGGCCATTTCCGCACTAGACTGTTATAGCGCTATTATTCCACTTGCAACATCCTATGGAATCCTGGGGCTCCTCCCGAAACTGCAAACCCCAGGATTCCATACGATGTTGCAAGTGGTATAATAGCTCTATAACAGTCTAGTGTGGAAATGGCCATAGATAACTTTAGAAAATCCTCAGAGGAAGGCCAAACAAACCTCCTCTGATCAAATCTTGTAGCGAGTGGTTCAAGTGTTAGACTATGACCATTTCTGCAGTACACTGTTAGAGTGCTATTATTCCACTTTCACTCGCCTATGGAATGCTGGGGTTTGCAGTTTAGGGAGGGTCATTTATAATTCTCAGCCAGAGAGCTCTTTGGCCTCAGTACATTACAAACCCCAGAATTCCACAGGATGGTGAAAGTAGAATAACAGCACTATAACAGTATAGTGTGGAAATGGTCTACGACTCTGCAGACTAGGGTTGTAATCCCCACTCAGCCACTTCGAGACCTCAGGCAAATCACACTCTCTCAGCCTTGGAAGAAGGCAAAGTGAAACCTTCTTTGAACAAATTTTGTACAGCCAGCATCATGGAGTGGTGGACTATGATCCTGGAGACCAGGGTTTGAATCCTTGCTCACCCATGGAAATTCACTGAGTGACCATGGGAAACTCACACTCTCTCAGCTTCAGAAGTAGGTAAAGGCAAACCCCTTCTGAACAAATCCTGCCAAGAAAACCCCATGATAGGTTCAGCTTAAGGTCATGATAAGTTGGAAAGGACCTGAAGGCACACAACAACAACAATGGTATGTGTTATGTATTATTGTTGAGCTGGAGGAGACAGACAACCAGGTCACCCTGTGTTTAGTATTAAAGGTACAAAACCTGGGGGAGGGATTTGAAGGGGAGCAGGTTAAGCAACGCAAGTGCCTGCAGGATTAGGTCTATAGAAGAAGCAGATACAGTTGCAGACACAGATTACATCAGAGATTGAGTTATTCATCATATTGAAAGTCATAAAATGAGCCACCAAAGTATGTTTTCAAAGAAGTATTCTGGTCTAGGAAGAGAAGTACAAACATTTATATTTAGTCAGTGTATTCAGTCATAAATTTATTCACATCCAGTTCCTGCATCCTTACAAAAAAAATTTTTTTACAACACACACACACACGTATATATGTATTTTTGTACATGCCTTCTCCTAAAAGTTTTAGTTGTTTTGTCCTTGTATTTTTCTAACATCAGCACATTTCCTAATATACATCTTTATAGATGTAACTTTCACTAAAATACGTGTTTTTGTACATAATGTTCTCTAACATGCATTTTTGTGCTAAGAATGTCATTTTGAGACATGCAGAATCAACAGTTTATCAGTCCTTTATATAGGTTTGAGAAATGTAAATTAGATCAGTTTGCTTAGAAGGGCAGATAAAGTGCAGTCCTCAAGTATCTGCATTTTAGACCTATCTGGGTGTGCAGGAGCAAGTACTTCACACATGCATGTTATCAGATAGCTTCACCATCAAGTGATGACTTCCAGGTGTGAATTTTATTTATTTTTTCACCCAGTGGTACTGATTTCTTTTTGTTTATTTACTATCTTGCCTTTTTCCCCATATGGGACCAAAGGTGGCTCATAGCATAGACTGAAACAAAGAAAAATAAAAAAAAGTTTAAAAACAATGAGATATCTATCTTATTAAAAGCAGAATTAATTTAACACAGTAAAAGCACTTAAAACATAACAGTGGAAAGACAACTACAGCATATCCCCATGAAAAGACCCTTCTGATATATCCCAGTTAACCTCCAAAAGCCTGTGTAAATAGAGATATTGGCATGCTTATGGAAGGAGAAAGGATGTGGGGCCAGCCTTGTAGGAAAGATTTCTATAGTTTAGGAGCTGCTACCAAGAAGACACTTTCACATTCCTCACTAATGATGGTTGTGGGACCAAGCAAATGCTGCGAGAAATGACTCACCAGTTCAGTTAACAGTCACATAAATTCAGTATCACTGGTTGTCAAAACAAGAGTCTTGGGACCCGCACCACTTGTGTGGTGGCACAGAGTTTATGTCACCAGACCAAAAATGACAAAGTGCCAGTGGTATTATGCAGATGGCTTGTGCCAATATTAGGGTATTTTTAAAAGTCTCACTGATAGCCCCTGGGAAGAAGGCTACATTTGTCCTACAGGCATGGGACAAAGGAAAGAAGCTGCCTGGAAAGGATTCTTTTCCTGAAAATAAAGAAGACAGCGTACACTCCTCTAAGGAGAAAGTAACATAAGAGTGGAGAGGGCTTCTTAACTATGCCACAGCTCAGTGATCTCCTAGTTAATTACACTCTTGAAGGAAAAAGAGTGTGTGTGTGTGTGTGTGTGATTAGTATGCATGCGGAAAGTGCTGGTGCTTGTGATAGATGAAGCAGGAGCAGGCCCCAGATGCTTCACAGTTGGCTGTCCCAGCATGGATGATGGCTGGGCCACAAACATCAAATGAGTTGACTCCCGCAACAGTTTCAATGGGCAAAACCACCATAAATGAACAGAAATATTTCATTGATTTCTATATATTCCAACAATACTTTTCAATGGTTACAACTCACATATTCAGAAAATGATAATCGGTGGACGTGAATGTATGAAATGACCATAGGCACAGATAGTTTGGAAATGACTTACACATATGTTGTTTCTGCTTAGGGAAATTGGCGGTTTGCTCTTCCACCACATAACCCCAGGAAAACACTCTGAGTAGCAACAACCAGATAGGCAGCATTTGGGCACTTCCAGATGGAAACATTCAAAAGAAGCTATTTATTTGGTGTGCAGCTGTTTTTTATTTTATCTATTCAATTTATAAATTTCTTTCATGAATGGGACTCAGCATAGCTTTTAATAAAAATGATGCACATACATACAATGATTTAAAAAAAAAAGAACACAGCACTTATCAAGTTAAAACAAGTGAGGTCAATTACCAAAGGTGTGCCTGAATAAAAAGGTCTTGTGCTTGTTTTGCTTTTCCTCCTCTGTAGGCTTTCAGTGTAAACAATACGAGAGAAACACAGTGAGAAAAGATAGAAGGATTACAAACAAAAGATGTCATCTTCTGGACTCCTAGAAAATTCAGTGAAGGTAGTGGGGCAATTGTGCAAAGTCCCACATAGAAGCACCTCTTATGTGTGCAAGAGCTCTTTCTCTTGGCCAGTGTTCCTTAATCTGTCTGATGTGGGAAACCAGAAGTTTTTCCTCTCACAATGTGTCAGGGATTGGCACCATATTTGTGCCCATTGATTACAGATGCTTCTTTGTTTCCTGGGTTCTGTATGTAGCCCCAGGGTTGCACTCACCCCTTAACCAGAAAATAGGTGTGAATAATGTATGTCTTTCATGTAACCCATAAATGATTCTGCGTATCACAGCTTTCTATGTTAGTCTGTTGCAGCAAAAAAAAAAATTAAAAATTTTGCAGATTGGTTAATTTATTATGCCATAAGTTTGTGTGGAACTCTAGGCTGTGATAACGTATGCTATTATCAATTGCTCAAATCTTATGGTACTGCAAGACTTTTTGTTCCAACTGCAACAGAGTTGTTTGCCTTTTTTAATGACTTATAGGCTGTCTACTTTGGGGTGAGTGAGAGAAACAAACACTGTTAATTTCATCAGGCATAATTACTTGCTTGTTAGCATCCATCTGGAACCCTTTTTGTCATCTCATTTTGACATCAAATGTGCAACATTAACCTGTCACACTGCATGATAAAGTAAAACAGATACCACCTTTTGGAAGTGAGGGGAAAATTTAGACTGTTTTGAAGTCATGAAAGACATTTCCTAAATGTAGATAGTGTAAAAAGGAACATACAGTAATCCACCAAGTATAAATTATACATATACATATATATTACATATATGGAGTGTTAAAATAAAGCATCTTCTTGACTCTCAAGGCATTACTAACACTATGTAAAGCAATCACTCTGAATTGTGCTTGGTTGCATCAAGGGGAAAATGCTACTTTTATAGGGAAAAGACTACTTTTTTCACTGCAGTTGGAGGTACAGATTGGTTGGTTCTGGGGATGCTATTAATTCACCCTTGAACCTCAAGAAATTTACCACTGCTGCTCCCTTTCAGGGACTATTCAGTCAATGTCTGGCTTACTTTTAAAGAACCATCAAAGAAAGAGCAATGGCCTTTTAGCTGCCTACCTGGACATCAAACTCAGCAAGTACACACGTTATCTAGTCACAGCCTTCCTAGAATGGTGAGATGCATTGCATTTATACTTAAATTATAGTAATTACAGTATTTTAAAATGTCCATGTATTGCTATGCAGTAGCACATGTACCTTTCATGCAAATAAATGTCATCCTTTGTCCTCTTTCTCCATTTCCTCTTTTGCGGCAATGTCACATGTCACAGGACCCAGACCTAGCATGATGTTGCCAGCTTCACCCACCCTTGTGTTACTGCCTTGACTAGTCCGAGCTTTGGGGATATTAAAAGATATCCTTTTGATATCACAATTCGGCTTCACTTCTCTATTCCCGTCCCTTGCGAGGCCACCGGACAAGCACGCATACAAGCTCGGCCGTTAATCGCCGTAATATTCCTGGACAATACAGGCAGGCCAGAAAATAGCTGATTCGCTGCTTTAGGAGACCTCCAGGCAAGTACTCTAATTAGGTATGCACGCAACCTACAAAAGAGCCTCTGCCCCGTGATGACAGCTTGATCGGTAACCTATACAATACCTAAGTACTCTGCGTTTGCATACTGGCTACTCTATTGAGAACCTCTGCGATGACTCAATCATTCAGATTCTGACCTTTTGGAGGCTTTGTCTCCAACTTCAAATCTATTGTTTTCCCCCAAGTACGGCATAGCCTGCAGTCACAATTCTCCTTATAAAAACCCTTGATTCTGAGACCTTCCTCCGATCGCTCCCGAGTTTCATCCCACCTTGCTGCCGCTTTGCTTGGCGAGCCTCCCCTCAGCTCCACGTGCTGAGCTACATCGCACCCCAGCCTCGCTCTCTATTTTTCTGGGCTTCAGGACAGGTGAAGTATCACCCAAACCAGCAATCCCTGTAAAAATCCCTCTATACCACTCCAACCTTTATTTTCTTTAGTTACCTTGTGTGAGTGTGTCGCATACACTGTTTTGCTTGTGTATTTAATAAAACATCATTTATTGTTTCAACTTCTGTGTGCTCCTTGACTCGACCCGACCCGACCCCGTAGACATAGGGTTCAAGATCTCGCTACGTTACCCTGTCTCTTGTAACGTTAAGCAGTGCTCTGAGCTAATTTTCCCCACCTTTAATTGAGCACATTTTGGTGTCCCTCCCGGGACCCCCAGTACACAGGGTAACACTTGCTAACACCTTGTTCAAACCAAGTCCTGAAGTGAAAGCTCAGCCTTGTGGTAAGAGGAATAACTAATAAAATATGTGCTTTTTCTTCACTAGTAAGTAACCATTGCCAGTCTCCTGCTTCTACCTTTAGATTCCTGGGTGTTTTTGCAGAGGTTGGTGGGAGGAACTAAAGCAGCATCCTATCACTGCTCAGTTAAGAATGGCTTCACCATGTCATGTTCATTCTTCTTAAATTCTTCTTAAAAGTAACTTTCAAGCCCTAGTTTTCATTCAGTTGACTGAGTCCAAACACTTCTTGTTTTAGAAGTTAGCCATTGGTTTATGGTCATTACAGCTCTGGCAGTGAACACACCAGAAAGGTCCCTTCCTGAACGTTTGTATGGGAAGCAAATGAACTGAATGAAAAGTAGCTTCTTGGCAGATTGCTGGCAATAGAATCTGGAGACAGTATGACACACAAAGAGTAAGGGTGAAGTCAGTTAAGTGTGGTAAAAGGCAGTAGTGTTGTCAGGGCAGGATTTGGGGGCAGAAGTCCAGGGACCAGAAAGGACCAGGACAAGTTGGACTAAATGCGATGGGGCTGGCTTACCACATTCTGAGCTAAGTGAAGAAATATGTCTGACCATCTAAAGATTGCCCCTTGCACAAGACTGTTAAGTCCAGCATCTAAAATTAGCCAATTGCACCACATGGGTCAATTGTGGAACAGACTTGAATACCTAGAAATGTTGGGGTGAAGAGAGGGAAGGTCTCAAATAACTTGAAAGTAGACAGAGCAAAAATATAGGTGACCTGATGTGTTCAATATCATTCAGTTGTACTAAATATTAATAAATTTGATTAGATTCTCATGCAATTCTCAAAAGGATCCTGTTCTTGTCAGCTGTCCCAGTATCTTCCTCATATTGGCTAGAAAGCCAATCATTAGGAGCAAATTACATGTTTCCACCTATTTGTTCAAACAAAAAATCTAGGAAAAAAGAGAGACAGGTTGGACATTAAGAGGTCTAAGTACTTTGGCACAGATATAATGCTTAGAGTGTATCTGCATTGCAGAGTTATACCAGTTTCATACTGTTTCCCTGACTTCTGGGGGTCCCTGGGGGACACCTGGATTTGCTCCAAAATTCAAAGGTTGGGGAAATTAGCGGAACACTGCTTAACAAAACAAAGGGCAGGGCAACACAGTGAGATCTTTTATCCTATGTCTACAGAGTCAGACTGCACGAGAGAGACAAGTCAAGTGTACAATTAAAAGTATTTTATTTATCAGAATTGGCAGAATTTCCATACACACACATACAAAGCAGTCACTCACACAGGTGCACAAGGACTACTGAGTCTGAAAGACTTCAGAGTGGAAAAAGCTAAGGGAAAGAAAGCAGTTATACCTCACCTGATCTTGAAGAATGCAGTTTGGGAAGAAGCAAGGATAGATTAGCAGACAAAGAAAAAACTGAGGGGAGCCTTAAATTAGCAGCATGACAGATGCTAGTCAAAGGCGGGAGTTCTCCAAAGAGAGCCCCAAAAGGGGACCCAATTATAGTACAAAGTATGCTGGGGGGGGGGGGCAGAGCCTTTCCTGGGAAAGGACAGAAGCCAAGTTATGCAGATGGACCTCATCTTTGTAGTTCCCGCGATTGCGATCGCTAACCTAATCTGGGAGACACTTAGTCTCTCTAGGTGTCAAAGTTGTGGCCGGTCCATTTGATGTGCGCATATGTGCCTTCTGAGGTTTTCCTCTGGATGCATGACTGGGGGATATTTGGTCTGACCTATGACAGGGGGATTTCAGCCTTTAGACTCGGATATCTACATTTCTGTCCGGTGAACCTCTGGCTCAATAAATATATAGATAATAAATAATTCTCTTCCCCGAGATTGGGCCTGTCAACAGGTAATAAATATCTCACTCCCGCTGTCAGCAGATAGTGAATATTTCCTTTCTGCTATTAGCATAAGTTACAATACTACTCTAAATGTGATGGCTACATTCTATATAATCTGCGATTTGTAACTTGGTGAGGTGCTTAGAATTCTCTGCTACAGAACTCTAGCATCTTATATGCTCCAACATTTCACAGATGAAAGCTCAGAGGCATAGGGCCAAGCAACATCAGTGTGGTCAAGAAAGCAAAACTTATTAATGAAGAACACATAAGCTAGGAGAGGCTGCAGCAGTTTATTCTCATCTAAGAGCAAGATTCCTTTTGCAACAACTGAAATAAGCTGAGGACAAAAAGAGAAATTGGGAGGATAGGAAAGAAACTGAGATATTTAAAAGCTGCTGAAAAAATGGGATGATAGAATATTAACTAGGATTGTCCCTGCCAATTGGAACAGCTGGAAGCTATGATATTTATCTAGAGATAATTCTAAATACCTCATCAAGCTTCAAATCATAAGATTTCATAGGAGAAAACTATGATAGTTAAAATGGTGAAGTGGGGAAACTGTGGTGAAGATAGACATATAGAACAGCCAAGCCTTGGTTCAGATTCTACTTCAACTACAAAACTGACTTGTAAATCTTGGCAAGTCACTAGTCCACGGAGTAACTTTTCTTCCAGAATTACTGTAAGACTATCTTACGGTGGAAAACATGTGCACCAACTTAAGGTTCACGGAAGAGAAAGGTGTATATTTTTCTGACCAAGATTAAGATTTAATTTATTTATAATTATATACAGTTATTTGCAACTATCAGTACTTCTCAACTGTACTTGCCACAGAGGTGTCCTTTCCATGCTCCCTTACACATACAGTTTCTACTTCCTGTTTTCCCCATAGCCTTCTGGCTTCTCTCTCCTAAAATGACTTCCCAGAGTCTTCTTTCCAAGATCCTTTAAAGTGATATCACCTGAGCAGGGCTGGGCTAGAATGGAATAAATGAACCTGCATCTAACTATACTTCAGAGATGGTTCTGCTGAATGAAGAGACAACATAGTTACATACAGTTAGAAGGTATTTTCATGGTTGCCTAGTCACCTCACCTGCTCAGATCCAGGATGCAAGTGGAGCCTATCTGACAGCTTCTGTGAAGGAGAGAATACCACCTCTAGAGACAGTCAGCTCCTCTGTTGAATGATTCTTCCCCTGGTGTTTAACCAAATTGTCTTTTCTTGCAATTTCCTCCCAGTGGATTGTGGTCCTGACAGTTGCCCTTTATGAAATGCTTTGGAGCCACTGGTCTATCTCAGACTGTTCCTGTAAATATACTTTGAATCTCTTCAAAGTGATGACAAACCTCCAAGCTGTCAGTGAACGCTAAAAAATTCCAAAGAGCTAAGAGAGAGAGAGAACACAAGAAGGAATGGAAAGATTTCTCTCAGCTGGCTAACAAACTCCCAGATCTAATATAATCCAATACTCCAGCTTCTAAACAAAGCCACATACACCTTTTATATAACAACAAATTAGCTTAACAAAATTTCACTTGGGTGTCCAGTAACTAAAATTATGACTTCAATAATAATTAGAAAAAGAATATTGACTTTGAGCCAACATTTAAAGAAGTACCTGCTTTGATAAATGTTTACTTTGTCAGAGTTTGAGGACATTTCTCCTCCATGTCTGTCTTTGGCTCTTTAAAGTTTCTTTTCATAGCAGGACGACCTTGATCCAATAACCCATTAGGAGGCCACTTGGCATAAAACAATCAGAAATGGCATCAGTCCTTCTTAGTCTGTTTATGTGTTTACAGCCATAATAGTATTATACAGGGTATTGCAAAGTTCATGTTTGCAGTGTGAATAACAATACTCATGATCAGACGCCTCAATTATGCATGTCAAATTTATGACTTTAAAGAACACCTTGCTATTCAAGGTATTCAGCCTTGGGTATTATAAAATAGAACATTGATTTTCTTTGATGGTACTGTACCTGATTTAAAAAAAAATTGAAAGAGTCTTTCAGTGGCATTATAGCTTGGGGGAGAAAAGTAAAAAGGCTATATATAGCTTCTGAATCATGATTGAAGGATAGAGCACATGCTTCATATGAAAAAGATTTCTACTGGTAGGACTCAAAAACATAGAAACACTGCTAGTCAGTGTAGCCCAGCATTTCCCAACCTAGTACACTCCAGATACTTTAGACTAGATCTCCCATCATTCCTGTCCATTGCCCATGCAGGAGATGGGACTATGAGAGTAGAAGTCCCAAACTGCTGAAGAATTCTAGGTTGGGGAAAGCTGGCATATACATTTCAATGAACCAATGACCTGATTCATTATCAGTAGCTAACAGTTATCATTTGGGACCATTAAAATAGAAATCTACTTGAGATCAAAGCTACCTAAATATCCTAAAGGCGCTAGATCCTGTCTGATATTGGAAACTAAGCAGAGTCAGCCTTGGTTAGTACTTGTGTGGGAGATTGCCAAGGAATACCAGGTGCTGTAGTCTATTATTTTAGAGGAAAGAACTAGTAAAACCACCTCTGAGTATTTGTTGCTTAAGAAAACCCTGAAAAATTCATGGGGTTGCTGTAAGTCAACAGGCAATTTAAAGGCACATATGTACACACAGCTGAGACCAGAGCTTGGATATTCATGGCTAGTGCTCATAGTCCTGAGAGATTCTGGAAGGAGTAGTTCAAAAAAGTAGGTTTTATGAGCTCTGGTTCAGTTAAAATGAAAGCATTTTACATCCCAACCTTTCAAACAACCAATGAGTACATTTATAAGCGTGACAAAATGCAAGGAAGAAAAAAGCCTGAAAGAGCCCGTAAATAAAAAGACAAGAAATTGTGAATTATGAACAGCAGTGATGGAAACTGAATACCAAATAGAAATGGAAAACAAGCACTAAATGAAATACATGAAGTAGAATTAATTTATCTACAGTAGTTTAATTGTAGATTTAACAAAATAATTGTCCTTTCAAATCAATGCAGTGACAACTAACACTTTACAGAAAACAGATGTGGAACAGAAAGTTACTCTATTCAGGCTTTTCTCTTCATGCAAGAAGCACGACAGTCAAAGATCCCAAAGGGGGTTGCATGTCCTAGTCCCATTTTGTTAACATATCTTTGCTAATCCTGTTTTGTGTTGGGGAAGGTATGAAGGGAGGACATCTGCCTGGCTATTCCTCTGGGTTCCATTCCTGATTACACAGGATTGCAGCTCATAGAGAGATAGGTCCTCCTTTAGAGAGGTCCTCCCAACACATTGACAGTGCAGAGGCAGGCCGGCAATGGCTACAACAATGCAACTCCACATAGACCCTTTTTGTTTGCACAATGTTATCTACTATTCTCAACCAGGAAAGAAACATCCCCTTCCAGGACTGGAGGTGTGCAACAATTATATGTCTGTTCAATAGGGATAGATGAATTTGACTGTCTCAGTTCCTCATTTTCCAGTTTTAAGTCCATTTTTCACATTTCCACATTTTTAAAACACACACATCTGTGCATGCTCGTGTGCATCTTTCCAAATTTTCCAAATTTTTCCAAACAATTTTACTTCATATAATCTATTTTCCTGTGTTTTTTTTTAACCAGTGTATTCCCTTTTTTGCTCATCCTCCTCTGATACACATGGTTTAACAGAAGAACTTCACCACAAAATTTGAAAAATTGCAAGTGTTGGAGAACTTTTTCTTCAAATTCAGGAACTGAAAATATGGTAGATTCACATTCTCCAGTTAAATGCTTAGGCCTGAGCCCAAGGTTCCTAGCCATGGCTTTATAAAATATGCTCTGAACAGATGCTTGAAATAAGTCCTGGGCTAGATGACAACTGATAAATAGTAATGTGATCCAAACAAGACAGAAATACAGTTGGTTAATGTCTGATCAAACCATAGGTTACTTAGTTAAGAGAGACAGCTAGCATAATGTAGTTGTTAAGAGTGTTGGATCACAACCCTGGAGATCATGGTTTGATTCCCCACTCAGCCATGGAAACCCGATAGGTGACCTTGGGCGCATCACATATGCTCAGCTGCAGAAAACCCTATGAGAGGTTCACCTTAGAGTTGCCATAAGTCAGAAGTGACTTGTAGGCACACAGCAAGAATGACAACTAAGTAGATAATACAGGGTCTTGGCTCATATTTATTGTCGACAATTTCAAGCCACTTCAATTTTTTTTTAAAAAAATATTTCCAGTGTACAAATCAACAAAATACAACAAAACCAAATAATTTCTAAAAACCACTGAAACAGCAAAAAGTTTTAGTGACACCACAAAAAATCAGTTGGGATAAGTGGCAAGGCTGGTAATCAGGAAAATGTCTGGGCAAACGAACAATCTTCAGTTGGTAGCAAAAATACCTGTACTGGAAACCCACCAGAAGTTATTGGGAAATTGGTTGCCACATTGGAGAAGGCACTACTCTGTGCTTCATGTCTAAATCAATGTATGTAGCCATGGTTAGGGGAAAAAAAAACAATAATTTTATTGTTTTTGAGATTCTCACAGAAATGATAAATTTCACATCTTCCAAGGCTCCTTGAGAGACAAAGGATGCCTTGCCTTGGAAATTTGGGCATTTTCAAACTTTGGGATATATTTTATATGCATGAAATCATGCATATGTTTAAAAAATGCAATTGGCTAAAAATGCCTCCAGCTGAAAAATCTACCCAAACAAAGCTTTAGTCAATGGGGAAAATGTGTACCATTTATTTATGTACATCTTTGGAAGCATTTGAATCAATGTGTATGTCACAGAAAGTACATACAAATTTCCATGTGGGAAAGAAGAAACTGAAAAAACTGAGGCCATTTCTGCACTGCACTATTATAGTGCTATTATTCCACTTTCAACATCCTTTGGAACCTGGGGTTTGCAGTTTAGGGAGGGGCATTTAGAATTCTCAGCCAGAGAACTCTTTGGCCTCAGTAAACTACAAATCCCAGCATTCCACAAGATATTGAAAGTGGAATAATAGCACTATAACAGTGCAGGGCGGAAACTGCCTAACTGTCTCAATCTGATATGAACAAACAATGGGACAGGAATAGAGGAGGGGTTAGGAGATCTCCAACACAATAATAACTGAGAGCTTTTCAGTCCTAGTAGCCCTAACTAATGTAGTCAGTGGTGAGGAAGGCTGGGACATGGAATTCAACAATATTTGAAGGGTTGCATGTTTCCCAGTCCTGGGCTGAAAGGACTGAGGGTTAAATTGGGTGATTGATTCTTTCTTTCTTTCTTTCTTTCTTTCTTTCTTTCTTTCTTTCTTTCTTTCCCTCTTGAGTGAGCATAAGAAGCCTAAAGTGGATTTAGATCCAAATGTGGAGGAGCAGGGACTGGAATCTCCACTACCACAGTTTTTGTTGCCATAAACTGAACTATTAAACAATAAATCACTTTTGGGCAATACAAATTGCAGGTACTGGAACCCAGTCTGGATTAGGACTAGAGCAGGGGCAAATGATTTTAAAGCCCCCTAATCTTCCTTATGCTAGGGTCTTGGACTTGCATCCAGGGGATTTGGCTCCTCCCTCATCACTCTAGAGTAAGGAGGGGAGAAGATTTAGCTGCTAGCCACATTTTTAAAGTGTTAAGTCTGACGATAAAGTTGTGGCTGAATCAGGGAATTAGCAAGTTGAATCTTGTACTCCTGTGATGAAATCAGAGCGGCCTTAGGCAACCCACTCATTCTCTTTCAGCTTCAGAGCTCACCTCAAATCTGATATATGGGGAATTACAGTGAGATGATGGTTGAGACTGTTTAGTCTCAGTTAGAATAGGTTTTACCAATCAATTGTTGAATAGTGAGTCAGCATGTAGGTAAATGCCACCCATTGAACGGATCTACTCTAGTCAGGACTAACAGCATGCAATAGGCCTTTATTCTTTTATATCCCATCTTTTCCCTTGAATTGGGACTCAGTGCAGTTTGTTGTAGTGGTGGTGGTATAACTTCAAGTCATTTCTAACTTATGGTGACCCCTAACGTGACTCTGTCACAGGGATTCTTGGCAATCCAGTATTTATTCGGAAGGAATTTAGCATTGCCTTCCTCTGAGACTAAGTATACCTTGTCTGAGGTTACCTGTGGCTAAGTGTGGTTTTGAGCCCTTGTCTCCTGGAGATTTGATCTGATACTCAGACCACCACAACACACTGATTTCAATGCAGTTTATGAAACATTAAAACCACAACAGATTAAAATCACACATAAAGTTCAGTAAAAGTGTGTGTGTATGTGCCTCCAAGTCACTGGTTGACTTATGGTGATCCTCATGAATTTCTTAGGGTTTTCTCAGGCAAGAAATACTCACAGGTGGTTTCACTAGTTCCTTCCTTTTTAAAAAAAGCAATCTATCAAACAATCTATTGAATTAAAACTATTTAAAAATTTGTTAAAAGGCAAGATCTAAAAACCATTGTAATCAATTCCTGAAAGCCTCTTTGAATAAATAAATAAATAAACCCTCCTCACCTGCCAGTGGGGGGACAGCAAGGAGGAGGCCATTCCAGTCTCCCTAGGGAGAGAATTCAAAGTTTGGGAGCAAGAAAGCAGCTATCCTGTGTATTCACCAGCTGTGCCTGGGACAGCAGTGGAACTGAGACATACACATGGTTGGCTGCCTAGAAGCACCATATCAGGAATGGGCAACATGTAGTTCTTTAGATGTTAGAGTGTAGTTCCCATCATTTCTTACCATTAGCTATGCTGACTAGGGCTCATGGGAATTGCAAACCAACAACATCTGGAGGATAGCATTGTTAGGTTTTTCAAAATAGCAATAAGGAACAGTCAAAATTCATGATATGCAGGGATAACTATCAGGAAGTAACTATTGAGAACTTAGTAAATATTACGTAAATATCAAATGAAGGTTAACCTAGCCATATATTCCTCTAAAATTAACATGTTGTCCTGATTCATAAGTTATATGATGCACACTTTCCATTTTTGTGAAGATACAGGATTTTTTCGTGTGTGTCTTGTTCAGCCTATGTAAAAGGAAAAGATTTACAACTCTGAAACAGGCAACATTTCTTACAATAAGGAACACCAGCCAGTCCTATAAGAAACAAACTTTCCAACCCTCTACTAAGGGACATCCCTTATAATAAGGAATACCTGACAACACATTATGTAGTCCTGCACTATGTAAATATTAAAGCTGCCACCAGACTTACCTGGAGGTAGGGTTTTGGGTCAGGGCAGTCATACTGGGCTTCCCTTCTTCCCAGGAAGCCTCCTGGGAAGGAAATTGCCAGCAGCCAATGAATTCACATGTCTGATTTGAATTCATTCGCTGAGGGGAGCTGGACCTGACCTGAGCTGACTGGATAGGCAGTCTTCACTCAAGTTGAGTGCTGGTATGTATATTACCCCATGCCTCTAGCTCCCAGTCAGAGTGTTCCTAACTGTCACTCACCTGCCCACCCTTGTATTCAGTGGATCTGTGTCTAACATTGGGGGTATAGAAGTGCTGGAAGGGTGTGGCTTGGCTTAGTGGGTGGTTGCCCTTGCATGGGCACAGGAGAGGGGATATCTGTAGTGTGCTTGTGTATTTGCTGTTTTTTTGTCACAACTTGTAAGGGGATACAGCCTAGGTCCTGGATCTGTGATTGCTATTACTGGTGTATCCCAAGCATTGGTATAGTATGGGATTCTGCCCCGGGCTCAGGCATGCAGGGCAGAAGCAATTGTACACAGCACCAGAGGGACATGATTCTCCACACACCCTGGCAGCAGGGGAGGCCACCACGAGAATTTTCCCCAGGGGAGGGGAGAGCTTTCCTGTCATCCCAGCAGTTCCAGTGGTAGGCCAGAAGGTTGGGCTCACTGAACAACAGGTGGGTTGATTGATGCCCAGATCTGGACCTATGTATGTGCCAACCCTACCACCAACTATAGCCAATAAAGTTGTGGCCTTTGTTTTTCCATCTGTTAGGTCAGTGTGGTTTGTTTGGCAGTGTCTCTCACCCCTGAACACACAAATATTATTATCTGGGAGGCATCAGGGTCCTTTTCTCTTGAGTGATTCTCTATGGATGCAAGCTGTTCTCGGCAACTTATGCAGAATTAGGGAAGATATAAAAGGAACGGAAGAAAGCTTGCCAGGGGAAAGTTATTTTAGTAAACAAACTTTCCTCCATTTCCTAGTATTCTAGGACATTGCTTTTTAAATCCATAAAATATTAAATATTTTGTAAAGGTACATCCTCATAATTCTTGATGATGGGATAAGATGTGCTGGGTTTGGAACATCAAGTTCTTGCAAGACACACATGCACACACACACAGTGAATTATTAGCCTCCCTACCTCATATAGTCCGCATAGGGTTCATTCAAATTGGTTATTTGTCCCCCACATTTAATGACTCTTCTTGAGACTTGTTGCCACTTCATGTCACTTCCCATCCACTGTCCTGACTTGAGACCTCAAGAAAAAAGCAGCACATTTCAGTTAATTTGTGGGTATCTTGTCTGTGAAGTGGATTGTGATTTTAGACATGAGGGTATCTAATCTCATGGTGGCTCTCCTCATTTTAACTCCAGATATGTTGCCTCACATGGGCTGCAATCCAACATCCCTCTTAGTGTAGCATGCATACATACTACATGAGTGCTATGCAACCCCCCATGTCAATGACTAGGTGCTATTGCACAACGCGCAATACATGATGCACAACCACATTTCAAACTATAGGATGCACAACTGCAACACATAATGCAGAATGCACAACTTGAAAAGACAAGCACAGAGTAATATTCTGTCTATGCAACCCTACTTCCACTATCAGCGGAATACATCCATTGTGTGATGGTGACTTTTTAGTCCACATGCATAGCGTAATTTTTACACGTGTACGTTCCTAACAGTATTTTATTCAGGGTCTCATTTTCCCCCAGTACTTCCTTACGATATTTAAATTACTTTTGATCTCTCTAGAACATTAGTGCTACTGCCAAAAACTTTTTATTTGTCCAAACGCTCTAAAATTTTAGCACTATTACAACATTGCTCTGAACTGCTGTGAAGGTTTCACTGTGTCCCCCTCTTACACACACACTCCATCCTTTCCTGTGTCGCCCTTTTACATATATGGACTCTTTTTTCCTCCATCACTCTTCTCCAGTGCTTTATTTGATACCACAAATGTATTGAGGGAAAACACACTACAGTAGCTCATAGAGGTTTTTGAAAAATATCTTCCTCAAACAGGGGATGACAAATGATCTTGGAGATGTATTGGGCAAAGGGAGAAATGAAGTAAGGGCAAGTGGAAATCCAAATACATGCTTGCAGCCCATGTCATAAGACACTGCCAAAACCCAAAATGAACTACAACAACAGGTGTACACTTGGATTTGGGACAAGATAAGTAAAGGGACAAGAAAAAAAATGTTTCCTTCCACTAAAGAGTAAAAAGTGGTGCCAATTAACAGAAATTACCAGGAAATACCCTGGTACAAGAGAGATGTGGTTTGGATCACAGAAATAAAAGCAATATAGCAATGAAAACCACTGCATCCTGATATATTTGGCCAGTCTGGATGAGCCCATAGAGTGCTATGGGGACTGTAAAGGCTATTCAGCTTAGCTGCTCTTTAAGGGAAAAGTTTCTTTCCTTTTAATAGGTCACTTCTGAGTCTCCTTGTTGTTGTAGCCCCCAACTGACAGTCAACAATTGTTTGACCATGACCTAAAAGAACAATGATAATTGCAATCTGTTCATTAAAAAATAATTGGTCCATATAACTCAGTATTACTGACATTGATTGGTTATGACTCTCCAGGGGTTCAGGCCTGATTCTTTTTTAGCCCTACCTGGAAATGCTGGGAACTGAATCGGGGACTTAAAGCATGCAAAGCATTTGTTCTACCACTGAGCTACAGTCTGTCCCTTTAATTAATGTTAATAATTCAGTAACCATAAAACCTTGAAATAAATGCATGGTGCTTAAATCATGGTGTTATGCCAAGAAAACAGAACTGGTTGAAACTTCTCACTGTGAACAGAGTTCATAAGAAGAGGAAGTCTCACTCTCTGGCTTTGCTCATTCATTTTTTCCCCTTGCAAGCCAAGCTACAATAAAGTGCTAACTCTAAGGGGTTGATATTAAGATTATCTGTAGCCTACTTCTGCTTAGCAAAAAGTTGAACTCAAGACAAGGCCAAGTGGGGAGAAAAAGACAATCAGGATGATTCTAGCTTCAAATTCAAAGGAGTCCTACTGAACTCAGTTGATTTAGGACACATTTAGGATTGCACTGTTAGTGAATGTCGTGCAAAAGAAACTTCTTTAGATACCTAGAGGTTCTCTGCATTATCAGAGTTTTCCTCTGCTTCTTCCTTCTACTGATGTTTCAGATTCAAGCCAGTGTCCATACTTCTGAGGAAATGTGGTCACTTGTGGGGCTGGAGAGAAGGGTAACAAATCTTTCAAGATCAGATAAGGTGCCCCCCCAATCTGAACTCTTCAGGTGTAAGAATGGCATTGATACTCTGTGGGTGTAGGAATGCAACCTATATATGTTCCTTTACAATGTTTCTCCTTGTCACTTTTGAAATACAGTAGGTCCCCCCATAACTGCATGACTAGTATCCACCCACAATCTGCTCCAGGGCTATGGCTGCCACTGTTACCAGCTGAGCTCTACGCTCTGAGCAGCCAGCTCAAAGAGTGCACAGTGAGGCACAGCTGGGCTTCCTGTGCCTCTCTCAACCTAGGAAGAGACAAACACTCCTTCCTCAGCAGAGAAAGGCACGCAACGCCCAGCAGAGCTCCCAACAATGCTTCTCTCAGCAAGGGAAGGAGAGAGACGCTCCTGTCTTAATGGAGAGACAGGCAGGCAAAGCATGGCATGGCTCCCTCCCTTTGTGCTTCTCTCAGTCAAGGAAGGGGATGGACAGTCCTCCCTTGGTGGAAAGTGGTGTTACTCCACTGGAAAAACCCTATCCCGGGGTCTACAATTTTGATATTAAAATATGATTCAATGTGCCTGAGAGGTCACCCGGATAGGCACGTAGGCAGCAATGGTCAAACGACTGAAAACCAGGTCAGGCCAGTAAAATCCCCCGTCACGTAGCCCCAGGAGACCTCAAACTGTGCAAACCTACCAAAACAAAGGGTTTCTCAGCCCCTGAGAAGCTGACCTGAGGGGATTAGCGTGTCTGCCCCAAGTTGAGCAAATATTCCATCAGGCGAGGGCTGTTTACATGAAGTCACACCACAAACTAACACAGCCGAAGATTCTGAGACTTTGGCAACACCTTGCAATTCCATCACACAAAGGAAATTGCCATGGTGGAGCTTTGTTATTGCTCCAACACCCATTGTTTTCCCCGGGAAAGGATTAGCCCTCCAGGTACTTTCCCCCCTACAAATAGTCCCAGTTTTTGAGTGGTTCTTTGGATCACTCCCGGTCACCCCAGCAGACCGTTGCTCCGTCCGTTGAGTGATCCCCTCAGCCCTCTCCGTGCTGAGCCTCACTTCTCTGCTGCCTTCCCGGACCCAGGACTTCAAGAAAAGGTGCAGTTTTACCCCAGCTGTACCCCTCCAATACTCTCCTGTCCAATTTCCTCTCTTTTGTTTCTTAATAGCTCTTGGGTGCATGTGTGTGTGATTGCGTTGGTGCGTGAGACTTGCATTCAATAAAATCATTTATTGGACATTCTTGTTTGGTTTTTGGTTTGGCCTGATCCCATAAAAACTGGGTAAAAAGACCCTGCTAGGTTACCCTGCCTCTCGCATTGCTATTGCTCGTGCCCTGGCTAGTTTCCATTCCCCATCACGTGGAGCACATTGAGGTGTCCCCCAAGGGACCCCAGAAATCAGGGTAACAGTGGTATGCAAGGATTGGTACGTTATCCATGTTTTTTGCCATCTGTGTTAAGTCTGGGAACATATCCTCCACAGATATGGGGGACCTACTGTACTACTACTCATTCTTTGTGAAGGCATGGAATCTACCAAAACTTCAAACCTGGCCCTTCTTAGGTGTTTGGAAGTAATTTGTTGTTTTTAATCCATTCAAACCATGCACAGAAAAATAACAAATGTAAACAAGGACTAGTCTATTCATAGGATGAATACATCAGTTCCTACCACACTTATTGCAATAGGTTTGGGACCATTTTCTAGCATGTTGTTCTACAGAATAATCTGCCAGCTATCTACAGTGGACCTTCCTTTATTGTGACCTCCATATATGTGATTTCCAGCTCATAAGAATCATCGTATTTCTGTACCTAAAATGGCGATGACATGCGTGTGGATGTGCTGAAGCATCCATGCCTATGTCGTGGCCATTAAACATAATGGGATGCAAGCATTCACATTTTTCCTTATTTGTGGAATGAAACTCTTGCATATACAGGGGGAGCACTGTACTTCTTCATGGCACATAAAAGTGCTTCCAATCAGTGAAGGCTGCACATTCTTTCTAATTCAGATTTGATTACCTTTCATGAATTCAAAATGCTAAAATGTTTGTGATTGTGTATCACCTCAAAACATCGCTCTGATTTTAAAGAACAGAGTGCAAACCAAACATATACCAATTTTTGTGAGTTTTGTTAACAGCACCCTGAAACATGCTCCACAGCTTGCTGACAATTTTGTAATGTTGTTGTTGTTGTTGTTGTTGTTGTTGTTGTGTGTCTGCAAGTCATTTCTAACTTATGGTGACCCTAAGGTGAACTTATGACAAGGTTTTCTGGGGGCTGAGAGTGTCTGACACACCCAAGGTCGTCCAGGAGGCTTCCATGGCAGAGCAGGAAACCAAACCTTGGTCTCCAGGTTCTTAGTCCAACGCTCAAACCACTACACAACACTGGCTCTCCTTTGTAACTTTCAGGCTAGTATAATCCTGTTGATGCTCTAATTGTTCTATTTTGCTGGGTCAATGCAACTATGAACAGTTGTTATTTCCTTTTTCTTTTCACTGCTAAATCACAAATAATACCCTGATGTCAATTTGTCTTGCAAATTCATGCTTGATAGACAAAATATGGTTTTAGTTTCTCTTCTTTTTGTATAAATATTGGACCCTTTCATTGCTGAAGCACAGAAGAGTTACTTTTGGGCTTACAATCAGCCAAAAAACTAAACTAAACTAAACTAAACTAAACTAAACTAAACTAAACTAAAGACCCCTGGCTTTCTTGTTGCTATAGAATGCAGCAAGAGAAGTCTCAAGTCTGAAGAATTGCTTTAATGACCATGGCTGGTATTCTATACTGCACTCAGTTGCCTGACCTAGAGTTACAGATTCCTAACTCCTCTGTACTCAGTAAGACTACAGCCTTACTGTATGACTATGTAAATACTCCCCAGCCCTATTTTAACAGCCATCAGACACACTAGAAAAAGGCGGTCCATTCAGCTGCCAATCAGGGTGCAAATAGGATTACATTTCTGTCCCTCTCCTACCAGGAAATGGGGCTGTAACAATCAGAAGTAGGACCTTTGTTTCAATTCCTTGTTTCAACTTCATTCACTATTTAGAGTAAGTCGGAATTGTTATCCTCCTTGTGCCACGATTGGCAGCCAAACTGACCTCCCTTGTCCAGTGTGGACACTGACTCTTAAGGTGCGCTTGGAGAGGTCAGCCCAGGAGACATTACTTGGTTACGTCTACATAACGAAGTAGCCGATGTAGAATATTGTTGTTTTTCATTATTCACCTTAAAAGCATTTCTTTTCAGGTACTTCGGTGCTGTGTTTTTACAGCATTCTTCTTGGCAGGTACGGTGACACAGAAGCAAACATTTCCCTCTTTACAGTTCAGAAAAGGTACAACTTGTTAACAAGCTGCCCATCAATCATGGGCTTGAACAGACTTTTACTAATCCTCTGCACAAAACCATAATCCCCACACATTTTTGTTTGTCTGTAATGGTTCTACTGTCAATAATTAAGCTGTAACTATCTTCCATGAATGGATAGCCAAAAGCTATCCATCAATGCATGCACTGTTATCCTGAACTAAACAGAAAAGACTTGTGTTGTTCAGTGACAACAGGAATTGTTTTTCCTGTTCTGATGCACTGTCCCCCATCAAACTCTTCAATTACTTGATATACCTCTAATCCATTTACCATTTGGCATTGTAGTAACGGTGGATGTTTTGTCAGTTACACTGTTCTGTCACCTTTGACTATAGCATTATTTTGTTTGTGTGGTTAGTTCTGTTGTTCAGAAAAGAACTTTGAAAAGTTACTTTTTTGGACTGCAATTCCCAGGTTCAATTCATCATGGCTCTGATCATCACTAGTTTGTGCTAGGGTGTTGTGAGTAGTAGTCCAGCACATCTAGAGGGCACTAGATTGGGGAAGGTTAGTGCAAGCTGTTTATAGCATGGGCTGTCTTTCCTTAGAGCTGATTAATAGACCACTTTGATGTGTCTGGCCCACTTTTGCATGATTTGATTCAGTTTCACAAGACTATGAAATCAATCAGGGCAATGAAATGGAAGCATGAAAACTAAGGATTAATGATAATATACATTTTAAATTATTTTAAAGAAAATTAAATATTGTTAAAGTAAAATTTAATATTGTCAGAGACTGCTTCATTTCAGAAAACTCATAAGTGACACTGGACAATTTTTGAATGTACTGCACTAATATTTTAAATACAAAATTACAACAAACAGAGGCCACAAATTTTACATGGTTACCATATCGATGCATTTTTCCAAGATGTCCCCATATGCATAAGCTAGCTGCAAAACCAACCTAAATATCCATAGAGGAAGAGAAATGCTTTTCATGAATGAATATACAGAAACAATATCTGTTTGTACTGTACCTTTTCACAGAAATTGAAAAGACAAAAGAATATGTGTGAACCAGGTTTTTTTTCCTGAAGAGTTCAGTTGGACACAAAATGTGCAGCTGGAAAAAGAAAAATGTGCAGCTGGACACAGTAGGCTTATTAAGGATTTATTAAGCATTTACATGGAAGGGCGAGAATGTACCCATGTTACTTTTTTGGACTACTCTCTCCAAATCCCTCAGCCAACATGCAAGCTAAGGGATTTTGGGAGATGTAGTCCAAAAAAGATAACTTTTCCGAGCAGAGACTGTCAAAACTTGATACTAAAGAACCACAGGAACTCTGAGCAAAGTTCCTGGCTAATGGAATGCAATTTCCAAGCACTTTTATGCAAACATGAGCAAAGAAAATAGTATGTTAGATCCAGATTTTGGTGTAGTACATGCAACTGGGCTGGCAGATGAATACTTTTTTGTCATCTCTTTGACATGGTTGCCCACCCAGTCCCGTAAAAAAACTACACAGAGTTTTGGAAGGACACAGCAGGATGGAATGAATTGTCAGGGTAGGGACAGAGGAAGTCCGTGGAAACTGAGGGAAGGCACCTTCTGTGAGTACAGCCATTCCTTCCCTCTAAGTTTCCCATGTGTTGGCGAGGGGCAGGGATAGGGTTAACGCAATCCTGATTATCCTCACTTGAAAGTAAGTCTCTCTGTGTTCAGTGGGAGTTATCATCCAGCAAAGAACACTTAAGATTGCATTTTTAAGAATCCAGATGAAACTGGGACACAGATGAAACCCAGGACACATGTGGCCAAGCAACATCAGAATGTGGTCAAGATGGCAAAAATTATTAATGAAAAAGAACACATAAACTAGGGGAAAGACTGTAGCAGTTTGCTTTTGCAGCATTTGAATTAAGCTGAGGACAAAGGAGGGAAGTAGAATGAGGGGATGGAAACTGGAACATTTTTAAGGCAGCTGAAAAAGTAGGACAACAAAGGATTAATCAAGGCTGTCTCTGCTAAATCAGGACAGTTGGAGGTTATGTAGAGTAAAAGAGGGTCCACAGCTTAGGTGCATCATGCAAGATTTGTCCCTGTGGGATATGGAATTCAATTTGAGATGTCTGGAGCTAGCAGAGCTGGGAAGAACTTTTGCCTGCAAATTTGGAAGACTCCTACCTGGAACAGAACAGGGATGGAGAACTCTCTCCAGATGTGGTCAGACTACAGCTCCTATCCTCTCCAACCGTTTCCATAGTGGTAGATGCTGATGGAAATTGGAATCCAGCCCCACCTGAAAGACCATAGACAATACTGGGCAACTTACTGAATTCATAAGACCAATCCAAAGGGAGCTTGTGGCAGCTTTTTTCATTGCATTCAAATGTAGAATTCCTTTGGAATCACCTGCATCTCTTACATGTGGAGAATAGTATGGAAAACTAATGGTATCAGAAATGTGTTAGGAAAAGGATAGAAAGAAACAAAGCTGATAAGCAACAGTGGGAAAGGAAAGCTTTGTGTTAAAAGATTTAACACTCCAGGCTTGTGTTGTGGTTTGAACATTGGTCTATGACCCTAGAGACCATGATTTGATTCCTTGCTCAGCCATGGAAACCTACTAGGTGACCTTTGGTGCAACGTACACGGTCAGTCCCAGAAAACCCTGTGATAGATTTGTCTTGGTGTTGCCATAAATAAGAAGTGACTTGAAGGCACAACAACAACAATGTGTGTGCTTGTGATTACAGAGATATTTTTTCTTGTGATCCTTTTCTCCTTCTGTCTCTCCCCATCTCTTATTCTCTGACACTGACATCTTGCTGTTTCATACTCCTCATCAGTAATTCCTTTAAAAAGGCTCTATGGCTTTTTAAAGTGTTCCATTCAAGTGCCTTTTCTTTCAGTGCCTTCTTCCATCTGAGAAATAAAGCCATACAAAGCCCTTCCATAAACTCTTCCATATAAGCAATTCACTTTTACAGGAGAGCTTCCAGGGGCAATTGTTGCCACAGCAAGAGTTTTATTTTATTTTTTTGAAAAGCTTGAACTCAATCAGAGCACAACTGGCTCTTGTGGCCACTTCTGTATCTCATCATATCAGGAAAGTGATATTAGAACAGTTTGAATTAGGTTGAAAGAGAAGATCAAAGTCTGTTAGGAAAGATTCTCTCATCTAATTTTTAAGTGACTATCTGAGTGAAATAGTTAAAATCCCACATTATGCGACTGATTGGTGCGTGTGTGTCTCTGTGTGTGTGTGTGTTTGGATGGGGAGCTTCTTTGTTGATTAATGTCACAAACACTTGGAAATCTGCAAGAGAAATTTACATATCAGCTTTCCATCTCATGGGCGTGAGTCGTGTTTATGGACCCTGTCCAAACCAAAGTTAAGCACTTCTGTGTGCTTAAGACTTTCATTAATATCAATGGGACTACAAAATGTTTGCATGGCCCTAAAAACTACAGAGAAAATATATGAAAGTAATATCTCTGACTGGAAGTCACTGTCAAAACCACTTCTGATTATTCCTTGCCTAAGAAACCCCTGTGAAATTCATGGGCTTGCCATAAGTTGACAGGCAATTTGAAGGTATGTACATGCAATGTTTCTGACCAAATCCAGTTATTAATCCCAACTATGGTAGGTGCATGGAACAAATGAAATTTAGCTAAATTTTGAGCTACAAGGCTCTTATTTGTCCAGTAGATCTACTCCAGTTGGGACCAACAGTGGGACTGAGGTCTCTGCAATCACATAGGGACGTGGGGGTGGGGTGGGGTGGGGTGATTCGCCCTGGGCAGCAATGTTTTTAGGGCATCTCAACTGGTAGCCACACCCCCGTATGCCCTGGCCGTGCCTCCACGCACTGCAGCCATGCCCCCGTGCACAGTGGCCATACTCCCTATGCTGTAGCCCCGCCCCCTCCACACAGTCCAAGTTCCGCCACCGGGTCTCTGTGCCTTGGACTATCTACAAGTCTACATGCTTTGCACATAGGAGGTCTCACACTCAGGGTGGAAATCACAGTTTTCCAGATGTTATTGGACTGTAACTTCCAGCATTCCTTACCAACATCTAGAGAAGCCATATAGTTTTCATCCTTGCAGTACCATCTTCAGATGGGACTATGAAAGATCCTTGTCTGAAACTTTGGAAAACTGCTGCCAGTCACTTAGAAAAGAGTGAGCTAGATGGGACTAATGGCTTGCCTCAGTATAGGGCAACTTTGTAGGATCACTTATCTGTCTCAGTGTACCTAAGCTGTAGTGTCAGAAGGTGAAAATAAATTCCTCTGCAAGAAGGCTTACTCCAGCCAAAAGGTTCATCAAGAAGTTACTGTGTGATGAACTAAAGAGAATAGTGTCTTGTGGGTCCGTAAAGACTGAACAATTTCATTATGGCCTACTTCATCAGATGTGTGAAGCATTATCCTACAATACATAGATGCATACACATCCATGCCTTTGGTTAGGTATGTGATTGGAAACAGTTAGGTCAATCCAAATTTTAGTTATGTGAATTCACTTGTCCTGTGTTATCCCTTTCTAATTTAAGCGTAAACATCCACTCATCCAAAGTTCTACTTTGTTAGATCCACGTTGGGAAACCTGTGGTCTTAAGATATTATTTGACAACAAATGCCATTATTCATACAAATCTGATCATCCTATCATAGCTACATCAAGCCTGAAGTTCCCATCACTAATCATGTTGACTGGTTTAAGGTGTTTCTCTTTTGGGCCAAATCATAGTAATCCTTATCCTTTCTTCTTTGTCCTTCAAGATTCAAAGCTTCTGTTTCCCAGATGGATCAAAATCTAACTAGTGCTCATTTCAGACTGGCCCACTGCAGGGAAAATTTGAAGCCATTAATGCAGAGATGGGAGACCTTTGGCTCTCCAGATGGTTGGAACTTCAGTTTCCAGCAACTGGAATCCAACAACATGTTGAGAGTCACACTCTTGCTCTAGATACTTAAGATGCCAACAAACCTTTAAGCAAATGATACTATGCAGCACTTGATCTTTTCCCACTTCCATTCCAAGGCCCTGGAAAATAGATTTATATGAAATCATGTTGTCTTCAAAACAACTCTGTAAATTAAATTAGACTGAGAGTGGCCTTGTTCCCACTACTCCCCCAAAACAAACCATAAAGATAATTCACTTTTTAAATTTGCGATCTCAGTCTTTGCGGAATCTTATTGGAGCATGTGGAATGAAAATGTGCATGAGGAAGCTCTGCAGGATGGTTAAGTTTTAAAGAGAGTTTTAAAGTTGTATCTCAGTGAAGAAGGAAGGTGGACCAATCAAATTCCTAAAACCCATTTCAGGTCAGCACATTTACGTATTTGGTTCACTATTTATATCTTTGGCTTTTAATGAAAGCCTCCTGCTTTTCTGAGTTTTAACTCCCACTGGCTGTAATGAAATTTAAAGTAAAAACAGAAATGACAAGTGTTCTGAAATCTTGGCCTTTTACTACCAAAAGCTAAGCTGATTGCTGTTAATCATGTACACTAGCATCATAACAAAAGTATCCCACTTGCATGCATCACACTTTTTAAGGAGAGTTACACTTTTGAACTTACTTACATTTTCTTTACTGGAAATTTAAGAGAACTTTATAATATGTCACTTATAAATCTACAAACAGAATCAAGTGGAGGCAAAGAAGCACTCCTGAAAGGAAACAGGTTAATGATACAAGAGTTTGGAAAAGCTACTTTTTTTGACTATGATTTACACACACAGATGCCCTTTCCGCATGTGGGGGGGGGGGGAACGGCCAAAAACAGAGCTTACCGGCTTTGTTTTCCGGCCGGCCGAATCCGTCGCCACAAGGAGCAGCGCGAGTTCGCTGCTCCGCAGTCCTCCGGCGTCCCAAATGGCGGCTTCTGGTTGGTGGAGGCTCTCCACCAACCGGAGAAGCTCACCAGCCGGAAGCCCGCCCCCAGCAGATCTGCAGGCACGCGCTTGCGCAAGCCTGCAAATCTGCTCCGGAGCCCGGCGACGGAGCGGCATGGGGTTGCACGCTCCGTGATTTTTAAAAACCTCTAAAAAGAGGTTTTTAAAAAACACGCCGCGTGACCAGTTCCGATCGCTCCGGAGTGGACTGAGGTATGGAACTACAGAGTGTAGTCCACCCCAGTCCACTCCACCGTGCAGAAGACCTCCGTTAGAGGTCGCTCTGCACTGTTTTACTAGCCTGGTGCAGAAATGGCCAGAGACACATACACAGACACACACACAGGCCATCTGAGTAACTTATGGATAAGCACTTGGTTCCAAATAAGTAAAGTTTCTAAGCTCTATACTACCCTGTGTCAGATCCCAAGGGATAGTTCCTATATTCTAAAGCAGGCTTCCTTCCTAAACCTCATGGTCTTCAGGTATATTAAAATATAACTCATGTCAAAGTTCATGCTGTCTGGGTTGGTTGATGTAGTGTGAATGCTGCCAGATTAGAGAAAATCACCCTAAGAGTTTCACTTCAGGCCAAATCAAGAAATTCGTTGTCCTTCATTTCTTAAATTAGAGCCATTATCTGGTAATTCACAATCTGCCAAATGCAGGGTTCCATACAGTATTATAGTGCTATTATTCAACTTTTAATTGCTATGGTTCCACTCAATAGAATCCTGCAGTTTGGTTAGGCACTGGAAAACCTCTCTGGCTGATAATTCTAAATGTCTCTTCCTAAACTGCCAGTCCCAGGATTGCATAGGAATGAACCGCAGCAGTTAAATTGGAATAATAGCACTATAATTCTGTAGTGTGAATAGGTCCAAGGACTAAATTTTCAGGTTTGCAGATAAATTGCTCACTGGAGTTGTGGGAGTTTAAGCTGTTAATGGGGGGGGGGGGTCTTTACCTTGTAATGTTTCTAACTTAAATTTCCAAGAGCCCCAGCCCTAGCACGACCAGTGGTAAGAAACTGTGGGAGTCATAGCCAAAACGGAGGGCTTAAGGTTCTGGGGTTGCCAGGTCATGAATATTCCAGGTTCTGTGATTCCGTGGCCAAAACCTGAGACATAGGAACTGTGCCTGCTGATGTCACAGAGGCAAGGCATAGTAATGTTATTAAATGTAACAATTAAACTACAGTTTAATTCAACAATTCAACTATAGTTGCTCAAAGCATGTCATTCAGATAAAAAACAGATCTAACCAATGAGTAAAACAGCTAGGGGAAGAAATATGAGGTCACCTTAGAACTTGCAATGCCACTCGGAAGCAGCCTGCAACAATAACAGAGGTCAACATCACATCTTTTCTTTCCAGGGCTGTACTTATGCCCTGAGACTCCTCCCCACACCCCAAGAAGAGGGGCCAGACACTAGTTCTGAAAACCCTAGAAGGCACCCCACCCTAAATTTAAGGATAGTTAGGTACTTTCGTCAGCTTTAGGAGTTTAAGCAGGCAATTTATGCTACTGAGAAAGCAAACTCCTTCAGCACTAATGTTTCTCACATTCAAAATTGCAGGACAGTCTTTTTATTTAAATGAAACATTTGTTTATATGAGAAATTTTTGCCTAGATTCATGACTTGATCTAGTTTACACCTTATGGCTGACATTGATCCACCGCCATGCCATTATTCTCCTCCCGGTTACAAGTCCATCTGGACTCTCTGCCCTCATTCATTATCTGGAGCATTAAATCTGCCCCCATTCTCTTCCACTGACCTTTGTTGTCTTGACAACAGAGCCATGTTTTGTTGCATAACACTTTACCATGCCCTTGAAACTGAGGCAGAAATCCTTGTTATTTCAAATATCATGTGAATGGGAGTATGGTGTTCCTCTGACCTGAGCTATTTGCTGTGATTCAAATGGCTAATCGCCCCATTTTATTCCATTTCCCAGTTGCTACATTGTGGGAAAGAGGTGAAGTGGTCACACAGTCAAAACATGCAATGCTAGCAAAGGCCAAAGAGGAACGAGGAAAAAAAGAGAAAAAACAGGAAATGGAGAAGAAGGAGCAAAGGTTGGGATTACCCCCAGAAAACAGGGCAAACCTATCTAACCTCTTTGCATTTGTCTCCTCTGTTCTGTGCCCAGTTTCATGGTATTTTTTAATTATCCGTTAACAGTTTGCTTCCAGTATATTCGCTCTGTGTATCCACAATTTGTGCACAAACAGAAGATATTCATAATCCCAGAAATTCTTTTCTTTTCAGCCTTCACAATTGTGGTGAACAATTTGAAAATTAAACAAATGGAATGCAGTTCAAGGAAGACTTGCTGTTTAAATGCTCATGAGAGTAGGGATAGAAAGAATAGTGAGATTATTTGAAAAATGGCCAACAAATGGGTTTCTTGAAGAAAATCCTAGATGAAGTTTGGGATGTATTCTACACAGAAAACACATGTATGTCTTTTTGCACAGACAATAGCATTTTCTGTGCAGAAAATAATATTTCTGTGCAGAAAACTGCATTTTCTGTAGACAAATGTTATTTCTCTGCAGAAAATACAATTTTCTGTGCTAGAAATAAAAACGCCCCCCCCCCCCTCCACAGAATAAGCCTAAAACTGCTAATATGTTTCTCAATGTGTAGTTTTCAACAACTTTCTCGCAGGAAGAAGAAAATGGTAAAATTTTTCATTCTTGTCCACATGAACAGGAGAGTAGGTCCTATATCATTGAATCATAGAATCATAGAATTGGAAGAGACCCCAGGGGCCATCGAGTCCAAACCCCTGCTACAGGAACAGCCATCAAAGTATTCCCAACAGATGGCCATCCAGCCTCTGCTTAAAAACCTCCAAAGAAGGAGACTCTACCACACTCCAAGACAGCATATTCCACTGCTGGACAGCTCTGACCGTCAGGAAGTTCTTCTTGAGTTCAAGTGGAATTTCCTTTTCTGCAGCTTGAATCCATTGCTCCTTGTCCTAGGCCCTTTTCGCATGCCGTTTTTAAAGTGTGTTAGGCACGCTCCCTCCCCTCTTCACGAGCCGCTGTACCGCATGACGTTCTGGTGAACCAGGTGCTATCACAGCCATGGATAGTGCTGATAGCGCGTTTTCTTATTTTCGCCTGAAAGGCAAAAATAACCTCCCTTTCACGCATCAATTGCGCAACCAGAGGGCCTGCGGAGCCGTCATCTGGTGTGCTTCCGGGAAGGACCCGGGAATGGGCGGGGTGTGGGCAGTCCCTGCTGCCTGTCCCTCACACAGCAACTCCCAGGGGACACTCCACCCAGCAGCAGGCTGGCTGCTGCCCCCAACACAGCAGGGAACACTGCACGACACGTTGCCATGAGAGACCACCCCAGGGCTGCATTGCCACTCACACTCGAGACGAGAGCAGCCCCCAGGGTCCGGCCGACTGTTTTTTTTTTTAACCCAGCGCTATCGTTAGCACGTTAGCATGTTACCAAAGTAGTACAAAACAGCCTGTTGGCAGGATCTATCGTGCTAACGTTAGCACGATAGCCGGCAAAAAATTTTTTAAAAAAGAAACACCACCGCCCAATCAGGGGCGGTGGGATGGGGACAGGGCGGGACCTAGGTGTGGCCCAGGACACCGACATGCGGACAAGCCACCGGGCGCGGACTGTGCTCTCTCACCAATGCCCTGCTGTATGCGGACTGCAAGGGGGTCTCTACTGAGCCTTTTGCGATATTGGCAATATCGTAAGGGCTCTGGTTCGTCGCGCTATCAAGGTAAGATGCGAAAAGGGCCCAAGTCTCTGGAGCGGCAGAGAACAAGCACGCTCCCTCCTCAACATGACATCCCTTCAAATATTTAAACATGGCGATCATGTCCCCTCTTAACTTTCTCTTCTGCAGACTAAACATACCCAACTCCCTAAGTGGTTCCTCATAGGGCATGGCTTCCAGACCCTTCACCATTTTGGTCGCCCTCCTCTGGACACGCTCCAACTTGTTGATATCCTTCTTGAATTGAGGTGCCTAGAACTGGACACAGTATTCCAAATGAGGCTTAATACAGTGCAGAATACAGTGGTACCATTACCTCCCTTGATCTAGACACCATATTCCTTTTGATGCAACCAAGAATCACGTTGGCTTTCTTGGCTGCCTCATCACACTGCTGACTCATGTTCAGCCTGTGATCTACCAAGACTCCTAGATCCCTTTCACACGGACTGCTATCCAGCCACACGTCCCCTATCCTATATTTGTGCATTCCAATTTTTCTGCCTAAGTGTAGGACTTTACATTTCTCTCTGCTGAAATTCATTTTGTTAGCTTTGGTCCAGCTCTCCAATCTGTCAAGGTCATTTTGAAATTTGATCCTGTTCTCTGGAGTATTAGCAACCCATTCCAAGTTGGTATCATCTGCAAATTTGATCAGCATGCCCTCCACTCCTTCATCCAAGTCATTGATGAAGATGTTGAATAGCACTGGGCCCAGGACAGAACCCTGTGGCATCCCACTAGTCAGTTCTCTCCAGTATGAAAAGCAGCCATTGGTGACCACCCTTTGGCTTCGGTCGGTCAACCAACTACCAGTCCACCTAACAGCAGGTCTGTCCAGCCTGAATTTTACGGTTCTTTAACCTTGTACCCCCCCCCCAATTGTTTTAGATTACAACTCCCATACTTTCCAGCTTAACATATTCATATTGCTTTCAGTCCAGAATATCTGAAGGGTGCCAGGCTGGGGAAGGCTGCCTTGTGTTCTGTCCTGCTGTGGTTCCCTCCATAATCGTCTTTAAACCCAGATTTTCTGATTCTTCTGATTTTTAGCAACAAATCTCCAAAATGCACTTCTTTCTCTTGCCTTACCCTAATTATTCTATTAAATTTGTTTCTGGAGCTTTCTAATTGTTTGACCAGCTCCGCCTATAGGTAGGAACCTCTTTATTTGTTATAAACTTGTTATTAAGAACTTAAAAAGGTATCGCAATGTGGGAGGGGTGAATGAGGGCATTGTGCCCCCTAATGAGAATCCTTTCTCCTCTCGACATTTTCCTTCAGTCCTCAAATTCCTTGCATTGCAGATGAGCATTGGGAAATACAGCTTGGGCTTCCAAAGTAGGGCGGGGGGAGCATATGGTAGACTCCTGCTAAACTCCAACACAAACACTTTGCAAACTTACTAAATCTTTGTACATGTAGTAGAAAGCCTTTTCATACATGTACACTTTGTGTGCTGCTGGACTCATCTTGGATGCATGTGTAACTGTGCATGAAAATTCATTTTCAACTTTGACATTCACAACTTTGCTGCCACCATACAGACATTCAATAGTTCATCAGAGAAACCCAAATTTAGAAATCTTGGTTTTTGCAAGAAGAAATTGTATGCAGAGAGTTTCTCTGCAAATTTTTGAGAGAAATTATGGCTCATTAGACTCTTCCATTCATTTATGTCCTAGGCATTGTTAATGATTTTACACAATTATTTCTCATGTGGAACATATGGTATCTTAAAATGTTTTGGGTTTTTGGCAGTTTTGCAACACACTTTCTAATTAAAATGTATTAATTGTGGGTTATTTTTATCAAAAGTTACATACATTTTTTTTTCACAAAAACTTTTTTTAGTTGCCACAGCCGAAATCCTTCTGCTCCTCCATCATGAACATTATCTCAGCTGCCTACATGCTTTTCTGTGGGTTTTTTTTTTCCTGGGGGTGGTGGTGGTCTTTTTTAGTTTTGTTTTAATTTTGGCAGGGATACTTTCTGAAGTGATCGGCCACCACCAACATGCCAACTTGCCACAGGAAGCTAATGAGAGTGAATAAGAATATTTGATATGATTTCTCGCAGGAGTACTAAATGCTGGTGCTTTGTAGAGCTGCACCTGCCTACATCTGTGAATTAATAAATAAACAATAGGAATGAGGGAATTAAAAAGAAGAAACAGTGAAAAGCCCCACAGAACAGAAGGAAATGGGAGATTTTAAAGGGAGAATCAGTGAGGAAGAGAAAATATTGATACTGCACCTATCTACTAAAAATTGAAACTTTGGTTATGAACTCAAGGTCATATATTAGCTCTGAAGTCTCATAACAACTCTGTGTGTGATAATGAACACTTAATGTGCTCCTCATTACCCAACTTTCTCACATTCCAAATCCAGTGTTGTAACCATAACACCATACTTGCTGTTGGCTTGTATACTAGGTAGATTTACATTGTTTGTAAACCAAGAGATTATAAGGAAACAATGTGTAGATTAATATGCATGTAATATTGCACACCTGAAACAAGAATTAGCATTATTTTAAATAAGATTAGCTTCCCAAAGCCTGAGAGTCCTGAAATTTCACTGTTTGAAGTATTATTTTAGTCCCTGTATAAAGAAATTTAGTTACACTTAAGTTCCTTTGAAATCCTTGAGACAGTTTAGCAATTGCAACCAACTTAAGTCCTTCTGATTCCAGTAGATTAGTTATGAATAGGAATGGTTCTGTATAGTGAGGTCATAAAGTCTACAGGTTACTTAAACTAATCCTTGCACAATTACTATCTCTCTCAACCCCCCAAACCCAAATCCCCTTAAATATAGCCTCAAAGTACTCACATTCCTATGACTGAGTCCTTAATCTAAAGGCATCTGACATTTGCAAGGAAAATTTCCATTTTATTTCCATAACCAGAACAACCAGGAGAACTGGCTACTAGTGGAGGATTAACCTGAGCCAAACCCTGTGTGACAAACCCAAGGATCCATTTTGAATACTTAAACTAGAAAATATAAATCAAGAAGGGTGTGTATGCCTCTGAGCTTGCAAAGAGACTATCATCACAGCAGTAATCTATAAACCTATCTATGTCTTTGTCTGAAGTTGCCTTTTGAAGAAACTGCATTGTAACAGCAAGAAGGTCATATAATTTCAGGCCACATATATTAACGTAGTGAAAATGAGTGAAGCAATGGGCAGATTCTTTTCCACATTGGAATTCAACAGTAGGTCATACCTCAATGGCAAAGTATAGTCCTAGGCAGATCATAGAAATGCTATTTATTTAGACTACAACTCTCAGAATTCCCCAGTGGTTGAGGGGATTAGGGTTTCTCCAAGCTCTGGTTCCATGTTCAGTTCCTCATATCTCCACTTAATGATAGAACTTGAATAGATGGGGTAGGAAGACACCTGACTCAAGGCCCTTTCACATCACTCAGATACAGCACCATGATTCCACTTTAACTCCTATGGATGCGTCCTGTAGAATGCTGGTGTTTGTAGTTTGGGGAGACATTAGAGCTCTCTAACTGTCCCTCCCTAAATTACAAATTCAAGGATTCCATACCTACCAACTGTCCTGATTTGGCAGGAACACTGGCAATTAATCCCCTGTCATCACACTTTTCAGCTGCTTTAAAATGTCCCAGTTTCTGTCTCCTCCTCCTATTTTCCCCCTTTGCCTTCCGATTACTTTTATTCCTGCAAAATGTGTTCAAAGGGCAAAAATAGTTTAACTCAGGGGGGAGAAAAGAAGGCAGGGCAAAATCTTGACTTTTCCAGTAGACTTAGGCGAAAGCAAACTCCTGCAGTCTCTCCCAGCTTCTGTGTTCTTCCTCATTAATAACTTTTGATATCTTGACCACACTCTGATGTCGCTTGGCCTCCCATGCCCTGATCTTTATCTGTGAAATGTAGGAGGGTATCAGATTTGATCAGAGGGAACCATGACGGTTAAAATGGAATCATAGTGTTATCATTGTGTAGTGGGCAAGGGCCCTGAATATTTGGGAAGCAGGTCCCATTTGAAGCACTGAACAATATGGGGATCACAGCATGCAGGGAAGGGGCAATTGAGCTGCATGGTCACCAAAAAGCACCCCTTCTACTACTGTTTGGCATGGAAGCTGCTATTGGGTATCAATAGATTATTATATATGCTTTCCTGGAATGAGATACTGATTAAATCAGTGCAGAATTGCAAACATACTCCTGTGCCAACCTGCTTATTATGGTTATAGTCAACATTGAGGTTATAAAATATTGTAGAAGAAAGCTTAGTTCTGTAATTCACTTTTTTTTCAATGGTAAACTTGAACTAGCCTCTTGTTTCACAGAATATGTGATACACTTGGCAGGATATGATGAGTGAGAGTGAAAAAAACAAAGATGGAAGTCTGGTGCAAAAGGAACCTCCTTCAGAGGTGTGAAATCCAATCTGAAGTTAGATAATAAGAGTGCCAGGAAAATGAGGTTCCTTTGATTTTGTGATGCTGGAAACTAGAAGATTATCAAGAACAACTCCAACATGGCTTTTGTTCATGTTCTGCTAATCAAGAAACTGGATGCTGTCCCCACAATAAAGCACTCAAAGCCTGCAAGCAAATATGACATCAACAGGCCCGGGAGATGTTGTCCAGAGATCCTGGAACCTAAAGGGCGTGGATAAGCTTTTGTCAACATTCAGGGTTGGCATCAATTAATATAGAGAAGAGCAGTGTGTCATAAGCCAAATAAGCATGACACTTGAACTCTTCCAATCTGTTTGAAAAGATTCTCCCAGCTAGCCACAAATTCATTAGAGAACTACTAGTCTCTGACAGGCAAGGAAGGTCAGGGTTCCCAGATGTGATCCTTCCTGAAGAAGGTTCACCACAAATACCATAATATTTACAGTACTATGGCACAGAATCATTTTATAAATAACAACAACATAATTTCTCTTCCTTTTTTTTCTTTTTTGTCATGTATTTGCATAAGAATAAACACAAAACCTTTATATGAATTGTAATTAAGTGATAAATACATGCAGAAAGGCTGAGAAAGCTATAATTACAGGCAGCTCCCACTTCAACATAAATAGCATGTATAGTCTACACACATATGTTGTGTTTGTTCCCATCCAGTGGTAACATTGTCCATGAAGGGATTTCATAACATGTAAAATGTCTGTATGAAATAGCTCTCATCTTCTTCTATCAGCCGTCCCCAAGGATTAATATAATAATGTCACAGGCACAACTCTTACAAATATGTGACCAGTAAGCTTGTTTTTCCACCAATGGCACTGCCTTTCCATGATGGTGGGACTGCATGCTTCTGTAAGGCAAGAGGATATGATGATAGCAGCAGTGTTGGAAGGGTCTCTAATGTCAGACAGACTTTTGCTGAGAAGCCAGACTAAATGTGCCAAACTGGGCAGCAGCAGCAGTGGGAGGTGACACTGACAGGGGATCTCTCGGTGACAAAGACAGTTGCACCATAGCTAATACTTGTTAATACTGCACAGAAGGAGACACGGTAAACCTCCTTTGGAATATCTTTCACCATGAAAACCCAGTGACAAGACATTACATAAATAAAGAAGAGATAGTGACAGAAGATGAAACTCCCAGGTTGGAAGGCACTCAGTGAGCTACTGGGGTACAGCAGAGGACAACTGTGGCTAATAATGCTGTTGGACTCAAGCCAAAAGGACGTTCAGCTGTTGAGGTGTTCAAAGACAAAACAAAAGTCTGAAGCTGTACAACACATATTATAGGAAAATGGAGTGTAAGAAGCATGAATCAGGGGAAGCTAGACATACTAAAATAAGAAATGGAACATGTAAACATTTCGGTACTATTGGTGAGCAAGCTAAAGTTGACATTTTGAACCAGATCATTGCATAGTGTTCATTTCATTTCATTACTTAGGCAATGAAATCTAAACAGAAATGAGATGGCATTAATAGTGAGGAGAGATGTAGCAAAAGCTGTCAAAGGATATAATGCAGATCTGACTGAATCATATCAATAAAATTTCAGGGAAAACCCATCAATAGAACCATAATCCAAGTTTATGCTCCAACTACAGAGGCAAAGTAGTAGAAGAAAATGAAAGATTTTGTGCTAGACTCCAGGAGGAAATTGATCACATACCAAAACAAGACTTCTTATTATTCCTAGGTGATTGGAATGCAAAAGTAGGAAACAGAGCAGAATGAAAAACTGTGGAAAAATTGGGCCTAGGATCAGGAAATTAAGCAGGAGAGTGATTGAATTTTGTGAGGGCAACAGTTTGTTCATAATAAACACATTCTTCAAACAACCAAAGAGTCAACTGTATACATGGACGTCTTCTGAGGGCTAATATGGAAATCAAATAACTGGATGTAGAATATGAAGAAGCTCCATTTTCTCTGCAAAACCAAGACCAGAAACAGATTGTGGCACAGACCATGAACTGCTAATATCAAAAATTAGAGTAAAGAAGAACACTAAACAAATCATTGTGCCAAAATACAAGCTGAAGAACATTCCCAAAGAATTGCAAGATAATGTAAAAGAAAAAACAAACAAACAAACAAAAACATCAGATTGCATTATTAAGCCTAAATGGCCAGGATCCAGAAGAACTCTGGACTGAGCCAGGGACATTATCAGGAAAGGATGCAAAAAGATGCTATCTGTAGCCAAAAGAAAAAGAAGCCTCAATAGATGACAGATAAAACTCTTCAAGCAGTTAAGAACAGACAAGAAGCAAAGTAAAAGGTGACAGAAATAGAGTCGGAACCCTGAATGCAACTGTTTAGCAACTTGTCCACAGGGACAAAGAGAACTGTTACAATAAACAATGTGGAGAAATAAAAGATGACAACAAAAAAGGAAGAACCCAAATACTTCTTCCACCAGGTCCAAAAATCAAAGGGAAATTTAAACCAAAAGTGGGAATGCCCTGTGACTAGCAGATGAATACATTGCATGATCAAGAAGAAATAAAAAGATGATGTAATTGATACACTGAATATAAAAGAGATGAAAGGATGATAGATTCAATGAAGGAAGAACCATTTCAATATGGACCTATAATTTCAGAAAGTAAAGTGGAAGTTGCACTCAGAGCACTTGGGAGAAATAATCACCAGGAACAGATAGCATACCAACAGAGCTGCTTCAAGCTACAGAGACAGAATCTACTCTAATTCTAACTAAAATCTGCCAACAAATATAGAAAACATAAGAATGGCTCACAGATTGGAAACACTCAATATACATTCCAGCCCCAAAGAAAGGGGACACCAAGGATATCAGCAACCACAAGACCATTGCATTAATTTCCCATGCAAGCAAAGTGATGCTAAAACATTCTACAAAAAAGTTTTTTTTATCATATATAGAGCAAGAAATACCAGATATCCCAGCTGGGTTCAGGAAAGGGACAGGCGTTAGGGATTGTATCGCAAACCTACACTGGATAATGAAGCATACCAAAGAATTTCAAAAGAAAATTAAGACTGTGCTGTGGATCACTCTTAAAGAAATGCTTCTGCCACAACATTTGATTGTCATGACACATATCCTGTATTGAGGACAACAGGCTATGATAGGACATAATCTGGAGAAATGGAATAGCTTCTAATTGGAGATGGAGGAACAAGGTTACATTTTATTATCCTACCCGTTTAACTTACATGCTGAACATATCATACCTAAATGAGGATTATACTCAGAGGAGCTGTCAAAATTGGAGGAAGGAACATCAACCATTTAAGATATGAAGGTGACACCATACTACTAGCAGAAAATAGCAAACACCTGGAATGATTATTAAAGAAAGTCAAAGAAGAAAGGGCAAAGGCAGATTTACAGTTGAACATTAAGAAAACAAAAATAATGATCACATATGATTTACATAAAGAAGACATTGAAATAGTTTGAGATTTTCCCTACTTTGGCTCAATCATTAATCAGAATGGACACTGCAGTCAAGAAATGAGAAGACAGCTAAGACTTTGAAGGACAGCTATGAAGGAACTAAAGAAGAGTGTCAAGTAGCAGCAAAAGCAGCAAAAGGAAAAAGAAAGAGGCGATAGGGTCGCTGCGCAGAGAAGATGGTGAATTACTAACAGGGGGAAGAGAAAAGGCAGAACTACCTAACACCTTCTTTGCCTCAGTTTTTTCCCAGAAGGATACAAGCACTCAACCTGGCGATTGGGGAGCAGGTGAGGAAGCAGGGGAAATGCGGCACATAATAGGTAGAGAAGTGGTACAAGAATACCTGGCCACACTGGATGAATTCAAGTCTCCAGGGCCAGATGAATTGCATCCTAGGATATTAAAAGAACTGGCAGAGGTCATTTCGGAACCGCTTGCTATAATCTTTGAGAAATCTTGGAGGACAGGAGAAGTTCCAGCAGACTGGAAGAGGGCAAATGTTGTCCCCATCTTCAAGAAGGGAAAAAAAGAGGATCCAAATAATTATCATCCAGTCAGCCTGACGTCAGTACCCGGAAAGATCCTGGAGCAGATCATTAAGCAGTCAGTTTCTAATCACTTAGAAAGCAACGCGGTAATCACGAGAAGTCAACATGGATTTCTCAAAAATAAGTCATGCCAGACTAATCTTATTTCTTTTTATGATAGAGTTACTAGCTTGATAGATGAAGGGAATGCTGTGGATGTAGCATATCTCGATTTCAGTAAGGCCTTTGACAAAGTTCCCCATGACATTCTTGCAAAGAAGCTAGTAAAATGCCGGCTGGACAAGGCTACTGTCAGGTGGATCTGTAACTGGTTGACTGGCCGTTCCCAAAGGGTGCTCACCAATGGCTGCTTTTCATCCTGGAGAGAAGTGACTAGCGGGGTGCCACAGGGTTCTGTCCTGGGCCCAGTGCTGTTCAATATTTTCATCAATGACTTGGATGAAGGAATAGAGGGCATGCTCATCAAATTTGCAGATGACACCAAATTGGGAGGGGTTGCTAATACGCAGAGGACAGGATCAAAATTCAAAATGACCTGGACAGATTGGAGAGCTGGGCCAAAGCTAACAAAATGAAATTCAACAGAGAGAAGTGTAAGGTCCTACACTTAGGTGGCAAAAATGGAATGCAGAAATATAGGATGGGGGACACGTGGCTGGATGGCAGTACGTGTGAAAGGGATCTAGGAGTCTTAATAGATCACAAGTTGAACATGAGTCAGCAATGTGATGCAGCAGCCAAGAAAACCAATGCAATTGTTGGCTGCATCAATAGGAGTATGGTGTCCAGATCGAGGGAGGTACTGGTACCACTCTACTCTGCTTTGGTTAGACCTCATCTTGAATACTGTGTCCAGTTCTGGGCACCCCAATTCAAGAAGGACATGGTCAAGCTGGAGCAGGTCCAGAGGAGGGCGACCAAAATGGTGAAGGGCCTGGAAGCCAAGCCCTATGAGGATAGACTTAGAGAGCTGGGTATGTTTAGTCTGCAGAAGAGAAGGTTAAGAGGGGACATGATAGCCATGTTTAAATATTTGAAGGGATGCCATGTAGAGGAGGGAGAGGGCTTGTTTTCTGCCGCTCCAGAGACCAGGACAAGGAGCAATGGATTCAAGCTGCAGGAAAGGAGATTCCACCTGAACCTCAGGAAGAACTTCCTGACAGTCAGGGCTGTCCGTCAGTGGAATATGCTGCCTCGGAGTGTGGTGGAGTCTCCTTCTTTGGAGGTTTTTAAGCAGAGGCTGGATGGCCATCTGTCGGGAGTGTTTTGAGGGTGTTCCTGCATGGCAGGGGGTTGGACTGGATGGCCCGTGTGGTCTCTTCCAACTCTACATTTCTATGATTCTATGATTCTATAAGTATAAAAGATACTAAAGTTAGGATTCTTGATACCATCATATTTCCAATTTCTATGTATTGTTTGTGAAATACAGTGAAGGAGGCTGATAGGAAGAAATCAACTCTGTCAAAATGTTGTGCTTGAGAAGAGTTCTACTGTGGACTGCTAAAAAGACAAATGAGTGGGTCCTCGAGAAAGTCAAGCTTGAACTCTCCATAGAAGCCAGGATGACTAAGCTGTGACTGTGTAACTGGGGCTGTCCAGGCAAAACTGGGACAGTAGAGTATGTTTAATTAGGAAGGGGAATGGCTGGATCATGGGCAGAATCTGGCTCAGTTAGGTTTTCAGATGTAATGGGGAAGAAGAACTTGGCTCAAGAATCAATAGCAGAAATTCTTGGAAATCCTGGGATCTGTTGACTTGAGACCACTTCTGCAAAAGAGCTACTGACTATATGTTACTTCAGTACAGGAGGCAGCATGCTCTTAGTATCGGTTGCCAAAGGACACTAGCAGGAACAGAGGGTGTTGCTACTGACTGAATGTGCTACATTTGTAGATTTCCCATAAGCATGTGGCTTGTCTTCATAGGAAAGGAGAAGTAAATCCTATTGGTAGTCCTAACTAGCATAAAAACAACTAAAGCAGTGTGACCCAATGAGTCAACTGTTGAATTGGCCAATTTACGTAATGAATCCAATTGGCAATAGATTTTAGGCCTGAATCATTGACTAAGTTGTTGGTCTGTCTCAAGACAGCTTTTCCCATGTTCTTATCAATAATACCAAGATGACTTTTCTCATGTTCTTATCATGCTTGGCTTCTTCACTCCCTATACCATAACCCCACCCCCTCTCACCACACAGATCTGTAAATCTCTACTCCCGAGGCACATCAAGCAAGACAGTGAAGTCAGCTGCTGGATCCTAGGGCTTTATCATATCAGCCTGTTGTCTCACAGCAATGCAGTTATTTAAGGAAATGAAAACATACCAGTATAGAAACAATCACTATCACACCATCTCTGCAATAATGCAATGCTACCAGTTTGGTGATGCACATTCTACCACAGGTCTTCTACACTACCCTGCTGACACAGTGTTCCTTCCCCTGTCTGCACCTCCTGGTGCATGTGCTATACAGTGGACCATCAACTTTTGTGGATTTAACTTCCAGCAGCTGGCTCTGCCTTCCTCCCTCTCCCTCCCCCTCCCCCTCTCCTCCCCTCCCCTCCCCTCCCCTCCCCTCCCATCCCGTCCCCCTCCCCCTCCTCCTCTTGCTGATTCTGGGCAGGGTGGCTATGGCTGGCAGCTGGTCCTCCTTGCCTGGCACTGCCAGAAACAGAGGATCATGTCCAAAAGAGGCTTGTCATATGGAAGTCAATAGTTCTGCTAAACAGAAAGCTGGAAGGGGGGGGGGCATGAAGAACTGTAAAAAAAAAAGTGGCTTGTCATGTGGAGAACAACACCCACTGAACCACATGACTGCCACAATATTGGAACTGCAGCAGAATGAAAGGATCTCACAAATAGGGAATAGTAGAAAAGCAGTGTTATTGGAGCCATTCATAGGTATTTCCTGTCAATGAAAAGAGATGACCCAATAACAATGAGAATGCAGTCCAACAACAAGAGAGTGACAATGTTATGTGATAAGGAGGGATAAAAAACAGAACTTAGCTAGTGCAATTGTGCAACAAACCAGCATGTGATAAAACCCACAGAAAGTCGATCACTTCTCTCTCCCGGTCTCACAATCATCTATTAGCACTACATCAGTGGTTTCTTTGTTTTATTATTGGAGTGGGGGGTCCACTCAGTTTGCCAGGCCAAATCAAGCAGGATTCCCACTGCTGTTCTCTTCCAAGGCACATGAAGCTCACCCACTCACAGGAATTAGACTAACACCGAGCAAGAAATGCCATCCTCAACCTGTTTTTGCCTGACAGGAACTGTGGCTCCATTTGATCTGTTCAAGTGAAGTGTTTGCCTTTGTATAACCCTGAATACTAGGCCACCATCTCCCTTAGAGTGTGTTTGCTTCATCCTCCCTGCTTCTATTGTCTCTCTCAGTCTCCCAACATGCTTTGCATGACTGTTTTTCACAGTTTTGTCTTTGCATACCCTTACCTTATTGTTCCCTTATTGTAACCTAGCCTGCACTGACCATTACACACTGAATATGGTTGCTGTTTGCCTTAAAGTTGTTTCTGACTTACAATAACCCCAAGGTGACCCTATTATGTAGTTTTCTTGGCAAGATTTATTCAAAGGGGGTTTGCCATTCCTTCTTCTGAGGCTGAGAAAATGTGACTTGCCCAAGGTACTCAGTGGGTTTCCATAGCTGACGGAGGTGGCTCTGTCTCTAATTCAACATTTCTAGTTCTAATTCAACATTCAAACCACTATACATGCTAGCACTCTGCACTGAATATTACTGACCTTCAAAATCCTGCAGTGCTCCAGAACTGGTTACCTTATAAAGTACTTTCTCCCATATGAGCCTCCTCAAAGGCTGATATCACTGCTGGAACTGGAGGGTCAAACTATAGAAGATATCCAATCTGAATTTAAAAGCAATGTTCATTGACATGTTCAAAGACATCTGATTGCTCTAGCTTGAGCTTTTCCCAAATTGGCTTGCCTTGTTTGTTGATTGGTCATCACGTGATAAACACAGATTCCATTTGCAAGTCTCATTGTTCAAAGACAAGGCTCTGAAGTGTGGATGTGTTCCTTGATAGGATGTTGACTGAAACAACATGGGCCTCTGAAAGGAGAACTCAGGACCTTTTCAGCAGTAGGTCTCTTTGTGTATCCTACTTTAGAGAGAATAGTCCTTTGTTTAAGGGGCTGGCCAATCCAAATCTGCTTTAAAGATCAGGAACCACAAAAAGCTGGGAGAACAATGGTCTTGTTGAACCATAGGTGGCACCTGGGCAGCAGATCAAACAGGTCTGCCTCACCGCAGTGCAGTGTATCGAATTTTCATTTTAGATTGTTGTAATAATGCCCAAATTTCCATTAATGCATATAAATTAACACGTTCAAATCTTATGCAGATCCATGTCTTCTACTGCCTTTTTTTTATTAGTGATGCTTTTAAAAAAAGTTTAGCAATATCTAAATAACAACTGTGCCTTTGAACCTCCACTGGTGGCTCCTTTCTGGTCTTTAGGAAGCAAGTAAAGAGCTTTTTATTTCCTTGGACTTGGGTGGAAGTTGCAGGTGGTAGGATTCAGAGTTGCAGTGCTCTGTTATGTTGGCCAGTTTCCAAGTGGTTTTAAGAATTATTTTAATGTGATTTTATCTGGAATTTTTGATAGTTGTGGCCTGTTTTGGGGACCTAGACTTAAGCAGAAGAGAAACTTGGAAATGTGATAATTTAATTTGGTTGCTCTGCTGTATTGATTCACATGCAGCTCCCTCATAGATGCCCTGTGCACTCCACAACTTCAAAGGCATTGTCAATACCTCACAGTCATAGTGCAGAAGATTTATGGAGGAGGAAGGATCAAATTTGCATAATCCTCCTGGGAATCTTCCAGTTTTGTGGATGACTTCACAGACTGTGAACTCACAGAGACTCAAACTGAGTGCACAGGTTGGCTGAGGAGCTGTGAGAAATTAGAGCTCTTGTGTAACCAACATGTTACCTTTGGAAACCACTTAATGCTCATTTAACTAAACATTTTCTTTGGAGGTTTTTAAACAGACGTTTGCAGACTGGTGTGGTTTGACAGCTACTAAAATGACACCAAGAGCATTTCCTCATGCAGACCATGGAGAAATTCTTAAAGCTATAAATAACACTGTGTAAAGCATGGGTTGGAGATAGGAATCCAGCTTAGCTGGAAGTTATGATGCAGGGTGGAGGTGAAAGAAGGTCACTTTTCAAAGCAGACAGTAAGACAGTAAGTTTTTTAGGTAGAAGTTGCTAGAGTCACACAAAAAGATGTTGCCGAGCCCTGTGCATTTAATAGCTTTGAACATGAACATTCTGTTAGATGTTCCTTGGTTACAGGAAGACATAATTATCCTCTGTTTCATTATTCATTCAGGGTCAAACTATCTGCTGATTTCACAGAACAGAAACTGCTTGAGGCCGGTGTCTCCCTATACCAATCTCTACATTTCCCTAATGGAAGACATTGACCCTTTATCTTTGTTTCCTTGCACCCTGCAAAGCATTGCAAAGGTGGGAGTCAATGACGTTGAATGACTTGGAAGAACCCCTGGGACATGTAACTACAATTTATTAAATTTGCACTGTCCTGAAATGATACTCGAGCAGAGACACTGATGAATGTTCTCCAAATGCTTTGTCTAGTGGAATGTTAGCATTGTGTATATCTAGGCTCCAAAACTCTGGTCTTCTGGAATTTGTGTCATTATGGTCATAATAAAGCTATAAAGCAAACAAAAGTCTTAATCTCTCTGTTTGGAGAGAGTTGTAAGCAAAGGAAAAGGGGGAAAGACATTGGGTTGAATCCAGGTTTAGTCATACATATCCAATGAAATCCATGGGACTTACTCGCAGGGATCTGAGTGGGTCTCCTCTAAGTAGGAGCCTAAATACCCTAAAGGCACTAGATCATGTGATCTTGGAATCTAAGCAGGATCAGCCCAGGTTTTTTAGATTTAGTATTTAGATTTTAGATTTAGCATTTAGATGGGAGACCACCAACAGATACTAAGTATTGTAGGCTATATTTTAGAGGAAGGAACTGAGCCAAAAACACCTGTGAGTATTCCTTGCATTAGAAAACCCTATGAAATTTAACCTGCATTTAACCTGCTACTGAATTTGTAGAAAGCTGTTGGACTACAGCTACTATCACTGTTCACCATTGGTGGGTAGGGTTGCTAGGACTTGCAGTCCAATAACATCTGAAAAGCTGCATAACGCTGACCTCTTACTGTTTTGTCCTCACTGTCAAAAAGCTCCTCCTCCCAAAAACCTGTGAGATATCTTCTAATTATGCAGGAGCAGATTGAATGTACATGATGTTCAATTTGTAAAGCTCTTAGTGATTTTCAGTAGATCAACAAGAGTTTCTAACTCCCAATAGTTTAACAATGTTAACTAAAAAGGGGGGGGGGACACCTGGCCCATGGCTGTGCCTTTGCAAATTATTTCTGTCTTAACCTTTATGTTAGTCATCTGTAAAACATAAGCATGAATTTTTACAAAATGTAATTTTGACTTCAACTAGGTTATTGTGTGGAAACTTGGAGAATTTTGTGTTAAGACATCTTGGTCGTATATAACTCATATGTGTAAGAACTGTATTTGTACACTATATATACTATAGAGCAGGGATTTCCAAATGATGTGCCATGACACATTAGTGTGTTGCCTGAAGTGTGTAAGTGTGTCACCTACAATCTTGGAAATGTATGTTATTATGCAATGCTGCGCAGAGAAGATGGCGAATTACTAACAGGGAGAAGAGAAAAGGCAGAACTACTTAACACCTTCTTTGCCTCAGTTTTTTCCCAGAAGGATACAAGCACTCAACCTGGCGGTTGGAGAGCAGGGGAGGAAGCAGGGGAAATGAGGTACATAATAGGTAGAGAGGTGGTACAGGAATACAGGAATACCTGGCCACACTGGATGAATTCAAGTCTCCAGGGCCAGATGAATTGTATCCTAGGATATTAAAAGAACTGGCAGAGGCCATTTCGGAACCGCTTGCTATAATCTTTGAGAAATCTTGGAGGACAGGAGAAGTTCCAGCAGACTGGAAGAGGGCAAATGTTGTCCCCATCTTCAAGAAGGGAAAAAAAGAGGATCCAAATAATTATCGTCCAGTCAGCCTGACATCAGTACCCGGAAAGATTCTGGAGCAGATCATTAAGCAGTCAGTTTCAAATCACTTAGAAAGCAACGCGGTAATCACGAGAAGTCAACATGGATTTCTCAAAAATAAGTCTTGCCTGACTAATCTTATCTCTTTTTATGATAAGAGTTACTAGCTTGATAGATGAAGGGAATGCTGTGGATGTAGCATTTCTCGATTTCAGTAAGGCCTTTGACAAAGTTCCCCATGACATTCTTGCAAAGAAGCTAGTAAAGTGCGGGCTGGACAGGGCTACTGTTAGTTGGATTTGTAATTGGTTGACCGACCGAACCCAAAGGGTGATCACGAATGGCTGCTTTTCATCCTGGAGAGAAGTGACTAGCGGGGTGCCACAGGGTTCTGTCCTGGGCCCAGTGCTGTTCAATATCTTTATCAACGACTTGGACGAAGGAATAGAGGGCATGCTCATCAAATTTGCAGATGACACCAAATTGGGAGGGGTTGTTAATACGCCAGAGGACAGGATCAAAATTCAAAATAACCTGGATAGATTGGAGAGCTGGGCCAAAGCTAACAAAATGAAATTCAACAGAGAGAAGTGTAAGGTCCTACACTTAGGTAGAAAAAATGGAATGCAGAAATATAGGATGGGGGACATGTGGCTGGATAGCAGTACGTGTGAAAGGGATCTAGGAGTCTTAATAGACCACAAGCTGAACATGAGTCAGCAGTGTGATGCAGCAGCCAAGAAAGCCAATGCAATTGTTGGCTGCATCAATAGGAGTATGGTGTCCAGATCGAGGGAGGTACTGGTACCACTCTACTCTGCTTTGGTTAGACCTCATCTTGAATACTGTGTCCAGTTCTGGGCACCCCAATTCAAGAAGGACATGGTCAAGCTGGAGCAGGTCCAGAGGAGGGCGACCAAAATGGTGAGGGGCCTGGAAGCCAAGCCCTATGAGGATAGACTTAGAGAGCTGGGTATGTTTAGTCTGCAGAAGAGAAGGTTAAGAGGGGACATGATAGCCATGTTTAAATATTTGAAGGGATGCCATGTAGAGGAGGGAGAGGGCTTGTTTTCTGCCGCTCCAGAGACCAGGACAAGGAGCAATGGATTCAAGCTGCAGGAAAGGAGATTCCACCTGAACCTCAGGAAGAACTTCCTGACAGTCAGGGCTGTCCGTCAGTGGAATATGCTGCCTCGGAGTGTGGTGGAGTCTCCTTCTTTGGAGGTTTTTAAGCAGAGGTTAGATGGCCATCTGTTGGGAGTGCTTTGAGGGTGTTCCTGCATGGCAGGGGGTTGGACTGGATGGCCCGTGTGGTTTCTTCCAACTCTACATTTCTATGATTCTATGATTATAAATCATATATTTTTAGAAATATATGAAAGGTTTTCATGAGATATGTTGTGTCTCCATACATTTTGTTATTACAATTTATGTATGTGTCTTTTATAAGGGGTTAGTTTGACCTCTGGTTTGCCAGTAAAACTGAATTACTGTGTCGCAAAATGATGCATGTCTAAAAAAGTGTGTCACCAACATGAAAAGTTTGGAAAGCTCTGCTGTAGAGTATATCAGATTAAAAGTAACTGATTTCAGCTAATGAGTTGCTTGTAGTTAATTCATTTCTCAATAACAGATGTATTTCTTATGTTTATATATCATTATAACTGTAAGTGTAATGGGATATAACTTCATTCTGTTTGTGGTATAACTAATTGTTTTAGTTACAGTTATTTTCCGTACAAGTATATGTGTTTTTCATTCATCTGGTCTGTTTATTGCGTGAATTCAGTGAAAGAAGTTAGGAGACTTTTGCCATTTTACCAAGGAAGGGTTTTTTTCTTTTTAAAAATGTTGTATATCCTACAGGATTTCATTGAATGGATTTGGTCCATATTTATCTAAAGGGACTTAACGTCTGTAAACACCATGGCCCTTTTTGCATGGCATTTGCCATCTGAAAGGGCGCCTGGAGCGTAGCACGATTGTGAGGAGCGATCTACATGATGCACTCACAATCACACAATGCTCCAGGGGCCGGCAGGCGCCAATCGCACACCTTTTCAATTTTGGCTGGAAGCCGAAAATGGTGCGCGATCGCACATTGCTCCCAGGCCCCGTGCGCACTTACCTGGCATGTGGAGCCTCTGGAGCTGCACCGGTTGTGCTTCCTGCCCCAGCGCAGCATGGGAAACTCCCAGGCTGCGCTGTGGAAGGAAGAGGTGGGGCTCTCGCACAAGCAGACAGCTAGTGCGGAGCTGAAGCAGCAGGGACACAAGAGCCTCTCGGCAGAGGCTGCTCATGCAATCCCTGCACCCCAGCACTGAAAAAAGGTAAGATGCGGAAAGGGCCTATGTTTAGAGAATGCAACCATACAGCAGTCTAGTGTTGTGTCAGCAAAAACAGGCAATCAAAAAGTCACTTATTTGGCAGATTAGGCTAATCAGGGATTAGGCCTGAGGGCAGTAACATCTGTACAGACAAGCAAGCAATGGAGAATGATTCTGCCTTAAAGCGGTGCAACTGACTGTTGAAAATGGTGGTGCAACTGACTGTTGAAAGAGATAAAAGGGGTGAGGAGGGAGTCGGAAGGGTGTGGTCATGGTAAAAGAGGTTACTGTGGAAATTGCCAGTGACATTTAAGTCAGAAGTCTCTCCAGAGGTCCTTAAGGAACAGCAAATCAGAGAACTTTAAAAGTATCAGTGCTCAGAAAAGAAGACCTTGGATTTGAGATGGCATGCTTCTTAGGGGTAAATGTATAAAAAAAGTTTGATCTTCTTTTCAAAATATGTTTACTTTAACTAATCCCCTAACCAGGATTTGAAACAAGAATTTAAAGCTGGAGACTACAAAAAATCCTGCTTGAGAGCTTAATCAGGTAATCTTCCTCCTCTGCCACACACCGCAATTGTCAAAATTACTAAAAGTTATAATTACAAGTGAAATTATTTGTCATAAAGTTAGAGTCATAAAGTAAAGTAGTTATAATTTTGCTAGTGTAGATGGTTGGCTGCAACTAGCAGCTGCCAACATGGCTGGGATCATGTTTATTTGCAGCAGAGCTAAATAAACAAAATTGTATGGCACTGCATGTCAAAATCATGCTGAACAAAAAAGGTACATGCTTTGAGTGAGTGAAAGCCCCTCCAAATAATGCTGTGTTTCCTTTCACAGTGTGGCTGCAGAAAGCTTTAAAAATAGCTCTTTGACTTCCTGCTTTCTTCTGAGTTCTTTAGAGTTTATCTGAACTTCTAAACTTGTACGCCTAAACTCATTTATCTCCTTTGATAAGTACAGGGATAAAAGACATTCAGTACATGCTAGAGTGTTTTCCAGTCTTTTTGTCAACTGACCCGTGATTTATAGAAGAAGATGTTCGTATGAGAGTAGAACAAAAAGACCACAACTATTACTGAAGTAGTAACTTTGGGGGAAGGAGGATAAATTCTTTTATTTCCAACAGCAATTAGACACCATTCCTGAATTTGTTAAGAAGAAAGTAAGGATGAGATCAAGATGGAAGCAAAGGTGAGACTGCAATGATGAGGACAGACTTGCAGACATGACCCAGCTGTCACAGATAAAAAAAAAACCACAGATTTGATTTCATGACATCACTTTAAACAGTAATGGTTTTCTTGTTCTTCAATTTATGCATTATTTTATCTGTGTACTGTTAGGCTGAAAGAGCATGATGTGCCGAAGAGGATCAATGAAACAGCATATATAGGCCAGAACATGCGAAACCAACTCCCTGTCTTCCCCAATATGAATACCAAATATTTTACTCTCTGCCCTCTACTGTCACCTCTTCTATTTCTAGACTTTTATCCACATTGCTGCCTGTTTGTGAGATATGTGTAGGTGTGTATGTGTATGTAATCTCATGATTTTTTTCTTTTTTGTCTGAAATGTCTTTCATTTTCTGGCACTATGACTTATTGCGAGACATCATTTTTAAAGATATATTGTTTTCAATCCTGAAGTTAGAAATTTACCTTCCATCAAAATATGAAATATGAGGTTCTTATATTCTGAACATGAATATTGCAATTTGAGGATCAATATGCACATACGTGTCAATTTATACTTACAGTTCTATCTGTAGATTTTTTCCCCCCTGATAATTGCCTAGGACTTGGATGGGGAATGTGTGGAGAATGTGTTAGGATTATGGCCCTTTCTGCACGAGGCGACGGAATCGCTCCGTGCCGTTACTCACCGCTTCTTCTGGGGTCCGAAGCAACATGGACTGTCCCTGAAGCCCTTCTGCAGGGCTCCTCCTTGGTCCAGGGCGAATCGGAGCAGTGCGAGGTCTGTAGATCCACACTGCTCCGGCTTCCAAAATGGCGGCTCCAGTTTCCAAAATGGCGGCTTCTAGCTTCCAAAATGGTGGCTTCCAGCTTCCAAAATGGCAGCTTCAGGTTGGTCGTGGGTCCTGACCAACTGCTGAAGCTCGCCACGCCTAAAGCCCGCCCTCCGCAGATGGCAGGCTCACATTGGTGCGAGCCTGCAAACTGCACAAGAGAGCAGGAATGCAATGGCACATTCCAGGAAAATAAAGACCTGTTTTCTCTGGTCTTTCAAAAACACGCTGGAAGACCACTTGGGGTCGTCTTGGAGCAGACTGAGGTGCGGATCTCCGGTAAGTAGTCCGCTCCTAGTCCACTCCAAGGTGCAGACGACCTCCGTGCGAGGACGCACTGCCCTGTTCTAATTGCCTGGTGCGGAAAGGGCCTATAACTCTTATCAGGTGAAGCATAATTGAGGTTACAGTCCAACATCTGTAGAGAAACACATTGCCTTCCATGACCTAAGGCACAATGGTATAATAGTTGGCTGAATATTTTTAGATGTGGGGTATCATCTGATTTATGGTCAGAACATTACAATTCTCAGTGATTCTGCGGATCCACAAAACCTAAACCCAGAGTATAAAGCCACAATAAAGACTGCAAGGCTGGTAGAAGGGAGACAACAGTGAACCCAACAGGCATAAGATTAGATCTAGGAAAGGGGAAACACTTTGTTTGACCTACCTAAAATTGGGGGCTGGGGTGTAGTTTGAAAATCTCACATTGATTTGAATGCAGCAGAACAGTAGCTGTTTTTCCCACTAGATCAATGACGAAAAGCAGAAATACAAAACAAACAAACAAAAAACAATAAAAAGACAATTCAAATAATAATAATAAAAAAGGAACTGGATTGGAGAATGAAGAAATGAATTTGTGAAAAAGAAATCCAGCACACTTCTGTTTCCTTCCGTCAAAAATAAGGCCTCTTGTGTTATTTTAGAATATTTTAGTCCTTTTAAAGAAGATGGCTAGTATTCTATGAGCTAATTAGTTAAGTATACTTAGTATACTAACTAACTTCTCTGGGTTCATTGTGTTGGGTCTATGGACCATAAAATAAAGTTTGTTGTTGACGTAGCTAATTTCTCCCCCTCAGACCTAATGGAAATGTCGTTGACTCATGCTCTGATTGCCAGCAGGATGGACCTTCTTCTATAGCTGGTGCCTGGTAAAGGAGGTTGATGAGGAAGTTACAATTGTGACAATAGTGTCACAATCATGAATAAATAGTGATCATGAATATGGAACAGGTAGTAACTGTTAGTAACTATTCCATATGCATTTCTCAGGTTTGAGGGGTGGGATGGGCCGGGAAGGGTTAGCTATTTAACTGAGTATATTTAGGAGCTGATATAGAATATTGTTTTGTATTGTTACATAACTCTACAAAACCAGTGGGCAGAAAGAAGGGTTGGATGAGGACTTACAATGCAATCCTAACTCAAAAATGCACTAGCAGTAGCAGTGTTAGGATTAAGGCACATGCCTCTTTGTTGGCATAAATACCCTTCTATCAGCGGAAATCTCTTTTGATGCTGATCTTAGATCTGCTGACAGAAGAATCTGCTGGCAGAACTGCTCTTCTGGCTTGGATCTGCTGGCGGAAGAATCAAGGGATGGAGAAATGACAGGATGAGACAGACGTCAGACCAATCTCCTCCAGCCCAGGGATACAACTATGGCTGTGTGAGGTGAGAAGACCTCATATGATTGGCTGGCTGTGAAGATTCTATGGAATCCTGGGGTTGACAGCTTAGGGAGGGGCCTTTAGAATTCTCAGCCCAGAGCGCTTGGGCCTCAGGCCAGTTGCTATGGAGATGAGGCCTACTATCAGTAAGGATGCCAGAAAACATTTGGGAAGCACATGTGAGAAAAATTAAGGTGACATACACAACATAGCCCATTTCTACACTACACTGTCATAGTGCTATTATTCCACTTTCAACATCCTATAGGAACCTGGGATTTGCAGTTTAAGGAGGGGCATTTAAGAATTCTCAGCCAGAGAGGTCTTTGGCTTCAGTAAACTAAAGAACCCAGAATTCAACAGGATGTTGAAAGTAGAATAATAGCGCTATTATCAGTGTAGTGCAGAAATGGCCATAGTTACAAGGTCTTCTTGCCTCACACAGTAGATTGTATGGGTTCCATATGTGAGGATTCTTAAAGCTGAAATTCAAAACAAAAGATGCTTCCAGAAAAATGTAAAGCCATTGCACAAATTCAACAGAAAGCAAACCAAACCAAACAAAACAAAAACAACCAAAAGCCAGTACATCGATGTCACCAGACAACACAGATTAGATTGTGACTATGGGAAAAAGTTACAGGTACTGAAATAGGCCAGTTGCTATGGAGATGATGCCTAGCAGCAAGGTGGAAGACAGTGTATTTCTGCAGGAACCCAACCTCTTTATGTTAAAAACTATGAATACAGATTGGATTGGGGAATATGGGGATAAGTTATAGGTACTGGAATAGGCTGGTTGCCATAGAGATGAGGCCTAGCAGCAAGGAGGAGGACAGTGTATCTCTCAAGAACCCAATCTCTATATGTTAACAACTCTGAATAAAGACTGGATTGGGGAATATGGGGAAAATTTACAGGTACAGAAATAGGCCGGTTGCTATGGACACGAGACCTAGCAGCAAGGAGAAGGACAGTGTACTCCCCCAGGAACCCAAACTGTGTATGTAAATAACTGAATACAGATTGCATTGGGAAATATGGCGCAAAATTACAGGGAATGGAGAAGACAATTTGGTGAGTTCTTAAGTAGAAAATAAAATCCCAGGCAATGCTGTGTAAATATGCTAGTCTAATATATGAAAGTCAAAGTCTGTTTGTTTGTCTGTGTCAGGTGAAGACCTCATATGAATGACTGTCTAAGAAGATTCTATGGAATCCTGAGGTTTGCAGTTTAGGGAGGGGTCTTTAGACTTCTCAGCCAGAGAGCTCTTGGGCCTCCGTCAATTGTGTCTGTCTTGAATAGGCCGGTTGCTATGGAGATGAGGCCTAGCAGCAGGGAGGAAAACAGTGTATACCCACAGGAACCCAACCTCTGTATGTTAATAACTCTGAATACAGATTGGATTGGGGAATATGGGGAAAAGTTATAGGTAATCCACAGGACAGTTTGGGGAATTAGAGACACAGAATCTCAAATCTTTCTAACAAGTATTACCTATGAGAAAATAAAATTCCAGGCAACGCCAGATATACACGCTAGTTAAAATATAAAACAATTCTTCACAACATGTTGGGGGTGACTGTGATCTTCAACCTGGCCTTTTAAACTACTTTGAGGTTTCTTGATATCAAAATAGTTTAATAGCTGTATCATTCCCAAATATTTCCTAAAAGCTGAGGAAGTGGGAACTGATTGCATCCCTGAAGCAAATGCATTCTTCAGCCTAGGGGGCAATACAAAGCAATGGCCTCTTCTTGTTAAGTGGCTCTTTTGCAGGTGATGGTATTCTCAAGTGGGCCTGTTTGGAAGATTTTTTACATCCAGACAGGCAATGTCTTAGATGGCCAGTGCTAAGATGTTTATAGTTTTAGAGGTTGATAGCAGTGCTATCAAGTGGGCTTGCAAAGCAATTTACCACTGATGCAGGTCATTCAGCATTGGAATGATATGATCTCAATATTGTGTGCTGATCAACACATTTTATAGCAACTGAAGCTCCTGGACACATATCAATAGTAGCCACACATAGAATGTATTTAGGGTTGCCATATTACAGTTTTCCAACTCCAGGTAGCAAATGTGTATAATATGCACATGAAATATATTGCACAATTTTTTTTTCTTTACTCAAAGTGCTCCCTGTATCCTATATCAGAGACAATTTGGCCACATTTTTAAAATGCTTCTAGACTGTTTTAGGCCAAGGAAAGATCTCTTTGAAACCAGGCATTTCCAGTTTTGAAACACCCACACAGCACGCACGCACACACGCACGCACGCACATGCACACACACACACACACACACACAGAGTCAAGCCTAAAGTAGCAGAGGGTAGAGCAAAAACTCAACAAATTTCATCCCTTCATTTTCTATGGGGTAAGTTTGTAAGTTTCTAAATATGCAATAATTCAGGAGGGGTGTGGCACTCTTGGTGATCTCAAAAAATGGTCTTGGCTTTAGTTTCCTGACCTATGGCTTACAGAGTGTCGTTGGACCAGTTACTACCTTTCAGCCAAAGCTACCTTACAGATTTTTGTGGGTGTAAATGCTTTGCAGTACAGACGTGATGCTAATAATATTTTGTCATGCACAAGAGCTTTTTTGCTTTTCTGTTTGTTTGTTTGTTTAATGATGGCAAAAATATACTTATCTATGAGAATAGCCCAGGAAACCCTGAAAGAAAATGACACACAGTCATAAATAACTATGATTCACAAGAAAAAAATCCAGAATAAATTAAAGGCAAATTGCAGAATCACAGGGAAAAATAAGGTGGGATTTACTTCAGAGATATAGATGAAATAGTTAATTTTGACTAGAAATTATTCTAGTTCTAACTTGCTTTGTCTTGTTTGATATTCCTTTACATTAAATATGTTAATCAGCTCATCTGTACTAGGATATTTGTGCTACCACCATGGTGAGGTGGTTTGAGCTTTGGGAGAATTCATTCACTGAGGGAATTAACACACACACAAGATCCACATAATCTCACAATCTCACAAGACTAACTGAAGGAAGAGGGAGGAAAAGTTTGGATAGTGAGAGTTCAGGGTGAAGTGGGTGATGTTTACCAATCCAGTAGAGAAGTGAAGATTGATGTGGCTCAGACTAGGAGTCCAAGGACAGAACACAAAAGAAAACTGGAGTGGCAGAATGACATCCAGCAACCAGTGTAGTGCGAGTTGTCTAGCCCAAAACTGGGGTTTGAATACTCTTTTCCTGTCTGGAGAGTGAAAGTGTTAATGGCTCTCCGGCAGAGTAAACAATGAACTTTGGAGGGTGGACAATGGAGTCCAGAATGGGTTAATGAGCTTAGTGTTAGGTGACAAAAGGCTAATGGTAGTCTTGAAAGCACCTTGATTGCTGGGCAGATATGAAAGCAAAAGGGAAGTTTGTTGGTCAGAGGAAGAGCGTCTAAGACAGCTGTCCTGTGGGAACATTGCAAATGCTATTGTCTCTAAGAGTTGAGTTACTGAGAGCTAACTGTAAGTTCATTGTTGCTGGAATTTCCCTGATTGTTTCCTGACTATGACTTGGCTGTGCCTTGAGGTCTTTCCTGACCTAGTTTGCAATGCATGTGTGCAGCCAGGTTTTTTTCTTAGCCAGCATGGCCATGCAGCCATAGCAATGTATGATTTATATTTGTGCCAATTAAATCATATTTGCCAATTAAACTGTATCAAATGTGTAGGTATACAGCCCTCATGGAGTGATGTGTGGAACCATCCTCCTCTTGCCTTCTGATCATAAGCTGAACAGGCCTCCTTTGCCCAATCCCAGCAGGTGGCTCTTAAGGTGGGCCGGGGAGCAGGTTGGGCCAGGAGATGTTATGTACTTACACATACATAAATAAGTAGCTGATATAGAATAAAGTATAAGCGGCTATCATTATTATTATAATTGGAGGAGGAGGAGGAGGAGGAGTATACTTTCAGGTAAAAATGGTAAAAAGCAGTTGGACCTTCCTTTCTGTCCTGTTACACTAGTTTTACTTCCCTTCCCTGACTCAGCTTTGTTTAGTGCCAATTTGGAAAGTACAACAATGCCTACATTCATTTAGTGGCTTAGAAAAATGTGGTGGCAAAGCTAGAGAGGCAGACAGCCGTCAATGTCTTTTTGCATCCCACTTTCCAACAGCTTCTCCTTTGTTTACACAAAGCATGTTGAAACTAGTTTTACTTTGTTTCTATTGGCTTTCATTGTTAAATAAAGCTTAGTGTTAAAATTGAAACAAAGGAAAATAATATACTTTCCTGATGGGAAGATCAGATGACAATGGAGCATCCAAAGCAGAAAAGAAAAAGAGCTGGTGTTCGGTTTCTGTGGCATGCAACACCTTGAGATTTGACTGAACAGTGAATTTACTGTCAGCACAGTCCTACCCTTGACTAATGCCTAGTAGACAAAACTAGGAGTGCTATTAAATCCATTTGCACTGTTGAAGCCCAAGAATATGCTGGTATCAGACATTTACTATGGTTGCATTGGTATAGTCATAAGATTGGGAGAACCTGGCTGGCACAAGGTCTTAGACTAGTAGAGTCAGGAATAAGGAGGTGTTGAGGACATACAGTGTGCTGGAAGCCTATGGTTTATTCATTTATTTATACAAGTTTATTTATATCCTTCCTTTTTCCCATTAGAGAACATAAAGTGGCACAAGTTAACACAAGATATCTAAAACCAGTCGATTTTAAACTTAGCAAACAAAAGGAATGAAATGAAGTATCCTATTTTAAACAAACATTTTAAACAAAATTTAAACCAAACACTGGAAACACTGAAATAAAAACAGTTAAACATTTAAAGACACAAGAAAGAAAAAGGAATTCACCCACTGGAAGCCAGCTTCTGACCCCCAAAACCTTTCTGAATAATATTAATAAAAACTGCCTGCCAGTGAAGGGAAAGCACAGAAGGGGCCAGCCTCACTTCCTCTGGAAAGGCGTTCTACAGCCTGGGAGCAGCCATGTTTGCTCCTGAAACAGTCCCATCCTCAGTGCTAGTGTAGCATTTTGATTGTGCAGGTAGTGTAGGTTGTAAAGCTCCTACTGAAGTCAATGGAGAGCTCATAATGATTCCTGTGCCAGAGTGGAGAATGGAATTCTAACTAATCCCAAAACCAACAGCCCACCACAATCTAGGGCTCTGTGCAATGATTTCTTTAGCAAGTAGTTAATCTAGCCCTGCAGGTTACTTTGTGGTTTTTCCTTTCTCTTCTAGGAACAGGAATACACACACACATACACATCTATATACATAACAAACAATGATGGGTTGTTGTTCTTTCACTTTTAATGCAGAAGCACTAGTTCCTTGTAATGCCGTTGTCTTTTAATATTCTCTGTATGCTGGTGAAGCTATACGGCATGAAGATATTAAAAAAGGACAGCAACAATTCCCAGTGGAAGGAACACTTGGACAAAAATTTGGCTTTTATTTTTCTTAAGTCTACCTGCTAGAGTGTGGATGCTTCTAAGAGGAACAGGTTATAGAAGTGTGTAGTGTTACACTACAAGAATCAGAGAACCACAACCAAAGTCTTACCCATTTTCCCCAGCTCTTAATTTTGTATCATGTCCAAAATAATACTTGGGGACAGAAATCTGAATATAACAAATTACATTAAAAAGCTACTAGATCTTAGAAAGTTCCTTTAAAAAGTAATTAGTTATAATCATAGTTAAAAGGTCCCCAAAGTAGTTAATTGCTATTTATTTAATTTATGCTGTTTTAGTACTAGCTACTACAGTACAAAACAAAGAAAGTTATCATTCATATTGCAGTCTTGTATAATGCAATGTAATGTGTGTGTATTTCTGTGCATTAAATACATTATGTATTACATATTCACATTGTATGCATTTATAATGTAATCTAGTTATAACTTTGTTATTAAGAAGAGGAATTAATTAGTTACATCCAAGCACTGAAAGTTACAACATCATTTCAAGTTTTATGTTGGATTTAGGCTTGAGAAGATGGAGTGTATCATGAATGGATATTCACAAATGCCAGGAAACATGCATAGGTTGCAGTCATATGCACACTTATTTACTGTTGGGGATGATAGGAGTTTCAGTCCCACAGAAACGCAGCGGAAAAACCAGAGTTCAGCGAGCCAACAGCGGCAGCTTTATTCCCCAGTAATGATACTCACACACAGAGGAGTTTCTTCCAAAACAGGAGGCACTTTATCTTGCAGCAAAGTTCCGTTATATACAAAACATAGGACAGACGGACAAAAGCTTGCACCAAGTCTGGCCAACAGACAGATACATACTGGCGTTGCTTTGTTATATACATATCTACAACCAATCAGGTAGAGGCTTGCACACCTCCCTCTACCATCTGCACACGACCCCAGTTTCTTATGCAACCTTGCAATTACCCACAGCTGGGGCATGGTGCAACATCTTTGCAGTGGGCTGATCATTTTCCCAGGGTTCCCTGCTCTGGAATCCCTGACATTTACTTGTATATGAGGTTGACTAAACTGAATGGATTTTACTTCTGAATAGAAATTTCCATCTGTGTCAAAACACCATCAAATTAAAAGAACATTTCAGTAACATGACAATCTAAAGAGATTATGTTAATTAAATCTGATGGGATTTGGTTCTAGAGTCAGCATGAGACCAATCACTTAAAATTGGCACACATTTTCCTCATTATTTACTTTTTGTCATGGTGGATCTGACAAAAATGGTGGATCTTGTCCCAACTTGCGCAAAAATGGTTTTATTCTTGTCCTAATAGCTAGCAGACCAAAATAAAAAGTGCAGCATTGTTGTTATATTTAGAGCAATGCAACACAAGAACAGTTATTTTGCACAAAGAAAGCACCACGTATTTTAAAAAAATACAACATGACCCTCTGCTTTTATTCAGTGATTTCAATTAACACTTTCATTTTTTTTTTTAAAAAGGAGGCTATTGAATGAACAATTAAAGCATAAGTAAAATATGTCTGTACGTCATATATATTCATCTCACAAATACCATCTGCTTGTCCCTCCTGGTTACCTCCACGCACAGTATCCAGTTTCCATTGGCTGACAAAAGGGTACATTCTTTTTTCTTTCATCTCTTTACAAAGTAATTTTAAAAACAACAACAGGAGCAGCAGCAGTAGCTGGCGTCACATTACCATTTAATTATGGTTTGTCATCAGCAATAGACAATAGAGTAGTGCAAAATCAGTTCAGCTTATTATTTCTTGGATCTTCAGGAAAAGCTATTCAATAATGATGAATTCATCTATTTGGGATATATGTCTTAGTTCTAAGGATGATTCTGTAACTCCAAAAGGTGGGGGACTTTGAGGTCATCCAGCAGTACCTGTGCCTCCATGAATAGGGGACAAATATTAGCTCAAAAAGGGAGGCTTGTGAGAGTTGGGGTAACCTTATGGGATCTTTCCACCAGTGTATACCAGTAGTAGCTATAGGACTGTAGTTGGAAATAAAAAAACCCCTGTCTTTATTGGGGGAAATTCACAAACAGACACAAGAAATCAGTCTCACAATCATACAAGGCTAGCAAAGATAAAGGAGAGAAAGGTTAGATAGAGAGAGTTTGAGGTGAAGTAGGTAATAGTTACCGTTTCTGAAGAGGAGGACCAGCACTGGGAGGCTAAAACCCGAAGGCTGGAGGGTAGCCTAGGATCAAGGAACAAACGGACAGAGTGGCAGCCTGCATTCAAGGGACCACAAGGGGCTGCAAATACTTGGGGTTTAAATACCATTTTTCTGCCCTAAGGGGAATGTGTCAATGGCTGTCTGGTAGATCCGATAAAAGGGGTCTGGAAAATTCTGATTGTCTTAGCAGCAGATGACAAGCATTGATGACAAATCATGATAGCCTGCTAATCACCAAAAAGCGGGGAGATAAAAGAAACAGTTTTCCCGGGAGAAGATAACAGGATGAGGCAAGCCTGTGTGTTGATACATATAACAGGATGCCAACTTTTGGAAGTTTCTTCTAGCAGCTTCACTTGCTATTGTTCCCTAATTTTGGATGCTTAAGAAGATGATCTAAACGTCATCTCCAATGCATCCTCCTAAACTTATGACCTGGCCATGATGAGATTCCTTTTGTCTTAGCCTAGAAATTTCCAGCCAGAATTCATTCCTTTTCACATAGCTTGCAGCCACAAGTCTAAGATCTATATTTATTTTATGCCAATTAAACAGTACTTATAGCCAATTACACTGTATCACAAATTGGAGTGTATGGCATGGTAACAACTCTGAGTAATAAAGTGCCAAAGTCATGGATAGCTGAAACCAGAGGATGTTGCAGTACTTCCTATGATTCTAATCCCACTAATTTTGCACACAGAAGGGGGTGGATCACAGAGACATCCATACCATATTGAAATAATGCTGGCAGAGAGTTCCATGTATGTGTAAGCTATCCTTACACACCAACCATATATTATATCATGTCCAAAGAAGCCCGTATGGTGTGTGTGGGTCCACAATTCTTTCTCATTTTTTTAAATATGGGGATGGATTGTATGGATTTCCTGGTATATGTTAAGCTAGTCCAGGTTTGAATATGTTCTTCTGGTCTGCCATAGGTTTCAAATCTCTTTTACAGGAGTCACCAAGGAGTGGAAATAGCACCCAATGCCTGCCCCACTTCCGTCAGCTTGTTATAGTGCAGGCTGGACAAAGTGTGGCCTAGGAACCATATATGGGCCCCAAGGCCATTTCTGTGGCTTCCCAAGAGATTAAAAGAATGCCCCCAAACACTCTCTAGAGGATTTTATTATGTGTTTGGCAAAGAGACCTTTTCTGAAACAGAAAGTGAATGGAACTGAGTCACATCTTGTTAAAAAAGGGCCTCTCCTGGACAGAAAACAGCGCAGGGGAGCCTGAAAACATAGTGAAAATGGTCCCATATGCCCACAGGGCACTGGAGGGAGGGATATTTCTATTCTTTTCTTTTCTGCCAAGAGATGTGGTCAGGGTGTGGCCTTCCAAGGTCTCCTTGGCCAATGCAGCCTTTTAACCCCTGATAATTTTCCACCCCTGATATAGAAATGGTTTCTGGGGATTGCTAGAAAATGGTGCTTTTTTCTGAACTCTGCCATTGCTTCGTGGTAATGCCATGATTGCTTCATGGTAGAAAGGAAGAAAAGCATCAAAGCAGTACAATTAAGAAGCTAAAAAACTTTCTTGGCTTCCATTCCATCTTTGGATGGATCCTCAGTTCGAAGAATCCAAAGAAAGCACAGTAACGATGACAATATCTTGGCTCAAATACATTGCAGAATATCTCTTCACTTTGAAATATCCTGTTCTTGAGATTAAAAAGCCAAAGAGCATTGACACATGAAGATGAAGAAGTTTCTATAGGAACAAAAATCAACTCAGGCCTATATGTCTTGGCATCTGGCACTCACAGCACTCACTGGTACTTTAAGGGTGTTTCTGGATAAAGGGTGTGTCATTCTAGCAATTAAAGTCACTGTGCTTCTGTTCCATATTTTTCCTCTTACGGAAAGATTCTCCATGGTGACAAAAAAGATGGAAAAAGAGTTGGAAAAATAAAAAATGATTGTGACCAATCTTGTCAGTTGCAATCCTGGATGGCTCAGGTGTGTGGTCCTATACTAGACTGAGGCTCTGTCCACATGTGGGGGGGGGGAACGGGTGAAAACGCCCAAAAACGGAGCTTACCGGCAGCCGGGTAAGTCTGTTGCGACGCGGAGCAGTGCAAGCTCGCTGCTCTGCAGTCCTCCGGCGTCCCAAATGGTGGCTTCTCCACCAACCGGAGAAGCTCGCCAGCTGGAAGCCCGCCCCCGGCAGATCTGCAGGCACACACTTGCACGCGCTTGCAAATCCGCGTCAGAGCCGGGCGACGGAGCGGCACGGGACTGCGCGCTCCGTGCTTTTTAAAAACCTCGAAAAAGAGGTTTTTAAAAAACACGCAGCGCGGCTAGTTCTGGCTGCTCCTGAGTGGATTCTGGTGTGGAACTACAAAAAGTAGTCTACGCCAGTCCACTCTACGGTGTAGAAGACCTCCGTGAGCGGTCACTCTGCACCATTACAGAAGCCCGGTGTGGAAATGGCCTGAGACATATGCAACCTCTTGACTTATTGAACAGCAACTAACGCATTGCCCCCCACAACCATTCCCTGCTTCAAGGGGAACAGGTAGGATGGCAGAAGCATTTGGCTACATCCCCATACTAAGAAGTAAAATGGTTACAAGTAGTGCTGAGAACTCTGGAGACCTCCAGTGCTGATGTCATCATTTTATGTCTGGATATGAGGAGACACTTCTGCAATTCTGCCTGCTCGCAAGAAGCAAGGAATTGCCATGCTGATGGGGCAATTCAAAGGCTGTTCAGTAGGGGGACGGCTATGGAGAGATGAGGGGAATACCAATCCGCCCAGTGCTCCCAAAAGAACATTCACACACGTAAGGGAAACTTATGCATGTATATGTCCCTAAGAGAATACCGGCCATTTGGCAAATTCCCCATAAAGTTCAGTGAAATGAGGTAGGCCAAAGGCATGACAAAATACTTTTCTGAAATTATAGTTCTGAAATGCATTAGCAGCTTCTGCTGTTCTTCTGAACATCCCTTCGTGGGATCTATTGGCACTGACTCTTCTCTTCTGGATATCAACAAGTCAGTAAAGAATTTATTACAGTCCACAAACCAGATAAGCAAACCAAATAAAAAGTAGTTGGGTAAAACCAAAATACATTAAAATGCCAACCCTAGGATTTAATGGAATCCTTTTTACTGCTGCAGGATAAAAGGGTTGCATCATTTGGAGCCTTGGTATCTCTCTCTCTCTTTTTTTTAAAGTATTGATTCTCTAATCCTTAAACTGCAAGATGGTGAAGAATCCCTCACTTCAGCATCCACCAGTTGCAGAAGCTGCCACTAATCTGAAACCCTCACTGGCCTTATATTGGCAATTGAAAGTGCAAGGGGAGCCACACATTGCTCACTTACTCTGTGGGGCTATTTTTTCCCCCTCCAATTTGAAACAAAATTCTGTATTATTGAAAAAAGATGGAAAATTCATTTAGACCCACCTCAAGGCTAGTCTCCCCCTCCCATTTTGAGGGATAAAGCACAAGTCCAATGGGTACTCCCAACTAGAGTAGACCCATTGAATCAATGAGATTTGACTTACCATTTGTACATTGATCAAATGAATTTATTCTAGTTGAAAGAAACAGCTGGATTTAAGCCTAAGAGGGGTTGTGTGTCCAGCAGAAACATAGTCTTCCTCCATACTAGGGGTGGAAACAATTTTAAAAAAATTGTTTCTCAAGTATTCAAGAACTCTCACAAGGAAAATATTGGACTGACTAAAACTTTGCCGCTTACAATTTATTCTGCACAAAATTTGCACTTTTTGGGCAGGAAACATTTTCTACACAGGAAGCAGCATTATCTGCAGAAAATAATATGTCTAAATGCTGTTTTCTATGTAGAAAATGCTGTTTTCTGTGTCTAGAAGCCATGTGTTAATTTTGCACAGAATGAGTCCTCAAACACAATTTTCTGCACAGGAATGAGTATATTCTACACAGAAAATACTATTTCTGCATTGAAATATGATTTTCTGTGGCCAAAATGCTATTTCCTGCAGATATAATGTTGTTTTCTGCACACACATCTACAAAAACACTGCACAAATTTGAGATAGAACAAACTGTGAAGAGTCTTTGTTTGAAAGACTTTCTTGAAGTGGGAAGAAAATTGCCAAAATTATCTGTTGCTTCCTTTGAGAATAATATTAGTAAAGAATTAAAACCCTACTACATACTTGCACCCCAGTTTCTTCTCCACTTTAAGATTATTGGTTGGGAAAGATACAGAGGAAAACTCTGAAGTTGCAAGAAGGGGTAAGGCAGCAGTATCTGAGACTGGCTCTCTTTCTCCAAGGGTAGAGCTTCATTGAAAACTTTGGAGGGGTTTTTTAGCTCCTTCCTGTAGCTCCTGAAGCAGTCTTACATGACCACAGAGTTGGGACACTCTGTCACCTTATGCCAGATGCAGAGTATGCATATCCATATGTAAGCACGTACGCACAGATCCCTTGACATCTCTTTGCTATTGTAATTTGAGAATATCTAACGTAAGATTCTTGGCAGCTAAATTGCACACTTCTTTAAAGGAGAAGCACGGTACAGGAAAAGCCATTCTTCTCATTTTTATTTTTTTATTTTTTTTGGGAGCGGGAAGCAATTTATTGTGGTGGGGCAATTTTCAGTAAGATAGTTCAATTCAGACTGGATCTTTTGCAGTTTTGAAGGTTTTTCTTCAAAACTGAAGTATAACTAATCATGACTAGCGGCATGAAACACTTTTTTTATTTTAAAAAACATTCTTAACATCACACATAATTTTGTCCTAAATGAGACAAAAATGAGTGCCTTTTTAAACTGAAATTCATCAGATACAATCCAACAAAACAGGAATTGCAAACAGTGAAACTGCATAAGCATGGCCCATTATTGTGGAAACTTACAAAAAAGGGAGTACTCTACTGTTCTTATATGATATTAAGAGAACCAATCCATCTCAAATCAACAACCTGCAAAAAATCAAGGCAACTGATATTTGGCTTTCCTCTCAGACAGTTGTTCAGTAGTTGGGTGTTTTTGTTCACTTTTGTTTCTCCTGTACACTACAAATGGGCAATAGAACATGTACCATGCAGTGTTTAAACATCTAATTTCAGCATGGGCACAAGAACATACGAGTTGTTTTGAGAAGCCTGGCGCCTGAAGTCAGAATCTTTTTGGAGGAACAGAGTTGACATTTAGGCTCTTTTCACACCCTATCTTATCCCAGCGGTGTCCTGTGGGGATTCCAACAGCAGCTCTGCTGGGAGGGAGTGCAATGGGAGCACTCCTCTCCACACTGGCTGCCTCCACAATCCAGGAAGTGCGATGGGCCCACCTCTTCCTACCACAGCACAGCTGGGTACTTTCCCACGGTGCACTGGGGCAGGGAGCACAGCCATTGTACTTCCAGATCCTGTGCACACCAGGTAAGTCCAGGATGGTGGCTTGATTGTGGGTCATTAACAGGGAAAAACCGCCAATGATTTACTCCATGATTGCACCATCTGGGGACAAGATAAGGATGTGACTGTGATGACATAATGCCTAACCATTGTTTTGGTTTCATCCTTCTCCCGTTCCAGGACAACAATGTCCTGCAAAAAGGCCTTAGAGGAGGAGGTGTCATTTTGCACTGGGCTGAAGAACACTCATGGCTTAAGACATTTCTCTACCTGAAGCAGAATAGTAATTTATGTCCTTATTCACACCATTCAGGAAACATAGAACAAGATCCAATAAGCACACTTGTGGGGCACAAGTCTCCACCAGCATACTTATTCCACCAGCTGAGGGGAGGTGTCAGATGCTTCTTTCCAAATTTCCAACTTCTTCCCCAGATCATGCAATGGTGGCAAGGAAACTTAAGGCTCAGTGATGTTTCCTTAGATACCAATTGGCTGCAGGGTGCTGCCAGGTCCATTCCAACTGCCCTCACACATCTAGAGGAGCATGACTCCCCCTACCTTAGGCTAGCAGTAGAGGCTGCCTGGGTCCACACTCAGAGCTGAAAGGATGGAGAGGTGCCTGGAATCACTTCTGCTGCTATTGTACCCCCAGGACAAGGGACAATGCACAGGGAAGCACAGGATACCTCCCCTTCCATAATATCCAAAAATAAGTACACAGGCATGGGGAGGGGGTTTGTGCCTGTTTATATTACCAACAAGATTCCAGTTATAGCACCCGAAGCCTATCACATTATTTTGGCACAGCAGGTAGAACTTCTGTTGTGAGCCTGCTTGGTCCCCATACTGGGAAGGAGGTGGGATATAAACAAAATAAAATAAAAATCTTTTTCCATGCTCAAAAGTAAAAAATACACTCATAGCAAAATAATTTTTTGCTACCCTTTCATGACATTCATGATCTGCTGCCTGAGACAGCTACTTCACTCTGCATAACGATAGGGTTGGTCATGGCAGACATCAATAATACTGTTGTAGATACAAGTGATGTTTGATTTTTTAAACAAAATTGAGACTCACACAAATTCAGAGCATTAAATGTGGTCATTTATATCACTACACTTCTCAGGGTGCTCTCTTGCTACAACCCCATTCCCTTGATTGCTCTTCCAGAATGCTGTGGGTACTTTTGCACAAAATATCCATTTTAGCTCTTACAGCTAATAGCTGTTGATAGTTATTGTTGTGTATGCCTTCAAGTTGTTTCCAACTTAAGGTGACCCTATCACAGAGTTTTCTGGGGCTGAGAGTGTGATGCATCCAAGGTCACCCAGTGAATTTCCATGGCTGAGCAATTAATTGAACCCTGGTTCCCAGGGTCATAGTCTAATGCTCAAACCACTACTCCACATTCATAGGCCTAAATCCAATTGTTGGTTTTTGCTAGACCATTTTCGACTTCCCTGTTGTAGTGCTATTATTCCACTTTCAACATCCTGTGGAATTCTGGGGTTTGTAGTTTACTGAGGCCAAAGAACTCTCTGGCTGAGAATTCTAAATGACCCTCCCTAAACTGCAAACTCCAGGATTCCATAGGATGTTGAAAGTGGAATAATAGCACTATAACAGTGTAAGGCAGAAAGGCCTAAAGCCATTGAATCAATTGTCAATGATGGTCAGCATCATGTAAATTAATTTAACGGGTTTGTTTTAGTTGGACTTACCAACTGAATTTAGTCCCAATTATCAGAATAATAAGGTAGATGAATGAAGGCTAGGGAGATTCATGGAAGACAGGTCTATCAGTGGCAATTAGTTACATTAGATAAAATGTTCTAAAGAATGAATTCTGTAAAGTGCTTGTATGCAATCTACTTTTCTTTCCTTTGCTCTCTGTACTTATTGCTCATTAATTTCATAAGATGATCCTCAGTTCTTGTGTTTTCATAGAAAAAGAAAGGGAGGTTTATATCAGCTTTTCTCACACCTATAAACATTTTACAAATTCTGTAATATTTTTGTTGCATCCTAGCCTTCTGAAATGACTTAAAGTCATATTATTGACATCTCAGTTCATTCTCATAAACAAAACTCTGAAACCTTAAAAAAACAAAATTATGTGTGATTATTCCCAACGGGTTCTTGAAACACCTTCTTTTTTTAAAGAAAAAGAAAGAAAGAAAGAAAGAAAGAAAGAAAGAAAGAAAGAAAGAAAGAAAGGAAGAAAGGAAGAAAGAAAGAAAAGACTAATTAAGAAAAAATTAATTGGTAGAATATTTTTCTAGAGTCCTAGGGAGAAGATTGCCTCACAGGTCATATGTTTTCATTTGCGGAACTTATAGCAATGTGAAGACCTAAACCCTTGGCATGCTACAGTTAAGAAATGTAGTTAAGGTTTTACAAGTTCAACTGGATTTGTGGAACAAAGAGTAGGGCTTGCTCTGACTCTCCAAAAGCTTGTGAGCCTGTTTTATTCTACGTCAGCAAGTAAGAAATTCTCTGTTTAAAGCATTCAGAGGGGCCTGAACATGAACCAAACTCTGTCCTAGATAGTGCCCCAAGATTAGGCATTGTTTTGAAATAGAGTTTAACGTAAGTCTCCCATCCTCAGAGGAGTAAGATAACATTAGTTCTACAAACAGAGAGGAAGATCATGCATTTCCCAGAGAAGGAAAGGTTCCCCTTTCAATATATCAAGTTAAATTTTTTTAGAGATATCAACATATCTTGTTTATTTTAGTTATGTGTTTTAGGCTACTGAAGGAATCCCCTTGGACCCTGCAGAATGACTAGAAGACCACACTAGCAGCTTCCTATACAGAACTTCACACCCATGTACAAATTACATTTGATGGATGTAAGGATTTGACCTGGACAGTTCTGAAAAATAAAGTTATTTTTCCCACCATGAAAGGTCAGTAGCACAAAGTGGGAAAGATGACTTTCCAGATACAGCTTGGAAGTAAGTCTGAGACAAAACTGCAGTTGGATTTGCACATCTGCCAAAAATGACTAACCTTTTCATCATCAGGCATCTTAATATTAATAATCAGTTTCTCTTCATGTTCTGAACTGCTCTGAACCACACTTATACCAGTGAGGTCATCACATCTAGAACCATTCTGTAATGATGTACTATGTAGTGGTAGGGGTGGAAAAGAATTTAATTGGATTATACAGTCTTTCTGCAAGATGGTGGTGTCCTGGCATGGGGATGGGAGAAGAACAGAACCGTGACAAGACTTCCACATGACACTGTAACAGTCCCACCCTTCTTGCATCCCCAGCTGGCATGATTGTGGGATATATCATTGATGGAAAAACTCTGTCAATGGCCCCTGATCGCACGAGTCTTCCATCGCAGCCAGCCATGCTGAAAGACTGGAAGTGTGACCATGCACTTCCTTTCTTCCTTCCATTGTGCTTCCAGGGCTTCCACAGGCCAGGTAAGTGTGGGATAATGGTGTGATTGGGTGTTATTAACAGGGAAAACCTATCAATGATTTAATCCATGATTGCACCACCTAGCGATAGGAGATGGACGGGACTGCGATGATGCCATGCAGAAGCATCATCACGGTCCTGCTCCTCTCCTGTCCCCATGCTGGGACAACAGCATCCTGTGGAAAGGGCCTTGGTCCACCATCCAAACCACTATACCACGCAGGCTCACAAAGTTAATAGAAAAGTCCAAAATCCAGATTTTGGATATAATTATCAAAAAGAAGTAGTGATCCGGAGAATATTTATGACTGTGCATTATTTGGAAGCATTATTTTACACTACCTCTCCTAGAATTCCCTGGTCAGGCTGCCCGGGGGCTTCTCTAAAATATAGTCCAAAAAGCAGTATTTCCAGGTTCTCATATTATTTCTCTAGAGAGGGATATACAGGTGTTCTTTAGGAATAACAGATATGTTTTCATCCTAATACCCAGCAGATGCTTAATCCTTGAAAACCACAAGATATCAAGGGATTAGACATAATGTCTAAGGAGGCTTCTGCACAGAATTGATAGAAAACAATGAAATCAAAGTGTGAACTGCTTAACACCTAATTTGAAAAGTGGTAACTGCTCATTTACTAGGTTTCATTCAGGATGCCCAGTAAATTTCAACTCAGAAGTCATTTGCAAATAGAGAAATGATTAATATCTGAGGAAGTGACTTTTAAAATTCTTTTTTTTCATAAATCTGCCAGCCAAGATCCAATCTTCCTCCCCATTATGTTATTATATCACTATTAGTCATTGGCATAGACAGAGAGTTCTCAGTTGTGCTGCTGACAGATAAAACACATCATCAATATCAAAGAAAAGCACTAACAAAAGGAATTGAAATGCTTATTGTTACTCTATTCACCCCAGTCCCCTCCACTGCCACATTGGATGCTTTGAAAAGGTCAGTTATATACACCCAGGTATATGCAAAGACAGGTTGATTAATATCTGAAAGATATTTTCTACTGACAAGTGTTTCAATTGCTGCTGTGAATTTCTGAAAAGCCACATATTGGAACACCGCTGTTGACAGAGCCAAGTTTTAAAACAACCTCTTCTCTCGACCAGCCAATGATAAAAGGCCATTCCACATGAGCCCTTCTATCCATGATTCAGCTGTAGGAATGTTTGCTTGCACTGTCTTTTTGTTTGCATCTGCTGTAGTCCATGCTAAACCAGTCGCATCACATGCCACCATGCTGGCACATGGAAGATATTATGGGCATGTATTTAATTGTCTTCCTGAAACTGATGGGGTTTAAATATGCTTGGCTGGATTGTGTGCCTTTGCTGTCATTTGCCAAAAGATGAATCCTGTAAATTCTAGCAGTAGTTTCTCCACCAGAGGATAAAGGAGCACAGAAGTGCACTTAGATAATTCAGTCAGTAAATTTTATTGTATTTGACTAAAAGCCATTACAAATATAGTTAAAACCATAAAACCAATATAAAATATATATACATACGTCCATATAAATATTAAATCAGAGAGTCCCCGGCACAGTCTATGGCAATCTCTTTCAAATAATTTGCACAAATGCTTTTAGCAGCTTTGGCAAATAAATGTTTTGTATGTAACCAGTGGATCACAATCTGAGAGCAACCAGCAAAGTTTTATGTAGGGAGTCTCACCTTGCAAAGGAGCCAGAATATGTCCCAAAAATCTCTTTCTAGGATTTTGATAAAAGGGGCAGAAAATTAGGTAGTGTATGTTGTCCTCTACCTCCCCCATGCCACAAATGCAGATCCTTAGGTGTCTTGGAATGTTTCTATATCTGCCATCTAAAACAGATGTTGGCATAGTTTGAAAACGCAGTTCCGTGAATGCTATTCTCAAAGAGGGAAAAGTGAGTGTATATATAAGAAAGGAGATAAATCAAATCCACAGAATTATCAACCTATCAGTTTGCTGGATATCAGCTCTAAGATCTATACTCACTTTCTCCTTCAGCAGCTGACTAACTGGGTGGAGGAGAAAAATGTTCTTCACCAGGAACAAGCTGGTTTTAGGAAAGGTCATAGCACAATGGATCAGATTTTTGTGTTACACCACCTAATTCATAAATACACCACAGGCTCCGTTAAACGGCTTTATGCTGCATTCATTGATTTTTCCTCAGCCTTTGATACAATTAATAGGAATCATCTGTGGAGCAAACTTGTAATGACTGACATTGATAAAAGACTACTGTTCCTAATACAGGAATTATATACAAATACATCTATGAGGGTCAGGATTAGCACAGATGGAAGGCTGACGCAGGAAATCAATTCAACAAAAGGAGTTAGACAAGGGTGCTTACTAGCACCCCTGTTGTTTAACCTTTATATAAATGATAGAGTAACGCAGTTAAATTGTCCTGATCACTTTCCACCCTCCGTAGGAACACGTAAAGTAGCATTTTTAATATATGCTGATGACATTGTACTACTTTCAATCAATAAAATTGGGCTGAAGAGAAGCCTCAATAAACTCCATGAGTTCTGTCATACAGAACAGCTTAGGATTAACTATACCAAATCCAAGGTGCTCATCTTTGGTAAGTGACCACCTAAAATTAAATGACATTTGGGTGGCAATAATATAGAACAGGTCCCTTCTTTTAAATATTTGGGGGTATACTTTGACGAGAAACTTACCTGGAAGACACAATTATGCAGTATAAAAACAACAGTACAGAGGTCAGCCCATGCTACTTTTAAGTTCTTTTATTCCAAAGGGGGAAACTGGTGCTCCCAGCTCTGAAAGTGTATTCAGGAAAAATAGTGGCCCAAATGCTATATGGTGTAGAGATTTGGGGGGTAAATCATAGGAATCTGAATGACCTGGAAGTCTGCCAGAATAAATTTTTTAGATCTTTGCTGGCAGTACCACCAGGAACTCCAGCTGAATTCCTCAGAACAGAGTTAGGTGTACCATCTGTAAAAGCAAGGTCGGAGTTGGTGATTTTTACGTATTATAAAAGGGTCCTAGACATGACAGATGATCATCTGCCTAAGCTGTGCTTAGCCAAGCAATGGAAGATAGGTGGCTGGGCTAAGCTAGTCCAGGACCTGTTAATAACCAAAAGTCTCTCAACAGATATTTTTGTCTTTGAGGGATTTAAAACTAAAGTGAGGGACTATATTTATAAATTGGATATTGAGCAGGACCTAAGTGTAATTAAAAGATCAAAGTTTTCACACTGGTATCATATGGTGAAACCTAACCATCTGAGAGCTCAGTATCTACATACTTATATAATTCAGCCAAGCCTTTCTACATGGTCAAATCTTCAACTTGGCATGTAGTATGGTGTTTAAAGTAACTTTTAAGGAATTGTAAATCTTGAAAATCCAATTGCTAGTCCCAACTGGTACTGAATCATGGAATCAATGGAAACTCAGTTAAGTCAACACCTTGGTAAATTCTGTTATTTTAATGGGCATATTCTAATGGTGAGCCCTATCATACTACACTGTTACGGCATTATTACTCAACTTCAACTGCCATGGCAACATTCTGTGGAATTCTGAGGTTTGTAGTTCACTGAGGCCCAAGAGCTCTCTGGCTGGGAATTTTAAATGCCTTTCCCTAAACTGCATATCCCAGGTTTCCATATGATGTTGTAATGGCAGTTAAAGTGGAACATAGCATTGTAACAGTTTAGTGTAATATGGCTCTTTGATTACCATTTGGATTTAGGCCTAGCATTGCAGTTAGCTTTACATTTGCAAAAGTATACCCTCTCAAAATCATATTTTCCAGAATGGGTGGCCATGTTATTCTGCAGAGTACTGACAGGGACAACTGCATTGTTATCAGTGGCCACTGATGAAAATAGTTGTTGCTGATAACACAAAGCACTAGGTAAACGAGTTACTACATAGTGGCCAAGACTGTACCTTTTCCAGCATAGCATAAGAGTTCCACAGATAGATTCCACTATAGCTTCCCATTCACCACCCTCAGGACTCATGGTTTTGCACTAGTACCCCTGAATAGCCATTCAGTGACCAATGGAGAGGTGGTTAGGGGAGAGGTTGGAGAAGGCTAACAGCATCTTCCACTGAGGATTTTCTATGGTACATAACCAGCCACTTTTCCAATCCCTCATACTCTTCACTAGTCCTAGAATAGCCATTCAGAGCAAAACCAGGAAACCTAGGAGGGTGTTTGTTGCTGAGGAGGGTAGAACAGAATATCAATCTCTGCAATGATTAAAAAAGGCAGGTATAAAGGGGACTCACACTTTTATCCATTACTAACAAGATGCTAACCCATGTGTGTGATAAGAAAAAATGTGTGTCCTGTTTCAGGCCTCTGGAAACAGAGCGGAATCTTTTGTTGAGTTGTAACTGAGCTGTCACTCAGTCTAGTTGTTTTCTGACATTTCATTGCTTCACAATGGCCACTTTAAGCATTGTGTGTCCTGTGAGACTGAAGTGTCGCATGTGTGTTTATGTTTTACTTAAAGATGGACTTGCTTACTCTCTGTAGAATAACAATGAAGTAAGGATGACTTCTGGTCATTGCAACAATTATTATGATGAATTTATTTACTGTACAAAAGACCATGGGCATTTAGTTTTGAAAAGTTACTTTTGGATTACTACTTGCAGAATCCTACAGCTAGCATGGGTAGTACTTTCCAATCTGTGAGTGTGTAAGAGGAACACCTTATGAAATAACGCCTAACAACCAGCTAATTACAATTATTTTATTCATACTGCAGCGAGATAATGAGTCATAGAAACTGTAGGGGAGAAAAACACTTAAAGGCAGAAGAGGAAATACATTAGGTATCCAAGTAACTGCTTATAGTACCTTATCAGATCTTAAGTCTTTAGCAGCCTGTTTCATTCCAATGTTCTTTGAAATATTTGCTTCCTTATTTCTGGGCTTATGCTCTGCCAGCCAGCAGTTTGTGAAAAAGGAAATTCAGCATGAGTTGAACTTCTCTGAATTTCCTTTCCAGAGTAATAGCTGCTTGTATAATATGTACATCACTAACAAGGTTTTCTAGACCTCTGTTTCAGGATTAATTCTGGAAACATAAACATTACTTTTAAAAAAATAAGGGTAAGTTGTAACCTTTCATTTGTAACACCTAGGATTGTTGCCTGTCATCTTGATAGGGTTGCCTCATTTTGAAGATTTCACAGATATCCTTCTAGTAACACACTGCAGGAAAAAGCAAAGTACCTCAAATTCTAGAGATATGAAAATAATAATCAAGTAAAAACTTCCACACACAGCCCTGAGTAAATAACATCTATGAGGTTAATTTTAAATTGTTGTACTCAGAGAAGAACAAGCAGGAAAGCAAAGTATATCTACCGCTTGTAAAAATGCAACAGATAAATTAATTCAGACTGTGTTTGACATCATTTCCCTGCAACCTTCCCAGCAAAGGAAGGTTAAATGGATTAGTTTTTCCTTTTTTAAAAAATAACAACAACAACATGGCGACATGGCAATAGTTCCTCAATAGTTCCACTTCTTCCACTGTCAGCAGAATATGCCCATTGTACTGTGGCAAATAGCCTTGCATGTATAGGATGAATCACACATGCATATGTCATTAACAAGAAGCCACTAGAGGGTCTCCGTAAGTCAAAGCCTACTTGCCAAGTAACAGTGACAATGTGCACTGGGCAAATTCTATAGGTTCAGCGATTCCCAGGTACAGGATCATGTTGCCCCGTAGCTGTTAAATCATGAGTAGCTTGTCATTTAATAAAATGTAGAAAATTATGAGTGGACCATCATCCGAGAGACATGGGGGGGGGGGGCTCATACTAAAATTCTGGGGTGGAATCCAAACCTCTCCTTGGACCACGAGCCACTATTAGTGGCAACCCCATCAAGATTCTGAGCAAAGCATTCAAGGTCCTACTTGTTTACCAGTTTCTTGGGTTCTGTGCACCCAGTTGTAAATGAACACAATCACAGTGGTTTACATGGTTTGCAAATTTAAAGCATATTTGATATTAAACATCAACAATACAGCATATTGTATACTAAATCCAAAACAAATTCAGTCTTCCAAATTCCCCTGCACTATATGAGATACCAACACAAGACTTGCTTGTAGATCTCATCTTCATAGGCTGCTCAACAGTATTTAATTTTGGACCTAGCCTTAAAGCCCTAAGTCTAAATACAAAATAGAAAAATATAAGAATATAAGAAACTGATCCTTCCACTCCCTCCTAAATCCACATATTAAAACCATATTACTTAAAGGTAATAAGGATCTAATCCTTATCTCTAGCAATTATGGCTTCTCTTCACGTCTTTCACTCTCCTCCTCTTTGTAGGTTTCCTCATGCATTGAGCCAAACTAAGAATAATTTGTGAGTTTCAGTTTCCCCACATTTGACTTTCATAAATCTCAATTCATAAAGAAATTGGTAAATTTTAGAAGTTTATATTTTTTTAAAAAAACCAATTCTTAATTATCCCTACTTGTGATTAATTTTGACTTATGCCCATTGTTCCATGGTAGACCTCCTCCCTCGCTCCCTCGCTCCCTCCCTCGCAGTCTTTCTCTCTGTTTTGTTCAAGGCTTTTTGGCTCCCCAAAACATAGCACTTGATGCACTTTATATTTTTAGTCATTTAGAGAAGACAGGAAAGTTTTGTCATCTGCTGGTCTTTTGTGGGCCTTGTGGTTGTAAAACTTAGCAACCAGAAACAAAGAGAAGAGTGTTGACACTTGCCACTTCAAACAAAGTCAATAACGGGTGTCTTCATGTGCGGTGACCCTAGTGACACAAACAGGTGTTGTGGGAGGAAAAAATCCTGTGTCAAGTCATTACAGCACAATTCATAAAGCTATCTCAGTTGCAGAAAAGGAAATGTTCTATCCATTCAGTTTCCTTTCATAATGTTCTTCTTTGCTTGGGGCCTTGGGAGATGGTGGATCCACTCATTTAATACATGAGGATTGCCCTGGAAAAATCTCTCTCTCTCTCTCTCTCTCTCTCTCTGTTCTTTACTTTATATGTGTCTGCTTGTTTGGTGCTTAAATCAGCTACACACACAGTCTCTTATGGTACAAGAATTAGATATGTATCACAGATGAGATAGCACAGCAAACAGCATGAACTGCCAGGGATGAATACTCACCTGACTGTATATGTTCCTGAAAAGGGCATTAGTTTTGTTTTGTTTTTTGTTTTTTTTAAAGGTTACATTTAAAAAGGAGACTAGCAGGGACAAGAGGCAGACACAGTTCCCTGTTTATGGTTTGGTAGATATTTGCTTTGAAGGGGTTACCATGTCTTGAAATTTCATGCACTCCAGAAAAGAAGAAAGAAAAAAGAAGAGAAGAGAAGAGAAGAGAAGAGAAGAGAAGAGAAGAGAAGAGAAGAGAAGAGAAGAGAAGAGGGCTTTTGGGGCTTTCCAATAGAGATCAATGTGAGATCAAATATTCAGATATCCAAAATTTGCTTTGGATTCAGGATCTAAAGGCGTCTAAATTGAGTCTAAATCAAATCAAGGTCCAATTGAAATTGCCTCACTGAGGTCTGAGATGAATCAACGGAACCTGCACAGCACTGGTTTTTGCATTTAAAAGAACAAGTCTGTTTAATGCAAATATAATGCAATCTCATCATTATATCTGGTCCTACTGAAATGTGGTGTCTTTTTCTTTTTCATTTTACTATAATTGGCTAATGGGTTTACCAAGAAGGCTAATTATATGATAATTAACCACTGCCTCATTTTGCAAGATCTCTGCTCTTCTAGATCCATCACTCTCAGGCAACCTAAGGTCTCTCGTTTTCTCAGAGAACCCCACCTTCATTCTTAATCCTAACACTAGCTTGCAGACAAGGTAGCATAATGGCCATCTTTCTTAAATTCTTGAAATTTCTTCTCAACACAACTCCTTAGACCCAAAGCCCTTCCAACTACAAGCACACCTAAGTACATGGTAATTAGCCCTGCATCTTTTTTTTCCTCTCCCTTTTTCTGTTCTGTCCCCCATGCATGTTGTCTTTTAGATTGCTAGCTCCTTGGGCAAAGGCCAACCTCTTTATACTTTGGCCCTTTTTGCAGGGTATTTCTTAAGCGAAAGGGTCCCTTGAGCATCATGTAAATGGGAGAAGTGGTCTGCATGACGCACTCCCATTTAAGAGCCTCATGCGCAAAAGCCTCATGCGCAGTGCATATGCACCTTTTTATTTTCAGCTTTTAGCCAAAAATGGTGCGCGCTTGCGCATTGGTCAGGGCCTGGGGCGAACTTACCTGCCCTGCGGAGCCTCTGGAGCTGGGCCGTTGCGCTTCCTGTCCTCAGTGCAGCCTACAGCTCCCAGGCTGCACTGCAGAAGGAAGAGGCGGGGTGTGGGTGGGGCGCTCACGCGACCAGGAAGCTGCTGTGAAGCCCAAGCAGCAGGGACACGAAAGCCTTCCTCCAAAGGCTTCTGGCGCGAGTGCCACCCCCCACCTCCGCAAAAAGGTAAGGTGCAGAAAGGGCCCTAGTCATGAACCTCACACCTAGATAAGGCTATATGAATAAGCAGGATACAGTAATAACAACGTTCAAAGCAAAACTACAGAAACAGTTTTTAAAAATGAGTGCATGCATTAATGAGGCATAGTTATATACTGCTCCACCATTTGTTAACGAAAATTGCAGGCCAGCATTCAAAATGCCACAAAGAACAATTACCTTTATCAAATATATCACTTATATTGCATTGGATCAAGGATTTTTCTTCTGTGACCAGAAGGGGTCAATCATCCACCACAACTGCAGTTTACGCCATTCATCAGGCTCCCCAACTGAGCATTTTTAGGGGGCTGGAGGAGTTGCCACTGACCAGAAGTATGCTTCTGCCAACCTGGTGGTATGTGCCTAAGTCTAAGGCCATTTCCACACTACACTGTTATAGTACTATTATTCCACTTTCAACACCCTATGGAATCCTGGGGTTTGTAGTTTAGGGAGGGGCATTTAGAATTCTCAGACAGAGAGCTCTTTGGCCTCAGTAAGTTACAAACCTCAGAATATAACAATAACGATGTAGTGCAGAAATGGCCTAAATCAAGAGTCGTGTTTCGCAATTTTCTGGTAATCCTAGATTTGACTCTGGGTATTCAACAGAATTCTATTAGATTAATTATACTTTCCTCATTATTGAGGAAGGGCATTTCTGGGAAGTCCCACTGAACTTGCTAGTTTCCTTCAGGCCAAGACAGGTAGTCTATGATTCTGTGGTGAAGTCCTTACTTCTACTAAATAAAAGAGTCATTATTTACTCAAGTATTAACTTCTTCTAGTTATTCTTCTTGTCTGCCTTCAAGCCATTTCCTAAGGCAAATCTATCATGGTATTTTCTTGGCAAGATTTGTTCAGAGGGGGTTTGCCTATGCCTTCCTCTGAGGCTAAGAGAGTGTAACTTGCCCAAAGTAACCCAGTGCATTTCCATGGTCGAGTGGGGATTCAAATCCTCTTCTTCAGAGTTCTAGTCCAATGCTCAAACCGCTATGCTATGCTGGCTCTTCATTACTTAAATCTTAGTTTTAGACTGAAATTTCTTTATCACTGAAAGCAAAATGTTTTAGAAAGAGTGAACACGACAGTATTTTTATTTCTGTTTCTAAGAGCAACCACATAGATTTTCCAATGAGTGGGTGCTGTTAGCAAAACAAGAACGTGCCAATATGTCATCTAGCAACAAGAGACAGACGATGTGGCAGATCGACTCAGAGATCCTTTCTGGAATCCTCCTGATTTGAAAAAGTTGCTGTCACTTCCGGTCTGACTTATGGCGCTGTGATAGGGTTCTTCTAGCTGTCTGGGCAGAAGATCCCTCTTTCCTCTGGCAAGAGCTGATTCAGAAATACAGGAATCAACCTATTTCCTCCATGGTATTGGGGGAATAAGTGGGGTTCCAGAGATTGCCAGATTGCTCCCTAGCTTTCAACCTGAGCGAGGAATTTTGTGATGGCTGGAACTGGCTGGGGTGATGGAGATCAGAACAGCCACCACCATTGGACTGTGCTTCCTGCAATTTAGCAGCGCCCACAGACCTTTTAATTTAAAAACCCGTTTGAGTTGGTATACACTTAATTGTCTGCATTTCTCGTCTCTGCCTTGCGATCTGGAACCACCAGTAATCACTTCTGTGGTAAGTAAATCTGAACAACTTTCTTTTGACTTTCTTTTTCATGCTGTTTAAATGTTCAAGCTTTCCTAGAAGAATTATTTCACATTGTAATAACAGCGAAGCGGTAATAGACTCCTAGAATATTTAGTTTACATTGGAAGCTATATAAAAAGAAAACATATAAAGAGAGAAAGAAATGGACATTTTATCTCCAATTGGACTGTTTAACAATTGGGACGTATAAGTTTCTGTAACTGTGCGTGGGTGAAATCGTGGGGAAGAGTTTGACTTTAACGGTGACGACTGCTGATCCCTCTCCAGGATATTCACAAGACTAACAACTAGAGAGAACGTGACAACTTAAATTGGATATATTTTCCCGAGAATTTGGACATCCCTTCCTCCTCTTTTTCTATTTTTGCTAGATTTAAATCCTTAGTGATGGCTATAAATGCTTTTGTGGACTTCGAACTTTGAACACGTGAGCAGTATTGACCATAAGAAAGAGAAACTTCATGGTGGTGACTCACTAGAGGAAGGATATATTGTTTGGATTTTTCTCTTTTTTTTCTTCTTTCTCTCTTACAGCAACGGAACTGAGAGCCGAGGAGTAAAAGCTCTAAAAGAAATAGCCCTGAACTGTAAATTGAGCAATCAAGTATAAAGAGCTGCTAGCTTAACTTGGAAATTTTTTCTCTATTATGTATAGAGAAAATACGTAATAGAGAAAACGTATAGATTTATGTGAAAACGTATAGATTTAAATTGGACTTGTCATCAGCTAAGACCTCTGATTGGTAACCTGGACTTGGATTAATTTATGAATATACCTAGCTTCATAGTTAAAGGATTGACTTTTTTGTACTTTATGCTACCTTGCTGTCTTTAGAGTTATAAACTACTGTGCACTATAACTTGATAAAATAACAGAAAGTAGTTGATATAAGTATAATTTGATATAAGTGCATAAGTAATTATAAGTTATCATTAAGGAATTTATTGTTCCTGATATAGAATGATATAGATTGGGTTAAATATTTATATATAATTTTATTTATAAAAATCACTATATAATTCATTAAGTAATAGAATTCTGACACTAGAACATTGATAAGACTAATCTGAGATCTAATTTTTGATTTAATCTAAGCTTTAACTTGAAAACAATTGTTTTTATTTTCCATAATTAGCTGATTCATGAAATGTTTGGTTTAAATCTATATTGATTTTAAGTGAATAGTTTAATCGAAGCTACAGCAATTGATAATTATATTTGATTCTCAAAATAAGTTAAGCTAATTAATTAAGATAATAGATTACCTTTCTTCTATAATTCTAGTGGGTAATTTATAGATAGCATATTAAGAAAAAGGAGTGAAAGAGAAAAAGGGAGGGAAAAAAAGAGAAGGGACTCATGAAGACAAGGAAAACTATTAAAGATACAAGTATGGCAACAACCCAAAGAAAATCATCATGGGATCCGTCAGCCAAATCAGAACAATCAAGGCCTGAGTACTTCTCAATATTAGAAGAAATAAGGAATATAAAACAGGATTTGTCACAAGAAATGAAAGACCTCAAAATTGAAATTAAACATGAATTTAAAACAGAATTAAAAGGAATAAAGTCTGGTTTAGAGGGACTTCAAGAGGATATGAAATCAACAACGAATTGTGTCACAACTCTTGAGACTAAAATGGGAAAAATAGAAGAAACAGTTAATGACTTGACACAACAACAAGAACGGCACTTAGATGAGAAAGCTTTAGCAGAGTCAAAAGCAAGGGAGAACTCTGTGAAAATAAGAGGACTGATGGAGTGTAAAGAAGAAAATTTGTAAGAAAGACTAATCCCTGACTTAGCTATATTCTTGAGTCTGACACCAGAGAGAACAGAATGGGAAGTGGACAGAACATTTAGAGTAGAATCCAGAATTGCGAGAAAAAGGAATTCACCAAGAGATATTGTGGTGTATTTTACTCAGAAGAAAACCAGAGAGGAATTAATCCAGCGAAGTTTAGAAAAAAAATCTAACAATTGATAATGAAAGAGTATATGTATATAAAGATATCCCTCCAAGAATTTTGTGGAAAAGGAAAGACTATAGATTTATAACAGCTTATCTAAACATCAGAATACACAATACAGATGAGGAAAATTATGACAGGGGATGGATTTAAGCACCTAGCACAAAATCCTCCCTGGAACCGCTGTGCTTTGAGCAAAAACATGGCTCAGAGGCAAGCAATAAACACACAGCAGAGTATCAAAATACAGCCACAAGCGTGAGCAGCAGCAGAGTGTGAACATACAGCATTAGCTCTGACCCCAAACTACCCACGAGTTAGAAACACTAGCACACACTGTTGTCATCCAAAAAATACCTGGAGGCTTTTATTCTTGAAGTTCCAATATATACATCTGTACAGGCAGGATTCACAGATCCTCAGTCAAAGGTTCAGCATCCCATCATCACATCAGGCAGAGGTTTGCTCGGACAGAGTTTTGGTGTCAGTAAGAGTTAGGGAGACCGAGAGGAATACCTGTCTGTGCTCACCTCTTATATACACACCAACTGATAGCTCATCAGCTAGGAACCATGGCTGATGCAACCCCTTGCCAGGATTTCATATCACCATGACTCAGCCTTACTGTCCCTTGGGGATTACATCACGACTTGCCAAGTCATTCCGCAGGTGCTTTCCCCACATGCTCATGAAAAGTATTTTAATTGGGGCAAATGTCACAGCAATCCCTTTCCAACAAATTAGAAAGTCTCAGCTTTTGATTTAGAGGAAAAACTATTAAAATAGAAACAATTCAAGAAGCTAAAAATTTTATGAAGAAATATGACAAAGAAGATCAGGAGAAATCTGCCAGGCAAGAGGCAAAAAATAGAAAGGATGTACATTCTGACACAGAACCAAATAAAGTTCCAGATCAAGAGGAAGAACAAGAAGAAGGAGCAGTTGGTGGATTTGATATGGATAGTGAGGAAGAGGAAGATCAACTAAGGAAAGAGCAGTCAGAAGAAGAAATCTGAACAGAAGAGTTTATACAAAAATAAACACAACAAATAAATACCTTTTGAATGGAATTGAAGATTTTATCGTGGAATGTAAAAGGAATATCGACTTCCCAAAAAAGGAGAAAAATTTTTCACTATCTTGATAAAAAGAATTACGATATATTATGTCTCCAAGAAATTAGAGTAAAGAAGGAAAAGACCCATTTAATTCGAAATAAAAAACTGGGTAATGAATTTGTGTCAGTACCTAATAAAAAGAAAAGAGGAGTTATACTCTACATGAAAGCTAATATTCAAGCTAGAGAAGTACTCACTGATACAGATGGAAGATATATAGCTTTTGAAATACTTTGGAAAGACCAAAAAATATTACTTGTAGCCTTGTACAATATTACTTGTAGCCTTGTAGCCTCATAGCAAACAAGAAAACTTTTATAAGAAACTGAATAGTAAAATTTTGGACCTGGACTATAATTGGATAATGATATTTGGAAATTGGAACGTGGTCATTAACCCTAAACTTAATTGGAAATCAGAAAAACCGATCAAGAAGAATCAAGGAAAACTTCCGCAAGCATTCGATCAAATGATAAACAATTTGGATTTGATCGATCCTTGGCGACACCTTTATGGACACTCTAAAGATTATACTTTTCATTCTGAGCCTCAAAAAAAGAAAAGAAAAGAAAAAGTTGCTGTCACATCAGAAGATGGACATCAAGGACTTTGTAGCACTCAGAGAAGTTACCTGGGATTTTATGACTTTAAAATCAAACCAATGCTGTTCATATATCAATTAAGGTCAGGAGGTACCTTAGCACCTTCAATTCGGTTCACATCATTCCATCTTTCATTGTTACTCTGTAGATTTTGCATTTATAGCACCTGTTTCTATATATTTTCTTTTGTTTGAGTTCACATTTAAAGGCCTTTCCGCACTAAACTGTTATAGTGCTATTATTCCACTTTCAACATCTTGTGGAATCCTGGGGTTTGCCATTTAGGGAGGGGCCTTTGGAATTCTCAGCCAGAAAGCTCTTTGGCCTTAGTAAACTACAAACTCCAGAATTCCACAGGATGGGGAAAGTGGAATAATAGCACTACAACCGTGTAGTGTGGAAAGGCACTAAGTATTCAGCATTTAGTCAATTTTTAAAGTAATATGTAAATATAGCACTATAAGTATTTGTGGTGATTTTATATTTTCTTTAGTGTCATGCTGAGCAATTCTGGAAAATTCACATGGTTAAATACATGTCTGCTGCAGACAAACAGGGTCATAGTAAATCAAATGTGCCCATGAAAACAGCAATATGTTGCTATGCTTTAAAACATATGTGCAACTGAATGGCTTTAAATAGGATTTTCTTGCATTATCTTCTGGGGAAATATAAGCTGAAAGCCTGGTGGTGTTGTACATCACTGTAAACTCTCTTTCACATTGAGTATTCTTTGGCCAAGTTTTCATATTTTTAAAAAATTAAGTCTCTAGCTCTTGTAGAAGCTGAGATATGTGGCAAAATATGGGGCCAGTCTTCAGAAACTCTATCAGAGAAACAAAACAACAGTGGCTAAGATGAAGAGGTAGAAAGGATTTAGGTTGTGGAGAAGTATGGAGGGAGTCACGTCTGCTATGTCAAATTGGCATTTATTTTGAATGTTTTTTCTTATACCAAGGAACAACTTTTTAAGTTTACAGGGAGATAGCTATGTTAGCTTTGGTAGGAAAACAACAGGATTTAATAAGTGCTCTAGCAGAATCTCCCCTTAAAAACTAACAAGTTTAATTTGACATAACCTTTTGTGGACTGCAGCACATTTCATCAAGCACATGGTTGCAGTGGAAGGAAGTAATTAGTGAGGTAAGATGGAATGGAAACATAAAAAAGTACAAACATTTATCATTACATTAACTGGCATTAACAGACCACAATTAGATGAGAGAATAGACATTCTAGCCTACATGAGCTTCTTAGCATGCACATTTTTTATGAAAAGTCAAATAGATAAAAGATATTTAATGAAGATGATTTTCTAGTTAAAATAAAATATTTATATCTGTGAAGCAAATTAGACTGTGCTTCCCCACCCCCAATGACTGCCATTTGTTCTTACTTTCCTCAGTAGCTTGCTCTGTCAGTCAGATGGCAGTCCCTCTGTAGAGCCTCCTATGGTATTTTCGTGGATGTATAGTTTTGTTTCGGGGTTTGTTTTTTGTTTTTTTTGCTATCAGTGAAAAGATGTTGGCCAAAAGATCACCATTCCCTGGAAGTGCCTGTACATGGCAAAATGTAAATATTATTGTTATCCTTTAATTTATACTGCACTAGGAATGTACATGACATAGTTTCCTTCTCCCTATTAATCCCCTATAAGGTAGGTTTGCCAAGAGGTAGTGATGACCTGTGGTCCCACGGTAAATTATATTACGAGGAAGATATTTGAACTTTGGTCTCACTGTCCAAGGCTAGTACTTTAAACATTATATTGATTCTCTCAGGTTAGTTGTACCTGTAAAAATGCTACGAAGGATGAAACATGTGCCTGTGTGTATATGTGTCTTCAAGCTGCCTATGCACTTGCAAAGTTGCTGTATTGTAATTAGGCAGTTGAAAATTATATGGAGATCATCTGGCTATTTTTTTCCCCCTCAACCTATGTAGCTCTCCGCTGCTCTCATAGGTACCTCAAAGACCCAAATGAATCTGCTAGTAAGACTTTGAGACCTTTGCCAGTTTCCTCTGCCACACAATGTAAGGTGTGTGATGGCTAGATATAGGGTATAACCAGTGTTGTCTCAGCTTTGGAACTGTGCCCCAGAGAAGTTCACCCATTATTGAATTAATGGTCTTGCCAGCACCAAGCAAAAACCTTCTTACTTCCCCAACCTTTTTAGAGTGTTTGTTTTTACCTTGGTTTTTATGTGGTCAGGCTGTTGCTGCTTTATTATCACTCTCATTAATTTTAAACTAATTGCTGGTTTTTATTTTGGGTTTACAGTCCATTCTAAAATAGTTTGTGCTGAAATCTAGGGCATTCAAATGATCAAACATTAAAAATAAATAAAAAACCCTACTTGCCTATAGATTAATGGCCATAGCTAAGGAGCAATGAAAAGCTTTTCAGAGGACTAGTACACAGATTGCAACCATATTATCATTTCAGGTGGCTGAAATTAGAACAATACCAAAGCTTTGCCCGTGGAACAAACAGAAGTACACTCACTCCGGAAAAAGACTGAAAATGTTCCAATCCTAATACTAAGTAGAACAGAGCTTAGAGATGCACAGCTTATAAAATGCAGCTGGCATAGGAATGCTTAAAAGTTGAAGCACTTCACACTGAATGCTTAAGAGGGCAATTTTAAGCACTGGAAATGTCTAAATATATCTCTCTGCTCTTACAAAATACATTTTATATGTTTTGTGTATGTGACTTCAAGTTGCCTGTGCACTCAAAATGACCCCTGTGCACTCAAAATTCATAGGGTTTTCTTAGGCAAAGAGGTGGATTTGCCAGTTCCTCTGAAATATAGCCATAGTGGGGAGAAAAAAAAAACAATTCAACAGTGTGCCTAATTTTCATAATTAGAATAATTTACACAGTGTGCAAATTAGGTTCCTGGATTTGAGGAAGTGCAACATAGCAAAGCTAAAATGAAAAGTGGTCTGCACCTACAGCTACATCCAAATTCTTCACTCTTCTGGCAAGTGGTGAAAAAGAGAAATTTCACCAAATATTCTTCACAGAGGGGCTGACATTCTTCAACAGTTTAGGGAGAACCTGGGGAAAAATTATCAGAAAAATCTATTCCAAGTTAGAATATGAGTGATGGTAACATCCCAAGCTGTATTAATATTTAGACTTAAAGGTAGAGTTAGAGATCTTTATCTAATGTCTGGCAGTATAATTAAGCTTGGCTACTATTCTCTGATGTGGCCACCAGAGGGCTTCCATTTGAAAACAATTGGCACGCAATTATTTACATGTGGTAAGTGGCTAATGAAAAGGATTGCCATGTATGTGCATGTTTGTGTGTATGTGTGTGTATGCAAGTTCATATGTGTACTCTTCAGTACAAGAACTCGACATTTTCCACACTACACTGTTATAGCGCTATCATTCCACTTTCAACATCCTATGGAATCCCAGGATTTGCAGTTCCGGGAGGGGCCGGCTGGCCCCTCCCGGAACTGCAAACCCCGGGATTCCATAGGATGTTGAAAGTGGAATGATAGCGCTATAACAGTGTAGTGTGGAAAGGCTCCTTGTCTTGGCAGTTGAGACTAGTTCCCAAATTTAGAAATTTCAGAAATATGCAAACAGGATTCCTGCATCTAGTCATTTTGTGCCTGCATAGGCCCACAATACCACATTTAAATGTAAACAAATGTCATTACCTAGCAATAAGGTGAGAGTTGAAAAAGGGCTCATTTTGTTACCTTGTACAATGACCAAATTAAGGATAAGAGAGGTAGAAGAAAAAGAAAAAAAACCCCACAATGTAATAAGAATGTCTGCATGCATGCAGATGCCATTTAGCAAATGTTAACTTACAACTTAAAAAGCTCTTTTTCTGTATTATCCTCTCAAGTATTAAGGAGAATTTTATATTTCCTATGGCCAGATTTCTAGTGAGGTTATAGTGTGATAAAATTCTCCCCACCCACAGTTTGTCAAGACAATGAAGGCTCCATTCATCACTAAGGAGTCGCAAGCCAATCTGAGCCTTTCTCATCCAATTGTTGTCCTCGACTGAGCAAACAAATACCATATGCCATTTCCTGTTCTCCACAAAATATAGTCACATTTAAATCCTTAAATACATAAAGCCATTCCATATCTTCTCTCAAATACTGTGAAATGCAATATATCCAATATTATCAGATCTATCACTGTATTCATGACTTCTGGAAAAATATAACCATCTGTGTAATATGCAAAAGTCTTCTGTTTAATGGCTTCTGTCTTTAGATTTTACAAAGTTCACCTTCACAGACCTGTTTTAGTTTGATTGAAATCCAACTTCATAATGTACATTTTGTCAAATGAGGGTTATTACTTAACATTCGATTTATAATGTACAGTACAATCATTCAAGCAATTTCCCCTTTAAATCCCCTATATCTCTAAGGCCATTTCTGCACTAGCCTGTTATAGCACGATGATTCCACTTTCAACATCCTCTGGAATCCTGGGGTTTGCAGTTTCAGGAGGGTCCAGGCTGCCCCTCCCGAAACTGCAAACCCCAGGATTCCAGAGGATGTTGAAAGTGGAATCATCGTGCTATAACAGGCTAGTGCGGAAATGGCCTAAGAGAGAACCGTATCACCGGAACACATAAGTCAGTGTTTGAACTGAATTTCACAATCTTGCTGGATGGAAGGCCTAATGATTCTTCCTGACCCTCCACATATCGTTCTGTCCAAGCCTACATATTTGAGAGCTGTGTAATCTTTTAAATGTACAGCTTACGGTGTGTTTTTTTGTGGCATGAGGAGTGAACGTCATATATTCATGTTCAGCTCCTTCAGCTCTTTCATAGATTTCCACAGGCCCTTGCCGCCATGACCAAAAGTATGGGATTTTGGAAGAAGACATCTGCAACATCTGTAACACCCTCTGACTAAGAACAACTATTTTATACCTATCACATGTTTGCCAGTTAAATACACAAGTTGAATATACTATGGTTTAATGTGTGTGTGTGTGTGTGTGGGGTAATTAGGGAAAAATTTTATGACATGTCATTTTGTAGATTTGGAAACAGGTCTTCATAAAACCCCTTCTTCTAATCATATATATCCCCTAAAAATATATCAGTATCTCCTGACTGAAATGTGCTAGGTAATCTACATGAAAGACTTTCTGTTACCATATCATTCAAAAATGCCTTTATGGGGTTTTCACCAAATTTGGACAGTTACGTTGTGATGGCTTGACCACATTGCCAAAACACAACTCACATTTGAGAAGGTCTGGTGGATACCCCATTGTTTTGTTCCTTGAATTTTCACTAAATTTGGATGGTATGTTTGGAGTGGTTTGACTCAAAATGCAGGCATGTGGCATACACTAAATTCAGTCTTTGGGGGCCCCAAAGACACCTAAGTTCTATTTTCGTTCATACAGAGTAGTATGACACATCATATGAAAAATTTTATCAATTTGATTTCAGAAAAGTCCCTTGTAGTTTTGTTGTAACAACATAAATAAAATCAAGTTTTATTATTATCACATCATGTATTTTTACTACATTTTGAAACGTTGCTTGGTACGGTTTTCTTAATATGTAGGCTATGTCGCATACAAAACATTCAGTGTGGGGTCCTGGAGGGCATCCAGTTATTATTTTTTTTCATACAGAGTAGTGCGTTCGATAGTTAATTGGGAGAGATGTGCTCTCTCATGGCCAAACGAGATTAATGTGCAATATGAGGAATGTTCTAATACCTAACGAGAAAGGCTCTCATCCTCTAGAAGGGCTGGCATTCTGAGCAATACTAGATACTATAGTTAGGGGTTTTTTGGGGAAAGGGGCAAAAACCTTTCTTACATTCTAAGGTTCAATTTCTCCTTCGTATCAGGTTTCATTAGAAGTTTCTGATCTTCTTGCTTTCAAAAAATAAATGAAACACGTAAAACAGATGCTAAACCAGATGTCGTTGGTATACTTAACAACTATGCAGTTCTGTATCATCTTTCATTCTTGCCTATGCAGTCTCTATATGTAACAATAAAGGTTTCTGGGCAAGATGCAGCAATGGATGTGCAATGGCAAACCAGGAGGGACTGATCTTCAGCGCAGCCTCCCTGTGTGTCCTCATGGGCAGAGCTGAAGAACCCGCAAGCTGATCTATGGGTGTTTCAGAAGGCTGCAGATGTGATGGGGGAGGGAGTTCAAACAGCAGAATTTTGTATTTAGCTCTATGGGCCAGAATCATTACCTATGCGTAAGCACTGCAGTTATGGTGCTACATGCTGAATTACAGGACAACCTCGCGACCTCTACATACTGAGCAGAAGCCCCTGCAAATACTGGAGGTCTGTTCCCCTGTTGCTTGGCAAGCAGCTGGCTGCTGTTCCAGTGTCTCCCCTGAACAATCCCCATTGCATCTGGCAGAAATTCCTGTCATGATTCCCCCTCACACTTGTGTGTGTGGTGGGGGGTTGGAACAGCAACCCGCTGCTTCAGGGGCTACATAGGAATCGTAAATACGTAACAATTATGAAAGTGTAACTCCAAGTTATTTATTCACAACTGTGATAAAAGATTCTGGCCAGCATTTCATTTTCACCATCCTTTGCACTGGAATAACGCACCTTTTATGGTAATACTAGAGGGCCCATTCAACATGACATAACATAGGGCCTCATCTTGTCTTAATCCAGTCCTGGTGCTACAAAATTCTTCTGAGGAAATGTTGACTTCTTCAGAATGAACAACTCACTCAGGCTCTAATCAGCCACTGTGTTCTGCAGAAAAATGTGAATACTGTTTATATTTTGTCATTTTTGGAGTATACTCAGTCAAAGCCAAACTGATGCAACTTTGTAAATCTGAACATGTTGCCAGCTGCAAACATGCAGAAAAGAACTCATTCAAATTCATCATGAAATGGGCAGTGTTTCATTCCCCCCCCCCCCAATTGCCCAGAAAGCTGGAGAAAACATGCTGTGGACAGTGCTAATGGAAACCCATTGTCTCTGAGCAAAAAGGAAGATGATCATGCAAAAAAGATAATTGCACTGGGAAAGGTTTTCTGCTGCAGGCTGGGTCACACTGGGTAATGCTATTATTCTGTGTCCCAAGGGGATTATGATTTAAAATGAGGGAACGCGGGTGAATTACAGGAAGGGATGAGAAATTTAGTGCTTGAAAATATAGAAATTCACAAAGAATCACATTAACGAACTATATACATTGCCTTTGGGAATTCTAGTTCTAGTTTTAGTATTTTATTCTATATGTATTGTAGCTGTGTGTATGTGTACATGTAGATTAGAACTATGAAGGAAGGAAATCAAAGGCATTTGCCTAAATTACATTTTCCCCTTTACATATATGCAACAAAATCTACTGCAGATATAACAAGATAAAACAACTAATACTTAACTGAGATCAGAGATCCTGCCACTCTACAGCAGTCAAGAATTTTATTGCAATCCCTTTTAGAAAAGGTCCTTTCCAGTACTAATGACACATGATTACTTCATGTTCTTGTGGATGAAAGATGAATGATGAATAGTCTCTTAAATATGTCTTGAAGAGGCTCTGTTAATTAATTGCCCCCATGTTAGTTTCCTTTCTAAAGGGAAGGTTGTAATTATTATTTTCCTTGCATATTCTTTTTGTTTTATTTTTATAATGAAATTGCGAAAGTTCACTAAAAACAGTGCAGGGAAACCAGTAGTTAAAGACCCTCCTGCACCAGAAACAAACACTGAAAACAGAGCAATTCAAGGAGCAATTAAGAGATATCTCATTACTAATACTTTCATGATCTGCAATCATTAGGAAGTTGAGCGGGCCCTGCAAACAAATGAGAACCTCAAGCTGTATTCTTATTGGTACTGGAAACTATAGGATGAAGTGGACTTCTCCTGCCCTCTTCTCTCTCTGCCAGCAAAAAAGGCCATTTCCGCACTTTGCTCTTATAGCTTGATTATTCCACTTTCAACATCCCATGGAATCCTGGGGTTTGCCATTTGGGGGGGGGCTGGCCAGCCCCTCCCCAAACGGCAAACCCCAGGATTCCATAGGATGTTGAAAGTGGAATAATTGTGCTATAAGAGTGAAGTGCAGAAATGGCCAAGGTCCATACATATGGAAAGGCTGCTGTTGGAAGCCTCTTTGTGTGGTGGAAAGCTACCCCACTCTTTGTGCTCCAAGGACTGAAGATGTTGAATGTTGGAGATAAATAAAGAGAAGTTCTGAATCTGTTGGATAAAGCACAGTGGGCCTGAAGCTGCTGTATTTTCCCTTTGATTACAAAGAATTGCAAATGAAACAGCTGACAAAAAGGTTTAAAAAAAGAGAAAGTGAAGAGGAAGAGAGCAGCCATGTGTCACCTTCTGCCCTGGCCAGTAAGAGTCCAGTAAAGTTTTGGATTTGGTGGTTCTTCTACAGTGGTAGCTCTTCTGCCCTGGCTCCACAGTCTCATCTGTGTTCTGTTTGTCCAGATTGGATACCTGGGCTAAATAAATAAACAAACAAACCGCAAATCACATTTGGGGTGAAAAAAGATGAGTCAGCAACTTTGAAAATACTGAAAAGCAACATTCAGACAATGTCAGGATTTTTTTTCTTTAATGAAAGATGAAGAAAAAGTGTTGGCAATTAGTGAGAAAGGGACTATAATACTATTGATCAGATTGTTAGCGATGAGAATAAAAATACTTTCTTATTGGCATCTTCAAAGACTTCTTTTAATGAACACACAAACTAACCAAAGAACCACATCACTGCACTTATAGTTGCTATGTGCTTGAAAGATACAGTAACCTTTCAAAATAAAACCACAGTTTGAAATATAAATTCATATTTCTCATCAAGGAGCACAAAACCTGAAATTCTGGATGCAATTCAGGTTTAATGATACTTTAAGGACAGATAAAAGATGGCACCATGAGCAGCAGTGTTGTGTAAACTCTGTCGTTTGTTTTACCTTGTTTTATCTTTTAAACACCCAGTTTGTTTTAATTATGGCATTTTCTTCCTCCTATCAAGTGCTAATTAGTCAGTAGTTAGGCTTTTCTCCGTTGAGACAAACATTTTAAGGATTGTTTTAAACTCTTAAACTTTTATTCATGACTTATGACTCATGACTCCCTGCATCATATCTCATATGTTTTGGTCTATGTGTAGGAGAATCTAATATAATAGGCCTGATTAGACTTTAGAAGACTTTTAGGTGGGATATTTTTACATTTTGTTAGGGGGAGAATGCATTGTTGTCTAATTTTTACTGCTTTTACTGGTTTAAAGCATTTTAAAGCATTCTTTTCTCTTTTTTTAGTTTTAGTAGCAAACCATTTAGTAATTTGTTAATATTTTAAAGTACTTTTAAAAAACTTTTTAAAATCTTTTAACACTTTAACACTTTTTAAAAAAATTCTCTTGCTCAGAACCAAGCTGTGGAGGATTTCTGCTGTCTGTGCCTTTGAGAGAGAGAAACAAGAATGATACCTACCCTTTAATATGAGGACTTTACTTACCTTTGACTCAAGACTGCTCAAACACACTCAGAAAACTGCAAAGCCAAAAGCCAAGTGAAAAGCCAAAATTGGAAAAATAAGAGGCTGGTTACAGTGCAAGAGAGAGGTTAAATTGCTGAAAGAACACCCTGCAGCAATCAGATTGATACAGAAAACATTTTGCTATTTTACTGAGTCTGGTTCCTGGTTGTTACCATTTGCACTCTTGGCTTTGGTTCTTCCTATGTTTTTGTCTATACCCTTGGTTAAAATGCTGTAGTCTAAGATAAATTGGATGAACTTACCAACTTAAGGCAAAGACCTAAAGTGATAAGTGACAACACATTTCACGCCCAAGTTGTAGAAGACAAATAGTCCTTCTATTTGCGAAGATTTTGGTTTTTGACTTTGATTAGGCATGGCTGTTCTCCAGGGCTGAATCTTAGTCTATCTTTGGTGTTTTAAAAATAAGCTTTTGATATAACACAATTTTACATTGCTGATTTCCTTTTCTTTTATTTTAGAGAATCCACATTGCTTTTCATTAGAATATATACACATCTCAAACTGGTATGGAAAAAAAGAGAGAGCAAAGTGCAATAAAACCAAGCAATAAGATATTTGCTTCATTTTACTGTAAAAGGTTTAACAGTGAAATGCACGTGCAGGTTAGGGCTGTGAAGCAATAAAAATCAAAGGCTCTTGTCTAAGGCCCTTTTCGCACCTTACCTCATTCCAGTGTCGTCGCGAGGGGATCAAGCCTCTTGCGAGAGGTACTCGCGTCCCTGCCGCTTCTCCTCTGCACCAGCTCCGTGCTGGTCGAAAGGAAGCATGAGCGCTCCGCCCCTTCCTTCCGCAGTGCAGCTGGGTACTTTTCCAGGCTGCGTTGGGGGAGGAAGCGCGATGGCCGCGCGTCTGGAGCCTCCGCACACAAGGTAAGTGCGAGTGGGGCACGGTAGGGGCGCACGATCACGCATCATTTTCGGCAACAAGCCAAAACTGATATAATATGCGAGTGCCACCTAATGGCCTCAGGAGCGTTGCGTGACTGTGAGGACATCGTGTGGAACAGTCCTTGCAATCACACGACGCTTCTGAGGTCATTTCGCAACAGGACTGGCATTCGAAAAGGGCCTAAGTTTCATTTACCCATACACATATATGGCACAAACATGGTTATTGTATGCGTTCAAGTTGTTTCCAACTTATGGTGATCCTAAGCTGAACCTATCATAGGGTTTTCTGAGACCGAGAGTGGGTGAGGTGCCCAAGATCACCCAGTGGGCTCGATAGCCAAGTGTTTGTAGTCCAGTGCTAAAACTGCTACACCAAGTACGCTCTCAAAAACATGTATTGTCAGATATAACTGGATAAAACAAAACAGGAAGATGGTCTGGTAGCATATGTCTGCTTGCCTGCTTGCCTGCTTGCCTGCCTGCCTGCCTGCCTGCCTATCTATCTATCTATCTATCTATCTATCTATCTATCTATCTATCAATCATCTTACTATTGACCTATCCGTATGGGCAAAGTAGCCTCTCAGATAATTCACTTGCAGTTTTATGTTCTCTACAATTGTCCCTAGATGAATGTAGGTTCTACTGTAACCTCCTACCTCCCAGTGATTTGTGTGCAATGTGTAATTTTTATTTTATTTTATTTTATTTTATTTTATTTTATTTTATTTTATGTATGTATTTATTTTTGTGGCACATTGCATCTTAAACATGAACCTGGTAGGGTGTTTCTGAACAAAAAAATTGAAAATAATACCCAGGAACACCAGTATGTTCATTCCTGATGTATTTTTAAATGGGAGATATGACTAAAGGCACCAGATCCCATCTGAGTGTGGAAGCTCAGCAAGCTCAGCCCAGGTTAGTACTTGGATGGGAGACCACCAATGTGATGTTGGCTATCCTTCAGAATTAGGAACTGGCAAAATTACCTCTGAGTATTCCTTGCCCAAGAAAACACTATGAAATTCATGGGGTTGCCACAGATGACTTGAAGGCACAAACACACACATATGATTAGAGCAGGGTGAGCAACTTGTGGGCCTCCAACTGTTGTTGGATTGTAACTCCCATTTAGTCCTCACTGTGATAGACAGTGATGGATAAGGAACAAAGTGACCCTTCTGGCTTAGACCTGAAGACTCAATTTGGAAAGGCACTTGTTCATGCTATTTCTTCCTGGAGAGAAGTGACTAGTGCGGTGCCACAGGGTTCTGTCCTGGGCCATTCAGCATCTTCATCAATGACTTGGATGAAGGAGCGGAGGGTATGCTGATCAAATTTGCAGATGATACCAAATTGGGAGGGGTTGCTAATACCCCAGAGGACAGGATCAAAATTCAAAATCACCTTGGGAGATTGGAGAGCTGGGCCAAAGCTAACAAAATGAATCTCAACAGAGAGAAATGTAAGGTCCTGCACTTCGGCAGAAAAAATGGAAGGCACAAATATAGGATGGGAGACGCGTGGCTGGATAGCAGTACGTGCTTAGGGAGCTGGGTATGTTTAGTCTGCAGAAGAGAAGGTTAAGAGGGGACATGATAGCGGGCTTGTTCTCTGTTGCTCCAGAGACTAGGACAAGGAGCAATGGATTCAAGCTGCAGGAAAGGAAATTCCACTTGAACCTCAGGAAGAACTTCCTGACGGTCAGAGCTGTCTGGCAGTGGAATATACTACCTCGGAGTGTGGTAGAGTTTTCTTCTTTAGAGGTTTTAAGCAGAGGCTGGATGGCCATCTGTTGGGAATGCTTTGATGTGTGTTCCTGCACAGCAGGGGGTTGGACTGGATGGCCCCTGGAGTCTCTTCGAACTCTATGATTCTATGATTCTGTGATCCTTTTATTTTTAACTCTAGCAAGCGTTTTTCTTCCTGCTGCTGTCTGCCACAGGTACCTTTTCTTCTCTGAGACCATAATTTTTCTTTTCCTTTTTCTCAGCAGATCACATTTCTCCACACATCTCTCCTTCACTTCCTCTCCTCTTCCTGTTTCCTTCTGTCCATATCTCTGTCAACGTCACCCCTCTCTCTCATCTGTCCTCTTGGTTCTCTTCATTTGCCCATCCACTTCCCTCTCTCACACACACTCTGCAGCTTCTTTCCTGTGTGCACATGCTGCATCACGAGACAGTAAGCCTTAGGCTTCCTCTTCCTACCTCTTTCTCCCTCATATATTTATATATATATCTACCACCTGCTGTGCTTCATGCTGCTCACCACAGCACCAGCAGCCACAGCCCGCCATGGAGCACATCTTTGGCAAAGATGTCTGGGGAGATATTGAAAATGCTAATCTTCCATCCAGGGGCATAGCTACTGGGCAGGCAAAATGAGTGCATTGCTTCCCATATAAGAAATTTACCCTCCCCAAATGAAATTTTCTTTCATTCCCCAAATCTCTAGCACTAGAGAGAACAAGACACTGAAAAATCATTCACATCTAAAAAAGCTTATATTTGTCTGCATTCACATTTCCTTGGTACCTTTGCTTTACCCTTTTCTTTGAATGCCTAAACTGTATTTCTGAATGCTGAATTGAAATTTTAAGTCGTGCAATGCTAGAAATTTGGGGACTGCAGGCAAATTTCATTTTAGGTAGTAGAATTCATATTTGGTGGGTCAGCGCATCAATCCCAGGACAAGGAGGTGGGTTTTGGGCCTGGCCCACCCCACCCCAAGAGTAGAAGGAGGTTGAGCTCCTGTCCCCCCGCCCTGCCAATGATCAGGCAAATTGGACCACGGAGACTCCTATGTAGTTGCGCCTCCTCAGGAATTAGCAATCATACATGTACTAAATGATCTTTATTTTGCTGTTGCTTTAATGGTACTTGGATTATTACCAGCTTCATAGGAAGAAGAAGAAGTGGAGGAGGAGGATGGTTTTACTGCAGCAAATCTGGTTTTCATTGTTTTGTAAAACATACCATCTAGTAGTTAAAATTAATAATGACCTACCTACCAATGCTGAATTCCCCCTGACTGAAAAACACTGCCCTCATTTTGTCCCCCTCCATAGCTACACCTGTGCCCCCATTTCTGGCATTTGGCTTTTTGATAGGTCATAAAAGTAAGGTCTGTGCCTTGGAAAGGGCTCTTTCTTTTCTCACATACTAAATATAACAGGCTTAAGAAATGTACCATATAGAATTCTTAGGCCTGAAACCTACTGGTAATTTTAACTTGATGAGCTCCAGAAAGCCAGCTACAGAATCAGTGAAGGCTTGTGTAAATCCAGTTGATTCAGTGGGTCTAACTGTAGTTGGGAGAACCAATAGAATTCAGGTCTTAAGCTGCAGTTTTAGGACTCATCTGGGGATGGAGGGAAGTCTCTGAAAGTCCCAGGTGTTGTTCTTGCTTATTTGACAGGTTAGGGGCTGGAGCACAGTCAGAAAGCAGAAATGGTTGAAAAACAAAACCCATCTACTGTATGGAACGTGAAAGACTTATGGAGACGCTCTTGAGCTGGACTGCACACGTACACTGCATATGAAGTCTCTCAGTTGGCTTGTCGCCTTTTCCCCTGTTACCCTGTATTCTGGGGGTCCCGGGAGGGACACCTAAATAACCTTTCTATTACACAATTGGGGAAATTAGTTTAGAGCACTAGTTGGCAAAACGAGAGGCAGGGTAACGCAGCGGAATCTTGTAACCCAGTGTTTACGGGGTCAGGCCAAGTCAAGAAGCAGACCGGTTGGAAAATAATGAATGATCTTTATTGAAGACAGGCACACGATGTAAGCAACACAAGCACACAGATAACTAAGGAAAATACAGGTGTGAGTAAGATAGCGGGATTTTCAGAGGGATAGTTGATTCGGGTGATAAGAAACCTGTTCCCGAAGTCCGGAAGAAGATAGAGAGTGAGGCTGGGGTTCGATGTATCTCAGCACGTGGAGCTGAGGGGAAGCTCGCCAAGCGATGCCGCAGCAAGGCGGTCTGGAACTTGGGAGCGATCCAAGGAAGCGCTCAAAATCAGGGGTTTTTATAAGGAGAATTGCGACTGCAGGCTAGGTCGGACTTGGGGAAAACAATAGATTTGGAGCTGGAGACAAAACCACCGAAAGGTCAGAATTTGAGCCAAATTGTCAATAGTATAACCAGTATGCAAATGCGGAGTACTTGAGCGTTGTATGGTTCGATCATCAAGCTGCCAGCGCTAGGCAGAGGATCTTTTGAAAGTTGCGTGCATACCTAATGGAGGTACTTGCCTTGAGGTCTCCTAAAGTGGTGAGGTGGCTATTTCTGGCCTGCCTGTATTGTTTTGGAATATTATGTCGATTATCGGCCGAGCCGGTGTGCGTGCTTGTCCGGGGGCCTCGCAAGCACGTGGAAGGGATATGTGAAGCCGAATTAGTGATATCAAAAGATATCTTTTATATCCCCCAAAGCTCGGGCTAGCCAGGGCGGTAACACCCCCCTCTGAACTTGCTTTGCAAGCAGCATGTGCACAGACCCAGTGTAGGTAAGAATTGATGGGAGGCTGCTGTTTCGATGCTTGCAATACAGACAAGTTCCATTAATTCAGCCAGGGGATTCACTCTTTCCAAAGGTAAGATGTGGGACAGTGCACATGTGCAAGTGGTCCCAAGCAAGCCTTCATAGGCAAGAAGACTGGCGAAAGAGTGGACCTCATGTCGAATTAATGGAACCTGTCCTTCATTTGGAAGTGTCAAAAGAATAAATTGTCAGATAATGGGGCATCAAAAAGTGGGGGCTTCCTGTACAAACTGATTTTATTTTTGAGATCTACATGATGTTTGCTTCATTCTGAAGTAATTCCTGGGAACTTTGAATACCACCAAGGACTTTTCATTCCTGTTTTGCATGTTAATTTAAATTAACCCAATATTTTCTGAAATGAATTGTATCTCTGCTTGGCTGTCTGTGTATTATCCTGGACATAGTTAAGATAGCTACTGCTTATAAATACAGCTGTTGTTTCCAGGACTCACATTCAACAGAGATCAAGTAAAGGAAAGAGGAATGTTTGCACCAAAACTAAATGATCCTAATGTTTAACTAACATAACAGAGCTAAAGTACTTTAACACTTTGACTACAGCTCCTGAATAATAAAAAAGTTCAGGGCAAATTGGTGAAAATCAGTTTCTGAAATGTTGCATGGGCCTAGATGTAGGATATTTCAAGAAAGACATTAGATGCAAACCTGGGAATATGCAAGCAAAGCCACACTAAAAAGAATGGGAAACTCTTCATGCTCCCAGAGGCTCTTTTCCTTTCTGGATGAACCCCAAGTTGGCTCTGAATTTAACTGGAACTTAAGGAAATATTATTAAACTGTAGGTGCCAATTTCGTTTTCTAGAAAGAAAAAAAAATGAAGAGAAGGAACATCTTCATTCTAAATTGTTTCAGCCATCCGCCAGAAACCACATTTATTGTGTTTATGCCATTTAAACAGGCTACCCAGGTGAGACCAATGGTCACATTATTTTTAGCATCAGTTATTTCCTTGACATGGTGCTTATTTTTCAGCTGTTACTTTGTCTCAGGCAATTGGTTCCTTGATAGGTCAGACTTGAAAGAGACATAAACAGATGTGCTGCAGTAAGTACAACCGGGGATTTCTGGTGTGCTTGTTGAAAACACAGAACTGTTAAAAGGCTGCCAAGTGCCAGGCTACCAGTCTGTATGGTTTATTGTTGTTCTTCAGTTGAAAGAATGAGGAATAGCTGTGGCTTTCCCCAAAGGTCTGAAAAGCCTGCTAATGTTTAAAACGCAGCACGAAGAAGAAAAAGAACCTCGAGCTAAGCTACATTTAGAATGAACAACCACTTTTCCGTTCCGCCCAAAATGACTAACACATATTAATTTGGAATAAATTGAATGCAGATGGATGATAGAATAAAAAACCCCTGAGACTAAAACCCTCAGTTTATTCCCAGACCACATTTTCCAGTCTTCTGTATTCATCTTTAGCCATAGCCTGCAGATACAACTGGGGGAAATAAAACTCTAAGCTTATTCACACGTCTGCTAATGTTGGAAACTGGTGTTGTGCAATCCAAGTTGCTGGTGGGTCTACATTTTCAGTAAAAATAAAGGACCAAAACTACACTACACACACACACACACACACACACACACACACACACAGCATGTCATCAAACAGCAGTTCATAGTTGCTAGTCACTCCTTTCTGCTATCTTATAGTAATTTCTGATTAATAGCATATGAAGTTGAAGTAAAGGTCCTGCCATGGTGAGGGGTGCAGGTAAGATTTGGATCTTACTTAGGCCATTTCCTCCCTACACTGTTACAGAGCTATTATTCTGCTTTCAACATCCTGTGGACTTCTGGGGCTTGCAGTTTACTGAGGCCAAAGAGCAATCTGGCTGAGAATTCTAAATGCCCTTCCCTAAACCGCAAACCCCAGGATTTCATAGGATGTTGAAAGTGGAATAATAGCACTATATGACAGTGTAGTATATAAAATATCTTTACTTGCAAATTACTTGTAAATAGTCAAACCCCAGGTCTTATAGAGGAGAAAGAGGGAAGAATAAATTTTACTGCAAGCTAGAGTAATGCAGGCAACAGACTGGGTTTGGGAAAACAAACAAACAGAAGGTCTGCTAACACTCAAACAAACAATTAGTGAGTGTAGATATGCACAAGTTGCTAACTCTACTAGGATGTGTGAGGTCCAACCATATGCTGTCTGTTGGAATACCTTTGCTGTTGAATGTATGATACTGCCCACATACATCTTGCATCTACAGTTTATACACTAACTGGATCCATGTGAATAAACATTTGAAAAAGGCTTCCTAGCTGTTTTCACTTGTATCAGTGGCAGGTGACACTGACAGGTCCGAGGACCAGTTTTATAGCCCGGCCTAGGCTGCAGGTTATACCTGCTTGCACCACTGGGATGCACTGCTGAAATTTGGGGATGGAAATGGAAAAATTCCATTTCTGGTTTCCCTGATGCATATTTTTGTGCTGAAACAAGATACTCCAGGGACTGGTACCTTGTGTTTGGATAAATTACATTCTCAGAATCCTCCTGGAAGGGCAATTTGCCTCTCAAGTGAGGTACCTGCTCCTAGAACAACTTTCTGCAGCATGAGAACATGCTTTTCAAGTGTAATGTGGCACTGCTACACTGCTGAAATTTGATAGCCCACCACAAGGGTTGCAAAAATGACTCTGGAAGCCATATGTGGCTCACAGATTCCTTGCTGCCCAGCCCTGATTTCTGTGATCAAAACAACTAATGTTTTGATTTCCAGAAAAGGAAGAAAAAGCATTCTGCTGAAAAATGGCCAGTTTGTGTGATATATTGGAATAAGAAGATTCAGGCTGGGGTGCAACCATGTGTTACATTTACTTAAAAAATCAACAGCCAGTGTGACAGAATCACTAACATATTTGAGTGATGTTGGAAAAAACCAAACATGTATTAGGTTGAAACTGCTCTGCTGTTGAACATGATGCAATATTGACCACATGAATAACACAATTCCTCTGTACTGTGTACACAATCATATTTTTATGGAGATATCATTTCCATGAAAAACAAACGAACAAAAAACTCTCAAAATCACCCTTTGTTTCTGGGGGAAAAGCTCCACTTTTTTGCATAAGAATATTATATTTTGAACAAGTGCAAAGGTTTTGTGCAATTCTTTTTAACTAAAAAAGTTTCAAAACATCATTGAAAAATGTGCAAAAATTACTGAAATCTCCTGACATCACCAAAGGCGTCCTTAGTGCTTGGGTTTTTACCTGGAAATCCCAAGACCTGGGATGACCCTGACCTAGCATCGCTATTCCTTCTTGTATGTTGCATATAACACACATGCACACAGACTGAGTCAGAATAGCGCTTAGTACAAACTAAGAAATACGGGCCAGAATTCTGGTAGGGGTGTCGGGATGCATTTATTTTTCTTACATATGTGGATGAGAGGCATAGCCAGATATTTCTCTGAGCCTGCCTGTTCGCTTTGAAGCATGGAATGGCTATGTGGGGTGGCTTGTGAGTTGGTGGGCATGGGGGGGGGGCAGACGGTATGTGGCTCAGTGCAGCATAGGTCCTCATACAGATATTTAAGCTATACTATTGGGATGTGGGATTGAGGCTTCACTCTGCTTGTAAAGCCCTGAGAGCAGCTCCACTCCCTTCTCTCCTTCTTCTTCTTGTCCCAAATCTAGCCATCTGAAAGTTACAATTTAATGATGTAATGTCAGCACTATTTTTTGAGCAGGAAAGTCTTCTTCTGCCCTCTCTGCACCAGCAGCCAGGGAGAAACTGCTGGGGGAGATTGATTCTCCCTATCTAGGCCTGGAGAGCCTCCTTATGAGACTCTCCTTACCTCCAAAGAAGGAGACTATGCCACCCTTCGAGGCAATATATTCCACTGCCGGATGGTCAGAGCTGTCCGGCAGTGGAATATGCTGCCTCGGAGTGTGGTGGAGTCTTCTTCTTTGGAACTTTTTAAGCAAAGACTGGATGGCCATCTGTTGGGAGTGCTTTGATGTGGGTTCCTGCATAGCAGGGGGTTGGAATGGATGGACCCTGTGGTCTCTTCCAGCTCTATGATTCTATGTCTCAGTCTCAAACCCTTTCCGCACCTTACCTTTTCGCGGAGGTGGGGGGGTGGCGGTCGCGCGAAAAGCCTCAGCGGAAACGCTGCCGCTTCCCTGCTGCTTGAGGTCTGCATCGGCTTCCTGGTCGCGCACGCGCCGCCTCTTCCTACCACAGCGCAACCTGGGAATTGCAGGCTAGCCTTGAGGCAGGAAGTGCGACCTGCCTGGCTCCCGACGCACCGCACAGCAGGTAAGTGCGCGCGGGCCTCAGGAGCATTGCGCGACTGCGCACCATTTTCGGCTTAGAGCCAAAAATAAAAAGGTGCATGTCTGCTCTGCGTCCGGCTCTTGAGCGTCGCATAAATGGGAGTGCATCGTATGGACCACTCCTCCCATTTACGCGACGCTCAAGGGGCCCTTTCGCTTTAGAAACGGCGTGCGAAAAGGGAGTTGGTGTAAAGGTAGGGTATAAATAAATTGATGAATGGATGTCAGCAGCCTTCTGTCCCACCACCACCACCACATTATGCTGCCACTGCAGCCACCACCACTGCCACTGGTATATTGACAAAAACCAGTGAAAACATTGAAATAGATTCCACATCTCTCCTCAAAGTACTGTTGTTGGAGGTAATAGGGAGAGCCCTGGAAAGTCATTCTCAGGTTGGAAACGGTGCCTATTCCATCATGCAGATAGGGATGGACCTTGGAGTCAAAGTCTAGGGCCCAAAGCTGATAGGAACCCTAGGAAGTAGTAGGTGAAGGAAGGGCAGGCAAATTGGCTTATCATCAGTACCACTGATCATCATCGTCAAATTGGCTTATCATCAGTTCACTGTGGTCCAATTAGGACCTACTTTGTTATTGTGTGCCTTCAAGACATTTTCAACTTAGGGCAAACTTAAGGTGAACCTATCACAGCAAGATTTGTTTAGAGAGGATTTGCTTTTGCTTTCCTTTGAGGATGAGAGAGTATGACCTGCCCAAGGTCACCCAGTAGATTTTCACGGCTGAGCAGGGATTGGAACCCTGGTGTCCAAAGTCCCGGTCCAGTGCTCAAACCACTACACCACACTGGCTCTCTAGGGGTAACTAAATGCACTCAATCCTGTCTGATCTTGAAAGCTAAGCAGGTTTAGACCTGGTTACTACTTGGATGGGACACCACTAACAAATACAAGATTCTGTAGGCTACATTTCAGAGGAAGGAACTGGAAAAACCACTTCTGAGTATCTCTTGATGAATACAACTCCGTGAAATGCATGGGGTTGCCAGAAGTCAACAGGCAACTTGAAGGCACATACACACACAGAGATGACATTGCTCACTGCTACCTTGTTTCTTATTTTTATGAACACCTTCTAGTTGAGGGCAGTCAGCTGAGCCTGTACATGTCTATTGTCACTCATTTCATTTAAAATAGTTGCCATCCTGTATTGCAGTTACAGACTTGTAACCTAGAGTTATGGATCTGTAACTGCTCTGTAATCAAGTCATAGTTTGTTTCTGTGTGCCTTTGACTTATGGTGACCCTAAGGCAGACCTATCATGAGGTTTTCTTGGCAAGATTTATTCAGAAGGGGCTTGACTTTGCCTTTGCCTGAGACAGTGTGACTTGCCCAGGTTTCCATGGTTGAGCAGAGATTCAAACCCTGGTGTCCAGAGTCATAATCCAACAGTCAAACCACTATATCACACTGGCTCTTTTCAGCTATAGTGCATATTCACAATCATAGCACTATTGCTATAATCATAAATGCCTCCTGAATTCCACTTTAATTCCAAGGGAGCTGCTCTGAACAATGACACTGTGCTCTGCTGATGATTGGGGTGTAGGAAGATGATGTTTCAGCCCCCTTCTCCCAGTCGGGTGAGAGTACAACAATCAGAAGCAGAACCTTGCCACAATGAGGAATCATTGTACGGCAGATTGCTGGCAGGAAGGGACTGGAACCATCGTCCTATTGCATCCCAATTGTCAACAGAACAGATCTCCATCTCTTGGTGTGGCTACTTGGCTGTTAGGGTCAGTTTGGCATTGTCAGGCCAAGAGATGATACAGGAGTTAGGCATTTGCTAACTAAGTCGGTAATGTAGAATCTTGCTTATTATTATCTTCTAAATCAAAATGCTGCTTATCCCATATTATTGCATGATAATGTATGATGCACATCCTCTAGTATTTTTCTGCCAACACTGATATGAAATAAATTCAGGGCCTAAAATTTCCTAGCTGCAGTGTTGGAGCTGCCAGTGGAAAAACATGACACTTCTCAGCTCCCAACCTTGCTGGCATTTTTCTTTAATGACAGCTTGCCTGCTGGTGCTTCAAAAATGTATTAAATTGAAAATAAAACCACCCTGAGAAGCCCAGCGGTAGATCTGTAGCTTCAGGTTAAAACTGTATGAGTTCAGGTTGCTTTGGGAACTAGTCCCCTTGCTTTGGAGAAGGTCCAAATATCTCCAGTGGCCTGCTTCTCCCTGGAAATTCTTCCTATGTGAAGGAGAAAGCACATTGGAGTGGCTGGCTAATTCATCAGATTCTACCCTTTCTGAAATAGAAAGCATCTCTCAGCTAACAAATCTAGCCCTGTTCACATGAGAAACATGGAGACAGCAACATTTGCAGAGAGAGTGGGATATCTCTGTGGGCTGCTGTCTTTTGAAATTCACACCTTGTTCTGAAAAGGCCTGTAAACATTCAGGGTAAACTATGTGCAGGATCTGCACTCTGCACTTTCCATATTCCCCCATGGTTTCAGAAAATCATTTCTTGTTTTTATATTAAGGGTCAAACCTTTTGTTGTGAGTGTCCCCCCTGCACTCCCCCCGTAGCTGGGGTTGTGATGTCTTTACTCAGGCCTAAATTAAAGATGGGCAATGTGTAGCTTGTTGGGTGCGTGTAGCCTTCAGCTTGCTTTTGTGTCTCCGACTGAATTTAGCGGTATGCCACATCAAAATCCACCAGAATGAACACATGAATTAATTTACTTTCCCTCATGCATCATTTTGTTGGGAATGTGGGAGATAATTGTGCATCTCACAAGCATGGTAATGAAATTACTGGTAAACAGCAGTTGAACTACAGCCAGGTCCATACTCATCCACCTAGCCTAGCAGAGAAAATAAACAAGCAAGCCTGATCAGTGAGCAAAGGCATATAAAGGTGATTAACTGCAACAATTATTGCTCTGAAACAGGAAGTATGGGGAAAGAGGACCTTATTTTAAAGAAGTACTATACTCTCAGAAGCTTGCTGAAAGTATGATTCTCCTCTAAAAGAAGACATATGCCCCCTTTGCTCAGTGTTTTAAAGGGAAGGGGTTTTATTTTTTCCTTCCACTGTCACAACTAAGACAAATTCTGCCAATTTCAGCAGGGGCGTATATGGGCCCCAGCAGATATGAGGAAGGTGAAACTATTTTCTGGACTCACTAAAGTGATCTACCTCAGTTTAAATGCTCTGAGGCACTGCATGAAGCTATAGGTAATGAGCATCCAATCCATTCCTCTGTTTTACTGATCCCTTTCTCACACTTTGAGCAGAATGACAGTCACTCTGATGGCATTTGAGTGGCAAAAAAGGTGACCTGGACATAAGAGCTTGTGGCAAAATAGGAAGAGAAATGCACTGGTTGCTCACTGTTTCAGTGCCTGTTATATATGTGGCCCAGTCCGAATCAAGAGCACTGGGTGTGGATAGATGCCTTAAAGTCACCTGTTGACTTAGGCTGACCTCATGAATTTTGTAGGGTTTTCCTAGACAAGAGGTACTCAGATGGTTTCCCATTGCCTTCCTCTGAAACATAGCCTACGGCACCTGGCATTCCTTGGCTTTCTCCCCTCCAAGTACTAACCAAGGCTGACTCTGCTTAGCTTCCAAGAGCAAACTAATGAATGTGCCAAGGAGTGCATCTTAGGGGGTTAGATGCAGCCTGTGAGTGAAGACCTGGAATTCTTCCTTTATTGGTTTTGTACCTGTCGTGCTTGGACAAATCTCTCATATAGTCACCTTCTGCTGCTATTGCTACAGTCCAATTTGTGTAATTTATGCTGACAATCTAATGGCACACTCTACCTCATGTAGATCCTTTGTGTTGCTTAGCTGAACCTCCACATAGTATTTGGGAATCAATCTCTGAGTGCTAAAACGCCTCTGGAACATTTCAGCCTGTGGTGCAAGAGCTTTGACGGGAAAGGATGTTTGATAGTTTTATCATGTTTGCCGAACCTGAGGAAAACTAATAAAGTTCTGTTTTATTACAGCTGTGATTTTCTTGCTCCTGAGGAACAGTTCAGTTCTGTGTAGGATGTCTTCTACATATTTGGATGATGAACAAAGCTCTCATATTAACATCCAGTTCTTCAAAAAAAAAATATGGATGGTTTTCCTGTTATATAAAACTGTTCCAAGTTTTTCTGCTCAGCTTTATCAACTAAAATTGTACTGTAAGAAATAATGTCTGAGACTTCATGTACTGGCCAAAGGAGATGAGATGCAGCCTTATGTCTGGAGCATGAGTAGGACAGCACCTCATTATTTTCCTCATTATATTACCTTTCTAATAAAGATTAAAGGACAACAGCATGCCACGAACCAGTCCTTAGGTTTATGACAGATAGTGAATGCAGTAATAAAAAGAGTTATTTGAGATGACATGATGGGTTGTGCTCCAAAGGTTATGCAGCTAAATGCTTTTTCCTCTCAGTCTTAATAAGGGCCTTTCTTGAAGCCTTGTTTGTTTGTAACCATGAAAGGTACTACAGAAGACATGCTGAAAACTGAACAATTTGATTGGACCACATGCCATATACCTCATGTGACAGTTTTAAGGTGCGGAGAGGAAAATTGTAATAGGATAGATATAAACACAGTTAGCAGGTTATGCTAAACTCCCACTGTGAACCTGTTTCAAAAGCCAATGAATGGGAAAAGTGGGTCCAAAACTGAACACAGACAACCTCATTGCTCTCTGGAGAAGTCTGCAGGAATGGACCTTTATCAACTTTCTCTGATATCAGACTTTCCCCAATAGAGGCTACTCCAGTGTAAGCACAAGTATCTGAAATCTGTGTGTGTGGGAGACACTTTATCCACAGTCTTGCCTAAGCTTCTCACAGTTGTTGCTTCTGTTTCTTCTACATGTCCCTTACCCATTCCTCTTCAAAGAGTCGTGGGTGGTTTATGCATGCTTTAATGATTATGACACCCATAAAAGCCATTGGCATGTGTTAAAGCTAACTCTGCCTTTCATAATGATTTTTAGCAAAACCTCCAGTGACTGTATTGGTTGAACAACAAGCCATTATGGGAGGCATTCCTTCATAAGCTTTGTACTTGGTACTTGTACTTTGTACTTGTAATCTGAGTAACAGTCACTGAAGATAAATGAGTTCAAATACATGAGTAGCATCAGTTGTAAGAACAACTTGGTTCCATACATAGCTGCTTCTTCCTTTTAAAATATACAGCTGCACCAACAGCAAATGCCGTGGACGCTTCGCTCAGTGATACAGCATATGTGTTACCTGCAGAAGGTCCCAGGTTCAATCCCTGGTATTTTGGGCCATTTCCGCACGGGGCAAGGGAATCGCCCCGTGATGCTACTAACCGGACTTTTGGGCTCCTCGGTCTGGTCCATGCTGCTCCAGAGCAGTGCGTGGTCGCCGTTCCGCACCGCTTCGGGGACAAAAATGGTGGCTTCCGGTTGGTCGAGGCTCTTGACCAACCGCTGAAGCTCACCAGTCTAAAGCCCGGGGCGGATCACACCAATGCGAGCCTGCGAATCTGCATAAGGGAGCAGCCTCGCACTGGCGCGCTCCATGCTTTTGAAAAACCTCAAGAAACGGGTTTTTCAAAAGCACACTGGATGACCACTTGGGGTTGTTCCGGAGCAGGCTAGGGTGCACCGTTAAGTAGGTCCGACCCAGTCCCCTCCCAGGTGCAGACGTCCTCCCTGGAGGACGCTCTGCACCGTTTTAAAAACCCCGTGTGGAAATGGCCTTGGAATATATATACTGAGCCAGTGCAGATCAATGTAGTAGGCAATACTGAGCTAGAAGAACCAATGACTTAAGATACTCAGCTTCCAAAGGTCTTATCCCAGACATTGAGTTATTTTCAAGCTCGGCTTGGACTTGATCACTTCAGTTTTTCATATCCGATGGGTACCAATTGCAGGTTGTAGCAGTCTCTCCATCAAATGCAGTCTGATATGGAAGATGCACAGAAAAGTCAAGTATATTATGTGCAGCTAAAACACATAACTTGGGTGAGTTGCTCTGTGCCATGTAACTTTCAATGCAGCCAATTAAGCCATGCAAATGATCTACTCCAGGACAAGAGGTCACCATTTAATGGACAAGTCCCAATTGGTCAGGTTGTGTAAAAGTGTAGATAAGCCTTTGTTTTCTTGTTTTTTTCAGTCTCTTTTGATCCTGGTGTGTGTAATGACTTTATAATAATCTGCTTCTGATGATTTTACCCAGATTAAAGCTTTCACATTCAAGTTTAAGGGAAACTGGAAAATTAACTGAAGGTGTGGAAAAGAAAGAAAAGGAAGGGCTCATTTTCTCTCTGGCCAGAATAAATGTACAATCAGTTCAAATGTCACCATTCTATTTAAAGTGTTCAGTGCTGAAACTGCAGAATGTGTGCTGGGTATAAATGTAGTTGATACAGTGGGTTGACTTTTCCCCTCTGCTAACTGCATTGTCTTGCATAGTATGTGTAGGTGTACCTGTAAAATATTAAAGAATCCTGAGAGAATATTGAGCATAAATGACTTCTACTGTAAGTAAGTGACACCACTCCAGCTGTCTGAAGGCTATAAAAAGACTTATTGCTTTCTTTGCGTGGCAGCAAATGTAATTATTATAATTAATTTTCAAATCCTTGACACAAAGGTTAATCAAAAAGGGCAACTTTTAATTTCTCTTTTTTTTAAAAAAAGTCTCCATGCTTGTGGGTTGACACTTCATCTGAATTATATGTCAGCTGCGGATGTCTGAGTAAGAAAAAACAACAGGACAACTTTGCTTGATATGAATTTTAGGCATATTCAGTTATAGAATGGACAAAAAAAGAGCTTTCACGTCATAAACAAAGCTAATGGATAAAGCCAGTTTGGTGCCTTGATAGAAGCAGAAACATATTAAAAAACGGGGGCTGTGGAAAGTTGCAGGCAACATGGACGCCTTTTGATGCCCCATTATCTGATGATTATCTGCTCTTTCGACTCTTCCATATTAAGGACAAGTTCCATTAATTTAGTGTGGGTTCTGCTCTTTCATCAGTTCTTGCCTACAGAGGCTTGCTTGGAACCGCTCACACATGTGTGCTGCTTTCAGTGAGCTGAGGGAGGGGGGAAGGCACTAAATTGGCTGAGAGATTTTGCAAGCAACACATGTGGTAAGTCCCAAGTGAGCCTCTGTCAGTCCTTCATGCTTCCTACAGTACAGTAAATGGCTTCCGCTCTTCAACCAATTCCATTTCCTGACAGTGCTCTCATCCCTAATCTTGTCAGATAGTGGGAGAAGCCTACACTGGCTTGTCTATATTGATGGGCCATGAGAATGACTTCTAAGATAATACACTTCAAGAAACCACTGCCATTTTAAACTTGAACACCCTCACATGCAGAATGCCGTGATGTATCTTATTTCAGCATCCACCTAAGAATCAGCTGCTGTGTCAGTGTTCCTGTATTAGTCCTTTGGGGCCCATTAATGACTGGTGAGAAAAAAGAATAACAACTCTTTTCCAGTTTTGGGAAATCCAGTCAACTGAGGATATTCTTATTTGCCTTGAGTGAATAGTGAAATGACTGTCTGCAAGGCTGACATACATACATTTCTTTTCACAATGAAACAGAACATGTGGCCCCTAGAATGTAAGAGTAGCAGGTGTGTCAGGGACAAGAGATTTGTGGGAAGAACACAACTTGCCCGCGGTCCTTTTTGTTTCGGACCTATTCTAGGTACACATTATCAGTTCATGCAGGCAGCTGGGCCTACAACACCTCGCTGTCATTCCATGTGAACTAAAATGTGGTACAAATTAGTCTGAATCAGCCTGATTTGTTACATTTTTTAAAATTCAGCTGAAGTGGCTTCACCTCTCCAATTTCAAGCATGTAGTTCCATTCTGAAGTGACCTGGTGGATAGCAATGATTTTCTGTACCGTATACCTTTTCTCAACATGAGGCTCATTCCATACTACTAATTTGCCACCATCCCACCATGCGCTGTGCTGTGAATGCTGATCATTATGTAGATCAAGAGGTATCATTCGCTTACAAGAGGAATACAGCAGCAGAGAAACTCAGGTGAATTCCAAAGTTTGCTGAACTGCCAAAAAAGAAAAATAAAGAGCCCCAAATAGCCTCACAAAGACTGAGAGTGGGAATGGAGAATTGTTTGGGTGACAACTCCCAAAGTATCTTACCAATGACCATGCCAGATAGGGCTGTCAGAACTTGTAGAACAAATTGTTTGGAGGACCAAAGGTTCCCTACTTGATAGTAGAACCTGCTCAGTGGAGAGAGAACTTTACCTGTAGGAGGAGGGGAAAAGCTGGAATAGAATATCATAATTGAATTTACAGCTGGCTGATTAGCAGGAACACTGAAAAGTAGTGCTCCATGCAGTGATATTTTATTGCAGGTTTCACCTTTACTAAATGATAAACTAGCACCATTATGGCAACAAGTTCTTTTCACAAATAACCCCGAGGTGTCCTCTTGATCAGCATTCTCTGGTTTCCCTTCCCCTTCCCCTTCCCCTTCCCCTTCCTTTCCTTTCTCCCTCCCTCCCTCCCTCCCTCCCTCCCTCTATGATGATGAGACATTGTCTACATTCTTTCAAAACAATGTACCACACAAACAGATCCACCAAGCTGTCATGCCCACAGGACACAGGAACCACCAACCACCATTGGCAGCAGGACTGTGTGTATTTGGTGGAGTGACTAATGGTGGTGGTCCCACTTCTCTCAAGGGCTGGTATCCTGTGAGTGGCAAGCACATGCAAGTAACATGGTTACACACACACGTATCTTTTTTCAGATATTAGACGAGAAGCTATTCACTAGCTCCTCATGCAACATAAGAACCACCCCACCCAGTAGTCTTTTAAAGTCTTTGCCTTTTTATTGTGCTGGCCCCGTCATTTACTGGCTGGGGGATAGAGATGTAGGAGAGGAGGCAACTCAGCACCACCAGTCCTAGCTGCAGTTGTGCAGCTG